>OY763897.1:7500000-10000000 GCA_963667235.1 Nomada lathburiana | reverse complement strand
GCTGTTCGTACTCGGATTAAAAGATACAAGTCACGAAACGTATCGACAACGGGATTCTGGGGTTGTGATTATATGCAGTGACCCACTGTGATCAGGGTATAAAGAAATACTGGCAAAAGAAACTACATAAATGAAATATTCATATCGAACAGAGAATTGTCAAGAAGTGAAAACCATAAAATAATTGTCATAAATGTGTCGGCAACTAATTTGCCGGAGATAAATTTGAACAATATATCACAATGTCTAGCTGTTCTTTAAAGGAAGTCGTAAAATAGAAACATTGTCCGAGTGATAATAGCCAGACTGAAAAATAAGTGTCAAGTTATCTTAATAGCCGCGTTCATGCAATATTCAGAAACGCCAGCAAGTAAACACTCGTACTTAGAAAGCGATAATGTTTTGCTTTCAAATACTCGGACGCGGGAGTCTTCAGTGAAATTTACTACCCCTGTTTGACAACGTTCGACTGTCCACTCGACGCCGCTTGTGGACGCCAGTTAATGTTACACGTGTAAACTCTGGAAGCTCGTGCCTTTGAAGAGCGACAGGTCACAGAGAGGAGCATGATTATTATGTGTATATAATTCTGCGTTCAAATATTCCCGCACCACAGGCATCCAATGTTGCTGTTTCAAATTGAAAGAAAAGAAAATATCACTAGACGATCATGCGTTAAACAAGTACATACATCGAAGATATCAATCGTTTTAATAATGCTGTTGGCAAAGGTGCTCCAAAACGTAAACTATATTCCAAAAAAGAAAGCATTTAATCATTTTCCCAAGTTAGTGCGTGATCTAACATGGCAAAAAAAGGTGGCGACGACAGTGCACCGCCGCACATTGGCAATGGCGCGACAGTATTGCGCACAGCGACACCGACTAGTGCGCGTATCACCTAACGAAGATAGTCAGATGAAGTAAGCGAACAAGCGCGGAGAGTTAGAGGAGTAGAGTTAGACGGAACCACGGCAGTGGTGAAGGAATAACGAAGAGAGAGGTGAGAGGAGTGCAACGTAGATTTGCGACGTTGCCGGCATGGGCACACTGGTGGCGACAGGTCAATCCAGTGTTATCGTAATTGTAATGGCAATTGTATTCGTACTCGCGTTCATACTGGCAGAGCAAACACGAGACGCACACGAGATCTCCGACGACGAACTTGGAACCGAAGTAGGGGGATATACCGTGTAACAGAACCAGAAAGAGATAGGGAAGGAACGCGAAGACGGTGTTGGAAATGGTGGGGTGAGGTGGTGGATCGCGAAGATTGGGAGAAAGGCAATGGAGGGCAGAGGGTGCTGGTGTGCGGTACGTTACACCTGCACGAATGCAGTTGCCACTATATTGGATCGTGTGGGCGCGGTGGTGTCATCTCTCGGCGATCTCTCGAGTGACCTCCATCTCTCTCTTTCTCGCTCTCCAGACCACTTCCGTTCTTCTTCGGTGGCACGTCTAACCTAAACCAACCTAACCTCGCCACGCTTGCCCCTTCCCCTTTCTTTTCCCGTCGGCGTGCATATACTCACTGGCTACGGTACCACGAACTTCCCCTCTGTGCCACGTTTGCCCCACCAACGTTTCACCTAGTGTCCACTTCGCTCACAGCGAGAACTATGGGTGGGATAGGCATGGGGGAAACATAGCTTGGTACACGGAGGAGGTAGAGGGCGAGGACAGAGATACTGCTCCACAACGCTGCCTTGCTTTCCTGCCTCTTCGTTCACGGTCACACCCGCAGTGGCGCTCAATTAGCGGCGCACGGGTCAACGATTCACGCGTGTGCAATTAACAGTCGGAATGCATACACACGCGACATGACCTTAATGATGCATGAATTTTTCTGTGCGATCATCATCTTTACTATGATATCACGGTGAATGGACTCAAGAACTACCAGATAATTACGGGCATTAAGATAAATTAATTGTTAAATTGATTTCGCAACGGTTACTTGCTTGGTATGCGTGTAATAATTAATTAAATAGCTTTCTAGCAGCTTGTATTTGTAATTCTTTACATAACTGCATTTTGGAACTAAATCCTAGGCAATCAAAAACGAATACTGTAAACCGAATTGTAATTACAATATTAGAACAACTACACTTCACATAAATAGACAGCTAATTACGTAAAGTTCGAGAATAAATATAATCATTTCCAAAATCACCAAATACTGCTTGAAACAAATTACAATTCACCTGCAGTTACATATAACCGTATTCATTCTATACATAATATAAAAACTTTTTCATAAACCTAACAAATATCAACCTTAAACATGGAGCCCCGAATTGAGAGCCACTGAGGGTACAGTATCAGACCGACTCCACCTAGCATAGGGTGAACGGGTCGGAGGCCGTTGGTTCCTCATAGAGTTGCTCTCTTCTTATTATTATTACACGAACGCGCGCGCACCAGCGCACACGGCCGGCACTCGCACGCACGCATTCGGCACACGCATGCGCGAGCACTGTGCACTTCTTGGTGGGGATACCACACGCCAGTTAGTGGGGATACCACACGACAGTTGGTGGGGATACCACACGCCAGTTGGTGGGGACGATAACACAACGAAGGGGAAATGGCCCCTCGTGACACGTGGTGGGGTGGAAAACAGGTTGAATCGCGGGCGAGGCATCATGCTGACCGAACCTGCCTAGAAGAAGTGGTCAGGGGGAGAGACCGTAGCCGCATGGTAGGGGGAAATCACAACGCCGAGTTTTCGGAGTAAGGGAAGCGTCTCGTGGAGAGGAGGACGCGGCAAGCACACGAGGGGGGACCAGGAGGTTGCCGTACTTACTCGCCTTACCACGGATTACCATTATCATTATTCCTATTTGTCGGGCGCCACTGACAGCTACGTGTCCGTGCGACCGTTATGATCGGGATATTATGTATATACTGGTTGTCATCGCTATTTTTTTTGCGCCTATCTGCATAATTCCGTGTATGGAAACTCTTCTTTGTCCTTCTTGGAACGCGATACACGATTCGTTATTTTCTTCTGAGACTTTTCCATTATTTGTTAGGGCGAAGGTGTAGCTACTATATACTTTCATAGAAACAGTATATTGTTTTTTTTTCTTATCTAGATATTAATAGAAAATGGGAAAGGAATTTTTTCCTTTTGTTGGTTTTGGCCAGATTTATTTATAGGACGAATTTTGCATCGCTTCTGCAAATATTTTTATACGCTGTTGTGTTATAATTATCGAAGCATTGTCGTAATCAGTGTTTACAAAAAACTTTGTCTGCGCGGGGACATGCATGTGATCGGGGGATGTACCTCCTTTTGTATTATACACTGTAACTTTCCTTTGACTCGTGTTGATCGTCTCCTGAATATTATCGTGCTATTATTTTCTGTGTGTAAAAATGCAGTAGCCTGACCGTCCGATCTCGCGTATCGTTCCAGACTTATTAGCCATTGCCGTAATAATTGATCGAACAGCTCATAATGAACTGTAATAAATTCGAAAAACACAAACTTCTGTAAATTGTACTATCAATTTCTGTATTAATTAAAAATGTTAAGTGAGGTCCTCTTATCTATCAAAGTTAAGAGTACATTATTACAGACAAAAATGTCGAAATCATTTACCCATTATCATTCGACCCGGAGAATAATATAATAAGAGGCTATAGCCGGATAAGGTGGTAAAATGTGCCCCTAAACCAAATTGAACTTGTGAGGTGCCATTCGATAGCTTATCAAGAAAAACCAATTTGTGCCATATTTCAACCCTGTAACTCAACTGGGAGAGTAGTTACAGGGAAAAAACAAAAATCTAGTTTTTCCCCAATATCTCCCACTTTAACGAACAAAAAATTTTGAAAAAAAGTCAGAGACACTTCTATTGTGGAGGCACATATTATAGAAGGTTTGCAGATTTTTAAATTGAAAACCCGAGCTGCAAAAAATAAAAATCGTCAAAAAATGATGAAAGATGCTGATTTTGTATTGAAGGAATCGGGGTACTATAATTATACCTTGTTTTTAGGTACATAGTATTGACACTACTACTCTCAATTTTTTTCAGATTTTTTAATTCGGTGCGCCGCAGTTAAAAAAATTAAAAACTGATTTTTTCGTCGTTTTTTGCGTGTCACAGTAACTTATACGGCGAACTTCCGTCTATTCTTTGTCAAATAAGTATTTTATGCAATGTTCAATGTTTTTACATACAGCAAAACTCCATAACAGAAGTGTCTCTGATTTCTTTCAAAATTTTTTGTTCGTTAAAATGGGAGATATTGAGGAAAAACTAGATTTTGGTTTTTTCCCTGTAACTACCTCCCAGTTGAGTTACAGGGTTGAAACTTGGTACAAATTGGTTTTTCTTGATAAGCTATCGAATGGCACCTCACAAGTTGAATTTGGTTTAGGGTCACATGTGACCCCCTTATCCGGCTATAGCTTTTGCTTCAACTGTTTTAGAATAAAAGATGAAAAGAATTTTTGGTTAATTAACGATTTCTCGTTGCCTAATATTGTTCTATCCATCGATACGTGATTCAGATACAGTACTGTGATTCCCACTCAAGCTAATATGCAATCATTGAAACTTTAGTCTTCTGTGGATACACGATAATTATACTTAAAACGAAGTAAAGCTATCCATGGACACATATGTGCCACACTGTTTCTAAAAAAATTAATTGGTCTTTGAAGATATTTAAAAGTGACCATATATCCATGATTCTCATAGCAGGACACTCGTTGTCCCTTAAACGAACCCTTATTTCTGGCGGACGTAATCATCTTCGTGAATAAACTATCCAATGCAGAGGATCTAGCAATAACCATGCAAAATGGAAACATGAAAAGGAGAAAATTGAAAGGTAATAGATGCGAAACATCAGAGATAGTTAAATAGCAACCACTGATGAAACCATGCTTGGTTTGATTGCATCTTCAAAGCCGATGTGGCTATCAATTCGACGCGGGATAAAATCAAATACTATTAGTTATTCCTCCGACACGTTACATCACGACGATGTACGTATCTCCTAGGCCATAAGATGGATTGTAAAGGTGTCGTTAGGCAAATTATAAATTGTGGATGCAGTCCTAATTGAAAGTATATTTCTGACTTGATACAAGTCGAACGTGTTTCACCAAGAGATGGATAAAGAAAATGTACAATATCAAAGAGGCATATTAGCTCGGGATTCAAATCTAAAGGTGAAATGTCAAGCTAATATTTTGTACAGTATCAATTACTGTTAGCCAACTGCAGGAAGAATTATTATACCTCGCATACATATATGCAATGTATGTACACAACCAATTTACACCCCAACAAGATTAAAAACCAAGCAGAAAAGTTCCTAAACGCCTCATCAGGACCCAAGGTATCGTCACAAAATACTATCCCCAGCACAAACCCCTCGAATTATCAGCCTTACCAAAAGCGCCTAACCGCGACAGAAAATATTACGAGCATATTATATGCAATACCCTTCGAATCGTTTCGTGTAAGCTCGTAAACACTGTTATTTACGTCGCGAAGCGACACCACAGCACGAGCGTACACAGTTTCGAAAGGTATCGCGTCCCGGTCACCAGAGAGGAACCTAATCTCATGAATCAACCGGCTCGTTCGAGGGTAATTCAAGGAATACACGCATAATACCCGCGCGCGCAAAAATCGCGGCCATTAAGCGCGCTGTCGCGTCGCGCAACCCCAACGCGCTAGGGATTTTATTGCGGCGGCCTACGCGCGTGCGCGGCAACTTGGCGACTTTAAATAAGGACGGTAACTCAGCCGTCCGCCTCGTAAGTCAGAGCGCGGCGTCTCGGCGTGCCATGCCGAACAAAGTGGATTTACGCAGTTGGGCTGTATTTATCGACTGGTCCTCAATGGCCACGGCTCGTACCATTAGTATTAGCTGGTGGTCGATTATGCTCTTCCTCCTTCCCTCTTTTCCTCTCGTTTAGGGTGGAACGAGATAGGGATACCTGCACGGTTTCGCGGCACGAATCTGCAGCGATAAGAAGGTTGGGTGCCATATTCGTTAAATCATACCCCTGCACGGTCATATAGAACGAGGCGAATACAAGCGCGCAATTATCGTCCATTCTGAACGATACCCATCGTTGGATATCTTTTTGTGTCTGCCCCTTTTGCACTTTGGATTCTCGGTGCCTGTCGTTTCTGGGTCCTTTTTTTTCTTGGTTTCTTGGTGTACCTGCGGTGCTTATCTTGCACGCACCTCTGTAACCGGGCTTGCACGACTCTCGAAGCATTCGGTCTTCGGGCTGCGATTGTCTCGTATAATTAGAACGATAATCTGAATAGGCAATAATTTCTTGTATATTATGTTGATCTAGAGTAAGTCGTGGAGGTGAAAGTCATGTGTATCCATCTGATAGATTAATGTTAATAACATTTCCAAACTAAGCACATGGCAAGCATGATGTTCGTCACCTAGTTTGCAGATTTTTCGCAGCCTTTACCCACCCATTAATAAAATACTGAGACGTGCATACATGATACGCTTACTATGAATAGCCAATACTCGTGGCTTCTACCACAGTTGATCGATCATGAGTAATTTACTAACTACGGTATAGCTGATCGGGACTTAACGAAAAGACTGGGATTGTTGCATTATGGAGCACACTTTCATATCAGAGCGATTCGATACTCTGTTGCGTCAGCAAGTATTGCCGAGCAATACAAACTCGTTGCTCAATTGCTCGGCCAGCAAAGCGCAACCACTTTTTATCTAAAGACGTCCATAAACAGGTCGAGCTATTGTTGTATTATTCCTTGGATCAACATATACCTCCGACGACAGGTCAGACACGTGTGTCGAAATCCAGACCATTTTCACTGCTTGTATCGTTGATGAAGGATTTTAAGACATTTCCATTACATATCGTTCTACGATCTATCATAATCTGATTTCAGGCTCTAATAAAAATCAGATTTCCCTCTCGGAAAAGTGTTTTCAAACTAAATTAGAATAAATTAGAACAACTTTAATCGCAAGTTGCACTGGTCAAATGTTCAAGCCAGAAAGAAATCAACAAATTATTTTGCAGCACTTTACGGATAGAACCCAAGTTTCCAAATAATCCACTGCATTACGGTAATTGCAATAAGAAATATTTCTTCCGGCCAGCCACGACACCTGATGAAATGATGCATCAGCTGAACAAAAGCAGTCTATTTCTTTTTCACTACTTTACATAACAATCCGCAAGATTCAGAAAAAGAACCCCAGAATTTCTGTCCCCGACCCCCACCGTGCATACTCCGTCCAGTCAGGCCAAAACAATAAGCCAAACGATTAAGACGCGAGTGGCGAAGAAATTTCGGGACGAGACGAAGTTTGCGTAACAGACGATAAACAGGGTAATGAGATTGACGTAAGGCAGGCCAGGCCGCGAGAGCGGAAGGATTAATAAAGTTAATTGGAGCAGATCGGAGAGAAGTCCCAGCGACAAATGGCACTCGTGCTGCTCTCGTAACGCTTAGATTATCCCTTGTATACGAACCGCGACCTGTCATGTCGAAGTGCATCCGGTGCTCGCCTTAATGGACACGTCGAGCATGCTACGCATGTGTATAACGCGACGTAATAACGCGACATGATTTCCATTTACCTTGGTGCAACCTAAATATACCTGCTTACCATAAAGAGGTCCTAAAATCGTTTAACGAAATTCGAGAAAATTTGTTCAGAGTGTTCCTTGAAAGATTGGTTGTCACGCGTACCAGCGCGTGAACGATTCGTGTAATATTTTTATCGTTAACGAATGGATACGAAAAACATCAAAACAACGTAAAATAGGTGAAGTATCTTTTAAAGAACCGTCATACACAGCGACAGGCGTATAAATAGGGAACAACTAAATATAGAATTCAGATTCCCTTATCCCCCTTGTCCCCATCTACATAGGGACTATAAAAATGATTATGGAATGATGTAATAAAAGGTGTAGTTGAACAAAACGGACTGCCATTTGAAATGCATGGACTACAATTTCTATTGAGCGCTATTTAAAAATATAATAATAATAATAATAATGCGATTATCCATTCGAGAGATGGGCCATGGGAGACCGTTTGTAGGTTTTTGTAGCCGAAAACCCTGAGAAATGTAGCGGAACGAAGAATTGGAGACAGGTAACCGGTTGCAAGAAAAGTTCCAATATAAGAAGGAATACTGTCGCTTTTTGATTACGGGACACTGAAGAATTGCGGGGAATTTATGGAAGTTGTTGGACGAGTTGGGGCAAACTAGCTTTCTCCGTACTGGAGGAACGTACCGGTGTTTCGTCGCCTTGGGATTAATTAAACCCGATATATTGATAACTAAGAATAGTTGATATATGCGTAAACTAATTTCATGCCAGTATGAGATAACTCTGGGTGGTTTATAAAGTATCTGCGTACCTACTTGTAAACTTGCTCCTCGTCTATACTTTGTTAACTGTAATCACGGGATTGAATTAACTATGGTTACAAATATTTTCAACCTACAATCCATTCTTTTCTTATTCCGCTTTACTTTAAAGGAATTCGACGAACTAAATAGATTCAGCAGCTTGTCAAAAACACGGCTCATAGAATATAATTTTAAGCCAAACCGCCGAATGAAAATTGAATGCCTTGCTAAGTATCCTTAACTATTCATACCAAAGTAACATAATTGTCTGTCTCTTAATTGAAGGCTGGATTGAAGTAATCAACGAAATACATACTGCCTTTAATATAATCATTAAATATGAATTCTCAGTAAAATTCCGAAACGAAATTATCAGACGATAAGACCATACAAAATTCTATATTATAATTTAATTAATCAAATTTATATTCACCAATAATATTTGATCGAATAATATTGAATTATACACTTTGCATTTTTACCCTACAAAAGAAAGCAGAATCGATTCCCCGAACGGGTGTCAAACGATCACCGCGTGCACCTACGTCCACCTAGCTTCTGTACTCGTAGCATTCCACTCGGCCGGTACTTTCGATGCACACGTGGAATTAAGCACCATTACGCCGGGTCACAGGGACGTCCAGCGTGTCTCTACGATTACCTGGAACGCGGTAAAAGCTCGCTGCGTTACCAACAGGTAAGGCTGCGACTGGCTGGCTACCGTGCCTCGTCAACGACGACACACGGATAATTGCCACTTAACCGTGGATTGTGTACAGGACTCGATAAAAAGAACGATTTAACATTTCTTGCTGGGGTTGCTGATGAGTCATTTAAACGATTACACCTTCGTATGATTTTACGTGTCTATTGCGAAATGGTCGTCAATTTTTTTCGCGAATAAGTGAGGAACAGTTTTGTCCCTGGAGAATGGCAAAATGTTTGTTTGAAATCTGTAATAATTTCCAGGAAATTATTGCTACGGATATATATAATTGGATTTTATAAGAGGGACGTACCGATTTATTATTCATTTCATTTCAACCCTTTGACACACCTGCGTAACTTTGAAGTCACATACTAGAGCTTTGTATTATCTAATCTTTTTCTAGTCATTCGCCAAAGTGTTTCGCTGTTGCGCTATTCAATTGCCAACAATGTGTTTGCACTAATCCATCGCCCACTGTAAATACAGAATTAGCTTCTCTTGCAATAATAAATTACTTGAACAATCGTTATAGTAAGAAGTATAAACGGCTAAAATAAGAAACAGTGATTTTTATAATTTAGCAATTTGCATTTCACCTGTCGTCATTTCTTACCTAAATTCTATTTCAACTTAATCAATTCATCCAATCCAAACCCCAGACATGAATTCCCCGTGGAACACCGCGTACACATCTAGACCGATCACCACTCCCACAGTTCGTGCGCGCGGGATCGTGTACCTTTTACCTGTCATCCGCGAGTAATAATCTTGTACAGGTATACTGCACCGCCGATTGGTTATAAAAGCAGGGAGGAAGATTCCGTGGAAGAAGAGGTCACATATGAAGAAGCAGAGAAAGAAAAACGAAAAAGAAGTAGAAGAAGAAGCAGACGAAGAAGAAGAAGAGGAAGAAGAGGAGGAGGAGGAGGAGGAGGAGGAGGAGGAGGAGGAGGATGATGATGAAGAAGAAGAAGAAGAAGAAGAAGAGGCAGAAAGAAAGAAGCAAGAAGATCGAGGTTGAATATGGCAACGAAGAAGAGGAAGCAGAAGAAAGAGAGGAAGAAAGGATCAACAACCTGCGGGCACTCCTCTGCATCGAAGGTGGAATCCTCCTCTGGCGAAACCAATGAACTATGCTGACAACGGCAGATCTATCCGCGCCTCGCCGCTGCTGTTACACGGCATAGAGCTGCGGCGCACGTATCTCCACCGCGGAGCTTCCATACCTAACGGTCGCAAGAAACTTCGACCATTATTGCGGTGATAGCCTGGTACCTGTTAACGCGTAGCCACGCAGATATTCACCGGACGCCGAGGATCGCCAAGGTCAATGCCACCGAGAGACACACCGGGGATCGGGGCAGCTCGAATCCTAGCTATCGGCCACACCCGATTTTCTACGAGACGCCGCAACGCCGGAAGAAATCGGTTCGGGATTCATTTACCACGTCGATTCGATGGGTATTTGACTTACTTTCTTTTTTTTTAATTAATTGGGGAGTTGGTGTTGTCGGGCCATTTGAGATATTTGCAAATTTGTTTCGGCCCGTTTAATTGAATGCTTAATAGATCGTGTTTCCTTGAGATTTAAAGAAAGAGACGCTGAGGAGCTGTGTGCAATTGGTCAGAGATTTGTTTACCTCGTATATTTGAAGTTATTTAGATTATTTTTGCTTTTTTAATTTGCTTTCAAGGCATTTTCATTGGATATCATTCTATGCTGTAACGTGCGCGTGTGCTAATAGTATCTGATTCTAGGAGTCCCAGTTCAGATTGTAATTAGGATATGTTTTCCATCTTGGAAAAGTCTTTTTGAGCCAAATAAGTTTCGGCACTTTTAATTAAAACTTTGCTGGATCACGTTTCCAAAAGAGAAAGAAATGAGTGAACTATTCTAAACAATCTACTGCATTACGACAATTGCAATAAAAAATCATTCTTGCGACTAACCAAGATAAATGAAATAATTGTTGCATTTAAACATTTTAAATGTATCCTTCTTTCACTACGTTGCATAATAATTCGCACAATTTAAAAGAAAGCGCTGCAACTCGAGCTGCAGAAGCAATCTGCTCGTCATTCGTTTACGATGTCTATCGCATCTATATCTAATTACAGGGTTGATATATTAGTACCATTATTGCACTTCGGGCATATTGTGCATGATATTAGTCGAACAATAATTGTATTACTCGACGATTTACTATTAGAATCATAGCTATGTGTTCAACGTGAAAGTCGATCCTGCGGAGCAAACGAACCTTCAAAGAAATGGGGCAACGAGTTCCAACTGTTGAATTGCGTTATCCACAATGCGGTATTAATTAACGGCACGATCTTTCGTCGCTTTGTTTGCTCAGGTTTTTCAACGCGCAACGTTACTTGGAAAGGTAGATTAAAGCAAACAATGACAGCAGTGGAACTGTATTTCAAATATTGTGTGCAAGATTTTTTTAAATGTTCCTCGTATAGTGAATGAACCATATACATTATTCCAGTATTATTCTATTGATTTCCATTTTTAATTTAACAAGAATATTGAAAACCTAGAAGCTGTATATAATTGTAATACGCAATTTTGTATGAATCTCTAAAGGAGTAGGGGGAACACTCTGTACAGTATTATACTTCTGTAAGATTCATTGATGATTTTAAATTCTAAATTGAGCGTTGAAAATGAGAACCCCTGCGAGGGGTGCATAACTTCGCCACGGTATTACACGCTATGTCCGCACGGGTCTGTTATACGAAGACTTGTCTCCACGGAACAAGCACAGCTGTTTCGTATCTTTCTCTCTCGGTCTCTCTACCGACTTTCATCCCTTACCATCAATCTGTTCCCTTCTATTTCATCTCGCCTAACCATCGACCCTTCCTGCATGTGCACGCGGTTCCTACTACGACCCTCTTTTTCTGTTCCGTTTCAAATAGGAAAACCGTAATACACACCATTCGAAATTCGTTCACATGATGAATACAAGACGCTAAATTTTCCAACGAATTAATGTTGCTTGATTTCTTCCACATTCTTTATACAGGAATACAAACACGATAGTTTATAAATAATATACATATCTTCAAATTACAATGATTTTCAAAACTTATATTGATAAAAGTCCTTTACTTGGACATCTTTGCGATCAATTATTTATTTTGTTCATTAATTTAATGAATTAATTGGAAAAATTGAGGATCTATACATTATTATGAATGTCTTCCCCGGTATTCATAACTTTCGAGCGTTCCTACAGTTTCTTCGTAAAACCGGATGCACGCGGTATATAGTTTCGCATCGACTCGCCAAGCTTTATAAATGCATCGTAACACGAAGCATCGTATCGATTCGATTAAAATTTCTTCACCCCTTTATAATATACCTGTTGCTCGCCATGGAATCAAATCGTTTATTCTACGATACAAATCTGCTTGACAGAAATTACTATGTAGAAAAATTTCATTTACATTAGGTCATGTGCAAAGTATTAAATGGAGAATCGGTCGAACAATTTCATAAATAATACCACGTGTTCACCCCTTGCAACCCTCAATCGAAACGACCGGCTCCGTTCTGAGAAAAAAGCCCTTATCCAAACGAAAACTTTCCATGACCGATTCCAAAATGTATACATATCTTCTATACGCCTTCCAACTTTAGAAAATTTCCCACGAACTTTCCCTTCTAGAGATTACAAGTCTCATGGCTGGTGACCATTTTTCAACAGATTAACGGTCTACCTTCCAAAGGAACAAGACACTTGAGTCCCCGGAAACCATAAATCGTATCGTACTACAAGAACTGATTTAAAAAATAAATTATTAGAAAAAGTAATATAATAATAATAATAATAATAGGATAACTGTTTTATAAACTGTTCGTACAATTTCAAGGGATTATAAATATTATATAAAGTGATTAATAAGATATTAAACAATTTCTGCCGGTTGAAAACATTCGTTCAGCAAATTCCAAATCATCTCCTCGAAAGTGTTATATTTTCAAGCAGCCTTCCCACGAGGAGGAAAGAAGAATCCCTGTAATGCTAGTTTTGCGTTACGCGCAAGTCTCACTGCAGGATGCGATCTACCTGCGAACGTGTAATTCACTTAATAGCGTTCTCTCTTTCTGTCGCTCCTCCCTCTCTGCTTCACCGTGCAGCGCTCCGTGCAAGAGCTAATTACCTGTTACACACTCCGCAGAGTAGAAAATGTCAGTTTCTAATTCCCGCGCGCACGCAGAAGCGGAAGACCGCGGGGAAACCGCTTGAAAAAGCTGACCAGACACGAGCGCCACCGCCGCGACGTCGAGAACGATTAATAATTAATCGTTTTATTTTTTATTGACATTACTGTTGTAAAGGAGCGTACAAATATTTGCATTACGGTAGAATAATTATGTACAGAATGAAGAGATCAATATTTTTTATTGATAAATGTAGATGTTAAATAATTATTGTAATGGGAAAATGATTATTCGAATAAGCGGAGTAGTGCCCAAATTTATTCTCACGTTTGAAAAGATTTTGAATGGTGTACTATAGGAAATGAAGCTAAGAGTGAGGTAAAAAAAAAAATAGAATACGTACATCGAGTATGTGGCTTCGAATATACACGAGTGTGTAAAGGATTAGCGAGAAATAAAGTTTCGTCTTGTAATATAAATAGAACAAACTGCAATTTACTATTATGTTATAGTGAAGTAATTATAGGATAATAAGATGCCCAAAGAAGCTTTACATTGTTACGATTTCTTTTTATCTAATTTATATAGATAGTCTTGAAGAAGCGGAAGAATGATTCAGGATCTTCTTATTACTTAACCCTGTTTCATCCCTGACCACTTGACGCAAAATAATTCTTCATTTGGCTTATTCAGTTCGAATATACAATATCTAAATACCTGCATATAGAACATCGAGAAATAAAACGGAAAACTTGACAAATGATCAAAGTTTTGCAAAGTCGTAAGAATCCTTTAAATAATTTCCACGACCAGAATCCTAACATTCTCAGCGTTTTAACGATTTTTCTATGTCGTTCAAACTTGCCTCTGCCATAAACAATAACAATAATTGTATCAATTTTCAATAAAAGAACATAACATCTTCCAAATCGATTTAGATTTAAACCAGGGCAGGCTATAAAATATTTAAACAACCGAAATTATTTTAATGCTTCAGTAAATGACAATGGAAATATTTTTCGAACAATTGGCACTGTGGCAAGCAATAAAAGAAATCCATTGTCAAAATCGTGAATCTAAACCTCTGAATATTCATCGAAACTTTTTACAAGTAGGTCGCCGCACGTTGAGCACCGCTGCGCGCAGGAAACGTTTGTAGCGTGATTAGTACGGAGAGGCGTGTATATACTACCTCGATCGCGTACGTTTGCTGTCAGCTGTCGGTGAAGAGGGTCCAAAGCATCGTCGATCGACCAGCGACCTTGCCGACCAATTGTCTTCGCTCGAATCGACTAATTAATGCCGTAAGACCTCTTTCACCCGGCGATATTTGTATGCGATACGCGTCCAGTACAAAAATACAGAAAGATACTCATGCGACACGCGAACACACTATTCTCGCCTAACGTATTCATACGAAAAATCTCACTGACCACTGAAGTATCCAGGCGACAGAAAATCAGTATCGCGGTACTGTAATTACTGTATGCCACGAGAATCGCCAAGGGAACGCTATATCATCACTGATATACACGTACGTTCGAGGTATCCATGATACCTATAGTGTATGTGCTACTCATTTTCTGTATACTGACAATGAGTTCCTCAGTAAGTTACTTTTCCAAAGAATTGCGTATCGAATAAGTATCTCTCACTATTTTAGTCCTGACCGCGTATCACATACACGTATCACCGTGTAAAAGAGGTCGAACCCTGTTTGCAGTATGTCACGGCAATAATGCCGATATGCAATCCGTGACGAAAACGTTTCGCGAAAGGGAAACGCGCGTATCACTCTCTTCGCTCGCTTCGTTTTCGACTCGTTCGTCTTTCTCTTCTCCCGCGGTTCGCTCCACTCGACACCGCTCACACAAATGCAATTACGGGCCGGGATTCGCTTAATCGAGTCCACGTAATTTAATCAATGTAATCTAAAGTAATTTCGCTTAATTGCCCCGGTATGTAATTGTTCTTTCAATTTGATTGCGGATAACGATTGGAGGACCGGGCGAGAGTGAAACGCACACGGTTTTCAAAGCGATTTAAACTGGATTCCCGTTTGGTTTATACGGTTTTACCATTGCTTGTATTATACTTGCCCGCGGATGATCTTTGACGTTCGGATTATCGTATGGAATCGAATTTTCAGGTAGATACCTTCTTATATTTTGATTTCTAGATTTTTATCGCGTGATAATAATGGCGGAATTCTCGTGGTATTAATATATGATTGTTCGCGTATTTTTAAGTACTTTTATAGCCGTTCTGCTTTCGCTTAATTAATATGGTTATCATCGATGAATATAACCGAACGTGGAATTATTATAATTTCAATTTCTCGTCGAACGAAGTCTTGGCACAAATACATAGTACGAATTATTAAAAATACTTGCTCTGTGAGTAAGACAATTAATTCACCACGTGAAATTGGAAAAATATTAACTGCGACTATCGCTATTAAATATTACTGTATTATTATTAACGGTACTATTATAGCCCATGAAAAATCATATTAATAATAATATAAACGTATAATAACAGTACATTTTGCATTGTTGCATGTTTCAACGGGAATATTAATTATTATAATAGCTATGGATCTTATATAAATATTGCACGCGTAGACGTGCGTCGTTCGGAAGGCATAGAATTTTCAACGTAAAATCCGCAGATATATAAATGTTTCACACAGTTCGAACGGCTTGGACATTTATGTCTAATCACATTTATGACGTTTGATATAAGGAGACAAAGTAGAAATGCATGGGAAATGTTGGACGACCGATGTCGCCGACAGATACGCGACACAACGTTTCTTGGCAATCGATATAGCCCACGAAACCGGTAACGTAAGTTACATTAGCGGTACGTCAAAGGGTAAAAACGTACATAGTTGGGAGGTTGTCTAGTGGGGTTTCATTTAAGAAAAAGGAATTAAGATTCTGCCGTGTTTCTTGCCGATTAAATCTTGCCAGGATGTATACACGAACGTTTTACTCCGTGCGAGAAAATATTTGCTTTCTTATTATACTATTGGTCAAAAAATAGCGTCGAAATTGATAGAAAAGAATAATAGCAATGTTCATTTTAAACAGAGGAAAGATTGTTGAACAATGTATTATAATTATTCTCGTCTGCAACTTCTGATTACCTTATGGGTGGCTGCGTAATTCGTGTCTGCTTTAAAAACTGTTAAAGAATAATTTACTGCGAGAAAGTAATAAATAAATATGTAAACAAAAAGTATAAAGTGCGGCTGTTTTGCTTTGTAATTTCTTGGATATTCTTCTATATTGTAAAAAAGATAGTCATAAACGAGGAGAAGTTTCAGCAAAAGAAATACGAATTTTTATAACAATTGTAAAGTCGTGTTTACGTTCGTTTAAAAAGCTTTCGATTCGATGTTGGTCTGTCGAGTGATTCAAAAACACGAGTGAAATAGCTGCGGGCAAACTTTTCCTTTCAGTGAGTTATTCATATCACGTTGGTACAAAGTGTTCACGTCTTGCAGTCAAATTAGGGTCAAAATCAACGTCAATGTAAAACACATGCATGGGATGCAAATGTGCATCAGCGAATAACAGTTTAGAATTATTATTTACTACGAGCATATTGGCTCTGAAGAAACAATTTATTAATTGCTTTATGTAACAATTATTATTGTTTCCAGGGGTTTGAAACGAAGAATTTAATAATCTTAAATTAGCTTACCAAGTGCGGTGTAAAGTTTTGTTGAATTCGAATGGAAGAGTAATATTACAGTATTTAATTAAGAAATATTACAAGTACATTGAATTCCTAACTATTTATTGTTTTTTTACTTTGATTTCCCTGTGCAATATGTACTAAATAAAAACCGCAAGGACCAAAAAATGGGTTAATAAAGTTCCATTACTAAAATCGAACAAACTATTACTAAAGCTTACATTATGTATTTTAAATAGATCAAAAAATTAACAAAAAGTTTAAAATTCATACGCTTGGACGAGCACTGAACCAACAGAGCGTACATTTCAAATGCGAATAAAGGGAAAGTCTCAGACGTGTGTTAATTTAAAAAATTTCAGTGAACAATGAAAGTGTTTTGCAAATAATAAGAACGCAACGGGTAAATCGTTAAGAACAATACTGTCGCATTTCCAACGTAATTCAAATTTTTCTACCGCATAATTTCAGCTAAACGTTATAATATGGCAGAGTTAAAAAAAACACTCGCGAGTAATAATTTTCGAAACTAGTCGCGGAAGTATGGTTGACTATGACCGATTATTACGAACCATTCATTTAAGTCTAGTCACTCACCGGTACGTATCTTATCACTGTAAATAATTATTACACGGAATTGCAAAAATATTAATCTCTGGTATTAATAGCCATATTAGAGTAAAAAGTTAACATTACCATGGGTACAATTACATCGTTGCATATTAATAATTTTTTATCGTTGATTATGAAATCTGCAATAAAAAAGGAATAATGCATTTGAACGACTTTGACTTCCCAACGGTTGAAGGTATTGTTTTGCAAGCAATTCCGCGTAATCAATCTATTGTAAAAAGACATGCTTCATTATAAATAATGCAGTAAAAATAAATCCATGTAATTCTTACAAGAAACTTTTCAATATTTAAAATAGTATTAATCTTAGATAATGAATTACTTCCCAGATAAGCGCCAGGGTGAGCTTAAATAAAAAAACCACGACAGATTCATCAATACAAGCAACAACACTCCAAAATCGAAGACAAAAAAACGAGTACGATTCAGCGCGGGATAAGATCCAACCATAGCAACCAACAGTGTACCTTGCAAGTAACTATTGTTGTTACATTCATCTATGATGAATCATTAGAAGTATGCCGTCACTCGATGGAGAAATTGAAATACTCAACCCTGACGCGAGTAACGATGCGAAAAATCGTAAGGGCGACAATTCATGTAGAAGAAGAAAACTCAAGAGAGAAAAAAGAAGGAACAGAAACAAAAAAAGAAAAAGACAATAAAAGATCATCCAGTACCACCAACCAACGTGCCAAGTCGTTGCTATTCGTGTCTGCTACAAAAACACCATCAGATAGGAAGCGGACGAGAAGGTCGAGGAGGTATCGACAGACGAACACCTAATTTCAATCTGCTTCAAGGATAGCCGTGTCTTCATTGACTGTCCGTCACCTTGAATCAGCCGTCTCGACGAGAGGCCGACTTCTGCCGCTGGCTTATTTGCTGGTACGAAAGAGGCTCTAGAAGAGAGGTAAGAAAAAACGAGAGGAGGAGGATCTGCAGAGAGCAAAACGAAAGGAAAAGAGCATCGAATGTGTTCGTTTGATCGGTTCACGCGACATCGTGATAACGTAACGGAGCAAGGAATGTTTCAATGGTCAGTTGAAGCGATAATCGGGAAACACCGTGAAGTTTTTACGTAAACGATTGCAATGATGCAAGACGGTGACAATGTAAGAAATGAGGTATGAGATAAGCGGTGGTTTTAATACGTTTCGCGTAACATTGGAGGGGCATAGTTGGTTTGATAAGAACTAGTGTTTGAGTTTACAAAAAGTTTGAACAAAATGTAATTGGGGGAGAAATCTATGTGCAGAATCGTGATCAGTATAAAGCGAAAATCGATGCCATACGTTCTTCGATTCCTATGCAAATGCGGAAGGATATAATACTGCTTTGAGAAGATTGGATGGCTGAGAATGCTTAAGAGGGAGCATCATGAGAAAGGGTTAAAAATTGAATTCGAGATTGAAACGAGAAAGCAGGGCGTTCAAGCTGATGTACGTGATAACACCTGGGGACAAGTGACCCAGGTCGTTCACGATCTCCCGGTGAAACTGACGCTTCCTGTCTCCTCCTCGTGGACAACCAACACTTTCACCGTACACGGTGAAAATAGTCCGCTAATGGTTACAACGAACGCGGAAGTAGAACTTAAACAGTGTACGCTATCGAGACGATGATATAGGAATGATTTCTAATTATTAATTCCATTTCCGAATAAAATCATAAGAGCATCGAAATATTACGATTTCATATAATCTCATTTTATATCAATCTTATTTTCTACATATTTACATGTATTCATTGCAATAATGAAATAATAAAGTCATACAGATTCTTGATATTTTTCATTTAACGCGACAGTCCATTATATTGACTCACAAGTGTTGAAACTTGATATACCACGCGCTAACTATGGCCAACGATATATAAATAATATCAATGAATAAAAATATACCCCGACGTTCTTCTTTTGAATAAAAACAGAACGGCAGACAAATTAAACCATCTCTGGAATACCGTCTCCGGTCTAACATTTCAGCCACATCATTTCCAAGTTTCGTACAATCGACTGTACAGTCACGGGGAGAAATTCGCACAAGCACTTATCACTGGCGCTACGATTAAAAGGCTATCCATAGGTGCTGCATATTAACACGAGGATTCTCGTTACGCAATTCGTAGGCTACACGGTTATACACTTTCTACCCGATCAGCAGCTCTCCATCTCTTTCGATTCTTCGTCTGCAATTCTTTCAGACACAAGGTTAAAGGTCTGCTACGTCGATTGCGTCCCGTTCCGTGGACGACGATGGTCTCATCGACGACCAGGAACGACGACAATAGCAATTGCAGCACCTGTGATTCAATAAATACCGCACCAATGCTGTTATCTACCTTCGCGAAGAGAACGAAGGTCTGGCGTGGGACTAATTCACGTCTTGTGAGCTTGTTTCTACATCGATCTTTCGGCGAAGACGCGGTTATTTTCATCGTTTATTCGGTTAAGGGCACATATGTATACATATATAAGTATTTTCGTGGGGGAAAGGCAGAAGGCAGGGTGAAGAGCCAACCCTCTTATAGCGTGGCTATAAAGTCGAAATTTCAGAGAAGCACTTTATATTTCTCGAATGATTGTAGCGTTCAGGGTAACGTTGTTGAAAAACGAACGGCTGAATTTGTTATTTATTTCTTAGTATGTTGATGTAGAATTATAACGGTGCGGGGAATTATTCAGAAAAATATAATAACTTAACTAATTGTATAATGTTCTTCTATATCAGTGTGAATTTATCTGTGAGTTCTTGATCGCAGGATTTAATGATTAATATTATTAACATAGTTTCCGACAGACTGGACGGTTCAAATAAGAAAAGTCGACAGTAAAACGTACAGTAATACCTACCGAAAGTATTGGTTTCGTGATATTCCAGAACTTAGAAGACAGCTGATTAATTTCATTCTTCGATAATTGTGTATGAATAAAATGAATAGAATCATCTATTACAGCTGTTCGCCATTACCTTTTAGCCAACCAATTAGGCAATTATCCTTGGCCCCCCAAAAATGGCAGCCAGTCCAAAAATTCTACATCGACCATCCTGAAGCAACAGCACGCTATATACCTCGATCGACGTTTCATCAGCACTCGGTCATAGGATTACCCTGTCGATAAGTCCCGAGGATAAATTAAAAAACTTTCAGGAAGTTCGAAAACCTAGCAGCTCCGTATTCCGTAGTCCTAGGGACCACTCCAGAAGCGATTGGAAAAAGGTTTCATTGTCGAGTGGCAGGAAGTGTAGGTGCAGGTAGTTTATAGGTTTAGATGCATGCAGCACGACCAGAGGCAGAGTAAGAAAGAAAGAAGAGAGGAGAGAGAGAGAGAGAGAGAGAGAGAGAGAGAGAGAGAGAGAGAAGGAGAGAAAAGGCCCAGCGATGTGCCGGTGTTGGAGTCTACACTGTCGTCCTGCAATAACCGTTCGCTCTTTGTCCGCTCAGCTGCCTGCTGCTCCGCCAGTGGTTCTCAATTATGATTTGCAGATCGTTTCCATCCACTAACGCATTATAACACACAGAGGCCTTTCCAATGCAACCTACATCGACCTTACCGACAAAGAAGCCGGCCAGTCATTGCGAGGAAGAGTATATACATGTATGTGTACACTTGCATTGGGACATATGAATTTTGTAATCGCGGTAAATGTGAAGGATTTGGTGACTCGTGGTTATGATGGACAGGTGGATAATTTTTGTTTAACACACGTGCTGACGACGGAGGATTTTCTTCGGGGTACATACTTGGGAAACGTTTTTGTTTAATTTAAATGAAAAACTTGTGATAGCCTGAAACCAAGTTCGAGTCAAATAGATCGCGGACGTGATCTAGGACGTGATCTCTTTATGCAATCAGAATAATTGGGACAATTGAAAATTAAATTAAATTAATTACACGTACATCACGGGGTAGAAAATCTGATCCACAATTTGAGAATTTGATCCACCTTGGTCATTCGAAGAGGATGATACATTATTAACAAACCAGCGTATGAAGGAGGAATGAAATGTTCGACTAAATAACTGTTCTTTAGATCCAACGAAATTAGTGGAACTAGATAATGAGTTTAATTCGTTTAACTCGTTTAATTCTCGAAATCACGGACCAAGCATATTCGTGGACAAAAAAAAAACGGGAACAGGAAAGAATAGATGGGGTCATAACGACATAAAATAACGAAGGGATGTAGACATAGGCTACGGAAGGCAGGAAGAGGCAAAGAGACACTTCTCGTAGGTGTGAGGTGGTCAGTATCGAGCGACCTGCCTCGATGCACCATCCCCTGACTCTTTTCCCAACCTCTCAACCCTTCCACCACTTCCTCATCAACCTTATAATCCCACCGTGCACCTTATAATTACTCTTAACTGTCAGTGGCCATTATTAGGGGAATTGCGAAACTTAATTAACCGAGTGACCGATAGTACACAAATACAATTAATTCGAGGAGACTCGAGATAGAAACTGCAGAGGAGAATGATTATATCGGAGAATGTAACGTGCAGTGGTATACATTTTAACCCTTTCGTTGCAGAGGGTGTATATGAAGGGTGAGTCGATAAGAACTTATACCTAAAATAACTCGGTTATTGTAATAATTCGTCTCTATATATTTCTGGCTAATTTTGAGACTCAATGTCAACGCAAGCTCGCCTTCTAATAGGTCCTTAATTTTATCATTTTATCGGTTGCGATATAGTAGTAATGGAAATATACATAGCTATTTAAAAGATTCATAGTTACCTTGATGTCTTATAAAGTAAAAAACATAAGACAATAAAGGTGCATGCATCTACTAGTTAGACCCCTGGAGCATAATATGTATTTAAAACAGTTTTTCACTAAGAAGTCAACAATAACCGAGTTATTTGGAAATCTGTATAGATGATCTCTAGAACGTTGTATCATTATTACGATTATTTATATAAATTATATTAAGCAGATAATTGACAATAATATCATCAAACTCCTCAGAATTATGGTTTACAGATTTCCTGTTTGAAAATTGCTGCAGAAATTCATGATAATACCAAATCCCGTCGAATAGAGCTAGTGTTATGTGTTAACAAAGTATGTAGTTAAATATTTATACATTCATAGCTTTACATATTATGTATAGCTCTTTGATGGCAATACAATTTGTACTGTTTCGGGCATCGAACATATTTTCATTATTGATAGTACCGGAACGAAGGGCTTAATCCGATCAGTAATTATAATTAGTACAAAGTCAACGTCATTGAAGGGGATTGGAGATACGAGAATCGATTCACGGAATTCGGAGCAGCGTGCTTTGCTCTAATTACATACGTAGGCCTGCAAGGCTGATCTTCGTGTTCAATTTCAGATATTGAGTGCAATGGATGTTCAAAATACTTATCGTGAAACGTCTGACATGATCGTGGACCATGTCGAAGATTCTTTTCTGTTCTATTTCATTGATTCCCTATTAACATACGCCTTACAGCATAATCTCATTTGTACATTGAGCGTGTATGTATATTGCAATTATATTGCCTGGCCGGTTTCATTTACTTGCTGTCTTTATATTATACTTTACAGTATACGTATATGTTCTACTTATCCCACTGTAGCAATTATATCTTGCCATTAATTACGAGGCAGAAAATGTAATAAGGTCCAAATTTTTTTTTTTATAACGCAAATAAGATATTTATTTAGCTTAGTTGCATTTCGGAAGAAAAGCTGCGCCTACCTTGTATACGTCATATACGTCTGAAATCCATTTTCCATCAGCTACAATGATACAATAATAAAAATATGCCATTGCTATTTAAAAATCATCGACGATTTCGAAACCTCGAAAGAAATGACCCAGTGAAAGCTCATAAATTACAATAATCACCGATCTGAGTTAAAAAAAACTGTGTTCTCAGGCATTTTTTTGTATCCTCAAAAATAACGAAGATATTCCGATTTATATGTTATACATCACAGAAGAAACACCTCGTACAGCGTAACGAAAAATGTTTTACCCGGTGCAATACTTATCAGAAGAGGCCAAAACGTGTCTGAAAATATAGTACAAAACAGTCCCATAACCTAAGCACAGCGATTGACGAACGCCTCCAGTAAATATATAGCACGGCGTTAATTGTTCGCGAATGACGCGTACGCACTGAAAATAGCGTTCGCCAAAATGTCCGTCTCTTGTACACCAAGTCGCTGTAGGACATCTGTCCATATTCCATTCTCATAAACAAGCCTGGACACGTACCAGCTAATTATGCCCGAGCGTTGATAATTATTCTGGGGCTAAGACGAGCGGAGACATTGCGCCGCCTTCGGTCAATAAATAATCCGGTTGTTGCTAATTAGCGTATAAATCAACCGTCGGAAGCGCAATTCTCGGCCGACAGAAATTCAAGCTCGCGATTACCATGATATAATTTGCACGATAATTCGTACTTGCACGTAGGCACGCGTGTATTAACCTATGGATACGTGGTGGTGTTTAATAGGATCTTCATATATTACTCGATTCAATTCAATTTCTCCCACTCCTGCCACACCCCTGACTTGACTCGACACGACACGTCGTTTATTTTTGCTTTTCATCTTTGTTTACCCCGTTAATAATAGCAATTAACGAGCCATCGTGGATCCTCTGTCATTTCGAGGTGCAACAGCAATTACAAATTTATTGTCAGCTGTTCCTTATAAAGTTCCTTATAATAAGGGACGAAAAATAGTAGATAGATTTTCGATTAATAATTCTAGTTTAACATACTCTTCACCTTCATTTTATTCGAACTACAGTTCTCTGATTCGTGGCAAACGTTCGTTTACTTTATTATTCTTGACGACGATATGTTTTAACAGCAACAACCTTACTTAGACGAGGAAAGTAGCGAGATACGTGAACGAACCCGAGTTATACACGTGGAAGTCCGTTTGCAATGGGTGGTCCTATTACAAGACAAGCGTTCATTGACTATTTACTGGCTGTTTATTGGTCGAAGAACAATAGGTTATTACGTTAACACGCTTGCTCGCGTCGTAGGAGGTTCATTGTCTATGAACAGTCTGCTGAATACACTCGATACGAGCAAACGATCGATGAGGACCGATTCGGGTCGTCATTTTCTGGAAAGACTTATATTCTGATTCTATAAGCATTGTCATTCCTGGTTCGCGATACTATTGTGAGCATTAACGTCGACCTTAAGTTCTTCACCCTTCGATACGTTTCGGATCGTCTGAGCAGATACTATTCGATTACTGAATTGCTTGGAAATCAAGGTGAAACATTTGGATCATCGCCAATAGCCTACTAGTGAATTATTGATCTTGTAGCTGCTTATATTATTAAATATACCGCGGTTGCCTGGTTACTTGGTTTAATAGAAGAACGAAAACTCTTATTAGCGAACGTAAACTGGGTGCAGAAAAAATGAAAAAAAATACGAATGAAAAAGCAGGACTGTGCGAGCATCAAACAAGCGGCGCAAACGTCCAGCAAGCGAAATTTGAAAGCATTGTTAACACGTGTCGCAGCTGACCCAGAAAATGTACCAGTGAAACTTTATCCGCACGAAAATATTCTCCGCGGTGTAATATTGAATTAATATTGTAACAGGCAGGAAATGAAACCATGAAGAATTCAACGCGAACGGTGCTCTCCTGTTTTTATGGATTAGGTTTAAGAGTCTGGGGGACGCTTGAAATGAATTCTGAATGTTTCACGATCAGTATTATCCGGATGAAGAAATTTAAATGAAAATGTTTCAATATTTTTGTTTGTTTTAATGATGATTATTCAGTGGAAGTGCCTATCTTCTTATTAATTCCGACCCGTTAAACAAATTTCTACGTGAACGTAAATTCATTCCAATATGTAGATTCACAAAATAAATATCTGCATGTGAAATTCAATTAATTTATACATTTTCTATAAATTCGTCCATAATGAATTATTAATTATTACATTTCAATAATTTCTCAATTATTACCTTGCATAGACAATTTTCTGTCTAGCTTGTGGAGAGAGTGATAATTCAAATATTCAAAAATATTCAAAATTAGAAACGCCAAAATGCTGCTAGAAAATCAATAAATTATTTTGCAAATTACAATAGATAACGAATCACCTTAGAAATGAATGGAGATTGAATAAAGAATAACTTATAAATATTTACGAATATTATAGCTCGCTATTTGACACCTACATCTAATAATTAAGTTTATGAACATGGTTTAAAAAGATGAATAAAGAATAAAATGTGATATAAATATTTTTGCATAGAACTGCCGGTTATTAATCAGCTATCCAACAATGAAGTTTATTGACAAGATTAAGAACCCGTCATCTACAAATAATTGAGTAGCCTGTTTCTCTCCGCAGACTTGTTTGCGCAATTATCCTGAGCTCTTTCAACCCCATCGTGTCTATCGCCTCTTCTAGCAAGCCAACCCTCTGGCCGGTTCTGGAGTTACATCACAGAGCCTAACTATAGGCATACTGCTACCATTGAATCAATAAATACCTACCTGGCCATGCTGAGGACACTTGGCAGCTGTACTCGGTCCTTCGATGCTCAAAGGTGCACCGTACAACGAGATTTTCGAAAGTCCTACCTATAAACCGAGCCACCTGCCCGACAGCGCGCACTTCTGAAATACCTATTTTTGTGCTAATATAATTTTTGATGAGGTAAAAAATTATACCGCTGCTGTATATCGATAATTGCAAATGAAAATCTTCTAGATTTTAATTATTTAATTTAATATTTAAATAATATTTAATTTAATAATTAAAAATATTTTACAATCAATAAGGTAAGAATAAACATGAAGTTATTAAAATTGAATGTCACTCTTCTATGAGAAATATAAGGATTATTTTACTATTGTTATTTTCACAAATTCTATTACAAGATATCGAATTGATTTGGATAAACATCTTTTCCTTCTATCATTATCAGAATCAGTATAACATTACATTACTTATTAACAACAAATTTTACCCGATATATTTATTCCCATTTATTTATGAGATATCAAATAATTGTGCCTATCATATTTTAATTACAGCACAGTGAGCAATAAGATTTCCATAAATCTACCTAACGTGCACCGTACCATCTTCCATATTATTACTCAAATTTACTGAACGAACTTCCCAAACCATTAATTTCGTCAACTCGATCGCACACCGATGTTTCGGTCGAGCTGAAAATTTGAGCATCGCTGTCGGTCCGCCACTTCCACTGCACCGAAGCTTCGCAGCCACTCTCTTCGAGTCATCCCCTCGTTTACTACCTTTTCCATAGACAGGATGCTATGGGGTCGAAGCGACGCTCTACCACGTGGACCATGCGTATCGCGGTGCAACCCTTCCCGAGCGTAGAGCATTGCCACAGACACCATATGGTTACGAGTGTAACTTTCCACGGTGGCTTAACCCCGTTTCATCGGTGTAGCTCCACCCGGTGAACTTAATTTCACAGCGACACGTCGATACTATGATACGTGAACCAGTGACGGAGTGTATATACCATTCGAATTACGGCTACGTAACATTTGCATACATATCCTTGTTCTACCATTTTGTTTCGCAGAGAAAGCACGCCGGAGGACAATTAAAAACCCAACAACGAATCGTCCAAACGTATGGAGTCTTTCGCCAGGCAGGAAACGCAATTGCGAACGTCAGTTCAAGTTCCGCAATCTGTATTTTATTTTTTACGCGTTTCTCACAGCGACACTATGCAATGACGAACGGAGAGAGTGAAAGAAACGCATACATAGGTCCTTACGCAACTGCTTACTGGATCATGTAAATCGCACGTACAATAAAGAAACATTGTGAAATCTTTTTTTCGGAAGTCTCGAAA
Organism: Nomada lathburiana; assembly: GCA_963667235.1. Lineage (NCBI taxonomy): Eukaryota > Metazoa > Arthropoda > Insecta > Hymenoptera > Apidae > Nomada > Nomada lathburiana. Next base: position 9,972,507 of record OY763897.1, on the reverse strand, counting down.
ATCTTAATATACAGTCACTCACAGTGAAAGTTATTAAGTTCCAACAGGTAGAAATATTGATTACTGTGATACTGATTTTTAATTTTCATTAATAGGGAATAATGTTAATTGTTTTACTTCCAGTACGGACAATTATCAAGTATTTTCAATCAAATTCCGTCCCTTACAATAATTCTGCCTAGCCAACACTTCTTACGATACGACCTATAGAATGTTCCCTATCAATGACTGTACATTTCCATTAGACTTCGAGAATCAAATACTCCGTCATTACCTACAATCTATCGATGCACCTCGCCATAAAGCTTTACTGTCACACCAAACCAAACTGTGCATACAATTGCATAAAAGCACACAACCCATTCATCCTCCGTGATCCCTTTCATTCAAAACGCTTCCAATTACAACTATGAAACTGTATACACCGAAATGGAAAATTAGAATCGTCAATTGAAACCTGAAAGGGAGACTGGATCGCGTCGAAAGCGTCCTTCTCTCTCAGGCGGTAAATGGAAGAAGGGAAACGTTTCCCTGAACGTGGCTCTCCGCGTCCTTATCATCAAGACGGAAGAAGGTTGAGTACCGCTGGTGAACGCTCAGCTGGAGTTCTGTTGGCCGGCTCGTGGTACGGTAGGCGAGGTGGAGAGAGGCGAAGAGATGGCAACAGCGCGGCGCTCGACGGACGGGTGGCAGTGGTTCATGCATAGGCGCAAGCGTACGCCTTCCGACAGAAAAAGACAGGAAGAACAAGACGCTTGTTCGGGGGGTAACTCTGAAGAAAGACGGACGAAACGCACGCCACAGGCCGCCGAGAGGCGACCCGACGCCGGGCGTGCGTATACAGAGTAGGGATGTTCGATTCTCGAATCGATTCTTCGAAAAAATCGAAAGTGATCAACCTTTTTCCTCTTTTTTTTAATGCCCTGTTATGCAAAAAAAAGAGATACAAAAATGTACACATATTATGTACAGACAAATCGGTCCTCTGAATTTTAGGGTCTAAAATAAGCGAATCAATGGCACATAGAAAATCGGAGCGGATAGTCAGGTCTTACTGAAAAAAAATAGGAGTGGGTTCTTTTCAGACAGATTTTTTCGCAAAGAAAAAATTGCCATACTGAGAAAGCAAATGAACGAAATTGTATAGTAACTATATACTCAATAATTATTGTATACAATTATAGCAACCACCTTCTTCATTCTGTCCACTTTATTGTTTGTATATTAAAAATTATATATTCCTTATTACTGTACGCTCAATTCTGTGAGTGCCTGTACATATAATACCCTTTGTTAATTTTACACAGACGCAGCGTCTCTGTACCAATTGGCAAACCATCCAACGACACCTACGACACCTAGGACTCGCACCTGGCGAGATAGTGATGCTTCTCCGGTCCACCCCGCTCTTTTGCGGCACTCGCCACTGTCCATTTCACGCCTCTGTTGAGAAAATTCGAAAGCTTTCTCGGAGAATGTCGATGATTAATCGGTATAGGGAGGTTCGTGAAGTATTAGAGATGATTGGTTTTTTGAACGAGGGGTAGATTAGAATTGATTGGGTGTACGCGTTAGCCTAGAGTACACATATACTGTATTAAGCAGAAATGAATTGAAACTGTACATAAATTGGACGGAATTTTCGTTTCTTCTATTTAATATTTATTGCGGATTATATTAACGTTGTTAGAGAATTCTACGATGTATGATATTTTATTAGAAAACATTGATATCTCAGCGTTTCGAATATTATTAAATACAGGAAGAGAATGTACGGAAGAAGTGGTTCTCATTTTATTATACCAATGAGCTATCTGTCTGTTCAGAATACTAATGATGAACGGTTAATATGTCAATTATTTATGAAACAATTTTGAAAATTGTTTCGAGCATTATCATTGCCTCCGCGTGATTATTAATATACTCTGCCAAGATAGTAGCAATAAATATTCAACATCTGCGGTCTCTTTAAAATTCCAATAGGGTAATGTTTTCCTATTATCCCATTATGTTCTGGGAAGTTATCGTTTCTTAATATTAAATAAAATATGCAAGTTAATATTAGTACACGAGGGAAAATCATTTTTCAGACAATGATACACAAGTGATCGTTTTGGAGTCTGTGGTATAACCAAATTGTGTCGAACGGAGAAAGTTTCTCGAGCGTGTCATACTGAAACTAGTGGGAGTCTAAAGACATCACGAGCGTACCTGTGTACAAACGGCACGTGTTGGGCAATATCCGTTTCGACGTTCGCCCATTGTAAACGCGAAGCTAATCGTGACTAAAGATTTCGCTAAAAATATCTCTAATCACGCGCACGATCGTTGTCTGGAACCAGTAAAAATGATACACAACCCAGATATTCTCTAAACAATATGGATGCAATATTCACAAACGCATTTGTTCTAGAATAATGAAAATTATTTTACAACGAGCGAAGAGTCCTCCAAGGGTAGTAGAATTCGTGACACCGCTCACTCCTCGCCTTCACAATTTTTTTTTCAAATTTGCACACGTGTGCAATGTCACAAAATTTAACCATCATCAATTGCATTTACGATACATACATATATCTCTGTGCTCTTATTCTGCATACTTCGTATCAACAGTAGATGTACAGACTGTTTGCATACTTATTGTTACTGACACCCCTCAGATTAACGAGTACCAGTAAAAAATACGCGTTTAATTTAGAAATAAAATAAAATCAAATAAAATGTGTACATGCATCCTATATCGAGCAAGGTATTACAACGAATTACGTACTTCGTCACAGTACACCCCGCTGTATACACTCTTCCTCTTGATTCCAAACGGACAATCCATCGATCGTACCATACGGGGGTGGTGGTATCATTGATAAAAAGGGCGCGAAGAAGAACGTTGATCCAATCCAAACGACACCGTCGTTCGACCCTCTCGTTTTCATTCAATTAATCATATAACGTTTCACGAGGTTACTCGAGCATCGTTGCGTATACATGCATACTACATGGTACGCAAGAGAGATCGATCATTTATCCGCGTGCGCACCGATTAGCCCAGAACGGAAGTGACCGCGCACGCTTGGATCGTCCGATTGTGAATTATTCGAAGGAGGCGGCGGGCACGGACGTCCCTGTGTATGCCAATAAGCGAAATGGAGGATCTCTCATTTATTATTCAGCCAGTAGGTTTGTAGCCCGCGGTGTATTCGTCTATCTCTCGACACGCATGCGAAATTATTAACATCGTTGATAAATGTTCGACGCGTAGTACGTGAGCGGTGTTGCGAACGGGCGACAACAATTTCCATGTATGCAGACCGTAATGCCCTGGTGATCGAGCGGTCGGCGTCTAAATAGGAATAAATAGACCATTGTCGTAACGAACAGTATTCTCGTGTGTTACGTCAAACGCGATGGAATATTGTTACGCTCGCGAAATAGAAAGAAAACTGGGCGAACGGCTGTATCATAGATCGAGCGGAGATAGAGATGGGATGCACGTTTAACAGTACGCGAATTGAAATTTCGACGGCTTTATCTTTTATCGTTTGTTTTTTTTTTGTCCTTTTTTTTGCGGTGGAAAATTGTTAACCCTACGGGCGGTTTCGCTCGAGTTTCAGATTTTTTTGCGACAATTTCGCGATATCGCGCGGGGTTATCGGAGGGGTTCGAAGTTTTGAGATTACACGCTCTGGAGTATTGGCTTGCATGGAAATATTATATTAAATGTTATGTAAAAGTGTAGTTATGGCTAGGAGATATTTCATTCCTTTGTGTTACACGAATTTATATTGGACGATAGTGTATCTTAAACTATCGTCTATTTTACGTCCGAATATGTACAGCTATATTTTTGCATCATTTTAAATAATTGATAGAAAATATAATATCGCATGCAACACAGTTACTTGCTACAAATAAAAACACAAAGCTGTGCGACATTTTTATGGTTGGCACAAAATATCGTTGCTCCGTATGCGTTTATACATATCGAACTCGGCGCGACACAAAATTAACAACATACGAGAATTAAATATTTCTTAATATTGAGATGCAGAAAAGGTCGGTGAAATATTGTACTCAAATCGTTTGGGACATGCGAGATAAATTTTCTGGATAGATTTCTGTACAAAGTACAAAGTTTCGCGATTACGTTTCGCAATGCATTAGGACCGCAATGGGCACGCAACGACAAACGGCAAGGCCTGCAGTTTATAAATGATGGACAGGAGAAGAATGTACATATTCGGCATTCAGTACCACAATTGCATTATTATTCCGACAGTAAAGCCCACAATGGCGATGCTCTTCCTTCCTTTCTTCGATTCTGCCACGGGTTCACCGTTGCCACGGACAATAAAAGAACTCACGCGGCGCGACTCGACTTCTTCGGGGTCGAATGCATTTTTCGCGTTCGTTTATTCAACTTTTCACCGTAGAACGGCGAAATCGGTGAACATATTGGGCATAACTTAACGTATGACACTGCTCTCGTCAGGATCGAGTAGCTGTTTGTTCGGTACAGCCTAACATTTGTATCGTTTTCGATGTACATTACAAGATTCTTGATCGATGCCAATGAACAGGCGAGAAAGGTCCGTAATGTGATGATAATTAAGAACTGGCCGCACCGAAGTCACGCATAATTACACAAATAAATTAAATAAATTATTACACCCTTAATGAAAACTGACTACGCATGTACTATGCAGAAAACTTGAACAGCAAGACCGAGGAAACAACCAGGGAAACCCAATCAAATCGATTGAGAACTCAGATCTGTACTACAAAATATAACTGAAATCCAAAAGCAGTGCCAATTTCGTCGCTCATGCTCGAGAAGTCCATGCGAATGGAAGCGAAATAAATAATAACGAGATTCTCGTAAACTCCCGTATGAAACAGACATCTTTTTTCTCACATATTTCTTGGAAATAAACTGTTGGGTCAGAAGAAAAGTCTTTTTCACCAATTTCCTTACCTCGTAAAAATGATCTAAATAAAATCCATCCAAAAAGACAAATATGTCCCAACGAGCACCAGTTTCGTAACAATTTCAACCCCACCGGCGAGATTCGCCACGATGCTCCTTATCGACTGCATTTCCGGTGAAACATCCAACGACCGGTAATCTATTAACCGAGCCACATTCGGGGCTATCGCTGTACGATCTCGATGGCGACACGAGGGTACTGTCCAGGGACCAGTGGAATCCTCCGTTGGTTCGTATATTTCAAACAATAAGCGAGCCCGGAGTAAGTTTTCCGGGGATACCGTATTCACAAGCCGCGCGGGCCATCTAAGTGAAACGTGACCTGTGACTAAAATGTCTCTCATTACGTGCAGCTCCAAAAGAGTCATACGTGTCCATGAGCGGGACAAGTCAGCCGAGAGCACGATGCGATCTGCACGGAATCGAGTTGACGGATGCCGCTCATTCGTGGAAACCGGAGAGAAAGAAAGGGGGAGATTTGTCGGCCGTAATCGTCTCAGCACTTTCACGGTTGGACAATCTTTTCCGAGTCTCTGTGTGTGCCCGTGATTAAAAGAAGAAAACGAAAAGTGAGCTTGATCTTGCTCGTACAGTGTCAACGGGCAGGATTGTCGCTCATCTTAACGCGACCAGTTCCACACGACTATCACGACGGCGTCGCAGTTATTGTTAACGAAGAATTTTCAACCCTGGGCGGAGTTTTTCAGTTGCTAATTGGAGTTAATTGCGACTGGATGCTGTATATACAAGATCCGTTGAACTCTGCAGCAAGTAAATAATGTGATGCTATTACGATTTATCTTGATCGCGACACTGTTGCACAACTGTGAGCGCGAATGTTTCACGTCTTCGTTGAATTTCTATCGAATTTTGATAATGATAAAGAGAATGAGTGTACACAGAGTAGAAAAATCAATGAAGTTTTCGGTCAATAACTTTCGAGAGCTTTCCAGAGAAGCCGAGTGCTCGTTCAGGGTAGCAATTATTTCACAAAAAAAATGGCCAGTGACGCGAATCGATCGATTTACGCTAATCAGTTGCAATTCGTACGGCGTCAAAGCAGACAGCAGGCTCAAAGTTAGGCGAGCTGCTTAGATTCTCGTTCGACTTTCGATAGCGTTTAGCGCATGCCTCGGGGGGCCTGAGGAAAAGGAATCGTGGCGAACGTCCGTGGCGTGCGTCATACGTCCGGAATGTAACACCCTGCGTCTTGTCCGCGTGCAACTGCAAATGGGACAACGTTTGGAGCATTTTCGAGACGAGACTCGCGCACAAGTGGCTGTACGCGCTCGAAGCGTAATCGTTCAACGGGATTACGAGAGCTTTTCGTAACTCTCTGAATGTTTATTTCCTGGACAGAAAGAAGCTGTAGCGATGGGCAACGTTTTGTTTTTACTGTCAGTGAAAGCTAATAAACATGACGGCCTGTGAGAGAATCCTTTGAACGTTTGGTGATACGTTTCGAAGGGGAGAAAGGGTGGAGAGGTTCGAAAGCTGTCTGTCCGATCACTTTGGAACTTGTAAGTGATCCTTGCGCTCCTTTTCTCGGAACCCTTTTCTTTTGGTGCGTTATCGGTAGAAGGCGAGTGTATACTTTGTAACGGAAGTGGGGCATTATAAATGATTGTTTAACAGTAGATTTCTCAGCCAGGGAAAATAATTATTGGTATGTTTACACTTGGAACCAGCCATTTTGATCAGCTTGATTAGTTTCACATCTGTAAAAGTTTAATTGATGTCCTTCATATCCAAGTGTATTGTTTCACGAATAATTGTCTTGACACCAAAATAATGAAGTTGCAGAGTGAAACTAATGCACTGTATGAATACTTTCTTGGCTGTATGTAGTGTTAATGCATTTCGTTTCGTTTCATGGAGGTGAACATTTTATTCCGCGACCAGAAACGTTGTTCCGTTGCTATTTTATTGCTGAAGTTAAGAAGATGTTCAAGAAAATTCACTACTAACGTATTTTGCAATTAACAGGCAGTTCTATGTAAATTTTGGTCTCGTCTTTAAAGTTTCATCGCTGCTGGTATCTCTCATACGAAAACAGTTCACATGAAACATTACAGTTTCTAATTAAATCCTCCGAAACATCATTATCTATTATCTACTTAATCGATGTTCCAATCTACCAACATAGAGTAGTCACCAGAAGACTTTATCCAATATCCGCTGACGCGCTATCCACAATTCATCAACGATTGGTATGATAGCAGTAATCTATTAACAGTACCAATATATCCGGCCCAAATGTCATTTATGAAAACGGCTTTGTGTGTTACCTCCGACATCCTTCGAACTCCGAAATCGCCCTATCGGAAACATACATCTAATCTACCGAATCGTTACATTTCACTGTGCACCGTTAATCGTTCTAACAAGAAGAAAGTTTTGTTTTACGCAACTAGTGGATTTGGATTTGCTGAAATTTCAGGGCATGAATTTAGAGATTAATTAATGACGTTCTATTTAACCCTTGGGAAATTGGGTACATGGGTATCCATTTTTATATTTTTTATATTTTCTATAATTTCAATAATTTTTTACATTCTTTCGACACTTTCTATGTCCATTCGCGTTTCGTGAACAGAAATGTTCACAGAGCTTCAAATTTATTAAGCATTTTAGTTTACTGCGCAAGGGTCAATGCGCCGTTAACTATATCTGTACACTCCTACGCGTAAGGAAAAGTGGAGCACGAAAATCTTAATTCCAATTCAAATAATTCGATCCGCTAAGGACATTAATTTATCATTAACGCATTGTATGCGGGCCTCGTAAAACTATATTTTCAACATACCGGCCGTTGCACGCGGGCACAGGTAGAAGTACATACGTAAATTTGAAAATAAACATTTGTTAGAGATGTTTCGTAATAAACGATTAAATGAGAAACCCAATAGATTAATAATTCGAGCGATTTCTCACAATACCTACCAGACTCAGTCAAACCGCCGAAAATACATATTTCGAACACGCCCATACAATGTGTGAATATCACAGCGTTGTAATTGCAAGAAAATAATCAAATTTTCCCACTTGGTCCCAATTCAAAGGCCGCATTTGTCCCAAAGATTCTGAAACCGAACCCACACTGTGACCAATCCCGCTCTCGTCTTATCGACTCCGCCTAAGAAATCTTCCATTACACCTACTCCATCTCGTCCTTGGTTCCCTGTCAGAAGACCCGTGTGCATACGCAGCCGCGTTTATTATACGCTGTCGAAGCGACGACCCGGCCAGCAAACGACGCGAAGGTCGCCACTTGGAAACGCACGAATTTGGCCAGCATCTCACCCACATACGATTTTTGCGGGCGCGCGCACGCATCGGGCCAGACACGCTCCAAGAACGAACGACCGAACGAAGGACCGTTTTATTGGGATCTCGAAGAAACGGCTGCGACTGCCACGGGTAGACGAACGATTCCAGGAACGGTGGCTGCATTTCGAGGCTTTTGTTGCCGCGTTCAGGCCACGAACGAGCGATAGGTCGAAAGGCGAACGCGAGGGAAGGGAAGAGGAGACAGAGAAGGAGAGTGTCCTGGCTACTTTTCAGGATCACACAAACGTCCTTCGACAACCAAGGGCTTGAGGACGAGCAGACTTTCTCTGGTGGACGTACGCGTGTTCGCTATGCGATGGACGTAATATGTATTATTGCATATGTATACGGGGTGTTACCCCTAACGCGACGCACGATTTTTCACCCACATTCAGCCATCTGACAAACAAAAAGCTTAGGACAAAAGTTGCAGAGGACGGATCCGATAGATATCGGTAAAAAGAATTTCGAAGACAGTTCATTTTCATGACGAAATCGAGGTCATCTTGGATTTTGCAAATAGGAACACATATTGTAGAGGACATCGAGACGAATTCAAAACACACTTTACATGATATTTTTGCTAACATATTACTCGATTTACAGTAGTGGAAATGTGAAATATTTAACTTTTCGTCGTATTTAACTTTAAGACGGTGCAATCATCATATGACACCGAAGAGATTACTGAACGTTTTATGGGGATATTTACAGTCCGTTGTATATCGATCAGCAATTAATAATATTGAAGCGGATATATTTGCGACGGGTCGTTTTGGAAAATTAAACGGCAGAAAAATTGTAATTAAAACAGACACGTATTGAAAAATGGTTAATGCAGATTGTATTGTATGATGTATGGATGTATTAAGTATTGGAGTGTCGTTTTTTTTTTTTATTATCGAATGATTTTTTTTTTCAGTACGAGTAATTACCGAGTATTGCCTCACAACATTTATCTTGTACCAAATTTCTTATCTTGGAATTGTACCAACTCTATATGTACGTCTTACGATACGACCTGTACGATTTTGATTGTGAGTGATTGTGTATAAATTAAACGAACACTTCGCAACATTCTCAGCTATGTTATAATAACAAGTTACATCATTTTGTATTTCAATTACTTCAATTTTATTCATCCGTGAAGCTTGAAAGAAGTATATGAAGTAGTAAAACAATTATTAAATTGTATTTCGTGTAACTTGTGTAAAATGGTTGCAAGTAGAAATGCATTTAGTTTTTTTTTCTTAATGACTATATTTCTGTCGTTATACACTTATACTGAAGGAAAACGGTAAAGTCATGTCCACTAAGTTCGCGAAAAGTTCCTAGCATCAGGAATATACAGTTGCGGTTAAAATAGACAAGATGCAGAACAATCAATACTGTATACTAGATATAGTACTCCAATAATAGTAAAAGAAACGCAGAATTTGCCCTGCATAGAGCCAGTACCTCGAGGAACACATACACAGTACAAAACAAAGTAGCACACCCTACATTCGGTTACTTATTTCAATACATAACACAAACCTGGCCCAAACCTATACATCTCACTATCACCGATTTACTTTAAACTCCCAGAACCCTCAACCCCTTGCCTTACAATTTCTCACAGCGCAACGCGTGCCACAGTTCATTTTATTTACTCACTTAATTGCCGCTCCGCCTCACAACTTGATACTTTTAACAATTCATAACAATTTAAGTGTAGAATAAAAAACCACAAGTCATACACATATCTTTTATACATATTTGTCTGATTATTCTGCGATTCGAGTTATGCTCGATTATTTCTCGGGTCCGCTATCAGAAAAGCTCTACCAACGTCAATGCTTCCCTCAAAAACAGAACGGAAACAAAAGAATACAAACGAGAATCGAGTATACCACCTCGCAGTCAAACATCGCGTCCCGCACAGGTACACGCATACCTCGTTCCACTATGCAAACCAAGCGGAAAATTCGTCCCGTGAAAATCATTTGACCAGATAAGACGCGTCGTAACGGGCGCCGTTATTCCTGCACTCGCAACCGTGCACACAAGAACAGACAAAAGGATTGGAGCACTTCCAACAAGACGAAGACGCACGGTTTTACTCGCTCAATTATTACCACAAGTATTATATACTCGAGCTGCAACCAATCTGGACATTGTGTCTTCGATATTATCATCGTCATGTTAAATGCCCGTCGTTTCCCGTTTATGACGTATCGTGTCGATAAACTTTATTATAAATGCACCCGTGAACGGCTCGTAAACCTAATCGAGGCAGAAGGCACACGGGACGATTTAAAGCAGCGCCAACCCGTCCGGTAGAATATTACCCGTGTGCTCTGTCGAGGAAGAAGGTGAAGAGCACTCGCCACGCTCGCCTTGGGTGGCCGGGACATAGCGAATTCCAACCCTTTGGAATTCCAAGAAGGACCGTTACATATATTGCCACGTGAATGCACGCTTGATGCTTTCTTGCTACTTTGCTTGGAAACGCTATGGACAATCTTCATTGTCGCTTCGAACAGTCGATAATGTATTAGAAATGTATTAGCAATGTATCGATAAACGCATTGGTGTAAGCAAGGCAGAGCTGTTGGAGTTTGGAGAACTGTGTCGATGTTGAGTTACTTGGATGTAAATTGTAATTAGGAATTAGAACGTGAATTAAGTAATGCGTTGTATATTAATCTTTCCTTGCCTAGCCCTATTATATTCTTGCCATTTTAAATGAGTTGATTATTATTTTTATTAAGGGGGGATGCCCTTTAGTACATTGAACAAAATCAATAAATACATTACATTACATTTTCTTCATTTTTCTCTGTGTTTATAAGATGATCTGTTACTGTTTATCCTGGTGGTAGTTATGCGCAGGTATATACACTGTTGGCCAAAAGTTTGGATTAATTGTGCAAATATCGAATGGCTTGTTGATTCTAAATTAATTCTTCGAAGTAAGTCTCATATATGCCCCTCGATTTTCAAGTTAAAATTGTTATTCGTATCGTATTTTATGTAATATCGAAAGCAGACTGAGATTACAGAATGGTCTCTTGCATCCCTGTAGGCTTTTTCGAAAAATGACATTTCCTAGCACTCGAGAGTGTTTGTGAAGGCTAATTTATTATTGCAGATATTGATATTAATTTATTGAAGCATGTCAGATTTCTTCTGCTCCATTGGAATTTTCAAAGATTTAATATTTTTACTTCCGGCAACTAGCTTGATTTTTACTCAGTTGTTTTGGAGTCTATTGGATGGCCAGGTATCTGCCTCGTTGCTAGAGTCAAGAAAACAAACCATCTCCCTTAATTATTTTAAATATTGGCCACTCAGAAGGTACCTACGTAGCAAAGGGTCGTTTGTACCTGCCCCGTCTGCGTCAACTAGAGGGTTTATAGAGACTAGCGGTCATCCCCTTCTGACTAAATCAAACGTAGGTACACAGTAGTGAAACCCAATGGTAGAAAATATTCGATGAACAACCCACTACCCCCGCTTCAATCACCTTACTGTCCATTCGCGACAATCTCCATTCATACTTTTACGAACAGATAAAATTCCTACGACCCTGCACGATTCTCAAGCTTGATCTTCTAAAATAAAAACCCGTCTTGCATTCAACTTAAGAAATAAACATTTCTCTCTACTGTCCTGTCCTTGCCACGCACAATTATGCATCACACACCATTCGTTCCTCTTCAAATCCACAAGACTTCTACCCGGAATCGCCCTTTGAAGACAACACCCCAAGTGAAAAGTGAAAACCTGAGCGAAGCCGGATTCTGTTATTACATTCCGACGAATATGGTAGCTTAGACGACAAATCCTGCGCAATCGTATTTGACGTGCACGACTCTTCTCTCTTCTCGGGGACCAGGAAATCCTGCATCGATTTTCATACCGTAAAATTAGCATCGGACCTCTAAACGCGGCGATAGGCGCATTAACGAGTATGTAGTCGGTGTGTCCCGAAACGATCCTCGGCCATACCGTTATGACAGCGTTACAACGCGTGTACAGGTCGAAATGGCTCTGTGCAGGCATCACGCAGGCCGATGCAGCCTTGAGATTCTGCGAATCGAACACAAGGCAATCTGCATTTCACGAAGATAACACCTTTGAACGGCTGCAGATATTGTTGCGATTTAACGGCCGTGCTACGGCGATCTCGATCGTTTCCAGCTACAACTCTGCTTCTCTATGCCCGCCTTTTAGCGAAATCGAGAGAACGTACGCATTGTTAGGCGCGATTTTCTCTTTTTTATTTTTGGCCCTCGTGATCTTCGCTCCCTAGCGAAGTGTTCTGTATATTACAGATTTTTTTCGAGTCAGAGTGAACCCTTTGAACGCTTCGGCAGTGTATGAGAGACGCTCACTGTGACGTGGGTTTATAATACATGCATGCGGTGTTTATTGTGTGTTAATATTATTAACATTGTTCGGGGTCTCTTATTGTGCAGAATATTGGGTAATAATAGGGGAATAATTAGTATTAATTGTCAGAACGGAAAGCTATTACGTTTCTGGCATTGTGTTTAGTTAGTTTAATTAAGGGGTAAGGGTTCAGGGTGCAAGAGAAACGGTTCGTTAACAGTCGGTTGCAGATATTGATTATTAAGCGTTGGTCACAAGGGTTATGATAGGATTTATGATACTCGAATCGAATGATAAGAGGATAATCCTAGTTCTCGAGATATCACGATCGTGTTTGTGAAAATTGGATATGTTATTTCAAATAAAACAGAGATTCCACAAGAAACTCTAAGGATAATATCCAATTATGGATATTTGTAATTTTGTGCCAGAGTGTTGCTCCTTTTTAATTTCATGCAGAAAAAACAGTAATATGTACATACTGTCCAAAAACTAAAGTCAATAATAATTGGTAGCAACTGTTCAAGATATAAAATTGAAGGCAATATTGTCGATGAACTAAAATAAACTAAAACATGAAATATAGTAACCAATATTCTTTAATGCCTTAAAAAAATCGCGAACTAATCAAACATTTTTGTAAATTAACATAATCGAACGTCCCTTAATTCATTCACAAATTTACATCATCGATCTTTCACAAAAAAAAATTGTTCAATCCACTTACTCCAATTACACCAGTACCAAGTATCGCGTAAAACCGGCGGGGCCGAATGCACCATAAAAATGACGAAAGAAACCCAAAACGTTCCACAAACAAAAATCCACACAGAAAAACAACCAATTCCGAATATAAATTGCTCCGCGGCTCGATATCATCATAATGCCAAAAAACGAAATTACCCATTCCAAGGTCTCGAAGTTCCCCATTCGCAAGTAAAGGTTATATACCTCCTACTGTGGTATGATAAAAGAGGAGAGAATGCAAATATACGTATTATATTATACATTTAATGTATTATATTTAAATTTCCTACATTTATACACACGTGTGTAAATATGTAAAAAAAATTATAAAGAAGAGGCGGGTAAGCAAACTGTCCGTTCGAGGTAATCGCTTTGATTTAACGATAAAATCTATTCTGCCCTCGCTAGTTAAAATGCCTTATGTAACATTTTTTTCATTTTTCCAGATACGCTGAAATATTTCAAGTAATTTTTTTTAAATTCCGTTAGAAAACCCTAAGTGCTTCGCACAGGTCTAGAAGCGGTCGAAATTATTTATCCCGACTGTTTTACTAGTCTATAATGTCCTACATACGTATCACCTGCTAAGTACAATTCTAAAATGCAGATAGGATATTTTATTGTAGCAAAGCAATACTCGTTATAATCCTATAATATGCATTTTCAAGAAGAAAAAGGAACAAAAAGCAATCTGCCATTCCTTTCACCGAATTCTCAATTTCGTCCTCATAAAATCCATATTATAATCAATATCGACATAAAATCTATACGCATGAGAGCCCCTGGTGCTATCCTTGCCAATCGGTGAACCTGGTGCGTGACACGTGGTGCAAATCATGCACATAGACGCGTCAACCTCCGCCTCCTTTCTGTGGTTCAGAGTATCCTTCTGTACCTCTTCTCTCGGTGTCCTGTCAACTTGTCGTCCAAGGTGAGCAGACCTATTTGGCGGAGGTGCTTCAGTCACGACCAGGCCAGACGACGATCAGGCTCGTAGGTGGAACAAAACCGAGACTGGCCTCCTTCTCCCTTCTCTGCCTGTTGCTTCTACTGTTTCCTCTTCATTGTTACACGTCACGCCGACGAACGAAGTGCACGAGGCTCGTTCTCAAGTAATTCTCTCTTTTTCACCTCCACTTTGCATCGAAGAACCGAGTCGATCGCCGCTCATTGGCAGAATTGAAAACGACGAATTGAATGAAGGTTCTTCGGTCAATTTACGATTGCTTCAGGATCGTGTTTCGACTCTCGCTGCCCAGGTAAACAGAGTAGTAGAGGGGTTTTTAAGTATTGCACTTAATCATTGTGCAGGCAAGCAAAGTGTTTGATAAGCTTGAAATATTTCGCGTTAGTTTTGTTTTCACAAATATCTGAAATCACGCGAATCGATGTATCAGTGGGTAAAGGATGACGATACAGAGAGTTCTTCTGATATTACGTCGAGAATATTATAGTGACTCAGAGGTTCGTTCACATGCTCTCAAGTTTTAAAAATAATCGTTCTACCCTTAATCTTTGTCAACTTAAAACGCGAGCATTCTTTTCGAGATACATATGTATTTTTCTTTGCTTAATAGAAGGCTTTCTCGTGACTGATTGTACGGCGAGCAAGGTTATATATAAATATGTGAGTCATTGTAAAAAAATGATTAAAGGAAACATAGAAGCGGGTATCTGGTTGTCCACACAAGGGTTAAAAGTGAGTAAAGAATGATAAACCGAGGGAAATTTCAAGGAACGTGGCACTTTGGAAATTTAGATTAAAACAGAGGGAAATTTGGAACAACGTCCTTTGGAAATACTGATAGACGATAAGTGGCGACGGAGCTTCGAAATGTATTTACTTATTTTATAATTATTTGCTTTGTATTTATCATTCAGACTTTGTATTTTAGTATTTGTCCCTTCAAAGACTGTGTTATCTTTAAATAGTGGAACGTTGTCGTTAATAATTAATTAAAGACAATATTAGAATTATATTTTAGTACATTTACGTTAAAGTTATATATACAACTCCGTGAATCCATTTAATAAAATTCTCATTCAAAATTCTTGAACGTCTGTATTTTTGCCTCGTTATCCATTAGTTTCAAAGTATGCGCCGTGTTTCGTAGAGTAGCCGTAGTCAGAGTTAAATTTAATAGCGACACATTTCGATTAGAGGTGTACCTACAGGTCTCATTTGACTCGCGCTAACGATGAAGCAACACGCGCCATTGAAACACATACTCGAGTGCCTTCTAAGAATTCGTAGAGCAACGAGTTTGATACTTGTAATAACTTTATGCTTAAGCTTGCGCAATTGGAGCTGGTCAGAGTTTGATTTATAAGCTGTTCTGCAATGTTTGGATCGAGTTAAAGAATCCGTCTCAATGAGAGACAATAAAATGTAATCTACTGTTTGATACTTTTGGTGCTATCGACCAGATTGCAGTGTGTCGTTTACAGAATATCCTTGGAGCTGTCGCGAGTTCCAGAAATAATTCTAAAAAATTGTGAAACCACTTATTCATTCTCCTGCTGCAACACAATCCATTAACGATTTCGCCGAGAAAACCATGAAATGTAATAATTTATTTAACGAATTAAACCTTGGCTAATTAAATAACACGCGTCGTTCATTTCAAGAACACGTGCAAATCGAAACGACCGAATTGCTCGAGTATCGCAGAAACGGATATATTCCACGACAGACTCGATATTTCTCGTAATTCTCTTCTTTCTTTCTTTCTCGCCTATACACTCCGTAGAATTTAAACGGCCTTCAAGCCACAACCGTATAATCTTCCAGGATCACGATAATATCTGATGTAAATGATAAATTCCCACGAACGCCACAGACCGCGCAACGAATTAAGAGAAACCGAACCAACTCTCCAGGCCTCCGAATTTATTTAACCAGCAATCGTCGCGGTATCTCTGAAATAGCGACGAGCCACGTAACGTGCTCGAGGTGGAAGTCGAACACAAGATATCCTTGAAACTATCTCGAGTGCGAAAGGTCGAGCCCCGGCGAGCTTTGAGGGTCCACTGTTCGTTGGTCTGGAGGATTGGTGAAAGAAAAAAATAAAAGAAACGATACGTTCGAACCAGATCTTAGAGAGTAGCGACGGGCATGATCCTTCTCAATTAGCACCGTTTCGTCATAGCAAAGTACGTATGATTGTGTTGAAAGTACATGTGAATATGTACAGTGACCAGTACGTACACCTGTCGATGAAAATTAAGGAACAACGCAATTGAAGATAGCCCACTTCTTTTAGTAAAAACAGAATATTACCGCTACATCATTTTTGTCACTTTCTAATCTATGAAGTCATATCCTTTCTCACAGCTTGAGTAATATTAATTTATCAAACATTTAATTAATTTATAAATGTTTTCAGCTATTCCGACTAGAATACACCTAACCTGACCAGGGTATATTTGCGTTAATTTTTATTTACAACAGTATCGACATAATAATTGTCATCACGATAACAATGCTATTAACATTCATTTGGACAAGAATCGATATCAAGTTCATCGTCTTTCAATACCTTTCGAATCTCCTTAACAGGTATTCGATTATCGGATTGCTTGAATATTAGAAGAAAGATTTGAATCATTCCCATCGCTAGCAGAGAGACGACGATGCACGAAGGATCGACTATTCGCGATTTCATTTCGACCAGACAAAGGGAAGGCAACGATACGAACGACCGATAGGATGCTCCGAAATTGTCAGTGGGCGTTTAGCTAATAGATTGTAATAAGACTTGTCGAGCCATTGTAATGACAACAACCATAACGAATGCTGAGTTCTTGATTGCTTATGGGGAAAGAGAGTCATGTGCCAGTCAAGAATCACTAGCTTCTGTCTCGCCAAGAGTTGATTATATTATCGTTAATCTTTTTCACGTAGATCAATTGAGGGTGACATGTGTGTTGCATATTTAGCGAGGAACGATGAGGTAGGCTTGTGGGTCGTTGTTTGGTGGTTGGTTTAAGAGGAACACCGTTTGCTCCGAAATTTTTGAAGTACATATTAATTAATGGTCATCCCATAAGTTTTTGCTTAATTTTATATTGAAACGTGCATCGCTGTTTCAAAGAAATAAAGGTATCGTAAGTATGTACATATGTTGTAGCTACCCAGCTCTACAAATTGTTGCCGCTTTTTTTTATATACATATATATCTTTATCAGGAACACTTACAAAATGTCTTCAATCGTTCGCTAAATTATTGTTTCAAGTGTATAAACCGGTAACCCACTTCTGCAAGTTGGTCTAGGATGTTTTAATATCCAGTCGCAATGTTTTCGAATTTTATTTAGTGATCAGATATCGCGCATCGTTATTATTTTATTAAATTTTTCAAGAGATTATTTTTAGCCCTGCGCATGCACAGTATTTAGTAATTACATTTTATTTCCAATAATTATCTGCAATCACGATGTTTCAATTTAAAATTGTTCTGCCAGTATAATAAACTATACAAGAACATGCTGTGTTGTCTGGCCCGAAAATTCTAAATATACCAGTTAGTCTCAATCATGATATAAAATTCTGCCTGGAGAAGGAGCCATTTATTTCTAATAAATCAAGCTCTACGATAATCGAAATACGTTCTACAAGGTCATACTTTTTAAGACTCCCATATTAAACTATCAAAAGCCAACCAAAACACTATCCATTCGAAGCATATGAAAGCCTCTGCTGTATAAAAATCGTGTATACTTCAATCAATATAAACTTAACAAGCTTATCAAGCGACGCCATGTATTGCTCACAGAATTCCATGCAAAGCATAGCAAATCACTAAGCAATAATATCAATACTTTCTACATCACTGAAATTAACATTCAATAGCGAAATAAACTCATTTCCTCCAAAGAATAATTAATGATTAAATCAACAATCATACACTGAAGCAATTTTGTTACGTCTCCAAAAAATTGAAACAAAATCGCGCAATATTTAATTCCAATTCCAATATACTTATTATTAACCCTTTAATACCAGCGCACGTACTACAATATCGGCAATAAATACTCTCCTGATCGATGACACGGTAATAAAAGAAAGGAACAAACATCGTTTACAAATAAGGAAAAAAAAGGGGGGAAAAATGGGAAAAAAGTAGCTGCAACAAGTCCTGGGCCCCACAAAAACGCCCTCGAATAATCTCGTGCGTAAAGTGCGCGTGGATCGAGTACCACTGCGACTGATCCCGTCAGACACGGGGCGTTCAGCATTCACCAAGTGAGTCACTTGGCGAGGTAGCGTCGGATAAGAATGAACGCGAACAAATAACCTCGGATCTTTCTCGCGTTACCGGTTCCACGAGGCCGCCGTTCTCTGATCACGATCGCGAATGAGCACCGCTGACGATCCAGCCAAACTTATTCCGCGAGATGCACGCTCCGACACGTGTCATCCCTGTCTCTAGACGAGCTGAAATAAGGATGAACGTGGACAAATAACGACAAAGTGATTCCAACGGCGTAAACACGAACGGGAATTATATTGGAGAAGAGGAACGGTGTATTATGGGTCGGATGATGTATTCAATTTTCTTGTTTCGCTTGTCTACTTCTGTTTTCAGAATGTTTCATTAGTGGTTGGGCTTTAGTGATCTGTTGTGACGCGAGTAATGGATATTACGTTTGGTAATGATTTTAGTTTGCGAGACAGTGCACGGCCGGTTTCTTTAGAGGAGTAATTAATCTTTCATAGAATTTGAATTGATCTTTATTTATTTACTGAGCATTGGATTGTGCTAACTACCCCGTTCCCTTAAACTTGTGATTATCAATTTTATTTTGCGTTCAATTTCATGCGAAATTTATTTTATTTTAAATTAGGAAAAGTTGTGTTAGTTTTCAATATCATCGAGGCGATTATTTTCGTAATAAGAATTAGCATAATCGTCTCTATTCATTATTTACTTATTCTAAGAAGGTCTTCGACATTGTTTTTTGAATAACAATATTGCAAACTTTTATATTTTCGCTGTGTCCGAGAGTTTAGTTTAAAAAAAGTTTGCTATGGCACTCGGGTACAGCTGCCTGGTATTAGTAAAGGTGTAAAGTGAAATTTAGTGAAACGAGCTTAAAGATATGCGCACAGACTCTACAGAGTTTGAAGGCCGTCTCTCTCTCTCTCTCTCGAGGTCGAAATTCATAACATTATTCATTATTCAATTATTGTAGATTGTATCTATTCAAGTCAAAGAATTCCAATTGAACACCAATAAAACCTTTCAACAATTAGAACAAAGTCTAGCATAACTATTTTAAAAAATTTCCAATCCCTTCTAAATACCAATATAGAGGAATAAAATATATATTGAATGAAAACGTTGAAACATTATTGCAACAACATCGAACACTAATTATACTACTAATTATACTACCAATAAAACTTTCGAACTATTTGAGCACAATCTAGTATAATTATTTGG
Organism: Nomada lathburiana; assembly: GCA_963667235.1. Taxonomy (NCBI): domain Eukaryota; kingdom Metazoa; phylum Arthropoda; class Insecta; order Hymenoptera; family Apidae; genus Nomada; species Nomada lathburiana. The sequence continues at coordinate 9,952,623 of OY763897.1, read as the reverse complement.
AAAGATTTTCAAACCCTTCTAAGTATGAATAAACCGGAACAAAGTACTTATCGAATTAAAAACTTGATACAGTGCCCAGCACACTAATTACACAGTATCCATGTCAAATAATTTTAAACGACCTCCAATCCAACTTTCCAATTATTATAAATCAAAATCCTTATTCTGCCGCTCAGAGACCACAAACATTCCTTAACTAAATTTACTTCAATCTCCCAATATCTTCAGCCAAGTTCCAAGTTAACACAACCTCAGCGTATCATCCGTTCCGTGTAACGTCTCACTTCCAAACAGTTAACTTATCTGAACGTAACATTCATCTTAATGCAGCTTCCAGAGAGACGAGCCAGATGCATTACACCAATTAGACTCATAATTCGTCGCATTCGCCCGCTCGTGTGTACATGCGTACAATACTCCATGTAAACGTGTTTGGCCGTCCAAATTCGTCGAGCAAATCGGAAACACGTGGTGTCGTCGAGGAGAAAAGGGAAGGCTGAAAAGTACGACGATGGTCCGCGAAGAATCTGGTTCAACCGCAGTCAACTTCCCAACGGAAATCGCGATTCCCACAGCTTTCCCCGCGTTGTGGTTTGCGAGTACGAAGTATGGGCCGCTCATGCTCTTCATTGTTCACAGAGAGAACAGTCGAGTCGCCATTATTATGAATGAGCGAAATAACTGCGTCGCTATGTAATCTGGCAATGCGTACAGTGCACGCACATGTGTGCGCGAAAGCATGTAAATATGTGAGTCGTTTTCGCAGGTCAAAGCGACTGGCTCCACTTTGTTCAGTTTTTTTTCCCTCTTTAATTTGAATACCGAAGCACACCGATAAATGACAAAACGTTGGATGGCAGTGGATTAATAAATAATTTATTTTATAAGCCAGTGTAATTAACTCGGTATGCTAAATTAAATTAGGAAATTGTAACCGTAGCGTGAAAGCTACGCCTGTAATAGTACATCCTGCAATTTATGCTTCGAGTGTGTATATTTTGGAAGAAATTAAAAATTAATTCTCTCTATTTTCTTTTTTTTCCCGTTTGTGGAGTTAATCACTTTGGCAAATTAACGAACGGCTCATATAGGAATACACGTCGCTATTTCTGCGTCGTTTTTCACGGTTTTTCCGCTCGATCGTGAATTTATACGGGCTTGAATTATATTCAAATTACGGGGGTAATTAAAGCTGGGCCACTTTTTTGTACATTTTTTTAAGGGATGAAGCAGTCACGATTCAACAGAATTTCGAATAAAACTGGTTAAATTTAGTATTCGAACTTAGTATTTAAAGAATGGAAATATCAATAAATCATTTTTTTGCGAATTTCTTAAACGAAGGAAACACTTCCACGGATAAAACTCCATTTATAAATTTAAGGGTTAATAATCAAAATGATTTCTTGAATCAGCAAAAAAGTTAGGTCGTAAAAATACAAACGGAACGTAAATACAACATCAGCAGAGCAGTCCGTTTCTACCAGGAAATAACTTAAAACTTCATTCAAGTTATATTTGCTTAAATTTGCCAAACAAAAATGAAACGATCATGCGAATCCTTCGCGAGCTATTAATAGATAGAATGATTCTCCAATGGAAGATAAGGTAAAGAGAAGATTCAGTCAAAGTAGCAGATGAATATTAATAAAGACAGAACTCTCGCGGTGTGGCATACATCAAGCTGCGCAGTATGTAATATAATTCAGTCGATAAAAGGATGATTAATTTCAACTGAAAATCGTCAATGACTCCTGATAACACCAGGAAAGGTAGAAGTCGTAATCTACGCAATGGCGAATTATCAACATCCTATAAAGATTGCGTATTTAAATGTGCAGTATTTATTTGCGATACGCAACAAAATGGAAAAAAGAAAAATATCGTGCACAAGCACAAAAAGAAAAGGAAGAGAATGGTACATGCAACAGTGTTGAAAATTCAATACACGAATATTAAAAGACACATTATCACCAACTATTATCAGTAATACCATTATTATTTTTGTTTCTCTTGGATGCAAAAACGTATTCTTTCAGACTAATTCAAGTCTAATTGAAACACTATCATTCCTAATGCCATTATAATTTTTTTCTTTATCATAGATTATAACAAGAATGAAAATAATGCAAAATAATATTTGCGGTCACGCCGAAAAGCTCTGTTGTGACAATACTTTTGTCTATTCGTTTCTTTACGTTTACATTATAAACGACACGAAATATTTCACGCAGATTAAAAAAGTCACAGATCGCCCACTCGGCCCGTTTATTTATACCGTAATAAATAGTAGTTTGCTTTCACGTTTTACGCGGGGACAGGCTTCGTTTAATTAAGGAAAACTCGCACATGCGAAAGGTGTATCAAACTTTCACGAGCCGTCACGCGCCTTTTTCTCGTCACACTTTGTGTTTCACCTACTCCCTGCCCTTTCATTTAGAGCCTATCACCTATCTAATCGACTAATTACACACAAGGCTAATAAAAAGTTTCGTGTGACGACAATTTTAACCGTCACCTTTCCACCGATACGATCCGTTCGGATGGAGACGTGTGTCACGTAATAAGTTCATGCACGCGCGATAGGCGACCGATCTACTCCAGAAACATATCGCATTTGCATACGTGCATTTTTCTTTCTTCTCAATCGCGAGATTTACTTGTTTTAAATGACTCTTTCGTTCAAACGGCAAACCTTGACACATAGTTCAATCGTGATTAAAATTGCAAAGCGATTAGGAGAAATGATATGTAGACAGAATATTGAAGGGTATGTAGAGATAAAGATGGCTTGCTTGTTGTGAATAAATAATACTATATATTTAATTAATAATACGTAATGATATTGTGTTCAAGTATAGTAGCATGAAAGTTTAATATTTTTATCGTTTATCACCTGCGTGAATGATTTGTCGATGTATTATTTTTATCATTTCTTTATTTATTTAAATGTCAGTTGCGATTATGGTGTATTGTAGATTTCTAAAGTAATTCTCAGTGTTTGCTATCGGTAATGTTAGTCTAATTGAATGCGATTAGATTGTGAAGTAGTGATTAACGTTCGAGAGGTTCCTTTCGAGAAATTCTCAAGTTCGGATTGAACTGGTTTTTTTTTCAAGAACTCGATAAACTGTTTAAGTGTTTGGAAAATTTCAAGACCGTGCTAAACGAATCTTTTTTGCGAGTCGTTTTTATCTGTCCTTAAACGCTAAATCCTTTTAGTACGTGAAACTCGAACGGAGTTTGCTTTATCAAACAGACCTGAGTATTCCATTATTTGATTACTCGTCTGATTAATTCGGCGATTCTGAGGAAATTGGATGAAAAATAATTTCACCTTCTATAATTCTAGATAATTCTGATTAATTATGAAATATTTAATTTACTTGTGATGAATAATATAGCTGGTGTAGAAAAGTAGTATTCATGGATGCAATATTTAACAATGATTTAATACGTTGATTTTGGAAATCTTAAAATTATTTAGCTGAATAGAACTAGTGCACAGAAATTGTGCAATTACACAAAATCATTTGGCACACATCTGCTGGTACCATGGTATTTAATCAACTCACGCGACGCTACCACTAGAGTTGCTGTACGATCAGATATCAAATAGTGATAGTAGATGATAATGTGTGTTCAAACATTTGGTAATACCTCGACAAACATCGAGTAACTGAAAATAAAACACGAGTTCAGCCTTTCGATCCAAACACGTAGTACATAATTTGAATATTTAATATTCAGAGTAAAAGAACCGGTATTCCAACTGCACAAATAATTAACCAAGACCATAATTACCATTGAACTGCACTTCTTTTTACGCAAATAGTATTTGTAATTGTGAAATGTATTTCACAATTACAAAACAATAGCAAAACATTCTTGCCTCAATTATAATTGAAATCGACAAAAAAAGTTCCACATGCAGTATTAAATAATAAAATATTACTCTGTCGCGCATAAATATACAAGGGTTAACGAAGAGTGCGAGAATAATTTTATAGTTTCGGAGCGCGGTGCGCAAAGATTGCTCCAATTTCCAGGTAGGCGGTGGCAGCATAATTTCTCCCTGGTAAAAGAAGAAAGTAGGTGGAGAAATAAAAAGAAGAACGAACAAAAGGGAGAAAAAAACGAGGAAGAATATTCACACCCCATTGCAGTAAAGGTTGCCAGCGAGCTACACGAAGGTCGGAATAAACGCATCGCGTATAAGTTCGTGACAATGACGTTACCGTGGCAGCGTAGTACGCCCCTGCATTGACGTAAATCCAAGGTTAATATGGGACGTCTCGAATCGAACGCCTACAGGTAACCGACGCGACATAGGTAACAGATCCTACGACTTAACGATGTCTCCGCGCGAAAGCAGCGCAAGTATCCACCTGTTTCACCTTATGAACGGCTTATGAACGATAGAACGACCGCGACTGAAATAAAAGGGAGTATGGTCGCTGACCATTTTCAAACGTGGAATGGTATTCGCGAGATAATTTGTAACCTGGTTACGTATCTCGATATTTATAACAGGGTGTTTTGTTCACACTGCACGTCTTTATATCTGTATCGCATTTACTGCTGGCGTGCCAAGAACTTCTGGAAGGGAAATTCAGTGTAACATGTGATGATTGAGAGTTGCAATTATGCAGACTTTCTGAGGGCATTGATAGTTTTTTTTATTATTTTATTTTTTGTTTCGTTTGGAGTAGTAGAGTGCTGTAGTTGTGGCTGTGTTATAAGAATTAAGAAAAGATGGTTTTAATAAATCAGCAGGTTTTAACCTTCAAGTGGCATTTACTAGTCAGAGAGGGAGGAGTGTTTTAATATATATAATTTTTATACGGTCGATAATAATGGATATAGTACTGTTGTTAATAATAATGGAAATTCGAATGGAATTAGGGATCCGAGAAAATTTCCTTTGGGTTAAAATAAATGTTCAAGGAAAACAGCAGTGAATTACATAGTAAGAATTGATATCTATTAAATTTGTTGCACAAAAAAATCTTTTAACCAATTTTTTAGAAAGAAAATGAAAATTGTATTTCGTGAAGATTGCTTTAACAATAGAATATTTAATTCTCTATCTATTTAAAACAAAGCGATTAAAAAAAAGACAAGTTTTATCGATATAGGATATCAGTAATTCGTTCAATCTGTGAGATGCATTTTCTTGGGGTATTTAGAAAATAATTGCACCCTGTTTGAAATATATATTCAGTTGCAAAAATACTTGGAAAACAGAATAACATTTTTTGTTATCCTATAATTCTTTAGAAAATATCGAATTTTAATTCTGTATAAGGCGTAGGCGTTCTATCGTGCTCCACAAAACGTAGCTTGCGAGATCTATTTTTTTATCAGATATTTTCGAAGTTGACCTACATTTCTGAGATAATTAAACGCTAAAAATAATATTAAAAAAAAAATATGGCCCTTATCTTTTAAAACGTGCAACACATGGATAACGCAAGCGAATCACGCTTGGCAAATGTAAACTTTTACTCTCTTTCGAATATTATAGAATTAAATCCATTGCAAAATATATATCTCATAAGAAATAATTAAACAAGGAGTTTAATATTCACGAAGATTTAGTAACATGCCTCGGTACAGTAACACTGTTTCAATATTTTTAAACACTCCAATATTTCTGCATAAAGCTTTCTGCATTGTACATACATTACTTCAGAAGAAACGAAAGATAATTGTTTCCCAATAGTTCGCAAATGAAGCACATTTTCGTATACTATTATAAACCATTAACATTTCTATGTGACTGTATGTGTGCTACACGCAGTTACTAAATTATACGTTTAATAGGATGACTCACGTATTCGAAACTTCATATAGAGAATAACAGCATCAATCTGCAGTAAATTAAATGTTTTAGAACACGAATAAAATTCAAAATTAACCTCCATTAATGCATAAAGCCGTGCATTACAATATAACAGAGAATGCAGTTAATAAAAACTATAACAGCAATTCCTTTTCCATGAGACCGTTGATTAAAAAAAAAAAGGAAAAGAGTACGTGAAACCTTGAGTGTTTATCGAGTACGTAGAAATTTCTTAAGCTTGCTCTACAAGGTCCTGTTCCCGATTTCTACTCCGGTCATACACTTTCATAGATTTTAGGGAAAAAAGTAAAAATTGATAAAAAATAATTCTTATAAAACTATAGTGAAATATAATATCATTTCTTTGGAAACAAGATACAAAGAAACTTAATTTAAGAAAAGAACCACTCCCAGCATAGTACAAAATTTGGTTTTCATTAACATAGTGACGAACACTATAATATAACATACTAATATGTCTTTCGCAATTTTTTACCACAATTTTTCCCCGAATCATAATTCTCGCAAAACCTATGAAACCCCGAAACTTTAACTCGCAAAATATACTTGCCGACTTCCCGCGAAATATTTCGAATGTGTTTTATCAACTCGCAGTAACAATTCCGCGACGACTTCGTAAATGTATCTCGTTAGATAGGTGTAAAGAGCAAGGTATTTCATTACGCCCGCGCTTCGATTCCAAACCTGTGTAGTAGAGTCTTGACCCGGCAAGTTACCGAGTGCCGCTTACTCGCTATATACATACATACTACACAGTTTAGATGTTCTCAATCGAGTGAACCTCGACTATTGCATTTCAAGACGGCGCGGCACGCCGCGACTGGACGCGCGTGCGCATCAACGATACAACCGTCCCGCTCATAACAAGAGACAGTTTCATTTTCGACAAGAAAAACCAAATCATAATTTACTATCATTGTTGAAATTCAAGCGTCACGATGTTCTAAACGACTGAGCTCAATATCAACAACATTTTTCTCCAACAGAAAACGCATTTCATATTTTTTCATTCATAAACAGAAGAGCGCCCATATATACAAATAAGAAGAAACGATAAGAAGTTTGGAAGAAGTAAGGTTGACGACCGGCGTTGATGCGCGCAAGCGCGCACAAGCACCTACGCTAGTTGCAAGCATCACCGCGACACGGAACGCCAATGAAAGACGAAAGCCACGACAAGTAGAGTAAAATGACTCACCACGTGAACGCTGGAGAGACCGACCGACTCGCTTTGCTTCTTGTCCGTTTTCTTCGCCTGTCGTTTCGCCTTGCTCTCGAGAAAACGTTGCTTGAGCACCAATGTGTCTTGAATATTCTGCTCGCATAAACCGTTAAAACTTTGATCGAATCTCGGTATACAATCGGTCTGTCTACGCCGGTAACTTTCGATTCTCCGTCTCAGACGATCGACGACCGCCTGTCTCTTGGGGGTGAGTACCTCACCCATACCAGGTGCTTGACCCATTTGTTGCTGCAACTGCAGCTGTTGACCGGTTACGTTCAATTGGCCGGACGCGTTCAAATCGTGAATCCCGGCCGATTGGCCTAGGACGTTGTTTACGTTGTTAGCGTTACTATTAGGAGCCTGGCCCACGCAGACCGATAACGGGCCAGGCGCGTTCCCGGGGGGGCCTTGAGGGGGCTGACGGGGCAGGAGCCCCCCGGCCTCCATACAGCCCCCGAAATCCACCGCAGGGTAAGCCAGCTCAGTGAGAACCCCTGCTACCGAAGCGCCTGACGCACGCTACTGCTACTGCTGCGACCTCGTCTCCCGCCGCAGCCCTCGAACCGAGCATCCTCTGCCACCCTGCCAATGCGACGATCCTCAACTTCCGGTCAAGACGCATTTGGAATATGTCGCCGTTCGCGCCTCGACACTGTTGCACCGCGCGTTACCTTCTTGTCCGATTATACAAGGTGCTCACTTTTCAAACGATACACAACACTCCGCGTCGATTGTACGATCCGATGGTTTCACTAAATCCTCATTCGTTAACAATAGTAGTAGTAGTGGTGGTGGTGGTGGTGGTGGTGGTGGTATAGGAGACGCGCATACACACGGCTATGACACATGCAATGTGGATGAGATTATGAATGAGACTCGACGTATATGAGTCTTCGTAGATATTGTCGTTCGGATTCCCCGACACTTTTCGTTCTTCCGATCGAATGATCAGTCACGAAGACCGACGCGGTTCAGACACTGTAAACAAAGTTCGTCACCCTTTGTTACACTAGGCACGCACCAATGTCACGTTTAGCCACTGTGTTTAGTCTGTCCGGTTGTTGACATCGCGGCATACCGCCGATACTATTCTCCGCGTTTTATTCCCGATGCCACGTGACTTGCACGGTATACCGTGAAGTCCGTGTCGTTCCAACGCAACGAGTCACCGTAGTTCAACCTCCACGCGAAAGCACTTTACTCGATTATGCGGCGGTATTTTTCCTGTCGTTAATGAGAACACGACGCTCCGTCAGAGTTCTAGACGTACGCGTTCCATCGCCCAGTTGACAATGTAACCATAATCGCCGGCCGAACGATAGCATTTGTCTTCCGGGTAAAAGAAATTTTCGAACTGTCACTCTCGACGAGACGCGCGCGAAGATTCGACGGTAGGACGGAACGTTCACCGCGCGCGACTAAGTTCAGGGCCTGGAAACTCCGTGTATACAAGAGGCGCCCAATTTGCTGCGACATCTGACGGCGATTTCTGTAAGCATACGGATATGGCGCTAATATATGAAATTGTTATTGCATTGTATTACAAAAAAGGTAATTAACGAGCGATTTTTAGTCATTCAATTTTCTTCTTCATTTTCAGAATTTTGTTATACGTTATTGTATATTAGAGTTAATAAGAAAATGGAATAGGCGAGTTACTCAAGACTAGATTTATTTTATGAAGAATGTAAAATGTGGCTGATATATAAAATTTGATTCAGAAGAAAATTTATACATCTATGTATTAATTCATCAAATATACAGGCAGATAAAATATTAATTCAAAATATTTGTTCTTTTCATGTATCTCCAATAATTATTACATCAATAAGATGACGATCAGAAGCTCTCCAAATAGGGAAGTGAAAAAATAAAAAAATACCTGTTGTATAATCAACTCAGAAAAACACGCTATCTCCGAGCTTCCTCCAAAAACAAAAAACAACTTATCAGCGCGATAATTAAATATAAATTCCCGGAACGGACATCTGAACAGTTGATATTGTCCTTCGTATATACCGAAATGTGTCTCCAATGCCCTCTTTAGTCGGTAAAGTCTAACTACAACTTCTCAATAAGAACCTCTTTCTAAATCTCTCTTCTCTATTCATCCATTTATCTTCTTTCTCGGTCCCTCTTAACGCGTCACGCGGCAGCATCCCTGCCGACAAACGGGATGATAGTGGGAGTACGCGACAATCCTTTCGCAGCTTAATATCGGCTTTACCTCCCAGATCGGGCACACGCTTTAGGAACGGAAGACTTTCTTGTTCGCAGAGGAAGGTGCACGAATGTCCTGCCGAACGTGAAGGAAGGTAGACAAGGTACACGCGGAAAACGGCAACGCATGCCGCGTACGCTGAATCCCTCGATTGTCCCAGTGCGTCGTCGAGTGCGCGTTGGACGTCACAACAGGTAGTTGAGGGCAGCGTGCTCCGGCCTGTCTGTAGAAAGAAGCGAAAGGATCGAGGGAACGGGAGAGAGGTCGATCGGTTGACGCGAGTACGTTGAAGAAAGAAAGCACGACTATAGAAGGGGAAAGAGAGGGGGAAGTATAGAAGGAAGACGGTCGAGCCAGAATATGTTAGAAGGGGAGAAAGATGGGATAGAAACAGGGAGGGGTTTCACTGTTTGGCCGGATACCTTCGCACCGTGCCTTTGTACAACTGCCCGTGCTTCAGCTTCGAATCTAACATGCACGTTCCCTATTCCCTTTGCTCCAGCGTTCACTCTCTTTTGTAGATCCTGTTTTCCACTATCCTGCAGTTACGTATGCATTTCGTCCCTCCTCCATCGGACCGTCGTAATGTCTAGCAAAGGGACGCGCTTCCGAAAATTGCCGTTGCCGTTTCAAAAACTGATGAGCGACTTAATGATTAGATAAATTATTTTCTGTAACGGCGATAAGATTATGCAATTCTTGAGGATTATTTCATATTTCCATACTACATTACTTTTATTATTAACGTATTACATTTTTTAATAGACTTACGGACATATGTAGGGAAGCAGAATATTCTTGTAATAATATTTTGGCATCTTGTAAGATTAATTAACATAATTGTTGTAAAGCTTGTAAAATAATTACTCCTACGTGGAGTTTTAAAATCATGCATATAATGATAACAGTATTACTCTGAATGAATTTATACGTGAACACTGAAGAACAGTTGTTTCGAAGTGTATTAATAGAACTATATGTGCAGGCTAAAGTTGGCGTGCAATTGGTAAATTATAATTGCAGCCTCTGATACGGATGCATTCTAGCAGAAACCTTACAAACTATGCAAAGCGTCAACTGCTGATTGCTAACCAGTATTAAGTGTTGCCATCTAGGTTCTTGCTGCGAAACTAAAGCCGTTTCAACGCGATCGGTATATAGTCGAATTATTGTGAGCAAATTTTCAGTGTATGCTTTGCAAAATAACCATACATATCTTATCAATTTAAACACTGAAGACGCTTTGTACATTGCATATTTTATTTATAATATTCTATAATATAATATGGAGTTATATCATGTGTTTTGCAATGTTTCATAACCTAGAGATAACAAACTGACGATCCACACCCCTACTTGCCTACTCTACAGGGCTGTAGGAGAATTACCCCCTCTATACCTATCAATCTTCGCCACTGTATCATTTCTTCCTTATCTTACCGAAGCCGATGTTGTTTTTCTTCGTCGAGCGTCACACGAGTCTCATCAGAAGCGTCAACTGGTGGGGGAACCGGTGTTTATGGCATAACTAACATAACCTGTAATCAATGCTAGTCTTGATTGTTGTGACACCTGAAACAAGATTTCATGTGCACTCTCACATTTTTTGCGCACATTGTGTAATGTAATTAGCATTGATCTCCTATTATTACCTGATGTATGTCAGATTGAATGTCATGTTACGAATATGTCGAAATGCTTCGTATAGAATAATTAATAAATATTTCAAACAGATATATCTTAATTGAATTGTATTATTATTTTCTAGTTGATAAATAAATTTAAGTAATGGATCAGAGTGCTGTAAAGGACCCGCGGCTCCCGTTTATACGGGGAACAAAGCCTTCAGTTAAAAATTCGCAATTACTAATTTCATCTGGAATTCCCTCCCTGGATCATACATTAGGTACGTTAAATGCTCTGCTGCTCACTTTGCAAATAACACTTTTTAATATTTTTGACATTGCTCGTTTTATATTTTAGGCGGTGGATTACCTGTCGGCTCGCTATTTCTTATTGGTAACGTGCAAGGCATATTGCGCAGATTAAATTCGTATCAAAGTAACGGCCATATCAAAAATGATTTTAATTTTTTAGAGGAAGATCGATATGGCACATACGCCAAAGTCATGTTGAAATATTTTCTGGCGGAAGGCGTGACTACGTCGCAGTCATTGTTTATCGGATCCAAAGATATTCAACCATCGCAGTTGGTATCAGAGCTGCCCGCTGTTGTAGTAGATGCGCCAAAGAATGAGAAACCTCCTATTGTAGGTGAACAGTTTACTATTGCTTGGCGATACCAGAATATGAAAGTAATCGATAGCTCTCCAACCGGAGGACAAACTTTTGGTCACTATTACGACCTCACAAAGTCGATGGACAAAGAAGATATTAAAAATGCGTGTATCACACAGTGGGAGGATAATAGTTTCCCTAAAAGTGACAATCTCTTTAACAATGCGATGTATTCAAGTCTGTTGGGACGTGTTCAAGAAGTTCTAATGGATGAAAAATTCTCAATTATGGAGAAATGTACAAAGAGGAATGTACTAAGAATTACGATTCATTCCTTAGGTTCTAGATTGTGGTGTAGCGATTCAAAAGCCGATTCTCATCAGGATCTGGCAAAATTTCTGTACCTCCTGCGTGCGCAACTTAGGTATTCTTTCGCAGTTGGAGTAGTAACAGTACCTGTGGATTGCCTGGATAATTCTGTAAGTGTCAGATGTTTAAAGTAATCTACTTGGTAGGAGTATAAAATTCATTTACCATGGCTGATTTTTAGGATGGTATAATAGAGCGGATCGAACACATATCGGATGTCGCTATTAGATTAGAATCATTCGCAGGGTCGCAGAAAGAAACGAATCCATTGTTTAAAGACTACCACGGCTTGTTGCACCTTCGTAAGATGCTTGCCTTAAATACAATAGCGCCCCATAATCCAGAATCTCGCGATCTTGTATTCAAATTACGTCGAAAGAAATTTATCATCGAGGTAAATTCGTTATATAAACATATTAAACTTTAACGTAAGAACAGTTATACGGTTTCATGTATTGCTACAGGTTTTACATTTACCACCCGAATTGGAGGACACGGCCCAACGAGAGCAAGATGAAGCAGCACCTAGATTCGGATGTTCCAGTAAATCGCAAAACTTGTTAGATTTTTGATAAATATAATATAGAATGCGTTGTTATTTTTTTGTACATATACATTTACGAGAGTTATGTATAATCGATTAGATTTGTATAAATATTGAAATCGTATTTTGAAAAAAAAAATACAGAAAGCTTGCAATTTTTGGAATAGTTTTATTGCTTTATAACACCTTGCGAACATAGGTGAACGTCAGTCCGCTTACTTTGAACAAGAAGTGCGTACTACGCCGCGTGAATTAATGCAGGCAAGAGGAGATAGGCTTCATGAACACATACAATAATATATGTAACTCGCCTATCCGTACTGTTGGAGGATATTATATTTTACCGTAGATACTAGAAATATTAATCGAGATTATTTCATGCTCAGTGTTTTACAGAACTTCCTTTCATCTGAGTATGAAAATTGACGCTTATAATGCTTACTAAAAAGAGCCCCAGAAACATTCGAAATGTGACACCTTCAATTGTTTCAAATATTATTAACATCAGATTTTACATTTTAAAATTAATAATAATGTTCAAAAAAAGTCTACAAAGTCTACATCTACCAAACATAAATTTAAAATCCATATCCAGTAAATTCCTAGTATTCTGTGTAGCAAAGCTTATTCATTGACTAACTCCATTTTTCTAATTCGCGTTACAATTTAATATAAGTTAACACAAAATTCGTTCCGTTTTCCACGCATCGAACACGTGAATAAAAACTTCGTAAACGCGTGTGGAAACGAACAAGCCAACTGTTACTCATGCGTGGCAATTACGCACAAGCCGGTAGCACCCCCCAAGTGAAATTCGACGAACACCCGTCGCATGTGTAACAAAACCCATAAGTACATGCATATGGACAATTTCACCCACTCCCGTGTGTATTCATCCTTCCTTTTTTGTTTGTTTCGTGCCTTTCTATTTCCTTCCGGTTCCATCCGGTCGGTCGCGCATGAGGGCACGCAACGCAAGCGCACGTAGTCCAACATTCGTACGACACTGGGGTGTCTATCATGCGGCGGCTTTTTAGTCTTCCAGTTAACACGGACAGGCACGCTTCGGAATTAAAATTCTGTTCATTGTGGAGAAATACTGGAACATGAATTTCCTTCTATTTGCTCCGGTTTTTCTCAGCGAAGAATAATAATTAATGGAGTGCCATCGCGAAGGATCAACGTGACGAATTAGTCACCGGTTCCGTTTTGCCGCGTATCGATCAACGTGGATTAAAAATTCGAATTCGATGTGCTAAAATGGAAAGGAAAAACGTCGGTGTATCGCGGATATTTGTCTGTTGCTCCAATGTCATTTTCTTGGTGAGTTGTTAGAGTATTGTAGCATTTTTTAATATTCAATTAATTCAATATATTGAATAAATATATAACTATCTATTTCATATAATCTATTAATAATTATCTAATATATACATTACACACTACATCATTTTAAAGTTACTAACAATTTTATTCGAAAAGTTATATGTTTAATGGAAATTTGGAGTACACTATGATTTTATTATCAGGATTTTGTGTGTATTTTCAGATATCTGGTTTCGCGTTGATGTCATTAGGAGCTTTGTTATTAGCTGACGATAAACGTATTCTATTGTCACGATTACTGGGACCAGGTGATATAAATCCCTATCAGCCACTATTTTATTACCTGGCTTTTGCATTCGTTGGACTCGGATTTCTGATCACGCTCACCGGTCTGCTAGGATGCTGGGCAACTTGTCTGTACAATCGATGCGTTACAATTTCAGTAAGAGCACGTACATCTTTCTTCTATTTGAATTAGTACGTAAATACACTAAATGTTATTTTCAATTAATGAAAGGAAATTGATTAATTGGAATTATGAACGTAAATAGTACACATAGGTAATAGTACATAATAGTACGGACAGACTTAAATCTTCTATGAAGCTAAAACAATATAATTCCACAGCTTTCTTATTAAATATTTTCTCCGAATCCTTATTTCTAAAAGGGCTAAAACTTCCAAACGACGACAAACGTAGTAAAATCTAAACTTAACGCACAATAATTACAATTCACTTTTACACTTATAAATTGCGTTACAGTCCCACTATTTTACCAAATTTTCATCCCCAATTTTCCAGAGTACACGCAACTTAAAAATATATCGCACCTATCAAAACTTGCAAGGCCAATCAAATAACAAGCAATCTGTTTCTACAATAGTACTTCTCCATCACCCCATATAACTTTCCAATCCGACTTTCATCCACCCAGACTACTTTGAAATTCGCCAAGAAGTATTTCGAATCATTTCTAATGGCACCTTTCATCTTTATTTATTTATTAATATTGCCCGGCCACGTTCCTCCTCGTTTCATCTCGAGCTTTTCTGAAACAGCAGCATATTTTAATCGTTCAAGAGTCAAGGTCTGCGCCATCCACGCGCTTCTTCGTCGAGTTCGCTCGACGGACCAAACCGAGACCAGATTTCCCGCTTTGCAGGACTACGGTCACGCGTCGCTGGCCGGAAACGGATCTGCATAAATTCAGGCACGCGTGCCCATGGAAGGAGGGCGAGTTCTCGTATCATTTAAAAGCAGCAATTATTTCAGGGCATTGCTTGTTAGAAAAGAGAACGGCACGTGTAACGTGTTCCACGTTTGGTGAACGTTCACGGTTGCGATATAAATTTCAGATAAGCGATGACCAATTTGCTGCGAATATACGTTGATATGCATATAGATTTTTTTGATTAGTAACAGTCTGTTTGAAAGGTGCAGGTAGAAAAGTGTGACCGCCTAGAGTCAACGAACGAAGCTTCTTTCTCGTGTTTCACTTGCGAACATTGCTAGAGACATATATGCGCGCACTTTCATCCGTATTTGTAGTTGTGGGCAATTAAATATTTCTATATGGAATTTTTCTTCTTTTACTGTTTCAGTCTTGATTTCTACTTGCTGCGAATGTTTTATGGCGAGGTTGAGAAAGCGTTTTATATTCGGTTCTTGTGAGGAACAGTTATTGTTTATTGTACAAATATTAATTGCTATAAGGTATTGATTTAAAAGACCTACGGGTGCTATATTGAGTTACGTTGTCTACATTTTTATTGAAACTAGATACTGTATAACTCGAGAACCGGGAGTCCTGTTTGAAAATTAAGATGATACGTAACATCAGTCAACAATATAATAATAATAACTTTGCATAGGTCGAGAATTAGCAATTGGTCGTTTGTTATAATTTATGTATTCAATATATTGCACAGACTTTATAAAAAAAAGAGAAACATTCAGCTCAAACATTCTACTTCCTTGAGTTGTTATGATTCTTTCAAAATCGAAATCGCAAAAGACGTGCCTGTTTTTCTAATCGACAGAGTACAAAAGTGAAGCCACTATTCCTACGATTGAAAGATAAGAAGATATTTGATAAATGACATTCGTATATTACAATTGACATTTGATAAATGAGTTGCAGAATGTCGAAAATCGTACCTGTACCCTTGTCTATGCAACCCTTATATAATCGGATACGAATTTCTATATTTCCTTCAACCCCTTCGGATCTCCATTCATCGATCACCCGCGCGTCCATTCTCGTTTACCTGACAAAAATGTACGCATAATATTATCAATAGTTCCGCTTCAAACTCATCGTACATTTTTCGTCGCCTACACAACCATCAGGTGGTTAATTCGTTCAACCCTCTTTCTGTCTCCAGTATATCATCACCATAATCCTTTTGGTATTCGGCGAATGCACCGCCTGCGTTCTCGTGGTATTCTGGCCGAACGTACTGGGCATCGACGTCAGGCCAGCACGATTGATACGAGCATTGCAACGCAGCTACGCCGTTCCCGGTCGAGAGCAATTCACGGCAGCCCTTGATCTCGCTCAAACAACGGTACGTTTGTGTTCTCGAAGCGAAACGGCCGGTTTCGCAGTGAATCAACATCGAGCAGGCTCGACTCACGATCGACGAGCCACCCAGAACGCAGGTGTGCCAGTTTCGATTACACGAAACTGGCGATCGCTCGAATCGACCGTTTGATAAATGGTATAATTACGTGCACGCCCCATTTTTTCTTATTTCTGCAAAATCGCATCGACCTTTTCAGTTCGCTTGCTGCGGCATAAACGGAAGCAGCAATTACGGTACCTCCTGGTGGCGTCTGCAGGAAGTCGGTCGACGAGAATTAGTGGTGCCTCTCAGTTGCTGCACCCTGAATAACGTCAACCAGACCGACGCCTTCCTGAACCCTGAGCCTGCCAATCTTACTCTCTGCCAGGCTTTGAACCCCGCCGAGCATCAATACGCCCGCCATACAACGGTACGTGTTTTAATAAGGATGCTGTTAAACGTGCGATAAGAGTTGGGTGAAAAGATTTGTGACGACCGACAGATTTATTGGCACGATAGTACGCAAATCTAATTGTCTGGCAGATTTATTGTTTGCACGAAGGGTGGAACGCGTAACTTTTAGGTGGTTCTATGTACGATTTGGGCCAATGTTAAGTGGATGAGTAGGGCAAATGGTTCTTGAGAAAATTTGATTGAAACAGCACTGTCGGTGTTAATTTATTTATGCTGGTTTTGGATTAGCATGGCTTTTTTTATATATAACTTTTTAAATTTTTAATTTAAATTTGAAACTTTTTAATTAAAAAGGTGTATTAATTTAAAATCGAAATAAGGATTAGGTTTTTTTCTTTATCATTTTTCTAATTGGGGTACATGTGGAATGGTACAAATGGTGTTGTCTTAGTACTGTTAGTATTTCAAACGAAAAGTATTTCAAACGAAAGATAAGACAGCAAGTGTCATTTTTCGTTTCACCTATGGACTCGAGTGAAAAGTTTGGTTCATCTGATCGATTTGCGATATGCAAATGTTAAAGAGTGATTCTAAGGTACAAAGGTTGACCTGGTTGTGTCCTGTTTCGAACTTAGAACACTTTGACTATCTTCGTACCACTTGGTATACATTAATTTCAACAGTAATTTGACTAATAAACTAACTGCGCAGTACTGAAAATAATTATGAAACAAACAATAACGCTTGCAGTTGAATTAATAAATGAAAAATACACGTCAAACTTTATCGCCAATTAAATAAATAATAATTTTGTGCTCGCAAAACTACCATTTCCTTTAAGAACATCGTCTCGCCTACAATAAAAGAGAAAGCAGGAAAACGAATATAATCCCTAATTACTGTACCGCTCTTCTGATGCATCCATTCTTTTACAAATATCCTCGATAAGTTTTTCGCCTCGATGAACGTGAAATCGAGGCGAAATGGGAACAACCATTGATGACATTGTGCCGCACATGCACACGCTTAATAACGACCCGCATGCAAATATCGCAGCCTGAGGGAAATGCAGTCGGATGCGGGTTGCATAAAAGCGATGCGTCGTTTCTGTATCGTTCATTCTGTATCGTATCTGAGAACGCATGCGTCGTCAAAATCGATGCAAAAGAAAAAAAGAAAAAAGAAAACATATGCATACGCACACGTGGTGGTCACAAAGTCGTCGCATTGTTCCAGAAAGTTTTCTTATCTTTTCCGCGCGACACGTATTAAATTTCGCGCGAACGCGCAAGGAATTGAACGCAGATTGAAATGTCATCGCGTGTCGACGTTGTCCGTGAATATGATGACATTATCTACGTGGCAAGGCCGTCACGTCCGTTATGAAAGACCATACGGATCAATTTTGAAATGGGCAAGCTCTGAAGGGTACGTTAAAACGTAATGCAGTTTACTTTATTAAACGGGTCGTTTGCATCGGTGTAGAGGAGAGAATGTTGTGGTAAAAATGTAAGTGTTGCTATAGAATCGTACTCTTCATTTCTCTTAATGACTTCTTTAATTTTAATTTTATAGATTTTTTTCTAGCAAATACATGTACTGAGGAGAATTGTTTATTAAACAATCGGTCAAGATTATTTCAGGGTTAATTAAACGTTCTGTTAGCATTTAGAAACAGAAAAGTAATATTATAGTACAGACATCTGTGTCTCCTGTACCAAATCAGTGATCTCAGAATCAGATTTTTGTTTCTCACATTTAGGTATGTATTCGGAAAGAATGTTAGGGAACATAAAATTTATAAAATAAAATTTAATTGCACAAGAATGCACAATAAGATATTTAAATAAAATACTGCCATTAAAGTTACCTTTACTCCTACATATTATTAATGCATATAAATATTATCCCTCCCCCTATATTTCCCCGTTTTTCCATTTCACAGCTGCTCCAAATTGTTACCAAGAAACGAACATTTCTTTTTCAGGGCTGCCTGGAAATGCTCGAAAAATGGACTCAAGACCAAGCCCTAATATTGCTCACAGTCGCGCTGGCAGTGATTTTCGTAGAAGTTACCGCACTTGTCAGCATGTTCCTCGCCTGTTCACGAACCAATAAGAGTGCCAAGTCTCAAGCATCGACGTTCACTTCCACGCAAACGCTAAGTCCCTTCAGCGAAAGCGAACACGACTTTGGTACGAGAACACCGTTCTCCATTACCCAGCCACGGTACTATTCTTTTATTGCATAAAAAAACATGCTTTCGAATTGTTCTTAGGTTTGGGCATCGAAAATCGAATGCACGCGTCCGGAACAACGTTCGGCGCAAAATCATGAAGGCGGCTAGAGGGCAGTGAGGGTAGATCGTCAATCGACATCAAGAACACGGAGGCCGCGTCGAACTTGCCTAGATTTAACGACGTAAGGAGGTTCAGTAAGAGTATCATCGAGGAATGGAAGAACTCTTCGAAGCTCGACGAGAACGTACTGCGAAGCGATCAATTGTACGAGGAACGTGCGATTGACGTCGGGCCGGACGCTTCTCGGAAAAGTTTACCCGAAGGAAAAATTGATCGCGATAAGATACAAACCAGTGAAAAGAGCGTGGCAAAGTCAAAGTCGCGCAACATCAGCGGCACCGTCCGGAGTATTCCGATAAAAACTTATCAAGCCTCCATAGCGCACAATATTGGTACCCTAAGGCGTACCGAAGCACCTCAGCAGCAATTCGAATCATCCATGTCGGAACCGGAGAAGTGTCTCTGTCCATCGAAATACGAGGCAGCTTCGTCGCCTCGAAGTAAAATTCTCACGCAGTTTCAACGATCCGATCGTTCCTCGATGGAGGCGAGAACTCTGAATCCGTCGAGAAGGTCCTGCCACTCTTGCGAGTTCGCGCATGAAATTCAAAACGGTCGGCGGAAAGTCGGTTCGAAGTTGAAAACGCTGGACAGAAGGATAGCGAGAAGCGAGTATAATATACTGCTGCGGGAGGACGATCAAAATTTCAGCGACTTAGACGACTATTTCCACAAGTCTGCCTCCCAGAAATTCGGTTCGCGTCGTCGACAATCGAAAATCATGAAAGCTAAAGAGCACTCCAAACAGAGGACGTCAGAAACTGTAGGTTCGAAACGTTCGAACGACGAAGAGTCACGAGTTCTGAGAAGATGGGGTACGGTGGATCTCGAGCGTGGTCACGTTGGCCAGAAAATATCAGCTTACGAGGAAAATGCCAAACGTGGCGTTCGAAACGCGGATTCCATCGACCAGTATCAAATATTCCCCGAGGTGAAGAAGCACAGAGCTATCGGCGTGCCATTGGTAGGTATGCATAACGCGTGTGGTTTGCCCGTGGTCGCTTCTTGGCACGACCACGAGCTTTTGGAAACTTTACGAGTCAGGGGCAGAATTTTGGGAACGCTAAGGCCGATTTTCAAAGGTCCTCGTGCCCCTTTGGATGTTCGTCGTCGTAACAATCCTAAAAGAAAAACGTTGCCAAGTCAAGGGGCGTGTAGAAGAAGGCAGCCTTCTGATTTCGGAGAGCCCGATAAGAAGATCGAGTATCCGTCGGTTAAATCCTTGGTTTCTTTAGAGGCAGGCGATTGCGAGATTAGGAAGAAGGTTAGAAGACATCGTCCTTCGTTCAAGGCCAAGAAAACAGGGACGTTCTCCTCGAGGAGTTCTGTGAAACGAAATGGCAAATCGGTTGGCAGGAAAAATAAGGAAAATTGTATAGCCGATGGTCTACGTAGGAAGTCGCTGGAAAACGGAAGCTCGAAGAGACAAACTTTGTATGCCAGGGATAACGGGGATGACGCTGTGCAAGTTTTAAAGGGGCTGTGCTTGAACCCTTTGGCACGAACCAAATCTGAAACTGATATGATATGGTGATGCGATGGAAATCGATTTTTCTGGTTGGACCACTGAAGGTGCATCAACAAAATATCGAGTTAATTTGTTCAATATGTATTCTGATATTTCAATGTTCACGTGGTTATGGGAGGTTCGTTTCAAAAGAGTACCGATCCAGTGAGGCTGATATTTTGATTTACAATAAACTCCAATGCATGCCATATACTTTTGTCAGCTTTGTACAAGACTGTGTTCATTTAATGTAAGTGGAAATGTCGATCATCACACTCACGTACGTGAGAGTTGTAGTTTAGTATTACGCTTACAAAAGTATATTGGACATATTTCTATCGGTTTGAAACGAAGGTACTTTTTTTTATTCCATCAATTTATGCTTTTTCAATGAAAATTTTTCAGAGTTTGTGGTATTTAAAAAATGATACAATAACAGATAATCCTATGCAATTGTTTGGTTACTATTATTGAGGCTCTTTACGTCAATATTAATTATTATTATTACTATTATTAAAGTGAGGACAAGTGAATTACAAATTGGTTGTAATGTTATATGTATTCGTATATTCATTATGAGACTTGTAAATATGCTTTGACGATTGCGTTGTATTCTTGGAAATATGAATAAAATGAAAACCCTTGCTACCCTCGATAGAAACATTCGAGCATGTTGAAGATCTATAAAGAAATGGGTTCTTGACTATTTAAAATTTGTAATATTGTATTAATCAATATTTAACGGATATATATTTTTTATATTTTTTCGCTCTTTATTCAAGTCCTCGTTTACGTATTAACATTTTAGTTACCTAGAAAAATTCTGGTGTGTAAAATATTTATTTCAATCATATAATACAATGCGAAGAAATGTAATTCAATTACCGATCGTCGTTCATAAAAATCGGGCCAGCAGGAGCCTAGATAACTGAATTTGTATAAATAAATTATAAACAAATGCGATTAATTCAGCTTGCCGGCGAGCTACAACAATGACCAAGAGACATAAATTAAAGCTTAAAGTATAAGCTACCATCTCCAATAGGTGTGAACAGTATTGGAGGTGCAGTTCATTTGTTATAAACAATTATACAATTAAAATTGTTATTACGGCGAACTGCATATAGTTACAGCAACGGGGTATTTATTGTCGTGTAGCTTATTCGTTTCCCTTTCATTTGGGACGTCGTTGATTAAAATCGGCCCAGCAAAAGCCGAGATAACAATTTTTTTAAATTATATGTCTAACGATATGTCAAATAATCAGCCATGTGGCGCCATCACGCGTTTGCGGCCTTTTTAGCAGTTCTGCACACCGCCAAAACCGAATTCCTGGATTACATCGTTAATTTAAACAAGTGCGTTTTTCTCGTCTTCTAGTGTGCACTTTGTAACCGGACTTGTCTTAAATTAAAGCTGCAGACCATAGCTATCTTCTCCAACAGTTGCAACAATATGGCATTTGTGGTTTACAAGTAATTAACAATTGAAACATCGGCAAATATGCTCTCCGGATCACTGCAATTATCTCGGTTTCGGGATTCGCTACATTAATGAAAGGGAGCTTAAATTAAAGGTAAACGGTGCCGCTACACGGCAATAAACGATATACAAATGCTGCATGCGCCGATTGTTTTTAAATAACAATTTCACAATCGTTTGAGAATTTCACCGAAGGTATAGACGAAGCCCTTCCGCAAAGTGGTTCAAGTTTGTTCCTTGAACCGAGGACTTCAATTTGAGAGGTCGTTGATTAAAATCGGAGCAACGGAAAGCGAGATAATCGAATTTCATTAAAGAAATTATAAACAAATGCCATTATATAGACTCGCAGTCCAGCTACACAAATGATCGTAGGACATAACTTAAAGCTACCAGTATAATCTACCATCTCCAACGGGTGTGAAGATTATTTCACGCTCAGTTCGTTTGTTGTAAACAATTAAACAATTAAAATTGTTATTACGGCCAACTGCATATAGCTACAGCAACGGGGTATATTTTATCGTGCAGCGTCTTCGTTTCCCTTTCATTTGAGACGTCGTTCATAAAAATCGGGCAAGCAGAAGCCTAGATAACTGAATCTGTATAAATAAATTATAAACAAATGCGATTAATTCAGCTTGCCGGCGAGCTACAACAATGACCAAGAGACATAAATTAAAGCTTAAAGTATAAGCTACCATCTCCAATAGGTGTGAACAGTATTGGAGGTGCAGTTCATTTGTTATAAACAATTATACAATTGAAATTGTTATTACGGCGAACTGCATATAGTTACAGCAACGGGGTATTTTTTGTCGTGCAGCGTCTTCGTTTCCCTTTCATTTGAGATGTCGTTCATAAAAATCGGGCAAGCAGAAGCCTAGATAACTGAATTTGTATAAATAAATTATAAACAAATGCGATTAATTCAGCTTGCCGGCGAGCTACAACAATGACCAAGAGACATAAATTAAAGCTTAAAGTATAAGCTACCATCTCCAATAGGTGTGAACAGTATTGGAGGTGCAGTTCATTTGTTATAAACAATTATACAATTGAAATTGTTATTACGGCGAACTGCATATTGTTACAGCAACGGGGTATTTATTGTCGTGTAGCTTATTCGTTTCCCTTTCATTTGGGATGTCGTGGATTAAAATCGGCCCAGCAAAAGCCGAGATAACAATTTTTTTAAATTATATGTCTAACGATATGTCAAATAATCAGCCATGTGGCGCCATCTCGCGTTTGCGGGCTTTTTAGCAGTTCTGCACACCGCCAAAACCGAATTCCTGGATTACATCGTTAATTTAAACAAGTGCGTTTTTCTCGTCTTCTAGTGTGCACTTTTTAACCGGACTTGTCTTAAATTAAAGCTGCAGACCATAGCTATCTTCTCCAACAGTTGCAACAATATGGCATTTGTGGTTTACAAGTAATTAACAATTGAAACATCGGCAAATATGCTCTCCGGATCACTGCAATTATCTCGGTTTCGGGATTCGCTACATTAATGAAAGGGAGCTTAAATTAAAGGTAAACGGTGCCGCTACACGGCAATAAACGATATACAAATGCTGCATGCGCCGATTGTTTTTAAATAACAATTTCACAATCGTTTGAGAATTTCACCGAAGGTATAGACGAAGCCCTTCCGCAAAGTGGTTCAAGTTTGTTCCTTGAACCGAGGGATTCAATTTGAGAGGTCGTTGATTAAAATCGGCGCAACGGAAAGCGAGATAATCGAATTTCATTAAAGAAATTATAAACAAATGCCATTATATAGATTCGCAGTCCAGCTACACCATTGATCGTAGGACATAACATAAAGCTACCAGTATAATCTACCATCTCCAACGGGTGTGGAGATTATTTCACGCTCAGTTCGTTTGTTGTAAACAATTAAACAATTAAAATTGTTATTACGGCCAACTGCATATAGCTACAGCAACGGGGTATTTTTTATCGTGCAGCGTCTTCGTTTCCCTTTCATTTGAGACGTCGTACATAAAAATCGGGCAAGCAGAAGCCTAGATAACTGAATTTGTATAAATAAATTATAAACAAATGCGATTAATTCAGCTTGCCGGCGAGCTACAACAATGACCAAGAGACATAAATTAAAGCTTAAAGTATAAGCTACCATCTCCAATAGGTGTGAACAGTATTGGAGGTGCAGTTCATTTGTTATAAACAATTATACAATTGAAATTGTTATTACGGCGAACTGCATATAGTTACAGCAACGGGGTATTTTTTGTCGTGTAGCTTATTCGTTTCCCTTTCATTTGGCACGTCGTTCATAAAAATCGGGCAAGCAGAAGCCTAGATAACTGAATTTGTATAAATAAATTATAAACAAATGCGATTAATTCAGCTTGCCGGCGAGCTACAACAATGACCAAGAGACATAAATTAAAGCTTAAAGTATAAGCTACCATCTCCAATAGGTGTGAACAGTATTGGAGGTGCAGTTCATTTGTTATAAACAATTATACAATTAAAATTGTTATTACGGCGAACTGCATATAGTTACAGCAACGGGGTATTTATTGTCGTGTAGCTTATTCGTTTCCCTTTCATTTGGGACGTCGTTGATTAAAATCGGCCCAGCAAAAGCCGAGATAACAATTTTTTTAAATTATATGTCTAACGATATGTCAAATAATCAGCCATGTGGCGCCATCTCGCGTTTGCGGGCTTTTTAGCAGTTCTGCACACCGCCAAAACCGAATTCCTGGATTACATCGTTAATTTAAACAAGTGCGTTTTTCTCGTCTTCTAGCGTGCACTTATTAACCGGACTTGTCTTAAATTAAAGCTGCAGACCATAGCTATCTTCTCCAACAGTTGCAACAATATGGCATTTGTGGTTTACAAGTAATTAACAATTGAAACATCGGCAAATACGCTCTCCGGATCACTGCAATTATCTCGGTTTCGGGATTCGCTACATTAATGAAAGGGAGCTTAAATTAAAGGTAAACGGTGCCGCTACACGGCAATAAACGATATACAAATGCTGCATGCGCCGATTGTTTTTAAATAACAATTTCACAATCGTTTGAGAATTTCACCGAAGGTATAGACGAAGCCCTTCCGCAAAGTGGTTCAAGTTTGTTCCTTGAACCGAGGACTTCAATTTGAGAGGTCGTTGATTAAAATCGGAGCAACGGAAAGCGAGATAATCGAATTTCATTAAAGAAATTATAAACAAATGCCATTATATAGACTCGCAGTCCAGCTACACAAATGATCGTAGGACATAACTTAAAGCTACCAGTATAATCTACCATCTCCAACGGGTGTGGAGATTATTTCACGCTCAGTTCGTTTGTTGTAAACAATTAAAATTGTTATTACGGCCAACTGCATATAGCTACAGCAACGGGGTATTTTTTATCGTGCAGCGTCTTCGTTTCCCTTTCATTTGAGACGTCGTTCATAAAAATCGGGCCAGCAGGAGCCTAGATAACTGAATTTGTATAAATAAATTATAAACATATGCGATTAATTCAGCTTGCCGGCGAGCTACAACAATGACCAAGAGTCATAAATTAAAGCTTCAAGTATAAGCTATCATCTCCAATAGGTGTGAACAGTATTGGAGGTGCAGTTCATTTGTTATAAACAATTATACAATTAAAATTGTTATTTCGGCGAACTGCATATAGTTACAGCAACGGGGTATTTATTGTCGTGTAGCTTATTCGTTTCCCTTTCATTTGGGACGTCGTTGATTAAAATCGGCCCAGCAAAAGCCGAGATAACAATTTTTTTAAATTATATGTCTAACGATATGTCAAATAATCAGCCATGTGGCGCCATCTCGCGTTTGCGGCCTTTTTAGCAGTTCTGCACACCGCCAAAACCGAATTCCTGGATTACATCGTTAATTTAAACAAGTGAGTTTTTCTCGTCTTCTAGTGTGCACTTTTTAACCGGACTTGTCTTAAATTAAAGCTGCAGACCATAGCTATCTTCTCCAACAGTTGCAACAATATGGCATTTGTGGTTTACAAGTAATTAACAATTGAAACATCGGCAAATATGCTCTCCGGATCACTGCAATTATCTCGGTTTCGGGATTCGCTACATTAATGAAAGGGAGCTTAAATTAAAGGTAAACGGTGCCGCTACACGGCAATAAACGATATACAAATGCTGCATGCGCCGATTGTTTTTAAATAACAATTTCACAATCGTTTGAGAATTTCACCGAAGGTATAGACGAAGCCCTTCCGCAAAGTGGTTCAAGTTTGTTCCTTGAACCGAGGGATTCAATTTGAGAGGTCGTTGATTAAAATCGGCGCAACGGAAAGCGAGATAATCGAATTTCATTAAAGAAATTATAAACAAATGCCATTATATAGACTCGCAGTCCAGCTACACAAATGATCGTAGGACATAACTTAAAGCTACCAGTATAATCTACCATCTCCAACGGGTGTGAAGATTATTTCACGCTCAGTTCGTTTGTTGTAAACAATTAAACAATTAAAATTGTTATTACGGCCAACTGCATATAGCTACAGCAACGGGGTATATTTTATCGTGCAGCGTCTTCGTTTCCCTTTCATTTGAGACGTCGTTCATAAAAATCGGGCAAGCAGAAGCCTAGATAACTGAATTTGTATAAATAAATTATAAACAAATGCGATTAATTCAGCTTGCCGGCGAGCTACAACAATGACCAAGAGACATAAATTAAAGCTTAAAGTATAAGCTACCATCTCCAATAGGTGTGAACAGTATTGGAGGTGCAGTTCATTTGTTATAAACAATTATACAATTAAAATTGTTATTACGGCGAACTGCATATAGTTACAGCAACGGGGTATTTATTGTCGTGTAGCTTATTCGTTTCCCTTTCATTTGGGACGTCGTTGATTAAAATCGGCCCAGCAAAAGCCGAGATAACAATTTTTTTAAATTATATGTCTAACGATATGTCAAATAATCAGCCATGTGGCGCCATCTCGCGTTTGCGGCCTTTTTAGCAGTTCTGCACACCGCCAAAACCGAATTCCTGGATTACATCGTTAATTTAAACAAGTGCGTTTTTCTCGTCTTCTAGTGTGCACTTTGTAACCGGACTTGTCTTAAATTAAAGCTGCAGACCATAGCTATCTTCTCCAACAGTTGCAACAATATGGCATTTGTGGTTTACAAGTAATTAACAATTGAAACATCGGCAAATATGCTCTCCGGATCACTGCAATTATCTCGGTTTCGGGATTCGCTACATTAATGAAAGGGAGCTTAAATTAAAGGTAAACGGTGCCGCTACACGGCAATAAACGATATACAAATGCTGCATGCGCCGATTGTTTTTAAATAACAATTTCACAATCGTTTGAGAATTTCACCGAAGGTATAGACGAAGCCCTTCCGCAAAGTGGTTCAAGTTTGTTCCTTGAACCGAGGACTTCAATTTGAGAGGTCGTTGATTAAAATCGGAGCAACGGAAAGCGAGATAATCGAATTTCATTAAAGAAATTATAAACAAATGCCATTATATAGACTCGCAGTCCAGCTACACAAATGATCGTAGGACATAACTTAAAGCTACCAGTATAATCTACCATCTCCAACGGGTGTGAAGATTATTTCACGCTCAGTTCGTTTGTTGTAAACAATTAAACAATTAAAATTGTTATTACGGCCAACTGCATATAGCTACAGCAACGGGGTATATTTTATCGTGCAGCGTCTTCGTTTCCCTTTCATTTGAGACGTCGTTCATAAAAATCGGGCAAGCAGAAGCCTAGATAACTGAATCTGTATAAATAAATTATAAACAAATGCGATTAATTCAGCTTGCCGGCGAGCTACAACAATGACCAAGAGACATAAATTAAAGCTTAAAGTATAAGCTACCATCTCCAATAGGTGTGAACAGTATTGGAGGTGCAGTTCATTTGTTATAAACAATTATACAATTGAAATTGTTATTACGGCGAACTGCATATAGTTACAGCAACGGGGTATTTTTTGTCGTGCAGCGTCTTCGTTTCCCTTTCATTTGAGATGTCGTTCATAAAAATCGGGCAAGCAGAAGCCTAGATAACTGAATTTGTATAAATAAATTATAAACAAATGCGATTAATTCAGCTTGCCGGCGAGCTACAACAATGACCAAGAGACATAAATTAAAGCTTAAAGTATAAGCTACCATCTCCAATAGGTGTGAACAGTATTGGAGGTGCAGTTCATTTGTTATAAACAATTATACAATTGAAATTGTTATTACGGCGAACTGCATATTGTTACAG
The DNA here is from genome assembly GCA_963667235.1 of Nomada lathburiana. Lineage (NCBI taxonomy): Eukaryota > Metazoa > Arthropoda > Insecta > Hymenoptera > Apidae > Nomada > Nomada lathburiana. Next base: position 9,924,228 of record OY763897.1, on the reverse strand, counting down.
CAACGGGGTATTTATTGTCGTGTAGCTTATTCGTTTCCCTTTCATTTGGGATGTCGTGGATTAAAATCGGCCCAGCAAAAGCCGAGATAACAATTTTTTTAAATTATATGTCTAACGATATGTCAAATAATCAGCCATGTGGCGCCATCTCGCGTTTGCGGGCTTTTTAGCAGTTCTGCACACCGCCAAAACCGAATTCCTGGATTACATCGTTAATTTAAACAAGTGCGTTTTTCTCGTCTTCTAGTGTGCACTTTTTAACCGGACTTGTCTTAAATTAAAGCTGCAGACCATAGCTATCTTCTCCAACAGTTGCAACAATATGGCATTTGTGGTTTACAAGTAATTAACAATTGAAACATCGGCAAATATGCTCTCCGGATCACTGCAATTATCTCGGTTTCGGGATTCGCTACATTAATGAAAGGGAGCTTAAATTAAAGGTAAACGGTGCCGCTACACGGCAATAAACGATATACAAATGCTGCATGCGCCGATTGTTTTTAAATAACAATTTCACAATCGTTTGAGAATTTCACCGAAGGTATAGACGAAGCCCTTCCGCAAAGTGGTTCAAGTTTGTTCCTTGAACCGAGGGATTCAATTTGAGAGGTCGTTGATTAAAATCGGCGCAACGGAAAGCGAGATAATCGAATTTCATTAAAGAAATTATAAACAAATGCCATTATATAGATTCGCAGTCCAGCTACACCATTGATCGTAGGACATAACATAAAGCTACCAGTATAATCTACCATCTCCAACGGGTGTGGAGATTATTTCACGCTCAGTTCGTTTGTTGTAAACAATTAAACAATTAAAATTGTTATTACGGCCAACTGCATATAGCTACAGCAACGGGGTATTTTTTATCGTGCAGCGTCTTCGTTTCCCTTTCATTTGAGACGTCGTACATAAAAATCGGGCAAGCAGAAGCCTAGATAACTGAATTTGTATAAATAAATTATAAACAAATGCGATTAATTCAGCTTGCCGGCGAGCTACAACAATGACCAAGAGACATAAATTAAAGCTTAAAGTATAAGCTACCATCTCCAATAGGTGTGAACAGTATTGGAGGTGCAGTTCATTTGTTATAAACAATTATACAATTGAAATTGTTATTACGGCGAACTGCATATAGTTACAGCAACGGGGTATTTTTTGTCGTGTAGCTTATTCGTTTCCCTTTCATTTGGCACGTCGTTCATAAAAATCGGGCAAGCAGAAGCCTAGATAACTGAATTTGTATAAATAAATTATAAACAAATGCGATTAATTCAGCTTGCCGGCGAGCTACAACAATGACCAAGAGACATAAATTAAAGCTTAAAGTATAAGCTACCATCTCCAATAGGTGTGAACAGTATTGGAGGTGCAGTTCATTTGTTATAAACAATTATACAATTAAAATTGTTATTACGGCGAACTGCATATAGTTACAGCAACGGGGTATTTATTGTCGTGTAGCTTATTCGTTTCCCTTTCATTTGGGACGTCGTTGATTAAAATCGGCCCAGCAAAAGCCGAGATAACAATTTTTTTAAATTATATGTCTAACGATATGTCAAATAATCAGCCATGTGGCGCCATCTCGCGTTTGCGGGCTTTTTAGCAGTTCTGCACACCGCCAAAACCGAATTCCTGGATTACATCGTTAATTTAAACAAGTGCGTTTTTCTCGTCTTCTAGCGTGCACTTATTAACCGGACTTGTCTTAAATTAAAGCTGCAGACCATAGCTATCTTCTCCAACAGTTGCAACAATATGGCATTTGTGGTTTACAAGTAATTAACAATTGAAACATCGGCAAATACGCTCTCCGGATCACTGCAATTATCTCGGTTTCGGGATTCGCTACATTAATGAAAGGGAGCTTAAATTAAAGGTAAACGGTGCCGCTACACGGCAATAAACGATATACAAATGCTGCATGCGCCGATTGTTTTTAAATAACAATTTCACAATCGTTTGAGAATTTCACCGAAGGTATAGACGAAGCCCTTCCGCAAAGTGGTTCAAGTTTGTTCCTTGAACCGAGGACTTCAATTTGAGAGGTCGTTGATTAAAATCGGAGCAACGGAAAGCGAGATAATCGAATTTCATTAAAGAAATTATAAACAAATGCCATTATATAGACTCGCAGTCCAGCTACACAAATGATCGTAGGACATAACTTAAAGCTACCAGTATAATCTACCATCTCCAACGGGTGTGGAGATTATTTCACGCTCAGTTCGTTTGTTGTAAACAATTAAAATTGTTATTACGGCCAACTGCATATAGCTACAGCAACGGGGTATTTTTTATCGTGCAGCGTCTTCGTTTCCCTTTCATTTGAGACGTCGTTCATAAAAATCGGGCCAGCAGGAGCCTAGATAACTGAATTTGTATAAATAAATTATAAACATATGCGATTAATTCAGCTTGCCGGCGAGCTACAACAATGACCAAGAGTCATAAATTAAAGCTTCAAGTATAAGCTATCATCTCCAATAGGTGTGAACAGTATTGGAGGTGCAGTTCATTTGTTATAAACAATTATACAATTAAAATTGTTATTTCGGCGAACTGCATATAGTTACAGCAACGGGGTATTTATTGTCGTGTAGCTTATTCGTTTCCCTTTCATTTGGGACGTCGTTGATTAAAATCGGCCCAGCAAAAGCCGAGATAACAATTTTTTTAAATTATATGTCTAACGATATGTCAAATAATCAGCCATGTGGCGCCATCTCGCGTTTGCGGCCTTTTTAGCAGTTCTGCACACCGCCAAAACCGAATTCCTGGATTACATCGTTAATTTAAACAAGTGAGTTTTTCTCGTCTTCTAGTGTGCACTTTTTAACCGGACTTGTCTTAAATTAAAGCTGCAGACCATAGCTATCTTCTCCAACAGTTGCAACAATATGGCATTTGTGGTTTACAAGTAATTAACAATTGAAACATCGGCAAATATGCTCTCCGGATCACTGCAATTATCTCGGTTTCGGGATTCGCTACATTAATGAAAGGGAGCTTAAATTAAAGGTAAACGGTGCCGCTACACGGCAATAAACGATATACAAATGCTGCATGCGCCGATTGTTTTTAAATAACAATTTCACAATCGTTTGAGAATTTCACCGAAGGTATAGACGAAGCCCTTCCGCAAAGTGGTTCAAGTTTGTTCCTTGAACCGAGGGATTCAATTTGAGAGGTCGTTGATTAAAATCGGCGCAACGGAAAGCGAGATAATCGAATTTCATTAAAGAAATTATAAACAAATGCCATTATATAGACTCGCAGTCCAGCTACACAAATGATCGTAGGACATAACTTAAAGCTACCAGTATAATCTACCATCTCCAACGGGTGTGAAGATTATTTCACGCTCAGTTCGTTTGTTGTAAACAATTAAACAATTAAAATTGTTATTACGGCCAACTGCATATAGCTACAGCAACGGGGTATATTTTATCGTGCAGCGTCTTCGTTTCCCTTTCATTTGAGACGTCGTTCATAAAAATCGGGCAAGCAGAAGCCTAGATAACTGAATTTGTATAAATAAATTATAAACAAATGCGATTAATTCAGCTTGCCGGCGAGCTACAACAATGACCAAGAGACATAAATTAAAGCTTAAAGTATAAGCTACCATCTCCAATAGGTGTGAACAGTATTGGAGGTGCAGTTCATTTGTTATAAACAATTATACAATTAAAATTGTTATTACGGCGAACTGCATATAGTTACAGCAACGGGGTATTTATTGTCGTGTAGCTTATTCGTTTCCCTTTCATTTGGGACGTCGTTGATTAAAATCGGCCCAGCAAAAGCCGAGATAACAATTTTTTTAAATTATATGTCTAACGATATGTCAAATAATCAGCCATGTGGCGCCATCTCGCGTTTGCGGGCTTTTTAGCAGTTCTGCACACCGCCAAAACCGAATTCCTGGATTACATCGTTAATTTAAACAAGTGCGTTTTTCTCGTCTTCTAGTGTGCACTTTTTAACCGGACTTGTCTTAAATTAAAGCTGCTGACCATAGCTAGCTTCTCCAACAGTTGCAACAATATGGCATTTGTGGTTTACAAGTAATTAACAATTGAAACATCGGCAAATACGCTCTCCGGATCACTGCAATTATCTCGGTTTCGGGATTCGCTACATTAATGAAAGGGAGCTTAAATTAAAGGTAAACGGTGCCGCTACACGGCAATAAACGATATACATATGCTGCATGCGCCGATTGTTTTTAAATAACAATTTCACAATCGTTTGAGAATTTCACCGAAGGTATAGACGAAGCCCTTCCGCAAAGTGGTTCAAGTTTGTTCCTTGAACCGAGGGATTCAATTTGAGAGGTCGTTGATTAAAATCGGCGCAACGGAAAGCGAGATAATCGAATTTCATTAAAGAAATTATAAACAAATGCCATTATATAGACTCGCAGTCCAGCTACACCATTGATCGTAGGACATAACATAAAGCTACCAGTATAATCTACCATCTCCAACGGGTGTGGAGATTATTTCACGCTCAGTTCGTTTGTTGTAAACAATTAAAATTGTTATTACGGCCAACTGCATATAGCTACAGCAACGGGGTATTTTTTATCGTGCAGCGTCTTCGTTTCCCTTTCATTTGAGACGTCGTTCATAAAAATCGGGCAAGCAGAAGCCTAGATAACTGAATTTGTATAAATAAATTATAAACAAATGCGATTAATTCAGCTTGCCGGCGAGCTACAACAATGACCAAGAGACATAAATTAAAGCTTAAAGTATAAGCTACCATCTCCAATAGGTGTGAACAGTATTGGAGGTGCAGTTCATTTGTTATAAACAATTATACAATTGAAATTGTTATTACGGCGAACTGCATATAGTTACAGCAACGGGGTATTTTTTGTCGTGTAGCTTATTCGTTTCCCTTTCCTTTCGCACGTCGTTCATAAAAATCGGGCAAGCAGAAGCCTAGATAACTGAATTTGTATAAATAAATTATAAACAAATGCAATTAATTCAGCTTGCCGGCGAGCTACAACAATGACCAAGAGACATAAATTAAAGCTTAAAGTATAAGCTACCATCTCCAATAGGTGTGAACAGTATTGGAGGTGCAGTTCATTTGTTATAAACAATTATACAATTGAAATTGTTATTACGGCGAACTGCATATAGTTACAGCAACGGGGTATTTATTGTCGTGTAGCTTATTCGTTTCCCTTTCATTTGGGACGTCGATGATTAAAATCGGCCCAGCAGGAGCAGAGATAATTGAATTTGTCTATAATTATTACCCGACTTTTGAGTGTAGGTAAGGCGGAAACACAAGGAGTTTCAAGCACTTATTTATAGATGGCGGCACTTTTATTTTTAAAAGTTGAATTTTGTATCATATATTAATTCAACTGGGTTGCATGTATTAAAATTACGAAAACGTTGACATTTAAAATGTAAAATGCAAGGGAAAAAGATGAGTTACTCGCCTGTAATAGTCTCGTTGCTTTAGCTTTATTGACATTTAAGTTGTTGAATTTTATATGCTGTTACCTGTTTTCAAGGTAATTTTAAACCTGGGGATTATAACTTGGACTTGTACAATATTTTACAGTGAGGTTTTTGACGGAAACCACTCGAAAATAATACATTCGATGGAATTAACGAAAGAAAACAACAAAACAGACCTTATGTCAATTGGCACAACGAGTACGTTGTACTTACTATAGCGGAAAGCGAGAATAAATAGAATGCCGAACTAAAGAAAAAAATGGCTTGTTCTCTTTTATCTTTAGTGCTGATTAGATAAAATGTTGTGAACGTATATACATACATGAAATTACTTCTGGTAAAATTTGCATTAACTAGAGGCAAGTTTTTTTACATTTTTTTATCACCACCTGAATATAAAATCATTAATTACAAATTGAAAATGTAACTATCGAACAATACAAATGATCAAATATGAATAGAATGCCGGTGCTAAAACGGAAAATTAAATCCGAACAAGAATTGGATAATAGTTTTGACCATTACCTCGAAGACGATACTAATTGTCCAGGTCTCACCACGTGGAGGTTGCTGCACTCGGAAACCCACCCTAACCACGGCGTCCCATCCTCCCCCCTTTTCGAGCAAAAATGTAAGAATACATTATAAATATACCCCCTTTTCACCATTTGCCGTTATGCAAATTTAGCGAAATAGGGATATGTCTCTAACGCGACGCGGAACTAATACAAGTGTTATAAACTAAAACCAGCTCGCACGCAAACGCTTAAAAATATTAGAAAACCAGGAAGTACGCAATGTGTGCACACCTACAAAAGCAGCGATAGATGAGAAGGGATTTTCGCTTCAAAGAGGGAGCGAAAGCCGAAGGCGTGGCCGTCTATAATAAAAATGGTGAACGGTTACGGTGCGGCCCAAGAAGGGAGGAGTCAAATGATTCCTCGGTAACTATACAAGAGTGCCGTCGTTTGGAAAGCGCTTGAATTCGTGAAGAACGGTCGCTGATCAATCATGACGCATCGGTGAACGCTTCCCTTCGCCGGCTTCAATTGATTCGGCTGATAAATCTTGGAATACGATCACTAAACACAACAAGAAATATATATTAGAGTTTCAGTACCAAAAGGTGAATAAAAATATAATTATTTAATACGAGAGAATGCAATGATTAGTAGCAGGAAGTTTGCCACACACGATTAAGGAATGAGTGCTACCAAATCTAACAGACGCCTCTTGCTTTGTAACAATCGTTACAACTGCTTAAAAACTTGACCTAACCACAGTTATAATACTGAAGTGAAATATAGAACGACACTAAAGTACTAATAGCATAACCACACATTAAATAGCAGCTAGCTACAGTACAATGTGAAAGTATACTAAATACAAATACAATGGAAGCGCCAATAAAAAAAATATAAATTCGAACCGATATCGCGCAATATTAAATACGAGAATACAATTTATTACAAAAAGAGAGCAGAAACAGAGAATTATTATACAAGTGCATACAGGTGTATGTTTATACAAGTGTATACAAGTGTATGTTTAGCATAAATCGGTTCATCACAATAACAAAAGATTAATGTTTGTTCCAGAAATTTGGATACAGCGATATTATAATATGTCAAGAGATATGAGAAGTACAATTAGGTAACTAGCAGCTAACACTAATGAACAAGTGCAGCCGATCCGCTTAGCATCGCCTTGGATAATAGTTTTGACCATTACCTCGAAGACGATACTAATTGTCCAGGTCTCACCACGTGGAGGTTGCTGCACACGGAGACCCACCCTAACCACGGCGTCCCATCCTCCCTCCTTTTCGAGCAAAAATGTAAGAATACATTATAAATATGCCCCCTTTGCGCCATTTGCAGTACTGCAAATTTAGCGAAAAAGGGATATGACTCTACCGCGACGCGGAGCTAATACAAGTGTTAAAAACTAAAACCAGCTCGCACGCAATATCTCGCACGCAAAATATAGTAAGCACACAAAATTGAAATAACCCCGCTGCCGGGCAGCGAATATAGACACAAATAAGCGGACCTGAAACCAAAGCGGCGATAATTATTAGCAATTTAATTATTCGAGTAAGTAATTATTAGAAATATGGAATTGTACAGGGCGGTTGGCAGCATTAGTGGCATGGCAAAGGTAAAAGAATTATCGAAAGGCAAACTAAATTGGACAGCAGCAGCTTTCAACGTAGTCCGAAAGAAAAAAAATATCACGGGCGCCTTTGTCATATTTCCAAAGCAAATAGAACCAGCGCAGAGACCCGTTTTCGTAATAAAATTAATTATGGTTTTCTAAATCACACCACATAAAAACTAAATTAATACTATATCTATATGTATAATTTCCATGTTAGAAATGGAATAAGAATTTAAAGTAACCCGAGATATACTTTTGTTTGCCGGCCACATAATGCTGCCTCCGATAACTATGAAGCAGTACGTTTACCGATACCGTATAGATACCGATAAGTACAACGCAACCAACATTACTTTCCATTTAATACGAAAATTGAATGAATAAAAAGCTTAAAGAAAATTCCGTGTAAATTGAAATAGCCGCATAGCATAGTATATAGCATTATTCTCATTTCATATATAGGTACGTGGAACGGGTGCTTTGTATGTCGAGTTTGAATTAAAAAAAACAAAAACTGACGGCTATTAATTCATTATTAGGGCAACTAGAGCCGTATAGTACGAATTGTAGCATTCATTTGCAAGAAAATTAAAAAAAAAATACTCGTACTTTTCTACTTTCAATATGCATTACAATCCAAACACTGGCGCCTTTTCGTTTTCACTTTTCCCGTTCCGTGTCTACATTTTTGTAGACCCTAAACCTACCGGCATTGGTACATTTATTTATTTATTATTATTATTATTCATGTATAAGTACTCCTATTATTATTCATATATAAGCATTCATATATAAAAAATATCGCGTGCGCCTGTTTCGTTTTTCATATTTCATTTTTCATTTTCAATAATATATAGTGTTCGTTAATATAATAGGAGATCCTAATTCTGTGTCCCTATGCACTCTTCGTTCCACGTCATAAAATTCATGTCAATCATATATTCAGTCAGTTCAACATATTAGTTGCCCGGTTATTAACCATTCCTATTCTAATCGTACCAATGCATTTATCTGACGCAATTATGATATGTTTCATTTCCCATAAAAAAAAAAAGAAAAGAATGTGGCGCATCTGAGTAATCTGTGGTTTCATATTAAATGGATTAATAAGTTTGGTTGCAATTTTACGTGCCCTACATGTACGTATTAGAGAACGATACTTGGCGAGTACGTTGCGTACTTCACACCGCAAACGAAGATGCAACCCACATGTAAGTTTTCTATGGTCGCTACTGCCTTTCTTCTACTTGAAGCGTTCGTCAGTAATATGAAGGTACAAACGAGAGTATCGACGGGATTGAATTCGTGGTAATACGAAGGTACACCACGGATACGATATGGGTGTCTCTACTATGCTCAATTTAAAACTTGTAATCTACTATTTACTCTCAAATGGAGTAGCAAGAACAATGAACGTTAGAACCTATTAAACGCGGCCCGGAACGGCAAAGCTGGGGCTCGCTCCAAGAAAAGTCAGAGCTTGTGCAAGAGACTCGGATCACCAATCGAGCAACAAGCCACAACGTCTGTACCAGCGATTGGTTGCAAACAAAAACTCAGACCGAGGGACGGGCGCCCGCGCGTCTTATTGTCGATCCGGAAACGGCACCGAACCGGGGGAATCAGCAAGTGACGGATACGCAAGTCAGTACGAAACCTTGAATTATGACCCCTCTAGTCCTAGAGACGGGTCACCTGTCCAAGACAACATGGAGCCTACGGACGAGTAACCAGCAGAAGCTGCCGGCTACCAATCGACCGCGGCCGCAGACCTACGGCCCGTCCGTGGCCGGTATCCCAGCCCAAATACCGCCCCGAAATCCACTGCGCCCGGTAACCTGGACCCCGGAGCCGAGGAACCAATACATACCCGCAAGAACGATTCACGTCAACTTTGGTCGAGTGGAGTTCGTCGACCCATGTAAGGCTAGCACCCACACAAGCGAGTACATCTCATCCAAACACAACCTCCAAAGGGCGAGCGCCAACCGGAATACGCGACCGACTAAAATAATAATACAGAAAAATTGCGGCACGGACTCTATAAGAACAAGAACAGTGACTTTCCTCGTTTCAAATAAGGAAGGGCAATATCGTATAGAAAACTCGCAGAATGGGAGCACTTAAAATTAAGTTTCCAGCAACGGCGACACACTTTCCCTAATAGGAACTATATGATGAAATTCAAGCACAATACACTCATACGTACGTATTAAATATTCGTGTCTGCACCCAAATTCATGTTCGTGCTTCTAGTATACTCAATATGTTAAGAAACATTGACTAAAAACTCCAAAGTGGAGATACTAAACCATTGAGCATTTTATATACGCGAAGACAACCGGACGCGAAACGAACCAGCTAGGGCTCGCTCCGAGAACGACTCAATGCTCCCGCAAGAGACTCCCGAACTCCAATTGAGCATAGGTCATAACGGCTACCAAGCAACCCAAAAGTTAACTCAGAGAACGATTTACATGCGCATGTGCCAACCAGAGTACGACTACCCGTGCAGAGCTAGCAACCACACAAGCGAGTACATCGCACGCAAACCCAAGCGTTCAAAGAGGGAGCGATAGCCGGGGGACGCGGCCGTCTAAAATAAAAATGGTGAACGGTTACGGTACGGGCTAAGAAGAGAGGAGTGAAATGATTCCTCTGCAACTAAACAAGAGTGTCGTCGTGTGGAAAGCGCATACAAATTTCGAGCCGCAACTAACACACACACGCATACACACACATACACACATTACCTAACGATGGTACCTGCCGCCCAATCGACGTTACCAAATGCCCCGGCGGACAATTAGTAACGATTAGACTGGACCTCAGATACCTGCTGTTCTTGGCTTACTACAGTGCTCTAAGCTGGTCTAGAGCATTGTATTAATTACCAGTCCCACAACGTGGAGGTTGCTACCTCCGATAACTATGAAGCAGTACGTTTACCGATACCGTATAGATACCGATAAGTACAACGCAACCAACATTATTTTCCATTTAATACGAAAATTGAATGAATGAAAAGCTTAAAGAACAATCCGTATAAATTGAAATAGCCGCATAGCATAGTATATAGCATTATTCTTATTTCATATATAGGTACGTGGAACGGGTGCTTGGTAAGTCGAGTTTGAATTTAAAAATAAAACTGACGTATAGTACGAATTATAGCATTCATGTGGAAAAAAATAAAAAACAAATATTCGTACTTGTCTACATTCAACTGGCGCCTTTTCGTTTTCACTTCACATTTTCCCGCCCCGTGTCTACATTTTTGTAGACCCTAAACCTACCGGCATTGGTACATTTAATTATTTATTATTATTATTCATACATAAGTACTCCTATTATTATTCATATATTAATATTCCTATACATATAAAAAGCGGCGTTAATATTTTTATGTGATATTTCTCCTAAGTATTTCGAAAATAACAAAAAAAAAATATCGCGTGCGCCTGTTACATTTATCATATTTCATTTTCATTTTTCATTTTCAATAATATATTGTGTTAATTAGAATAATAGGAGATCCTAAATCAGTGTCCCTATACTGCACTCTTCGTTCCACGTCATAAAATTCATATAAATCATATATATTCAGTCAGTTCAACATTTTAGTTGCCCGGTTACTAATCCTTCCTATTCTAATCGTACCAATGCATTCATCTGGCGCAATTATTTTTGTTTTTTTCATTTCCCATAAAAAAAAGAAAGAAAAGAAAGTGGCGCATCTGAGTAATCTGTCGGTTCCCTATTATATGGATTTATAAGTTTGGTTGCAATTTTACGTGCCCTATATATACGTATTAAAGAACGATACTTGGCGAGTACGTTGCGTACTCACACGATCTTCTTCCTTCTTTCTTCTTTCTTCGAGTGCAGCTTCTGATTGCTTCATATTTGTCCGTTGCGCGCGAATGTGAGGCCCGATCAGATGATCCGCTGGAATCAAGCAAGAATGTAAGTATACAGTATAAATATATCCCCTTTACACCGGTTGCTATTCTGAAAATTTAACGAAAAGGGGATAAAAAGCAGTGATATGTAAGAAGCATAGGAGGAAGCAGTCTACATATCCCCGTAATATATCTATGTATACTTTTCTATCTACATCTACATCTTCATTGATGAGTTGCGTAGATCGATGATACAACCTAAATCGGAAGCTGAAAGAATGTACAAATGTAAGCACACAGAATGGAATTAACCCCGCTGCCGGGCAGCGAAAATGGACATAAAGAACAGACATAGATATAACAGAATATCAATCAATCAATCAATAATCAATAACAGATTGTAGACATAAAAACAGACCTGAAACAGAAACGGCGATAATTATTAGCAACTTATTAGCAATTTAATTATTGGAATAATCAATTATAAGGAAAAATAGAATTTATACATGGCGGTTGGCAGCATTTGTGGTATGGCAAAGATAAAAGAAATATCGAACGGCAAACTAAATTGAACAGCAGCAACTTCCAACGTATTTCGAAGGAAAAAAAAAGAGAAAAAATGTCGCGGGCGCCTTTGTCATATTTCCAAAGCAAATGGAACCAGCGCAAAGACCCGTTTTCGTAATGAAATTAATTAAGTTTTTCTAAATCACACAACATACATACTCCTGAATTGGAATCGCACAAGCACACGACTGAAGGAGTGATCACCCAACAACGCACCTAAAACGGGGACTCGCAAGACGCACCTTAATCGAACAACGCACAAGCATACACCTATAATAGGAACACACAAGCATACACCTATAATAGGAACACACAAGCATACACCTAATGGGTGATCACGAAACCATAGAACGAAAAACTTAATTAATACTATATCTATATGTATAATTTCCATGTCAGAAATCGAATAAGAATATAAATTAACCCGAGATATACTTTTGCTTGCCGGCCACATAATGCTGCCTCCGATAACTATGAAGCAGTACGTTTACCGATACCGTATAGATACCGATAAGTACAACGCAACCAACATTATTTTCCATTTAATACGAAAATTGAATGAATGAAAAGCTTAAAGAACATTCCGTATAAATTGAAATAGCCGCATAGCATAGTATATAGCATTATTCTTATTTCATATATAGGTACGTGGAACGGGTGCTTGGTATGTCGAGTTTGAATTTAAAAATAAAACTGACGTATAGTACGAATTATAGCATTCATGTGGAAAAAAATAAAAAACAAATATTCGTACTTGTCTACATTCAACTGGCGCCTTTTCGTTTTCACTTCACATTTTCCCGCCCCGTGTCTACATTTTTGTAGACCCTAAACCTACCGGCATTGGTACATTTAATTATTTATTATTATTATTCATACATAAGTACTCCTATTATTATTCATATATTAATATTCCTATACATATAAAAAGCGGCGTTAATATTTTTATGTGATATTTCTCCTAAGTATTTCGCAAATAAAAAAAAAAAAATATCGCGTGCGCCTGTTACATTTATCATATTTCATTTTCATTTTTCATTTTCAATAATATATTGTGTCAATTAGAATAATAGGAGATCCTAAATCAGTGTCCCTATGCTGCACTCCTCGTTCCACGTCATAAAATTCATATAAATCATATATATTCAGTCAGTTCAACATTTTTGTTGCCCGATTACTAATCCTTCCTATTCTAATCGTACCAATGCATTCATCTGGCGCAATTATTTTTGTTTATTTCATTTCCCATAAAAAAAAAAAGAAAAGAAAGTGGCGCATCTGAGTAATCTGTCGGTTCCCTATTATATGGATTTATAAGTTTGGTTGCAATTTTACGTGCCCTATATATACGTATTAAAGAACGATACTTGGCGAGTACGTTGCGTACTCACACGTTCTTCTTCCTTCTTTCTTCTTTCTTCGAGTGCAGCTTCTGATTGCTTCATATTTGTCCGTTGCGCGCGAATGTGAGGCCCGATCAGATGATCCGCTGGAATCACGCAAGAATGTAAGTATACAGTATAAATATATCCCCTTTACACCGGTTGCTATTCTGAAAATTTAACGAAAAGGGGATAAAAAGCAGTGATATGTAAGAAGCATAGGAGGAAGCAGTCTACATATCCCCGTAATATATCTATGTATACTTTTCTATCTACATCTACATCTTCATTGATGAGTTGCGTAGATCGATGATACAACCTAAATCGGAAGCTGAAAGAATGTACAAATGTAAGCACCCAGAATGGAATTAACCCCGCTGCCGGGCAGCGAAAATGGACATAAAGAACAGACATAGATATAACAGAATATCAATCAATCAATCAATAATCAATAACAGATTGTAGACATAAAAACAGACCTGAAACAGAAACGGCGATAATTATTAGCAACTTATTAGCAATTTAATTATTGGAATAATCAATTATAAGGAAAAATGGAATTTATACATGGCGGTTGGCAGCATTTGTGGTATGGCAAAGATAAAAGAATTATCGAACGGCAAACTAAATTGAACAGCAGCAACTTTCAACGTATTTCGAAGGAAAAAAAAAGAGAAAAAATGTCGCGGGCGCCTTTGTCATATTTCCAAAGCAAATGGAACCAGCGCAAAGACCCGTTTTCGTAATGAAATTAATTAAGTTTTTCTAAATCACACAACATACATACTCCTGAGTTGGAATCGCACAAGCACACGACTGAAGGAGTGATCACCCAACAACACACCTAAAACGGGGACTCGCAAGACGCACCTTAATCGAACAACGCACAAGCATACACCTATAATAGGAACACACAAGCATACACCTATAATAGGAACACACAAGCATACACCTAATGGGTGATCACGAAACCATAGAACGAAAAACTTAATTAATACTATATCTATATGTATAATTTCCATGTCAGAAATCGAATAAGAATATAAATTAACCCGAGATATACTTTTGCTTGCCGGCCACATAATGCTGCCTCCGATAACTATGAAGCAGTACGTTTACCGATACCGTATAGATACCGATAAGTACAACGCAACCAACATTATTTTCCATTTAATACGAAAATTGAATGAATGAAAAGCTTAAAGAACATTCCGTATAAATTGAAATAGCCGCATAGCATAGTATATAGCATTATTCTTATTTCATATATAGGTACGTGGAACGGGTGCTTGGTATGTCGAGTTTGAATTTAAAAATAAAACTGACGTATAGTACGAATTATAGCATTCATGTGGAAAAAAATAAAAAACAATTATTCGTACTTGTCTACATTCAACTGGCGCCTTTTCGTTTTCACTTCACATTTTCCCGCCCCGTGTCTACATTTTTGTAGACCCTAAACCTACCGGCATTGGTACATTTAATTATTTATTATTATTATTCATACATAAGTACTCCTATTATTATTCATATATTAATATTCCTATACATATAAAAAGCGGCGTTAATATTTTTATGTGATATTTCTCCTAAGTATTTCGCAAATAAAAAAAAAAAAAATATCGCGTGCGCCTGTTACATTTATCATATTTCATTTTCATTTTTCATTTTCAATAATATATTGTGTCAATTAGAATAATAGGAGATCCTAAATCAGTGTCCCTATGCTGCACTCCTCGTTCCACGTCATAAAATTCATATAAATCATATATATTCAGTCAGTTCAACATTTTTGTTGCCCGATTACTAATCCTTCCTATTCTAATCGTACCAATGCATTCATCTGGCGCAATTATTTTTGTTTATTTCATTTCCCATAAAAAAAAAAAGAAAAGAAAGTGGCGCATCTGAGTAATCTGTCGGTTCCCTATTATATGGATTTATAAGTTTGGTTGCAATTTTACGTGCCCTATATATACGTATTAAAGAACGATACTTGGCGAGTACGTTGCGTACTCACACGTTCTTCTTCCTTCTTTCTTCTTTCTTCGAGTGCAGCTTCTGATTGCTTCAGATTTTCCGTTGCGCGCGAATGTGAGGCCCGATCAGATGTTCCGCTGGAATCACGCAAGAATGTAAGTATACAGTATAAATATATCCCCTTTACACCGGTTGCTATTCTGAAAATTTAACGAAAAGGGGATAAAAAGCAGTGATATGTAAGAAGCATAGCAGGAAGCAGTCTACATATCCCCGTAATATATCTATGTATACTTTTCTATCTACATCTACATCTTCATTGATGAGTTGCGTAGATCGATGATACAACCTAAATCGGAAGCTGAAAGAATGTACAAATGTAAGCACACAGAATGGAATTAACCCCGCTGCCGGGCAGCGAAAATGGACATAAAGAACAGACATAGATATAACAGAATATCAATCAATCAATCAATAATCAATAACAGATTGTAGACATAAAAACAGACCTGAAACAGAAACGGCGATAATTATTAGCAACTTATTAGCAATTTAATTATTGGAATAATCAATTATAAGGAAAAATAGAATTTATACATGGCGGTTGGCAGCATTTGTGGTATGGCAAAGATAAAAGAAATATCGAACGGCAAACTAAATTGAACAGCAGCAACTTCCAACGTATTTCGAAGGAAAAAAAAAGAGAAAAAATGTCGCGGGCGCCTTTGTCATATTTCCAAAGCAAATGGAACCAGCGCAAAGACCCGTTTTCGTAATGAAATTAATTAAGTTTTTCTAAATCACACAACATACATACTCCTGAATTGGAATCGCACAAGCACACGACTGAAGGAGTGATCACCCAACAACGCACCTAAAACGGGGACTCGCAAGACGCACCTTAATCGAACAACGCACAAGCATACACCTATAATAGGAACACACAAGCATACACCTATAATAGGAACACACAAGCATACACCTAATGGGTGATCACGAAACCATAGAACGAAAAACTTAATTAATACTATATCTATATGTATAATTTCCATGTCAGAAATCGAATAAGAATATAAATTAACCCGAGATATACTTTTGCTTGCCGGCCACATAATGCTGCCTCCGATAACTATGAAGCAGTACGTTTACCGATACCGTATAGATACCGATAAGTACAACGCAACCAACATTATTTTCCATTTAATACGAAAATTGAATGAATGAAAAGCTTAAAGAACATTCCGTATAAATTGAAATAGCCGCATAGCATAGTATATAGCATTATTCTTATTTCATATATAGGTACGTGGAACGGGTGCTTGGTATGTCGAGTTTGAATTTAAAAATAAAACTGACGTATAGTACGAATTATAGCATTCATGTGGAAAAAAATAAAAAACAATTATTCGTACTTGTCTACATTCAACTGGCGCCTTTTCGTTTTCACTTCACATTTTCCCGCCCCGTGTCTACATTTTTGTAGACTCTAAACCTACCGGCATTGGTACATTTAATTATTTATTATTATTATTCATACATAAGTACTCCTATTATTATTCATATATTAATATTCCTATACATATAAAAAGCGGCGTTAATATTTTTATGTGATATTTCTCCTAAGTATTTCGCAAATAAAAAAAAAAAAATATCGCGTGCGCCTGTTACATTTATCATATTTCATTTTCATTTTTCATTTTCAATAATATATTGTGTCAATTAGAGTAATAGGAGATCCTAAATCAGTGTCCCTATGCTGCACTCCTCGTTCCACGTCATAAAATTCATATAAATCATATATATTCAGTCAGTTCAACATTTTTGTTGCCCGATTACTAATCCTTCCTATTCTAATCGTACCAATGCATTCATCTGGCGCAATTATTTTTGTTTATTTCATTTCCCATAAAAAAAAAAAGAAAAGAAAGTGGCGCATCTGAGTAATCTGTCGGTTCCCTATTATATGGATTTATAAGTTTGGTTGCAATTTTACGTGCCCTATATATACGTATTAAAGAACGATACTTGGCGAGTACGTTGCGTACTCACACGTTCTTCTTCCTTCTTTCTTCTTTCTTCGAGTGCAGCTTCTGATTGCTTCAGATTTTCCGTTGCGCGCGAATGTGAGGCCCGATCAGATGATCCGCTGGAATCACGCAAGAATGTAAGTATACAGTATAAATATATCCCCTTTACACCGGTTGCTATTCTGAAAATTTAACGAAAAGGGGATAAAAAGCAGTGATATGTAAGAAGCATAGCAGGAAGCAGTCTACATATCCCCGTAATATATCTATGTATACTTTTCTATCTACATCTACATCTTCATTGATGAGTTGCGTAGATCGATGATACAACCTAAATCGGAAGCTGAAAGAATGTACAAATGTAAGCACACAGAATGGAATTAACCCCGCTGCCGGGCAGCGAAAATGGACATAAAGAACAGACATAGATATAACAGAATATCAATCAATCAATCAATAATCAATAACAGATTGTAGACATAAAAACAGACCTGAAACAGAAACGGCGATAATTATTAGCAACTTATTAGCAATTTAATTATTGGAATAATCAATTATAAGGAAAAATGGAATTTATACATGGCGGTTGGCAGCATTTGTGGTATGGCAAAGATAAAAGAATTATCGAACGGCAAACTAAATTGAACAGCAGCAACTTTCAACGTATTTCGAAGGAAAAAAAAAGAGAAAAAATGTCGCGGGCGCCTTTGTCATATTTCCAAAGCAAATGGAACCAGCGCAAAGACCCGTTTTCGTAATGAAATTAATTAAGTTTTTCTAAATCACACAACATACATACTCCTGAATTGGAATCGCACAAGCACACGACTGAAGGAGTGATCACCCAACAACACACCTAAAACGGGGACTCGCAAGACGCACCTTAATCGAACAACGCACAAGCATACACCTATAATAGGAACACACAAGCATACACCTATAATAGGAACACACAAGCATACACCTAATGGGTGATCACGAAACCATAGAACGAAAAACTTAATTAATACTATATCTATATGTATAATTTCCATGTCAGAAATCGAATAAGAATATAAATTAACCCGAGATATACTTTTGCTTGCCGGCCACATAATGCTGCCTCCGATAACTATGAAGCAGTACGTTTACCGATACCGTATAGATACCGATAAGTACAACGCAACCAACATTATTTTCCATTTAATACGAAAATTGAATGAATGAAAAGCTTAAAGAACATTCCGTATAAATTGAAATAGCCGCATAGCATAGTATATAGCATTATTCTTATTTCATATATAGGTACGTGGAACGGGTGCTTGGTATGTCGAGTTTGAATTTAAAAATAAAACTGACGTATAGTACGAATTATAGCATTCATGTGGAAAAAAATAAAAAACAAATATTCGTACTTGTCTACATTCAACTGGCGCCTTTTCGTTTTCACTTCACATTTTCCCGCCCCGTGTCTACATTTTTGTAGACCCTAAACCTACCGGCATTGGTACATTTAATTATTTATTATTATTATTCATACATAAGTACTCCTATTATTATTCATATATTAATATTCCTATACATATAAAAAGCGGCGTTAATATTTTTATGTGATATTTCTCCTAAGTATTTCGCAAATAAAAAAAAAAAAAATATCGCGTGCGCCTGTTACATTTATCATATTTCATTTTCATTTTTCATTTTCAATAATATATTGTGTCAATTAGAATAATAGGAGATCCTAAATCAGTGTCCCTATGCTGCACTCCTCGTTCCACGTCATAAAATTCATATAAATCATATATATTCAGTCAGTTCAACATTTTTGTTGCCCGATTACTAATCCTTCCTATTCTAATCGTACCAATGCATTCATCTGGCGCAATTATTTTTGTTTATTTCATTTCCCATAAAAAAAAAAAGAAAAGAAAGTGGCGCATCTGAGTAATCTGTCGGTTCCCTATTATATGGATTTATAAGTTTGGTTGCAATTTTACGTGCCCTATATATACGTATTAAAGAACGATACTTGGCGAGTACGTTGCGTACTCACACGTTCTTCTTCCTTCTTTCTTCATTCTTCGAGTGCAGCTTCTGATTGCTTCATATTTGTCCGTTGCGCGCGAAGGTGAGGCCCGATCAGATGATCCGCTGGAATCAAGCAAGAATGTAAGTATACAGTATAAATATATCCCCTTTACACCGGTTGCTATTCTGAAAATTTAACGAAAAGGGGATAAAAAGCAGTGATATGTAAGAAGCATAGTAGGAAGCAGTCTACATATCCCCGTAATATATCTATGTATACTTTTCTATCTACATCTACATCTTCATTGATGAGTTGCGTAGATCGATGACACAACCTAAATCGGAAGCTGAAAGAATGTACAAATGTAAGCACACAGAATGGAATTAACCCCGCTGCCGGGCAGCGAAAATGGACATAAAAAACAGACATAGATATAACAGAATATCAATCAATCAATCAATCAATAATCAATAACAGATTGTAGACATAAAAACCGACCTGAAACAGAAACGGCGATAATTATTAGCAATTTAATTATTAGACTAATTAATTATAAGGAAAAATGGAATTTATACATGGCGGTTGGCAGCATTTGTGGTATGGCAAAGATAAAAGAATTATCGAACGGCAAACTAAATTGAACAGCAGCAACTTTCAACGTATTTCGAAGGAAAAAAAAAGAGAAAAAATGTCGCGGGCGCCTTTATCATATTTCCAAAGCAAATGGAATCAGCGCAAAGACCCGTTTTCGTAATGAAATTAATTAAGTTTTTCTAAATCACACAACATACATACTCCTGAATTGGAATCGCACAAGCACACGACTGAAGGAGTGATCACCCAACAACACACCTAAAACGGGGACTCGCAAGACGCACCTTAATCGAACAACGCACAAGCATACACCTATAATAGGAACACACAAGCATACACCTATAATAGGAACACACAAGCATACACCTAATGGGTGATCACGAAATCATAGAACGAAAAACTTAATTAATACTATATCTATATGTATAATTTCCATGTCAGAAATCGAATAAGAATATAAATTAACCCGAGATATACTTTTGCTTGCCGGCCACATAATGCTGCCTCCGATAACTATGAAGCAGTACGTTTACCGATACCGTATAGATACCGATAAGTACAACGCAACCAACATTATTTTCCATTTAATACGAAAATTGAATGAATGAAAAGCTTAAAGAACATTCCGTATAAATTGAAATAGCCGCATAGCATAGTATATAGCATTATTCTTATTTCATATATAGGTACGTGGAACGGGTGCTTGGTATGTCGAGTTTGAATTTAAAAATAAAACTGACGTATAGTACGAATTATAGCATTCATGTGGAAAACAATTAAAAAAAAAAATTCGTACTTGTCTACTTTCAATATGCATTACAATAAAAAAAAAACTGGCGCCTTTTCGGTTTCACTTGACATTTTCCCGTCCCGTGTCTACATTTTTGTAGACCCTAAACCTACCGGCATTGGTACATTTATTCATTTATTATTATTATTACTCATATATAAGTACTCCTATTATTATTCATATATAAGTATACCTATAGATATAAAAAGCGGCTTTCTTATTTTTGTGTGATATTTCTCCTAAGTATTTCGAAAATAAAAATAAAAAATATCGCGTGCGCCTGTTACACTTTTCATATTTCATTTTTCATTTTCAATAATATATTGTGTTAATTAGAATAATAGGAGATCCTAAATCTGTGTCCTTATGCTGCACTCTTCGTTCCACGTCATAAAATTCATATCAATCATATGTTCAGTCAGTTCATCATTTTAGTTGCCCGGTTACTAATCATTCCTATTGTAATCGTACCAATGCATTCATCTGGCGCAATTATTATTGTATATTTTATTTCCCATAAAAAAAAAAGAAAAGAAAGTGGCGCATCTGAGAAATCTGTCGGTTCATATTAAACGGATTTATAAGTTTGGTTGCAATTTTACGTGCCCTATATATACGTATTAAAGAACGATACTTGGCGAGTACGTTGCGTACTCATACGTTCTCCTTTTTTCTTTCTTCCAGTGCAGTTCCTGATTGCATCATGTTTTTCCGTTGCGTGCGAAGGTGGGGCACGAGTAGGTTGTCCGTTTGAATCTCTGCAGCGCAGCTGAAAATATTCATTACGATACAAATAAACCATTACGAAGGTAGCAAATAATTCTTCGGAGAGAAAGCTGTTGTAGGAAGTTTTAGTTAGATTTTTAATACACAATTTTACCTTTCCGCTGTAGCAACAACAGTGTTTATTTTCGAAAAAAATATCCTTTCAGAAATACATTTAACTGGATTAATAATCTATTTTTACATTTCGAGCGAATACATCGATTATTCGAAGAAGTGGGCCCCCATCCTTCGACTTTATCTCCGCGAAGGAGAGTATCGGGTTTCGTCCGACTGTTTACATACATACATCGCGCGACACCGACACAAATGCGTTCGCTCGGTTGGAACTGCACGTGTTCACTTCTTGGAAACGCCGAAAGATCATTCGATTCGATTAGGTCGCGTGGCCACACGAATATAATTGAGACGTGGTATAATATTTATCTACTGGCGATGCAAGATTGAAATTTCAATTCGCTGCCGCCTTTATAATGTATGTATGTTTATTACAAAACGCGACGTAACCACCGCGACATCCAGTTTCCGTAATACAATTAATTAAGTTTTTTTAATCAGTCCACATACGTACATATACCTACAGAAGTGATCACCCAACCATCGTACATAAAAGGGGGACACACAAGCACACACCTAACGAGGGAAACACAAGCATACACCTAATGGGTGATCACACAAGCATACAAAAAAAACTTAATTAATTCTATACGGCTCCTTAGGTTTTTTGGTATTCGAAATACACCCCGCCAGCACGTGTTCCAATCTTTCAAACGCTGAAAAATAATTCGATTCGTTCGCGAAGCCACTCGAACATAGTTTTCGGTGTAATATTTTTCTACTCGCGGTGCCCGACTGAGTCTTTTGAAATGTTTGACAAGACATTCGTAAGTGCACAATATTCCAAATTTTGGGATGGAGGAGTAGGGCAACAGGTGGTACATTTATTTTGCAGTGTCGTTGCGTTCAGAAATGAACGGTTGTAAATTCAGAGTTGTCTCTTTTGTTCAGAAATGAACAGTTTTTTGTTGAGAGTTGTTCCTTCCGTTCGTATTCTACAGACTCGTCTTTCGCCTGCTTTTGTTGAACCGAGAGTTTCATGGGATACAATTATGATTCTTTGGAAAGTGTGCAAACACGAAGGTGAAAAAGTATTGTCGTTTCGAAATAGTCGCGTGCGGTCTAGAGCGACGTGTCACAAACGAATACATAAATGCATCTCGACTTACCGTTCGCTGCGCAGAGATTCAGCAATACACTGCAGAATCCTTCGTTGCAGTACTATTAGGAGGAGGCGAATTTCGGATAGTATTGGCCTGTTATAACTTTATAGAGAAGCCGACGGCCAAGCTAGCTTTCGTTCATTTTACGGGTCTCCGATTGCGTAATTGTTACTGTAACAGAAATATTCAGCATCGTTACTTGACACGTTCAATGCTACTATAATCATTCTCTATTTATTGTCAATTGTGGCAGAAGTTAAAAACTCACCATACATGTTCGGCTTCCGTTGCGTCATGAAATATGTCTTGATTTCACTATTCACTATTCACTATTCACTATCCGATCCATCCTCACGGGCCTCCAGAGACGAAATGTTGGTCGGCCGAAAGTGCGTAGTATTTATAACCTCGGTTCGGCCGTTTCTTTTTAATGCTTCGTGATTGGCTACTGGATACATGGGGGGGCGCGATCGAGCTCCGCGGGCAATCTTACAAAAAGTAGTGCAACGTCGACCAATCAGAACTCTCTGCTATAAATGAATCTCTTACATGTATCGGATTTTCGTGATCCTTCGATACTTGACAAAGTTGAAATAAATTGAAAAATAATGTTTCCACTGTATCTTACTATGTAACACGTTTGGCCCACATATCCCGCATAATCCCTGAAATACTTTTTAACCTTCAATTGATCGAAAAATGGATGAAATCTCGTACGATCGACGACAAGCGGCGTAGTAATCTGTCATGCTTTTCGATAGTTTTGAGAATGATTTTAATATATTTCGCAAGAGAAGATATTTCTCGTGCAACGGTGTATGCCATTTAATTCGCACATATCTGTTTCATATTTCACCGAGCCAACTCGACCGTTCAATTAGTTTTTATACATGAATTTTACGTTAACGTCCAGGTGTTCGTGGGTCATTTTTTCCGTGATAAGTAGTGCATTATTTCGCGTAACCCGTTGAAATTCAGCGATTCTGATTGGAGCGCTGTGTGGTTCGTTTCCCGAATAAATACCGGCGGCGAACTTTTGTCTGCTCATTCGCTTGATATCTGTCAGTGCGGCAGGTGCTGCATTTCTTTAAACAAATTCAATTATCTCGCGTTCTACTGAGCCGATTTTAATCAACGACGTTTCAAATTGAAGCTCTCGATTCAAGGAACAAGTTTTTCCCCCTTTAGAACGATCCTCATATGCAGTTACCGTGTAAATTTCAACAAAATGCTGAAATTGTTTATAACAAATGAATACGCTCATGAAATATTTGAAAGGGCTTCGTGTATAGTTTCGGTGCAATTCTCAAACGAATCGTTAAATTGTTTATATTGGATATGGTGTGTTAAATAAAATAATTGTTATATTTATCTCAATCCGTGTATTTAAAATAGCTCTGAAGGAATGTCCTTCCACCATGAAATTCTCTCTAGAACTGAACGAAAACCCCCAGAAGAACTGGAGTCCACTTATACCTACGAATGCGCATCGTCCCATTTTATAACCTAGGCGTTTTTGACTCGCCAAAAACAGACCCATCTGGTTTTCTTACTGATCAAATCGTCAAAGATGGTAAAATGTTTTATCAATGGTATATCAATGACCAAAAGACATAAATAAAATCTGGAAGTATTAGCTACCATCTCCAATAGGTGTGATCATCATTCCACGTGCAGTTCATTTGTTATAAACAATTCAACAATTTCAACTGTTATTACGGCCAACTACAAATAGTTACAGCAACGGGGTATTTTTCTCGTGTAGCTGATTCTCTCCCTTCCCATTTGAGACGTCGATGATTAAAATCGGCCCAGCAGGAGCAGAGATAATTGAATTTGTTTATAATTATTACCCGACTTTTGAGTGTAGGTAAGGCGGAAACACAAGGAGTTTCAAGCACTTATTTATAGATGGCGGCACTTTTATTTTTAAAAGTTGAATTTTGTATCATATATTAATTCAACTGGGTTGCATGTATTAAAATTACGAAAACGTTGACATTTAAAATGTAAAATGCAAGGGAAAAAGATGAGTTACTCGCCTGTAATAGTCTCGTTGCTTTAGCTTTATTGACATTTAAGTTGTTGAATTTTATATGCTGTTACCTGTTTTCAAGGTAATTTTAAACCTGGGGATTATAACTTGGACTTGTACAATATTTTACAGTGAGGTTTTTGACGGAAACCACTCGAAAATAATACATTCGATGGAATTAACGAAAGAAAACAACAAAACAGACCTTATGTCAATTGGCACAACGAGTACGTTGTACTTACTATAGCGGAAAGCGAGAATAAATAGAATGCCGAACTAAAGAAAAAAATGGCTTGTTCTCTTTTATCTTTAGTGCTGATTAGATAAAATGTTGTGAACGTATATACATACATGAAATTACTTCTGGTAAAATTTGCATTAACTAGAGGCAAGTTTTTTTACATTTTTTTATCACCACCTGAATATAAAATCATTAATTACAAATTGAAAATGTAACTATCGAACAATACAAATGATCAAATATGAATAGAATGCCGGTGCTAAAACGGAAAATTAAATCCGAACAAGAATTGGATAATAGTTTTGACCATTACCTCGAAGACGATACTAATTGTCCAGGTCTCACCACGTGGAGGTTGCTGCACTCGGAAACCCACCCTAACCACGGCGTCCCATCCTCCCCCCTTTTCGAGCAAAAATGTAAGAATACATTATAAATATACCCCCTTTTCACCATTTGCCGTTATGCAAATTTAGCGAAATAGGGATATGTCTCTAACGCGACGCGGAACTAATACAAGTGTTATAAACTAAAACCAGCTCGCACGCAAACGCTTAAAAATATTAGAAAACCAGGAAGTACGCAATGTGTGCACACCTACAAAAGCAGCGATAGATGAGAAGGGATTTTCGCTTCAAAGAGGGAGCGAAAGCCGAAGGCGTGGCCGTCTATAATAAAAATGGTGAACGGTTACGGTGCGGCCCAAGAAGGGAGGAGTCAAATGATTCCTCGGTAACTATACAAGAGTGCCGTCGTTTGGAAAGCGCTTGAATTCGTGAAGAACGGTCGCTGATCAATCATGACGCATCGGTGAACGCTTCCCTTCGCCGGCTTCAATTGATTCGGCTGATAAATCTTGGAATACGATCACTAAACACAACAAGAAATATATATTAGAGTTTCAGTACCAAAAGGTGAATAAAAATATAATTATTTAATACGAGAGAATGCAATGATTAGTAGCAGGAAGTTTGCCACACACGATTAAGGAATGAGTGCTACCAAATCTAACAGACGCCTCTTGCCTTGTAACAATCGTTACAACTGCTTAAAAACTTGACCTAACCACAGTTATAATACTGAAGTGAAATATAGAACGACACTAAAGTACTAATAGCATAACCACACATTAAATAGCAGCTAGCTACAGTACAATGTGAAAGTATACTAAATACAAATACAATGGAAGCGCCAATAAAAAAAATATAAATTCGAACCGATATCGCGCAATATTAAATACGAGAATACAATTTATTACAAAAAGAGAGCAGAAACAGAGAATTATTATACAAGTGCATACAGGTGTATGTTTATACAAGTGTATACAAGTGTATGTTTAGCATAAATCGGTTCATCACAATAACAAAAGATTAATGTTTGTTCCAGAAATTTGGATACAGCGATATTATAATATGTCAAGAGATATGAGAAGTACAATTAGGTAACTAGCAGCTAACACTAATGAACAAGTGCAGCCGATCCGCTTAGCATCGCCTTGGATAATAGTTTTGACCATTACCTCGAAGACGATACTAATTGTCCAGGTCTCACCACGTGGAGGTTGCTGCACACGGAGACCCACCCTAACCACGGCGTCCCATCCTCCCTCCTTTTCGAGCAAAAATGTAAGAATACATTATAAATATGCCCCCTTTGCGCCATTTGCAGTACTGCAAATTTAGCGAAAAAGGGATATGACTCTACCGCGACGCGGAGCTAATACAAGTGTTAAAAACTAAAACCAGCTCGCACGCAATATCTCGCACGCAAAATATAGTAAGCACACAAAATTGAAATAACCCCGCTGCCGGGCAGCGAATATAGACACAAATAAGCGGACCTGAAACCAAAGCGGCGATAATTATTAGCAATTTAATTATTCGAGTAAGTAATTATTAGAAATATGGAATTGTACAGGGCGGTTGGCAGCATTAGTGGCATGGCAAAGGTAAAAGAATTATCGAAAGGCAAACTAAATTGGACAGCAGCAGCTTTCAACGTAGTCCGAAAGAAAAAAAATATCACGGGCGCCTTTGTCATATTTCCAAAGCAAATAGAACCAGCGCAGAGACCCGTTTTCGTAATAAAATTAATTATGGTTTTCTAAATCACACCACATAAAAACTAAATTAATACTATATCTATATGTATAATTTCCATGTTAGAAATGGAATAAGAATTTAAAGTAACCCGAGATATACTTTTGTTTGCCGGCCACATAATGCTGCCTCCGATAACTATGAAGCAGTACGTTTACCGATACCGTATAGATACCGATAAGTACAACGCAACCAACATTACTTTCCATTTAATACGAAAATTGAATGAATAAAAAGCTTAAAGAAAATTCCGTGTAAATTGAAATAGCCGCATAGCATAGTATATAGCATTATTCTCATTTCATATATAGGTACGTGGAACGGGTGCTTTGTATGTCGAGTTTGAATTAAAAAAAACAAAAACTGACGGCTATTAATTCATTATTAGGGCAACTAGAGCCGTATAGTACGAATTGTAGCATTCATTTGCAAGAAAATTAAAAAAAAAATACTCGTACTTTTCTACTTTCAATATGCATTACAATCCAAACACTGGCGCCTTTTCGTTTTCACTTTTCCCGTTCCGTGTCTACATTTTTGTAGACCCTAAACCTACCGGCATTGGTACATTTATTTATTTATTATTATTATTATTCATGTATAAGTACTCCTATTATTATTCATATATAAGCATTCATATATAAAAAATATCGCGTGCGCCTGTTTCGTTTTTCATATTTCATTTTTCATTTTCAATAATATATAGTGTTCGTTAATATAATAGGAGATCCTAATTCTGTGTCCCTATGCACTCTTCGTTCCACGTCATAAAATTCATGTCAATCATATATTCAGTCAGTTCAACATATTAGTTGCCCGGTTATTAACCATTCCTATTCTAATCGTACCAATGCATTTATCTGACGCAATTATGATATGTTTCATTTCCCATAAAAAAAAAAAGAAAAGAATGTGGCGCATCTGAGTAATCTGTGGTTTCATATTAAATGGATTAATAAGTTTGGTTGCAATTTTACGTGCCCTACATGTACGTATTAGAGAACGATACTTGGCGAGTACGTTGCGTACTTCACACCGCAAACGAAGATGCAACCCACATGTAAGTTTTCTATGGTCGCTACTGCCTTTCTTCTACTTGAAGCGTTCGTCAGTAATATGAAGGTACAAACGAGAGTATCGACGGGATTGAATTCGTGGTAATACGAAGGTACACCACGGATACGATATGGGTGTCTCTACTATGCTCAATTTAAAACTTGTAATCTACTATTTACTCTCAAATGGAGTAGCAAGAACAATGAACGTTAGAACCTATTAAACGCGGCCCGGAACGGCAAAGCTGGGGCTCGCTCCAAGAAAAGTCAGAGCTTGTGCAAGAGACTCGGATCACCAATCGAGCAACAAGCCACAACGTCTGTACCAGCGATTGGTTGCAAACAAAAACTCAGACCGAGGGACGGGCGCCCGCGCGTCTTATTGTCGATCCGGAAACGGCACCGAACCGGGGGAATCAGCAAGTGACGGATACGCAAGTCAGTACGAAACCTTGAATTATGACCCCTCTAGTCCTAGAGACGGGTCACCTGTCCAAGACAACATGGAGCCTACGGACGAGTAACCAGCAGAAGCTGCCGGCTACCAATCGACCGCGGCCGCAGACCTACGGCCCGTCCGTGGCCGGTATCCCAGCCCAAATACCGCCCCGAAATCCACTGCGCCCGGTAACCTGGACCCCGGAGCCGAGGAACCAATACATACCCGCAAGAACGATTCACGTCAACTTTGGTCGAGTGGAGTTCGTCGACCCATGTAAGGCTAGCACCCACACAAGCGAGTACATCTCATCCAAACACAACCTCCAAAGGGCGAGCGCCAACCGGAATACGCGACCGACTAAAATAATAATACAGAAAAATTGCGGCACGGACTCTATAAGAACAAGAACAGTGACTTTCCTCGTTTCAAATAAGGAAGGGCAATATCGTATAGAAAACTCGCAGAATGGGAGCACTTAAAATTAAGTTTCCAGCAACGGCGACACACTTTCCCTAATAGGAACTATATGATGAAATTCAAGCACAATACACTCATACGTACGTATTAAATATTCGTGTCTGCACCCAAATTCATGTTCGTGCTTCTAGTATACTCAATATGTTAAGAAACATTGACTAAAAACTCCAAAGTGGAGATACTAAACCATTGAGCATTTTATATACGCGAAGACAACCGGACGCGAAACGAACCAGCTAGGGCTCGCTCCGAGAACGACTCAATGCTCCCGCAAGAGACTCCCGAACTCCAATTGAGCATAGGTCATAACGGCTACCAAGCAACCCAAAAGTTAACTCAGAGAACGATTTACATGCGCATGTGCCAACCAGAGTACGACTACCCGTGCAGAGCTAGCAACCACACAAGCGAGTACATCGCACGCAAACCCAAGCGTTCAAAGAGGGAGCGATAGCCGGGGGACGCGGCCGTCTAAAATAAAAATGGTGAACGGTTACGGTACGGGCTAAGAAGAGAGGAGTGAAATGATTCCTCTGCAACTAAACAAGAGTGTCGTCGTGTGGAAAGCGCATACAAATTTCGAGCCGCAACTAACACACACACGCATACACACACATACACACATTACCTAACGATGGTACCTGCCGCCCAATCGACGTTACCAAATGCCCCGGCGGACAATTAGTAACGATTAGACTGGACCTCAGATACCTGCTGTTCTTGGCTTACTACAGTGCTCTAAGCTGGTCTAGAGCATTGTATTAATTACCAGTCCCACAACGTGGAGGTTGCTACCTCCGATAACTATGAAGCAGTACGTTTACCGATACCGTATAGATACCGATAAGTACAACGCAACCAACATTATTTTCCATTTAATACGAAAATTGAATGAATGAAAAGCTTAAAGAACAATCCGTATAAATTGAAATAGCCGCATAGCATAGTATATAGCATTATTCTTATTTCATATATAGGTACGTGGAACGGGTGCTTGGTAAGTCGAGTTTGAATTTAAAAATAAAACTGACGTATAGTACGAATTATAGCATTCATGTGGAAAAAAATAAAAAACAAATATTCGTACTTGTCTACATTCAACTGGCGCCTTTTCGTTTTCACTTCACATTTTCCCGCCCCGTGTCTACATTTTTGTAGACCCTAAACCTACCGGCATTGGTACATTTAATTATTTATTATTATTATTCATACATAAGTACTCCTATTATTATTCATATATTAATATTCCTATACATATAAAAAGCGGCGTTAATATTTTTATGTGATATTTCTCCTAAGTATTTCGAAAATAACAAAAAAAAAATATCGCGTGCGCCTGTTACATTTATCATATTTCATTTTCATTTTTCATTTTCAATAATATATTGTGTTAATTAGAATAATAGGAGATCCTAAATCAGTGTCCCTATACTGCACTCTTCGTTCCACGTCATAAAATTCATATAAATCATATATATTCAGTCAGTTCAACATTTTAGTTGCCCGGTTACTAATCCTTCCTATTCTAATCGTACCAATGCATTCATCTGGCGCAATTATTTTTGTTTTTTTCATTTCCCATAAAAAAAAGAAAGAAAAGAAAGTGGCGCATCTGAGTAATCTGTCGGTTCCCTATTATATGGATTTATAAGTTTGGTTGCAATTTTACGTGCCCTATATATACGTATTAAAGAACGATACTTGGCGAGTACGTTGCGTACTCACACGATCTTCTTCCTTCTTTCTTCTTTCTTCGAGTGCAGCTTCTGATTGCTTCATATTTGTCCGTTGCGCGCGAATGTGAGGCCCGATCAGATGATCCGCTGGAATCAAGCAAGAATGTAAGTATACAGTATAAATATATCCCCTTTACACCGGTTGCTATTCTGAAAATTTAACGAAAAGGGGATAAAAAGCAGTGATATGTAAGAAGCATAGGAGGAAGCAGTCTACATATCCCCGTAATATATCTATGTATACTTTTCTATCTACATCTACATCTTCATTGATGAGTTGCGTAGATCGATGATACAACCTAAATCGGAAGCTGAAAGAATGTACAAATGTAAGCACACAGAATGGAATTAACCCCGCTGCCGGGCAGCGAAAATGGACATAAAGAACAGACATAGATATAACAGAATATCAATCAATCAATCAATAATCAATAACAGATTGTAGACATAAAAACAGACCTGAAACAGAAACGGCGATAATTATTAGCAACTTATTAGCAATTTAATTATTGGAATAATCAATTATAAGGAAAAATAGAATTTATACATGGCGGTTGGCAGCATTTGTGGTATGGCAAAGATAAAAGAAATATCGAACGGCAAACTAAATTGAACAGCAGCAACTTCCAACGTATTTCGAAGGAAAAAAAAAGAGAAAAAATGTCGCGGGCGCCTTTGTCATATTTCCAAAGCAAATGGAACCAGCGCAAAGACCCGTTTTCGTAATGAAATTAATTAAGTTTTTCTAAATCACACAACATACATACTCCTGAATTGGAATCGCACAAGCACACGACTGAAGGAGTGATCACCCAACAACGCACCTAAAACGGGGACTCGCAAGACGCACCTTAATCGAACAACGCACAAGCATACACCTATAATAGGAACACACAAGCATACACCTATAATAGGAACACACAAGCATACACCTAATGGGTGATCACGAAACCATAGAACGAAAAACTTAATTAATACTATATCTATATGTATAATTTCCATGTCAGAAATCGAATAAGAATATAAATTAACCCGAGATATACTTTTGCTTGCCGGCCACATAATGCTGCCTCCGATAACTATGAAGCAGTACGTTTACCGATACCGTATAGATACCGATAAGTACAACGCAACCAACATTATTTTCCATTTAATACGAAAATTGAATGAATGAAAAGCTTAAAGAACATTCCGTATAAATTGAAATAGCCGCATAGCATAGTATATAGCATTATTCTTATTTCATATATAGGTACGTGGAACGGGTGCTTGGTATGTCGAGTTTGAATTTAAAAATAAAACTGACGTATAGTACGAATTATAGCATTCATGTGGAAAAAAATAAAAAACAAATATTCGTACTTGTCTACATTCAACTGGCGCCTTTTCGTTTTCACTTCACATTTTCCCGCCCCGTGTCTACATTTTTGTAGACCCTAAACCTACCGGCATTGGTACATTTAATTATTTATTATTATTATTCATACATAAGTACTCCTATTATTATTCATATATTAATATTCCTATACATATAAAAAGCGGCGTTAATATTTTTATGTGATATTTCTCCTAAGTATTTCGCAAATAAAAAAAAAAAAATATCGCGTGCGCCTGTTACATTTATCATATTTCATTTTCATTTTTCATTTTCAATAATATATTGTGTCAATTAGAATAATAGGAGATCCTAAATCAGTGTCCCTATGCTGCACTCCTCGTTCCACGTCATAAAATTCATATAAATCATATATATTCAGTCAGTTCAACATTTTTGTTGCCCGATTACTAATCCTTCCTATTCTAATCGTACCAATGCATTCATCTGGCGCAATTATTTTTGTTTATTTCATTTCCCATAAAAAAAAAAAGAAAAGAAAGTGGCGCATCTGAGTAATCTGTCGGTTCCCTATTATATGGATTTATAAGTTTGGTTGCAATTTTACGTGCCCTATATATACGTATTAAAGAACGATACTTGGCGAGTACGTTGCGTACTCACACGTTCTTCTTCCTTCTTTCTTCTTTCTTCGAGTGCAGCTTCTGATTGCTTCATATTTGTCCGTTGCGCGCGAATGTGAGGCCCGATCAGATGATCCGCTGGAATCACGCAAGAATGTAAGTATACAGTATAAATATATCCCCTTTACACCGGTTGCTATTCTGAAAATTTAACGAAAAGGGGATAAAAAGCAGTGATATGTAAGAAGCATAGGAGGAAGCAGTCTACATATCCCCGTAATATATCTATGTATACTTTTCTATCTACATCTACATCTTCATTGATGAGTTGCGTAGATCGATGATACAACCTAAATCGGAAGCTGAAAGAATGTACAAATGTAAGCACCCAGAATGGAATTAACCCCGCTGCCGGGCAGCGAAAATGGACATAAAGAACAGACATAGATATAACAGAATATCAATCAATCAATCAATAATCAATAACAGATTGTAGACATAAAAACAGACCTGAAACAGAAACGGCGATAATTATTAGCAACTTATTAGCAATTTAATTATTGGAATAATCAATTATAAGGAAAAATGGAATTTATACATGGCGGTTGGCAGCATTTGTGGTATGGCAAAGATAAAAGAATTATCGAACGGCAAACTAAATTGAACAGCAGCAACTTTCAACGTATTTCGAAGGAAAAAAAAAGAGAAAAAATGTCGCGGGCGCCTTTGTCATATTTCCAAAGCAAATGGAACCAGCGCAAAGACCCGTTTTCGTAATGAAATTAATTAAGTTTTTCTAAATCACACAACATACATACTCCTGAGTTGGAATCGCACAAGCACACGACTGAAGGAGTGATCACCCAACAACACACCTAAAACGGGGACTCGCAAGACGCACCTTAATCGAACAACGCACAAGCATACACCTATAATAGGAACACACAAGCATACACCTATAATAGGAACACACAAGCATACACCTAATGGGTGATCACGAAACCATAGAACGAAAAACTTAATTAATACTATATCTATATGTATAATTTCCATGTCAGAAATCGAATAAGAATATAAATTAACCCGAGATATACTTTTGCTTGCCGGCCACATAATGCTGCCTCCGATAACTATGAAGCAGTACGTTTACCGATACCGTATAGATACCGATAAGTACAACGCAACCAACATTATTTTCCATTTAATACGAAAATTGAATGAATGAAAAGCTTAAAGAACATTCCGTATAAATTGAAATAGCCGCATAGCATAGTATATAGCATTATTCTTATTTCATATATAGGTACGTGGAACGGGTGCTTGGTATGTCGAGTTTGAATTTAAAAATAAAACTGACGTATAGTACGAATTATAGCATTCATGTGGAAAAAAATAAAAAACAATTATTCGTACTTGTCTACATTCAACTGGCGCCTTTTCGTTTTCACTTCACATTTTCCCGCCCCGTGTCTACATTTTTGTAGACCCTAAACCTACCGGCATTGGTACATTTAATTATTTATTATTATTATTCATACATAAGTACTCCTATTATTATTCATATATTAATATTCCTATACATATAAAAAGCGGCGTTAATATTTTTATGTGATATTTCTCCTAAGTATTTCGCAAATAAAAAAAAAAAAAATATCGCGTGCGCCTGTTACATTTATCATATTTCATTTTCATTTTTCATTTTCAATAATATATTGTGTCAATTAGAATAATAGGAGATCCTAAATCAGTGTCCCTATGCTGCACTCCTCGTTCCACGTCATAAAATTCATATAAATCATATATATTCAGTCAGTTCAACATTTTTGTTGCCCGATTACTAATCCTTCCTATTCTAATCGTACCAATGCATTCATCTGGCGCAATTATTTTTGTTTATTTCATTTCCCATAAAAAAAAAAAGAAAAGAAAGTGGCGCATCTGAGTAATCTGTCGGTTCCCTATTATATGGATTTATAAGTTTGGTTGCAATTTTACGTGCCCTATATATACGTATTAAAGAACGATACTTGGCGAGTACGTTGCGTACTCACACGTTCTTCTTCCTTCTTTCTTCTTTCTTCGAGTGCAGCTTCTGATTGCTTCAGATTTTCCGTTGCGCGCGAATGTGAGGCCCGATCAGATGTTCCGCTGGAATCACGCAAGAATGTAAGTATACAGTATAAATATATCCCCTTTACACCGGTTGCTATTCTGAAAATTTAACGAAAAGGGGATAAAAAGCAGTGATATGTAAGAAGCATAGCAGGAAGCAGTCTACATATCCCCGTAATATATCTATGTATACTTTTCTATCTACATCTACATCTTCATTGATGAGTTGCGTAGATCGATGATACAACCTAAATCGGAAGCTGAAAGAATGTACAAATGTAAGCACACAGAATGGAATTAACCCCGCTGCCGGGCAGCGAAAATGGACATAAAGAACAGACATAGATATAACAGAATATCAATCAATCAATCAATAATCAATAACAGATTGTAGACATAAAAACAGACCTGAAACAGAAACGGCGATAATTATTAGCAACTTATTAGCAATTTAATTATTGGAATAATCAATTATAAGGAAAAATAGAATTTATACATGGCGGTTGGCAGCATTTGTGGTATGGCAAAGATAAAAGAAATATCGAACGGCAAACTAAATTGAACAGCAGCAACTTCCAACGTATTTCGAAGGAAAAAAAAAGAGAAAAAATGTCGCGGGCGCCTTTGTCATATTTCCAAAGCAAATGGAACCAGCGCAAAGACCCGTTTTCGTAATGAAATTAATTAAGTTTTTCTAAATCACACAACATACATACTCCTGAATTGGAATCGCACAAGCACACGACTGAAGGAGTGATCACCCAACAACGCACCTAAAACGGGGACTCGCAAGACGCACCTTAATCGAACAACGCACAAGCATACACCTATAATAGGAACACACAAGCATACACCTATAATAGGAACACACAAGCATACACCTAATGGGTGATCACGAAACCATAGAACGAAAAACTTAATTAATACTATATCTATATGTATAATTTCCATGTCAGAAATCGAATAAGAATATAAATTAACCCGAGATATACTTTTGCTTGCCGGCCACATAATGCTGCCTCCGATAACTATGAAGCAGTACGTTTACCGATACCGTATAGATACCGATAAGTACAACGCAACCAACATTATTTTCCATTTAATACGAAAATTGAATGAATGAAAAGCTTAAAGAACATTCCGTATAAATTGAAATAGCCGCATAGCATAGTATATAGCATTATTCTTATTTCATATATAGGTACGTGGAACGGGTGCTTGGTATGTCGAGTTTGAATTTAAAAATAAAACTGACGTATAGTACGAATTATAGCATTCATGTGGAAAAAAATAAAAAACAATTATTCGTACTTGTCTACATTCAACTGGCGCCTTTTCGTTTTCACTTCACATTTTCCCGCCCCGTGTCTACATTTTTGTAGACTCTAAACCTACCGGCATTGGTACATTTAATTATTTATTATTATTATTCATACATAAGTACTCCTATTATTATTCATATATTAATATTCCTATACATATAAAAAGCGGCGTTAATATTTTTATGTGATATTTCTCCTAAGTATTTCGCAAATAAAAAAAAAAAAATATCGCGTGCGCCTGTTACATTTATCATATTTCATTTTCATTTTTCATTTTCAATAATATATTGTGTCAATTAGAGTAATAGGAGATCCTAAATCAGTGTCCCTATGCTGCACTCCTCGTTCCACGTCATAAAATTCATATAAATCATATATATTCAGTCAGTTCAACATTTTTGTTGCCCGATTACTAATCCTTCCTATTCTAATCGTACCAATGCATTCATCTGGCGCAATTATTTTTGTTTATTTCATTTCCCATAAAAAAAAAAAGAAAAGAAAGTGGCGCATCTGAGTAATCTGTCGGTTCCCTATTATATGGATTTATAAGTTTGGTTGCAATTTTACGTGCCCTATATATACGTATTAAAGAACGATACTTGGCGAGTACGTTGCGTACTCACACGTTCTTCTTCCTTCTTTCTTCTTTCTTCGAGTGCAGCTTCTGATTGCTTCAGATTTTCCGTTGCGCGCGAATGTGAGGCCCGATCAGATGATCCGCTGGAATCACGCAAGAATGTAAGTATACAGTATAAATATATCCCCTTTACACCGGTTGCTATTCTGAAAATTTAACGAAAAGGGGATAAAAAGCAGTGATATGTAAGAAGCATAGGAGGAAGCAGTCTACATATCCCCGTAATATATCTATGTATACTTTTCTATCTACATCTACATCTTCATTGATGAGTTGCGTAGATCGATGATACAACCTAAATCGGAAGCTGAAAGAATGTACAAATGTAAGCACCCAGAATGGAATTAACCCCGCTGCCGGGCAGCGAAAATGGACATAAAGAACAGACATAGATATAACAGAATATCAATCAATCAATCAATAATCAATAACAGATTGTAGACATAAAAACAGACCTGAAACAGAAACGGCGATAATTATTAGCAACTTATTAGCAATTTAATTATTGGAATAATCAATTATAAGGAAAAATGGAATTTATACATGGCGGTTGGCAGCATTTGTGGTATGGCAAAGATAAAAGAATTATCGAACGGCAAACTAAATTGAACAGCAGCAACTTTCAACGTATTTCGAAGGAAAAAAAAAGAGAAAAAATGTCGCGGGCGCCTTTGTCATATTTCCAAAGCAAATGGAACCAGCGCAAAGACCCGTTTTCGTAATGAAATTAATTAAGTTTTTCTAAATCACACAACATACATACTCCTGAGTTGGAATCGCACAAGCACACGACTGAAGGAGTGATCACCCAACAACACACCTAAAACGGGGACTCGCAAGACGCACCTTAATCGAACAACGCACAAGCATACACCTATAATAGGAACACACAAGCATACACCTATAATAGGAACACACAAGCATACACCTAATGGGTGATCACGAAACCATAGAACGAAAAACTTAATTAATACTATATCTATATGTATAATTTCCATGTCAGAAATCGAATAAGAATATAAATTAACCCGAGATATACTTTTGCTTGCCGGCCACATAATGCTGCCTCCGATAACTATGAAGCAGTACGTTTACCGATACCGTATAGATACCGATAAGTACAACGCAACCAACATTATTTTCCATTTAATACGAAAATTGAATGAATGAAAAGCTTAAAGAACATTCCGTATAAATTGAAATAGCCGCATAGCATAGTATATAGCATTATTCTTATTTCATATATAGGTACGTGGAACGGGTGCTTGGTATGTCGAGTTTGAATTTAAAAATAAAACTGACGTATAGTACGAATTATAGCATTCATGTGGAAAAAAATAAAAAACAATTATTCGTACTTGTCTACATTCAACTGGCGCCTTTTCGTTTTCACTTCACATTTTCCCGCCCCGTGTCTACATTTTTGTAGACCCTAAACCTACCGGCATTGGTACATTTAATTATTTATTATTATTATTCATACATAAGTACTCCTATTATTATTCATATATTAATATTCCTATACATATAAAAAGCGGCGTTAATATTTTTATGTGATATTTCTCCTAAGTATTTCGCAAATAAAAAAAAAAAAAATATCGCGTGCGCCTGTTACATTTATCATATTTCATTTTCATTTTTCATTTTCAATAATATATTGTGTCAATTAGAATAATAGGAGATCCTAAATCAGTGTCCCTATGCTGCACTCCTCGTTCCACGTCATAAAATTCATATAAATCATATATATTCAGTCAGTTCAACATTTTTGTTGCCCGATTACTAATCCTTCCTATTCTAATCGTACCAATGCATTCATCTGGCGCAATTATTTTTGTTTATTTCATTTCCCATAAAAAAAAAAAGAAAAGAAAGTGGCGCATCTGAGTAATCTGTCGGTTCCCTATTATATGGATTTATAAGTTTGGTTGCAATTTTACGTGCCCTATATATACGTATTAAAGAACGATACTTGGCGAGTACGTTGCGTACTCACACGTTCTTCTTCCTTCTTTCTTCTTTCTTCGAGTGCAGCTTCTGATTGCTTCAGATTTTCCGTTGCGCGCGAATGTGAGGCCCGATCAGATGTTCCGCTGGAATCACGCAAGAATGTAAGTATACAGTATAAATATATCCCCTTTACACCGGTTGCTATTCTGAAAATTTAACGAAAAGGGGATAAAAAGCAGTGATATGTAAGAAGCATAGCAGGAAGCAGTCTACATATCCCCGTAATATATCTATGTATACTTTTCTATCTACATCTACATCTTCATTGATGAGTTGCGTAGATCGATGATACAACCTAAATCGGAAGCTGAAAGAATGTACAAATGTAAGCACACAGAATGGAATTAACCCCGCTGCCGGGCAGCGAAAATGGACATAAAGAACAGACATAGATATAACAGAATATCAATCAATCAATCAATAATCAATAACAGATTGTAGACATAAAAACAGACCTGAAACAGAAACGGCGATAATTATTAGCAACTTATTAGCAATTTAATTATTGGAATAATCAATTATAAGGAAAAATAGAATTTATACATGGCGGTTGGCAGCATTTGTGGTATGGCAAAGATAAAAGAAATATCGAACGGCAAACTAAATTGAACAGCAGCAACTTCCAACGTATTTCGAAGGAAAAAAAAAGAGAAAAAATGTCGCGGGCGCCTTTGTCATATTTCCAAAGCAAATGGAACCAGCGCAAAGACCCGTTTTCGTAATGAAATTAATTAAGTTTTTCTAAATCACACAACATACATACTCCTGAATTGGAATCGCACAAGCACACGACTGAAGGAGTGATCACCCAACAACGCACCTAAAACGGGGACTCGCAAGACGCACCTTAATCGAACAACGCACAAGCATACACCTATAATAGGAACACACAAGCATACACCTATAATAGGAACACACAAGCATACACCTAATGGGTGATCACGAAACCATAGAACGAAAAACTTAATTAATACTATATCTATATGTATAATTTCCATGTCAGAAATCGAATAAGAATATAAATTAACCCGAGATATACTTTTGCTTGCCGGCCACATAATGCTGCCTCCGATAACTATGAAGCAGTACGTTTACCGATACCGTATAGATACCGATAAGTACAACGCAACCAACATTATTTTCCATTTAATACGAAAATTGAATGAATGAAAAGCTTAAAGAACATTCCGTATAAATTGAAATAGCCGCATAGCATAGTATATAGCATTATTCTTATTTCATATATAGGTACGTGGAACGGGTGCTTGGTATGTCGAGTTTGAATTTAAAAATAAAACTGACGTATAGTACGAATTATAGCATTCATGTGGAAAAAAATAAAAAACAATTATTCGTACTTGTCTACATTCAACTGGCGCCTTTTCGTTTTCACTTCACATTTTCCCGCCCCGTGTCTACATTTTTGTAGACTCTAAACCTACCGGCATTGGTACATTTAATTATTTATTATTATTATTCATACATAAGTACTCCTATTATTATTCATATATTAATATTCCTATACATATAAAAAGCGGCGTTAATATTTTTATGTGATATTTCTCCTAAGTATTTCGCAAATAAAAAAAAAAAAATATCGCGTGCGCCTGTTACATTTATCATATTTCATTTTCATTTTTCATTTTCAATAATATATTGTGTCAATTAGAGTAATAGGAGATCCTAAATCAGTGTCCCTATGCTGCACTCCTCGTTCCACGTCATAAAATTCATATAAATCATATATATTCAGTCAGTTCAACATTTTTGTTGCCCGATTACTAATCCTTCCTATTCTAATCGTACCAATGCATTCATCTGGCGCAATTATTTTTGTTTATTTCATTTCCCATAAAAAAAAAAAGAAAAGAAAGTGGCGCATCTGAGTAATCTGTCGGTTCCCTATTATATGGATTTATAAGTTTGGTTGCAATTTTACGTGCCCTATATATACGTATTAAAGAACGATACTTGGCGAGTACGTTGCGTACTCACACGTTCTTCTTCCTTCTTTCTTCTTTCTTCGAGTGCAGCTTCTGATTGCTTCAGATTTTCCGTTGCGCGCGAATGTGAGGCCCGATCAGATGATCCGCTGGAATCACGCAAGAATGTAAGTATACAGTATAAATATATCCCCTTTACACCGGTTGCTATTCTGAAAATTTAACGAAAAGGGGATAAAAAGCAGTGATATGTAAGAAGCATAGCAGGAAGCAGTCTACATATCCCCGTAATATATCTATGTATACTTTTCTATCTACATCTACATCTTCATTGATGAGTTGCGTAGATCGATGATACAACCTAAATCGGAAGCTGAAAGAATGTACAAATGTAAGCACACAGAATGGAATTAACCCCGCTGCCGGGCAGCGAAAATGGACATAAAGAACAGACATAGATATAACAGAATATCAATCAATCAATCAATAATCAATAACAGATTGTAGACATAAAAACAGACCTGAAACAGAAACGGCGATAATTATTAGCAACTTATTAGCAATTTAATTATTGGAATAATCAATTATAAGGAAAAATGGAATTTATACATGGCGGTTGGCAGCATTTGTGGTATGGCAAAGATAAAAGAATTATCGAACGGCAAACTAAATTGAACAGCAGCAACTTTCAACGTATTTCGAAGGAAAAAAAAAGAGAAAAAATGTCGCGGGCGCCTTTGTCATATTTCCAAAGCAAATGGAACCAGCGCAAAGACCCGTTTTCGTAATGAAATTAATTAAGTTTTTCTAAATCACACAACATACATACTCCTGAATTGGAATCGCACAAGCACACGACTGAAGGAGTGATCACCCAACAACACACCTAAAACGGGGACTCGCAAGACGCACCTTAATCGAACAACGCACAAGCATACACCTATAATAGGAACACACAAGCATACACCTATAATAGGAACACACAAGCATACACCTAATGGGTGATCACGAAACCATAGAACGAAAAACTTAATTAATACTATATCTATATGTATAATTTCCATGTCAGAAATCGAATAAGAATATAAATTAACCCGAGATATACTTTTGCTTGCCGGCCACATAATGCTGCCTCCGATAACTATGAAGCAGTACGTTTACCGATACCGTATAGATACCGATAAGTACAACGCAACCAACATTATTTTCCATTTAATACGAAAATTGAATGAATGAAAAGCTTAAAGAACATTCCGTATAAATTGAAATAGCCGCATAGCATAGTATATAGCATTATTCTTATTTCATATATAGGTACGTGGAACGGGTGCTTGGTATGTCGAGTTTGAATTTAAAAATAAAACTGACGTATAGTACGAATTATAGCATTCATGTGGAAAAAAATAAAAAACAAATATTCGTACTTGTCTACATTCAACTGGCGCCTTTTCGTTTTCACTTCACATTTTCCCGCCCCGTGTCTACATTTTTGTAGACCCTAAACCTACCGGCATTGGTACATTTAATTATTTATTATTATTATTCATACATAAGTACTCCTATTATTATTCATATATTAATATTCCTATACATATAAAAAGCGGCGTTAATATTTTTATGTGATATTTCTCCTAAGTATTTCGCAAATAAAAAAAAAAAAAATATCGCGTGCGCCTGTTACATTTATCATATTTCATTTTCATTTTTCATTTTCAATAATATATTGTGTCAATTAGAATAATAGGAGATCCTAAATCAGTGTCCCTATGCTGCACTCCTCGTTCCACGTCATAAAATTCATATAAATCATATATATTCAGTCAGTTCAACATTTTTGTTGCCCGATTACTAATCCTTCCTATTCTAATCGTACCAATGCATTCATCTGGCGCAATTATTTTTGTTTATTTCATTTCCCATAAAAAAAAAAAGAAAAGAAAGTGGCGCATCTGAGTAATCTGTCGGTTCCCTATTATATGGATTTATAAGTTTGGTTGCAATTTTACGTGCCCTATATATACGTATTAAAGAACGATACTTGGCGAGTACGTTGCGTACTCACACGTTCTTCTTCCTTCTTTCTTCTTTCTTCGAGTGCAGCTTCTGATTGCTTCATATTTGTCCGTTGCGCGCGAATGTGAGGCCCGATCAGATGATCCGCTGGAATCACGCAAGAATGTAAGTATACAGTATAAATATATCCCCTTTACACCGGTTGCTATTCTGAAAATTTAACGAAAAGGGGATAAAAAGCAGTGATATGTAAGAAGCATAGGAGGAAGCAGTCTACATATCCCCGTAATATATCTATGTATACTTTTCTATCTACATCTACATCTTCATTGATGAGTTGCGTAGATCGATGATACAACCTAAATCGGAAGCTGAAAGAATGTACAAATGTAAGCACCCAGAATGGAATTAACCCCGCTGCCGGGCAGCGAAAATGGACATAAAGAACAGACATAGATATAACAGAATATCAATCAATCAATCAATAATCAATAACAGATTGTAGACATAAAAACAGACCTGAAACAGAAACGGCGATAATTATTAGCAACTTATTAGCAATTTAATTATTGGAATAATCAATTATAAGGAAAAATGGAATTTATACATGGCGGTTGGCAGCATTTGTGGTATGGCAAAGATAAAAGAATTATCGAACGGCAAACTAAATTGAACAGCAGCAACTTTCAACGTATTTCGAAGGAAAAAAAAAGAGAAAAAATGTCGCGGGCGCCTTTGTCATATTTCCAAAGCAAATGGAACCAGCGCAAAGACCCGTTTTCGTAATGAAATTAATTAAGTTTTTCTAAATCACACAACATACATACTCCTGAGTTGGAATCGCACAAGCACACGACTGAAGGAGTGATCACCCAACAACACACCTAAAACGGGGACTCGCAAGACGCACCTTAATCGAACAACGCACAAGCATACACCTATAATAGGAACACACAAGCATACACCTATAATAGGAACACACAAGCATACACCTAATGGGTGATCACGAAACCATAGAACGAAAAACTTAAT
Organism: Nomada lathburiana; assembly: GCA_963667235.1. Lineage (NCBI taxonomy): Eukaryota > Metazoa > Arthropoda > Insecta > Hymenoptera > Apidae > Nomada > Nomada lathburiana. The sequence goes on along the minus strand of OY763897.1, from coordinate 9,880,201 downwards.
TAATACTATATCTATATGTATAATTTCCATGTCAGAAATCGAATAAGAATATAAATTAACCCGAGATATACTTTTGCTTGCCGGCCACATAATGCTGCCTCCGATAACTATGAAGCAGTACGTTTACCGATACCGTATAGATACCGATAAGTACAACGCAACCAACATTATTTTCCATTTAATACGAAAATTGAATGAATGAAAAGCTTAAAGAACATTCCGTATAAATTGAAATAGCCGCATAGCATAGTATATAGCATTATTCTTATTTCATATATAGGTACGTGGAACGGGTGCTTGGTATGTCGAGTTTGAATTTAAAAATAAAACTGACGTATAGTACGAATTATAGCATTCATGTGGAAAAAAATAAAAAACAATTATTCGTACTTGTCTACATTCAACTGGCGCCTTTTCGTTTTCACTTCACATTTTCCCGCCCCGTGTCTACATTTTTGTAGACCCTAAACCTACCGGCATTGGTACATTTAATTATTTATTATTATTATTCATACATAAGTACTCCTATTATTATTCATATATTAATATTCCTATACATATAAAAAGCGGCGTTAATATTTTTATGTGATATTTCTCCTAAGTATTTCGCAAATAAAAAAAAAAAAATATCGCGTGCGCCTGTTACATTTATCATATTTCATTTTCATTTTTCATTTTCAATAATATATTGTGTCAATTAGAATAATAGGAGATCCTAAATCAGTGTCCCTATGCTGCACTCCTCGTTCCACGTCATAAAATTCATATAAATCATATATATTCAGTCAGTTCAACATTTTTGTTGCCCGATTACTAATCCTTCCTATTCTAATCGTACCAATGCATTCATCTGGCGCAATTATTTTTGTTTATTTCATTTCCCATAAAAAAAAAAAGAAAAGAAAGTGGCGCATCTGAGTAATCTGTCGGTTCCCTATTATATGGATTTATAAGTTTGGTTGCAATTTTACGTGCCCTATATATACGTATTAAAGAACGATACTTGGCGAGTACGTTGCGTACTCACACGTTCTTCTTCCTTCTTTCTTCTTTCTTCGAGTGCAGCTTCTGATTGCTTCAGATTTTCCGTTGCGCGCGAATGTGAGGCCCGATCAGATGTTCCGCTGGAATCACGCAAGAATGTAAGTATACAGTATAAATATATCCCCTTTACACCGGTTGCTATTCTGAAAATTTAACGAAAAGGGGATAAAAAGCAGTGATATGTAAGAAGCATAGCAGGAAGCAGTCTACATATCCCCGTAATATATCTATGTATACTTTTCTATCTACATCTACATCTTCATTGATGAGTTGCGTAGATCGATGATACAACCTAAATCGGAAGCTGAAAGAATGTACAAATGTAAGCACACAGAATGGAATTAACCCCGCTGCCGGGCAGCGAAAATGGACATAAAGAACAGACATAGATATAACAGAATATCAATCAATCAATCAATAATCAATAACAGATTGTAGACATAAAAACAGACCTGAAACAGAAACGGCGATAATTATTAGCAACTTATTAGCAATTTAATTATTGGAATAATCAATTATAAGGAAAAATAGAATTTATACATGGCGGTTGGCAGCATTTGTGGTATGGCAAAGATAAAAGAAATATCGAACGGCAAACTAAATTGAACAGCAGCAACTTCCAACGTATTTCGAAGGAAAAAAAAAGAGAAAAAATGTCGCGGGCGCCTTTGTCATATTTCCAAAGCAAATGGAACCAGCGCAAAGACCCGTTTTCGTAATGAAATTAATTAAGTTTTTCTAAATCACACAACATACATACTCCTGAATTGGAATCGCACAAGCACACGACTGAAGGAGTGATCACCCAACAACGCACCTAAAACGGGGACTCGCAAGACGCACCTTAATCGAACAACGCACAAGCATACACCTATAATAGGAACACACAAGCATACACCTATAATAGGAACACACAAGCATACACCTAATGGGTGATCACGAAACCATAGAACGAAAAACTTAATTAATACTATATCTATATGTATAATTTCCATGTCAGAAATCGAATAAGAATATAAATTAACCCGAGATATACTTTTGCTTGCCGGCCACATAATGCTGCCTCCGATAACTATGAAGCAGTACGTTTACCGATACCGTATAGATACCGATAAGTACAACGCAACCAACATTATTTTCCATTTAATACGAAAATTGAATGAATGAAAAGCTTAAAGAACATTCCGTATAAATTGAAATAGCCGCATAGCATAGTATGTAGCATTATTCTTATTTCATATATAGGTACGTGGAACGGGTGCTTGGTATGTCGAGTTTGAATTTAAAAATAAAACTGACGTATAGTACGAATTATAGCATTCATGTGGAAAAAAATAAAAAACAAATATTCGTACTTGTCTACATTCAACTGGCGCCTTTTCGTTTTCACTTCACATTTTCCCGCCCCGTGTCTACATTTTTGTAGACCCTAAACCTACCGGCATTGGTACATTTAATTATTTATTATTATTATTCATACATAAGTACTCCTATTATTATTCATATATTAATATTCCTATACATATAAAAAGCGGCGTTAATATTTTTATGTGATATTTCTCCTAAGTATTTCGCAAATAAAAAAAAAAAAATATCGCGTGCGCCTGTTACATTTATCATATTTCATTTTCATTTTTCATTTTCAATAATATATTGTGTCAATTAGAATAATAGGAGATCCTAAATCAGTGTCCCTATGCTGCACTCCTCGTTCCACGTCATAAAATTCATATAAATCATATATATTCAGTCAGTTCAACATTTTTGTTGCCCGATTACTAATCCTTCCTATTCTAATCGTACCAATGCATTCATCTGGCGCAATTATTTTTGTTTATTTCATTTCCCATAAAAAAAAAAAGAAAAGAAAGTGGCGCATCTGAGTAATCTGTCGGTTCCCTATTATATGGATTTATAAGTTTGGTTGCAATTTTACGTGCCCTATATATACGTATTAAAGAACGATACTTGGCGAGTACGTTGCGTACTCACACGTTCTTCTTCCTTCTTTCTTCATTCTTCGAGTGCAGCTTCTGATTGCTTCATATTTGTCCGTTGCGCGCGAAGGTGAGGCCCGATCAGATGATCCGCTGGAATCAAGCAAGAATGTAAGTATACAGTATAAATATATCCCCTTTACACCGGTTGCTATTCTGAAAATTTAACGAAAAGGGGATAAAAAGCAGTGATATGTAAGAAGCATAGTAGGAAGCAGTCTACATATCCCCGTAATATATCTATGTATACTTTTCTATCTACATCTACATCTTCATTGATGAGTTGCGTAGATCGATGACACAACCTAAATCGGAAGCTGAAAGAATGTACAAATGTAAGCACACAGAATGGAATTAACCCCGCTGCCGGGCAGCGAAAATGGACATAAAAAACAGACATAGATATAACAGAATATCAATCAATCAATCAATCAATAATCAATAACAGATTGTAGACATAAAAACCGACCTGAAACAGAAACGGCGATAATTATTAGCAATTTAATTATTAGACTAATTAATTATAAGGAAAAATGGAATTTATACATGGCGGTTGGCAGCATTTGTGGTATGGCAAAGATAAAAGAATTATCGAACGGCAAACTAAATTGAACAGCAGCAACTTTCAACGTATTTCGAAGGAAAAAAAAAGAGAAAAAATGTCGCGGGCGCCTTTATCATATTTCCAAAGCAAATGGAATCAGCGCAAAGACCCGTTTTCGTAATGAAATTAATTAAGTTTTTCTAAATCACACAACATACATACTCCTGAATTGGAATCGCACAAGCACACGACTGAAGGAGTGATCACCCAACAACACACCTAAAACGGGGACTCGCAAGACGCACCTTAATCGAACAACGCACAAGCATACACCTATAATAGGAACACACAAGCATACACCTATAATAGGAACACACAAGCATACACCTAATGGGTGATCACGAAATCATAGAACGAAAAACTTAATTAATACTATATCTATATGTATAATTTCCATGTCAGAAATCGAATAAGAATATAAATTAACCCGAGATATACTTTTGCTTGCCGGCCACATAATGCTGCCTCCGATAACTATGAAGCAGTACGTTTACCGATACCGTATAGATACCGATAAGTACAACGCAACCAACATTATTTTCCATTTAATACGAAAATTGAATGAATGAAAAGCTTAAAGAACATTCCGTATAAATTGAAATAGCCGCATAGCATAGTATATAGCATTATTCTTATTTCATATATAGGTACGTGGAACGGGTGCTTGGTATGTCGAGTTTGAATTTAAAAATAAAACTGACGTATAGTACGAATTATAGCATTCATGTGGAAAACAATTAAAAAAAAAAATTCGTACTTGTCTACTTTCAATATGCATTACAATAAAAAAAAAACTGGCGCCTTTTCGGTTTCACTTGACATTTTCCCGTCCCGTGTCTACATTTTTGTAGACCCTAAACCTACCGGCATTGGTACATTTATTCATTTATTATTATTATTACTCATATATAAGTACTCCTATTATTATTCATATATAAGTATACCTATAGATATAAAAAGCGGCTTTCTTATTTTTGTGTGATATTTCTCCTAAGTATTTCGAAAATAAAAATAAAAAATATCGCGTGCGCCTGTTACACTTTTCATATTTCATTTTTCATTTTCAATAATATATTGTGTTAATTAGAATAATAGGAGATCCTAAATCTGTGTCCTTATGCTGCACTCTTCGTTCCACGTCATAAAATTCATATCAATCATATGTTCAGTCAGTTCATCATTTTAGTTGCCCGGTTACTAATCATTCCTATTGTAATCGTACCAATGCATTCATCTGGCGCAATTATTATTGTATATTTTATTTCCCATAAAAAAAAAAGAAAAGAAAGTGGCGCATCTGAGAAATCTGTCGGTTCATATTAAACGGATTTATAAGTTTGGTTGCAATTTTACGTGCCCTATATATACGTATTAAAGAACGATACTTGGCGAGTACGTTGCGTACTCATACGTTCTCCTTTTTTCTTTCTTCCAGTGCAGTTCCTGATTGCATCATGTTTTTCCGTTGCGTGCGAAGGTGGGGCACGAGTAGGTTGTCCGTTTGAATCTCTGCAGCGCAGCTGAAAATATTCATTACGATACAAATAAACCATTACGAAGGTAGCAAATAATTCTTCGGAGAGAAAGCTGTTGTAGGAAGTTTTAGTTAGATTTTTAATACACAATTTTACCTTTCCGCTGTAGCAACAACAGTGTTTATTTTCGAAAAAAATATCCTTTCAGAAATACATTTAACTGGATTAATAATCTATTTTTACATTTCGAGCGAATACATCGATTATTCGAAGAAGTGGGCCCCCATCCTTCGACTTTATCTCCGCGAAGGAGAGTATCGGGTTTCGTCCGACTGTTTACATACATACATCGCGCGACACCGACACAAATGCGTTCGCTCGGTTGGAACTGCACGTGTTCACTTCTTGGAAACGCCGAAAGATCATTCGATTCGATTAGGTCGCGTGGCCACACGAATATAATTGAGACGTGGTATAATATTTATCTACTGGCGATGCAAGATTGAAATTTCAATTCGCTGCCGCCTTTATAATGTATGTATGTTTATTACAAAACGCGACGTAACCACCGCGACATCCAGTTTCCGTAATACAATTAATTAAGTTTTTTTAATCAGTCCACATACGTACATATACCTACAGAAGTGATCACCCAACCATCGTACATAAAAGGGGGACACACAAGCACACACCTAACGAGGGAAACACAAGCATACACCTAATGGGTGATCACACAAGCATACAAAAAAAACTTAATTAATTCTATACGGCTCCTTAGGTTTTTTGGTATTCGAAATACACCCCGCCAGCACGTGTTCCAATCTTTCAAACGCTGAAAAATAATTCGATTCGTTCGCGAAGCCACTCGAACATAGTTTTCGGTGTAATATTTTTCTACTCGCGGTGCCCGACTGAGTCTTTTGAAATGTTTGACAAGACATTCGTAAGTGCACAATATTCCAAATTTTGGGATGGAGGAGTAGGGCAACAGGTGGTACATTTATTTTGCAGTGTCGTTGCGTTCAGAAATGAACGGTTGTAAATTCAGAGTTGTCTCTTTTGTTCAGAAATGAACAGTTTTTTGTTGAGAGTTGTTCCTTCCGTTCGTATTCTACAGACTCGTCTTTCGCCTGCTTTTGTTGAACCGAGAGTTTCATGGGATACAATTATGATTCTTTGGAAAGTGTGCAAACACGAAGGTAAAAAAGTATTGTCGTTTCGAAATAGTCGCGTGCGGTCTAGAGCGACGTGTCACAAACGAATACATAAATGCATCTCGACTTACCGTTCGTTGCGCAGAGATTCAGCAATACACTGCAGAATCCTTCGTTGCAGTACTATTAGGAGGAGGCGAATTTCGGATAGTATTGGCCTGTTATAACTTTATAGAGAAGCCGACGGCCAAGCTAGCTTTCGTTCATTTTACGGGTCTCCGATTGCGTAATTGTTACTGTAACAGAAATATTCAGCATCGTTACTTGACACGTTCAATGCTACTATAATCATTCTCTATTTATTGTCAATTGTGGCAGAAGTTAAAAACTCACCATACATGTTCGACTTCCGTTGCGTCATGAAATATATCTTGATTGCACTATTCACTATTCACTATCCGATCCATCCTCACGGGCCTCCAGAGACGAAATGTTGGTCGGCCGAAAGTGCGGAGTTTTTATAACCTCGGTTCGGCCGTTACTTTTTAATGCTTCGCGATTGGCTACTGGATAAATGGAGGGCGTCGCGATCGAGCTCCGCGGGGAATCTTACAAAAAGTAGTGCAACGTCGACCAATCAGAACTCTCTCCTATAAATGAATCTGTTACATCTATCGGATTTTCGTGATCCTTCGATACTTGACAAAGTTGAAATAAATTGAAAAATAATGTTTCCACTGTATCTTACTATATAACAGGTTTGGCCCACATATCCCGCATAATCCCTGAAATACTTTTTGACCTTCAATTGATCGAAAAATGGGTGAAAAGAAACGTTTTGATACGATTCTTGGCAACTATTACCCCGATTTTGATTGTTTCTCCAGTCGCATCTCGTACGATCAACGACAAGAGGCGTAGTAATCTGTCATGCTTTTCGATAGCTTTGAAAATGTTTTTAATATATTTTGCAAGACAAGATATTTCTCATGCAACGGTGTATGCACTTTCAATCGCATATATCTGTTTCATATTTCAACGAGCCAACTCGAACATTTAAGTAGTTTTTGTACATGAATTTTACTTTAACGTCCAGGCGTTCTTGGGTAATTCTATCCGTGAAAAGTAGTGCATTATTTCTCGAAACCCGTTGAAATTCGGCGATTCTGATTGGAGGACTGCGTGGTTCGTTTCCCGAATAAATACTGCCGCAGAACTTTTTTCTGCACATTCGCTTGATATCTATCAGCACCACAGGTGCTTCATTTATTTAAACAAATTCAATTATCTCGCGTTCTACTGCGCCGATTTTAATGAACCAGGTCTCAAAAGGAAGGGCAACGAATAAGCTACACGCTAAAATAACCCTGTTGGTGTAACAATAGCCAGTTGACCGTAATAACAATTTTAATTGGTTGATTGTTTATAACAAATGAACCGCACGTGGAATCATGTTCACATCTGTTGGAGATGTTAGCTGATCCTCCTAACTTTAATCTATATCCTCTGGGCATTGATGTATCTGGCCAGGGAGTGGCAGTAATCGCATTTGTTGATAATTTATTTAAACAAATTCAATTATCTCGCGTTCTACTGAGCCGATTTTAATCAACCGCGTCTCGAACGAAAGGGAAAGGAATAAGCTACACGCTAAAAAATACCCTGTTGGTGTAACTATAGCCAGTTGACCGTAATAACAATTTTCATTGTTGAATTGCTTATAACAAATGAACCGCTCGTGGCATAATGTTCACACCTATTGGACATGTTAGCTGATCCTCCTAGCTTTAATTTGTATTCTCTGGGCATTGATGTATCTGGCCAGGGAGTGGCAGTAATCGCATTTGTTGATCATTTATTTAAACAAATTCAATTATCATGCGTCCTACTGGGCCGATTTTAGTCAACGACATCTCAAATTGAAGCTCTTGGTTCAAGGAACAATCGGATTCACTATTAGATCGGCCCTCGTGTATAGTTTCAGTGCAATAGCCAAACGAAATATTTATTTGTTTATAAAATTATACAGCGCATGCGATATATGCAACTCGTTTATTGTCGCGTAGCAGCATCCTTTACCTTCATTTTGAGCACTCGATCATTAATCTAGCGCCACCAGAAGCCGAGATAATTGCAGTGACCCGGAGACTATTTTTGCCGATACTTCAATTGTTAATAACATTCGAACCTCAAAGGCTATATGGTTGCAACTGTTGGAGCAGATAGCTATGGTTCATAGCTTTCATTTAAGACAAGTCCGGTTAAAAAATACGCGGTAGAAGCCGAGAAAAACGCAATTCTTTAATTTAACGATGTAATCCAGGAATTCGGTTTCGGCGGTGCGGGAAACTGCGAAAAAGGCCGCAAACGCGAGATGGCGCCGCATACACGATTACTGCCTATTTATGTCGATAAAAATTAAATAAAAATTCTTATCGCGGTCCCTGGTGGTTGTTTTTCAATAAATCAGGTGTCAAATGAAAGGGAAACGAATAAGCTACACGCTAAAAAATACCCTGTTGGTATAACTATAGCCAGTTGACCGTAATAACAATTTCAATTGTTGAATTGCTTATAACAAATGAACCGCTCGTGGCATAATGTTCACACCTATTGGACATGTTAGCTGATCCTCCTAGCTGTAATTTATGTCCACTGGTCATGGATGTGTCTCGCCAGGGAGTGGCAGTAATCGCATTTGTTTATAATTTAATTAAACAAATTCAATTATCTCGCGTTCTACTGAGCCGATTTTAATCAACCGCATCTCGAACTAAAGGGAAACGAATAAGCTACACGCTAAAAAATACCCTGTTGGTGTAACTATAGCCAGTTGCCACTAATAACAATTTGAATTGTTGAATTGCTTATAACAAATGAACCGCTCGTGGCATAATGTTCACACCCATTGGAGATGTTAGCTGATCGTCCTAGCTGTAACTTATGTCCACTGGTCATGGATGTGTCTCGCCAGGGAGAGGCGGTAATGACATTTGTTTATAATATAATTAAACAAACTCAATTATCTCGCGTTCTACTGAGCCGATTTTAATCAACCGCGTCTCGAACGAAAGGGAAACGAATAAGCTACACGTTAAGAAATACCCCGTTGGCATAACTATAGCCAGTTGACCGTAATAACAATTTTAATTGGTTGAATGTTTATAACAAATGAACCGCACATGGAATCATGTTCACACCTATTGGAGATGTTAGCTGATCCTCCTAGCTGTAATTTATGTCCACTGGTCATGGATGTGTCTCGCCAGGGAGAGGCAGTAATGACATTTGTTTATAATTTAATTAAACAAATTCAATTATCTCGCGTCCTACTGAGCCGATTTTAATCAACCGCGTCTCGAACGAAAGGGAAACGAATAAGCTACACGCTAAAAAATACCCTGTTGGTGTAACTAAAGCCAGTTGCCACTAATAACAATTTGAATTGTTGAATTGCTTATAACAAATGAACCGCTCGTGGCATAATGTTCACACCTATTGGACATGTTAGCTGATCCTCCTAGCTCTAATTTACGTCCACTGGTCATTGATGTATCTCGCCAGGGAGAGGCAGTAATGACATTTGTTTATAATTTAATTAGACAAATTCAATTATCTCTCGTTCTACTGCGCCGATTTTAATCAACCGCTAATCGAACTAAAGGGAAACGAATAAGCTACACGCTAAAAAATACCCTGTTGGTGTAACAATAGCCAGATGACCGTAATAACAATTTTAATTGGTTGATTGTTTATAACAAATGAACCGCATTTGGAATCATGTTCACACCTATTGGAGATGTTAGCCGATCGTCATAGCTCTAATTTACGTCCACTGGTCATTGATGTATCTCGCCAGGGAGAGGCAGTAATGACATTTGTTTATAATTTAATTAAACAAATTCAATTATCTCGCGTTCTACTGAGCCGATTTTAATCAACCGCGTCTCGAACTAAAGGGAAACGAATAAGCTACACGCTAAAAAATACCCTGTTGGTGTAACTATAGCCAGTTGCCACTAATAACAATTTGAATTGTTGAATTGCTTATAACAAATGAACCGCTCGTGGCATAATGTTCACACCCATTGGAGATGTTAGCTGATCGTCCTAGCTGTAATTTATGTCCACTGGTCATTGATGTATCTCGCCAGGGAGAGGCAGTAATGACATTTGTTTATAATATAATTAAACAAATTCAATTATCTCTCGTTCTACTGCGCCGATTTTAATCAACCGCGTCTCGAACTAAAGGGAAACGAATAAGCTACACGCTAAAAAATACCGTGTTGGTGTAACAATAGCCAGTTGACCGTAATAACAATTTTAATTGGTTGATTGTTTATAACAAATGAACCGCACATGGAATCATGTTCACACCTATTGGAGATGTTAGCCGATCGTGCTAGCTCTAATTTACGTCCACTGGTCATTGATGTATCTCGCCAGGGAGAGGCAGTAATGACATTTGTTTATAATTTAATTAAACAAATTCAATTATCTCGCGTTCTACTGAGCCGATTTTAATCAACCGCGTCTCGAACGAAAGGGAAACGAATAAGCTACACGCTAAAAAATACCCTGTTGGTGTAATTTAAGCCAGTTGCCACTAATAACAATTTGAATTGTTGAATTGCTTATAACAAATGAACCGCTCGTGGCATAATGTTCACACCTATTGGACATGTTAGCTGATCCTCCTAGCTCTAATTTACGTCCACTGGTCATTGATGTATCTCTCCAGGGAGTGGCAGTAATGACATTTGTTTATAATTTAATTAAACAAATTCAATTATCTCTCGTTCTACTGCGCCGATTTTAATCAACCGCTAATCGAACTAAAGGGAAACGAATAAGCTACACGATAAAAAATACCCTGTTGGTGTAACTAAAGCCAGTTGCCACTAATAACAATTTGAATTGTTGAATTGCTTATAACAAATGAACCGCTCGTGGCATAATGTTCACACCTATTGGACATGTTAGCTGATCCTCCTAGCTCTAATTTACGTCCACTGGTCATTGATGTATCTCGCCAGGGAGAGGCAGTAATGACATTTGTTTATAATTTAATTAAACAAATTCAATTATCTCTCGTTCTACTGCGCCGATTTTAATCAACCGCGTCTCGAACTAAAGGGAAACGAATAAGCTACACGCTAAAAAATACCGTGTTGGTGTAACAATAGCCAGTTGACCGTAATAACAATTTTAATTGGTTGATTGTTTATAACAAATGAACCGCACATGGAATCATGTTCACACCTATTGGAGATGTTAGCCGATCGTGCTAGCTCTAATTTACGTCCACTGGTCATTGATGTATCTCGCCAGGGAGAGGCAGTAATGACATTTGTTTATAATTTAATTAAACAAATTCAATTATCTCGCGTTCTACTGAGCCGATTTTAATCAACCGCGTCTCGAACGAAAGGGAAACGAATAAGCTACACGCTAAAAAATACCCTGTTGGTGTAATTTAAGCCAGTTGCCACTAATAACAATTTGAATTGTTGAATTGCTTATAACAAATGAACCGCTCGTGGCATAATGTTCACACCTATTGGACATGTTAGCTGATCCTCCTAGCTCTAATTTACGTCCACTGGTCATTGATGTATCTCGCCAGGGAGAGGCAGTAATGACATTTGTTTATAATTTAATTAAACAAATTCAATTATCTCTCGTTCTACTGCGCCGATTTTAATCAACCGCTAATCGAACTAAAGGGAAACGAATAAGCTATACGCTAAAAAATACCCTGTTGGTGTAACTATAGCCAGTTGCCCGTAATAACAATTTTATTGGTTTAATTGCTTATAACAACTGAACTGCTCGTGGCATAATGTTCACACCTATTGGAGATGATAGCTGATCGTCCTAGCAATAATTTATGTCCACTGGTCATTGATGTATCTCTCCAGGGAGTGGCAGTAATGACATTTGTTTATAATTTAATTAAACAAATTCAATTATCTCTCGTTCTACTGCGCCGATTTTAATCAACCGCTAATCGAACTAAAGGGAAACGAATAAGCTACACGATAAAAAATACCCTGTTGGTGTAACTAAAGCCAGTTGCCACTAATAACAATTTGAATTGTTGAATTGCTTATAACAAATGAACCGCTCGTGGCATAATGTTCACACCTATTGGACATGTTAGCTGATCCTCCTAGCTCTAATTTACGTCCACTGGTCATTGATGTATCTCGCCAGGGAGAGGCAGTAATGACATTTGTTTATAATTTAATTAGACAAATTCAATTATCTCTCGTTCTACTGCGCCGATTTTAATCAACCGCTAATCGAACTAAAGGGAAACGAATAAGCTACACGCTAAAAAATACCCTGTTGGTGTAACAATAGCCAGATGACCGTAATAACAATTTTAATTGGTTGATTGTTTATAACAAATGAACCGCACTTGGAATCATGTTCACACCTATTGTAGATGTTAGCCGATCGTCCTAGCTCTAATTTACGTCCACTGGTCATTGATGTATCTCTCCAGTGAGTGGCAGTAATCGCATTTGTTGATAATTTATTTAAACAAATTCAATTATCTCTCGTTCTACTAGGCCGATTTTAATCAACCGCGTCTCGAACTAACGGGAAACGAATAAGCTGCACGCTAAAAAATACCCTGTTGGTGTAACAATAGCCAGATGACCGTAATAACAATTTTAATTGGTTGATTGTTTATAACAAATGAACCGCACTTGGAATCATGTTCACACCTATTGTAGATGTTAGCCGATCGTCCTAGCTCTAATTTACGTCCACTGGTCATTGATGTATCTCGCCAGGGAGAGGCAGTAATGACATTTGTTTATAATTTAATTAAACAAATTCAATTATCTCTCGTTCTACTGCGCCGATTTTAATCAACCGCTAATCGAACTAAAGGGAAACGAATAAGCTATACGCTAAAAAATACCCTGTTGGTGTAACTATAGCCAGTTGCCCGTAATAACAATTTTATTGGTTTAATTGCTTATAACAACTGAACTGCTCGTGGCATAATGTTCACACCTATTGGAGATGATAGCTGATCGTCCTAGCAATAATTTATGTCCACTGGTCATTGATGTATCTCTCCAGGGAGTGGCAGTAATGACATTTGTTTATAATTTAATTAAACAAATTCAATTATCTCTCGTTCTACTGCGCCGATTTTAATCAACCGCTAATCGAACTAAAGGGAAACGAATAAGCTACACGATAAAAAATACCCTGTTGGTGTAACTAAAGCCAGTTGCCACTAATAACAATTTGAATTGTTGAATTGCTTATAACAAATGAACCGCTCGTGGCATAATGTTCACACCTATTGGACATGTTAGCTGATCCTCCTAGCTCTAATTTACGTCCACTGGTCATTGATGTATCTCGCCAGGGAGAGGCAGTAATGACATTTGTTTATAATTTAATTAAACAAATTCAATTATCTCTCGTTCTACTGCGCCGATTTTAATCAACCGCTAATCGAACTAAAGGGAAACGAATAAGCTACACGCTAAAAAATACCCTGTTGGTGTAACTATAGCCAGTTGCCCGTAATAACAATTTTATTGGTTTAATTGCTTATAACAAATGAACCGCTCGTGGCATAATGTTCACACCCATTGGAGATGTTAGCTGATCGTCCTAGCTATAATTTATGTCCACTGGTCATTGATGCATCTCTCCAGGGAGTGGCAGTAATCGCATTTGTTGATAATTTATTTAAACAAATTCAATTATCTCGCGTTCTACTAGGCCGATTTTAGTCAACGACATCTCAAATTGAAGCTCTTGGTTCAAGGAACAATCGGATTCACTATTAGATCGGCCCTCGTGTATAGTTTCAGTGCAATAGCCAAACGAAATATTTATTTGTTTATAAAATTATGCAGCGCATGCGATATATGCAAATCGTTTATTGTCGCGTAGCAGCATCCTTTACCTTCATTTTGAGCACTCGATCATTAATCTAGCGCCACCAGAAGCCGAGATAATTGCAGTGACCCGGAGACTATTTTTGCCGATACTTCAATTGTTAATAACATTCGAACCTCAAAGGCTATATGGTTGCAACTGTTGGAGCAGATAGCTATGGTTCATAGCTTTCATTTAAGACAAGTCCGGTTAAAAAATACGCGGTAGAAGCCGAGAAAAACGCAATTCTTTAATTTAACGATGTAATCCAGGAATTCGGTTTCGGCGGTGCGGGAAACTGCGAAAAAGGCCGCAAACGCGAGATGGCGCCGCATACACGATTACTGCCTATTTATGTCGATAAAAATTAAATAAAAATTCTTATCGCGGTCCCTGGTGGTTGTTTTTCAATAAATCAGGTGTCAAATGAAAGGGAAAGGAATAAGCTACACGCTAAAAAATACTCTGTTGGTGTAACAATAGCCAGTTGACCGTAATAACAAGTTTAATTGTTTAATTGCTTATAACAAATGAACCGCTCGTGGCATAATGTTCACACCCATTGGAGATGTTAGCTGATCGTCCTAGCTGTAATTTATGTCCACTGGTCATTGATGTATCTCGCCAGGGAGAGGCAGTAATGACATTTGTTTATAATTTAATTAAACAAATTCAATTATCTCGCGTTCTACTGGGCCGATTTTAGTCAACGACATCTCAAATTGAAGCTCTTGGTTCAAGGAACAATCGGATTCACTATTAGATCGGCCCTCGTGTATAGTTTCAGTGCAATAGCCAAACGAAATATTTATTTGTTTATAAAATTATGCAGCGCATGCGATATATGCAAATCGTTTATTGTCGCGCAGCAGCATCCTTTACCTTCATTTTGAGCACTCGATCATTAATCTAGCGCCACCAGAAGCCGAGATAATTGCAGTGACCCGGAGACTATTTTTGCCGATATTTCAATTGTTAATAACATTCGAACATCAAAGGCTATATGGTTGCAACTGTTGGAGCAGATAGCTATGGTTCATAGCTTTCATTTAAGACATGTCCGGTTAAAAAATACGCGGTAGAAGCCGAGAAAAACGCAATTCTTTAATTTAACGATGTAATCCTGGAATTCGGTTTCGGCGGTGCGGGAAACTGCGAAAAAGGCCGCAAACGCGAGATGGCGCCGCATACACGATTACTGCCTATTTATGTCGATAAAAATTAAATAAAAATTCTTATCGCGGTCCCTGGTGGTTGTTTATCAATAAATCAGGTGTCAAATGAAAGGGAAAGGAATAAGCTACACGCTAAAAAATACTCTGTTGGTGTAACAATAGCCAGATGACCGTAATAACAATTTTAATTGGTTGATTGTTTATAACAAATGAACCGCACTTGGAATCATGTTCACACCTATTGTAGATGTTAGCCGATCGTCCTAGCTCTAATTTACGTCCACTGGTCATTGATGTATCTCGCCAGGGAGAGGCAGTAATGACATTTGTTTATAATTTAATTAAACAAATTCAATTATCTCGCGTTCTACTCAGCCGATTTTAATCAACCGCGTCTCGAACTAAAGGGAAACGAATAAGCTACACGCTAAAAAATACCCTGTTGGTGTGACTATAGCCAGTTGCCACTAATAACAATTTGAATTGTTGAATTGTTTATAACAAGTGAACCGCACATGGAATAATGTTCACACCTATTGGAGATGTTAGCCGATCGTCCTAGCTCTAATTAACGTCCTCTGGTCATTGATGTATCTCGCCAGGGAGAGGCAGTAATGACATTTGTTTATAATTTAATTAAACAAATTCAATTATCTCTCGTTCTACTGCGCCGATTTTAATCAACCGCTAATCGAACTAAAGGGAAACGAATAAGCTACACGCTAAAAAATACCCTGTTGGTGTAACTATAGCCAGTTGCCCGTAATAACAATTTTATTGGTTTAATTGCTTATAACAACTGAACTGCTCGTGGCATAATGTTCACACCTATTGGAGATGATAGCTGATCGTCCTAGCAATAATTTATGTCCACTGGTCATTGATGTATCTCTCCAGGGAGTGGCAGTAATCGCATTTGTTGATAATTTATTTAAACAAATTCAATTATCTCGCGTTCTACTAGGCCGATTTTAATCAACCGCGCCTCGAACTAACGGGAAACGAATAAGCTGCACGCTAAAAAATACCCTGTTGGTGTAACAATAGCCAGATGACCGTAATAACAATTTTAATTGGTTGATTGTTTATGACAAATGAACCGCACTTGGAATCATGTTCACACCTATTGTAGATGTTAGCCGATCGTCCTAGCTCTAATTTACGTCCACTGGTCATTAATGTATCTCGCCAGGGAGAGGCAGTAATGACATTTGTTTATAATTTAATTAAACAAATTCAATTATCTCGCGTTCTACTGAGCCGATTTTAATCAACCGCGTCTCGAACTAAAGGGAAAGCATAAGCTACACGCTAAAAAATACCCTGTTGGTGTAACTATAGCCAGTTGCCCGTAATAACAATTTTATTGGTTTAATTGCTTATAACAACTGAACTGCTCGTGGCATAATGTTCACACCTATTGGAGATGATAGCTGATCGTCCTAGCAATAATTTATGTCCACTGGTCATTGATGTATCTCTCCAGTGAGTGGCAGTAATCGCATTTGTTGATAATTTATTTAAACAAATTCAATTATCTCGCGTTCTACTAGGCCGATTTTAATCAACCGCGTCTCGAACTAACGGGAAACGAATAAGCTGCACGCTAAAAAATACCCTGTTGGTGTAACAATAGCCAGATGACCGTAATAACAATTTTAATTGGTTGATTGTTTATAACAAATGAACCGCACTTGGAATCATGTTCACACCTATTGTAGATGTTAGCCGATCGTCCTAGCTCTAATTTACGTCCACTGGTCATTGATGTATCTCGCCAGGGAGAGGCAGTAATGACATTTGTTTATAATTTAATTAAACAAATTCAATTATCTCGCGTTCTACTGAGCCGATTTTAATCAACCGCGTCTCGAACTAAAGGGAAACGAATAAGCTACACGCTAAAAAATACCCTGTTGGTGTAACTATAGCCAGTTGCCACTAATAACAATTTGAATTGTTGAATTGCTTATAACAAATGAACCGCTCGTGGCATAATGTTCACACCCATTGGAGATGTTAGCTGATCGTCCTAGCTGTAATTTATGTCCACTGGTCATTGATGTATCTCGCCAGGGAGAGGGAGTAATGACATTTGTTTATAATATAATTAAACAAATTCAATTATCTCTCGTTCTACTGCGCCGATTTTAATCAACCGCGTCTCGAACTAAAGGGAAACGAATAAGCTACACGCTAAAAAATACCGTGTTGGTGTAACAATAGCCAGTTGACCGTAATAACAATTTTAATTGGTTGATTGTTTATAACAAATGAACCGCACATGGAATCATGTTCACACCTATTGGAGATGTTAGCTGATCGTCCTAGCTGTAATTTATGTCCACTGGTCATTGATGTATCTCGCCAGGGAGAGGCAGTAATGACATTTGTTTATAATTTAATTAAACAAATTCAATTATCTCTCGTTCTACTGCGCCGCTTTTAATCAACCGCTAATCGAACTAAAGGGAAACGAATAAGCTATACGCTAAAAAATACCCTGTTGGTGTAACTATAGCCAGTTGCCACTAATAACAATTTGAATTGTTGAATTGCTTATAACAAATGAACCGCTCGTGGCATAATGTTCACACCCATTGGAGATGTTAGCTGATCGTCCTAGCTGTAATTTATGTCCACTGGTCATTGATGTATCTCGCCAGGGAGAGGGAGTAATGACATTTATTTATAATTTAATTAAACAAATTCAATTATCTCTCGTTCTACTGCGCCGATTTTAATCAACCGCGTCTCGAACTAAAGGGAAAGGAATAAGCTACACGCTAAAAAATACTCTGTTGGTGTAACAATAGCCAGTTGACCGTAATAACAATTTTAATTGTTTAATTGCTTATAACAAATGAACCGATCGTGGCATAATGTTCACACCCATTGGAGATGTTAGCTGATCGTCCTAGCTGTAATTTATGTCCACTGGTCATTGATGTATCTCTCCAGGGAGTGGCAGTAATCGCATTTGTTGATAATTTATTTAAACAAATTCAATTATCTCGCGTTCTACTAGGCCGATTTTAGTCAACGACATCTCAAATTGAAGCTCTTGGTTCAAGGAACAATCGGATTCACTATTGGATCGGCCCTCGTGTATAGTTTCAGTGCAATAGCCAAACGAAATATTTATTTGTTTATAAAATTATGCAGCGCATGCGATATATGCAAATCGTTTGTTGTCGCGTAGCAGCATCCTTTACCTTCTTTTTGAGCACTCGATCATTAATCTAGCGCCACCAGAAACCGAGATAATTGCAGTGACCCGGAGACTATTTTTGCCGATATTTCAATTGTTAATAACATTCGAACCTCAAAGGCTATATGGTTGCAACTGTTGGAGCAGATAGCTATGGTTCATAGCTTTCATTTAAGACAAGTCCGGTTAAAAAATACGCGGTAGAAGCCGAGAAAAACGCAATTCTTTAATTTAACGATGTAATCCAGGAATTCGGTTTCGGCGGTGCGGGAAACTGCGAAAAAGGCCGCAAACGCGAGATGGCGCCGCATACACGATTACTGCCTATTTATGTCGATAAAAATTAAATAAAAATTCTTATCGCGATCCCTGGTGGATGTTTTTGAATAAATCAGGTGTCAAATGAAAGGGAAAGGAATAAGCTACACGCTAAAAAATACCCTGTTGGTGTAACAATAGCCAGTTGACCGTAATAACAATTTTAATTGTTTAATTGCTTATAACAAATGAACCGTTCGTGGCATAATGTTCACACCCATTGGAGATGTTAGCTGATCGTCCTAGCTGTAATTTATGTCAACTGGTCATTGATGTATCTCGCCAGGGAGTGGCAGTAATCGCATTTGTTTATAATTTAATTAAACAAATTCAATTATATCGCGTTCTACTGAGCCGATTTTAATCAACCGCGTCTCGAACTAAAGGGAAAGGAATAAGCTACACGCTAAAAATACTCTGTTGGTGTAACAATAGCCAGTTGACCGTAATAACAATTTTAATTGTTTAATTGCTTATAACAAATGAACCGATCGTGGCATAATGTTCACACCCATTGGAGATGTTAGCTGATCGTCCTAGCTGTAATTTATGTCAACTGGTCATTGATGTATCTCGCCAGGGAGTGGCAGTAATCGCATTTGTTTATAATTTAATTAAACAAATTCAATTATCTCGCGTTCTACTGAGCCGATTTTAATCAACCGCGTCTCGAACTAACGGGAAACGAATAAGCTGCACGCTAAAAAATACCCTGTTGGTGTAACAATAGCCAGATGACCGTAATAACAATTTTAATTGGTTGATTGTTTATAACAAATGAACCGCACTTGGAATCATGTTCACACCTATTGTAGATGTTAGCCGATCGTCCTAGCTCTAATTTACGTCCACTGGTCATTGATGTATCTCGCCAGGGAGAGGCAGTAATGAGATTTGTTTATAATTTAATTAAACAAATTCAATTATCTCGCGTTCTACTGAGCCGATTTTAATCAACCTTGTCTCGAACTAAAGGGAAACGAATAAGCTACACGCTAAAAAATACCCTGTTGGTGTAACTATAGCCAGTTGCCACTAATAACAATTTGAATTGTTGAATTGCTTATAACAAATGAACCGCTCGTGGCATAATGTTCACACCCATTGGAGATGTTAGCTGACCGTCCTAGCTGTAATTTATGTCCACTGGTCATTGATGTATCTCGACAGGGAGAGGCAGTAATGACATTTGTTTATAATATAATTAAACAAATTCAATTATCTCTCGTTCTACTGCGCCGATTTTAATCAACCGCGTCTCGAACTAAAGGGAAACGAATAAGCTACACGCTAAAAAATACCCTGTTGGTGTAACTAAACCCAGTTGCCACTAATAACAATTTGAATTGTTGAATTGCTTATAACAAATGAACCGCTCGTGGCATAATGTTCACACCTATTGGACATGTTAGCTGATCCTAGCTCTAATTTATGTCCACTGGTCATTGATGTATCTCGCCAGGGAGAGGCAGTAATGACATTTGTTTATAATTTAATTAAACAAATTCAATTATCTCTCGTTCTACTGCGCCGATTTTAATCAACCGCTAATCGAACTAAAGGGAAACGAATAAGCTATACGCTAAAAAATACCCTGTTGGTGTAACTATAGCCAGTTGCCCGTAATAACAATTTTATTGGTTTAATTGCTTATAACAACTGAACTGCTCGTGGCATAATGTTCACACCTATTGGAGATGATAGCTGATCGTCCTAGCAATAATTTATGTCCACTGGTCATTGATGTATCTCTCCAGGGAGTGGCAGTAATCGCATTTGTTGATAATTTATTTAAACAAATTCAATTATCTCGCGTTCTACTAGGCCGATTTTAATCAACCGCGTCTCGAACTAAAGGGAAACGAATAAGCTACACGCTAAAAAATACCCTGTTGGTGTGACTATAGCCAGTTGCCACTAATAACAATTTGAATTGTTGAATTGTTTATAACAAGTGAACCGCACATGGAATAATGTTCACACCTATTGGAGATGTTAGCCGATCGTCCTAGCTCTAATTTACGTCCACTGGTCATTGATGTATCTCGCCAGGGAGAGGCAGTAATGACATTTGTTTATAATTTAATTAAACAAATTCAATTATCTCGCGTTCGACTGAGCCGATTTTAATCAACCGCGTCTCGAACTAAAGGGAAACGAATAAGCTACACGCTAAAAAATACCCTGTTGGTGTAACTAAAGCCAGTTGCCACTAATAACAATTTGAATTGTTGAATTGCTTATAACAAATGAACCGCTCGTGGCATAATGTTCACACCTATTGGACATGTTAGCTGATCCTCCTAGCTCTAATTTACGTCCACTGGTCATTGATGTATCTCGCCAGGGAGAGGCAGTAATGACATTTGTTTATAATTTAATTAAACAAATTCAATTATCTCTTGTTCTACTGCGCCCATTTTAATCAACCGCTAATCGAACTAAAGGGAAACGAATAAGCTATACGCTAAAAAATACCCTGTTGGTGTAACTATAGCCAGTTGCCCGTAATAACAATTTTATTGGTTTAATTG
The DNA here is from genome assembly GCA_963667235.1 of Nomada lathburiana. Classification (NCBI taxonomy): domain Eukaryota; kingdom Metazoa; phylum Arthropoda; class Insecta; order Hymenoptera; family Apidae; genus Nomada; species Nomada lathburiana. The sequence continues at coordinate 9,858,769 of OY763897.1, read as the reverse complement.
CTTATAACAACTGAACTGCTCGTGGCATAATGTTCACACCTATTGGAGATGATAGCTGATCGTCCTAGCAATAATTTATGTCCACTGGTCATTGATGTATCTCTCCAGGGAGTGGCAGTAATCGCATTTGTTGATAATTTATTTAAACAAATTCAATTACCTCGCGTTCTACTAGGCCGATTTTAATCAACCGCGTCTCGAACTAAAGGGAAACGAATAAGCTGCACGCTAAAAAATACCCTGTTGGTGTAACTATAGCCAGTTGCCACTAATAACAATTTGAATTGTTGAATTGCTTATAACAAATGAACCGCTCGTGGCATAATGTTCACACCCATTGGAGATGTTAGCTGACCGTCCTAGCTGTAATTTATGTCCACTGGTCATTGATGTATCTCGCCAGGGAGAGGCAGTAATGACATTTGTTTATAATATAATTAAACAAATTCAATTATCTCTCGTTCTACTGCGCCGATTTTAATCAACCGCGTCTCGAACTAAAGGGAAACGAATAAGCTACACGCTAAAAAATACCGTGTTGGTGTAACAATAGCCAGTTGACCGTAATAACAATTTTAATTGGTTGATTGTTTATAACAAATGAACCGCACATGGAATCATGTTCACACCTATTGGAGATGTTAGCCGATCGTGCTAGCTCTAATTTACGTCCACTGGTCATTGATGTATCTCGCCAGGGAGAGGCAGTAATGACATTTGTTTATAATTTAATTAAACAAATTCAATTATCTCGCGTTCTACTGAGCCGATTTTAATCAACCGCGTGTCGAACGAAAGGGAAACGAATAAGCTACACGCTAAAAAATACCCTGTTGGTGTAACTAAACCCAGTTGCCACTAATAACAATTTGAATTGTTGAATTGCTTATAACAAATGAACCGCTCGTGGCATAATGTTCACACCCATTGGAGATGTTAGCTGATCGTCCTAGCTGTAATTTATGTCCACTGGTCATTGATGTATCTCGCCAGGGAGAGGCAGTAATGACATTTGTTTATAATTTAATTAAACAAATTCAATTATCTCTCGTTCGACTGCGCCGATTTTAATCAACCGCGTCTCGAACTAAAGGGAAACGAATAAGCTGCACGCTAAAAAATACCCTGTTGGTGTAACAATAGCCAGTTGACCGTAATAACAATTTTAATTGGTTGATTGTTTATAACAAGTGAACCGCACATGGAATAATGTTCACACCTATTGGACATGTTAGCTGATCCTCCTAGCTCTAATTTACGTTCACTGGTCATTGATGTATCTCGCCAGGGAGAGGCAGTAATGACATTTGTTTATAATTTAATTAAACAAATTCAATTATCTCGCGTTCTACTGAGCCGATTTTAATCAACCGCGTCTCGAACGAAAGGGAAACGAATAAGCTACACGCTAAAAAATACCCTGTTGGTGTAACTAAAGCCAGTTGCCACTAATAACAATTTGAATTGTTGAATTGCTTATAACAAATGAACCGCTCGTGGCATAATGTTCACACCTATTGGACATGTTAGCTGATCCTCCTAGCTCTAATTTACGTCCACTGGTCATTGATGTATCTCGCCAGGGAGAGGCAGTAATGACATTTGTTTATAATTTAATTAAACAAATTCAATTATCTCTCGTTCTACTGCGCCCATTTTAATCAACCGCTAATCGAACTAAAGGGAAACGAATAAGCTATACGCTAAAAAATACCCTGTTGGTGTAACTATAGCCAGTTGCCCGTAATAACAATTTTATTGGTTTAATTGCTTATAACAACTGAACTGCTCGTGGCATAATGTTCACACCTATTGGAGATGATAGCTGATCGTCCTAGCAATAATTTATGTCCACTGGTCATTGATGTATCTCTCCAGGGAGTGGCAGTAATCGCATTTGTTGATAATTTATTTAAACAAATTCAATTATCTCGCGTTCTACTAGGCCGATTTTAATCAACCGCGTCTCGAACTAAAGGGAAACGAATAAGCTACACGCTAAAAAATACCCTGTTGGTGTGACTATAGCCAGTTGCCACTAATAACAATTTGAATTGTTGAATTGTTTATAACAAGTGAACCGCACATGGAATAATGTTCACACCTATTGGAGATGTTAGCCGATCGTCCTAGCTCTAATTTACGTCCTCTGGTCATTGATGTATCTCGCCAGGGAGAGGCAGTAATGACATTTGTTTATAATTTAATTAAACAAATTCAATTATCTCGCGTTCTACTGAGCCGATTTTAATCAACCGCATCTCGAACGAAAGGGAAACGAATAAGCTACACGCTAAAAAATACCCTGTTGGTGTAACTAAAGCCAGTTGCCACTAATAACAATTTGAATTGTTGAATTGCTTATAACAAATGAACCGCTCGTGGCATAATGTTCACACCTATTGGACATGTTAGCTGATCCTCCTGGCTCTAATTTACGTCCACTGGTCATTGATGTATCTCGCCAGGGAGAGGCAGTAATGACATTTGTTTATAATTTAATTAAACAAATTCAATTATCTCTCGTTCTACTGCGCCGATTTTAATCAACCGCAAATCGAACTAAAGGGAAACGAATAAGCTACACGCTAAAAAATACCCTGTTGGTGTAACTATAGCCAGTTGCCCGTAATAACAATTTTATTGGTTTAATTGCTTATAACAACTGAACCGCTCGTGGCATAATGTTCACACCTATTGGAGATGATAGCTGATCGTCCTAGCTATAATTTATGTCCACTGGTCATTGATGCATCTCTCCAGGGAGCGGCAGTAATCGCATTTGTTGATAATTTATTTAAACAAATTCAATTATCTCGCGTTCTACTAGGCCGATTTTAGTCAACGACATCTCAAATTGAAGCTCTTGGTTCAAGGAACAATCGGATTCACTATTAGATCGGCCCTCGTGTATAGTTTCAGTGCAATAGCCAAACGAAATATTTATTTGTTTATAAAATTATGCAGCGCATGTGATATATGCAAATCGTTTATTGTCGCGTAGCAGCATCCTTTACCTTCATTTTGAGCACTCGATCATTAATCTAGCGCCACCAGAAGCCGAGATAATTGCAGTGACCCGGAGACTATTTTTGCCGATATTTCAATTGTTAATAACATTCGAACATCAAAGGCTATATGGTTGCAACTGTTGGAGCAGATAGCTATGGTTCATAGCTTTCATTTAAGACATGTCCGGTTAAAAAATACGCGGTAGAAGCCGAGAAAAACGCAATTCTTTAATTTAACGATGTAATCCTGGAATTCGGTTTCGGCGGTGCGGGAAACTGCGAAAAAGGCCGCAAACGCGAGATGGCGCCGCATACACGATTACTGCCTATTTATGTCGATAAAAATTAAATAAAAATTCTTATCGCGGTCCCTGGTGGTTGTTTTTCAATAAATCAGGTGTCAAATGAAAGGGAAAGGAATAAGCTACACGCTAAAAAATACTCTGTTGGTGTAACAATAGCCAGTTGACCGTAATAACAAGTTTAATTGTTTAATTGCTTATAACAAATGAACCGCTCGTGGCATAATGTTCACACCCATTGGAGATGTTAGCTGATCGTCCTAGCTGTAATTTATGTCCACTGGTCATTGATGTATCTCTCCAGGGAGTGGCAGTAATCGCATTTGTTGATAATTTATTTAAACAAATTCAATTATCTCGCGTTCTACTAGGCCGATTTTAGTCAACGACATCTCAAATTGAAGCTCTTGGTTCAAGGAACAATCGGATTCTCTATTAGATCGGCCCTCGTGTATAGTTTCAGTGCAATAGCCAAACGAAATATTAATTTGTTTATAAAATTATACAGCGCATGCGATATATGCAAATCGTTTATTGTCGCGTAGCAGCATCCTTTACCTTCATTTTGAGCACTCGATCATTAATCTAGCGCCACCAGAAGCCGAGATAATTGCAGTGACCCGGAGACTATTTTTGCCGATATTTCAATTGTTAATAACATTCGAACATCAAAGGCTATATGGTTGCAACTGTTGGAGCAGATTGCTATGGTTCATAGCTTTCATTTGAGACAAGTCCGGTTAAAAAATACGCGGTAGAAGCCGAGAAAAACGCAATTCTTTAATTTAACGATGTAATCCAGGAATTCGGTTTCGGCGGTGCGGGAAACTGCGAAAAAGGCCGCAAACGCGAGATGGCGCCGCATACACGATTACTGCCTATTTATGTCGATAAAAATTAAATAAAAATTCTTATCGCGGTCCCTGGTGGTTGTTTTTCCATAAATCAGGTGTCAAATGAAAGGGAAAGGAATAAGCTACACGCTAAAAAATACTCTGTTGGTGCAACAATAGCCAGTTGACCGTAATAACAATTTTAATTGTTTAATTGCTTATAACAAATGAACCGTTCGTGCCATAATGTTCACACCTATTGGAGATGTTAGCTGATCGTCCTAGCTCTAATTTACGTCCACTGGTCATTGATGTATCTCGCCAGGGAGTGGCAGTAATCGCATTTGTTTATAATTTAATTAAACAAATTCAATTATCTCGCGTTCTACTGAGCCGATTTTAATCAACCGCGTCTCGAACTAAAGGGAAACGAATAAGCTGCACGCTAAAAAATACCCTGTTGGTGTAACTATAGCCAGTTGCCACTAATAACAATTTGAATTGTTGAATTGCTTATAACAAATGAACCGCTCGTGGCATAATGTTCACACCCATTGGAGATGTTAGCTGACCGTCCTAGCTGTAATTTATGTCCACTGGTCATTGATGTATCTCGCCAGGGAGAGGCAGTAATGACATTTGTTTATAATATAATTAAACAAATTCAATTATCTCTCGTTCTACTGCGCCGATTTTAATCAACCGCGTCTCGAACTAAAGGGAAACGAATAAGCTACACGCTAAAAAATACCGTGTTGGTGTAACAATAGCCAGTTGACCGTAATAACAATTTTAATTGGTTGATTGTTTATAACAAATGAACCGCACATGGAATCATGTTCACACCTATTGGAGATGTTAGCCGATCGTGCTAGCTCTAATTTACGTCCACTGGTCATTGATGTATCTCGCCAGGGAGAGGCAGTAATGACATTTGTTTATAATTTAATTAAACAAATTCAATTATCTCGCGTTCTACTGAGCCGATTTTAATCAACCGCGTCTCGAACGAAAGGGAAACGAATAAGCTACACGCTAAAAAATACCCTGTTGGTGTAACTAAACCCAGTTGCCACTAATAACAATTTGAATTGTTGAATTGCTTATAACAAATGAACCGCTCGTGGCATAATGTTCACACCCATTGGAGATGTTAGCTGATCGTCCTAGCTGTAATTTATGTCCACTGGTCATTGATGTATCTCGCCAGGGAGAGGCAGTAATGACATTTGTTTATAATTTAATTAAACAAATTCAATTATCTCTCGTTCGACTGCGCCGATTTTAATCAACCGCGTCTCGAACTAAAGGGAAACGAATAAGCTGCACGCTAAAAAATACCCTGTTGGTGTAACAATAGCCAGTTGACCGTAATAACAATTTTAATTGGTTGATTGTTTATAACAAGTGAACCGCACATGGAATAATGTTCACACCTATTGGACATGTTAGCTGATCCTCCTAGCTCTAATTTACGTTCACTGGTCATTGATGTATCTCGCCAGGGAGAGGCAGTAATGACATTTGTTTATAATTTAATTAAACAAATTCAATTATCTCGCGTTCTACTGAGCCGATTTTAATCAACCGCGTCTCGAACGAAAGGGAAACGAATAAGCTACACGCTAAAAAATACCCTGTTGGTGTAACTAAACCCAGTTGCCACTAATAACAATTTGAATTGTTGAATTGCTTATAACAAATGAACCGCTCGTGGCATAATGTTCACACCCATTGGAGATGTTAGCTGATCGTCCTAGCTGTAATTTATGTCCACTGGTCATTGATGTATCTCGCCAGGGAGAGGCAGTAATGACATTTGTTTATAATTTAATTAAACAAATTCAATTATCTCTCGTTCGACTGCGCCGATTTTAATCAACCGCGTCTCGAACTAAAGGGAAACGAATAAGCTGCACGCTAAAAAATACCCTGTTGGTGTAACAATAGCCAGTTGACCGTAATAACAATTTTAATTGGTTGATTGTTTATAACAAGTGAACCGCACATGGAATAATGTTCACACCTATTGGACATGTTAGCTGATCCTCCTAGCTCTAATTTACGTTCACTGGTCATTGATGTATCTCGCCAGGGAGAGGCAGTAATGACATTTGTTTATAATTTAATTAAACAAATTCAATTATCTCGCGTTCTACTGAGCCGATTTTAATCAACCGCGTCTCGAACGAAAGGGAAACGAATAAGCTACACGCTAAAAAATACCCTGTTGGTGTAACTAAAGCCAGTTGCCACTAATAACAATTTGAATTGTTGAATTGCTTATAACAAATGAACCGCTCGTGGCATAATGTTCACACCTATTGGACATGTTAGCTGATCCTCCTAGCTCTAATTTACGTCCACTGGTCATTGATGTATCTCGCCAGGGAGAGGCAGTAATGACATTTGTTTATAATTTAATTAAACAAATTCAATTATCTCTCGTTCTACTGCGCCCATTTTAATCAACCGCTAATCGAACTAAAGGGAAACGAATAAGCTATACGCTAAAAAATACCCTGTTGGTGTAACTATAGCCAGTTGCCCGTAATAACAATTTTATTGGTTTAATTGCTTATAACAACTGAACTGCTCGTGGCATAATGTTCACACCTATTGGAGATGATAGCTGATCGTCCTAGCAATAATTTATGTCCACTGGTCATTGATGTATCTCTCCAGGGAGTGGCAGTAATCGCATTTGTTGATAATTTATTTAAACAAATTCAATTATCTCGCGTTCTACTAGGCCGATTTTAATCAACCGCGTCTCGAACTAAAGGGAAACGAATAAGCTACACGCTAAAAAATACCCTGTTGGTGTGACTATAGCCAGTTGCCACTAATAACAATTTGAATTGTTGAATTGTTTATAACAAGTGAACCGCACATGGAATAATGTTCACACCTATTGGAGATGTTAGCCGATCGTCCTAGCTCTAATTTACGTCCTCTGGTCATTGATGTATCTCGCCAGGGAGAGGCAGTAATGACATTTGTTTATAATTTAATTAAACAAATTCAATTATCTCGCGTTCTACTGAGCCGATTTTAATCAACCGCATCTCGAACGAAAGGGAAACGAATAAGCTACACGCTAAAAAATACCCTGTTGGTGTAACTAAAGCCAGTTGCCACTAATAACAATTTGAATTGTTGAATTGCTTATAACAAATGAACCGCTCGTGGCATAATGTTCACACCTATTGGACATGTTAGCTGATCCTCCTGGCTCTAATTTACGTCCACTGGTCATTGATGTATCTCGCCAGGGAGAGGCAGTAATGACATTTGTTTATAATTTAATTAAACAAATTCAATTATCTCTCGTTCTACTGCGCCGATTTTAATCAACCGCTAATCGAACTAAAGGGAAACGAATAAGCTACACGCTAAAAAATACCCTGTTGGTGTAACTATAGCCAGTTGCCCGTAATAACAATTTTATTGGTTTAATTGCTTATAACAACTGAACCGCTCGTGGCATAATGTTCACACCTATTGGAGATGATAGCTGATCGTCCTAGCTATAATTTATGTCCACTGGTCATTGATGCATCTCTCCAGGGAGCGGCAGTAATCGCATTTGTTGATAATTTATTTAAACAAATTCAATTATCTCGCGTTCTACTAGGCCGATTTTAGTCAACGACATCTCAAATTGAAGCTCTTGGTTCAAGGAACAATCGGATTCACTATTAGATCGGCCCTCGTGTATAGTTTCAGTGCAATAGCCAAACGAAATATTTATTTGTTTATAAAATTATGCAGCGCATGTGATATATGCAAATCGTTTATTGTCGCGTAGCAGCATCCTTTACCTTCATTTTGAGCACTCGATCATTAATCTAGCGCCACCAGAAGCCGAGATAATTGCAGTGACCCGGAGACTATTTTTGCCGATATTTCAATTGTTAATAACATTCGAACATCAAAGGCTATATGGTTGCAACTGTTGGAGCAGATAGCTATGGTTCATAGCTTTCATTTAAGACATGTCCGGTTAAAAAATACGCGGTAGAAGCCGAGAAAAACGCAATTCTTTAATTTAACGATGTAATCCTGGAATTCGGTTTCGGCGGTGCGGGAAACTGCGAAAAAGGCCGCAAACGCGAGATGGCGCCGCATACACGATTACTGCCTATTTATGTCGATAAAAATTAAATAAAAATTCTTATCGCGGTCCCTGGTGGTTGTTTTTCAATAAATCAGGTGTCAAATGAAAGGGAAAGGAATAAGCTACACGCTAAAAAATACTCTGTTGGTGTAACAATAGCCAGTTGACCGTAATAACAAGTTTAATTGTTTAATTGCTTATAACAAATGAACCGCTCGTGGCATAATGTTCACACCCATTGGAGATGTTAGCTGATCGTCCTAGCTGTAATTTATGCCGACTGGTCATTGATGTATCTCGCCAGGGAGAGGCAGTAATGACATTTGTTTATAATTTAATTAAACAAATTCAATTATCTCGCGTTCTACCGGGCCGATTTTAGTCAACGACATCTCAAATTGAAGCTCTTGGTTCAAGGAACAATCGGATTCACTATTAGATCGGCCCTCGTGTATAGTTTCAGTGCAATAGCCAAACGAAATATTTATTTGTTTATAAAATCATGCAGCGCATGCGATATATGCAAATCGTTTATTATCGCGCAGCAGCATCCTTTACCTTCATTTTGAGCACTCGATCATTAATCTAGCGCCACCAGAAGCCGAGATAATTGCAGTGACCCGGAGACTATTTTTGCCGATATTTCAATTGTTAATAACATTCGAACATCAAAGGCTATATGGTTGCAACTGTTGGAGCAGATAGCTATGGTTCATAGCTTTCATTTAAGACATGTCCGGTTAAAAAATACGCGGTAGAAGCCGAGAAAAACGCAATTCTTTAATTTAACGATGTAATCCTGGAATTCGGTTTCGGCGGTGCGGGAAACTGCGAAAAAGGCCGCAAACGCGAGATGGCGCCGCATACACGATTACTGCCTATTTATGTCGATAAAAATTAAATAAAAATTCTTATCGCGGTCCCTGGTGGTTGTTTTTCCATAAATCAGGTGTCAAATGAAAGGGAAAGGAATAAGCTACACGCTAAAAAATACTCTGTTGGTGCAACAATAGCCAGTTGACCGTAATAACAATTTTAATTGTTTAATTGCTTATAACAAATGAACCGTTCGTGCCATAATGTTCACACCTATTGGAGATGTTAGCTGATCGTCCTAGCTGTAATTTCTGTCCGCTGGTCATTGATGTATCTCGCCAGGGAGAGGCAGTAATGACATTTATTTATAATTTAATTAAACAAATTCAATTATCTCTCGTTCTACTGCGCCGATTTTAATCAACCGCGTCTCGAACTAAAGGGAAAGGAATAAGCTACACGCTAAAAAATACTCTGTTGGTGTAACAATAGCCAGTTGACCGTAATAACAATTTTAATTGTTTAATTGCTTATAACAAATGAACCGCTCGTGGCATAATGTTCACACCCATTGGAGATGTTAGCTGATCGTCCTAGCTGTAATTTATGTCCACTGGTCATTGATGTATCTCGTCAGGGAGAGGCAGTAATGACATTTGTTTATAATATAATTAAACTAATTCAATTATCTCTCGTTCTACTGAGCCGATTTTAATCAACCGCGTCTCGAACTAAAGGGAAACGAATAAGCTACACGCTAAAAAATACCGTGTTGGTGTAACAATAGCCAGTTGACCGTAATAACAATTTTAATTGGTTGATTGTTTATAACAAATGAACCGCACATGGAATCATGTTCACACCTATTGGAGATGTTAGCCGATCGTGCTAGCTCTAATTTACGTCCACTGGTCATTGATGTATCTCGCCAGGGAGAGGCAGTAATGACATTTGTTTATAATTTAATTAAACAAATTCAATTATCTCGCGTTCTACTGAGCCGATTTTAATCAACCGCGTCTCGAACTAAAGGGAAACGAATAAGCTGCACGCTAAAAAATACCCTGTTGGTGTAACTATAGCCAGTTGCCACTAATAACAATTTGAATTGTTGAATTGCTTATAACAAATGAACCGCTCGTGGCATAATGTTCACACCCATTGGAGATGATAGCTGATCGTCCTAGCAATAATTTATGTCCACTGGTCATTGATGTATCTCTCCAGGGAGTGGCAGTAATCGCATTTGTTGATAATTTATTTAAACAAATTCAATTATCTCGCGTTCTACTAGGCCGATTTTAATCAACCGCGTCTCGAACTAACGGGAAACGAATAAGCTGCACGCTAAAAAATACCCTGTTGGTGTAACAATAGCCAGATGACCGTAATAACAATTTTAATTGGTTGATTGTTTATAACAAATGAACCGCACTTGGAATCATGTTCACACCTATTGTAGATGTTAGCCGATCGTCCTAGCTCTAATTTACGTCCACTGGTCATTGATGTATCTCGCCAGGGAGAGGCAGTAATGACATTTGTTTATAATTTAATTAAACAAATTCAATTATCTCGCGTTCTACTGAGCCGATTTTAATCAACCTTGTCTCGAACTAAAGGGAAACGAATAAGCTACACGCTAAAAAATACCCTGTTGGTGTAACTATAGCCAGTTGCCACTAATAACAATTTGAATTGTTGAATTGCTTATAACAAATGAACCGCTCGTGGCATAATGTTCACACCCATTGGAGATGTTAGCTGACCGTCCTAGCTGTAATTTATGTCCACTGGTCATTGATGTATCTCGCAAGGGAGAGGCAGTAATGACATTTGTTTATAATATAATTAAACAAATTCAATTATCTCTCGTTCTACTGCGCCGATTTTAATCAACCGCGTCTCGAACTAAAGGGAAACGAATAAGCTACACGCTAAAAAATACCGTGTTGGTGTAACAATAGCCAGTTGACCGTAATAACAATTTTAATTGGTTGATTGTTTATAACAAATGAACCGCACATGGAATCATGTTCACACCTATTGGAGATGTTAGCCGATCGTGCTAGCTCTAATTTACGTCCACTGGTCATTGATGTATCTCGCCAGGGAGAGGCAGTAATGACATTTGTTTATAATTTAATTAAACAAATTCAATTATCTCGCGTTCTACTGAGCCGATTTTAATCAACCGCGTCTCGAACGAAAGGGAAACGAATAAGCTACACGCTAAAAAATACCCTGTTGGTGTAACTAAACCCAGTTGCCACTAATAACAATTTGAATTGTTGAATTGCTTATAACAAATGAACCGCTCGTGGCATAATGTTCACACCTATTGGACATGTTAGCTGATCCTAGCTCTAATTTATGTCCACTGGTCATTGATGTATCTCGCCAGGGAGAGGCAGTAATGACATTTGTTTATAATTTAATTAAACAAATTCAATTATCTCTCGTTCTACTGCGCCGATTTTAATCAACCGCTAATCGAACTAAAGGGAAACGAATAAGCTATACGCTAAAAAATACCCTGTTGGTGTAACTATAGCCAGTTGCCCGTAATAACAATTTTATTGGTTTAATTGCTTATAACAACTGAACTGCTCGTGGCATAATGTTCACACCTATTGGAGATGATAGCTGATCGTCCTAGCAATAATTTATGTCCACTGGTCATTGATGTATCTCTCCAGGGAGTGGCAGTAATCGCATTTGTTGATAATTTATTTAAACAAATTCAATTATCTCGCGTTCTACTAGGCCGATTTTAATCAACCGCGTCTCGAACTAAAGGGAAACGAATAAGCTACACGCTAAAAAATACCCTGTTGGTGTGACTATAGCCAGTTGCCACTAATAACAATTTGAATTGTTGAATTGTTTATAACAAGTGAACCGCACATGGAATAATGTTCACACCTATTGGAGATGTTAGCCGATCGTCCTAGCTCTAATTTACGTCCACTGGTCATTGATGTATCTCGCCAGGGAGAGGCAGTAATGACATTTGTTTATAATTTAATTAAACAAATTCAATTATCTCGCGTTCGACTGAGCCGATTTTAATCAACCGCGTCTCGAACTAAAGGGAAACGAATAAGCTACACGCTAAAAAATACCCTGTTGGTGTGACTATAGCCAGTTGCCACTAATAACAATTTGAATTGTTGAATTGCTTATAACAAATGAACCGCTCGTGGCATAATGTTCACACCCATTGGAGATGTTAGCTGATCGTCCTAGCTGTAATTTATGTCCACTGGTCATTGATGTATCTCGCCAGGGAGAGGCAGTAATGACATTTGTTTATAATTTAATTAAACAAATTCAATTATCTCTCGTTCGACTGCGCCGATTTTAATCAACCGCGTCTCGAACTAAAGGGAAACGAATAAGCTACACGCTAAAAGATACCGTGTTGGTGTAACAATAGCCAGTTGACCGTAATAACAATTTTAATTGGTTGATTGTTTATAACAAGTGAACCGCACATGGAATAATGTTCACACCTATTGGACATGTTAGCTGATCCTCCTAGCTCTAATTTACGTTCACTGGTCATTGATGTATCTCGCCAGGGAGAGGCAGTAATGACATTTGTTTATAATTTAATTAAACAAATTCAATTATCTCGCGTTCTACTGAGCCGATTTTAATCAACCGCGTCTCGAACGAAAGGGAAACGAATAAGCTACACGCTAAAAAATACCCTGTTGGTGTAACTAAAGCCAGTTGCCACTAATAACAATTTGAATTGTTGAATTGCTTATAACAAATGAACCGCTCGTGGCATAATGTTCACACCTATTGGACATGTTAGCTGATCCTCCTGGCTCTAATTTACGTCCACTGGTCATTGATGTATCTCGCCAGGGAGAGGCAGTAATGACATTTGTTTATAATTTAATTAAACAAATTCAATTATCTCTCGTTCTACTGCGCCCATTTTAATCAACCGCTAATCGAACTAAAGGGAAACGAATAAGCTATACGCTAAAAAATACCCTGTTGGTGTAACTATAGCCAGTTGCCCGTAATAACAATTTTATTGGTTTAATTGCTTATAACAACTGAACTGCTCGTGGCATAATGTTCACACCTATTGGAGATGATAGCTGATCGTCCTAGCAATAATTTATGTCCACTGGTCATTGATGTATCTCTCCAGGGAGTGGCAGTAATCGCATTTGTTGATAATTTATTTAAACAAATTCAATTATCTCGCGTTCTACTAGGCCGATTTTAATCAACCGCGTCTCGAACTAAAGGGAAACGAATAAGCTACACGCTAAAAAATACCCTGTTGGTGTGACTATAGCCAGTTGCCACTAATAACAATTTGAATTGTTGAATTGTTTATAACAAGTGAACCGCACATGGAATAATGTTGACACCTATTGGAGATGTTAGCCGATCGTCCTAGCTCTAATTTACGTCCTCTGGTCATTGATGTATCTCGCCAGGGAGAGGCAGTAATGACATTTGTTTATAATTTAATTAAACAAATTCAATTATCTCGCGTTCTACTGAGCCGATTTTAATCAACCGCATCTCGAACGAAAGGGAAACGAATAAGCTACACGCTAAAAAATACCCTGTTGGTGTAACTAAAGCCAGTTGCCACTAATAACAATTTGAATTGTTGAATTGCTTATAACAAATGAACCGCTCGTGGCATAATGTTCACACCTATTGGACATGTTAGCTGATCCTCCTGGCTCTAATTTACGTCCACTGGTCATTGATGTATCTCGCCAGGGAGAGGCAGTAATGACATTTGTTTATAATTTAATTAAACAAATTCAATTATCTCTCGTTCTACTGCGCCGATTTTAATCAACCGCTAATCGAACTAAAGGGAAACGAATAAGCTACACGCTAAAAAATACCCTGTTGGTGTAACTATAGCCAGTTGCCCGTAATAACAATTTTATTGGTTTAATTGCTTATAACAACTGAACCGCTCGTGGCATAATGTTCACACCTATTGGAGATGATAGCTGATCGTCCTAGCTATAATTTATGTCCACTGGTCATTGATGCATCTCTCCAGGGAGCGGCAGTAATCGCATTTGTTGATAATTTATTTAAACAAATTCAATTATCTCGCGTTCTACTAGGCCGATTTTAGTCAACGACATCTCAAATTGAAGCTCTTGGTTCAAGGAACAATCGGATTCACTATTAGATCGGCCCTCGTGTATAGTTTCAGTGCAATAGCCAAACGAAATATTTATTTGTTTATAAAATTATGCAGCGCATGTGATATATGCAAATCGTTTATTGTCGCGTAGCAGCATCCTTTACCTTCATTTTGAGCACTCGATCATTAATCTAGCGCCACCAGAAGCCGAGATAATTGCAGTGACCCGGAGACTATTTTTGCCGATATTTCAATTGTTAATAACATTCGAACATCAAAGGCTATATGGTTGCAACTGTTGGAGCAGATAGCTATGGTTCATAGCTTTCATTTAAGACATGTCCGGTTAAAAAATACGCGGTAGAAGCCGAGAAAAACGCAATTCTTTAATTTAACGATGTAATCCTGGAATTCGGTTTCGGCGGTGCGGGAAACTGCGAAAAAGGCCGCAAACGCGAGATGGCGCCGCATACACGATTACTGCCTATTTATGTCGATAAAAATTAAATAAAAATTCTTATCGCGGTCCCTGGTGGTTGTTTTTCAATAAATCAGGTGTCAAATGAAAGGGAAAGGAATAAGCTACACGCTAAAAAATACTCTGTTGGTGTAACAATAGCCAGTTGACCGTAATAACAAGTTTAATTGTTTAATTGCTTATAACAAATGAACCGCTCGTGGCATAATGTTCACACCCATTGGAGATGTTAGCTGATCGTCCTAGCTGTAATTTATGTCCACTGGTCATTGATGTATCTCGCCAGGGAGAGGCAGTAATGACATTTGTTTATAATTTAATTAAACAAATTCAATTATCTCGCGTTCTACTGGGCCGATTTTAGTCAACGACATCTCAAATTGAAGCTCTTGGTTCAAGGAACAATCGGATTCACTATTAGATCGGCCCTCGTGTATAGTTTCAGTGCAATAGCCAAACGAAATATTTATTTGTTTATAAAATTATGCAGCGCATGCGATATATGCAAATCGTTTATTGTCGCGCAGCAGCATCCTTTACCTTCATTTTGATCACTCGATCATTAATCTAGCGCCACCAGAAGCCGAGATAATTGCAGTGACCCGGAGACTATTTTTGCCGATATTTCAATTGTTAATAACATTCGAACATCAAAGGCTATATGGTTGCAACTGTTGGAGCAGATAGCTATGGTTCATAGCTTTCATTTAAGACATGTCCGGTTAAAAAATACGCGGTAGAAGCCGAGAAAAACGCAATTCTTTAATTTAACGATGTAATCCTGGAATTCGGTTTCGGCGGTGCGGGAAACTGCGAAAAAGGCCGCAAACGCGAGATGGCGCCGCATACACGATTACTGCCTATTTATGTCGATAAAAATTAAATAAAAATTCTTATCGCGGTCCCTGGTGGTTGTTTTTCAATAAATCAGGTGTCAAATGAAAGGGAAAGGAATAAGCTACACGCTAAAAAATACTCTGTTGGTGTAACAATAGCCAGTTGACCGTAATAACAATTTTAATTGTTTAATTGCTTATAACAAATGAACCGCTCGTGGCATAATATTCACACCCATTGGAGATGTTAGCTGATCGTCCTAGCTGTAATTTATGTCCACTGGTCATTGATGTATCTCGCCAGGGAGAGGCAGTAATGACATTTGTTTATAATTTAATTAAACAAATTCAATTATCTCTCGTTCTACTGCGCCGATTTTAATCAACCGCTAATCGAACTAAAGGGAAACGAATAAGCTATACGCTAAAAAATACCCTGTTGGTGTAACTATAGCCAGTTGCCCGTAATAACAATTTTATTGGTTTAATTGCTTATAACAACTGAACTGCTCGTGGCATAATGTTCACACCTATTGGAGATGATAGCTGATCGTCCTAGCAATAATTTATGTCCACTGGTCATTGATGTATCTCTCCAGGGAGTGGCAGTAATCGCATTTGTTGATAATTTATTTAAACAAATTCAATTATCTCTCGTTCTACTGCGCCGATTTTAATCAACCGCGTCTCGAACTAAAGGGAAACGAATAAGCTACACGCTCAAAAATACCCTGTTGGCGTAAAAATAGCCAGTTGACCGTAATAACAATTTTAATTGTTTAATTGCTTATAACAAATGAACCGCTCGTGGCATAATGTTCACACCTATTGGAGATGTTAGCTGATCCTCCTAGCTTTAATTTATATCCTCTGGGCATTGATGTACCTGGCCAGGGAGTGGCAGTAATCGCATTTGTTGATACTTTATTTAAACAAATTCAATTATCTCGCGTTCTACTGGGCCGATTTTAGTCAACGACATCTCAAATTGAAGCTCTTGGTTCAAGGAACAATCGGATTCACTATTAGATCGGCCCTCGTGTATAGTTTCAGTGCAATAGCCAAACGAAATATTTATTTGTTTATAAAATTATGCAGCGCATGCGATATATGCAAATCGTTTATTGTCGCGTAGCAGCATCCTTTACCTTCATTTTGAGCACTCGATCATTAATCTAGCGCCACCAGAAGCCGAGATAATTGCAGTGACCCGGAGCTACTATTTTTGCCGATATTTCAATTGTTAATAACATTCGAACATCAAAGGCTATATGGTTGCAACTGTTGGAGCAGATAGCTATGGTTCATAGCTTTCATTTAAGACATGTCCGGTTAAAAAATACGCGGTAGAAGCCGAGAAAAACGCAATTCTTTAATTTAACGATGTAATCTGGGAATTCGGTTTCAGCGGTGCGGGAAACTGCGAAAAAGGCCGCAAACGCGAGATGGCGCCGCATACACGATTACTGCCTATTTATGTCGATAAAAATTAAATAAAAATTCTTATCGCGGTCCCTGGTGGTTGTTTTTCAATAAATCAGGTGTCAAATGAAAGGGAAAGGAATAAGCTACACGCTAAAAAATACTCTGTTGGTGTAACAATAGCCAGTTGACCGTAATAACAATTTTAATTGTTTAATTGCTTATAACAAATGAACCGCTCGTGGCATAATATTCACACCCATTGGAGATGTTAGCTGATCGTCCTAGCTGTAATTTATGTCCACTGGTCATTGATGTATCTCGCCAGGGAGAGGCAGTAATGACATTTATTTACAATTTAATTAAACAAATTCAATTATCTCTCGTTCTACTGCGCCGATTTTAATCAACCGCGTCTCGAACTAAAGAGAAAGGAATAAGCTACACGCTAAAAAATACTCTGTTGGTGTAACAATAGCCAGTTGACCGTAATAACAATTTTAATTGTTTAATTGCTTATAACAAATGAACCGATCGTGGCCTAATGTTCACACCCATTGGAGATGTTAGCTGATCGTCCTAGCTGTAATTTATGTCAACTGGTCATTGATGTATCTCGCCAGGGAGTGGCAGTAATCGCATTTGTTTATAATTTAATTAAACAAATTCAATTATCTCGCGTTCTACTGAGCCGATTTTAATCAACCGCGTCTGGAACGAAAGGGAAACGAATAAGCTACACGCTAAGAAATACCCCGTTGGCGTAACTATAGCCAGTTGACCGTAATAACAATTTTAATTGGTTGAATGTTTATAACAAATGAACCGCACATGGAATCATGTTCACACCTATTGGAGATGTTAGCTGATCCTCCTAGCTGTAATTTATGTCCACGGGTCATTGATGTATCTCTCCAGGGAGTGGCAGTAATCGCATTTGTTGATAATTTATTTAAACAAATTCAATTATCTCGCGTTCTACTAGGCCGATTTTAGTCAACGACATCGTAAATTGAAGCTCTTGGTTCAAGGAACAATCGGATTCACTATTAGATCGGCCCTCGTGTATAGTTTCAGTGCAATAGCCAAACGAAATATTTATTTGTTTATAAAATTATACAGCGCATGCGATATATGCATATCGTTTATTGTCGCGTAGCAGCATCCTTTACCTTCATTTTGAGCACTCGATCATTAATCTAGCGCCACCAGAAGCCGAGATAATTGCAGTGACCCGGAGACTATTTTTGCCGATATTTCAATTGTTAATAACATTCGAACCTCAAAGGCTATATGGTTGCAACTGTTGGAGCAGATAGCTATGGTCCATAGCTTTCATTTGAGACAAGTCCGGTTAAAAAATACGCGGTAGAAGCCGAGAAAAACGCAATTCTTTAATTTAACGATGTAATCCAGGAATTCGGTTTCGGCGGTGCGGGAAACTGCGAAAAAGGCCGCAAACGCGAGATGGCGCCGCATACACGATTACTGCCTATTTATGTCGATAAAAATTAAATAAAAATTCTTATCGCGGTCCCTGGTGGTTGTTTTTCCATAAATCAGGTGTCAAATGAAAGGGAAAGGAATAAGCTACACGCTAAAAAATACTCTGTTGGTGTAACAATAGCCAGTTGACCGTAATAACAATTTTAATTGTTTAATTGCTTATAACAAATGAACCGCTCGTGGCATAATATTCACACCCATTGGAGATGTTAGCTGATCGTCCTAGCTGTAATTTATGTCCACTGGTCATTGATGTATCTCGCCAGGGAGAGGCAGTAATGACATTTATTTACAATTTAATTAAACAAATTCAATTATCTCTCGTTCTACTGCGCCGATTTTAATCAACCGCGTCTCGAACTAAAGAGAAAGGAATAAGCTACACGCTAAAAAATACTCTGTTGGTGTAACAATAGCCAGTTGACCGTAATAACAATTTTAATTGTTTAATTGCTTATAACAAATGAACCGCTCGTGGCATAATATTCACACCCATTGGAGATGTTAGCTGATCGTCCTAGCTGTAATTTATGTCCACTGGTCATTGATGTATCTCGCCAGGGAGAGGCAGTAATGACATTTATTTACAATTTAATTAAACAAATTCAATTATCTCTCGTTCTACTGCGCCGATTTTAATCAACCGCGTCTCGAACTAAAGAGAAAGGAATAAGCTACACGCTAAAAAATACTCTGTTGGTGTAACAATAGCCAGTTGACCGTAATAACAATTTTAATTGTTTAATTGCTTATAACAAATGAACCGATCGTGGCCTAATGTTCACACCCATTGGAGATGTTAGCTGATCCTCCTAGCTGTAATTTATGTCCACGGGTCATTGATGTATCTCTCCAGGGAGTGGCAGTAATCGCATTTGTTGATAATTTATTTAAACAAATTCAATTATCTCGCGTTCTACTAGGCCGATTTTAGTCAACGACATCGTAAATTGAAGCTCTTGGTTCAAGGAACAATCGGATTCACTATTAGATCGGCCCTCGTGTATAGTTTCAGTGCAATAGCCAAACGAAATATTTATTTGTTTATAAAATTATACAGCGCATGCGATATATGCATATCGTTTATTGTCGCGTAGCAGCATCCTTTACCTTCATTTTGAGCACTCGATCATTAATCTAGCGCCACCAGAAGCCGAGATAATTGCAGTGACCCGGAGACTATTTTTGCCGATATTTCAATTGTTAATAACATTCGAACCTCAAAGGCTATATGGTTGCAACTGTTGGAGCAGATAGCTATGGTCCATAGCTTTCATTTGAGACAAGTCCGGTTAAAAAATACGCGGTAGAAGCCGAGAAAAACGCAATTCTTTAATTTAACGATGTAATCCAGGAATTCGGTTTCGGCGGTGCGGGAAACTGCGAAAAAGGCCGCAAACGCGAGATGGCGCCGCATACACGATTACTGCCTATTTATGTCGATAAAAATTAAATAAAAATTCTTATCGCGGTCCCTGGTGGTTGTTTTTCCATAAATCAGGTGTCAAATGAAAGGGAAAGGAATAAGCTACACGCTAAAAAATACTCTGTTGGTGTAACAATAGCCAGTTGACCGTAATAACAATTTTAATTGTTTAATTGCTTATAACAAATGAACCGCTCGTGGCATAATATTCACACCCATTGGAGATGTTAGCTGATCGTCCTAGCTGTAATTTATGTCCACTGGTCATTGATGTATCTCGCCAGGGAGAGGCAGTAATGACATTTATTTACAATTTAATTAAACAAATTCAATTATCTCTCGTTCTACTGCGCCGATTTTAATCAACCGCGTCTCGAACTAAAGAGAAAGGAATAAGCTACACGCTAAAAAATACTCTGTTGGTGTAACAATAGCCAGTTGACCGTAATAACAATTTTAATTGTTTAATTGCTTATAACAAATGAACCGATCGTGGCCTAATGTTCACACCCATTGGAGATGTTAGCTGATCGTCCTAGCTGTAATTTATGTCAACTGGTCATTGATGTATCTCGCCAGGGAGTGGCAGTAATCGCATTTGTTTATAATTTAATTAAACAAATTCAATTATCTCGCGTTCTACTGAGCCGATTTTAATCAACCGCGTCTCGAACGAAAGGGAAACGAATAAGCTACACGCTAAAAAATACCCTGTTGGTGTAACTATAGCCAGTTGCCCGTAATAACAATTTTATTGGTTTAATTGCTTATAACAACTGAACTGCTCGTGGCATAATGTTCACACCTATTGGAGATGATAGCTGATCGTCCTAGCAATAATTTATGTCCACTGGTCATTGATGTATCTCTCCAGGGAGTGGCAGTAATCGCATTTGTTGATAATTTATTTAAACAAATTCAATTATCTCTCGTTCTACTGCGCCGATTTTAATCAACCGCGTCTCGAACTAAAGAGAAAGGAATAAGCTACACGCTAAAAAATACTCTGTTGGTGTAACAATAGCCAGTTGACCGTAATAACAATTTTAATTGTTTAATTGCTTATAACAAATGAACCGATAGTGGCCTAATGTTCACACCCATTGGAGATGTTAGCTGATCGTCCTAGCTGTAATTTATGTCAACTGGTCATTGATGTATCTCGCCAGGGAGTGGCAGTAATCGCATTTGTTTATAATTTAATTAAACAAATTCAATTATCTCGCGTTCTACTGAGCCGATTTTAATCAACCGCGTCTCGAACGAAAGGGAAACGAATAAGCTACACGCTAAAAAATACCCTGTTGGTGTAACTATAGCCAGTTGCCCGTAATAACAATTTTATTGGTTTAATTGCTTATAACAACTGAACTGCTCGTGGCATAATGTTCACACCTATTGGAGATGATAGCTGATCGTCCTAGCAATAATTTATGTCCACTGGTCATTGATGTATCTCTCCAGGGAGTGGCAGTAATCGCATTTGTTGATAATTTATTTAAACAAATTCAATTATCTCTCGTTCTACTGCGCCGATTTTAATCAACCGCGTCTCGAACTAAAGGGAAACGAATAAGCTACACGCTCAAAAATACCCTGTTGGCGTAAAAATAGCCAGTTGACCGTAATAACAATTTTAATTGTTTAATTGCTTATAACAAATGAACCGCTCGTGGCATAATGTTCACACCTATTGGAGATGTTAGCCGATCGTCCTAGCTCTAATTTACGTCCACTGGTCATTGATGTATCTCGCCATGGAGAGGCAGTAATGACATTTGTTTATAATATAATTAAACAAATTCAATTATCTCGCGTTCTACTGAGCCGATGTTAATCAACCGCGTCTCGAACGAAAGGGAAACGAATAAGCTACACGCTAAAAAATACCCTGTTGGTGTAACTAAAGCCAGTTGCCACTAATAACAATTTGAATTGTTGAATTGCTTATAACAAATGAACCGCTCGTGGCATAATGTTCACACCTATTGGACATGTTAGCTGATCCTCCTAGCTCTAATTTACGTCCACTGGTCATTGATGTATCTCGCCAGGGAGAGGCAGTAATGACATTTGTTTATAATTTAATTAAACAAATTCAATTATCTCTCGTTCTACTGCGCCGATTTTAATCAACCGCTAATCGAACTAAAGGGAAACGAATAAGCTACACGCTAAAAAATACCCTGTTGGTGTAACTATAGCCAGTTGCCCGTAATAACAATTTTATTGGTTTAATTGCTTATAACAACTGAACTGCTCGTGGCATAATGTTCACACCTATTGGAGATGATAGCTGATCGTCCTAGCAATAATTTATGTCCACTGGTCATTGATGTATCTCTCCAGGGAGTGGCAGTAATCGCATTTGTTGATAATTTATTTAAACAAATTCAATTATCTCTCGTTCTACTGCGCCGATTTTAATCAACCGCGTCTCGAACTAAAGGGAAACGAATAAGCTACACGCTCAAAAATACCCTGTTGGCGTAAAAATAGCCAGTTGACCGTAATAACAATTTTAATTGTTTAATTGCTTATAACAAATGAACCGCTCGTGGCATAATGTTCACACCTATTGGAGATGTTAGCCGATCGTCCTAGCTCTAATTTACGTTCACTGGTCATTGATGTATCTCGCCATGGAGAGGCAGTAATGACATTTGTTTATAATATAATTAAACAAATTCAATTATCTCGCGTTCTACTGAGCCGATGTTAATCAACCGCGTCTCGAACGAAAGGGAAACGAATAAGCTACACGCTAAAAAATACCCTGTTGGTGTAACTATAGCCAGTTGCCACTAATAACAATTTTTATTGTTGAATTGCTTATAACAAATGAACCGCTCGTGGCATAATGTTCACACCTATTGGACATGTTAGCTGATCCTCCTAGCTTTAATTTATATCCTCTGGGCATTGATGTACCTGGCCAGGGAGTGGCAGTAATCGCATTTGTTGATACTTTATTTAAACAAATTCAATTATCTCGCGTTCTACTGGGCCGATTTTAGTCAACGACATCTCAAATTGAAGCTCTTGGTTCAAGGAACAATCGGATTCACTATTAGATCGGCCCTCGTGTATAGTTTCAGTGCAATAGCCAAACGAAATATTTATTTGTTTATAAAATTATGCAGCGCATGCGATATATGCAAATCGTTTATTGTCGCGTAGCAGCATCCTTTACCTTCATTTTGAGCACTCGATCATTAATCTAGCGCCACCAGAAGCCGAGATAATTGCAGTGACCCGGAGCTACTATTTTTGCCGATATTTCAATTGTTAATAACATTCGAACATCAAAGGCTATATGGTTGCAACTGTTGGAGCAGATAGCTATGGTTCATAGCTTTCATTTAAGACATGTCCGGTTAAAAAATACGCGGTAGAAGCCGAGAAAAACGCAATTCTTTAATTTAACGATGTAATCCAGGAATTCGGTTTCGGCGGTGCGGGAAACTGCGAAAAAGGCCGCAAACGCGAGATGGCGCCGCATACACGATTACTGCCTATTTATGTCGATAAAAATTAAATAAAAATTCTTATCGCGGTCCCTGGTGGTTGTTTTTCAATAAATCAGGTGTCAAATGAAAGGGAAAGGAATAAGCTACACGCTAAAAAATACTCTGTTGGTGTAACAATAGCCAGTTGACCGTAATAACAATTTTAATTGTTTAATTGCTTATAACAAATGAACCGCTCGTGGCATAATATTCACACCCATTGGAGATGTTAGCTGATCGTCCTAGCTGTAATTTATGTCCACTGGTCATTGATGTATCTCGCCAGGGAGAGGCAGTAATGACATTTATTTACAATTTAATTAAACAAATTCAATTATCTCTCGTTCTACTGCGCCGATTTTAATCAACCGCGTCTCGAACTAAAGAGAAAGGAATAAGCTACACGCTAAAAAATACTCTGTTGGTGTAACAATAGCCAGTTGACCGTAATAACAATTTTAATTGTTTAATTGCTTATGACAAATGAACCGATCGTGGCCTAATGTTCACACCCATTGGAGATGTTAGCTGATCGTCCTAGCTGTAATTTATGTCAACTGGTCATTGATGTATCTCGCCAGGGAGTGGCAGTAATCGCATTTGTTTATAATTTAATTAAACAAATTCAATTATCTCGCGTTCTACTGAGCCGATTTTAATCAACCGCGTCTCGAACGAAAGGGAAACGAATAAGCTACACGCTAAGAAATACCCCGTTGGCGTAACTATAGCCAGTTGACCGTAATAACAATTTTAATTGGTTGAATGTTTATAACAAATGAACCGCACATGGAATCATGTTCACACCTATTGGAGATGTTAGCTGATCCTCCTAGCTGTAATTTATGTCCACGGGTCATTGATGTATCTCTCCAGGGAGTGGCAGTAATCGCATTTGTTGATAATTTATTTAAACAAATTCAATTATCTCGCGTTCTACTAGGCCGATTTTAGTCAACGACATCTCAAATTGAAGCTCTTGGTTCAAGGAACAATCGGATTCACTATTAGATCGGCCCTCGTGTATAGTTTCAGTGCAATAGCCAAACGAAATATTTATTTGTTTATAAAATTATACAGCGCATGCGATATATGCATATCGTTTATTGTCGCGTAGCAGCATCCTTTACCTTCATTTTGAGCACTCGATCATTAATCTAGCGCCACCAGAAGCCGAGATAATTGCAGTGACCCGGAGACTATTTTTGCCGATATTTCAATTGTTAATAACATTCGAACCTCAAAGGCTATATGGTTGCAACTGTTGGAGCAGATAGCTATGGTCCATAGCTTTCATTTGAGACAAGTCCGGTTAAAAAATACGCGGTAGAAGCCGAGAAAAACGCAATTCTTTAATTTAACGATGTAATCCAGGAATTCGGTTTCGGCGGTGCGGGAAACTGCGAAAAAGGCCGCAAACGCGAGATGGCGCCGCATACACGATTACTGCCTATTTATGTCGATAAAAATTAAATAAAAATTCTTATCGCGGTCCCTGGTGGTTGTTTTTCCATAAATCAGGTGTCAAATGAAAGGGAAAGGAATAAGCTACACGCTAAAAAATACTCTGTTGGTGCAACAATAGCCAGTTGACCGTAATAACAATTTTAATTGTTTAATTGCTTATAACAAATGAACCGTTCGTGCCATAATGTTCACACCTATTGGAGATGTTAGCTGATCGTCCTAGCTGTAATTTCTGTCCGCTGGTCATTGATGTATCTCGCCAGGGAGAGGCAGTAATGACATTTATTTATAATTTAATTAAACAAATTCAATTATCTCTCGTTCTACTGCGCCGATTTTAATCAACCGCGTCTCGAACTAAAGGGAAAGGAATAAGCTACACGCTAAAAAATACTCTGTTGGTGTAACAATAGCCAGATGACCGTAATAACAATTTTAATTGTTTAATTGCTTATAACAAATGAACCGCTCGTGGCATAATGTTCACACCTATTGGAGATGTTAGCCGATCGTCCTAGCTCTAATTTACGTCCACTGGTCATTGATGTATCTCGCCAGGGAGTGGCAGTAATCGCATTTGTTTATAATTTAATTAAACAAATTCAATTATCTCGCGTTCTACTGAGCCGATTTTAATCAACCGCGTCTCGAACGAAAGGGAAACGAATAAGCTACACGCTAAGAAATACCCCGTTGGCATAACTATAGCCAGTTGACCGTAATAACAATTTTAATTGGTTGATTGTTTATAACAAATGAACCGCACTTGGAATCATGTTCACACCTATTGGAGATGTTAGCCGATCGTCCTAGCTCTAATTTACGTCCACTGGTCATTCATGTATCTCGCCAGGGAGAGGCAGTAATGACATTTGTTTATAATTTAATTAAACAAATTCAATTATCTCGCGTTCTACTGAGCCGATTTTAATCAACCGCGTCTCGAACGAAAGGGAAACGAATAAGCTACACGCTAAAAAATACCCTGTTGGTGTAACTAAAGCCAGTTGCCACTAATAACAATTTGAATTGTTGAATTGCTTATAACAAATGAACCGCTCGTGGCATAATGTTCACACCTATTGGACATGTTAGCTGATCCTCCTAGCTCTAATTTACGTCCACTGGTCATTGATGTATCTCGCCAGGGAGAGGCAGTAATGACATTTGTTTATAATTTAATTAAACAAATTCAATTATCTCTCGTTCTACTGCGCCGATTTTAATCAACCGCTAATCGAACTAAAGGGAAACGAATAAGCTACACGCTAAAAAATACCCTGTTGGTGTAACTATAGCCAGTTGCCCGTAATAACAATTTTATTGGTTTAATTGCTTATAACAACTGAACTGCTCGTGGCATAATGTTCACACCTATTGGAGATGATAGCTGATCGTCCTAGCAATAATTTATGTCCACTGGTCATTGATGTATCTCTCCAGGGAGTGGCAGTAATCGCATTTGTTGATAATTTATTTAAACAAATTCAATTATCTCGCGTTCTACTAGGCCAATTTTAATCAACCGCGTCTCGAACTAAAGGGAAACGAATAAGCTGCACGCTAAAAAATACCCTGTTGGTGTAACAATAGCCAGATGACCGTAATAACAATTTTAATTGGTTGATTGTTTATAACAAATGAACCGCACTTGGAATCATGTTCACACCTATTGTAGATGTTAGCCGATCGTCCTAGCTCTAATTTACGTCCACTGGTCATTGATGTATCTCGCCAGGGAGAGGCAGTAATGACATTTGTTTATAATTTAATTAAACAAATTCAATTATCTCGCGTTCTACTGAGCCGATTTTAATCAACCGCGTCTCGAACTAAAGGGAAACGAATAAGCTACACGCTAAAAAATACCCTGTTGGTGTGACTATAGCCAGTTGCCACTAATAACAATTTGAATTGTTGAATTGCTTATAACAAATGAACCGCTCGTGGCATAATGTTCGCACCCATTGGAGATGTTAGCTGATCGTCCTAGCTGTAATTTATGTCCACTGGTCATTGATGTATCTCGCCAGGGAGAGGCAGTAATGACATTTGTTTATAATTTAATTAAACAAATTCAATTATCTCTCGTTCTACTGCGCCGATTTTAATCAACCGCGTCTTGAACTAAAGGGAAACGAATAAGCTACACGCTAAAAGATACCGTGTTGGTGTAACAATAGCCGGTTGACCGTAATAACAATTTTAATTGGTTGATTGTTTATAACAAGTGAACCGATCGTGGCCTAATGTTCACACCCATTGGAGATGTTAGCAGATCGTCCTAGCTGTAATTTATGTCAACTGGTCATTGATGTATCTCGCCAGGGAGTGGCAGTAATCGCATTTGTTTATAATTTAATTAAACAAATTCAATTATCTCGCGTTCTACTGAGCCGATTTTAATCAACCGCGTCTCGAACGAAAGGGAAACGAATAAGCTACACGCTAAGAAATACCCCGTTGGCGTAACTATAGCCAGTTGACCGTAATAACAATTTTAATTGTTTAATTGCTTATAACAAATGAACCGATCGTGGCCTAATGTTCACACCCATTGGAGATGTTAGCAGATCGTCCTAGCTGTAATTTATGTCAACTGGTCATTGATGTATCTCGCCAGGGAGTGGCAGTAATCGCATTTGTTTATAATTTAATTAAACAAATTCAATTATCTCGCGTTCTACTGAGCCGATTTTAATCAACCGCGTCTCGAACGAAAGGGAAACGAATAAGCTACACGCTAAGAAATACCCCGTTGGCGTAACTATAGCCAGTTGACCGTAATAACAATTTTAATTGGTTGAATGTTTATAACAAATGAACCGCACATGGAATCATGTTCACACCTATTGGAAATGTTAGCTGATCCTCCTAGCTGTAATTTATGTCCACGGGTCATTGATGTATCTCTCCAGGGAGTGGCAGTAATCGCATTTGTTGATAATTTATTTAAACAAATTCAATTATCTCGCGTTCTACTAGGCCGATTTTAGTCAACGACATCTCAAATTGAAGCTCTTGGTTCAAGGAACAATCGGATTCACTATTAGATCGGCCCTCGTGTATAGTTTCAGTGCAATAGCCAAACGAAATATTTATTTGTTTATAAAATTATACAGCGCATGCGATATATGCATATCGTTTATTGTCGCGTAGCAGCATCCTTGACCTTCATTTTGAGTACTCGATCATTAATCTAGCGCCACCAGAAGCCGAGATAATTGCAGTGACCCGGAGACTATTTTTGCCGATATTTCAATTGTTAATAACATTCGAACCTCAAAGGCTATATGGTTGCAACTGTTGGAGCAGATAGCTATGGTCCATAGCTTTCATTTGAGACAAGTCCGGTTAAAAAATACGCGGTAGAAGCCGAGAAAAACGCAATTCTTTAATTTAACGATGTAATCCAGGAATTCGGTTTCGGCGGTGCGGGAAACTGCGAAAAAGGCCGCAAACGCGAGATGGCGCCGCATACACGATTACTGCCTATTTATGTCGATAAAAATTAAATAAAAATTCTTATCGCGGTCCCTGGTGGTTGTTTTTCCATAAATCAGGTGTCAAATGAAAGGGAAAGGAATAAGCTACACGCTAAAAAATACTCTGTTGGTGTAACAATAGCCAGTTGACCGTAATAACAATTTTAATTGTTTAATTGCTTATAACAAATGAACCGCTCGTGGCATAATATTCACACCCATTGGAGATGTTAGCTGATCGTCCTAGCTGTAATTTATGTCCACTGGTCATTGATGTATCTCGCCAGGGAGAGGCAGTAATGACATTTATTTACAATTTAATTAAACAAATTCAATTATCTCTCGTTCTACTGCGCCGATTTTAATCAACCGCGTCTCGAACTAAAGAGAAAGGAATAAGCTACACGCTAAAAAATACTCTGTTGGTGTAACAATAGCCAGTTGACCGTAATAACAATTTTAATTGTTTAATTGCTTATAACAAATGAACCGATCGTGGCCTAATGTTCACACCCATTGGAGATGTTAGCTGATCGTCCTAGCTGTAATTTATGTCAACTGGTCATTGATGTATCTCGCCAGGGAGTGGCAGTAATCGCATTTGTTTATAATTTAATTAAACAAATTCAATTATCTCGCGTTCTACTGAGCCGATTTTAATCAACCGCGTCTCGAACGAAAGGGAAACGAATAAGCTACACGCTCAAAAATACCCTGTTGGCGTAAAAATAGCCAGTTGACCGTAATAACAATTTTAATTGTTTAATTGCTTATAACAAATGAACCGCTCGTGGCATAATGTTCACACCTATTGGAGATGTTAGCCGATCGTCCTAGCTCTAATTTACGTCCACTGGTCATTGATGTATCTCGCCATGGAGAGGCAGTAATGACATTTGTTTATAATATAATTAAACAAATTCAATTATCTCGCGTTCTACTGAGCCGATGTTAATCAACCGCGTCTCGAACGAAAGGGAAACGAATAAGCGACACGCTAAAAAATACCCTGTTGGTGTAACTAAAGCCAGTTGCCACTAATAACAATTTGAATTGTTGAATTGCTTATAACAAATGAACCGCTCGTGGCATAATGTTCACACCTATTGGACATGTTAGCTGATCCTCCTAGCTCTAATTTACGTCCACTGGTCATTGATGTATCTCGCCAGGGAGAGGCAGTAATGACATTTGTTTATAATTTAATTAAACAAATTCAATTATCTCTCGTTCTACTGCGCCGATTTTAATCAACCGCTAATCGAACTAAAGGGAAACGAATAAGCTACACGCTAAAAAATACCCTGTTGGTGTAACTATAGCCAGTTGCCCGTAATAACAATTTTATTGGTTTAATTGCTTATAACAACTGAACTGCTCGTGGCATAATGTTCACACCTATTGGAGATGATAGCTGATCGTCCTAGCAATAATTTATGTCCACTGGTCATTGATGTATCTCTCCAGGGAGTGGCAGTAATCGCATTTGTTGATAATTTATTTAAACAAATTCAATTATCTCTCGTTCTACTGCGCCGATTTTAATCAACCGCGTCTCGAACTAAAGGGAAACGAATAAGCTACACGCTCAAAAATACCCTGTTGGCGTAAAAATAGCCAGTTGACCGTAATAACAATTTTAATTGTTTAATTGCTTATAACAAATGAACCGCTCGTGGCATAATGTTCACACCTATTGGAGATGTTAGCCGATCGTCCTAGCTCTAATTTACGTTCACTGGTCATTGATGTATCTCGCCATGGAGAGGCAGTAATGACATTTGTTTATAATATAATTAAACAAATTCAATTATCTCGCGTTCTACTGAGCCGATGTTAATCAACCGCGTCTCGAACGAAAGGGAAACGAATAAGCTACACGCTAAAAAATACCCTGTTGGTGTAACTATAGCCAGTTGCCACTAATAACAATTTTTATTGTTGAATTGCTTATAACAAATGAACCGCTCGTGGCATAATGTTCACACCTATTGGACATGTTAGCTGATCCTCCTAGCTTTAATTTATATCCTCTGGGCATTGATGTACCTGGCCAGGGAGTGGCAGTAATCGCATTTGTTGATACTTTATTTAAACAAATTCAATTATCTCGCGTTCTACTGGGCCGATTTTAGTCAACGACATCTCAAATTGAAGCTCTTGGTTCAAGGAACAATCGGATTCACTATTAGATCGGCCCTCGTGTATAGTTTCAGTGCAATAGCCAAACGAAATATTTATTTGTTTATAAAATTATGCAGCGCATGCGATATATGCAAATCGTTTATTGTCGCGTAGCAGCATCCTTTACCTTCATTTTGAGCACTCGATCATTAATCTAGCGCCACCAGAAGCCGAGATAATTGCAGTGACCCGGAGCTACTATTTTTGCCGATATTTCAATTGTTAATAACATTCGAAGATCAAAGGCTATATGGTTGCAACTGTTGGAGCAGATAGCTATGGTTCATAGCTTTCATTTAAGACATGTCCGGTTAAAAAACACGCGGTAGAAGCCGAGAAAAACGCAATTCTTTAATTTAACGATGTAATCCTGGAATTCGGTTTCGGCGGTGCGGGAAACTGCGAAAAAGGCCGCAAACGCGAGATGGCGCCGCATACACGATTACTGCCTATTTATGTCGATAAAAATTAAATAAAAATTCTTATCGCGGTCCCTGGTGGTTGTTTTTCAATAAATCAGGTGTCAAATGAAATGGAAAGGAATAAGCTACACGCTAAAAAATACTCTGTTGGTGTAACAATAGCCAGTTGACCGTAATAACAATTTTAATTGTTTAATTGCTTATAACAAATGAACCGCTCGTGGCATAATATTCACACCCATTGGAGATGTTAGCTGATCGTCCTAGCTGTAATTTATGTCCACTGGTCATTGATGTATCTCGCCAGGGAGAGGCAGTAATGACATTTATTTACAATTTAATTAAACAAATTCAATTATCTCTCGTTCTACTGCGCCGATTTTAATCAACCGCGTCTCGAACTAAAGAGAAAGGAATAAGCTACACGCTAAAAAATACTCTGTTGGTGTAACAATAGCCAGTTGACCGTAATAACAATTTTAATTGTTTAATTGCTTATAACAAATGAACCGATCGTGGCCTAATGTTCACACCCATTGGAGATGTTAGCTGATCGTCCTAGCTGTAATTTATGTCAACTGGTCATTGATGTATCTCGCCAGGGAGTGGCAGTAATCGCATTTGTTTATAATTTAATTAAACAAATTCAATTATCTCGCGTTCTACTGAGCCGATTTTAATCAACCGCGTCTCGAACGAAAGGGAAACGAATAAGCTACACGCTAAGAAATACCCCGTTGGCGTAACTATAGCCAGTTGACCGTAATAACAATTTTAATTGGTTGAATGTTTATAACAAATGAACCGCACATGGAATCATGTTCACACCTATTGGAGATGTTAGCTGATCCTCCTAGCTGTAATTTATGTCCACGGGTCATTGATGTATCTCTCCAGGGAGTGGCAGTAATCGCATTTGTTGATAATTTATTTAAACAAATTCAATTATCTCGCGTTCTACTAGGCCGATTTTAGTCAACGACATCTCAAATTGAAGCTCTTGGTTCAAGGAACAATCGGATTCACTATTAGATCGGCCCTCGTGTATAGTTTCAGTGCAATAGCCAAACGAAATATTTATTTGTTTATAAAATTATACAGCGCATGCGATATATGCATATCGTTTATTGTCGCGTAGCAGCATCCTTTACCTTCATTTTGAGCACTCGATCATTAATCTAGCGCCACCAGAAGCCGAGATAATTGCAGTGACCCGGAGACTATTTTTGCCGATATTTCAATTGTTAATAACATTCGAACCTCAAAGGCTATATGGTTGCAACTGTTGGAGCAGATAGCTATGGTCCATAGCTTTCATTTGAGACAAGTCCGGTTAAAAAATACGCGGTAGAAGCCGAGAAAAACGCAATTCTTTAATTTAACGATGTAATCCAGGAATTCGGTTTCGGCGGTGCGGGAAACTGCGAAAAAGGCCGCAAACGCGAGATGGCGCCGCATACACGATTACTGCCTATTTATGTCGATAAAAATTAAATAAAAATTCTTATCGCGGTCCCTGGTGGTTGTTTTTCCATAAATCAGGTGTCAAATGAAAGGGAAAGGAATAAGCTACACGCTAAAAAATACTCTGTTGGTGCAACAATAGCCAGTTGACCGTAATAACAATTTTAATTGTTTAATTGCTTATAACAAATGAACCGTTCGTGCCATAATGTTCACACCTATTGGAGATGTTAGCTGATCGTCCTAGCTGTAATTTCTGTCCGCTGGTCATTGATGTATCTCGCCAGGGAGAGGCAGTAATGACATTTATTTATAATTTAATTAAACAAATTCAATTATCTCTCGTTCTACTGCGCCGATTTTAATCAACCGCGTCTCGAACTAAAGGGAAAGGAATAAGCTACACGCTAAAAAATACTCTGTTGGTGTAACAATAGCCAGATGACCGTAATAACAATTTTAATTGTTTAATTGCTTATAACAAATGAACCGCTCGTGGCATAATGTTCACACCTATTGGAGATGTTAGCCGATCGTCCTAGCTCTAATTTACGTCCACTGGTCATTGATGTATCTCGCCAGGGAGTGGCAGTAATCGCATTTGTTTATAATTTAATTAAACAAATTCAATTATCTCGCGTTCTACTGAGCCGATTTTAATCAACCGCGTCTCGAACGAAAGGGAAACGAATAAGCTACACGCTAAGAAATACCCCGTTGGCATAACTATAGCCAGTTGACCGTAATAACAATTTTAATTGGTTGATTGTTTATAACAAATGAACCGCACTTGGAATCATGTTCACACCTATTGGAGATGTTAGCCGATCGTCCTAGCTCTAATTTACGTCCACTGGTCATTCATGTATCTCGCCAGGGAGAGGCAGTAATGACATTTGTTTATAATTTAATTAAACAAATTCAATTATCTCGCGTTCTACTGAGCCGATTTTAATCAACCGCGTCTCGAACGAAAGGGAAACGAATAAGCTACACGCTAAAAAATACCCTGTTGGTGTAACTAAAGCCAGTTGCCACTAATAACAATTTGAATTGTTGAATTGCTTATAACAAATGAACCGCTCGTGGCATAATGTTCACACCTATTGGACATGTTAGCTGATCCTCCTAGCTCTAATTTACGTCCACTGGTCATTGATGTATCTCGCCAGGGAGAGGCAGTAATGACATTTGTTTATAATTTAATTAAACAAATTCAATTATCTCTCGTTCTACTGCGCCGATTTTAATCAACCGCTAATCGAACTAAAGGGAAACGAATAAGCTACACGCTAAAAAATACCCTGTTGGTGTAACTATAGCCAGTTGCCCGTAATAACAATTTTATTGGTTTAATTGCTTATAACAACTGAACTGCTCGTGGCATAATGTTCACACCTATTGGAGATGATAGCTGATCGTCCTAGCAATAATTTATGTCCACTGGTCATTGATGTATCTCTCCAGGGAGTGGCAGTAATCGCATTTGTTGATAATTTATTTAAACAAATTCAATTATCTCGCGTTCTACTAGGCCAATTTTAATCAACCGCGTCTCGAACTAAAGGGAAACGAATAAGCTGCACGCTAAAAAATACCCTGTTGGTGTAACAATAGCCAGATGACCGTAATAACAATTTTAATTGGTTGATTGTTTATAACAAATGAACCGCACTTGGAATCATGTTCACACCTATTGTAGATGTTAGCCGATCGTCCTAGCTCTAATTTACGTCCACTGGTCATTGATGTATCTCGCCAGGGAGAGGCAGTAATGACATTTGTTTATAATTTAATTAAACAAATTCAATTATCTCGCGTTCTACTGAGCCGATTTTAATCAACCGCGTCTCGAACTAAAGGGAAACGAATAAGCTACACGCTAAAAAATACCCTGTTGGTGTGACTATAGCCAGTTGCCACTAATAACAATTTGAATTGTTGAATTGCTTATAACAAATGAACCGCTCGTGGCATAATGTTCGCACCCATTGGAGATGTTAGCTGATCGTCCTAGCTGTAATTTATGTCCACTGGTCATTGATGTATCTCGCCAGGGAGAGGCAGTAATGACATTTGTTTATAATTTAATTAAACAAATTCAATTATCTCTCGTTCTACTGCGCCGATTTTAATCAACCGCGTCTTGAACTAAAGGGAAACGAATAAGCTACACGCTAAAAGATACCGTGTTGGTGTAACAATAGCCGGTTGACCGTAATAACAATTTTAATTGGTTGATTGTTTATAACAAGTGAACCGCACATGGAATAATGTTCACACCCATTGGAGATGTTAGCTGATCGTCCTAGCTGTAATTTATGTCCACTGGTCATTGATGTATCTCGCCAGGGAGAGGCAGTAATGACATTTGTTTATAATTTAATTAAACAAATTCAATTATCTCTCGTTCTACTGCGCCGATTTTAATCAACCGCGTCTCGAACTAAAGGGAAACGAATAAGCTACACGCTCAAAAATACCCTGTTGGCGTAAAAATAGCCAGTTGACCGTAATAACAATTTTAATTGTTTAATTGCTTATAACAAATGAACCGCTCGTGGCATAATGTTCACACCTATTGGACATGTTAGCTGATCCTCCTAGCTTTAATTTATATCCTCTGGGCATTGATGTATCTGGCCAGGGAGTGGCAGTAATCGCATTTGTTGATACTTTATTTAAACAAATTCAATTATCTCGCGTTCTACTGGGCCGATTTTAGTCATGACATCTCAAATTGAAGCTCTTGGTTCAAGGAACAATCGGATTCACTATTAGATCGGCCCTCGTGTATAGTTTCAGTGCAATAGCCAAACGAAATATTTATTTGTTTATAAAATTATGCAGCGCATGCGATATATGCAAATCGTTTATTGTCGCGTAGCAGCATCCTTTACCTTCATTTTGAGCACTCGATCATTAATCTAGCGCCACCAGAAGCCGAGATAATTGCAGTGACCCGGAGCTACTATTTTTGCCGATATTTCAATTGTTAATAACATTCGAACATCAAAGGCTATATGGTTGCAACTGTTGGAGCAGATAGCTATGGTTCATAGCTTTCATTTAAGACATGTCCGGTTAAAAAATACGCGGTAGAAGCCGAGAAAAACGCAATTCTTTAATTTAACGATGTAATCCTGGAATTCGGTTTCGGCGATGCGGGAAACTGCGAAAAAGGCCGCAAACGCGAGATGGCGCCGCATACACGATTACTGCCTATTTATGTCGATAAAAATTAAATAAAAATTCTTATCGCGGTCCCTGGTGGTTGTTTTTCAATAAATCAGGTGTCAAATGAAAGGGAAAGGAATAAGCTACACGCTAAAAAATACTCTGTTGGTGTAACAATAGCCAGTTGACCGTAATAACAAGTTTAATTGTTTAATTGCTTATAACAAATGAACCGCTCGTGGCATAATGTTCACACCCATTGGAGATGTTAGCTGATCGTCCTAGCTGTAATTTATGTCCACTGGTCATTGATGTATCTCGCCAGGGAGAGGCAGTAATGACATTTATTTATAATTTAATTAAACAAATTCAATTATCTCGCGTTCTACTAGGCCGATTTTAGTCAACGACATCTCAAATTGAAGCTCTTGGTTCAAGGAACAATCGGATTCACTATTAGATCGGCCCTCGTGTATAGTTTCAGTGCAATAGCCAAACGAAATATTTATTTGTTTATAAAATTATACAGCGCATGCGATATATGCAAATCGTTTATTGGCGCGTAGCAGCATCCTTTACCTTCATTTTGAGCACTCGATCATTAATCTAGCGCCACCAGAAACCGAGATAATTGCAGTGACCCGGAGACTATTTTTGCCGATACTTCAATTGTTAATAACATTCGAACCTCAAAGGCTATATGGTTGCAACTGTTGGAGCAGATAGCTATGGTTCATAGCTTTCATTTAATACAAGTCCGGTTAAAAAATACGCGGTAGAAGCCGAGAAAAACGCAATTCTTTAATTTAACGATGTAATCCAGGAATTCGGTTTCGGCGGTGCGGGAAACTGCGAAAAAGGCCGCAAACGCGAGATGGCGCCGCATACACGATTACTGCCTATTTATGTCGATAAAAATTAAATTAAAATTCTTATCGCGGTCCCTGGTGGTTGTTTTTCAATAAATCAGGTGTCAAATGAAAGGGAAAGGAATAAGCTACACGCTAAAAAATACCCTGTTGGTGTAACTATAGCCAGTTGCCACTAATAACAATTTGAATTGTTGAATTGCTTATAACAAATGAACCGCTCGTGGCATAATGTTCACACCCATTGGAGATGTTAGCTGACCGTCCTAGCTGTAATTTATGTCCACTGGTCATTGATGTATCTCGACAGGGAGAGGCAGTAATGACATTTGTTTATAATATAATTAAACAAATTCAATTATCTCTCGTTCTACTGCGCCGATTTTAATCAACCGCGTCTCGAACTAAAGGGAAACGAATAAGCTACACGCTAAAAAATACCGTGTTGGTGTAACAATAGCCAGTTGACCGTAATAACAATTTTAATTGGTTGATTGTTTATAACAAATGAACCGCACATGGAATCATGTTCACACCTATTGGAGATGTTAGCCGATCGTGCTAGCTCTAATTTACGTCCACTGGTCATTGATGTATCTCGCCAGGGAGAGGCAGTAATGACATTTGTTTATAATTTAATTAAACAAATTCAATTATCTCGCGTTCTACTGAGCCGATTTTAATCAACCGCGTCTCGAACGAAAGGGAAACGAATAAGCTACACGCTAAAAAATACCCTGTTGGTGTAACTAAACCCAGTTGCCACTAATAACAATTTGAATTGTTGAATTGCTTATAACAAATGAACCGCTCGTGGCATAATGTTCACACCTATTGGACATGTTAGCTGATCCTAGCTCTAATTTATGTCCACTGGTCATTGATGTATCTCGCCAGGGAGAGGCAGTAATGACATTTGTTTATAATTTAATTAAACAAATTCAATTATCTCTCGTTCTACTGCGCCGATTTTAATCAACCGCTAATCGAACTAAAGGGAAACGAATAAGCTATACGCTAAAAAATACCCTGTTGGTGTAACTATAGCCAGTTGCCCGTAATAACAATTTTATTGGTTTAATTGCTTATAACAACTGAACTGCTCGTGGCATAATGTTCACACCTATTGGAGATGATAGCTGATCGTCCTAGCAATAATTTATGTCCACTGGTCATTGATGTATCTCTCCAGGGAGTGGCAGTAATCGCATTTGTTGATAATTTATTTAAACAAATTCAATTATCTCGCGTTCTACTAGGCCGATTTTAATCAACCGCGTCTCGAACTAAAGGGAAACGAATAAGCTACACGCTAAAAAATACCCTGTTGGTGTGACTATAGCCAGTTGCCACTAATAACAATTTGAATTGTTGAATTGTTTATAACAAGTGAACCGCACATGGAATAATGTTCACACCTATTGGAGATGTTAGCCGATCGTCCTAGCTCTAATTTACGTCCACTGGTCATTGATGTATCTCGCCAGGGAGAGGCAGTAATGACATTTGTTTATAATTTAATTAAACAAATTCAATTAT
Source organism: Nomada lathburiana (assembly GCA_963667235.1). Taxonomy (NCBI): domain Eukaryota; kingdom Metazoa; phylum Arthropoda; class Insecta; order Hymenoptera; family Apidae; genus Nomada; species Nomada lathburiana. Next base: position 9,820,754 of record OY763897.1, on the reverse strand, counting down.
CTCGCGTTCGACTGAGCCGATTTTAATCAACCGCGTCTCGAACTAAAGGGAAACGAATAAGCTACACGCTAAAAAATACCCTGTTGGTGTAACTAAAGCCAGTTGCCACTAATAACAATTTGAATTGTTGAATTGCTTATAACAAATGAACCGCTCGTGGCATAATGTTCACACCTATTGGACATGTTAGCTGATCCTCCTAGCTCTAATTTACGTCCACTGGTCATTGATGTATCTCGCCAGGGAGAGGCAGTAATGACATTTGTTTATAATTTAATTAAACAAATTCAATTATCTCTTGTTCTACTGCGCCCATTTTAATCAACCGCTAATCGAACTAAAGGGAAACGAATAAGCTATACGCTAAAAAATACCCTGTTGGTGTAACTATAGCCAGTTGCCCGTAATAACAATTTTATTGGTTTAATTGCTTATAACAACTGAACTGCTCGTGGCATAATGTTCACACCTATTGGAGATGATAGCTGATCGTCCTAGCAATAATTTATGTCCACTGGTCATTGATGTATCTCTCCAGGGAGTGGCAGTAATCGCATTTGTTGATAATTTATTTAAACAAATTCAATTACCTCGCGTTCTACTAGGCCGATTTTAATCAACCGCGTCTCGAACTAAAGGGAAACGAATAAGCTACACGCTAAAAAATACCCTGTTGGTGTGACTATAGCCAGTTGCCACTAATAACAATTTGAATTGTTGAATTGTTTATAACAAGTGAACCGCACATGGAATAATGTTCACACCTATTGGAGATGTTAGCCGATCGTCCTAGCTCTAATTTACGTCCTCTGGTCATTGATGTATCTCGCCAGGGAGAGGCAGTAATGACATTTGTTTATAATTTAATTAAACAAATTCAATTATCTCGCGTTCTACTGAGCCGATTTTAATCAACCGCATCTCGAACGAAAGGGAAACGAATAAGCTACACGCTAAAAAATACCCTGTTGGTGTAACTAAAGCCAGTTGCGACTAATAACAATTTGAATTGTTGAATTGCTTATAACAAATGAACCGCTCGTGGCATAATGTTCACACCTATTGGACATGTTAGCTGATCCTCCTGGCTCTAATTTACGTCCACTGGTCATTGATGTATCTCGCCAGGGAGAGGCAGTAATGACATTTGTTTATAATTTAATTAAACAAATTCAATTATCTCTCGTTCTACTGCGCCGATTTTAATCAACCGCTAATCGAACTAAAGGGAAACGAATAAGCTACACGCTAAAAAATACCCTGTTGGTGTAACTATAGCCAGTTGCCCGTAATAACAATTTTATTGGTTTAATTGCTTATAACAACTGAACCGCTCGTGGCATAATGTTCACACCTATTGGAGATGATAGCTGATCGTCCTAGCTATAATTTATGTCCACTGGTCATTGATGCATCTCTCCAGGGAGCGGCAGTAATCGCATTTGTTGATAATTTATTTAAACAAATTCAATTATCTCGCGTTCTACTAGGCCGATTTTAGTCAACGACATCTCAAATTGAAGCTCTTGGTTCAAGGAACAATCGGATTCACTATTAGATCGGCCCTCGTGTATAGTTTCAGTGCAATAGCCAAACGAAATATTTATTTGTTTATAAAATTATGCAGCGCATGTGATATATGCAAATCGTTTATTGTCGCGTAGCAGCATCCTTTACCTTCATTTTGAGCACTCGATCATTAATCTAGCGCCACCAGAAGCCGAGATAATTGCAGTGACCCGGAGACTATTTTTGCCGATATTTCAATTGTTAATAACATTCGAACATCAAAGGCTATATGGTTGCAACTGTTGGAGCAGATAGCTATGGTTCATAGCTTTCATTTAAGACATGTCCGGTTAAAAAATACGCGGTAGAAGCCGAGAAAAACGCAATTCTTTAATTTAACGATGTAATCCTGGAATTCGGTTTCGGCGGTGCGGGAAACTGCGAAAAAGGCCGCAAACGCGAGATGGCGCCGCATACACGATTACTGCCTATTTATGTCGATAAAAATTAAATAAAAATTCTTATCGCGGTCCCTGGTGGTTGTTTTTCAATAAATCAGGTGTCAAATGAAAGGGAAAGGAATAAGCTACACGCTAAAAAATACTCTGTTGGTGTAACAATAGCCAGTTGACCGTAATAACAAGTTTAATTGTTTAATTGCTTATAACAAATGAACCGCTCGTGGCATAATGTTCACACCCATTGGAGATGTTAGCTGATCGTCCTAGCTGTAATTTATGTCGACTGGTCATTGATGTATCTCGCCAGGGAGAGGCAGTAATGACATTTGTTTATAATTTAATTAAACAAATTCAATTATCTCGCGTTCTACTGGGCCGATTTTAGTCAACGACATCTCAAATTGAAGCTCTTGGTTCAAGGAACAATCGGATTCACTATTAGATCGGTCCTCGTGTATAGTTTCAGTGCAATAGCCAAACGAAATATTTATTTGTTTATAAAATTATGCAGCGCATGCGATATATGCAAATCGTTTATTGTCGCGCAGCAGCATCCTTTACCTTCATTTTGAGCACTCGATCATTAATCTAGCGCCACCAGAAGCCGAGATAATTGCAGTGACCCGGAGACTATTTTTGCCGATATTTCAATTGTTAATAACATTCGAACATCAAAGGCTATATGGTTGCAACTGTTGGAGCAGATAGCTATGGTTCATAGCTTTCATTTGAGACAAGTCCGGTTAAAAAATACGCGGTAGAAGCCGAGAAAAACGCAATTCTTTAATTTAACGATGTAATCCAGGAATTCGGATTCGGCGGTGCGGGAAACTGCGAAAAAGGCCGCAAACGCGAGATGGCGCCGCATACACGATTACTGCCTATTTATGTCGATAAAAATTAAATAAAAATTCTTATCGCGGTCCCTGGTGGTTGTTTTTCCATAAATCAGGTGTCAAATGAAAGGGAAAGGAATAAGCTACACGCTAAAAAATACTCTGTTGGTGCAACAATAGCCAGTTGACCGTAATAACAATTTTAATTGTTTAATTGCTTATAACAAATGAACCGTTCGTGGCATAATGTTCACACCCATTGGAGATGTTAGCTGATCGTCCTAGCTGTAATTTATGTCAACTGGTCATTGATGTATCTCGCCAGGGAGTGGCAGTAATCGCATTTGTTTATAATTTAATTAAACAAATTCAATTATCTCGCGTTCTACTGAGCCGATTTTAATCAACCGCGTCTCGAACTAAAGGGAAACGAATAAGCTGCACGCTAAAAAATACCCTGTTGGTGTAACTAAAGCCAGTTGCCACTAATAACAATTTGAATTGTTGAATTGCTTATAACAAATGAACCGCTCGTGGCATAATGTTCACACCTATTGGACATGTTAGCTGATCCTCCTAGCTCTAATTTACGTCCACTGGTCATTGATGTATCTCGCCAGGGAGAGGCAGTAATGACATTTGTTTATAATATAATTAAACAAATTCAATTATCTCTCGTTCTACTGCGCCGATTTTAATCAACCGCGTCTCGAACTAAAGGGAAACGAATAAGCTACACGCTAAAAAATACCGTGTTGGTGTAACAATAGCCAGTTGACCGTAATAACAATTTTAATTGGTTGATTGTTTATAACAAATGAACCGCACATGGAATCATGTTCACACCTATTGGAGATGTTAGCCGATCGTGCTAGCTCTAATTTACGTCCACTGGTCATTGATGTATCTCGCCAGGGAGAGGCAGTAATGACATTTGTTTATAATTTAATTAAACAAATTCAATTATCTCGCGTTCTACTGAGCCGATTTTAATCAACCGCGTCTCGAACGAAAGGGAAACGAATAAGCTACACGCTAAAAAATACCCTGTTGGTGTAACTAAACCCAGTTGCCACTAATAACAATTTGAATTGTTGAATTGCTTATAACAAATGAACCGCTCGTGGCATAATGTTCACACCTATTGGACATGTTAGCTGATCCTAGCTCTAATTTATGTCCACTGGTCATTGATGTATCTCGCCAGGGAGAGGCAGTAATGACATTTGTTTATAATTTAATTAAACAAATTCAATTATCTCTCGTTCTACTGCGCCGATTTTAATCAACCGCTAATCGAACTAAAGGGAAACGAATAAGCTATACGCTAAAAAATACCCTGTTGGTGTAACTATAGCCAGTTGCCCGTAATAACAATTTTATTGGTTTAATTGCTTATAACAACTGAACTGCTCGTGGCATAATGTTCACACCTATTGGACATGTTAGCTGATCCTAGCTCTAATTTATGTCCACTGGTCATTGATGTATCTCGCCAGGGAGAGGCAGTAATGACATTTGTTTATAATTTAATTAAACAAATTCAATTATCTCTCGTTCTACTGCGCCGATTTTAATCAACCGCTAATCGAACTAAAGGGAAACGAATAAGCTATACGCTAAAAAATACCCTGTTGGTGTAACTATAGCCAGTTGCCCGTAATAACAATTTTATTGGTTTAATTGCTTATAACAACTGAACTGCTCGTGGCATAATGTTCACACCTATTGGAGATGATAGCTGATCGTCCTAGCAATAATTTATGTCCACTGGTCATTGATGTATCTCTCCAGGGAGTGGCAGTAATCGCATTTGTTGATAATTTATTTAAACAAATTCAATTATCTCGCGTTCTACTAGGCCGATTTTAATCAACCGCGTCTCGAACTAAAGGGAAACGAATAAGCTACACGCTAAAAAATACCCTGTTGGTGTGACTATAGCCAGTTGCCACTAATAACAATTTGAATTGTTGAATTGTTTATAACAAGTGAACCGCACATGGAATAATGTTCACACCTATTGGAGATGTTAGCCGATCGTCCTAGCTCTAATTTACGTCCACTGGTCATTGATGTATCTCGCCAGGGAGAGGCAGTAATGACATTTGTTTATAATTTAATTAAACAAATTCAATTATCTCGCGTTCGACTGAGCCGATTTTAATCAACCGCGTCTCGAACTAAAGGGAAACGAATAAGCTACACGCTAAAAAATACCCTGTTGGTGTAACTAAAGCCAGTTGCCACTAATAACAATTTGAATTGTTGAATTGCTTATAACAAATGAACCGCTCGTGGCATAATGTTCACACCTATTGGACATGTTAGCTGATCCTCCTAGCTCTAATTTACGTCCACTGGTCATTGATGTATCTCGCCAGGGAGAGGCAGTAATGACATTTGTTTATAATATAATTAAACAAATTCAATTATCTCTCGTTCTACTGCGCCGATTTTAATCAACCGCGTCTCGAACTAAAGGGAAAGGAATAAGCTACACGCTAAAAAATACTCTGTTGGTGTAACAATAGCCAGTTGACCGTAATAACAATTTTAATTGGTTGATTGTTTATAACAAATGAACCGCACATGGAATCATGTTCACACCTATTGGAGATGTTAGCCGATCGTGCTAGCTCTAATTTACGTCCACTGGTCATTGATGTATCTCGCCAGGGAGAGGCAGTAATGACATTTGTTTATAATTTAATTAAACAAATTCAATTATCTCGCGTTCTACTGAGCCGATTTTAATCAACCGCGTCTCGAACGAAAGGGAAACGAATAAGCTACACGCTAAAAAATACCCTGTTGGTGTAACTAAACCCAGTTGCCACTAATAACAATTTGAATTGTTGAATTGCTTATAACAAATGAACCGCTCGTGGCATAATGTTCACACCTATTGGACATGTTAGCTGATCCTAGCTCTAATTTATGTCCACTGGTCATTGATGTATCTCGCCAGGGAGAGGCAGTAATGACATTTGTTTATAATTTAATTAAACAAATTCAATTATCTCGCGTTCTACTGAGCCGATTTTAATCAACCGCATCTCGAACGAAAGGGAAACGAATAAGCTACACGCTAAAAAATACCCTGTTGGTGTAACTAAAGCCAGTTGCCACTAATAACAATTTGAATTGTTGAATTGCTTATAACAAATGAACCGCTCGTGGCATAATGTTCACACCTATTGGACATGTTAGCTGATCCTCCTGGCTCTAATTTACGTCCACTGGTCATTGATGTATCTCGCCAGGGAGAGGCAGTAATGACATTTGTTTATAATTTAATTAAACAAATTCAATTATCTCTCGTTCTACTGCGCCGATTTTAATCAACCGCTAATCGAACTAAAGGGAAACGAATAAGCTACACGCTAAAAAATACCCTGTTGGTGTAACTATAGCCAGTTGCCCGTAATAACAATTTTATTGGTTTAATTGCTTATAACAACTGAACCGCTCGTGGCATAATGTTCACACCTATTGGAGATGATAGCTGATCGTCCTAGCTATAATTTATGTCCACTGGTCATTGATGCATCTCTCCAGGGAGCGGCAGTAATCGCATTTGTTGATAATTTATTTAAACAAATTCAATTATCTCGCGTTCTACTAGGCCGATTTTAGTCAACGACATCTCAAATTGAAGCTCTTGGTTCAAGGAACAATCGGATTCACTATTAGATCGGCCCTCGTGTATAGTTTCAGTGCAATAGCCAAACGAAATATTTATTTGTTTATAAAATTATGCAGCGCATGTGATATATGCAAATCGTTTATTGTCGCGTAGCAGCATCCTTTACCTTCATTTTGAGCACTCGATCATTAATCTAGCGCCACCAGAAGCCGAGATAATTGCAGTGACCCGGAGACTATTTTTGCCGATATTTCAATTGTTAATAACATTCGAACATCAAAGGCTATATGGTTGCAACTGTTGGAGCAGATAGCTATGGTTCATAGCTTTCATTTAAGACATGTCCGGTTAAAAAATACGCGGTAGAAGCCGAGAAAAACGCAATTCTTTAATTTAACGATGTAATCCTGGAATTCGGTTTCGGCGGTGCGGGAAACTGCGAAAAAGGCCGCAAACGCGAGATGGCGCCGCATACACGATTACTGCCTATTTATGTCGATAAAAATTAAATAAAAATTCTTATCGCGGTCCCTGGTGGTTGTTTTTCAATAAATCAGGTGTCAAATGAAAGGGAAAGGAATAAGCTACACGCTAAAAAATACTCTGTTGGTGTAACAATAGCCAGTTGACCGTAATAACAAGTTTAATTGTTTAATTGCTTATAACAAATGAACCGCTCGTGGCATAATGTTCACACCCATTGGAGATGTTAGCTGATCGTCCTAGCTGTAATTTATGTCGACTGGTCATTGATGTATCTCGCCAGGGAGAGGCAGTAATGACATTTGTTTATAATTTAATTAAACAAATTCAATTATCTCGCGTTCTACTGGGCCGATTTTAGTCAACGACATCTCAAATTGAAGCTCTTGGTTCAAGGAACAATCGGATTCACTATTAGATCGGTCCTCGTGTATAGTTTCAGTGCAATAGCCAAACGAAATATTTATTTGTTTATAAAATTATGCAGCGCATGCGATATATGCAAATCGTTTATTGTCGCGCAGCAGCATCCTTTACCTTCATTTTGAGCACTCGATCATTAATCTAGCGCCACCAGAAGCCGAGATAATTGCAGTGACCCGGAGACTATTTTTGCCGATATTTCAATTGTTAATAACATTCGAACATCAAAGGCTATATGGTTGCAACTGTTGGAGCAGATAGCTATGGTTCATAGCTTTCATTTGAGACAAGTCCGGTTAAAAAATACGCGGTAGAAGCCGAGAAAAACGCAATTCTTTAATTTAACGATGTAATCCAGGAATTCGGATTCGGCGGTGCGGGAAACTGCGAAAAAGGCCGCAAACGCGAGATGGCGCCGCATACACGATTACTGCCTATTTATGTCGATAAAAATTAAATAAAAATTCTTATCGCGGTCCCTGGTGGTTGTTTTTCCATAAATCAGGTGTCAAATGAAAGGGAAAGGAATAAGCTACACGCTAAAAAATACTCTGTTGGTGCAACAATAGCCAGTTGACCGTAATAACAATTTTAATTGTTTAATTGCTTATAACAAATGAACCGTTCGTGGCATAATGTTCACACCCATTGGAGATGTTAGCTGATCGTCCTAGCTGTAATTTATGTCAACTGGTCATTGATGTATCTCGCCAGGGAGTGGCAGTAATCGCATTTGTTTATAATTTAATTAAACAAATTCAATTATCTCGCGTTCTACTGAGCCGATTTTAATCAACCGCGTCTCGAACTAAAGGGAAACGAATAAGCTGCACGCTAAAAAATACCCTGTTGGTGTAACTATAGCCAGTTGCCACTAATAACAATTTGAATTGTTGAATTGCTTATAACAAATGAACCGCTCGTGGCATAATGTTCACACCCATTGGAGATGTTAGCTGATCGTCCTAGCTGTAATTTATGTCCACTGGTCATTGATGTATCTCGCCAGGGAGAGGCAGTAATGACATTTGTTTATAATTTAATTAAACAAATTCAATTATCTCGCGTTCTACTGAGCCGATTTTAATCAACCGCGTCTCGAACTAACGGGAAACGAATAAGCTGCACGCTAAAAAATACCCTGTTGGTGTAACAATAGCCAGATGACCGTAATAACAATTTTAATTGGTTGATTGTTTATAACAAATGAACCGCACTTGGAATCATGTTCACACCTATTGTAGATGTTAGCCGATCGTCCTAGCTCTAATTTACGTCCACTGGTCATTGATGTATCTCGCCAGGGAGAGGCAGTAATGAGATTTGTTTATAATTTAATTAAACAAATTCAATTATCTCGCGTTCTACTGAGCCGATTTTAATCAACCTTGTCTCGAACTAAAGGGAAACGAATAAGCTACACGCTAAAAAATACCCTGTTGGTGTAACTATAGCCAGTTGCCACTAATAACAATTTGAATTGTTGAATTGCTTATAACAAATGAACCGCTCGTGGCATAATGTTCACACCCATTGGAGATGTTAGCTGACCGTCCTAGCTGTAATTTATGTCCACTGGTCATTGATGTATCTCGACAGGGAGAGGCAGTAATGACATTTGTTTATAATATAATTAAACAAATTCAATTATCTCTCGTTCTACTGCGCCGATTTTAATCAACCGCGTCTCGAACTAAAGGGAAACGAATAAGCTACACGCTAAAAAATACCGTGTTGGTGTAACAATAGCCAGTTGACCGTAATAACAATTTTAATTGGTTGATTGTTTATAACAAATGAACCGCACATGGAATCATGTTCACACCTATTGGAGATGTTAGCCGATCGTGCTAGCTCTAATTTACGTCCACTGGTCATTGATGTATCTCGCCAGGGAGAGGCAGTAATGACATTTGTTTATAATTTAATTAAACAAATTCAATTATCTCGCGTTCTACTGAGCCGATTTTAATCAACCGCGTCTCGAACGAAAGGGAAACGAATAAGCTACACGCTAAAAAATACCCTGTTGGTGTAACTAAACCCAGTTGCCACTAATAACAATTTGAATTGTTGAATTGCTTATAACAAATGAACCGCTCGTGGCATAATGTTCACACCTATTGGACATGTTAGCTGATCCTAGCTCTAATTTATGTCCACTGGTCATTGATGTATCTCGCCAGGGAGAGGCAGTAATGACATTTGTTTATAATTTAATTAAACAAATTCAATTATCTCTCGTTCTACTGCGCCGATTTTAATCAACCGCTAATCGAACTAAAGGGAAACGAATAAGCTATACGCTAAAAAATACCCTGTTGGTGTAACTATAGCCAGTTGCCCGTAATAACAATTTTATTGGTTTAATTGCTTATAACAACTGAACTGCTCGTGGCATAATGTTCACACCTATTGGAGATGATAGCTGATCGTCCTAGCAATAATTTATGTCCACTGGTCATTGATGTATCTCTCCAGGGAGTGGCAGTAATCGCATTTGTTGATAATTTATTTAAACAAATTCAATTATCTCGCGTTCTACTAGGCCGATTTTAATCAACCGCGTCTCGAACTAAAGGGAAACGAATAAGCTACACGCTAAAAAATACCCTGTTGGTGTGACTATAGCCAGTTGCCACTAATAACAATTTGAATTGTTGAATTGTTTATAACAAGTGAACCGCACATGGAATAATGTTCACACCTATTGGAGATGTTAGCCGATCGTCCTAGCTCTAATTTACGTCCACTGGTCATTGATGTATCTCGCCAGGGAGAGGCAGTAATGACATTTGTTTATAATTTAATTAAACAAATTCAATTATCTCGCGTTCGACTGAGCCGATTTTAATCAACCGCGTCTCGAACTAAAGGGAAACGAATAAGCTACACGCTAAAAAATACCCTGTTGGTGTAACTAAAGCCAGTTGCCACTAATAACAATTTGAATTGTTGAATTGCTTATAACAAATGAACCGCTCGTGGCATAATGTTCACACCTATTGGACATGTTAGCTGATCCTCCTAGCTCTAATTTACGTCCACTGGTCATTGATGTATCTCGCCAGGGAGAGGCAGTAATGACATTTGTTTATAATTTAATTAAACAAATTCAATTATCTCTTGTTCTACTGCGCCCATTTTAATCAACCGCTAATCGAACTAAAGGGAAACGAATAAGCTATACGCTAAAAAATACCCTGTTGGTGTAACTATAGCCAGTTGCCCGTAATAACAATTTTATTGGTTTAATTGCTTATAACAACTGAACTGCTCGTGGCATAATGTTCACACCTATTGGAGATGATAGCTGATCGTCCTAGCAATAATTTATGTCCACTGGTCATTGATGTATCTCTCCAGGGAGTGGCAGTAATCGCATTTGTTGATAATTTATTTAAACAAATTCAATTACCTCGCGTTCTACTAGGCCGATTTTAATCAACCGCGTCTCGAACTAAAGGGAAACGAATAAGCTACACGCTAAAAAATACCCTGTTGGTGTGACTATAGCCAGTTGCCACTAATAACAATTTGAATTGTTGAATTGTTTATAACAAGTGAACCGCACATGGAATAATGTTCACACCTATTGGAGATGTTAGCCGATCGTCCTAGCTCTAATTTACGTCCTCTGGTCATTGATGTATCTCGCCAGGGAGAGGCAGTAATGACATTTGTTTATAATTTAATTAAACAAATTCAATTATCTCGCGTTCTACTGAGCCGATTTTAATCAACCGCATCTCGAACGAAAGGGAAACGAATAAGCTACACGCTAAAAAATACCCTGTTGGTGTAACTAAAGCCAGTTGCCACTAATAACAATTTGAATTGTTGAATTGCTTATAACAAATGAACCGCTCGTGGCATAATGTTCACACCTATTGGACATGTTAGCTGATCCTCCTGGCTCTAATTTACGTCCACTGGTCATTGATATATCTCGCCAGGGAGAGGCAGTAATGACATTTGTTTATAATTTAATTAAACAAATTCAATTATCTCTCGTTCTACTGCGCCGATTTTAATCAACCGCAAATCGAACTAAAGGGAAACGAATAAGCTACACGCTAAAAAATACCCTGTTGGTGTAACTATAGCCAGTTGCCCGTAATAACAATTTTATTGGTTTAATTGCTTATAACAACTGAACCGCTCGTGGCATAATGTTCACACCTATTGGAGATGATAGCTGATCGTCCTAGCTATAATTTATGTCCACTGGTCATTGATGCATCTCTCCAGGGAGCGGCAGTAATCGCATTTGTTGATAATTTATTTAAACAAATTCAATTATCTCGCGTTCTACTAGGCCGATTTTAGTCAACGACATCTCAAATTGAAGCTCTTGGTTCAAGGAACAATCGGATTCACTATTAGATCGGCCCTCGTGTATAGTTTCAGTGCAATAGCCAAACGAAATATTTATTTGTTTATAAAATTATGCAGCGCATGTGATATATGCAAATCGTTTATTGTCGCGTAGCAGCATCCTTTACCTTCATTTTGAGCACTCGATCATTAATCTAGCGCCACCAGAAGCCGAGATAATTGCAGTGACCCGGAGACTATTTTTGCCGATATTTCAATTGTTAATAACATTCGAACATCAAAGGCTATATGGTTGCAACTGTTGGAGCAGATAGCTATGGTTCATAGCTTTCATTTAAGACATGTCCGGTTAAAAAATACGCGGTAGAAGCCGAGAAAAACGCAATTCTTTAATTTAACGATGTAATCCTGGAATTCGGTTTCGGCGGTGCGGGAAACTGCGAAAAAGGCCGCAAACGCGAGATGGCGCCGCATACACGATTACTGCCTATTTATGTCGATAAAAATTAAATAAAAATTCTTATCGCGGTCCCTGGTGGTTGTTTTTCAATAAATCAGGTGTCAAATGAAAGGGAAAGGAATAAGCTACACGCTAAAAAATACTCTGTTGGTGTAACAATAGCCAGTTGACCGTAATAACAAGTTTAATTGTTTAATTGCTTATAACAAATGAACCGCTCGTGGCATAATGTTCACACCCATTGGAGATGTTAGCTGATCGTCCTAGCTGTAATTTATGCCGACTGGTCATTGATGTATCTCGCCAGGGAGAGGCAGTAATGACATTTGTTTATAATTTAATTAAACAAATTCAATTATCTCGCGTTCTACCGGGCCGATTTTAGTCAACGACATCTCAAATTGAAGCTCTTGGTTCAAGGAACAATCGGATTCACTATTAGATCGGCCCTCGTGTATAGTTTCAGTGCAATAGCCAAACGAAATATTTATTTGTTTATAAAATCATGCAGCGCATGCGATATATGCAAATCGTTTATTATCGCGCAGCAGCATCCTTTACCTTCATTTTGAGCACTCGATCATTAATCTAGCGCCACCAGAAGCCGAGATAATTGCAGTGACCCGGAGACTATTTTTGCCGATATTTCAATTGTTAATAACATTCGAACATCAAAGGCTATATGGTTGCAACTGTTGGAGCAGATAGCTATGGTTCATAGCTTTCATTTAAGACATGTCCGGTTAAAAAATACGCGGTAGAAGCCGAGAAAAACGCAATTCTTTAATTTAACGATGTAATCCTGGAATTCGGTTTCGGCGGTGCGGGAAACTGCGAAAAAGGCCGCAAACGCGAGATGGCGCCGCATACACGATTACTGCCTATTTATGTCGATAAAAATTAAATAAAAATTCTTATCGCGGTCCCTGGTGGTTGTTTTTCCATAAATCAGGTGTCAAATGAAAGGGAAAGGAATAAGCTACACGCTAAAAAATACTCTGTTGGTGCAACAATAGCCAGTTGACCGTAATAACAATTTTAATTGTTTAATTGCTTATAACAAATGAACCGTTCGTGCCATAATGTTCACACCTATTGGAGATGTTAGCTGATCGTCCTAGCTGTAATTTCTGTCCGCTGGTCATTGATGTATCTCGCCAGGGAGAGGCAGTAATGACATTTATTTATAATTTAATTAAACAAATTCAATTATCTCTCGTTCTACTGCGCCGATTTTAATCAACCGCGTCTCGAACTAAAGGGAAAGGAATAAGCTACACGCTAAAAAATACTCTGTTGGTGTAACAATAGCCAGTTGACCGTAATAACAATTTTAATTGTTTAATTGCTTATAACAAATGAACCGCTCGTGGCATAATGTTCACACCCATTGGAGATGTTAGCTGATCGTCCTAGCTGTAATTTATGTCCACTGGTCATTGATGTATCTCGTCAGGGAGAGGCAGTAATGACATTTGTTTATAATATAATTAAACTAATTCAATTATCTCTCGTTCTACTGAGCCGATTTTAATCAACCGCGTCTCGAACTAAAGGGAAACGAATAAGCTACACGCTAAAAAATACCGTGTTGGTGTAACAATAGCCAGTTGACCGTAATAACAATTTTAATTGGTTGATTGTTTATAACAAATGAACCGCACATGGAATCATGTTCACACCTATTGGAGATGTTAGCCGATCGTGCTAGCTCTAATTTACGTCCACTGGTCATTGATGTATCTCGCCAGGGAGAGGCAGTAATGACATTTGTTTATAATTTAATTAAACAAATTCAATTATCTCGCGTTCTACTGAGCCGATTTTAATCAACCGCGTCTCGAACTAAAGGGAAACGAATAAGCTGCACGCTAAAAAATACCCTGTTGGTGTAACTATAGCCAGTTGCCACTAATAACAATTTGAATTGTTGAATTGCTTATAACAAATGAACCGCTCGTGGCATAATGTTCACACCCATTGGAGATGATAGCTGATCGTCCTAGCAATAATTTATGTCCACTGGTCATTGATGTATCTCTCCAGGGAGTGGCAGTAATCGCATTTGTTGATAATTTATTTAAACAAATTCAATTATCTCGCGTTCTACTAGGCCGATTTTAATCAACCGCGTCTCGAACTAACGGGAAACGAATAAGCTGCACGCTAAAAAATACCCTGTTGGTGTAACAATAGCCAGATGACCGTAATAACAATTTTAATTGGTTGATTGTTTATAACAAATGAACCGCACTTGGAATCATGTTCACACCTATTGTAGATGTTAGCCGATCGTCCTAGCTCTAATTTACGTCCACTGGTCATTGATGTATCTCGCCAGGGAGAGGCAGTAATGACATTTGTTTATAATTTAATTAAACAAATTCAATTATCTCGCGTTCTACTGAGCCGATTTTAATCAACCTTGTCTCGAACTAAAGGGAAACGAATAAGCTACACGCTAAAAAATACCCTGTTGGTGTAACTATAGCCAGTTGCCACTAATAACAATTTGAATTGTTGAATTGCTTATAACAAATGAACCGCTCGTGGCATAATGTTCACACCCATTGGAGATGTTAGCTGACCGTCCTAGCTGTAATTTATGTCCACTGGTCATTGATGTATCTCGCAAGGGAGAGGCAGTAATGACATTTGTTTATAATATAATTAAACAAATTCAATTATCTCTCGTTCTACTGCGCCGATTTTAATCAACCGCGTCTCGAACTAAAGGGAAACGAATAAGCTACACGCTAAAAAATACCGTGTTGGTGTAACAATAGCCAGTTGACCGTAATAACAATTTTAATTGGTTGATTGTTTATAACAAATGAACCGCACATGGAATCATGTTCACACCTATTGGAGATGTTAGCCGATCGTGCTAGCTCTAATTTACGTCCACTGGTCATTGATGTATCTCGCCAGGGAGAGGCAGTAATGACATTTGTTTATAATTTAATTAAACAAATTCAATTATCTCGCGTTCTACTGAGCCGATTTTAATCAACCGCGTCTCGAACGAAAGGGAAACGAATAAGCTACACGCTAAAAAATACCCTGTTGGTGTAACTAAACCCAGTTGCCACTAATAACAATTTGAATTGTTGAATTGCTTATAACAAATGAACCGCTCGTGGCATAATGTTCACACCTATTGGACATGTTAGCTGATCCTAGCTCTAATTTATGTCCACTGGTCATTGATGTATCTCGCCAGGGAGAGGCAGTAATGACATTTGTTTATAATTTAATTAAACAAATTCAATTATCTCTCGTTCTACTGCGCCGATTTTAATCAACCGCTAATCGAACTAAAGGGAAACGAATAAGCTATACGCTAAAAAATACCCTGTTGGTGTAACTATAGCCAGTTGCCCGTAATAACAATTTTATTGGTTTAATTGCTTATAACAACTGAACTGCTCGTGGCATAATGTTCACACCTATTGGAGATGATAGCTGATCGTCCTAGCAATAATTTATGTCCACTGGTCATTGATGTATCTCTCCAGGGAGTGGCAGTAATCGCATTTGTTGATAATTTATTTAAACAAATTCAATTATCTCGCGTTCTACTAGGCCGATTTTAATCAACCGCGTCTCGAACTAAAGGGAAACGAATAAGCTACACGCTAAAAAATACCCTGTTGGTGTGACTATAGCCAGTTGCCACTAATAACAATTTGAATTGTTGAATTGTTTATAACAAGTGAACCGCACATGGAATAATGTTCACACCTATTGGAGATGTTAGCCGATCGTCCTAGCTCTAATTTACGTCCACTGGTCATTGATGTATCTCGCCAGGGAGAGGCAGTAATGACATTTGTTTATAATTTAATTAAACAAATTCAATTATCTCGCGTTCGACTGAGCCGATTTTAATCAACCGCGTCTCGAACTAAAGGGAAACGAATAAGCTACACGCTAAAAAATACCCTGTTGGTGTGACTATAGCCAGTTGCCACTAATAACAATTTGAATTGTTGAATTGCTTATAACAAATGAACCGCTCGTGGCATAATGTTCACACCCATTGGAGATGTTAGCTGATCGTCCTAGCTGTAATTTATGTCCACTGGTCATTGATGTATCTCGCCAGGGAGAGGCAGTAATGACATTTGTTTATAATTTAATTAAACAAATTCAATTATCTCTCGTTCGACTGCGCCGATTTTAATCAACCGCGTCTCGAACTAAAGGGAAACGAATAAGCTACACGCTAAAAGATACCGTGTTGGTGTAACAATAGCCAGTTGACCGTAATAACAATTTTAATTGGTTGATTGTTTATAACAAGTGAACCGCACATGGAATAATGTTCACACCTATTGGACATGTTAGCTGATCCTCCTAGCTCTAATTTACGTTCACTGGTCATTGATGTATCTCGCCAGGGAGAGGCAGTAATGACATTTGTTTATAATTTAATTAAACAAATTCAATTATCTCGCGTTCTACTGAGCCGATTTTAATCAACCGCGTCTCGAACGAAAGGGAAACGAATAAGCTACACGCTAAAAAATACCCTGTTGGTGTAACTAAAGCCAGTTGCCACTAATAACAATTTGAATTGTTGAATTGCTTATAACAAATGAACCGCTCGTGGCATAATGTTCACACCTATTGGACATGTTAGCTGATCCTCCTGGCTCTAATTTACGTCCACTGGTCATTGATGTATCTCGCCAGGGAGAGGCAGTAATGACATTTGTTTATAATTTAATTAAACAAATTCAATTATCTCTCGTTCTACTGCGCCCATTTTAATCAACCGCTAATCGAACTAAAGGGAAACGAATAAGCTATACGCTAAAAAATACCCTGTTGGTGTAACTATAGCCAGTTGCCCGTAATAACAATTTTATTGGTTTAATTGCTTATAACAACTGAACTGCTCGTGGCATAATGTTCACACCTATTGGAGATGATAGCTGATCGTCCTAGCAATAATTTATGTCCACTGGTCATTGATGTATCTCTCCAGGGAGTGGCAGTAATCGCATTTGTTGATAATTTATTTAAACAAATTCAATTATCTCGCGTTCTACTAGGCCGATTTTAATCAACCGCGTCTCGAACTAAAGGGAAACGAATAAGCTACACGCTAAAAAATACCCTGTTGGTGTGACTATAGCCAGTTGCCACTAATAACAATTTGAATTGTTGAATTGTTTATAACAAGTGAACCGCACATGGAATAATGTTGACACCTATTGGAGATGTTAGCCGATCGTCCTAGCTCTAATTTACGTCCTCTGGTCATTGATGTATCTCGCCAGGGAGAGGCAGTAATGACATTTGTTTATAATTTAATTAAACAAATTCAATTATCTCGCGTTCTACTGAGCCGATTTTAATCAACCGCATCTCGAACGAAAGGGAAACGAATAAGCTACACGCTAAAAAATACCCTGTTGGTGTAACTAAAGCCAGTTGCCACTAATAACAATTTGAATTGTTGAATTGCTTATAACAAATGAACCGCTCGTGGCATAATGTTCACACCTATTGGACATGTTAGCTGATCCTCCTGGCTCTAATTTACGTCCACTGGTCATTGATGTATCTCGCCAGGGAGAGGCAGTAATGACATTTGTTTATAATTTAATTAAACAAATTCAATTATCTCTCGTTCTACTGCGCCGATTTTAATCAACCGCTAATCGAACTAAAGGGAAACGAATAAGCTACACGCTAAAAAATACCCTGTTGGTGTAACTATAGCCAGTTGCCCGTAATAACAATTTTATTGGTTTAATTGCTTATAACAACTGAACCGCTCGTGGCATAATGTTCACACCTATTGGAGATGATAGCTGATCGTCCTAGCTATAATTTATGTCCACTGGTCATTGATGCATCTCTCCAGGGAGCGGCAGTAATCGCATTTGTTGATAATTTATTTAAACAAATTCAATTATCTCGCGTTCTAGTAGGCCGATTTTAGTCAACGACATCTCAAATTGAAGCTCTTGGTTCAAGGAACAATCGGATTCACTATTAGATCGGCCCTCGTGTATAGTTTCAGTGCAATAGCCAAACGAAATATTTATTTGTTTATAAAATTATGCAGCGCATGTGATATATGCAAATCGTTTATTGTCGCGTAGCAGCATCCTTTACCTTCATTTTGAGCACTCGATCATTAATCTAGCGCCACCAGAAGCCGAGATAATTGCAGTGACCCGGAGACTATTTTTGCCGATATTTCAATTGTTAATAACATTCGAACATCAAAGGCTATATGGTTGCAACTGTTGGAGCAGATAGCTATGGTTCATAGCTTTCATTTAAGACATGTCCGGTTAAAAAATACGCGGTAGAAGCCGAGAAAAACGCAATTCTTTAATTTAACGATGTAATCCTGGAATTCGGTTTCGGCGGTGCGGGAAACTGCGAAAAAGGCCGCAAACGCGAGATGGCGCCGCATACACGATTACTGCCTATTTATGTCGATAAAAATTAAATAAAAATTCTTATCGCGGTCCCTGGTGGTTGTTTTTCAATAAATCAGGTGTCAAATGAAAGGGAAAGGAATAAGCTACACGCTAAAAAATACTCTGTTGGTGTAACAATAGCCAGTTGACCGTAATAACAAGTTTAATTGTTTAATTGCTTATAACAAATGAACCGCTCGTGGCATAATGTTCACACCCATTGGAGATGTTAGCTGATCGTCCTAGCTGTAATTTATGTCCACTGGTCATTGATGTATCTCGCCAGGGAGAGGCAGTAATGACATTTGTTTATAATTTAATTAAACAAATTCAATTATCTCGCGTTCTACTGGGCCGATTTTAGTCAACGACATCTCAAATTGAAGCTCTTGGTTCAAGGAACAATCGGATTCACTATTAGATCGGCCCTCGTGTATAGTTTCAGTGCAATAGCCAAACGAAATATTTATTTGTTTATAAAATTATGCAGCGCATGCGATATATGCAAATCGTTTATTGTCGCGCAGCAGCATCCTTTACCTTCATTTTGAGCACTCGATCATTAATCTAGCGCCACCAGAAGCCGAGATAATTGCAGTGACCCGGAGACTATTTTTGCCGATATTTCAATTGTTAATAACATTCGAACATCAAAGGCTATATGGTTGCAACTGTTGGAGCAGATAGCTATGGTTCATAGCTTTCATTTAAGACATGTCCGGTTAAAAAATACGCGGTAGAAGCCGAGAAAAACGCAATTCTTTAATTTAACGATGTAATCCTGGAATTCGGTTTCGGCGGTGCGGGAAACTGCGAAAAAGGCCGCAAACGCGAGATGGCGCCGCATACACGATTACTGCCTATTTATGTCGATAAAAATTAAATAAAAATTCTTATCGCGGTCCCTGGTGGTTGTTTTTCAATAAATCAGGTGTCAAATGAAAGGGAAAGGAATAAGCTACACGCTAAAAAATACTCTGTTGGTGTAACAATAGCCAGTTGACCGTAATAACAATTTTAATTGTTTAATTGCTTATAACAAATGAACCGCTCGTGGCATAAGATTCACACCCATTGGAGATGTTAGCTGATCGTCCTAGCTGTAATTTATGTCCACTGGTCATTGATGTATCTCGCCAGGGAGAGGCAGTAATGACATTTGTTTATAATTTAATTAAACAAATTCAATTATCTCTCGTTCTACTGCGCCGATTTTAATCAACCGCTAATCGAACTAAAGGGAAACGAATAAGCTATACGCTAAAAAATACCCTGTTGGTGTAACTATAGCCAGTTGCCCGTAATAACAATTTTATTGGTTTAATTGCTTATAACAACTGAACTGCTCGTGGCATAATGTTCACACCTATTGGAGATGATAGCTGATCGTCCTAGCAATAATTTATGTCCACTGGTCATTGATGTATCTCTCCAGGGAGTGGCAGTAATCGCATTTGTTGATAATTTATTTAAACAAATTCAATTATCTCTCGTTCTACTGCGCCGATTTTAATCAACCGCGTCTCGAACTAAAGGGAAACGAATAAGCTACACGCTCAAAAATACCCTGTTGGCGTAAAAATAGCCAGTTGACCGTAATAACAATTTTAATTGTTTAATTGCTTATAACAAATGAACCGCTCGTGGCATAATGTTCACACCTATTGGAGATGTTAGCCGATCTTCCTAGCTCTAATTTACGTCCACTGGTCATTGATGTATCTCGCCATGGAGAGGCAGTAATGACATTTGTTTATAATATAATTAAACAAATTCAATTATCTCGCGTTCTACTGAGCCGATGTTAATCAACCGCGTCTCGAATGAAAGGGAAACGAATAAGCTACACGCTAAAAAATACCCTGTTGGTGTAACTAAAGCCAGTTGCCACTAATAACAATTTGAATTGTTGAATTGCTTATAACAAATGAACCGCTCGTGGCATAATGTTCACACCTATTGGACATGTTAGCTGATCCTCCTAGCTCTAATTTACGTCCACTGGTCATTGATGTATCTCGCCAGGGAGAGGCAGTAATGACATTTGTTTATAATTTAATTAAACAAATTCAATTATCTCTCGTTCTACTGCGCCGATTTTAATCAACCGCTAATCGAACTAAAGGGAAACGAATAAGCTATACGCTAAAAAATACCCTGTTGGTGTAACTATAGCCAGTTGCCCGTAATAACAATTTTATTGGTTTAATTGCTTATAACAACTGAACTGCTCGTGGCATAATGTTCACACCTATTGGAGATGATAGCTGATCGTCCTAGCAATAATTTATGTCCACTGGTCATTGATGTATCTCTCCAGGGAGTGGCAGTAATCGCATTTGTTGATAATTTATTTAAACAAATTCAATTATCTCTCGTTCTACTGCGCCGATTTTAATCAACCGCGTCTCGAACTAAAGGGAAACGAATAAGCTACACGCTCAAAAATACCCTGTTGGCGTAAAAATAGCCAGTTGACCGTAATAACAATTTTAATTGTTTAATTGCTTATAACAAATGAACCGCTCGTGGCATAATGTTCACACCTATTGGAGATGTTAGCCGATCGTCCTAGCTCTAATTTACGTTCACTGGTCATTGATGTATCTCGCCATGGAGAGGCAGTAATGACATTTGTTTATAATATAATTAAACAAATTCAATTATCTCGCGTTCTACTGAGCCGATGTTAATCAACCGCGTCTCGAACGAAAGGGAAACGAATAAGCTACACGCTAAAAAATACCCTGTTGGTGTAACTATAGCCAGTTGCCACTAATAACAATTTTTATTGTTGAATTGCTTATAACAAATGAACCGCTCGTGGCATAATGTTCACACCTATTGGACATGTTAGCTGATCCTCCTAGCTTTAATTTATATCCTCTGGGCATTGATGTACCTGGCCAGGGAGTGGCAGTAATCGCATTTGTTGATACTTTATGTAAACAAATTCAATTATCTCGCGTTCTACTGGGCCGATTTTAGTCAACGACATCTCAAATTGAAGCTCTTGGTTCAAGGAACAATCGGATTCACTATTAGATCGGCCCTCGTGTATAGTTTCAGTGCAATAGCCAAACGAAATATTTATTTGTTTATAAAATTATGCAGCGCATGCGATATATGCAAATCGTTTATTGTCGCGTAGCAGCATCCTTTACCTTCATTTTGAGCACTCGATCATTAATCTAGCGCCACCAGAAGCCGAGATAATTACAGTGACCCGGAGCTACTATTTTTGCCGATATTTCAATTGTTAATAACATTCGAACATCAAAGGCTATATGGTTGCAACTGTTGGAGCAGATAGCTATGGTTCATAGCTTTCATTTAAGACATGTCCGGTTAAAAAATACGCGGTAGAAGCCGAGAAAAACGCAATTCTTTAATTTAACGATGTAATCCAGGAATTCGGTTTCGGCGGTGCGGGAAACTGCGAAAAAGGCCGCAAATGCGAGATGGTGCCGCATACACGATTACTGCCTATTTATGTCGATAAAAATTAAATAAAAATTCTTATCGCGGTCCCTGGTGGTTGTTTTTCAATAAATCAGGTGTCAAATGAAAGGGAAAGGAATAAGCTACACGCTAAAAAATACTCTGTTGGTGTAACAATAGCCAGTTGACCGTAATAACAATTTTAATTGTTTAATTGCTTATAACAAATGAACCGCTCGTGGCATAATGTTCACACCTATTGGAGATGTTAGCCGATCGTCCTAGCTCTAATTTACGTCCACTGGTCATTGATGTATCTCGCCAGGGAGTGGCAGTAATCGCATTTGTTTATAATTTAATTAAACAAATTCAATTATCTCGCGTTCTACTGAGCCGATTTTAATCAACCGCGTCTCGAACTAAAGGGAAACGAATAAGCTGCACGCTAAAAAATACCCTGTTGGTGTAACTATAGCCAGTTGCCACTAATAACAATTTGAATTGTTGAATTGCTTATAACAAATGAACCGCTCGTGGCATAATGTTCACACCCATTGGAGATGTTAGCTGATCGTCCTAGCTGTAATTTATGTCCACTGGTCATTGATGTATCTCGTCAGGGAGAGGCAGTAATGACATTTGTTTATAATATAATTAAACTAATTCAATTATCTCTCGTTCTACTGAGCCGATTTTAATCAACCGCGTCTCGAACTAAAGGGAAACGAATAAGCTACACGCTAAAAAATACCGTGTTGGTGTAACAATAGCCAGTTGACCGTAATAACAATTTTAATTGGTTGATTGTTTATAACAAATGAACCGCACATGGAATCATGTTCACACCTATTGGAGATGTTAGCCGATCGTGCTAGCTCTAATTTACGTCCACTGGTCATTGATGTATCTCGCCAGGGAGAGGCAGTAATGACATTTGTTTATAATTTAATTAAACAAATTCAATTATCTCGCGTTCTACTGAGCCGATTTTAATCAACCGCGTCTCGAACTAAAGGGAAACGAATAAGCTGCACGCTAAAAAATACCCTGTTGGTGTAACTATAGCCAGTTGCCACTAATAACAATTTGAATTGTTGAATTGCTTATAACAAATGAACCGCTCGTGGCATAATGTTCACACCCATTGGAGATGATAGCTGATCGTCCTAGCAATAATTTATGTCCACTGGTCATTGATGTATCTCTCCAGGGAGTGGCAGTAATCGCATTTGTTGATAATTTATTTAAACAAATTCAATTATCTCGCGTTCTACTAGGCCGATTTTAATCAACCGCGTCTCGAACTAACGGGAAACGAATAAGCTGCACGCTAAAAAATACCCTGTTGGTGTAACAATAGCCAGATGACCGTAATAACAATTTTAATTGGTTGATTGTTTATAACAAATGAACCGCACTTGGAATCATGTTCACACCTATTGGACATGTTAGCTGATCCTCCTAGCTCTAATTTACGTCCACTGGTCATTGATGTATCTCGCCAGGGAGAGGCAGTAATGACATTTGTTTATAATATAATTAAACAAATTCAATTATCTCTCGTTCTACTGCGCCGATTTTAATCAACCGCGTCTCGAACTAAAGGGAAACGAATAAGCTACACGCTAAAAAATACCGTGTTGGTGTAACAATAGCCAGTTGACCGTAATAACAATTTTAATTGGTTGATTGTTTATAACAAATGAACCGCACATGGAATCATGTTCACACCTATTGGAGATGTTAGCCGATCGTGCTAGCTCTAATTTACGTCCACTGGTCATTGATGTATCTCGCCAGGGAGAGGCAGTAATGACATTTGTTTATAATTTAATTAAACAAATTCAATTATCTCGCGTTCTACTGAGCCGATTTTAATCAACCGCGTCTCGAACGAAAGGGAAACGAATAAGCTACACGCTAAAAAATACCCTGTTGGTGTAACTAAACCCAGTTGCCACTAATAACAATTTGAATTGTTGAATTGCTTATAACAAATGAACCGCTCGTGGCATAATGTTCACACCTATTGGACATGTTAGCTGATCCTAGCTCTAATTTATGTCCACTGGTCATTGATGTATCTCGCCAGGGAGAGGCAGTAATGACATTTGTTTATAATTTAATTAAACAAATTCAATTATCTCGCGTTCTACTGAGCCGATTTTAATCAACCGCGTCTCGAACGAAAGGGAAACGAATAAGCTACACGCTAAAAAATACCCTGTTGGTGTAACTAAACCCAGTTGCCACTAATAACAATTTGAATTGTTGAATTGCTTATAACAAATGAACCGCTCGTGGCATAATGTTCACACCTATTGGACATGTTAGCTGATCCTAGCTCTAATTTATGTCCACTGGTCATTGATGTATCTCGCCAGGGAGAGGCAGTAATGACATTTGTTTATAATTTAATTAAACAAATTCAATTATCTCTCGTTCTACTGCGCCGATTTTAATCAACCGCGAATCGAACTAAAGGGAAACGAATAAGCTATACGCTAAAAAATACCCTGTTAGTGTAACTATAGCCAGTTGCCCGTAATAACAATTTTATTGGTTTAATTGCTTATAACAACTGAACTGCTCGTGGCATAATGTTCACACCTATTGGAGATGATAGCTGATCGTCCTAGCAATAATTTACGTTCACTGGTCATTGATGTATCTCGCCATGGAGAGGCAGTAATGACATTTGTTTATAATATAATTAAACAAATTCAATTATCTCGCGTTCTACTGAGCCGATGTTAATCAACCGCGTCTCGAACGAAAGGGAAACGAATAAGCTACACGTTAAAAAATACCCTGTTGGTGTAACTATAGCCAGTTGCCACTAATAACAATTTTTATTGTTGAATTGCTTATAACAAATGAACCGCTCGTGGCATAATGTTCACACCTATTGGACATGTTAGCTGATCCTCCTAGCTTTAATTTATATCCTCTGGGCATTGATGTACCTGGCCAGGGAGTGGCAGTAATCGCATTTGTTGATACTTTATTTAAACAAATTCAATTATCTCGCGTTCTACTGGGCCGATTTTAGTCAACGACATCTCAAATTGAAGCTCTTGGTTCAAGGAACAATCGGATTCACTATTAGATCGGCCCTCGTGTATAGTTTCAGTGCAATAGCCAAACGAAATATTTATTTGTTTATAAAATTATGCAGCGCATGCGATATATGCAAATCGTTTATTGTCGCGTAGCAGCATCCTTTACCTTCATTTTGAGCACTCGATCATTAATCTAGCGCCACCAGAAGCCGAGATAATTGCAGTGACCCGGAGCTACTATTTTTGCCGATATTTCAATTGTTAATAACATTCGAACATCAAAGGCTATATGGTTGCAACTGTTGGAGCAGATAGCTATGGTTCATAGCTTTCATTTAAGACATGTCCGGTTAAAAAATACGCGGTAGAAGCCGAGAAAAACGCAATTCTTTAATTTAACGATGTAATCTGGGAATTCGGTTTCAGCGGTGCGGGAAACTGCGAAAAAGGCCGCAAACGCGAGATGGCGCCGCATACACGATTACTGCCTATTTATGTCGATAAAAATTAAATAAAAATTCTTATCGCGGTCCCTGGTGGTTGTTTTTCAATAAATCAGGTGTCAAATGAAAGGGAAAGGAATAAGCTACACGCTAAAAAATACTCTGTTGGTGTAACAATAGCCAGTTGACCGTAATAACAATTTTAATTGTTTAATTGCTTATAACAAATGAACCGCTCGTGGCATAATATTCACACCCATTGGAGATGTTAGCTGATCGTCCTAGCTGTAATTTATGTCCACTGGTCATTGATGTATCTCGCCAGGGAGAGGCAGTAATGACATTTATTTACAATTTAATTAAACAAATTCAATTATCTCTCGTTCTACTGCGCCGATTTTAATCAACCGCGTCTCGAACTAAAGAGAAAGGAATAAGCTACACGCTAAAAAATACTCTGTTGGTGTAACAATAGCCAGTTGACCGTAATAACAATTTTAATTGTTTAATTGCTTATAACAAATGAACCGATCGTGGCCTAATGTTCACACCCATTGGAGATGTTAGCTGATCGTCCTAGCTGTAATTTATGTCAACTGGTCATTGATGTATCTCGCCAGGGAGTGGCAGTAATCGCATTTGTTTATAATTTAATTAAACAAATTCAATTATCTCGCGTTCTACTGAGCCGATTTTAATCAACCGCGTCTCGAACGAAAGGGAAACGAATAAGCTACACGCTAAGAAATACCCCGTTGGCGTAACTATAGCCAGTTGACCGTAATAACAATTTTAATTGGTTGAATGTTTATAACAAATGAACCGCACATGGAATCATGTTCACACCTATTGGAGATGTTAGCTGATCCTCCTAGCTGTAATTTATGTCCACGGGTCATTGATGTATCTCTCCAGGGAGTGGCAGTAATCGCATTTGTTGATAATTTATTTAAACAAATTCAATTATCTCGCGTTCTACTAGGCCGATTTTAGTCAACGACATCGTAAATTGAAGCTCTTGGTTCAAGGAACAATCGGATTCACTATTAGATCGGCCCTCGTGTATAGTTTCAGTGCAATAGCCAAACGAAATATTTATTTGTTTATAAAATTATACAGCGCATGCGATATATGCATATCGTTTATTGTCGCGTAGCAGCATCCTTTACCTTCATTTTGAGCACTCGATCATTAATCTAGCGCCACCAGAAGCCGAGATAATTGCAGTGACCCGGAGACTATTTTTGCCGATATTTCAATTGTTAATAACATTCGAACCTCAAAGGCTATATGGTTGCAACTGTTGGAGCAGATAGCTATGGTCCATAGCTTTCATTTGAGACAAGTCCGGTTAAAAAATACGCGGTAGAAGCCGAGAAAAACGCAATTCTTTAATTTAACGATGTAATCCAGGAATTCGGTTTCGGCGGTGCGGGAAACTGCGAAAAAGGCCGCAAACGCGAGATGGCGCCGCATACACGATTACTGCCTATTTATGTCGATAAAAATTAAATAAAAATTCTTATCGCGGTCCCTGGTGGTTGTTTTTCCATAAATCAGGTGTCAAATGAAAGGGAAAGGAATAAGCTACACGCTAAAAAATACTCTGTTGGTGTAACAATAGCCAGTTGACCGTAATAACAATTTTAATTGTTTAATTGCTTATAACAAATGAACCGCTCGTGGCATAATATTCACACCCATTGGAGATGTTAGCTGATCGTCCTAGCTGTAATTTATGTCCACTGGTCATTGATGTATCTCGCCAGGGAGAGGCAGTAATCGCATTTGTTTATAATTTAATTAAACAAATTCAATTATCTCGCGTTCTACTGAGCCGATTTTAATCAACCGCGTCTCGAACTAAAGAGAAAGGAATAAGCTACACGCTAAAAAATACTCTGTTGGTGTAACAATAGCCAGTTGACCGTAATAACAATTTTAATTGTTTAATTGCTTATAACAAATGAACCGCTCGTGGCATAATATTCACACCCATTGGAGATGTTAGCTGATCGTCCTAGCTGTAATTTATGTCCACTGGTCATTGATGTATCTCGCCAGGGAGAGGCAGTAATGACATTTATTTACAATTTAATTAAACAAATTCAATTATCTCTCGTTCTACTGCGCCGATTTTAATCAACCGCGTCTCGAACTAAAGAGAAAGGAATAAGCTACACGCTAAAAAATACTCTGTTGGTGTAACAATAGCCAGTTGACCGTAATAACAATTTTAATTGTTTAATTGCTTATAACAAATGAACCGATCGTGGCCTAATGTTCACACCCATTGGAGATGTTAGCTGATCCTCCTAGCTGTAATTTATGTCCACGGGTCATTGATGTATCTCTCCAGGGAGTGGCAGTAATCGCATTTGTTGATAATTTATTTAAACAAATTCAATTATCTCGCGTTCTACTAGGCCGATTTTAGTCAACGACATCGTAAATTGAAGCTCTTGGTTCAAGGAACAATCGGATTCACTATTAGATCGGCCCTCGTGTATAGTTTCAGTGCAATAGCCAAACGAAATATTTATTTGTTTATAAAATTATACAGCGCATGCGATATATGCATATCGTTTATTGTCGCGTAGCAGCATCCTTTACCTTCATTTTGAGCACTCGATCATTAATCTAGCGCCACCAGAAGCCGAGATAATTGCAGTGACCCGGAGACTATTTTTGCCGATATTTCAATTGTTAATAACATTCGAACCTCAAAGGCTATATGGTTGCAACTGTTGGAGCAGATAGCTATGGTCCATAGCTTTCATTTGAGACAAGTCCGGTTAAAAAATACGCGGTAGAAGCCGAGAAAAACGCAATTCTTTAATTTAACGATGTAATCCAGGAATTCGGTTTCGGCGGTGCGGGAAACTGCGAAAAAGGCCGCAAACGCGAGATGGCGCCGCATACACGATTACTGCCTATTTATGTCGATAAAAATTAAATAAAAATTCTTATCGCGGTCCCTGGTGGTTGTTTTTCCATAAATCAGGTGTCAAATGAAAGGGAAAGGAATAAGCTACACGCTAAAAAATACTCTGTTGGTGTAACAATAGCCAGTTGACCGTAATAACAATTTTAATTGTTTAATTGCTTATAACAAATGAACCGCTCGTGGCATAATATTCACACCCATTGGAGATGTTAGCTGATCGTCCTAGCTGTAATTTATGTCCACTGGTCATTGATGTATCTCGCCAGGGAGAGGCAGTAATGACATTTATTTACAATTTAATTAAACAAATTCAATTATCTCTCGTTCTACTGCGCCGATTTTAATCAACCGCGTCTCGAACTAAAGAGAAAGGAATAAGCTACACGCTAAAAAATACTCTGTTGGTGTAACAATAGCCAGTTGACCGTAATAACAATTTTAATTGTTTAATTGCTTATAACAAATGAACCGATCGTGGCCTAATGTTCACACCCATTGGAGATGTTAGCTGATCGTCCTAGCTGTAATTTATGTCAACTGGTCATTGATGTATCTCGCCAGGGAGTGGCAGTAATCGCATTTGTTTATAATTTAATTAAACAAATTCAATTATCTCGCGTTCTACTGAGCCGATTTTAATCAACCGCGTCTCGAACGAAAGGGAAACGAATAAGCTACACGCTAAAAAATACCCTGTTGGTGTAACTATAGCCAGTTGCCCGTAATAACAATTTTATTGGTTTAATTGCTTATAACAACTGAACTGCTCGTGGCATAATGTTCACACCTATTGGAGATGATAGCTGATCGTCCTAGCAATAATTTATGTCCACTGGTCATTGATGTATCTCTCCAGGGAGTGGCAGTAATCGCATTTGTTGATAATTTATTTAAACAAATTCAATTATCTCTCGTTCTACTGCGCCGATTTTAATCAACCGCGTCTCGAACTAAAGGGAAACGAATAAGCTACACGCTCAAAAATACCCTGTTGGCGTAAAAATAGCCAGTTGACCGTAATAACAATTTTAATTGTTTAATTGCTTATAACAAATGAACCGCTCGTGGCATAATGTTCACACCTATTGGAGATGTTAGCCGATCGTCCTAGCTCTAATTTACGTCCACTGGTCATTGATGTATCTCGCCATGGAGAGGCAGTAATGACATTTGTTTATAATATAATTAAACAAATTCAATTATCTCGCGTTCTACTGAGCCGATGTTAATCAACCGCGTCTCGAACGAAAGGGAAACGAATAAGCTACACGCTAAAAAATACCCTGTTGGTGTAACTAAAGCCAGTTGCCACTAATAACAATTTGAATTGTTGAATTGCTTATAACAAATGAACCGCTCGTGGCATAATGTTCACACCTATTGGACATGTTAGCTGATCCTCCTAGCTCTAATTTACGTCCACTGGTCATTGATGTATCTCGCCAGGGAGAGGCAGTAATGACATTTGTTTATAATTTAATTAAACAAATTCAATTATCTCTCGTTCTACTGCGCCGATTTTAATCAACCGCTAATCGAACTAAAGGGAAACGAATAAGCTACACGCTAAAAAATACCCTGTTGGTGTAACTATAGCCAGTTGCCCGTAATAACAATTTTATTGGTTTAATTGCTTATAACAACTGAACTGCTCGTGGCATAATGTTCACACCTATTGGAGATGATAGCTGATCGTCCTAGCAATAATTTATGTCCACTGGTCATTGATGTATCTCTCCAGGGAGTGGCAGTAATCGCATTTGTTGATAATTTATTTAAACAAATTCAATTATCTCTCGTTCTACTGCGCCGATTTTAATCAACCGCGTCTCGAACTAAAGGGAAACGAATAAGCTACACGCTCAAAAATACCCTGTTGGCGTAAAAATAGCCAGTTGACCGTAATAACAATTTTAATTGTTTAATTGCTTATAACAAATGAACCGCTCGTGGCATAATGTTCACACCTATTGGAGATGTTAGCCGATCGTCCTAGCTCTAATTTACGTTCACTGGTCATTGATGTATCTCGCCATGGAGAGGCAGTAATGACATTTGTTTATAATATAATTAAACAAATTCAATTATCTCGCGTTCTACTGAGCCGATGTTAATCAACCGCGTCTCGAACGAAAGGGAAACGAATAAGCTACACGCTAAAAAATACCCTGTTGGTGTAACTATAGCCAGTTGCCACTAATAACAATTTTTATTGTTGAATTGCTTATAACAAATGAACCGCTCGTGGCATAATGTTCACACCTATTGGACATGTTAGCTGATCCTCCTAGCTTTAATTTATATCCTCTGGGCATTGATGTACCTGGCCAGGGAGTGGCAGTAATCGCATTTGTTGATACTTTATTTAAACAAATTCAATTATCTCTCGTTCTACTGCGCCGATTTTAATCAACCGCGTCTCGAACTAAAGAGAAAGGAATAAGCTACACGCTAAAAAATACTCTGTTGGTGTAACAATAGCCAGTTGACCGTAATAACAATTTTAATTGTTTAATTGCTTATAACAAATGAACCGCTCGTGGCATAATATTCACACCCATTGGAGATGTTAGCTGATCGTCCTAGCTGTAATTTATGTCCACTGGTCATTGATGTATCTCGCCAGGGAGAGGCAGTAATGACATTTATTTACAATTTAATTAAACAAATTCAATTATCTCTCGTTCTACTGCGCCGATTTTAATCAACCGCGTCTCGAACTAAAGAGAAAGGAAGAAGCTACACGCTAAAAAATACTCTGTTGGTGTAACAATAGCCAGTTGACCGTAATAACAATTTTAATTGTTTAATTGCTTATAACAAATGAACCGATCGTGGCCTAATGTTCACACCCATTGGAGATGTTAGCTGATCCTCCTAGCTGTAATTTATGTCCACGGGTCATTGATGTATCTCTCCAGGGAGTGGCAGTAATCGCATTTGTTGATAATTTATTTAAACAAATTCAATTATCTCGCGTTCTACTAGGCCGATTTTAGTCAACGACATCGTAAATTGAAGCTCTTGGTTCAAGGAACAATCGGATTCACTATTAGATCGGCCCTCGTGTATAGTTTCAGTGCAATAGCCAAACGAAATATTTATTTGTTTATAAAATTATACAGCGCATGCGATATATGCATATCGTTTATTGTCGCGTAGCAGCATCCTTTACCTTCATTTTGAGCACTCGATCATTAATCTAGCGCCACCAGAAGCCGAGATAATTGCAGTGACCCGGAGACTATTTTTGCCGATATTTCAATTGTTAATAACATTCGAACCTCAAAGGCTATATGGTTGCAACTGTTGGAGCAGATAGCTATGGTCCATAGCTTTCATTTGAGACAAGTCCGGTTAAAAAATACGCGGTAGAAGCCGAGAAAAACGCAATTCTTTAATTTAACGATGTAATCCAGGAATTCGGTTTCGGCGGTGCGGGAAACTGCGAAAAAGGCCGCAAACGCGAGATGGCGCCGCATACACGATTACTGCCTATTTATGTGGATAAAAATTAAATAAAAATTCTTTTCGCGGTCCCTGGTGGTTGTTTTTCCATAAATCAGGTGTCAAATGAAAGGGAAAGGAATAAGCTACACGCTAAAAAATACTCTGTTGGTGTAACAATAGCCAGTTGACCGTAATAACAATTTTAATTGTTTAATTGCTTATAACAAATGAACCGCTCGTGGCATAATATTCACACCCATTGGAGATGTTAGCTGATCGTCCTAGCTGTAATTTATGTCCACTGGTCATTGATGTATCTCGCCAGGGAGAGGCAGTAATGACATTTATTTACAATTTAATTAAACAAATTCAATTATCTCTCGTTCTACTGCGCCGATTTTAATCAACCGCGTCTCGAACTAAAGAGAAAGGAATAAGCTACACGCTAAAAAATACTCTGTTGGTGTAACAATAGCCAGTTGACCGTAATAACAATTTTAATTGTATAATTGCTTATAACAAATGAACCGATAGTGGCCTAATGTTCACACCCATTGGAGATGTTAGCTGATCGTCCTAGCTGTAATTTATGTCAACTGGTCATTGATGTATCTCGCCAGGGAGTGGCAGTAATCGCATTTGTTTATAATTTAATTAAACAAATTCAATTATCTCGCGTTCTACTGAGCCGATTTTAATCAACCGCGTCTCGAACGAAAGGGAAACGAATAAGCTACACGCTAAAAAATACCCTGTTGGTGTAACTATAGCCAGTTGCCCGTAATAACAATTTTATTGGTTTAATTGCTTATAACAACTGAACTGCTCGTGGCATAATGTTCACACCTATTGGAGATGATAGCTGATCGTCCTAGCAATAATTTATGTCCACTGGTCATTGATGTATCTCTCCAGGGAGTGGCAGTAATCGCATTTGTTGATAATTTATTTAAACAAATTCAATTATCTCTCGTTCTACTGCGCCGATTTTAATCAACCGCGTCTCGAACTAAAGGGAAACGAATAAGCTACACGCTCAAAAATACCCTGTTGGCGTAAAAATAGCCAGTTGACCGTAATAACAATTTTAATTGTTTAATTGCTTATAACAAATGAACCGCTCGTGGCATAATGTTCACACCTATTGGAGATGTTAGCCGATCGTCCTAGCTCTAATTTACGTTCACTGGTCATTGATGTATCTCGCCATGGAGAGGCAGTAATGACATTTGTTTATAATATAATTAAACAAATTCAATTATCTCGCGTTCTACTGAGCCGATGTTAATCAACCGCGTCTCGAACGAAAGGGAAACGAATAAGCTACACGCTAAAAAATACCCTGTTGGTGTAACTATAGCCAGTTGCCACTAATAACAATTTTTATTGTTGAATTGCTTATAACAAATGAACCGCTCGTGGCATAATGTTCACACCTATTGGACATGTTAGCTGATCCTCCTAGCTTTAATTTATATCCTCTGGGCATTGATGTACCTGGCCAGGGAGTGGCAGTAATCGCATTTGTTGATACTTTATTTAAACAAATTCAATTATCTCGCGTTCTACTGGGCCGATTTTAGTCAACGACATCTCAAATTGAAGCTCTTGGTTCAAGGAACAATCGGATTCACTATTAGATCGGCCCTCGTGTATAGTTTCAGTGCAATAGCCAAACGAAATATTTATTTGTTTATAAAATTATGCAGCGCATGCGATATATGCAAATCGTTTATTGTCGCGTAGCAGCATCCTTTACCTTCATTTTGAGCACTCGATCATTAATCTAGCGCCACCAGAAGCCGAGATAATTGCAGTGACCCGGAGCTACTATTTTTGCCGATATTTCAATTGTTAATAACATTCGAACATCAAAGGCTATATGGTTGCAACTGTTGGAGCAGATAGCTATGGTTCATAGCTTTCATTTAAGACATGTCCGGTTAAAAAATACGCGGTAGAAGCCGAGAAAAACGCAATTCTTTAATTTAACGATGTAATCCAGGAATTCGGTTTCGGCGGTGCGGGAAACTGCGAAAAAGGCCGCAAACGCGAGATGGCGCCGCATACACGATTACTGCCTATTTATGTCGATAAAAATTAAATAAAAATTCTTATCGCGGTCCCTGGTGGTTGTTTTTCAATAAATCAGGTGTCAAATGAAAGGGAAAGGAATAAGCTACACGCTAAAAAATACTCTGTTGGTGTAACAATAGCCAGTTGACCGTAATAACAATTTTAATTGTTTAATTGCTTATAACAAATGAACCGCTCGTGGCATAATATTCACACCCATTGGAGATGTTAGCTGATCGTCCTAGCTGTAATTTATGTCCACTGGTCATTGATGTATCTCGCCAGGGAGAGGCAGTAATGACATTTATTTACAATTTAATTAAACAAATTCAATTATCTCTCGTTCTACTGCGCCGATTTTAATCAACCGCGTCTCGAACTAAAGAGAAAGGAATAAGCTACACGCTAAAAAATACTCTGTTGGTGTAACAATAGCCAGTTGACCGTAATAACAATTTTAATTGTTTAATTGCTTATAACAAATGAACCGATCGTGGCCTAATGTTCACACCCATTGGAGATGTTAGCTGATCGTCCTAGCTGTAATTTATGTCAACTGGTCATTGATGTATCTCGCCAGGGAGTGGCAGTAATCGCATTTGTTTATAATTTAATTAAACAAATTCAATTATCTCGCGTTCTACTGAGCCGATTTTAATCAACCGCGTCTCGAACGAAAGGGAAACGAATAAGCTACACGCTAAGAAATACCCCGTTGGCGTAACTATAGCCAGTTGACCGTAATAACAATTTTAATTGGTTGAATGTTTATAACAAATGAACCGCACATGGAATCATGTTCACACCTATTGGAGATGTTAGCTGATCCTCCTAGCTGTAATTTATGTCCACGGGTCATTGATGTATCTCTCCAGGGAGTGGCAGTAATCGCATTTGTTGATAATTTATTTAAACAAATTCAATTATCTCGCGTTCTACTAGGCCGATTTTAGTCAACGACATCTCAAATTGAAGCTCTTGGTTCAAGGAACAATCGGATTCACTATTAGATCGGCCCTCGTGTATAGTTTCAGTGCAATAGCCAAACGAAATATTTATTTGTTTATAAAATTATACAGCGCATGCGATATATGCATATCGTTTATTGTCGCGTAGCAGCATCCTTTACCTTCATTTTGAGCACTCGATCATTAATCTAGCGCCACCAGAAGCCGAGATAATTGCAGTGACCCGGAGACTATTTTTGCCGATATTTCAATTGTTAATAACATTCGAACCTCAAAGGCTATATGGTTGCAACTGTTGGAGCAGATAGCTATGGTCCATAGCTTTCATTTGAGACAAGTCCGGTTAAAAAATACGCGGTAGAAGCCGAGAAAAACGCAATTCTTTAATTTAACGATGTAATCCAGGAATTCGGTTTCGGCGGTGCGGGAAACTGCGAAAAAGGCCGCAAACGCGAGATGGCGCCGCATACACGATTACTGCCTATTTATGTCGATAAAAATTAAATAAAAATTCTTATCGCGGTCCCTGGTGGTTGTTTTTCCATAAATCAGGTGTCAAATGAAAGGGAAAGGAATAAGCTACACGCTAAAAAATACTCTGTTGGTGTAACAATAGCCAGTTGACCGTAATAACAATTTTAATTGTTTAATTGCTTATAACAAATGAACCGCTCGTGGCATAATATTCACACCCATTGGAGATGTTAGCTGATCGTCCTAGCTGTAATTTATGTCCACTGGTCATTGATGTATCTCGCCAGGGAGAGGCAGTAATGACATTTATTTACAATTTAATTAAACAAATTCAATTATCTCTCGTTCTACTGCGCCGATTTTAATCAACCGCGTCTCGAACTAAAGAGAAAGGAATAAGCTACACGCTAAAAAATACTCTGTTGGTGTAACAATAGCCAGTTGACCGTAATAACAATTTTAATTGTTTAATTGCTTATAACAAATGAACCGCTCGTGGCATAATATTCACACCCATTGGAGATGTTAGCTGATCGTCCTAGCTGTAATTTATGTCCACTGGTCATTGATGTATCTCGCCATGGAGAGGCAGTAATGACATTTGTTTATAATATAATTAAACAAATTCAATTATCTCGCGTTCTACTGAGCCGATGTTAATCAACCGCGTCTCGAACGAAAGGGAAACGAATAAGCTACACGCTAAAAAATACCCTGTTGGTGTAACAATAGCCAGATGACCGTAATAACAATTTTAATTGGTTGATTGTTTATAACAAATGAACCGCACTTGGCATCATGTTCACACCTATTGTAGATGTTAGCCGATCGTCCTAGCTCTAATTTACGTCCGCTGGTCATTGATGTATCTCGCCAGGGAGAGGCAGTAATGACATTTGTTTATAATTTAATTAAACAAATTCAATTATCTCGCGTTCTACTGAGCCGATTTTAATCAACCGCGTCTCGAACTAAAGGGAAACGAATAAGCTACACGCTAAAAAATACCCTGTTGGTGTGACTATAGCCAGTTGCCACTAATAACAATTTGAATTGTTGAATTGCTTATAACAAATGAACCGCTCGTGGCATAATGTTCACACCCATTGGAGATGTTAGCTGATCGTCCTAGCTGTAATTTATGTCCACTGGTCATTGATGTATCTCGCCAGGGAGAGGCAGTAATGACATTTGTTTATAATTTAATTAAACAAATTCAATTATCTCTCGTTCTACTGCGCCGATTTTAATCAACCGCGTCTCGAACTAAAGGGAAACGAATAAACTACACGCTAAAAGATACCGTGTTGGTGTAACAATAGCCAGTTGACCGTAATAACAATTTTAATTGGTTGATTGTTTATAACAAGTGAACCGCACATGGAATAATGTTCACACCCATTGGAGATGTTAGCTGATCGTCCTAGCTGTAATTTATGTCCACTGGTCATTGATGTATCTCGCCATGGAGAGGCAGTAATGACATTTGTTTATAATATAATTAAACAAATTCAATTATCTCGCGTTCTACTGAGCCGATGTTAATCAACCGCGTCTCGAACGAAAGGGAAACGAATAAGCTACACGCTAAAAAATACTCTGTTGGTGTAACAATAGCCAGTTGACCGTAATAACAAGTTTAATTGTTTAATTGCTTATAACAAATGAACCGCTCGTGGCATAATGTTCACACCCATTGGAGATGTTAGCTGATCGTCCTAGCTGTAATTTATGTCCACTGGTCATTGATGTATCTCGCCAGGGAGAGGCAGTAATGACATTTGTTTATAATTTAATTGAACAAATTCAATTATCTCGCGTTCTACTGGTCCGATTTTAGTCAAC
Organism: Nomada lathburiana; assembly: GCA_963667235.1. Classification (NCBI taxonomy): domain Eukaryota; kingdom Metazoa; phylum Arthropoda; class Insecta; order Hymenoptera; family Apidae; genus Nomada; species Nomada lathburiana. Next base: position 9,783,443 of record OY763897.1, on the reverse strand, counting down.
GACATCTCAAATTGAAGCTCTTGGTTCAAGGAACAATCGGATTCACTATTAGATCGGCCCTCGTGTATAGTTTCAGTGCAATAGCCAAACGAAATATTTATTTGTTTATAAAATTATGCAGCGCATGCGATATATGCAAATCGTTTATTGTCGCGTAGCAGCATCCTTTACCTTCATTTTGAGCACTCGATCATTAATCTAGCGCCACCAGAAGCCGAGATAATTGCAGTGACCCGGAGCTACTATTTTTGCCGATATTTCAATTGTTAATAACATTCGAACATCAAAGGCTATATGGTTGCAACTGTTGGAGCAGATAGCTATGGTTCATAGCTTTCATTTAAGACATGTCCGGTTAAAAAATACGCGGTAGAAGCCGAGAAAAACGCAATTCTTTAATTTGACGATGTAATCCTGGAATTCGGTTTCGGCGGTGCGGGAAACTGCGAAAAAGGCCGCAAACGCGAGATGGCGCCGCATACACGATTACTGCCTATTTATGTCGATAAAAATTAAATAAAAATTCTTATCGCGGTCCCTGGTGGTTGTTTTTCAATAAATCAGGTGTCAAATGAAAGGGAAAGGAATAAGCTACACGCTAAAAAATACTCTGTTGGTGTAACAATAGCCAGTTGACCGTAATAACAATTTTAATTGTTTAATTGCTTATAACAAATGAACCGATCGTGGCCTAATGTTCACACCCATTGGAGATGTTAGCTGATCGTCCTAGCTGTAATTTATGTCAACTGGTCATTGATGTATCTCGCCAGGGAGTGGCAGTAATCGCATTTGTTTATAATTTAATTAAACAAATTCAATTATCTCGCGTTCTACTGAGCCGATTTTAATCAACCGCGTCTCGAACGAAAGGGAAACGAATAAGCTACACGCTAAGAAATACCCCGTTGGCGTAACTATAGCCAGTTGACCGTAATAACAATTTTAATTCGTTGAATGTTTATAACAAATGAACCGCACATGGAATCATGTTCACACCTATTGGAAATGTTAGCTGATCCTCCTAGCTGTAATTTATGTCCACGGGTCATTGATGTATCTCTCCAGGGAGTGGCAGTAATCGCATTTGTTGATAATTTATTTAAACAAATTCAATTATCTCGCGTTCTACTAGGCCGATTTTAGTCAACGACATCTCAAATTGAAGCTCTTGGTTCAAGGAACAATCGGATTCACTATTAGATCGGCCCTCGTGTATAGTTTCAGTGCAATAGCCAAACGAAATATTTATTTGTTTATAAAATTATACAGCGCATGCGATATATGCATATCGTTTATTGTCGCGTAGCAGCATCCTTGACCTTCATTTTGAGTACTCGATCATTAATCTAGCGCCACCAGAAGCCGAGATAATTGCAGTGACCCGGAGACTATTTTTGCCGATATTTCAATTGTTAATAACATTCGAACCTCAAAGGCTATATGGTTGCAACTGTTGGAGCAGATAGCTATGGTCCATAGCTTTCATTTGAGACAAGTCCGGTTAAAAAATACGCGGTAGAAGCCGAGAAAAACGCAATTCTTTAATTTAACGATGTAATCCAGGAATTCGGTTTCGGCGGTGCGGGAAACTGCGAAAAAGGCCGCAAACGCGAGATGGCGCCGCATACACGATTACTGCCTATTTATGTCGATAAAAATTAAATAAAAATTCTTATCGCGGTCCCTGGTGGTTGTTTTTCCATAAATCAGGTGTCAAATGAAAGGGAAAGGAATAAGCTACACGCTAAAAAATACTCTGTTGGTGTAACAATAGCCAGTTGACCGTAATAACAATTTTAATTGTTTAATTGCTTATAACAAATGAACCGCTCGTGGCATAATATTCACACCCATTGGAGATGTTAGCTGATCGTCCTAGCTGTAATTTATGTCCACTGGTCATTGATGTATCTCGCCAGGGAGAGGCAGTAATGACATTTATTTACAATTTAATTAAACAAATTCAATTATCTCTCGTTCTACTGCGCCGATTTTAATCAACCGCGTCTCGAACTAAAGAGAAAGGAATAAGCTACACGCTAAAAAATACTCTGTTGGTGTAACAATAGCCAGTTGACCGTAATAACAATTTTAATTGTTTAATTGCTTATAACAAATGAACCGATCGTGGCCTAATGTTCACACCCATTGGAGATGTTAGCTGATCGTCCTAGCTGTAATTTATGTCAACTGGTCATTGATGTATCTCGCCAGGGAGTGGCAGTAATCGCATTTGTTTATAATTTAATTAAACAAATTCAATTATCTCGCGTTCTACTGAGCCGATTTTAATCAACCGCGTCTCGAACGAAAGGGAAACGAATAAGCTACACGCTCAAAAATACCCTGTTGGCGTAAAAATAGCCAGTTGACCGTAATAACAATTTTAATTGTTTAATTGCTTATAACAAATGAACCGCTCGTGGCATAATGTTCACACCTATTGGAGATGTTAGCCGATCGTCCTAGCTCTAATTTACGTCCACTGGTCATTGATGTATCTCGCCATGGAGAGGCAGTAATGACATTTGTTTATAATATAATTAAACAAATTCAATTATCTCGCGTTCTACTGAGCCGATGTTAATCAACCGCGTCTCGAACGAAAGGGAAACGAATAAGCGACACGCTAAAAAATACCCTGTTGGTGTAACTAAAGCCAGTTGCCACTAATAACAATTTGAATTGTTGAATTGCTTATAACAAATGAACCGCTCGTGGCATAATGTTCACACCTATTGGACATGTTAGCTGATCCTCCTAGCTCTAATTTACGTCCACTGGTCATTGATGTATCTCGCCAGGGAGAGGCAGTAATGACATTTGTTTATAATTTAATTAAACAAATTCAATTATCTCTCGTTCTACTGCGCCGATTTTAATCAACCGCTAATCGAACTAAAGGGAAACGAATAAGCTACACGCTAAAAAATACCCTGTTGGTGTAACTATAGCCAGTTGCCCGTAATAACAATTTTATTGGTTTAATTGCTTATAACAACTGAACTGCTCGTGGCATAATGTTCACACCTATTGGAGATGATAGCTGATCGTCCTAGCAATAATTTATGTCCACTGGTCATTGATGTATCTCTCCAGGGAGTGGCAGTAATCGCATTTGTTGATAATTTATTTAAACAAATTCAATTATCTCTCGTTCTACTGCGCCGATTTTAATCAACCGCGTCTCGAACTAAAGGGAAACGAATAAGCTACACGCTCAAAAATACCCTGTTGGCGTAAAAATAGCCAGTTGACCGTAATAACAATTTTAATTGTTTAATTGCTTATAACAAATGAACCGCTCGTGGCATAATGTTCACACCTATTGGAGATGTTAGCCGATCGTCCTAGCTCTAATTTACGTTCACTGGTCATTGATGTATCTCGCCATGGAGAGGCAGTAATGACATTTGTTTATAATATAATTAAACAAATTCAATTATCTCGCGTTCTACTGAGCCGATGTTAATCAACCGCGTCTCGAACGAAAGGGAAACGAATAAGCTACACGCTAAAAAATACCCTGTTGGTGTAACTATAGCCAGTTGCCACTAATAACAATTTTTATTGTTGAATTGCTTATAACAAATGAACCGCTCGTGGCATAATGTTCACACCTATTGGACATGTTAGCTGATCCTCCTAGCTTTAATTTATATCCTCTGGGCATTGATGTACCTGGCCAGGGAGTGGCAGTAATCGCATTTGTTGATACTTTATTTAAACAAATTCAATTATCTCGCGTTCTACTGGGCCGATTTTAGTCAACGACATCTCAAATTGAAGCTCTTGGTTCAAGGAACAATCGGATTCACTATTAGATCGGCCCTCGTGTATAGTTTCAGTGCAATAGCCAAACGAAATATTTATTTGTTTATAAAATTATGCAGCGCATGCGATATATGCAAATCGTTTATTGTCGCGTAGCAGCATCCTTTACCTTCATTTTGAGCACTCGATCATTAATCTAGCGCCACCAGAAGCCGAGATAATTGCAGTGACCCGGAGCTACTATTTTTGCCGATATTTCAATTGTTAATAACATTCGAAGATCAAAGGCTATATGGTTGCAACTGTTGGAGCAGATAGCTATGGTTCATAGCTTTCATTTAAGACATGTCCGGTTAAAAAACACGCGGTAGAAGCCGAGAAAAACGCAATTCTTTAATTTAACGATGTAATCCTGGAATTCGGTTTCGGCGGTGCGGGAAACTGCGAAAAAGGCCGCAAACGCGAGATGGCGCCGCATACACGATTACTGCCTATTTATGTCGATAAAAATTAAATAAAAATTCTTATCGCGGTCCCTGGTGGTTGTTTTTCAATAAATCAGGTGTCAAATGAAAGGGAAAGGAATAAGCTACACGCTAAAAAATACTCTGTTGGTGTAACAATAGCCAGTTGACCGTAATAACAATTTTAATTGTTTAATTGCTTATAACAAATGAACCGCTCGTGGCATAATATTCACACCCATTGGAGATGTTAGCTGATCGTCCTAGCTGTAATTTATGTCCACTGGTCATTGATGTATCTCGCCAGGGAGAGGCAGTAATGACATTTATTTACAATTTAATTAAACAAATTCAATTATCTCTCGTTCTACTGCGCCGATTTTAATCAACCGCGTCTCGAACTAAAGAGAAAGGAATAAGCTACACGCTAAAAAATACTCTGTTGGTGTAACAATAGCCAGTTGACCGTAATAACAATTTTAATTGTTTAATTGCTTATAACAAATGAACCGATCGTGGCCTAATGTTCACACCCATTGGAGATGTTAGCTGATCGTCCTAGCTGTAATTTATGTCAACTGGTCATTGATGTATCTCGCCAGGGAGTGGCAGTAATCGCATTTGTTTATAATTTAATTAAACAAATTCAATTATCTCGCGTTCTACTGAGCCGATTTTAATCAACCGCGTCTCGAACGAAAGGGAAACGAATAAGCTACACGCTAAGAAATACCCCGTTGGCGTAACTATAGCCAGTTGACCGTAATAACAATTTTAATTGGTTGAATGTTTATAACAAATGAACCGCACATGGAATCATGTTCACACCTATTGGAGATGTTAGCTGATCCTCCTAGCTGTAATTTATGTCCACGGGTCATTGATGTATCTCTCCAGGGAGTGGCAGTAATCGCATTTGTTGATAATTTATTTAAACAAATTCAATTATCTCGCGTTCTACTAGGCCGATTTTAGTCAACGACATCTCAAATTGAAGCTCTTGGTTCAAGGAACAATCGGATTCACTATTAGATCGGCCCTCGTGTATAGTTTCAGTGCAATAGCCAAACGAAATATTTATTTGTTTATAAAATTATACAGCGCATGCGATATATGCATATCGTTTATTGTCGCGTAGCAGCATCCTTTACCTTCATTTTGAGCACTCGATCATTAATCTAGCGCCACCAGAAGCCGAGATAATTGCAGTGACCCGGAGACTATTTTTGCCGATATTTCAATTGTTAATAACATTCGAACCTCAAAGGCTATATGGTTGCAACTGTTGGAGCAGATAGCTATGGTCCATAGCTTTCATTTGAGACAAGTCCGGTTAAAAAATACGCGGTAGAAGCCGAGAAAAACGCAATTCTTTAATTTAACGATGTAATCCAGGAATTCGGTTTCGGCGGTGCGGGAAACTGCGAAAAAGGCCGCAAACGCGAGATGGCGCCGCATACACGATTACTGCCTATTTATGTCGATAAAAATTAAATAAAAATTCTTATCGCGGTCCCTGGTGGTTGTTTTTCCATAAATCAGGTGTCAAATGAAAGGGAAAGGAATAAGCTACACGCTAAAAAATACTCTGTTGGTGCAACAATAGCCAGTTGACCGTAATAACAATTTTAATTGTTTAATTGCTTATAACAAATGAACCGTTCGTGCCATAATGTTCACACCTATTGGAGATGTTAGCTGATCGTCCTAGCTGTAATTTCTGTCCGCTGGTCATTGATGTATCTCGCCAGGGAGAGGCAGTAATGACATTTATTTATAATTTAATTAAACAAATTCAATTATCTCTCGTTCTACTGCGCCGATTTTAATCAACCGCGTCTCGAACTAAAGGGAAAGGAATAAGCTACACGCTAAAAAATACTCTGTTGGTGTAACAATAGCCAGATGACCGTAATAACAATTTTAATTGTTTAATTGCTTATAACAAATGAACCGCTCGTGGCATAATGTTCACACCTATTGGAGATGTTAGCCGATCGTCCTAGCTCTAATTTACGTCCACTGGTCATTGATGTATCTCGCCAGGGAGTGGCAGTAATCGCATTTGTTTATAATTTAATTAAACAAATTCAATTATCTCGCGTTCTACTGAGCCGATTTTAATCAACCGCGTCTCGAACGAAAGGGAAACGAATAAGCTACACGCTAAAAAATACCCTGTTGGTGTAACTAAAGCCAGTTGCCACTAATAACAATTTGAATTGTTGAATTGCTTATAACAAATGAACCGCTCGTGGCATAATGTTCACACCTATTGGACATGTTAGCTGATCCTCCTAGCTCTAATTTACGTCCACTGGTCATTGATGTATCTCGCCAGGGAGAGGCAGTAATGACATTTGTTTATAATTTAATTAAACAAATTCAATTATCTCTCGTTCTACTGCGCCGATTTTAATCAACCGCTAATCGAACTAAAGGGAAACGAATAAGCTACACGCTAAAAAATACCCTGTTGGTGTAACTATAGCCAGTTGCCCGTAATAACAATTTTATTGGTTTAATTGCTTATAACAACTGAACTGCTCGTGGCATAATGTTCACACCTATTGGAGATGATAGCTGATCGTCCTAGCAATAATTTATGTCCACTGGTCATTGATGTATCTCTCCAGGGAGTGGCAGTAATCGCATTTGTTGATAATTTATTTAAACAAATTCAATTATCTCGCGTTCTACTAGGCCAATTTTAATCAACCGCGTCTCGAACTAAAGGGAAACGAATAAGCTGCACGCTAAAAAATACCCTGTTGGTGTAACAATAGCCAGATGACCGTAATAACAATTTTAATTGGTTGATTGTTTATAACAAATGAACCGCACTTGGAATCATGTTCACACCTATTGTAGATGTTAGCCGATCGTCCTAGCTCTAATTTACGTCCACTGGTCATTGATGTATCTCGCCAGGGAGAGGCAGTAATGACATTTGTTTATAATTTAATTAAACAAATTCAATTATCTCGCGTTCTACTGAGCCGATTTTAATCAACCGCGTCTCGAACTAAAGGGAAACGAATAAGCTACACGCTAAAAAATACCCTGTTGGTGTGACTATAGCCAGTTGCCACTAATAACAATTTGAATTGTTGAATTGCTTATAACAAATGAACCGCTCGTGGCATAATGTTCGCACCCATTGGAGATGTTAGCTGATCGTCCTAGCTGTAATTTATGTCCACTGGTCATTGATGTATCTCGCCAGGGAGAGGCAGTAATGACATTTGTTTATAATTTAATTAAACAAATTCAATTATCTCTCGTTCTACTGCGCCGATTTTAATCAACCGCGTCTTGAACTAAAGGGAAACGAATAAGCTACACGCTAAAAGATACCGTGTTGGTGTAACAATAGCCGGTTGACCGTAATAACAATTTTAATTGGTTGATTGTTTATAACAAGTGAACCGCACATGGAATAATGTTCACACCCATTGGAGATGTTAGCTGATCGTCCTAGCTGTAATTTATGTCCACTGGTCATTGATGTATCTCGCCAGGGAGAGGCAGTAATGACATTTGTTTATAATTTAATTAAACAAATTCAATTATCTCTCGTTCTACTGCGCCGATTTTAATCAACCGCGTCTCGAACTAAAGGGAAACGAATAAGCTACACGCTCAAAAATACCCTGTTGGCGTAAAAATAGCCAGTTGACCGTAATAACAATTTTAATTGTTTAATTGCTTATAACAAATGAACCGCTCGTGGCATAATGTTCACACCTATTGGACATGTTAGCTGATCCTCCTAGCTTTAATTTATATCCTCTGGGCATTGATGTATCTGGCCAGGGAGTGGCAGTAATCGCATTTGTTGATACTTTATTTAAACAAATTCAATTATCTCGCGTTCTACTGGGCCGATTTTAGTCATGACATCTCAAATTGAAGCTCTTGGTTCAAGGAACAATCGGATTCACTATTAGATCGGCCCTCGTGTATAGTTTCAGTGCAATAGCCAAACGAAATATTTATTTGTTTATAAAATTATGCAGCGCATGCGATATATGCAAATCGTTTATTGTCGCGTAGCAGCATCCTTTACCTTCATTTTGAGCACTCGATCATTAATCTAGCGCCACCAGAAGCCGAGATAATTGCAGTGACCCGGAGCTACTATTTTTGCCGATATTTCAATTGTTAATAACATTCGAACATCAAAGGCTATATGGTTGCAACTGTTGGAGCAGATAGCTATGGTTCATAGCTTTCATTTAAGACATGTCCGGTTAAAAAATACGCGGTAGAAGCCGAGAAAAACGCAATTCTTTAATTTAACGATGTAATCCTGGAATTCGGTTTCGGCGATGCGGGAAACTGCGAAAAAGGCCGCAAACGCGAGATGGCGCCGCATACACGATTACTGCCTATTTATGTCGATAAAAATTAAATAAAAATTCTTATCGCGGTCCCTGGTGGTTGTTTTTCAATAAATCAGGTGTCAAATGAAAGGGAAAGGAATAAGCTACACGCTAAAAAATACTCTGTTGGTGTAACAATAGCCAGTTGACCGTAATAACAAGTTTAATTGTTTAATTGCTTATAACAAATGAACCGCTCGTGGCATAATGTTCACACCCATTGGAGATGTTAGCTGATCGTCCTAGCTGTAATTTATGTCCACTGGTCATTGATGTATCTCGCCAGGGAGAGGCAGTAATGACATTTATTTATAATTTAATTAAACAAATTCAATTATCTCGCGTTCTACTAGGCCGATTTTAGTCAACGACATCTCAAATTGAAGCTCTTGGTTCAAGGAACAATCGGATTCACTATTAGATCGGCCCTCGTGTATAGTTTCAGTGCAATAGCCAAACGAAATATTTATTTGTTTATAAAATTATACAGCGCATGCGATATATGCAAATCGTTTATTGTCGCGCAGCAGCATCCTTTACCTTCATTTTGAGCACTCGATCATTAATCTAGCGCCACCAGAAACCGAGATAATTGCAGTGACCCGGAGACTATTTTTGCCGATATTTCAATTGTTAATAACATTCGAACCTCAAAGGCTGTATGGTTGCAACTGTTGGAGCAGATAGCTATGGTTCATAGCTTTCATTTAAGACAAGTCCGGTTAAAAAATACGCGGTAGAAGCCGAGAAAAACGCAATTCTTTAATTTAACGATGTAATCCAGGAATTCGGTTTCGGCGGTGCGGGAAACTGCGAAAAAGGCCGCAAACGCGAGATGGCGCCGCATACACGATTACTGCCTATTTATGTCGATAAAAATTAAATTAAAATTCTTATCGCGGTCCCTGGTGGTTGTTTTTCAATAAATCAGGTGTCAAATGAAAGGGAAAGGAATAAGCTACACGCTAAAAAATACCCTGTTGGTGTAACAATAGCCAGTTGACCGTAATAACAATTTGAATTGTTTAATTGCTTATAACAAATGAACCGCTCGTGGCATAATGTTTACACCTATTGAAGATGATAGCTGATCGTCCTAGCTGTAATTTATGTCAACTGGTCATTGATGTATCTCGCCAGGGAGTGGCAGTAATCGCATTTGTTTATAATTTAAGTAAACAAATTCAATTATCTCTCGTTCTACTGCGCCGATTTTAATCAACCGCGTCTCGAACTAAAGGGAAAGGAATAAGCTACACGCTAAAAAATACCCTGTTGGTGTAACTATAGCCAGTTGCCACTATAAGCAATTTGAATTGTTTAATTGCTTATTACAAATGAACCGCTCGTGGCATAATGTTCACACCTATTGGACATGTTAGCTGATCCTCCTAGCTTTAATTTATATCCTCTGGGCATTGATGTATCTGGCCAGGGAGTGGCAGTAATCGCATTTGTTGATACTTTATTTAAACAAATTCAATTATCTCGCGTTCTACTGGGCCGATTTTAGTCAACGACATCTCAAATTGAAGCTCTTGGTTCAAGGAACAATCGGATTCACTATTAGATCGGCCCTCGTGTATAGTTTCAGTGCAATAGCCAAACGAAATATTTATTTGTTTATAAAATTATACAGCGCATGCGATATATGCAAATCGTTTATTGTCGCGCAGCAGCATCCTTTACCTTCATTTTGAGCACTCGATCATTAATCTAGCGCCACCAGAAACCGAGATAATTGCAGTGACCCGGAGACTATTTTTGCCGATATTTCAATTGTTAATAACATTCGAACCTCAAAGGCTGTATGGTTGCAACTGTTGGAGCAGATAGCTATGGTTCATAGCTTTCATTTAAGACAAGTCCGGTTAAAAAATACGCGGTAGAAGCCGAGAAAAACGCAATTCTTTAATTTAACGATGTAATCCAGGAATTCGGTTTCGGCGGTGCGGGAAACTGCGAAAAAGGCCGCAAACGCGAGATGGCGCCGCATACACGATTACTGCCTATTTATGTCGATAAAAATTAAATTAAAATTCTTATCGCGGTCCCTGGTGGTTGTTTTTCAATAAATCAGGTGTCAAATGAAAGGGAAAGGAATAAGCTACACGCTAAAAAATACCCTGTTGGTGTAACAATAGCCAGTTGACCGTAATAACAATTTGAATTGTTTAATTGCTTATAACAAATGAACCGCTCGTGGCATAATGTTTACACCTATTGAAGATGATAGCTGATCGTCCTAGCTGTAATTTATGTCAACTGGTCATTGATGTATCTCGCCAGGGAGTGGCAGTAATCGCATTTGTTTATAATTTAAGTAAACAAATTCAATTATCTCTCGTTCTACTGCGCCGATTTTAATCAACCGCGTCTCGAACTAAAGGGAAACGAATAAGCTACACGCTCAAAAATACCCTGTTGGCGTAAAAATAGCCAGTTGACCGTAATAACAATTTTAATTGTTTAATTGCTTATAACAAATGAACCGCTCGTGGCATAATGTTCACACCTATTGGAGATGTTAGCCGATCGTCCTAGCTCTAATTTACGTCCACTGGTCATTGATGTATCTCGCCATGGAGAGGCAGTAATGACATTTGTTTATAATATAATTAAACAAATTCAATTATCTCGCGTTCTACTGAGCCGATGTTAATCAACCGCGTCTCGAACGAAAGGGAAACGAATAAGCTACACGCTAAAAAATACCCTGTTGGTGTAACTATAGCCAGTTGCCACTAATAACAATTTTTATTGTTGAATTGCTTATAACAAATGAACCGCTCGTGGCATAATGTTCACACCTATTGGACATGTTAGCTGATCCTCCTAGCTTTAATTTATATCCTCTGGGCATTGATGTATCTGGCCAGGGAGTGGCAGTAATCGCATTTGTTGATACTTTATTTAAACAAATTCAATTATCTCGCGTTCTACTGGGCCGATTTTAGTCAACGACATCTCAAATTGAAGCTCTTGGTTCAAGGAACAATCGGATTCACTATTAGATCGGCCCTCGTGTATAGTTTCAGTGCAATAGCCAAACGAAATATTTATTTGTTTATAAAATTATGCAGCGCATGCGATATATGCAAATCGTTTATTGTCGCGTAGCAGCATCCTTTACCTTCATTTTGAGCACTCGATCATTAATCTAGCGCCACCAGAAGCCGAGATAATTGCAGTGACCCGGAGCTACTATTTTTGCCGATATTTCAATTGTTAATAACATTCGAACATCAAAGGCTATATGGTTGCAACTGTTGGAGCAGATAGCTATGGTTCATAGCTTTCATTTAAGACATGTCCGGTTAAAAAATACGCGGTAGAAGCCGAGAAAAACGCAATTCTTTAATTTAACGATGTAATCCTGGAATTCGGTTTCGGCGGTGCGGGAAACTGCGAAAAAGGCCGCAAACGCGAGATGGCGCCGCATACGCGATTACTGCCTATTTATGTCGATAAAAATTAAATAAAAATTCTTATCGCGGTCCCTGGTGGTTGTTTTTCAATAAATCAGGTGTCAAATGAAAGGGAAAGGAATAAGCTACACGATAAAAAATACTCTGTTGGTGTAACAATAGCCAGTTGACCGTAATAACAATTTTAATTGTTTAATTGCTTATAACAAATGAACCGCTCGTGGCATAATGTTCACACCCATTGGAGATGTTAGCTGATCGTCCTAGCTGTAATTTATGTCCACTGGTCATTGATGTATCTCGCCAGGGAGAGGCAGTAATGACATTTATTTATAATTTAATTAAACAAATTCAATTATCTCTCGTTCTACTGCGCCGATTTTAATCAACCGCGTCTCGAACTAAAGGGAAAGGAATAAGCTACACGCTAAAAAATACTCTGTTGGTGTAACAATAGCCAGTTGACCGTAATAACAATTTTAATTGTTTAATTGCTTATAACAAATGAACCGATCGTGGCATAATGTTCACACACATTGGAGATGTTAGCTGATCGTCCTAGCTGTAATTTATGTCAACTGGTCATTGATGTATCTCGCCAGGGAGTGGCAGTAATCGCATTTGTTTATAATTTAATTAAACAAATTCAATTATCTCGCGTTCTACTGAGCCGATGTTAATCAACCGCGTCTCGAACGAAAGGGAAACGAATAAGCTACACGCTAAAAAATACCCCTTTGGCGTAACTATAGCCAGTTGACCGTAATAACAATTTTAATTGGTTGAATGTTTATAACAGATGAACCGCACATGGAATCATGTTCACACCTATTGGAGATGTTAGCTGATCCTCCTAGCTGTAATTTATGTCCACTTGTCATGGATGTGTCTCGCCAGGGAGAGGCAGTAATGACATTTGTTTATAATATAATTAAACAAATTCAATTATCTCGCGTTCTACTGAGCCGATTTTAATCAACCGCGTCTCGAACGAAAGGGAAACGAATAAGCTACACGCTAAAAAATACCCTGTTGGTGTAACTAAAGCCAGTTGCCACTAATAACAATTTGAATTGTTGAATTGCTTATAACAAATGAACCGCTCGTGGCATAATGTTCACACCCATTGGAGATGTTAGCTGATCGTCCTAGCTCTAATTTACGTCCACTGGTCATTGATGTATCTCGCCAGGGAGTGGCAGTAATCGCATTTGTTTATAATTTAATTAAACAAATTCAATTATCTCGCGTTCTACTGAGCCGATGTTAATCAACCGCGTCTCGAACGAAAGGGAAACGAATAAGCTACACGCTAAAAAATACCCCTTTGGCGTAACTATAGCCAGTTGACCGTAATAACAATTTTAATTGGTTGAATGTTTATAACAGATGAACCGCACATGGAATCATGTTCACACCTATTGGAGATGTTAGCTGATCGTCCTAGCTGTAATTTATGTCCACTGGTCATTGATGTATCTCGTCAGGGAGAGGCAGTAATGACATTTGTTTATAATATAATTAAACTAATTCAATTATCTCTCGTTCTACTGAGCCGATTTTAATCAACCGCGTCTCGAACTAAAGGGAAACGAATAAGCTACACGCTAAAAAATACCGTGTTGGTGTAACAATAGCCAGTTGACCGTAATAACAATTTTAATTGGTTGATTGTTTATAACAAATGAACCGCACATGGAATCATGTTCACACCTATTGGAGATGTTAGCCGATCGTGCTAGCTCTAATTTACGTCCACTGGTCATTGATGTATCTCGCCAGGGAGAATCAGTAATGACATTTGTTTATAATTTAATTAAACAAATTCAATTATCTCGCGTTCTACTGAGCCGATTTTAATCAACCGCGTCTCGAACGAAAGGGAAACGAATAAGCTACACGCTAAAAAATACCCTGTTGGTGTAACTAAAGCCAGTTGCCACTAATAACAATTTGAATTGTTGAATTGCTTATAACAAATGAACCGCTCGTGGCATAATGTTCACACCTATTGGACATGTTAGCTGATCCTCCTAGCTCTAATTTACGTCCACTGGTCATTGATGTATCTCGCCAGGGAGAGGCAGTAATGACATTTGTTTATAATTTAATTAAACAAATTCAATTATCTCTCGTTCTACTGCGCCGATTTTAATCAACCGCTAATCGAACTAAAGGGAAACGAATAAGCTACACGCTAAAAAATACCCTGTTGGTGTAACTATAGCCAGTTGCCCGTAATAACAATTTTATTGGTTTAATTGCTTATAACAACTGAACTGCTCGTGGCATAATGTTCACACCTATTGGAGATGATAGCTGATCGTCCTAGCAATAATTTATGTCCACTGGTCATTGATGTATCTCTCCAGGGAGTGGCAGTAATCGCATTTGTTGATAATTTATTTAAACAAATTCAATTATCTCGCGTTCTACTAGGCCGATTTTAATCAACCGCGTCTCGAACTAAAGGGAAACGAATAAGCTGCACGCTAAAAAATACCCTGTTGGTGTAACAATAGCCAGATGACCGTAATAACAATTTTAATTGGTTGATTGTTTATAACAAATGAACCGCACTTGGCATCATGTTCACACCTATTGTAGATGTTAGCCGATCGTCCTAGCTCTAATTTACGTCCGCTGGTCATTGATGTATCTCGCCAGGGAGAGGCAGTAATGACATTTGTTTATAATTTAATTAAACAAATTCAATTATCTCGCGTTCTACTGAGCCGATTTTAATCAACCGCGTCTCGAACTAAAGGGAAACGAATAAGCTACACGCTAAAAAATACCCTGTTGGTGTGACTATAGCCAGTTGCCACTAATAACAATTTGAATTGTTGAATTGCTTATAACAAATGAACCGCTCGTGGCATAATGTTCACACCCATTGGAGATGTTAGCTGATCGTCCTAGCTGTAATTTATGTCCACTGGTCATTGATGTATCTCGCCAGGGAGAGGCAGTAATGACATTTGTTTATAATTTAATTAAACAAATTCAATTATCTCTCGTTCTACTGCGCCGATTTTAATCAACCGCGTCTCGAACTAAAGGGAAACGAATAAACTACACGCTAAAAGATACCGTGTTGGTGTAACAATAGCCAGTTGACCGTAATAACAATTTTAATTGGTTGATTGTTTATAACAAGTGAACCGCACATGGAATAATGTTCACACCCATTGGAGATGTTAGCTGATCGTCCTAGCTGTAATTTATGTCCACTGGTCATTGATGTATCTCGCCATGGAGAGGCAGTAATGACATTTGTTTATAATATAATTAAACAAATTCAATTATCTCGCGTTCTACTGAGCCGATGTTAATCAACCGCGTCTCGAACGAAAGGGAAACGAATAAGCTACACGCTAAAAAATACCCTGTTGGTGTAACTATAGCCAGTTGCCACTAATAACAATTTTTATTGTTGAATTGCTTATAACAAATGAACCGCTCGTGGCATAATGTTCACACCTATTGGACATGTTAGCTGATCCTCCTAGCTTTAATTTATATCCTCTGGGCATTGATGTACCTGGCCAGGGAGTGGCAGTAATCGCATTTGTTGATACTTTATTTAAACAAATTCAATTATCTCGCGTTCTACTGGGCCGATTTTAGTCAACGACATCTCAAATTGAAGCTCTTGGTTCAAGGAACAATCGGATTCACTATTAGATCGGCCCTCGTGTATAGTTTCAGTGCAATAGCCAAACGAAATATTTATTTGTTTATAAAATTATGCAGCGCATGCGATATATGCAAATCGTTTATTGTCGCGTAGCAGCATCCTTTACCTTCATTTTGAGCACTCGATCATTAATCTAGCGCCACCAGAAGCCGAGATAATTGCAGTGACCCGGAGCTACTATTTTTGCCGATATTTCAATTGTTAATAACATTCGAAGATCAAAGGCTATATGGTTGCAACTGTTGGAGCAGATAGCTATGGTTCATAGCTTTCATTTAAGACATGTCCGGTTAAAAAATACGCGGTAGAAGCCGAGAAAAACGCAATTCTTTAATTTAACGATGTAATCCTGGAATTCGGTTTCGGCGGTGCGGGAAACTGCGAAAAAGGCCGCAAACGCGAGATGGCGCCGCATACACGATTACTGCCTATTTATGTCGATAAAAATTAAATAAAAATTCTTATCGCGGTCCCTGGTGGTTGTTTTTCAATAAATCAGGTGTCAAATGAAAGGGAAAGGAATAAGCTACACGCTAAAAAATACTCTGTTGGTGTAACAATAGCCAGTTGACCGTAATAACAATTTTAATTGTTTAATTGCTTATAACAAATGAACCGCTCGTGGCATAATATTCACACCCATTGGAGATGTTAGCTGATCGTCCTAGCTGTAATTTATGTCCACTGGTCATTGATGTATCTCGCCAGGGAGAGGCAGTAATGACATTTATTTACAATTTAATTAAACAAATTCAATTATCTCTCGTTCTACTGCGCCGATTTTAATCAACCGCGTCTCGAACTAAAGAGAAAGGAATAAGCTACACGCTAAAAAATACTCTGTTGGTGTAACAATAGCCAGTTGACCGTAATAACAATTTTAATTGTTTAATTGCTTATAACAAATGAACCGATCGTGGCCTAATGTTCACACCCATTGGAGATGTTAGCTGATCGTCCTAGCTGTAATTTATGTCAACTGGTCATTGATGTATCTCGCCAGGGAGTGGCAGTAATCGCATTTGTTTATAATTTAATTAAACAAATTCAATTATCTCGCGTTCTACTGAGCCGATTTTAATCAACCGCGTCTCGAACGAAAGGGAAACGAATAAGCTACACGCTAAGAAATACCCCGTTGGCGTAACTATAGCCAGTTGACCGTAATAACAATTTTAATTGGTTGAATGTTTATAACAAATGAACCGCACATGGAATCATGTTCACACCTATTGGAGATGTTAGCTGATCCTCCTAGCTGTAATTTATGTCCACGGGTCATTGATGTATCTCTCCAGGGAGTGGCAGTAATCGCATTTGTTGATAATTTATTTAAACAAATTCAATTATCTCGCGTTCTACTAGGCCGATTTTAGTCAACGACATCTCAAATTGAAGCTCTTGGTTCAAGGAACAATCGGATTCACTATTAGATCGGCCCTCGTGTATAGTTTCAGTGCAATAGCCAAACGAAATATTTATTTGTTTATAAAATTATACAGCGCATGCGATATATGCATATCGTTTATTGTCGCGTAGCAGCATCCTTTACCTTCATTTTGAGCACTCGATCATTAATCTAGCGCCACCAGAAGCCGAGATAATTGCAGTGACCCGGAGACTATTTTTGCCGATATTTCAATTGTTAATAACATTCGAACCTCAAAGGCTATATGGTTGCAACTGTTGGAGCAGATAGCTATGGTCCATAGCTTTCATTTGAGACAAGTCCGGTTAAAAAATACGCGGTAGAAGCCGAGAAAAACGCAATTCTTTAATTTAACGATGTAATCCAGGAATTCGGTTTCGGCGGTGCGGGAAACTGCGAAAAAGGCCGCAAACGCGAGATGGCGCCGCATACACGATTACTGCCTATTTATGTCGATAAAAATTAAATAAAAATTCTTATCGCGGTCCCTGGTGGTTGTTTTTCCATAAATCAGGTGTCAAATGAAAGGGAAAGGAATAAGCTACACGCTAAAAAATACTCTGTTGGTGCAACAATAGCCAGTTGACCGTAATAACAATTTTAATTGTTTAATTGCTTATAACAAATGAACCGTTCGTGCCATAATGTTCACACCTATTGGAGATGTTAGCTGATCGTCCTAGCTGTAATTTCTGTCCGCTGGTCATTGATGTATCTCGCCAGGGAGAGGCAGTAATGACATTTATTTATAATTTAATTAAACAAATTCAATTATCTCTCGTTCTACTGCGCCGATTTTAATCAACCGCGTCTCGAACTAAAGGGAAAGGAATAAGCTACACGCTAAAAAATACTCTGTTGGTGTAACAATAGCCAGTTGACCGTAATAACAATTTTAATTGTTTAATTGCTTATAACAAATGAACCGCTCGTGGCATAATGTTCACACCTATTGGAGATGTTAGCCGATCGTCCTAGCTCTAATTTACGTCCACTGGTCATTGATGTATCTCGCCAGGGAGTGGCAGTAATCGCATTTGTTTATAATTTAATTAAACAAATTCAATTATCTCGCGTTCTACTGAGCCGATTTTAATCAACCGCGTCTCGAACGAAAGGGAAACGAATAAGCTACACGCTAAGAAATACCCCGTTGGCATAACTATAGCCAGTTGACCGTAATAACAATTTTAATTGGTTGATTGTTTATAACAAATGAACCGCACTTGGAATCATGTTCACACCTATTGGAGATGTTAGCCGATCGTCCTAGCTCTAATTTACGTCCACTGGTCATTCATGTATCTCGCCAGGGAGAGGCAGTAATGACATTTGTTTATAATTTAATTAAACAAATTCAATTATCTCGCGTTCTACTGAGCCGATTTTAATCAACCGCGTCTCGAACGAAAGGGAAACGAATAAGCTACACGCTAAAAAATACCCTGTTGGTGTAACTAAAGCCAGTTGCCACTAATAACAATTTGAATTGTTGAATTGCTTATAACAAATGAACCGCTCGTGGCATAATGTTCACACCTATTGGACATGTTAGCTGATCCTCCTAGCTCTAATTTACGTCCACTGGTCATTGATGTATCTCGCCAGGGAGAGGCAGTAATGACATTTGTTTATAATTTAATTAAACAAATTCAATTATCTCTCGTTCTACTGCGCCGATTTTAATCAACCGCTAATCGAACTAAAGGGAAACGAATAAGCTACACGCTAAAAAATACCCTGTTGGTGTAACTATAGCCAGTTGCCCGTAATAACAATTTTATTGGTTTAATTGCTTATAACAACTGAACTGCTCGTGGCATAATGTTCACACCTATTGGAGATGATAGCTGATCGTCCTAGCAATAATTTATGTCCACTGGTCATTGATGTATCTCTCCAGGGAGTGGCAGTAATCGCATTTGTTGATAATTTATTTAAACAAATTCAATTATCTCGCGTTCTACTAGGCCAATTTTAATCAACCGCGTCTCGAACTAAAGGGAAACGAATAAGCTGCACGCTAAAAAATACCCTGTTGGTGTAACAATAGCCAGATGACCGTAATAACAATTTTAATTGGTTGATTGTTTATAACAAATGAACCGCACTTGGAATCATGTTCACACCTATTGTAGATGTTAGCCGATCGTCCTAGCTCTAATTTACGTCCACTGGTCATTGATGTATCTCGCCAGGGAGAGGCAGTAATGACATTTGTTTATAATTTAATTAAACAAATTCAATTATCTCGCGTTCTACTGAGCCGATTTTAATCAACCGCGTCTCGAACTAAAGGGAAACGAATAAGCTACACGCTAAAAAATACCCTGTTGGTGTGACTATAGCCAGTTGCCACTAATAACAATTTGAATTGTTGAATTGCTTATAACAAATGAACCGCTCGTGGCATAATGTTCGCACCCATTGGAGATGTTAGCTGATCGTCCTAGCTGTAATTTATGTCCACTGGTCATTGATGTATCTCGCCAGGGAGAGGCAGTAATGACATTTGTTTATAATTTAATTAAACAAATTCAATTATCTCTCGTTCTACTGCGCCGATTTTAATCAACCGCGTCTTGAACTAAAGGGAAACGAATAAGCTACACGCTAAAAGATACCGTGTTGGTGTAACAATAGCCGGTTGACCGTAATAACAATTTTAATTGGTTGATTGTTTATAACAAGTGAACCGCACATGGAATAATGTTCACACCCATTGGAGATGTTAGCTGATCGTCCTAGCTGTAATTTATGTCCACTGGTCATTGATGTATCTCGCCAGGGAGAGGCAGTAATGACATTTGTTTATAATTTAATTAAACAAATTCAATTATCTCTCGTTCTACTGCGCCGATTTTAATCAACCGCGTCTCGAACTAAAGGGAAACGAATAAGCTACACGCTCAAAAATACCCTGTTGGCGTAAAAATAGCCAGTTGACCGTAATAACAATTTTAATTGTTTAATTGCTTATAACAAATGAACCGCTCGTGGCATAATGTTCACACCTATTGGACATGTTAGCTGATCCTCCTAGCTTTAATTTATATCCTCTGGGCATTGATGTATCTGGCCAGGGAGTGGCAGTAATCGCATTTGTTGATACTTTATTTAAACAAATTCAATTATCTCGCGTTCTACTGGGCCGATTTTAGTCATGACATCTCAAATTGAAGCTCTTGGTTCAAGGAACAATCGGATTCACTATTAGATCGGCCCTCGTGTATAGTTTCAGTGCAATAGCCAAACGAAATATTTATTTGTTTATAAAATTATGCAGCGCATGCGATATATGCAAATCGTTTATTGTCGCGTAGCAGCATCCTTTACCTTCATTTTGAGCACTCGATCATTAATCTAGCGCCACCAGAAGCCGAGATAATTGCAGTGACCCGGAGCTACTATTTTTGCCGATATTTCAATTGTTAATAACATTCGAACATCAAAGGCTATATGGTTGCAACTGTTGGAGCAGATAGCTATGGTTCATAGCTTTCATTTAAGACATGTCCGGTTAAAAAATACGCGGTAGAAGCCGAGAAAAACGCAATTCTTTAATTTAACGATGTAATCCTGGAATTCGGTTTCGGCGATGCGGGAAACTGCGAAAAAGGCCGCAAACGCGAGATGGCGCCGCATACACGATTACTGCCTATTTATGTCGATAAAAATTAAATAAAAATTCTTATCGCGGTCCCTGGTGGTTGTTTTTCAATAAATCAGGTGTCAAATGAAAGGGAAAGGAATAAGCTACACGCTAAAAAATACTCTGTTGGTGTAACAATAGCCAGTTGACCGTAATAACAAGTTTAATTGTTTAATTGCTTATAACAAATGAACCGCTCGTGGCATAATGTTCACACCCATTGGAGATGTTAGCTGATCGTCCTAGCTGTAATTTATGTCCACTGGTCATTGATGTATCTCGCCAGGGAGAGGCAGTAATGACATTTATTTATAATTTAATTAAACAAATTCAATTATCTCGCGTTCTACTAGGCCGATTTTAGTCAACGACATCTCAAATTGAAGCTCTTGGTTCAAGGAACAATCGGATTCACTATTAGATCGGCCCTCGTGTATAGTTTCAGTGCAATAGCCAAACGAAATATTTATTTGTTTATAAAATTATACAGCGCATGCGATATATGCAAATCGTTTATTGGCGCGTAGCAGCATCCTTTACCTTCATTTTGAGCACTCGATCATTAATCTAGCGCCACCAGAAACCGAGATAATTGCAGTGACCCGGAGACTATTTTTGCCGATACTTCAATTATTAATAACATTCGAACCTCAAAGGCTATATGGTTGCAACTGTTGGAGCAGATAGCTATGGTTCATAGCTTTCATTTAATACAAGTCCGGTTAAAAAATACGCGGTAGAAGCCGAGAAAAACGCAATTCTTTAATTTAACGATGTAATCCAGGAATTCGGTTTCGGCGGTGCGGGAAACTGCGAAAAAGGCCGCAAACGCGAGATGGCGCCGCATACACGATTACTGCCTATTTATGTCGATAAAAATTAAATTAAAATTCTTATCGCGGTCCCTGGTGGTTGTTTTTCAATAAATCAGGTGTCAAATGAAAGGGAAAGGAATAAGCTACACGCTAAAAAATACTCTGTTGGTGTAACAATAGCCAGTTGACCGTAATAACAATTTTAATTGTTTAATTGCTTATAACAAATGAACCGATCGTGGCATAATGTTCACACCCATTGGAGATGTTAGCTGATCGTCCTAGCTATAATTTATGTCCACTGGTCATTGATGTATCTCGCCAGGGAGTGGCAGTAATGACATATGTTTATAATTTAATTAAACAAATTCAATTATCTCTCGTTCTACTGCGCCGATTTTAATCAACCGCGTCTCGAACTAAAGGGAAAGGAATAAGCTACACGCTAAAAAATACCCTGTTGGTGTAACTATAGCCAGTTGCCACTATAAGCAATTTGAATTGTTTAATTGCTTATTACAAATGAACCGCTCGTGGCATAATGTTCACACCTATTGGACATGTTAGCTGATCCTCCTAGCTTTAATTTATATCCTCTGGGCATTGATGTATCTGGCCAGGGAGTGGCAGTAATCGCATTTGTTGATACTTTATTTAAACAAATTCAATTATCTCGCGTTCTACTGGGCCGATTTTAGTCAACGACATCTCAAATTGAAGCTCTTGGTTCAAGGAACAATCGGATTCACTATTAGATCGGCCCTCGTGTATAGTTTCAGTGCAATAGCCAAACGAAATATTTATTTGTTTATAAAATTATACAGCGCATGCGATATATGCAAATCGTTTATTGTCGCGCAGCAGCATCCTTTACCTTCATTTTGAGCACTCGATCATTAATCTAGCGCCACCAGAAACCGAGATAATTGCAGTGACCCGGAGACTATTTTTGCCGATATTTCAATTGTTAATAACATTCGAACCTCAAAGGCTGTATGGTTGCAACTGTTGGAGCAGATAGCTATGGTTCATAGCTTTCATTTAAGACAAGTCCGGTTAAAAAATACGCGGTAGAAGCCGAGAAAAACGCAATTCTTTAATTTAACGATGTAATCCAGGAATTCGGTTTCGGCGGTGCGGGAAACTGCGAAAAAGGCCGCAAACGCGAGATGGCGCCGCATACACGATTACTGCCTATTTATGTCGATAAAAATTAAATTAAAATTCTTATCGCGGTCCCTGGTGGTTGTTTTTCAATAAATCAGGTGTCAAATGAAAGGGAAA
Organism: Nomada lathburiana; assembly: GCA_963667235.1. Lineage (NCBI taxonomy): Eukaryota > Metazoa > Arthropoda > Insecta > Hymenoptera > Apidae > Nomada > Nomada lathburiana. Next base: position 9,760,509 of record OY763897.1, on the reverse strand, counting down.
GGAATAAGCTACACGCTAAAAAATACCCTGTTGGTGTAACAATAGCCAGTTGACCGTAATAACAATTTGAATTGTTTAATTGCTTATAACAAATGAACCGCTCGTGGCATAATGTTTACACCTATTGAAGATGATAGCTGATCGTCCTAGCTGTAATTTATGTCAACTGGTCATTGATGTATCTCGCCAGGGAGTGGCAGTAATCGCATTTGTTTATAATTTAAGTAAACAAATTCAATTATCTCTCGTTCTACTGCGCCGATTTTAATCAACCGCGTCTCGAACTAAAGGGAAACGAATAAGCTACACGCTAAAAAATACCCTGTTGGTGTAACTATAGCCAGTTGCCACTAATAGCAATTTGAATTGTTTAATTGCTTATTACAAATGAACCGCTCGTGGCATAATGTTCACACCTATTGGACATGTTAGCTGATCCTCCTAGCTTTAATTTATATCCTCTGGGCATTGATGTATCTGGCCAGGGAGTGGCAGTAATCGCATTTGTTGATACTTTATTTAAACAAATTCAATTATCTCGCGTTCTACTGGGCCGATTTTAGTCAACGACATCTCAAATTGAAGCTCTTGGTTCAAGGAACAATCGGATTCACTATTAGATCGGCCCTCGTGTATAGTTTCAGTGCAATAGCCAAACGAAATATTTATTTGTTTATAAAATTATACAGCGCATGCGATATATGCAAATCGTTTATTGTCGCGCAGCAGCATCCTTTACCTTCATTTTGAGCACTCGATCATTAATCTAGCGCCACCAGAATCCGAGATAATTGCAGTGACCCGGAGACTATTTTTGCCGATATTTCAATTGTTAATAACATTCGAACCTCAAAGGCTGTATGGTTGCAACTGTTGGAGCAGATAGCTATGGTTCATAGCTTTCATTTAAGACAAGTCCGGTTAAAAAATACGCGGTAGAAGCCGAGAAAAACGCAATTCTTTAATTTAACGATGTAATCCAGGAATTCGGTTTCGGCGGTGCGGGAAACTGCGAAAAAGGCCGCAAACGCGAGATGGCGCCGCATACACGATTACTGCCTATTTATGTCGATAAAAATTAAATAAAAATTCTTATCGCGGTCCCTGGTGGTTGTTTTTCAATAAATCAGGTGTCAAATGAAAGGGAAAGGAATAAGCTACACGCTAAAAAATACCCTGTTGGTGTAACAATAGCCAGTTGACCGTAATAGCAATTTGAATTGTTTAATTGCTTATAACAATTGAACCGCTCGTGGCATAATGTTCACACCTATTGGAGATGTTAGCTGATCCTCCTAGCTTTAATTTATGTCCTCTGGGCATTGATGTATCTGGCCAGGGAGTGGCAGTAATCGCATTTGTTTATAATTTATTTAAACAAATTCAATTATCTCGCGTTCTACTGCGCCGATTTTAATCAACCACGATCTCCTAGCTTTAATTTATGTCCTCTGGTCATTGATGGATATGCACATTTTTAACATAAATCGAATCTCTGATAATTCTACGCAAAGAAGTATGGAAGTAAAGTGATCGATAAATGATATGCATATGTTGTTTTATATGCATAATTATATATGTATAAGGCATACGCATAAGATTCATGTATACATATTTAAAAAAATTAAATTTTATACATAAAGCAGTATGATGGGTAAACATTGAATGGTTTTTGGATATTTATTTTCTTATGGATTCTCTAATTTTCTAAAGATATTCCAACGGTGAGCATATTACTTTAAATGTATTTGTATATATTTTTTATATCAACTCATTCTTTTGAATATTGTGTGTTCATTATGTAGGTATGTTAATATGTAACAGGATATCACAAACTCTTTATTTGAAATTTAACTTATTCGGGATATTTAAAAGAATTGATTTATGGACTAAAAAATAAATGTACAATTTTAAAAAAGGGCGCTACACGCGACACGCATCTCGTTGTCAAACTGATTGCGCCGATGTGAATTCAACTCACCCCCATTGCAGGTAAGGGACTTTTCTCCGACAGGAATCATCGCACCTTAATGCGAGCATCCCTAGAAAACGTTCCTAGTTCTACGTTTCGCCATTAGAGTACACTACTATATCCAAACCCCTAAGAGGCTGAAAACGAAACAGCTATTAATAAAATTAAAATCCATAATATTTTTTAATATTTGATGATGGCGAGATTTTATTAGTTATTAGCATTATTTAATTGTTGTATTTTTATTCAGTGTATAATCACACGTTGTCGATATGTCTAACAAGATTTTCCACAGCGTTACTTTTAAGATTCTCCCAATTTTTATTGTGATTGTCTAGTTGTTGGGTGTAGTGGATACATTTTTATATCTAGACAAAGCCTTTTAATTTCTGTACTGAGTTTTTCATATTTTGCGGAATGAGGTTTCCCGCCCTTCGTTCGTTTTGCTGGTAGCATCATGATTTCGACCGTTCTTCCAGCATTTCTCCTTTCCTTCCTCCTTTTTACGCAAGGATTATGGAAATCAAAGAAATGCTTACGAAAATTGCTTTTGCGTTAAATATGATTCATCGGAAGCTCTTAATCCCTTCTCTTGCAATACCTAATGGAAGATTAGTATTTGCAGTTACTTTGTATTGAAATTTTTTTGTAAATTGAAGAAAGCCTTGCTTCATTATAATAATGATATATTTCCACCAAACAATTATTCGTATAAAAAATTCCTATAAAACTTTACTGCAAAACAATATTCCATACAACTTATACCACTCAAATATATTCATTCCGAACCAAACCAAACGGAACACTCTCTACTTTTCCAAGCCACAAAACTGGACCACAGGACCTTCTTTCACGTACATTCAAAAGTCCCACTAAAAGGAGACACATAATGTCATGCAAAGCTTCAAAAGTCCGTGACTTTCCGCAAGATTTTCACAGATCACAAGGTATGCGAAGAATGGTAGTAGATAATTCGTCTCGATAACGATCGAAAGGATTTTGTCAAACGTAAAATTTCGTTCGTTACGAGGTGTCCTCGACTTGTTTCCTTTTTTTTCCCTTTTGCCAAGATCGAACGGGATGCCAGGAGTTCTTCGAAGCGAGCGGACCGTTTAGTCGCGGCCACTTCGCAATGATATATCAGCCGGCGTTCATGAAGAGGTGACTGAAACGGCATTGTTAGGCCTCTGTATAGTCATCACGAGCAGAGCTGGCTTTGCGTTAGCTACGCGTTTAGACAATTCGTTCCGTGCGGAACGACAGAGATCGCCGACTTCGTAAAACGCAACCCTTTTCGGTTGGCCGAGATGAAGATAACTCGTTGGATGAATACGTCACCGTGACCGGGAAGATTGAAATCCTCGGGCCTCGTGTTCATTTGTGCCGATAGGGTCCAGTGGCACTGGATAGATTTGTTCGGTTAAATGTGGACATTTTTATTCACAGTTTGTGGAGATCGATTGACGATTAGTGAACGCAGGAGTGCAGTTTTATTATGTCACAGAGCGAGGTAGGAGACAATTTGTGTCACTCAAATTTGAAAAGAGGAGAAGCACCGGGTGCTTGGTATGTGGATTTTGATTTACTGCAGATTACCGAGTAGTGAGAATGAGTGCTGCGATTGTATACTCGGGGATATACGTATGTAACATGATCAAATTGTAGAATAAAAGTATAAATGTTGTACGGTGCGAAAGTCTTCTCCGGGATTTTTAGAATTATCTAATAATAGATTTTTATTACAAATATTGAGTGTACGCGAAAGTACTGGCTATCACATTTATGTCGATGTTACGATTTCAATATGCAATCGTTTCAGCCCTGTTCTCACCATAGATAACTCAATTTGACGAAGACAATAAATCTGTAATATTCTAGTTATTTACCAGTTAGCCATTTCACATTCAAATAAATTATCCAACAAATAAATCCACCCAACAAATTAATAGAAATGCCATAATGTATTACAGAAGTACAGATAGTACAGAAAACGATCCTCAGATTTCACCAAAAGTGCGCCAGATTAGCAAACGGGGAAAGCCTCTCAGCTTGCACGTTCGCCAAAGAATTCGACATAATATCGCAGCCGAAGGTTCAGCTGAACCGTAGGCAGTTCGTGATCATCACCTGAACCACCGGTAGCATCGTCGCCGATCTATTATGACAAAAGGTGTCAGAAGTGCCTTCCCGCTGAACGGACCAACAACGACTATAAATGACAACGTGGATAAATAGCAAGAAATGCAAACGACGTGCCACACCGTATTGAATGAAGTTCCATTACGACGATTTTGGGGTGCACCCTTCGACGCGGACAAGATCGAGAGAAAGGGTGAGTAACGAACGGGAGAGAACCGAGCGACATTGTGCCGGTGAAAGTTGGCTGAAGTGACACTCGAGATAAATGTTCCGCCACTGTTACGGACGAACTGTCTTCTCCTTTTTCTCCTTTCCACCCCTCGTTCCCCATTGGCGTCGTGCTGGCCGCCAGAAAATTCTTTGCGTGGTCGCAGAATACGTTTACACGCAAATTTTCTACGCGTCCACGGATGAACGTGGCGATTCACGTCTTATTCGTTGAGACGTTTCGATTTTTCCGGGGGATGATTGTACGTGGGGGGTCGAGGGTGGAATTTTTGGGTGGAAAACCGTCGACGGGGGACAATATTGTTTGCTGCGAACGGGATTGATTTTCGCGTTGTTATTTAGTAGATAACAGAATGTTCGATATTTATGTCTGTGAAGATTTAAGTGGTACAAAAAAAAGTTCAATTTATCTGCAGCTTTATAGATTTAATATTACTGGAGAGTTTTTATTCTCCTATATTTAAATACGAAATATCTGACAAGAGATTTATCGCGGAAATGCATATATCTCTGTCTTGGCGAAAATAAACTATACCCGATTCATTTTTGACAATATAGCAAGATATCTATGTGCAACAAAAATTCTGCCCACTGCATAAATGTCCAGGCGTTGCGACAAGTATTCCCAGCTGTACGCCGTGCAACAAATGCCCTAATGAAAAATTCGCGGTGCACTCGATGTTTCGGCGGATCTTGAAAGGCCTGCTTCTTAACTCACCGAAAAATCGGGGATCATTAGGCGAACTTAGGTCGGTCCAGGCCGAAAAAGGGGCGACGGTTTCTCGCAACTGTCCGGTTGACCCAAATCTTTCGGAAAACCGAAAAACTGACGGACCGGACGGAATTCCACGCAGATGGCGTTGTTGCGCCACGGTACATACATAATTTTCCCTTTTCTTGCCCCCGTCCCTTTTGTTGGCCGAGACGGTTCTCTTTTTTTTTCTCTTCTCTTTTTTTTCGCCCTCCTTCACGAGGCAGCACGCTCGAATGCTTTAGACAAAGGGCACGGACTGCGCTTCACGTAGAGGGAGGGAAAAGGGAGAAGAAAGAGAGAAGAAGAAGGAACTGGCTGCATGCACCGGGGAAAATGGACACGGGACAGCCCTTCTCCGCGCAGAATGAAAATGCGGTAGCTGTCGTGTCCGTTTACGTTTAACTGCTCGCTTAAATCTTTCGCCGTTCGAGGCGAGCTCCTTCGCAAACGGTAGATTTCCCCTTTGTAAATTGGAGAAAAATTGCCGGTCTTTATCCGGGGTGGTCGTAGGCTCGTGGTGGATGATTTTTTTGTTTGCGAGTGTAGCGAGACGTCGATGCATTTGCCTGGAAAACGACTGGTAGAGTTGGTTGGAATTTAAATAGACGGGAGCGAGCGACTGAAGATTATCGTTGAGGCGTGTTTGGAAAAATGTTGGGTATGAAAGTGTTTTTGTTGTCACTGACTTTCTGCGCGAATTGTTTTTAGACATTTGGCTATGTTTCTGTCATATTGAAGCTATGCGAAGCTAAAACGAAGCTGTGCAAAATGTTTTATCGCAGTGGTTGTAAAATGGAAATTTGTGTGGAACCACCGACGCGATGTTTTTCTTATTTTAATTTCATTTTATAATTAGTGGAACGTTTGTTTCTTTCATCGTTGCCCTTTGAAATAGTACGTTATGCAAATTTTGTGCTACGAATTGCTAATTGCAAGTATTTTATTCATTTTTTTTAAGTGACTTCTTTTTATATTTTTGTTATTATTCAGTTTGCCCGCGGATACATTTTTGGAGAAATTTAAAGGGCCGTTACAGAGTAAGGTCGTTCTTTGGAAGTCCAAGAACTTCTCAACAGCGTATAATGCCATTTGCAGACTTTTATTATACCACCCTTTCCTTGGACCGGTCCTGTGTTGAATTTCTTAGCGCTTCACGGTAACCGCTGTCCATGATGAGTTTATGGGGGTGCATTTTTTAACACCAAACCACGACTTTTACGATATTTTGACAGGGTTCCAATGGCAATAAAAAAAAAAGAGAATTAGCCAGACCAGAAGTCTTGGGTTCATCCTGCATTTCAAGACAATCATACTTTCTTCTTTCTCCATTGTCATCTTGGCTTCTGTGCAGTTATTAGAATTCCAACGAAATTTCTACAATGTTAAATGTAAATTTAAAAAAGATATGCTTCGTTCTTTCCATTCGTACTTGCATCCAGTGCACAATCAATTTCCATTAAAGACATTTCATTCGCGTATTTAGCGACAATGATATAACAGAATATCAAACAAAGAAATAACTAGCACAGTTACCTGCAATACGAAAGCTCCCTGCAAAAAAAAACAATTCTTCTCGGTTCTCCATAAAAAATATCATTACCTTAAACCTTATTACAAATAACACAGAAAAGAAACCCTTCCTTCGGAAACTCGTTGAGGCGACCTGCGCTTGTATACGAGAAACGTCAACCATCTCGCGATCCCCGGGAAAGTCGTGGAAAACCTCGAAGACTGCACATCGTGGCGTGCAAATCGAATTGGTGTAAGACGAGCCGACAAATATCCGGCACGAGGTTCCATTGAGGCGCCGCCGTTCGACTGTTGGAATCGGTATAATTTCATTGGACGCCGCGATCTTCGAGCGTATTTACACGAAAGGATAGTCGCGAGGAGTCGCAAGGATTTGAAAGGTGATTTTCCGGGCAAACGGAGATAGGCCAGCCACGGCGACTGAGGCTGTCACACGCCTGGTCGATTCTTGTCCCGTTCCTTTTCGCGTATAATGCCGATGTTTGGACACACGGACGAAAAGGCTTGGACTTCTCCTTCGTTCAGGGGACAAATAAACAGTCGTTCATCCCGTTCGACCACGAATGCGATCGGTCGACCGGCTGAGCTTTCCCTTTGCAGATCGCGAGCGCGGAGCTCGTGAGATCGTTGCCTCTGCCGTTAATCCAATTGGGCGGCTCGTTTTCCAACGGTTCAACTGGAAAAGTGTTTGGGGAACCGTGTTGGTATTTGGATAGCGGAAGGGGTTGGCGGGGAGGATTGGACTTTAATGGATGGAGACAGGATTTTTGGAGGCAGGATTTTTTTGTTCGTTATCGTTTAATCGATCGATCTTTAAACGTAGACGGAGAGGGGCTAGAGTGCAATGATAAATCGAGGGCACTGGTGCACTGTATTTAGAAGCAAATTCGTTCGTGTTTATTGGAAATTCATTTAGTTCAGTTTTATTTCTGTGTATGTTAACATTATCGATAGTAGCAACGATTCACCAATAGCTTCATTGAGAAGGAAACAGGCCAAATCAGTTTAGATATAAGAATCAATGATTAACGGCAAGTTTTCCCTCAGCGTTGACAAAAGCTTGGCCCAAAACTGTAGTGCCTCGTCTATTCCAAAGTTGGCGCAGACGATTATAAATGTATATATAAATATATGTGCACTTTGTACGATCAAGGTGATGGGTTTCGATTCCTTGATATGTTAACTTTTGTTTGGTGAAAGGAAATGATGTATCAATTTTGTTGAAAATTTGAAAATCACTCCTAATATTACTGGGAACGCTAAGAATATTTAGATCGGTTCGGGCCGAAGTAAATGTTCTCGTACAAGAAAGAATTTATATTATTATTATTATTCATTAGCAATATATGTATATATGGAGGGCTCAGAAGCCAATCAGTGTAAGTCCACCTTACCCTGAACATGAGTTACGTAGTTCAAAAACCTCTTTATTGCTAAAACTTTCAGTTCGCAGATCAATTAAGTCGCTATTTTCATACGGAAGCAATAGAAGACGGTACGGGCGTTGTCTTTTTTTTTAAGTCATTTGTAAAAACCTTATTTATCTCGATTTGAATGCTAATGAACTTACACTGATTGGCTTCTGAACCCTCCAAATGTATAATGATAAAATTCGAGATCACCGCTAACGACGATCTGGTCAATCGAGATTTTACGACAAATATGCAGGATAATTTTATAGTAGTTCCATTATCTACAAAATAGTTATAAAAATGTCAAGACGTTAAACAGTCTGTAAGTGTTTGTAAAATTCCAAACGTTTGCTTGCAATTATCCATATATCTATTTCACTTTCATCATTTTCCACCAAAAATGTAAAGAAAGGAAATTCTGTCAAGTCTTCGACTAATCACAGACGCGTTGCTTTTGTCTATCGAGGACAAGAAGATAGTTGGTTAGCTGCTTCAGTATCTATCGTTCACGGACAGCGAAGCATTCTGAAGCGTTTTAAGGCACACGCCAGCAATCTTCGACACGCTTCCGTAGCACGCGCGCCATATGCCCATCGATGACTGCGTGGCCATGATAATTTGCGAAACCACTCTCGGTAACGACTTTCTGGCCATCCCCTTACCAATCCTGACGAGACGACCAGGTAACTCATAGTTCGAACGAGGGAATCGAAAGAACCGTCACTGTTATTCGGTTAACAGTTTCGATAACTGAAGTTTCTTGGAAGACGCGCGTAGAAATAAATTCTAAAGAAGTGGGAACTGGAACTGTTTTCTATAGCCGTATTAGCCTTATTAACCATAGAATTCCTGGTACTATTCGATGAGCATTTCAACGTTTTATATTTTAGGACAATTTTGAAGTCCTTGCGTGAAATTTTAAATATACCACGATTTAGAAATTCGACCAATTCGAAGTATTTGTAGAATAGGGAATATGAAATAGAAAAACGCAGCATTTTCTCCCCTAACAATTTTATCGTCTGCCGCCACGACGATGCCACAAAAAACAAACAACAAAAACAACAACAAAAAGAAAAGAAAGGAAAAGACGTAAAACACAAAAGCTACGAACAAAGAAGGAACCAGTGAATTTCAAGAGTGGTCCAGTTGTGTTCCCCCAAAAAAAAGATTTAAAAAAATAGGAATATGTAAAAAAGCGTGTGCGGAAGCTGTCAAGCGTAATCAGCGTCAACGGCCAGCCACGCTATTCGAGATTCTTTTTTTCCACCGATAAAAACTGCTGGTTTTCCAGGGAAACGATGGAAAGAAAAAAAAGAGGGCGAAGGGTCACACGGTGTACCGGTTCGATTCGAATTGGTCGTGGCCGCGTTTCTACTTTTCCTTCCTTGTTGCGGTTCGCACGCGGTAACGTTACGCTTGTATCGTGTTACTTTTCGAAACGTAGGTAGAGGGTTACATAAGGCTACAAAGTACTGCTCCTCTGATTCAATGTCGACAGTGCAAAGGCCCGATTTATCGAAGATGTGGCAGAAGAAACAGTTCTCTGTCTCGTCTCGGTGCTTAGGAAGGTGGACGATGAGTATCGCGACTTAGGCGAGGGACCCAGGTGGTTACGAAATTTTTGGAGAAAAAACCACGGTACCTGACGATTCGACGACCCTTCTCGTCTTACTTTGGAATTTTTCAAAATCGAGGCGATCAATCGTCGGCGAACGGTTTTGGTATTCGCAGAAACTCGAGCACCTGTGACGTAACAATGATGATTGCTCCTTTTACCAGCTGGACAAAACTCCTTCCGCCTACAATACACGCAGCCCCTTATCGCGATTACGTATCTATAGGTGCTCCGCTTTCGTTCCACTTTTCGTTCTTCACTTACGTAAAAATCCGACCCAGGCGTGGGATTTGCATTGTGAAGTATTCGGAAGTGTGGAAAATTGAAGTTTCCTTGGTGCAATTTTGTATTTCGCTGTGCTCTTTCTTTGTAATTGATTAATCTTTTTATACGTTTGATTTAGATTTTGTTCTGAACGGAATTATAAGGATGTTCAGTCGTAAACTTTTTACACTTGTCCCCAATATTCTCTGGATAAAAGAAATAATTATCATTAATTTAAAATCGAAATCTAAATAGATATGTCTTCGACAACAATGCAGGCAGAGCACGAACCACGAATTTGCAAACGAACTGCGCATAAGCGAGACAAAAATCGTATTACACAATCGAAGAAGCATTTCCTTCGAAATCCCTATTTCGACCACGAATTCGCCTACATTTCTTCAGATACGACTTCCATGCCAAATAATAATCCTACTGTAATCGCTTAACAATCACCCCGTCACGATAATTCGCCACCCTTCACAAATTTATAAACAACCCGCCAAATATTTCCAACGTGCATCTCTTTCCCTGAAGCGCAAACCGAACCGTTCCGCGGCAACGGTATCCTCTATCGTCGATTGCCCAACCACGGCCACGATTTTTCCCCGGACCATCGGCAGTACCGATCGGGAAAGCATTACGAAAACCAGCGCGCCAGATCAAGTCGGCATTACGGCAGGCCAAAAGGGGGCTCCTCTTCTCGGGTGTCTCGTCCAGGTCGATTTTGCATCCGGTTACGAGAAACTGGACAATGACGGCCTTACGATCTGTTTGCTACAAACAGCTCCATTTCCCCGAGATTAAAGGATTAGGTGTAAGGAGTATACGCCTCGGTTGCTGTCAATAATGGAAGAACAATGAGCCGGCAAGACCGGGTAGTAAGGGGGCAGCAAGCCGTGCTTTCAACGATTGTCGCGAGTGTTTCCCTAAACAGAGGAAAGCAGTTCTCGCAGCGAGTAGTAAAAACGACCGTTGAAAAGAGAGAGAGGGAGAGAGAGAGGAAGAGCGACAGAGAGTTTTGGTGTACACCTCGGTGTACACGCCCACGCCTTCGAATCCCTCTGTGAAAACTTGATGTATAGACAGAGTGTCCGGGAGCGGCGTGTCAAACACGCTCCAGTAGCCGAAGGAGAAGGGATTGTGTCGCGATCCTTAATACTTCTTACTGTCAGTGTAATGCCCGGCTAATGGCAGGGGGGCAAGGTAGCGACAGAAGGTGGCCGGTATTCTGGTTCGCGTAATTTTGCCCCCGACCACGCCACGGACCCCTTTGTAGTGACGATACTGGAGTGTAAAATAGGATTCTGCGGTGAGTCCCGATTGTTCCTTGAGTCTCGCGCGGGCCTGAGTCTCCTTGGACGTGGGCCATTGTTGGGCACGCTAACTGCTGCGTAAGCAGCTTGTTATGAGACATGAACGATGATTGGACTTACGTAATGATATTACATAATGGGGCCGAGTAGATTATTTGGTATTCGGCAGATTTATGGTTGGTCTGTGTGGAGGGATAAGTGGGTAATGGAGGAACATGTTATTTTAATCATTTATTCTTATTTCTCGATGTTCACTATTTTAGGAAATTTGTTTGTCATGGGCGGTTGAGGAGTAGCTTCAAGGTGGTTCTATTTAATATATCACTTTGGCCGACTGTCTGTAAGTAGATGTAACCTTGCAATTTCGATGAATACTGAAATTTAACCAGTATCTCAATGGCCACAACATGATCCTCGCACGAACCTAATGGGACCTTAAAATAATTATACGATCCACTTAGCTCGCTACAATGTGAACGTGTCTGCCTTAAAATTTCATTTAAGACACAGGATCGTTCAGCGACAAAAGCGTATCCAATTCGCAGAATAATTTAAATAAATCGTTGATCGACTTGAACGTTGCCCTAGCCACGGCGAGACACGAGATCATTTCCCACGGAGGAGTGTCGATTTCCTCGTTCTCAGCTAAACCGCGTTGTGGGAAAAAGAAAATCAGGTCGCACCATCGACGGATAACACTAAATTGTGAAACGTTTCCTGGCTACGAAGGATTTTCTTCCTTGAAACGTGAAAAAATAGTAAGAGCGACAGTTGTGGCTTCGTGTCGTATGCGTTCTATTTCGGTGAGGCAGGTGGTTACGTAGGAGGTACTGTTCGTGTGTTGAGCGTGCGTTGTGGACCGCAAGTGCCGTGAACGCCAACCCTTCGGTCGTCAATCATGCCACCCTGGCGATAGACTTCCTGGATGGATCTGAAACAGGACATGGTCCAGAAACTATTCGGTGCAGATAATATCCTGACATGTCCTGCCTCCTTGAAGTTAAGGAGACCTGCTGTGCAAAGATTTCAGTTGAAGGATAAATGAACGACTGTGCCTTTCTGGACATTTTTCATACGTTTATTAATAATGGTGATGCAATATACGATGCGGAAAGTTCTCGATGAAACACGTATAATAAGTCTGTTGGTGTGTGCAAGGGATGCTTCGTAATGTAGCTAATGTTGTGTTAGTGAGTGAATTACCTATACTTTGCAGGGTGTAACGTGGTAAGGTAGTTTTATATTGTGGTTATTGTATGTTCATTTGCTCTAGAAGTGTACAAGGGACAGAGCGCAAATGTTTGTAATATTCTATGAAAAGTATCGTGTAGAGAACTGGTGTTACACAAGGTACTGCTTGTATTTATAAATGAGGTACTCTCTATATTCTATACATCAACACATTTTGAAATGATACATTTATTAAATTAATAGTAATCCTCGAAAATCTCTAGGATCATCTTTTATTTTTCTGGCAACAAGGAGCATCGTATGTTTATCATACAAATGAAATAATAGTATGTACATACGTATATGTATCAATACATTAATAAAAATATCAATAAATATAAGTAAACTTAAATGATTTAATTATATCGATAACAATATTAATCGATTACCCAAGGCGTTGTTCATACAACCGCATAGTCCATCAAACCTCCCTTCTGAATTGCTTATTATTTCTACTCATTGCCACTAATTACGACTCACAACAGGGGCTACCCTTTTAAAAGTTTCTCACGTTACCGTGCACCATGCACCACATGCGCCCCCCAGTGCCAAATTACAAGCAACAAAGCTGCGAAGAGGTCCTCGAGGAAAACAGACGGATCCGCGTAATCTGATTCCGGACTGTCCTTTGCTCCATGTGCTGCTCTCGGCGTTACGAACGACGATGCAAGCGGATGTCCGGTAACGAAGGGATCAAGTGGTCAATGTCGAAGTGTGTCCCGCCAAAGGCCAAAATCAACATTATCCAGAAGTCACGCGCGTCTGTGTTGGAAAAATATACTACTTTCCCACAAGTTTACCATGTGAACTTTCGGTTGTACAAGACGATTCTTTGGCGGCGCACAGATAGATGTTAAAAGGGGACGAAGAAGTGAAAGTGAAAGGTTTCGAAGATGGAAATTAGTGAAAAATATATACAAACAAATGAAAAGTTGTTTTTGTGGCGATCGTGGGCGACTTTGAAAGGAGGCATTATTCTTTTAACCGATTACTAAATGGCATTGGAAAACAGCACTAGGTAATTTTATAAACGACGTGACTATTGTTGGGTTGATAAGCGGATTAATTTAATAGAGAAAGAAATATGCCAGGGATCAATCATTTTTTAGCATTGCTTTCCATCGCTATTGTTGAAAGTAAAGAAATATTGAAATAATTAATGGAATTTTCCTAGCGAATCGATTCAATTTTGCTGCTTCTTAATTTTCTTATACATATGTGGCCATCGCGACAAGGAAGAACGAACTAATCATCTTCAAGCACGCAAGACAATTTTTGTTTATATTTTTATATGCCTAATGATTTTTCGTCGCGCAATGAAAAATATATTAAACGTACGTTATCATAGTGTCGACTCGAAAACAGAAACTATGCGAGGCATAAATCACCTTAGTTCCACACGCGGTTTCCTGGATTAACGAACGTAATTTATTGCCCACGTAACGCACCGCATAATCAATAGAGGGGTCCTCTTACATCCGTTAATATCGCATCCCGATAGTCCGCTGCGATGGGATATTGCGTGAGAATCGGTGCAAGAATCAATTTATCCTTCGCACGTGATCATTCTGGTGCATTTGCGTGACAGTTGGTCATTGGCCATCGACGTTTCGCCTTTGTATACCTACTGCACACAGTAAAATATATTATTCGTTTGAAAAAAAATTCCTTGAATTAATAAGGCAGTGGGAAAAAGTATTCTATCATTTACAATCAACAAAATGTTTCCTTTAAAATAATTATATCCTATATGTTCAAAGTCACGTCTCCTTTTTTGTTTTAGTACATAAAACTGTATTTGCAAGCACAAATTTATTATAAAAATTAAATATGCAGGTGTCATGATATGTTATCATTCAAATATTATTAAAATGATTTTATTGGATCAAAACTATTGCTCACTTTCATGCGCAAATACCAAATCGTCGTGTAATGAGAATACATACATGGTGAAAAAATAAAAGTACACCCTTTATGATATGTTAAAAAGTCTAAAAAAAATTCGAAAATATATCTTCGAACCTTTAAAACGCATCGCCACCTGTATTTACGTTTTCCATGCTTCTTTTTCTCCAGCAAATCGTAGCAAATATATCGATATCGAGCTAATTCGACGCGTACGTTAAATGATATTTCACCCTGTTCGACGTACCCTCTATACTCTATACTCTATGCGATCCTCTAGAACTGTTCGCGTATTGCCGCAGCTCGGCTCGTGCGACGTAGAATTGGAGGGATTGAGAAAAAACTGGTTAAAAATACGTGGAGTGCTCGCGTGCGACAGGGGTGAGATACAGGGATGCACGATTCTTGTGGTTTTTTTGTCGGCTTGATGTCACGCGGATGGCCAGAGGGAAACAATTGTTGTTGCTACACAGCCGTTCTTGGTATTTTCATCGCGATACACACTGTCTGTCGTCACGTTTGTCTCCGTGGGGAGGGTACTTTTTTTTTTACGCCACAGATTGAGGGGCAAGTGAAAATAAAGACGAGGGTGCGAACGTTTCGGGAAGTCGGAAACGATCATCGTTACTAATTACACCGTGACACCGGAACGACGTGAAAAAAAAACGTCTCCTCGAAGAAGAATTTTTTCTTGGGTCACACGTTGGGGCTAATATCCATCGCGATGGTACAAATTAAGCTCCTGCCTGGAGTTTCCATTTTTTTCGGTCGAACAGCAGTCGACATTTGTATAATTGGCGATAAACTGTGGATCTTGTACCTATTTGTATCTTTGTGTTATTTTTGGTTGCCAGGTATAGGGTTATTTTGGTGGTTTAAGTGTCGGTCGCAGGATGAATGTGTCGCGTGAATGAAATTGTTTGCGCTGCGTTTGATATTAAGGATATTATTGAATGAACGAAAGTGATCTGAGTCAGGGAATTTAACAAAATATGAGTTCGCCACTTATTTTGTGCCCCATTGATTCACATTAACAATGATGTATAACAATTTGTACATCTCGGAATGTATCAAGAATTATTTTACAGCTAACTATTAGAAGATGACGGAGAAGTGCGCAACATCGATTCAAATGTAAATGAACGTGTTGATTTCTATCTTGCTTCTCAATAAAATTCGTCGCTATAAGTCCCTTGTAAAATACGCCATTAATTTTTACTACGATCTGAAATCCAAGCCATTTAAAGTCATTTAAAGTAACATTTTGCAATCGCAGAAAACATTTGCATTTGAAGACAAAGTATTATTTGCTCAAATATTGCTTTACATAGTGAGCCAAAAGATATATGACTTACAATTAAATCACAAAAAAAAATCAAATATTACATACGAACCAATATACAAACTAAATTACATAACGCAGCGATCATTCCACGTAACTAGAAACCGAAGCAGGCAATCGACGTTGCCCTTACAAATGACAGAAGGAGCACTGCTCGGCCATTAAAATGGCGCTGTTCAGCCATTGCCACTCTAACGATCCCACACACGCATTACCCTTCACGTAACACTGTCCCGCTGTAGCTTCGCGCGGTGGTCACATCTCCTCATATATGTGTACACACATACATACACAGTTCCCCGCAACAGAACGGTCAGCCTGGGGTAAAAGGTTTCTCCTCCTGCAGCTGTTAAACCCTTGACCTCTGGAGTTGCACACTGGTGACTCGTGTATAGAGGGTAGCGGGTCCAATGAAAAATTCGGAAGGTGACCAGGGCGCGTTGGCAATAGAAGGACCAACGTTGCCCACTGACCGACAGGGCCGTTGGATGACCGATTATGCGGCACGGGGATGAATCGAATCGAGGATCGAGCAGATGCAGGATTCCCATTATACGTGCAACGCGTAACATTGAATCAGGTACCATTCCTTTCCCCGTTTAGGGTAAAATTTATGGGAGGATGTTGATTCAACGTCTGCATTGTTCAACTTGATGAAAAACCGATATTTTTCTTGTTATTTTAATCAGGTTTTTTGATCAGTAGAAAAGCGACGTCGTTAAAGTAATGAGAGAAATATCGGTTCTTCGTCGCGTGATTTTTGATCGGTAGAAAAGTGACATTTTTAAATGTGGCCCGAATGCGATGGCCTGATTCGACTGTGCGTACAGTAGAATCTCGATCATCCGGCTCGATCGGGGAACACAGACAGCCCGAATAGAATTCAGAACCGAGGAGAAATAATTGAGAACGAATTTCGCGTAGACATCGAAAGCTTGGATTAAATACTGCATCGAGATCTGTATAATTAATTTCAGCGTCGGGTGATACGATTGCTAATATAGACGACTATTTAATCACGATTCGGTTAATCGAGGTTCTCGAGGAAATTAATATTGCAAGGACCAACAGTGATTTCTTCATTTCATTTAACATTGCGCAACAGCTAAGGACAATTTGCCATTTACGTCGTAGCGGTGTGGTTAGAAAAGTGGAATTTTTTAATGCGGTCCTAATTCGATGGTCGGGGGTTGTAGTTACGAAACGACTTAAATGTTTCACGTATATGGGTTCCGTTTAGCTGAAACGACGGGCAAATTGGAAGCCCGTGTCCTACATATGCGAAGGATCGCATGTACCTTTGATACCGATAACGATCAAATAAGTAATTTAGGGAACACTTTTAAGGATTGCATTAGATGTTGCAGGGATTCGAGTGTTGGACCCGGTCTAGTTAAATTAGGAAAGTTGATGACACTTGTGGGGTTTAGAGAGAACTCCAAAGTCCGGTGATTCCTTGATTTTTGACATTGATGTTGGAATCTGACGGGCTCTGAATTAAAAGGTATTTTTGGGCGTCTAACTGGCTTTATTTTCCTACCAGGGGAAAGTGTTGCGACGAGGAACGGTAAATATATAGATATACATATCGTGTTTCGTAAATGTCACTTTTCGCGGGAACGAAAACTTTCGAAAAATTGCCGATTTATTCTGTGACTTTTCTCTGTTCGATTACGCCTTTTTAATTAACTTCCATGGATAAAGCGCATCAAAAGTGCATTCCATGTGCATCAACGAAGTTGTATTAGTATTTAAGTGTGAAAGGGGATTTGACGAAAGTTAAATAAAGATCTCACCCTACTAAGTATCTCCAAATTTCTACAGAAAGATTCACAATGGGTGCAAAGCTTCGATTCTCGAAAGTATACAATTTATTCGATAAAAACATAAACCTAATACCATGGAATACACGAGGTGCAATAAATTAATCTTCTAAACAAACATTACTGAACCTAAATAAATTTCTATCCTCTCCCCTTGTTTCTCTTTCACCATCCAAGAAAGTAAATTTCGAGAACCAGATGTTATTAACCGTAAAATATCAATCTATCCATTTCTGATATACATGTACTCGAGTGAAAATAACGCCACGCCATTCGAGGGAACAATTAAAGTTGTTTGCCAAGACAGCGCGGTATGAATTAAAAATAAATTACAGTCTCTCTATCTTCCCTTTTTTTTTTCATTTTTGAAGGAAAGGCCGCTGTAAAACGAAACGCTCTTTTCCCCTGCCGAATACAATTAAATATTGTCGCTTACAGAAACGTTTTTCTTTCAAGAGGGTACGCGGAACGAGCTTGATAGAAGTTTAATGAAAAAATAACAAAGATAATTACAGGCAACGACTGGCTGAGGTAAACAGTCACACCCACGCAGCTGACGATCCGTTACACTGGTTTGGTTGCCTTGTTCAACTACTACTTGCCGACGGCTCGTTATTATTATCAAACGTACACCTGCATTACAGCCGACGAGATCATTACGCTGTAGATTCCTTCAACGTTGCCCCATTGTCTTCGGGGCACGGGTAGCAGGGCGAAAGAACGACGACGACGCGACGTGGTAATTAACTTCAGATCGACGATTAAACGTTCGTTCACCGCTTCGAGGTGATATCTTGTTTTGGAAAGTACGTTCGTCCTTCCCCTTTCTTTTACTCAACTTGATAACGTGATCGTGGTTGACGGGTAGCCTGGGTTTTAAAGGCCTTGACGCGAGCTTTCATTGATAATGTGTTTGCACTTTTTGAAGAAACATATTTTAATTACTTGTCATTTTTCTATTTTTATTACAATCTGGCTTACTGCTGAGTTTTGTTCATTTAGACAGAGGATAGTCATTTCCTTCGTGGTTGATAGAACAAACTTATGTGTGGCATATTTGGTACCTGCGAATTCCACGATACACATGTATTTGAGAATAATACTACAACGCTACGATATAAACAGCAAATTGTCCTGGTTAATAATCCGTCTTATTAAAATTCGCTTGGCCCCTTCAATTTTACCGAGAATATAAAAAATTTCGCACATTTTTATCGACCCTAATTCGATGATGAAAATCCGCGATTCTCTTTCGTCTTGATACGTCAACATCGTAATCGTCTTACTCGATGGCACGTGCACGATCGCAAGCAGCAAGATGGCAGCTGGCACGCGTGAAAAGTTCCATCGAGCGGGACACTTTCATCCACCGCGCGAGCAGGAGGGTTGAACCGGTTTTAAAGCTAATGCACTGTTGATATATACGAGTAGTTGCACTCTGCCTGGCAAAGTTCATCGAGGAAAAAGTGTCGAAAGTTCGTCTTTGAAGCTTCCTCGAAGGCTCGTCTCGGACTCGTCTGCGAAAGCAGGGGGTGAGCGTAAAGGGCGTAATGAAAATGGCGTCCGACTCGTTTCTCTTTTGTTGGAATGAATGTCGCCGGACGGAAGGATCGCCCTTCAGCAGGGACAATTATTTGTTCCTGTTTCGTAGTAGACAGGATCGATTAAAATGGGGGTGGAAGGAGTGTGGGAGGGGGGGGGGGGTGAAATTAAGATGGGGTGAGAGAAATGGCAATGACAGATTTTGTTGATATAATCGAACACGTTTGCAGTGGAATGTATTGTGTCGTGCGCCGATTGTCGTTTTGTTACGTTGTTAACAATAATTTCGAAATCGATCAATTGTTTTTAAGAATATATTTCGTTGATCGAGACTCGAAGGATTTAATGCTTCTTTTTGTTAATTGATCTGTGGATGGTAATGTTTCAAATGTTTTAATAAATGTTTTAACATAATGGATTGGACAAAAAGCCGGCAGTTAATAAATATAGTAAGTTTAATAATTGATCGCCAATCACGCGTGGATATTACGCAAAATAATACCAATAAATATATAATACACATATCGTGAAGTAAAAATTTTTAATTAAAATACAGCTAGTTCTATTAACTCAATAATATAATAAATATTTATTACACTTCATATCGCACATCATTCATAAAATTAGACACCCCAATCGTCTGAGTTAGATAAATTTCAATATTTACATTTACTCAAATATTTTCATTACCCACTCTCGAAGTGCAAAGTAAGTTTGCAAATTTTCCACCAAAGACTACGGTTTCACCCTGTATATTTAAGACGGCCACGTTCGAAATACGTTGGAACGCAAGAACGTCTGGTTATATAGCAATAATACCGCAAGTTTTCATATTCGGCAGCGAATAAACGGGTAAGTAAACCGTGGAAGAGGATTCGACTTGGTATCCAGGGCAACCGGACCCTATCTCATCCTCCGAAGTCCTAAGAGCGTTTCTAGATGTCTTCTTAAGTTGCCGGAACAAACTTCGACTCGGTAGAACAACGTGTAATGCCCAGAGGGAGGCGGTGGTACAGGCGAAAAAAAAAACAGGAAAAGAGAAATTTACTTACAAGAATGGATTACTGTTTCTCGCTTGGGGCTGCCCCTCGACGGATAGTAAATATATGTGATTCTATTATTCCGTTGCTTAAGTATGGGCTAATCAATTAAGGTAATACGAATTTTACTGCACAGCCAATACATTTGCCAAAATATGATACATCCTTCAATATTGGCTTTGCCGTTATGTTCGTTCGGTTTTATTCGAACCCGGACACGCTATTTTTGTTGAAGGCACTTTATACCGATTTACTGATCATGTGAATGAAGGTTTTAAATAATTTGTTGTTTTTTGTTTTGGTTAATTAGAAAAGTTTCCAAAGTTTTTCCATTCAAACCAGTGGGTGGTACCGAGCGTAGCTCGTCGTTCATTTAAAGTTCGATGCACAAATATAAATCGTTGAGCAATTTTTTAGCAGCACGAGATTCGCGTAGATTAAAATCATGAAACAGTACATGTCGTACATAATTGCCCTCGTTAATTTTGCACTGGTTACCGTCATTGGCAAAACGTGAAACAATTTTCAAGTGCTTTTAAAGAAATAATGAAAACTGTTTGTCGGGCGATATAATATTTAATAACAAAATATCCACGGAAATTCATTGAAAAATAAGTGCTGCACGAACTCACTGTATCATCAGATATTAATAACTCGATCAAAGTCTCGGGGTCAAAGTTCATTTCTTCGAATCGTCAAGCCAGAATGAGCAACATAGATTTATATCCACAATTTCACCAGAACTTGCAACGAAAAAAAGAACGTATCAAAAGAGTTGCCCCTTCTTTTCTTAAAGAACACCCTCGCGTTACTATAATATATAATATACATAGAAAGTTAAAGTTATGTATCCTGTGAGTCTCGACGGATTCGTTCGACGTCTTTTCTTTCTCCCCTTCTGTTTTCCCTTCGTTCTTCTCAGGAATGCTCGCGGAAACGTTCGAATCGCGTAATGTTCCCGCAATTTTCCAGTAGCCTCAGAAAGGTGCGCCGTAGGACCGTGCCGGGGATCACAATGCGTGATCGTTATGCGTATTCAAAATGGTCTTACCTGGCCAGGGTGTAGCCAGAGCCTATTGTTGACCCTCCACTTTCTAGGAAAACGCAGCCGATTGTGCAAACCGAGCTCACGTGCAACTGCGAACGAAAACGATCGAGCCACCCCTTGTGCTTCTTTCAGCTTCCGGACCATGAGAAAAGGTTAAAGTCTATGAGAATGTGCTGCGTCCACTGTGCCTGTGCGTAATGTTTAAGTAACATTACTGAGGTATCGTGCACTGAGAATCTGAAAATAATGGAGGCAGAATTAACCATCGAATCTTTCGTGATATATTTTATAGAAGACACATAGATAGATTATCAATAGAAATCGTTGATACAATTAAGTCATTCGTGATGAGGAGAAAGTCCTGATCACTAGTTCAAAATTAGAAATACATTCATGCGAGTTTTGCTATAGCCAGATACTATATCTGCTAATATGCAAAACTGAGGAGGCATCTGCGTGCATTCTGTACGATCAGGCCGATGTTTCAATTGTATGATATACTAATTTATTTCGCAGCTGAAAGAAGTTTCGTACTGACTTTGTACGTATAATATAATACTAGAATTATGGTATATAATATTACTATATTACAAAATATTACTATAGTACAAAATATAGTGGAATTACAATAACATATAATGCTGCATACTTTAAGGGCGCATTGTGTTTCGAGGAACGAAAAATAGGACACGGTTAACGTAGAATAAAAATGGACGATGGAAAATGTGCAGTTGTTCTTTTTTCTTCATAGATCCATATAGTCGCGCGTAGACCTTTGGTACCGCGTTCTTCGTGGTTTCAAGAAAGCCACTATGCGAAGGATGTGCTATAGAATGTCGGCATCAGAAACACACATGACAAAACCGATGACTGATGATGCTAGCCACCCCTCTTTCTGCCGCGAACTTTTGTTTATTCGCATCTCCATCACCATCGATCAATGGCCGTGGGCTTTTCGTAAAGACGGAAGGAACGATAGGAAAAATGTTTTCACGAAGTCGGATATACTTTTTCCTTATCCGCGACCATTTTCTGCCTTGTTTTTGCTCCCACCGTTCGAGGACTACCCTTGTTTCGACCGGGAAGTCGGTTCACTTCTTCGTGACTTGCAAAGTAACTGTTCACCCGCAGAACCGTGGTAATATATGTGCACTTTGTACGATCAAGGTGATGGCTTTCAATTCCATGATATATTAATTTTCGTATGGTGAAAGGAAACGATGTATCAATTTTGTTGAAAATTAGAACAATGAAATCACTCTTAATATTCCTGGGAATGCTAAGAATTTTTAGATCTGTCCTGGCCGGAATAAATGGTCTCGTACAAGAAAGAATTGATATTACTATTATTTATTAGCAATATACATATAAAAGTAATATTATTTTAGAGAAATTCTTGTTCTAAAGAAATCTTATTCTTACTCATATATCCACGTTACCCTATAATATTATTTCATTTAATAGAAAACTTATTGAAGTTCGCAATATCATTACAGTAACAGTCGCCCAATGCCCTCAACGATTTATCCGTTACGACTTTCCAAAGAATGCCACGGAATAAAATAAACATTGATCGCGCCACAAGTACCGCCGATAAAATGAACAATAATATCTAACTTTTTTGTTTACCATGTAATTTCACAAAGTAACAATACATTACTCGAACAGGTATACAAGGAAACGCAAGATTCCTCGTCGACGACAGACGTGAAGTTATGAAAATATTCTATGAAACAGAATGGCGGGCGGGTTCCATCCCCCGTTCGCGATAATGGTGAACCGGAAAGACGCTGTTAGAACGAAGGGTGTCTAAGCCCGCGTTGGCCTGGTCGCTGCAAAGAACGATTTATTGATTAGTACGGCCAGCCAATAGCGCATTGGTCAGTTGCACGAAAGCTCCGAGGATACAACCCCAGCGCAAAGAACGACGGGGTCGCGTCAAAGAGAGGGTTGCGGCCCCCATAACATCGTGCGAGAGGGTCCACGGAGATGTAGCTTATCTCATTCTCGGAAATTATGGTGGAACGATGAAGGGTGCCGGGGCAGTGTGTGTGCCTTTGGCGGCCATTGCTCTTGCCCTTTAAGCTTCAACGAAAATCTAATATTCCTTTTGATCATGTCCGTGGTAACGTAGAAGAGAGCCTGGAAATTAGTTCTCACGCGGTCCTATGGTGAAGCAATCACATTTTTTTTTTTCGTCTGCCCCTAATGCTGCATCTTCCATCCGTTCCTGAGTTGATCAGAATTTTTGTTGGGCCGCGATCTTATGATTATTGATCAGGTGGTTTAATTTGTTTACGCGGAGAACGCAACGCGGACATGGCTTTGCGAGACTTGGTTCGTCTGCAAGGTTGTCACGTTGGGACTATTAATTTTGCATTCACGTTTTAGATTGAACTACGTCATTAATTAATCGAAATTGCTGTGTTGTGAAAGTTCATCTCGTCGTAGAGAAAAGACATTTTTACGGGCAATTATTAATAGGGTTAAATACTGTGCCGATGTGTACGTAAATTTTGAACGAACAAAGTACTGGAACACGTGTACAAAAGTATTAAAAATATTCTATTAACGCTGGTTTCAATAGCTCTCTAAAAATGAATAAAATCAAGTTACCCTTTCACTTACTGCAGTCCTTTCAATTTTCTATCAGTCATAACGTATAAGTTATAACACTTCTAGCAATGACAACATTTTAATATAAAGTTAGTCTGACATTGAGGTCCAAACAATTAATAAAATATATAACAGAATTAATCAGTTCTTAATTACAGCCTTCCACGCCGCAAAAATTGAACTGCACGCCTGACACTTGCCAAATAAAAAGGAAAAAAGAAAACAACCTGAACACCTCCATCAATTATTGGCCAATGAAAAGTGCGAGCCTTCTCAATCGACCCTCAAAGCGTGCGAATCGGGATCCTCTCTCACCCCTGGCCACCTTTCCGAAGCCTCTCCTCCCTTTCCGGACTTTCGAATTCATCGACCACGGTCGTCTAGCTGAAGCGTCGCGGTGTGATTAGGTCCGTGGCGCATCAAGTATTTATTCTTTCATTAGAGTGGCTGGAGGGAACGAGGCGGTGGCAGAAGATGGGACGACATGATCCAGGAGGAAACTTGATCAGCTCGAAAGTTCGCTCGTTTAGTGGGTGAAGCACCAATTAATGCGGACCATTCCCCGTCCGTCCCTGTTTGATATATTTCAGGCGATCGTTGCCGACCACCTCCTCCGCTTTTTCAATTAATCCCAGCTGTTTTGTACCCGCAACGATACCGCTGGCGAAAGTTTCGAGGGGTCTGCCTGTAACGAGACGCTCTTTCCTCTTTTATGCCCTCAGAGGATACACAGCGTTTCACAATTTTGTACAGGTTTTACGCGCTTATCGTGGCAGAGACGTTTCGTTAATTAATATCACGGGAACGATACCGTGGGACGATCGGTGTTATCTGTTTGTTTGTTACATTTTGTTGAACGGGAGAGAACGGGAGATATTAAATGCGCTCGACTTGGACGTTGGATGTTAAGATCTGTTCCTTCTGGAGGTATCCATTGAATTATATTTTTTTGGAGAAACGTTTGGAATCGGATGGTTCCTAATTTCGAAAGAATTCGTAGGAATAGATCGCTTTTTCACCTAGCTATATGTTATAATTAGTTAATTAATTATGAATTGATATACGATATTTAATTAGTACGTTCTTCAAATAAAAGGAACGCTAAGAATTGTCGGACGTTGCACAAAATCATTTTTCTGCGAGGAAAATAAGTTATTATAATCGTTTAATAAATCATCCCCTCAACGCGGTCGTTTTTTACCAAGATTACATCCACGTGCAATGTTGACGGCTATTATTGACACAACCCTGGATTCCTGAAGAAGGTTCAGAGGTTGGAGGGGAGGCCGTGAAAAAAATTAATCCGAAACAGCACGTGTCCACCGTGAATGGCGGTAAGATGTTCATCGAAGCGTGGTCAAAAAAAGCATCTGTTCCACTGGTCGGCAAAAAAATCTGGAAATCTCGGCTAAGTCGATTTAAATTATTTGAACTTCACGTCCACGTCTTTTCGCGGTAGATGCAAGGTATTAGCGCGTGCCGATGAAGTGTCCTGGCCTTCGTCAAACATCTGCACATTTTCCAGTATTTTTTTCATCGACGGATGTATCGTACACGTGGTAAAGTAGAAAAATTATTCTGCCTACAGCATGGTGCAATAATTTTTAGAAATTCAATTGCACGAAATATATTTATACCCGGTTGTCATGTTTAAAATTAGATTCATGTTACTCGTAGATTTTTATAATATTAACTTTGTTTGCAATAGATAACATATAGGCAGCATATTGCACATTAATTAAATACGGTTCAAATTAGAATTAATTACCCCTACGTTCCTTTGGTGTTGTCACAATGACTACACAGAGAAAATAATCAATTCTGCTGTAACATCAGTTAAAGTAATTAATTATGAAGTTGAAATGGTAGATGTGGAAAAACAATTACTTTTCCAGTGTATTTTCCCCCCTGGTATTTACCTATATCATTTACCATTTCATCTCCCCAATTATCTAATAATATCAACCTACGTATAAATGCAGGACACAAAGATCGTTTCAAACCATCCATGTGCCGTTAAATATTTTTTCAAGGGACAGCGCGTGAATATTTATATGGAAAAACGATATACTCGAAGCCTTCGTAATTCGACCCCTCCCGTTTTGATCGTCGCAATTTCCCCCGGTGAAAATGAGAATACATATTTCCGTAAAGATTCTTGATACGCCGTACATAATAACGCGCCAGCTTCCACTTATTAGTATGCCAAGGAGCCGCATATACATATAAATCAAACTAATTGCACGAAGAAACGGTAACGGTGTACGGTGACAGTTATTAGAAAGAATGAAGTTCTCGAGCAGATGGGTCATCCCGGCCATGAAGAATCGCGCGGACACAAACTGATTTATATTTCGTTCGCGTGGGTGGGCCATTTCGGCGTGTGCGTTTTCGGCGGCGGGTTAGGCAGACGAAAACTCTTTAATAGTTTCACGCGAGCTGACGGTATCGGTGTCTGGTAGAACTGAAACCGCCGACCTGTCAAACGAAAGAGGAAGCAAATGGTTTCGACAATCATTAATTTCGACGAATGCACCGTCTGGTACCGCCAACTGTTACTTTTCAGAAACTATGAGAAACATTTGAAATTTCACCATCGAAATTAGCTTCGCGGTTAGCAAATATTCTACTGGATTTTTTTGAACGATCCTTGAACTGCAGGTGCACTGCGAAGTTCATTAATTGTTACGGGAATTTTCGCGTAGCGTTACTTTAATGTTTTCATACAGGTGTGAAAATATAGCGTGCCACAGTAAAGATGAAAATTAGGTAAAGCGGCAAATTGTCCGATTCAATAGTCAGATTTGTCTTGTTAATTATAAATCAACCGATATTACTTGACAGATTATCAGCAAGAAAAAATATATCTCTCTTCATTTTTGTTCCGCGTCTAATAATTTTAAATACCATACGATATCTCTCGCAGAAAATTCCCTTACGATAACCGCCCCGCAGTAAAGGGTTAAATTATTACATCCGAATTTGTTAGCCAAAAAATGGAGTTTCTTTTTTTCAGCAAAATTCAATTGAAAGGATTCACCTTATCGCGAGGGTCGTGGTGGCAGTAAAATTTGGACGTAGCGGAGGATCACAGGTACACGTATACATGCGTATAACGTACATCCATACGTGAAACAGGCAGTCTTTCGTGATAAACTACCACCCCAGGAACAAAGCTACGCACTCGTAAACATCTTCTCACCCCCTTAACGTTAGATCCATCCGACGTCTTGTCTCCTCGTTTTTATCGCGCTACGAACACCGGCAGCAGCAACAGGCAGTAGGTACGCGTATCTCGGTTTTATTCTTTTCTCTCTCTTCCGGTACTTTTCCACCATCTGATCGTTTGCTCTTTCTAGATCAGTGGCGTGTGGAAAGTTGTAAGGTTACGCAATTGGTCACCGCGTAGAAGTAAATAAAACGTGGCGATCAGTAGAATGTAGTGCGCAAATGAGAAAATATTAACAGACGACGAAGTCGATGTGTCGTTCAGAGGATGGCTTCTCCGGTGGACGTTTTTCCACTTTGAAGCTTGACGATTATTTAACAAATTGTTCTCCTTTATATTTAGGGCAGCTAATGCGTCACGAGACTTATATTGCGCCGAATTTGTATTATTTATTTATACACTTTTTATTTCTTTATTCATTTTACTTGATTTTACTTGATTTTACTTGATTGTTAATCAACGGGTTCAAGAACCCTTTAGTATACAGGCGTTGAAATACGATACACACAGAACAGTGTTACGTACAGTGTACAGTAAAAAGTAAGGAGAATAAACAAAAAGAAGAGAAAACGAGAAAAAAAAAATTATAATTAAACATACTAAAATCATTACGAACTCTACATCACATACCTCCAGATACATGGATCATCAAATAATTCCATAAAATGTACAAAAACCAACCCCGAGTATGTCCCACATAGATTATGAACCCAACCAAAGCTACGAACCGTACGAACAATTCGAAATATACGAAACCCACCCCGCAATGTGTTACACTTTAAACACAACGGAACTCCGAAGTGAAGAATCCACCCCACCGTGTGTACGCGACAAAGGATGCAGAAACGTCAATAAAAACTTCATTAATTTACTTCGAGAGGGTCCTGATGAGAATCAAGGGCGACGGAATCGAACGCATCGATGATTTGACTGGGCCAAAGCCATTGAAAGTTTTGGGGTGTATTGAGTAAACGGGTGAGCAGAGGCCGCGGCATATGTGCGATCCCCTTTTTCACATCTATGCCCGTCGAAACCTCGGTCCTTCGTTCGTTCGGGCGCGTATTATGCAGAAAACTTCATTGTTGGTCGCTCAATGGCGCGGAGAAGGTGGGACCCTGATCCCCGGACGTTTTCGTTTTACATAACTCTGCCGGGATTGCTGGTGGGACGGGATACACGGTCGCACGAAATTTCGCACCGTATCGAAACGTTGTCCATCACGAAAATAGAATATCCGTTGAACAGAATGGACATATAATGTTGGGCATCGAAGTCGAGATTTTTAAATACAGACGCGATTAGATTAAAGCGGGGGGGGGGGGGTGAACGGAGATTGCGAAGGGGGCGATGGTTCAATTGTTTACGGTTATCTTTTATGCTGTTTTATTATATACGGAGTTGCAAAGAGGAAGAAAGTGAAATGAAACGCTCTCCTCGAGGGAGAATTAATATGGATCTATAGTGTTAGTTGTTGTTGGGTATGAATGGAACTGATGTTATATTTCCTTTTCTTGTTGCACGATATTTTTTAATAATGGAAGAAAAAGAGTTTCAATTTGAGGGAAACGTAAATCTATTTTATCGTGGATTTATGTATCAAGTTATGTCAGTAGGATTTTGTTTTCTATACAGAAATTGAGTTTTACTGTGGTCTTTATAATAGATACGTTTGAAGTACGTCAATGTAGTAACCTGGCGTTCTTGATCGGCTGCATCATTATCACGGGCCACTCATCTAGTAATTACCTGTCTGCGATAATTAGCATTGCAGCACAGTCGTAGACCTTGCCGCGGACCAAAATATTTAATATTCACGAACAATAAAATATTCCAGTCACAAGAAGAAAGTAAACAAGTAACAAGTGTCTATTACATACACTTAATGCCACAAATCTGGGACCACTTACTTATTGTTAGTTGCAAAAATGTTCAACGCCTTGTTAACGAATCATAGAACACTAATGCATAGTATCTAATGATCTCCGTCTCGATATACTCTACCTTGAAAGTATCCTCGAATTTGCAACTAAACAATTATTAGTCAGTCATAAGCTATCTGTCCGGCTCGAAATAGTTGACGGTCCCCAATTTTCCGCCGGAAAAGTACCTGGAGACAATCGTTACAAAGCTCGTACATGGCGGCACACGTTACTTCGTGCAAATGTCTCATATGTTCTCAGCTGTTGCCAATACTTCTTTCAGGTTGCTTCGCCGCGAAACGTATTCACGTGGCCCCATTCAAGAAAAAAAAGAGGGCTGAGGGTGTTAGGGGGTGTATATAAGCAGAATTTCTGTCCGTCCTCGAGAGATTCTCCTGGTCCGAATGATGGAGGGGTTCGAATTTTTGGGAAGACAGACGACGACGAAGACCTGTTTGTATTCCTTCACTTCGGTCTGTTGTTCTTCCGTTTCTGTGCTCCTTTCGTTTACCTCCTCCTACTTCGTCGGCTAATATGAGAAACATGTAATGTGTTGACGAATCGGAACGATAATAAAAATATGACGTGGGCGTATGATGGAACGTAATCACGATAGTTAAGAAGAGGGACCAGGAGGATAATTGATATCTGTGGAAAATGGTGGACGTAGCAGGGGCTATCATTTTCAAGGTAAATCGATATTGATATTTGCAATGACATTATTCACCTTCGAATGTTGTCCATTGGGAAATGAGAAAATTTGTTCTTCAAATAATAAACAATCGTTTCGCGAGTAGAAGTAATGTATTTTATACAGATGTTCCCATAATATGGATTTATTGAAATCGTGAACAACAGTTGCTACTATTTGTCTCTAAACGGATGAAACATTTAAAAAATGTCTCACTGAACGCCCAACACCGTGCATTTATCTTTTATCTCCATATCGACATTCAGCCAATCGTTCTTTCCACAAGGACGATATATTTCATCAAAATAAATTTTCAATTGCCAGTAAACTAATTATTCAGCGATGTAAAATTTTCCATTACGAATAACACGAAACCAAACAAGATCCATTTAATACGCGCTCAAAATAACATAGTCTCCCAGAATCCTGCTTACATAAATCCACCAGCATATCAGGCACAAAACCGCATGAAAAACCCCGGTCCCCATTCTTAACGATGATTGATCAATTAACATATAACAATACCACATGCCAGACAATGGCAAACACCGTTCTAATTGAACATCCCTCGAATACGTCCGCGTTTCAAACGATTCCCCGTGTCATTGTCAACGAAACGAGAACTTTATGAGTCCATTGAGCACAACGAGGCATCTCCCTGGCCATTAACACCGATTCCTTTCAGGAGCGCGGCAATCCTTTTCACCCGTTCCAATCGATCTTGGTTACCATGTTCTCGTAATAAAGAAGCCAACCTCCGGCTGGACGCCTTTTAACCGCATTATTATTTCACGATTCGAACGTGTATATACGATACTCGTAACTATCGCCAAGTTCTTGGGCGTACCTGACACCCTTTCCTCGAACGCGTTGCTTTGCCATACACGTGGCCTTACAATTGTACAGATTGATCGGTGGGACAGTAGCAGAAACGAAGGAAAACCAGATCTCGAGGAAAGGACGAGTCCGTGTCCGACCGGAAGAGTGGAACAATCGGGTCGGCAGTTGGCCTTTGTCGCAAGGAAACAGAATCCAGAGGCGTTAACATTATTCGACCCGGGGTGGGACATCGTCGTGGACATCGACTAAATGCACCGCCACGCCCTTGCAGCCTTTCGACTTCTTTTTTCTTCTTTCTTCTTCTTTGCTGCAAGCGTGGCCTGCGGAACGCCGAGAGGGGTTTCTTGGTCAGTGTGCTGGTCTTTGGAAAGAATCCTCGGTTCATGGAGTGCTCCAGATCTCTCGAAAGACGGTTCGTTCGGGAGAAATAGTTGGACTTTGTTTTTGTCAACTGCGGGGGACGTTAAAGGGAGCCTGAGGCTTTAAGGTTTCGTATGGTTACATATGTACGGCGGAAAGGAGTAAAGAATATTCAATCCTCTGCATCCTCTGCTTGCAAAGATTTTAAGTGGCTTGCTGTGAGAAGGAAAAATTGTACCCCTGAATTCGCTGTGGAACCAGAATAAATTCGAACAGCAGTACGCTCTTAATTGAACAGAAACGTAGGGTAGATGTTTTTTTAAATGGTATCTCCATTATGCAAATGTTACATGAAAATATAAACGAAACTGATGTCGAAATGTATGTACATATCTACATGTTTCAATCAAAGTCTCGAAAGCTTTAGAGATTTTATTCTAGCACCTTGTATGGTGGTGGTGATTTTCATGCTGCTCCTCTTTCACCTTTTTTTTTTGTTATTTGATGTATTTGTAGTTATGGTTGCGATGACAAGTGGATTCTGCTATAATCCACTTATAATTTGATTCCCTATGCGTTGATACGTATATAGATATTTCGTGTTCTAATCCTCGTGCGAGCGTTTCTAATCCGTTTTCGTTATACAGGTCCCGCATATCAAGTGTTCTTTCATTTCACGGGGCTGCTGACAAAGATATTCACATTCGGTCCTAGGGGGTTGAAAATGTGGGTATCGAAAGTACTATGAAATCAGAAAAGGGACAAACTGTGGGGAGGAAAGAGAATTTGTGTTGGTATTGTTGTAGAGTTTGAATCCTGATAGATACATCTGTGACAATAAGTTTCACGATATTGATAATTTAGCGAAAAAATAAACGAAAAATTTGCTTAAAATTGTTCTCAAGGCTACGAAGTTCTGGAAATTTGTATTCCGCACCCAGTAATATGTATGTATAATAAAATTAGTAAAAAATAAAGTTTTAACCCAAAGGTCTGAATTTCTGCAATTAATATTATTCTTTAGCATTGAATTTTCCACGAGCTTATGTTGTTTCCGTGAATCAGGTTTCAAACTTTGAACGAAACATTTTCTAAATTCTTTAATATAGTTTTGGGTGAGAGAGCATTTAAAGGAAAGAATCAGCAATAATTAGAACTAAATAGAAAGGCTGTATCAGGCAGCTGGACTGTACAATTAGTGTTCTTCTGAATAATAAAATAATAGTACTGGGGATCTAGCCCGATTATTATTAAATACTACATTTGTTACAAAACTGTTTAAACATATCGTACATATTGGGTGCGATATCAATTTCAAATCAGCACTTCCGACAGTTAGACTGCCCCAAAAATACCGCAGATCTATATCTAATGAATTAGCGACAAGCCTAAATTAATATCAACTTCATAATAATCCCGATATTTCCGTTGCGTTGATATAACAGATCCTCCAGCGAACTCCGCATGCCCGCTCGTATCTCCTCGTTCACCCGATTACACCGAACAACATCTACAACTACATTCTTATTTCAACAACCCTCGCCATTACTTAAGAACCCTGCCTCGTATCACATAACTTTCCCACAGCTTACACCTCGACAGTTTCGCAACCACCCCGCGCATGATCCAACACTTTCCATCAAAAAAAAAAAAAAAATAGAAAGAAACGAAAAGAAAAGATTAAAGAAATCACTCTCATTTCCCACGCTTTGCATAAGCAAGCATCCACACCTATCCAGTACAAAGGTTTTAAAGAGGCGATTTAAATGGACGATCCGTTCCAGATACTTTCACATGCCCCCTGTATGAACCCCTTTTCCATCTTCGGTTCGACACATTGTGGGAGTGTTACCATGGTTTACATAATTTTTCCCAGACTTCCCAGCCACGGAATATTCAAAAATCGCAACGTTCGACTAACCTGCCAGTCTCGATCGGGGCAGGTGAGGGTAAAGGAACCCTCCGTTCACGTTCTTCAAAGGTCGAGCCGCTGGAGATCGTACGGCTTTGTATGGAAATAAGAATGCTCCCTGCGCACCCACGCATACACACGTAGCCGCTTGCGTGTCCGTCACACTAGGCGAAGCGCGATATAAATTCGTACGCGAACTTCAAAAGGGATTGAACAGGGTGAGAGAAAGAGAGAGAGAGAGAGAGGGAGAGAAATAGGGGTGGACGAGGATGGAAGCAGGTACGATTCGAATCGTACGGTAGGAAAATATTTTTTCGGGCGGAAGGAACCGCGGGAAAGAGAAAGCTACACCCGGAGGGCTTCGCGTTTTGTCCGGGAAATCGAACTGTTGCAATCGGTACAGAGAATGACGTGGTTACTTCGAATGCGTGTACATTTTTAATGATTCGATGTGCGTTAGTTGAAAGTACGGTGACAGGGTATGCGGGAGGAAATGAAACGGGGACGATGTAACGTGTACTTGTTAGTATTATTATTGTTATTTTAATTGGGCCTTGATTGCATTTCACTTTTGTATTGCCTGTTCAATTAAGCAATAGGAAATGAAGATATGTATAAAGGTAGTAATGAAGAGGAGCGAAGAAGAAAAGACAATGAAAGGAAAAGATGTGCGTAAATTAACAACGCTCGTTTGTACCCGTGGAAATAATAATTGTACGTAGAAATAATACCTTCTAGATATAAAGGATTTATAAAAATTCTGTACCACCGTTTTCACTTCCAAAGAGGGGTAGAAAAATGTACACCAAAAGTAAATTACGAATAGCAATAGTGCGTTCCTTCAGCCGTCTTAATTTTTGCGCGAATCTTCTCACTCCGTTTATTCGGCGACAAATGAAAAATTTGATGAACTATAAATGTTACTTGGCATATGACAAATTTGAACAATCCGGATCGTTGGTGTACATTTGTAAGTAAGGCCCTTCTCCATGTCGTTTCAGGCCATTACAGTGGCAGCCATGTTCTGCGTAATAAAAAATAAAAGAGAAGGCTCCAGACGAGGGGAGATACTTGCACCGTTCGTCCAATCTCATTAACCCTTCACTACGCGGAATTCAGAAAGGGGTCGGAATTCTAACCCTTCCTCGTAACCATAGCAACCGGCAACCCTTCCTGCCACGTTGTCTACCCCGTTCCCCAGTGTCCAATGGCAACAGCCTCACCTGCTACACTTGATCCCGTCGTAAGGTGTATCATACACCGCCATTTGAACCCGTGCCCTGTAATGTTGAGTAACACTTGTAACCCGGCTTATGGGGCAAGTGGAAAAGAAAAAATTATACCCAGGGCAAAGTTTAATCTCGTCTACCTCGTATGGTATCATGCAATAAAATTAAATAAATTGTATCTTTGTAACGTTTCGATTCTTTTTTCTTACCCAAAATTTGTTTATCCTTATTTCCTCTTTGTTGAACTTGCCCACCGTTCATTCAAGAGTTTAAGTAACAATCAGTTGACCCTGTTACCCGGATAAAATGGAAAAAGAAAACGAACGATTAAAATCGCCAGGTTCCGCACGGAGACACGTCGACAGGGGCAGTGGAACATCACCCTTATCCAATTACGAATATCTGTAGCGAAAGGTGGCGAATATTTGTGCGTCACGGGTTCGGAGGAAGCCGTAAGCCGAAACGGGGAGTGGTTAATCGGACCAAAGAGAAATTTAATCCCGTTTCAAGCGAGAGGTTCGCTTAATCGAGCTAATCAATTCTCGGAACATATATAGGACAACCCGTGGGGAGGGTGCGAAAGAAGAAATTAAAAGTCACAGGATATCGCGACGTTTCATTTCTCCAAAGCGTGGCCGCGAATGGAAGCCCGACGAAAGTTAATAAGAAACGGACCCTGAACTCGAAACACCGACCGAAACACATTCTCCATTTGGAACTTTAATAAAAGGCGACGTTACTTTGCCCGAAACCCTCGTTTCTTTCTACCCCTTCGCGTTCTTTCGCTCACCCCGTCCCTTATCCTCTTTGCCTATGCTGGAAGATGACGACCCTAAGGCGATAAACCAGCGAGCCTGTATATTTCGTACAGTGGTTTCTTTACTAGTAGGAACTCGATGACAGCGACATTATTCGCCGGTGAAGTATGATAGCGTTTGTTTGGGGGTAGATATCACGCGTGTTTCAGGGTGAAACATATAATTGATTGCAAGGTGTTTAATTTCAGTGTGTATTAGAAGGCATTTTGGAACATTTTTAATACGGGAAATACGTTTTTCATTTTAAAATGATTCTAATGTTAGTAATAATTATAATTGTAATTGTTAGTAACCGCGTTATTAATATTCCAATATGCAGACAAATTGCAAGGGACATTCTAGTTTTAGTGGTTTTAGTGTCTCGTGATTCATGGTTTCATTAAAATAGCAGAACAGTATCGTTTGATTTTCTTCATAAAGTAAATAATCAGGCGATGCCTCCGTTTATTTAAAATCATACAAGCCAGGTATGTGTGTTTCCCTTAATTGTCCTTTTCTCACGCTCACAAGTATTAACCAAAGAATGAAACAATTGAAACACCTGCTTCAAGAATAGATATTAACACCGCACATTCTATATAAAAAAAAAAAGAAAATATACAGAAAATACCTACGTATTTAAATCTTGCAAA
Organism: Nomada lathburiana; assembly: GCA_963667235.1. Lineage (NCBI taxonomy): Eukaryota > Metazoa > Arthropoda > Insecta > Hymenoptera > Apidae > Nomada > Nomada lathburiana. Next base: position 9,725,100 of record OY763897.1, on the reverse strand, counting down.
CACCACACTATAACATCCGACACTATTTTTACCCACAACAAACCGCTTCCATCGCTACAAATTCCAAGGCACACATTTCTGTCCACCCTTCCACCAATTTCAGCCCCAATCTCCAGTCCAAAATCTCTAAAATCATTTCATTGTCACGTTCAACAGAGGACGCATTAAACGTACAACAATGGCGGTACGGTGCGTCGATCGATCGGCACGATTTAAATAAATAATAACGATCTGATAGAGACGACGACACAGATGACCTGTCACAACGATATTCGACCGCGGTGAACCCTCGAAAGGATTCAAAATCACTGGACGATTCAACGTTTTGGAAATATTTAAGTGGATCTCCGATGTTTGGAAAGATAGCAGGACCGCCCCTCAGGCGTTCGACAGATCTCGAGAACGATGCACGTCCGCAGGCGAAAAGGGTTCTCGGTTAATCTGCGCCGAGAAAGGGTGCAGGGTCGAATGCCATTTATGGATAACCCGTGTAAACCGCGTTTAAAAAGGGAGAAGGCGCGTCGATAATTGTCGTTTCCTGAACAACGGTCACGGGCGTGTTTTTACGCTTGAGAAACAGCTTCTGAGAACCTGCCACGGGGGACAGAGGCATCGTTCCTTTAAAACTCGATGGCCCTCGTGGCTTAGACTTGATCGTTTTTATGCGCAATTTGAAATAATAATATTGTGCGCCGTGGTATTCGTCTCGATGTTTTGTGTACGATTGAGTCTTTTGTGGTATTAGTGGTGTTTGTTTAGGAGTGAATCCAAAGCGCGATACATTTTTTTTTTAGTGCTTTGTGTGGCCTGTCATTTTTTCCCGCAATTTTCGGATTCCATTTAAGAGTATGAAATGTATAGAAGGCTTATGATTATTGGGCGGTGGAATTTGGTATGCAAAATGGATCTTTTGTTAGTGGGAAATTTTTCATAAATATTATAGATACATTTGGGTTTGTTATAGATTTTGAGTATGTATTATTTTACCTGCGCCCTAACAAATAGTTTCTTGATTTACTGCGAGCCCAGTAAGGTATAAAGATGTATTTTTATATCGTAATTACTTGTCCAGGTGTTGAAACTGTGTTCGGAAATATCGTGAAATTATTATGCCAACTTAGATTCGACATTGAAATAAAGGAAAGTGTAAAAATGAATGGAAATTCGTTGATAAAATATGAGCCTTATATAAAACTGTGCCAACTTAGTGGATTAATTACAGTGCTCTAATAAGCTTTTGTTATTAGCATAAGTAAAACATTCGGGGAGAGTCATTCTCGATTTGTCACGAGTTCTAATCGAATCCCCCAGCGATGAGTTAACGAGGCTGCAAAGGGAAATTAGGCAAATTCGCTCTTTGCTGATGCTAATTGTTGTTTGCTCTGGCAACACAATCGTTATTCAAGAGTCCAATCGCGAATTCCATGGTGAAACTGAATTCCAATCCCACTCAATCGTTCCCACAATCAAATTCCCCGTAACGAAATTCATCTGATTAAAAAAAAAGAAAATTAACCTCACCATGGTACCTTAAAATATCTGCATCATGCATCAGCCCTTAAATATTTCCATACACACGACGTATTCTGATACAAACGTTGGTAAAATGTATTAATTAAAATTTATAGATATGCAAAATAAAGTGAATATTACAATATTCATGGGTATGTAAAAAATGTATTGATTATTAAGTTATCATACGTTATCATATTTCAAATAAAAAAAATGTCTCGAATACGATAGCCAGGAGGTATATTATATTTTTTCTACTATGATACTATTTGCCCTGAAATAATATTAACAAAATTGTGTATACTATAACCATATAAGCAGTTAACAATTTTTTTTAATAATATTTACTAAAAAAAAGAAATGAGGGATTTCAATTGGCAAGAGTATTAAAATACACAGATACGTAATTTTTCATTACTGTATATATATATATATATATTTTATATATTCTAGCACGTAAACTAATAGCAAGAATTAAACCTGCACTCCAATATAATACTATAATACAAATATGTCTTTCTGCAGCTTCAATGTTAAACATAACAAAGTACATAACATCTTCCGCCGTCATAGATTCTCAATTAAAACCCCTTCAACTCCTACTCTCTCACTAAAGTCGACACTTAACCCAACCGGGAAATAACTACCAAAGGGAAAAAAAGCGAAACTCATTGGCATTCGACGTGTTGGGCCGCATAAAAGATAGCCTCTCCCCAAGAAAACGTAACGTTGGATTTTCCCGCGAAATACGATGGACGAAGGGGGTGACGACGTCGACGACGACGACGACGGCGACGAGGAAGAGGAACAAGAAGAAGAGGGAGAAGAGGAAGAAAAAGGAAGCCGCTGAGGGTGGCAGGAGAGAAAAAGGGAGGAAGTACCGACCACCCTTGGAAAGACAGGCCGTTCTCTGGGCGCTAGAGGGATGATGAATATAAAGGCAGGGCAAGCAGTTAGGGTGGATTCAACCCTCTCGGCTCGTGGGGCTCCACGGGCCAAGGAGGAGCTCTCAGATCAATACTTTTTATGCGAGAACCACGGCCGAGGAGGTTGAATCGGGGCGCGAGGGTGGTGGTTCGTTCGGATGAGTACGGGGTAGGCACGCCAAGGTGGAGCAGTCTCAGTCTCAGTCTCAGTCTCAGTCTCTCACCCTTCCATTCCAACCTCCACCCCTTTTGCAAGCTTTCTCCTCTACTACCATCGTCTCCATTCCACCCCCTACCCATCCTTCTCGTAGACCACCCTTTTCTCTCTCCACGTGCCAGCGTAATCAGGAATATCATTAAACTCTCGGCTTCTTCGCTTGCAAGAGTCTCCTACTCGGCCTCGACTTCCTTCTCTTTTTCTCACCAGGGATGGAGACCCCGTTCGACCTGTCTCTCTCTCGCTCCCTCCCTCTCTCTGTATGTCTCTCTTTCTCAGACAAGACCCTCGTTACCCCGCCGCGTGCATAAAAATAAAAGGGCGAGGAAAAAGTCGGGAACGAAATCTTAACGATTCGTCGAAGGCTCTCTCCTTTCCGCGTCTCTCTTACCCCCGGAAGAAGATGTCTGTTGCCGACAAGTTCGTTTGAAAAGGAAGACGCGGCCGCTGCCGCCGTTGGAAAATGTTTCTCGCGGGGTAGAAAGACCCTGGATTTCATCCCCCTTGAGGAACAACGACGAGCAACGACTACGGGCCTGGTTGAAATTTCGGAATCGTTGTCGGTTGTAGTATATACGTATATATTATACGAATCGTTCGAGGACTCTGGTCGTTTCTCGTTTCTTTAACGAGCTACGCGAACCGACGCGAAACGACGTACCGTTCTCCCTTTTCTTCCTTTCTGTCTTTTCCTTCCCTTTCCGTCCGATTTCTTCGCCGCCGTCCTCGCCCCGTTTCTTTCGCCACACTTGCCACTCTCCTGGACGCGCGATTGTCGGACAGTTTACGCGCAGATAGCTCTAAAACATGGGGCGGCGAAACGAGAGGGCGACCGTGGCCAATTCTGCGACCGAAACTGGAGCAATATTGTAAATTCCCAGAGCGTGATTTACAAGAGTGAAATTTACAATGGAGAAGTCTTTGAACGGGGACCGTGCAATTTCGTGCGGGGTACCATTGCGTTTCTGTGTACAGAGGATAGAGCAGGGAAACTAACGGTGCACCCTGACGCTGTCGCTGTCGTAAATCTACAGGTTGCCCAAAACTGGAGCAACATTTTCAATGGGTTTATGGCGCGTAGGCGAGCGGGAGTTGCGATAAATTTTACGCCACTATACCTACGACCCTGACCATTACGAGGCCGCACAATTTGCAAACTGGTCTGCGAACTATGAGCCGGGGTACATCTGTTCGAAAGTGTTCAAGCTGTTTTGGTTATATATATACATAGTTAGGTAGAGAGGCTTGCGCAATAGCACAAGGACGGATTGTTTTGGAGATAATGATGGTTTGGAACGGTGGAATTTTATATTTTGATATAGTGCTGGTCATAAGCATTTGGATGAATGACATTTCGTTTACTGGCTTTTCCTGTGGGACCTCGATTAATCGAGTTGCTCAATTTGCTAATAATACTAATTGTCGTTATATCCTGTGAATTGAAATTGGTGGGGACATGGGAGATTTAATTTCGAGCCAAGCTTGTCACATTAACGTGGCATTGATTTAATTATTAGTTTTATTATTAAGCGGAGAATACAATGTTTCGGCCCAATTAAATAAATAAATAGGAGATGAATCTTAAACAGCTGAAATTAATTTTCATTTATCGTACACTCCAATGAACTTATTCTAACAAGCTCGTCAAATGTAATCCTCTGACACCGCCGTCGCTATTATCATCATCATTATTATTACTACAAAACATCCAAATCGAAACGTCCCAACAATTATCCAATAATTCCAACTGAAAAAAAGAAGAACCCTTCGTGCGATAACTTAACCGTTCGTCAAACTCAACTGTCGAGTTGCATACAAGAAACAGCAGTTCCAGGAACGAGGAAGAAGAAAAAAAAAACGAGCCCCATTCAAACAGCACACGAATTCCAAATTCGTATCGCCAGTCCACTACGAAGCTCTGGATCGCCTCTCATTCATATTCTTCGATTGCGTACAACAGTTACGACTCGAGTGGAAACAGGTATACATATAGGTATGCGCGTTGGCTACAGAAAGGCACACCCCCGTTCATCCCCCTCTCGTTCATCTCGATGCTTTAAAGCTATATACGGTGTGCGCTGTATACATATATATGTATACTTATGTGTTCGCGTGTGGGTGAGGATGTGTATACGTACACTCGCGTCAGGAAATACCTACGGAGTTCTGCAATATGTTATTGTTCAGCTTGAGTGAGTATCTTAGAGACCTTGCCTACCCCTCACCCATTGTCCTGGCCCTTACAGATATTGACAACCCGCAGGAGAAATTGGCGGGATATCTCGAATCTCGAATCTTTCCGGGACACGCATCTGCTCTCGAGGCTCATGGATCCCTTCTCGAATCGGGTGGGATTAAATTCGTTTCTCGTTCGAGGACGCGCCGGCGAGATTTCATGCACGATCGAGAGCTATGACTTTGCCACTTCATAAAAGGGCTCCTTACGATTCGATAAGTTTATATACATTACGAAGGTGTTGGGAAATTGCCACGGGCACGTACGAAAGTGTTTCTGGCCGAGCTTGGGTGCAAATGCGGCGAAACGAATTAATTCTATGGAGTAGCGTTGTGTTGCATTGATGAAAAAATGGGTATTATACTTACCGTTTAGAGAGAAATGTAAAATAAATATGTCAGGAAAATTGTTATCTACTATTCTACCCGTTTTGAAGAATAACTTTATTTTGTTACGCGAACAAGAATATTCTACTAGAACGGTGCCTAGAGGTGGGAGGTTAATTTAAAAAATTCGAATTTATATCAAGGTAAAAATTATCCACTCGTTGCGTAAACGAAAATATAGCAATAAGGTGTTTCGTGTTTTACCGCCGATGTAAAATTGTCCAGACATAGTAGACATGTAATACAATGGAAACTCGAATACGCGTGTCGAGCACTGTATTTATTTACTGATTTATTTTTATTTTAAGGAAACCGTAACTAAAAGGACCCGTGGAGATGCGAATAAAGAGACGCGCGATAAAAATATACACGTCTGACCATGCTGGCGATATTAGCCACGATCGAATGCCAAATATCTACCAGGAAAACTCTGTTAGACGATGAATAAGACGAAGAGTCGCATAACGGGGTGGTTTCCGCGAAACGGGCCTTCTAGGTTGCTGCATTATACCCGCTTGAGTTGTTCTCCATCCTAACAAATGGTTTCTGAAAGATGTGGCGGCCCCGTGGAAAAAGGAGGGATTTCAAAGACGAGTGAAATTGAAAAAATGAGGGTTGAACAGGTAGAGGTTACGTAAGTGCTGGTCAAGAGAAAGGAAACGATAACATGAGGTTGCACGCTCCAAAAATAGTTGGCGAGGAATCCTTGGCGGAAATAGCTACGTCTGCACACCGTAACTTCGTAAGTGAGCAAGTCAAGGGGAAAGCTTTCGATGAATTCCAACCAATTTTTCGTTAACGCGTTGCATGTTATATTCGGTATGACTTTCTTTTACAAATAATATGCACGTACGCATGGGACTTTGGAGTTTTTGAGAAAAGATTTCTTGGTATATTTTCTCGGTTGAAGTATGATGAAAATGTACAATAAAGTGAAAGAAGAGAATCGAATAGACAAGTATAAAGTTCAGCAAGGTGCACTTAACGACCTAGCATGGGTACAAAAAGAATATGCAGGGTATCACGTAAGTGGTGGTACAACCGGATAGTGACTGATTCTGCGGCAAAAAATATGTGGAAAATATAGAATAAAATTTCTTCATCAGAGACTTCGCTTTCGAAAAAATCGACTTTAAAAATCTACTGGGTACACGTTTCAATGCAGATCATGCCGATAGTCTGATGGAAACTAAAAGCTCCATTGGACGAGTGTAATAGTAAGACAAGAGTAATAAAAAAAATGATACGATGATGTTTTCAAGGCAACAGACGGAACTACATTGAAATCGAGTGTACGTGTACCGAGCAGATTTTTAAAACCGATTTTCTCGAAAACGATGTCCCAAATGAAAAAAAGTTATTCTATATTTTCCACTTACTTTCACGTAGAATCAGCCCCTTACCCGGTTGTACCACCAGTTGCACGAGTCCCTGCACAATCAAGACAAGAATGAGAAACAAAATATTAACGCGTGCCCGTGTAAAGCCTTAAAACTTGATAATAATAGACAACGTTATTAAATATCGCCAGACCCCTCAATTCGGCAAAATTGCCTACAGAAACATAGAAACTACCCTGTTTATAATTCCGTATTCAACGATAGTTAAACTATTTTGTATCGTATTTCCGTACCCTGCGATATTTAAACACTGGTTGCATTATTACTTTGTATTCTGCGACAGATTATCTATGGACATTTATGCAAAAGGGCATCAGCCCGTTTAATAATAATAATAATAAAATGCCGAGTGGTCCAGCATCACCGATCCTAATTCGACGTCCATAGCCTGCACATCGAAACCATCCAGTGAAACGTCCGGCAAATAACTTCACGGCTATTAGTACAAAATGAATAAACCCTATAATACATCGTTCACGAGAAGAAGCCCGTTCCTTTTGTTCCTCGTGCCGCGCCATCCAAAAATTTCTCTCCATCTTGTCTCTGACTCCTTCCATGCGAAAATCGGGGGAACCGGGAATAGCGAAGCGTGCGCCTCGTTCGGTTAATCCGTAGATTGGCTTCTGCCAGAACGTTTTCTACCTGCCAAGCGCAGCGGCGGTCGTCTGACTGACTGACTCACTGCCGTGGCCGGGCCGAAGTCATCAGAGACGGAGAAAAATCAGTTATTATCCGTAGTGGAGTGCAAGTGTATCCCGACTTTGCGGCCGAATGATATAATTGCCGGGTTATACGACCCTTTCGAGTTTCGCCTGACTTGATGCTTCTTCCTTGAGTATTTTAGTAATCTTTCCTTTCTTCGGGTTTTCCCGATCCCATCGCACGGTGCACGACCTTTATTAATGTGTTTTGCTTAAGTTCGGCCCGCTCTTTCGTATCTTCGAGCCGGCTGCCTCGTATCCGAGAACGGTTATTATTTGGATGTAGGTGGGATAGTTTTAGGGAATGCCTCATTTCGCTTTCTTCCGCTTTCTTCGCCTTTCTTTCATTCTTCTATCGATTCCATTTTGAACCTGTGCCGTGCTTGGCCATTGTGCCGAGCAATTTGGGAAACTGCCGGGACCTATGGAGTGGCTGGGAATCAATTGGGGATCTCGCCCGCTGCGGCGTTAGTAACGCAAATGTTGCTTCTGTGCAGAAATTGAATAACAAAAACGGTCATGGAACGAGTAGACAATTTTTACATTGAAACGTATACCTGTCTAAACAGAACTACCCCGATAGAAAAAAAAGAAAAAACACTTGCCGCTATGTTACATACTCTAATTGAAATCTAAAGTATATGTTTCACTCGTCCCAAATACATCGCACGATCGTTACCTTCATCGAGCGGTACTCTTCGATCGAACACGAACATTTATTACCCCCATAGAACGTCACGTCACTGTTCTCGACCACCGTAAACCGGAAGAGAAGCCTGGCCGCAAGTCCCCTGAAAGAAAATCAGTGGAGCAGCAAGGATCACGCGAGGACCGCCACGAGCCACAATGTGTCTTCTCCACGCGATCAAGCATCTTGAGTCTTCAGACACGCGCGCTTATTTATTCGATTCCGTCACGTATGTATACATGTAGGTATTCGATCGAGACGCACCCGCACGATCTCGAGGGCAGCTGCACCACCTCATTGTTGCGTCTCTCGAGATCCTCGATTCTTTCTTCAATTCTCCAGACGGATCGACGGGACGCGGATCTATGCAGCTTTTGGTGACGAATCGAACTTTGGCTCGATACTCGGGGGACACGATGCGACTCGCTGACTTGCAGTTCGCTTCGAATCGAGGACAATCGTGTGATATTGATTCTGAACGATAGTAAGGGTTGGATATTGAAAGATACGCGATACACGCTCGCGAATGATGCATTATTTCTTTGTTTGTTTGCTTATTTGTTGCGTGGCAAGATGAAGGGAGAAATGTTTCATATACGCGATTGTATATGGAAAGGTCGCGTGTAAGAATATTTTATTGTCAAGCTATTATCCTTGCTTTGCAAGTCCGAATGAATATCTAGTTATATAATTGTGTACAACTGTGTGTAAATTGTTTGTGTAAAATACAGTGTGCTCTGTCGAAATCAATTGTGCGTGCATTCGAAGATGTTCGTTAAATAATTTGGAGAAAAATTTCGCAATATATAGATCTATGCCAAATACAGAATATTTACTAATTATATTTCGTGCCAATATTTTGTTGTTCCGTCTATAGTAATAATAACGTCTTGGATGCCATATATATAGACTACTAGTTTTTTAAATAACAACTGCACCATACACCGCCGAGCAATTACGATATTATAAAGTTTCAACGAATCATAACAAAAATGTTTCCTACTATTTGTACGAATTTTCTCCAACCAGCACGAATGCTTCATGTATCTTTTACATACCAGCCATTCAAATATTCTGTGCGTACGCATTCTCTTATTCCCCGCAAGTATGCAATACCTGATTGATATACTTGATGAACCCGAAGATCTACTAGGTTCACGTAAATCTTGCCACGAGTCACACAACCCAGCACCAGTGAAAGATAAAAAGGAACGAATTTTCATAGCCTGCCAACCATCCAAAATCATGCTCCCCATCGCGAAGAACAGCACGCGCCATATGTTGACCGTGAAATTTCCGCCAAAGCTTCCGTAAGGAACACGAATGACTTCGCGCTTTCCAGTGGACACGCGAAACCGCTTCATAACGACACGATGCCGGGGTCGTCGTTGGGCATCCATCATTTACGTGGAAGGATCGGGGAAACAAGAGCGCGTCGCGTGGGCGAACCGTTTATAATCGCGTGGCCGAGGAAAACGTATCGTGGCCGCTCGTCGGCCTTTTCTTTTTCACGTTTAACGATGCGTTTTATGCCGGCGTTAAAAACGTTTTTTCGCAAGAGCGTGCTCGATGGTTGCGTGAAAAGGGAAGACACCAGGAGGAAGCAGAAAGGGGAACGTAATGATCTTGGAAATGATTTACAACCCCGGCGGCTCGGCCTCTCTTCTTCACCGGAGATGAAATTTCGACCGGTCATGTGGTAACAGTTTCGGTTATTGTCTATATTCTCTAGACCGCTATTGATGAATCGTGCGGCGATGGAAGAAAGGAGGCTATTATTGTAGCTATCATTGACACAAATAATTGTGCTGCCGCGGGAAGACGGCTGCGAAAAACTGACGGGGTGGTCAGATTGGTCTGTGGGTTTATTCGGGTTGGAATTTCGTTTCACTGGTCGAGCTCGGAGAGTTTGTTGAACAACGGTCGACATTTATTCCAGAGGGGAATATATACAGACGCCTCGGGAAGTAAGTTAACGATTGTGTGCAGAAATGTAGACGATATATCTTTAATAGCAACGATACATGTACATTTTTGTAACTTACGTATTTATGTACCTGTAATATGAAGGGCACATTAAAACATATAAACGTACATGGTAATTATTATTATACATTTAAACTATTGGCAACAATGTTAACTTACTTTCCGAGTCGACTGCAGCTGCAACTGCGAATATGTTTGATATTATTGTAGTACAGAGGTACTATACTATATGTAGTATAGATTTAAATTCGAATCATCGTTAGTAAAAATTTTAAGGTAGGCGAAAAGAGTACAGCTGGGTACAAATTATTCTGACACTGATTATCTAGATTCTTATTCATTCGATTTCTTGATACGCAGATGCTGATTTCTGAGAAATCAATGCAGGATGAAATTAATAATTAAGGATGTCACAATTAATTAAGATGTAAATGTCTAGATAACAGGTATCTGTAACAACAAGTTTACGAACAAAGTTTTGAAATATGAGCACAATGAAGTTGTTAATAAACCCTTGAAAAATGCAGACATTAAACATATATTAGACATGTAGCCTGAAACATCCAGATCACCCATGAAACATCCTCCGGCATAATAAAAATGTCTACATCTATTCGATGCTCCTCTACTAGCATATTCCTTCGAACTAAAAAAAAAAAGAATCATCCCCTCTGAAGCGTCCATCGCAAGCAATAATAGCGCGAAACAGGCACACTTTCAGGAATCGTCCAACAGTGCATTAACTTCCACGAAAAAGCAACGTACCGGCAGGCAGGTGAGTTATCCGTGGATCGGGGTGAGTTTCGATCCTCCTCGGGAACCGTATAAAGGGATGTGCCGGGTGTTGCGCAAAGCTTCTCGCTGGAAGGTACAAAAGTTCCAATATATCAAGTGCAGTCTTTCGTCCCGTCGAAGAGCGACGAGGAGACGTTTCGGCTGGCAAAGAGGAGGATGCGAAGAAGCTTGGAGGGGGTGGCGACGCAACAATGACAACCCCTCCCGTTGCACATCAATATCCTTGCGTCGGATGCCACATATTTTCGCCGATACAAATGACGCCACCTCGAGGACCAATACCTGCCTCGTAGACCTTCGATCATCCGTGACCCTTGGCTCGCCCTGCCGCCTGAGGACTTTTTTTTTTTTCATCCGGCGACGCGACGCCCGAAATAACACCCTTCCTTTAACCGGGAGGCAGTATTTCTCGTTGCACAATGTCGGCACATGATTAAGGGGTCGCGCCGATTGACGAGGAGCGAAAGAAAGGACGGAGATCTCCTTTTCTGCGTTAAGGGCGGGGGTGTCGACGGTATTTTGACAGATTTTTGCGAAATATCTTTGCGGGAGGGGATTTAATTCTTCGACGTCGTGGTCAGGCCTCGAGTACTTTACGAAATCTTGCTGGTTCTTGTCTTGTCTCGATGCTTTTATATAGTAGAGGGCGAAATAATTAGGTGTAATTATTTATTTCCTTGACAAAATGCAGCGACAGAAAACAAACGGAAGCCTACCAAACTTGCTAAGCCCAGCGAACAGTAAGTAACAAACAATAAATTCAAACAATCCTCCGTTCATAATCCAAAGAATCGCGGCAACGAATGACCTGCAATGAAAATCACCTGCTCTAAATATTCCCGTCGCATTCGTCGCAACACAATCGCCACCGAATATCTTTCAATTCACGGCCATCTGAATAGGGGAATAAAGTGAAACCTCTTCCTGGGAGAATCCACGCACGAGTTTACGTGCACAATCCTGCCCCGCGGTGGTGGATAAATTTCAGTCGAGGTCGAGGAAGAACACATTCCGGGGTCGGCTATAAAAGTGTTACGAGTGCGGCTGTCAGCGGCGTTATAATTGAAGATTAATCGTCCGGCGTGGGTGTCAAGGCTGATCGGCAAAGTAGAAAAAATGCAGCGAGAGGAGAAAAAGGCACGTTGGCAGGTCAGGTCAGGGATCCAAGGCACGGCCCGCTTTTCCTCCTTTGTCCCCGGAACAATTACTCACAGATTAGAGCAAGAATTTGCGAGGTGAAGGCGAAAAGGGGGGACAATCTCGCTCACTTGATCTTTACATTTACGATAGGAGAGCCACCTCTATTCAGGGACACCGTGAAATATCATCGTCTTAAGCGGGAAAAATCGTAAAGCGAGCTTCCTTTCCGTCTAGAAGAATCGGAATCGAAAGATCTTCGGGTGTCACGTAGCTCACATAATTATGTGCGTGAAAGGGAACTTTTTTTTTTCCGGATCCAGTGGACGCAGAATAGAGTGCATGTACGTCTTATTCTATGGGTATTATTTTTTTTCAAACCTTTTTTTATTGGAATAGAAATTTTGGTCCCTCGCGGGCTGCTGGATTTGGGAGGAAGTGCCGGTGTTCCTCTGCCGGGTGATTGTTCTATTAATTAACTATATAAGTAACTTTGTGTAACCCTTTAATATTTTCCACGCGATATATAGTATATCTTAGTTCGGTTTCCAAATTCGCGCCACGACATGCACAGCTGGAGAATCTCGTCGAACGAGAACATCCGTGAACCTGTGATTTCGTGAACGAGTTCACAGTTGGACACAAGCGCTGCCTTTTACGAGCGTGGGAGATTACAGGACTGGCGCATGGCGAAAAGGCGTAACTTTCCGCTGGAACCGGATGTTCGTATGGGCGAAACACGAGACAGGTCTAATTTCTTCGACGACAGTGCTCGGGGAAGACAAAAAAGCTGGGCAAAGGAAGAAAAGCTCCAAGATGCGTGGAGAAAAGTCGGACCCTTTGACCATCGAGGACTGGTGGCAGAAGAAAGGCGGACAGGAAATTATAAGTCAAGGCTTAAGTTCCACGGAGTCGTTTTGCAACGACACAGAACATACTTGAAGTTCCCTGTGAACTCGCAGGAATAAAAATCTCAACCTTTTACTACATTTTCCCACGAGGAAAGAACTCTACTTCCCGATGCCGGAAACAAAGATAATTTAAATGAAATCAATTTAATCTTTGTTGTTCAGGGCATGAATTGAGCCACTCATTGGCTCACAAATAAATAAAAATAAGGTGATTGGTTTGAAATATAATAAGTTAAGAGCGCCTTGTCGATAAAATGTTACAAAAGTCCAAAGGCGGATTTGGCGAATGTGCTGCTCAATTAACAGGTGTTGCAAACTTCAAAGGTGAATGGAATGCTGAAGAATAATCTAATGATAAGAACAATTCATTCACATCGTTTTAACGATCTTACCAAATTAGTAAATACTTTCAAAATTATTGGTAAATTTTGTACAGCAAAATTCCTTCAATCGATGCAGTTGAATATATTTGTGAATGCGACGATGAATGAAAGATAATATCGAGGTCGGATCAAAGAATTATTTATACGAAAATTTGGTAAGACATTTTTGTAATAACAATACTTTTCACAGTGGCCGAGGGTTGAGTCACGTACCAGAAACAATGTTGCTGAATAAATGTACCAGTGCCCTGTCCATTTTTTATTATATACACGTTGTTTCATCGCGGGGGATGAGAGAAATGCACGAAAACACGTCTTCTCAATGGCATAAGTAAGCCTTTATTCTCGACCGCCATCCATTATGATCTCAGGTGACGCCATTAGACAGCTTTGCGTCTTTTCCTCGAGCCACTCTCCCCATGAGAAATTGTGCCTCGCATACGCCTAACATTCGCCAAAATAAATTTGTCTTCGCTGCCCTCTGGTGCCGCAAAAATTCTTCACAAAAAGATAGAGAAAGCTGATAATTAATAATCTTCCAGACTGACGGCGTTCCACACAATAACAAACTACACAAATCGTACCATACTTTAAAAAGAGGCGCCGCATTTCCCTCAGCCGAATATGTACCACATATATAATTTTTTAAAAATCCCTGGAATAATGAAACGAAAAATCGCCATGAGCGTTAAGAAATAAACTCGAAGTAAACGTCCGAAAAAATTGCAGGGCGATATGCTTTTGTAGCAAGACGAATTTCACTTACAACGGAGAACAGGGTAAAAACCAAAACCAAGAATTTTATTATTCCCGTCTTCCACGTGCAACCAGGTCAAGCAATGGTCGAATCGACAGTGTCCCGTTTATCCCACGGAACGTACCCAATAATACGCACTGATAGCGCGTAACATCTGGGTGACACCTATTCGGGAGCTGAAAATTATCATTATCATCGGCCATTCGACAGCTTAAACTAAACGGTCCGGTCGAGAAAGCGACGACGCGACAGTTGCGTAAATGTGTGGCCGGCCTGTCAGTCGGCGAGTGGTCTGATGGCAGATGTTGCAATGCTGGTTATGTGCACGCCAGAACGTGGTGCACTGAGTTTCCAGGGTTGTATTTCACGGTACATGCTTTCGGTGGATTCGTTTAGCTTGGAGACACTTGGAGATTCTCTCCCTCTCCCTTTTCCTTTGGTCTTATCTCTTTCGTTTCTGCTTTCTCTCTACTCCTTTGCTTTTCCTCTTTTCGCCTTTTTTCTTTCCTCTTCCATTTTTGTCTTCCCCGCACTCTGTATATCTCATTTTCCTCTGATCTCTATCTCTTTCCCTTTTTTCCTTTTACCCTTTTCCCCCCCCTCCCTATCTCTCTTTCTGTCTCTCGTTGCGATACCGGAAAGAACACATTTGCCTATCATTCTCTGGCTGTAATCTATAGCGGCGAGTTCTGTGCGTGGCTTTTTTCCTGTTCTCGTCAACTGCTGTCTCTCTGGAGAAGTACACGTGTAATCTCGTCTCGTGAACGTAACGATAATATCTTGAAATTCCAGGGATCGGAGAGTGGACTTCTTTATGATACGGGGTTGGAAATTTTTCGAACACGCGAATACAGAGTAACCTGTTGCTCCGTTGCCTCGAGTCGCCTTAGTTGTGCAGACTTTCGGGTTGAAATTCGATACAGACGAATTTTTATTGTGTTATAACATATATTAAGTCGATGGAAGCAATTAAATGTGGGAACTTAGTAACATTTATTAACATAATTGGAAAAATTCCTGCGGTACCAACTTTAAAATATTAAAATATTAAATATTTTAAACATTCCTCACTTATAGAACGGTGGAAGTGACTCCAAATGCATATGTACATACGTATTGTAACCATTCGGTATCCATACCGTGCTTACGAAACAAAGCAAAAAAAAGACCCAAAAAAAATTACAACTTCCCTTGCGCACAACGAATAGGTAACAAGAAAGCCAAGCTTTTTTTTCTCTTTCCCGAATCACACAGAGTTCCACGAAAGCAGAACCAAGGACTCGCTGTCCAGATTCACGCAATTTCCACCGACACATGCACGACCAACGACAAAAGGATGCAGACAGTGCCCGGATCCTTCTCTCGTGCTGAGTTCAAAATGATGGTTTCCTTTCCGAAAACTGGAGCTGCGAGAGAGCTTGTTACAACAGAAGAACGTCCCGCATAACAATGGACCGTCCAAATGGTTCTCGTTATTGGTTGCGGCGCTTCTGGGCCACGTCAGCGGTCCCCGGACGTTTAAAGATCGCCCAGGACTGTCTTTCGGGTTAAGCATAAGGGTTACGAGGCTGGGTCCGCACTGACTTTTTGCCACCGGCCAATAAATCAGACTCGTGTTAGCTTAGAATCTTGTAGGCACGGTCGTGATCCTACCAGGCAACGTTTTGTCTGTCCCTTTTGAAAACGAACGTCCAGCGATGGGATTCCGTCGCCCCGATCGAAATCTGCTCCCGTTGTGAGGAATCTGGTCACCCGATGACGTCTTCGTCTGTTGGCGATCTTGGAGCACGGAACACGTGTACAAGATGGAAAGCGTTGACCGTGGAAAGATGTTCTGTTGCCCCCGTACGAAACGTGGGAAATCTCGATTTGCTAATTGACGTTGCTTGTGTGCTTTTCGATAATTATTGACACAGTTGGACACCAAAGGTGTGCAGCAAATAACTGAGGAACACGAGTTAGATTTTTAATAGAATTCAAGTTGCTGTGTATCGCCCAAGATTATTTGCATTTTCGTTTACCTGAAAAATGATCGAAGTTGATCTATATCGTGTATCTTGATTACCGAGCCCCTCTACATACTTTTATGAATATTGAGGTACGTGACCAAATGTGAGGACAGATTTTTTACCACGTTTTCGTAATCAACGTTCGTTTAAAAGGAAACGATGCATCAATATCTCCTAAATATGGTGCAACCGGTCAGGTCGAATGCACGTCACAAGGATACAGGAAGCTGATCCTTCACCGACTCGTGCTTACTGTCCCGACACGTGATTTGAATGTGCCGATTCCCCAAGGAGCACGTATTAGTAACGGAACTTTCACGGAAACTAACAAAGTATATATTATGCTGGATCCACGTAAATTTCGTTTCCACCGACATATATCACACTATTAACAACACGAAAGTAGCGTGCTCACAAGGACCGTTAAGGTTTCATCGTTCACCATATTTTTAATATGGGCAGTCTGAGGGGGCAAAAATAAATGAAAAAGTTTAGAAACGGATA
Organism: Nomada lathburiana; assembly: GCA_963667235.1. Lineage (NCBI taxonomy): Eukaryota > Metazoa > Arthropoda > Insecta > Hymenoptera > Apidae > Nomada > Nomada lathburiana. The sequence continues at coordinate 9,708,552 of OY763897.1, read as the reverse complement.
ACAAGGAATTATTTTGATAAGGTCTTGCTTTGATGTTTATTAGATATCGATACAAGTTATCGACGGTTGCAATAGAGATAGTAAAACATTTACTTCATTCCAAATTCTCCAAGTATTAATTAAGAATAATTAAATCCATCCTTCCCAATTGCAACCCTTCGTTGCCATTCGCTCCCTATTTAAAGATGGAACAGAACCCACGCCAAATCACCGCAGAAAAATAATATCCCTTTACATACCGTTCAACAAGATAACTCAATCGCCAAATATTATAATGCCTACCATAATTAATTAATATTTTCCTTCTCCGGCTCCTAACCAAATCGCACGGCCTCGCCTCGGGACACATCCCTTCCAGCATCGAGCCCGATACGAATAGTCGCAAGGCGCGGTGCCTAATCAAGCAATCCTTATGCACCCGCTGTAATTTCTCCAGGGTGAAAGAGGGGAAGAAACAATGCGAGCAAGCTACCGAGGAAACTTGATCTCGCGTCAGGTAACGACACGTGACGAAAATAGTAATGCCGCCACGAGCACGTTCAGATTGGACCACATATGGCGAGGAGTAACAAGCGAGAACCGACCGTAGGGATTTCTACGGATACTGTGCGTATATACACTCTCTCTCCAACGGCAGTGTCCACTCGACGTAGGCGGATTACCAGCGGCAAAGCTTGCGGGAGGAGGTTGTCTGAGGGGTAAATCCTGATCGCGTTTCACGAGCTACCACCTTCGAATGTTGCGTCAACTTCCATTAGCGCTACCTACGATATCCCGTCAAAGAAAACTTTCTGCGTAGCCTGTCAGCCAGCTATCGTTTCCGTTCCCCGCCAAAACACTACACCTCTTTCCATCTGGATCGTCGACTTACCCTCTACGACCATCTCTCGATCCTAAAGGGTTTTCTCGCCGCAGTTCTATTCCATGGGCGACACGATTGCCGCGACGTAAAGGACTCTACGGTTCGGATTAATTCTTTGACGCGGTACAGGGTGTGCTGGAAATTGCGATGAATACGATTGAGAGGGTCGCGATTTTGTTCGCGCAGAAGCGTTTTTTTAACTCTTTGCGTACTTGTGCAGCTTCGAAGTTGGGCATTCGATAGTTTTAATTTGTAAGTTTTGTTTCATTTCGCTTATTTGTTGGAATAGTTTGTTGGTGTGCTGTCTCAATGAAAGGGCGAGTTTTCTTCTTTTTTTTTTTGATATAGCGAGTTGTTGAAAGCTTTTTGAGTGCGAATATAGATTGGGGGTGGATTGAATATGAAGGATTGAATCCATCAATATGAAGGATTGATATTATAAATATTAAACAGTGTTAATGTTGCAATATAGTATTAAAAAACAAGGAACTAATTTTTGTTACAAAGAAACGCATGGAAATTCAAATGTGCTGCGTGACACAGCCCGCGTCATCTTTCCCTTGGCTTGAAGCTTGATGTCATCCAATTATAGTTCATTCCTATTGCACATTGATAAATATTGAACTTTCCTTTGCAGTATCTTGTTGAATAATAAATCATGAGGAAAATAGCTTGGATACTTTTTAGTTATACCGCGATTTCAGACGCACCCCGTATAAATATATCCCAAACGACGTTCCAGCGAGCGAACCACAAGAAAGACATCGATGAAAACATCGCTGAAAGAATTCCTTTGGCCGTGAAAGGGTTTTTTTCGGGCTGAACACTATAATACAGAGGTAGGATTACCACCGCTGAAGGATTTTTGGTTCTACGCAATCGCGCGTTAGTAGAACGCTATAGAGGCACCTCTTGGGACAAACAGGGGATCGGGAAGTTAGGTATTAAAAACTTGCTCCTGTGTTCACGACGTCTTATACATCGCACTTTTAACATTGTATGATATAAATAAGACAAGAAATAACAAAAACTATCAAAACCATCCACTCTATCAGGCTCACTGCCAACAATGAACAAAAACATTATATATGTACGTACAATATGTCTACATATGTAAGTGGAACACAATGAACACTAAAATAAACCACATTTGTTCCATCAACTTCTTATACAGTGTACCGAAAAATTTCAGACGAGTTGAGGAGCGCGCTCGGATGAATATTTCATAGCGACAAAGAAACACCGGGATTATAAGAGACATCGGGGCCAGTTGCACCCTCGCATCGGGAAGAGAAAAGCTCTCTGTGCAGCAGGAATCAGCTGCAACCCATAAATATCTTAGCCCTTTCAGGTCGGTCTGCGTTGACCATAGACCAGCCTGAATTATTGCGTCCCACCAGTTAAACTCTTTACAGGCACCGGACCGTTAGCTCACGGATGCTGCGTCGTTACCGCTCTTTAGATTGCCCGGAAAGTCAAGGCTGGTCGTAAGTTATTGCACCCAGTGTCGTCGTTACCGCAAAGTAACGTCCGTGTAAAACACATTCTTACGCTACCAATCGGAAATGGAACGGTTGCGCTCTTTGTGGCGGCTTGGCCATCATGCACCCTTTGGAAACGTAACGAAAGGATTGTTGCGCGTACAGGGGTGGCTACGACGCTCCTTGCGATATCTCTAAGAAGAAGAGATTGGCCGATTTTCGGGACAACGGTTGATGCCGAGGACGATTCGGTTGGATCTTGGGGAAATGTGTTTGATAGATAAGTTGCGGGCTGAATTGTTGGTAATTTTGGATTTACATGAAAAAGAAAAGTTATGCCCACATACATTAGTGATGTGTAACTTTGTTAAATCAGTAGCAGTTTTTGAAGATTGTCCTATTTGATTGAACATAGAAAATAACAGTTGGTATTAGAATAGTCATTCGAAAACGTATTTACTTCATATTGTTCGTGCCATACGAGAGAAAAATCATCGCGGGGCACGGTTTCATTAATTCGAGGCACTTGAATTTCGAAAATGGATATACTACTTTTATTATTATTAGTTGAAATGCAAAGATTAGAATTCCAAGTAGGTCTATAGAGATATCTATGGGTACCACCTCAATATTTCAGACAGGCATGAATGAATTTCAGCTGCAGTTGTAGGTATACATACACAGGTATTAAAATGTAATTTGTTGAATTTTCAAATGGGTTTGATAGAAAATAAGAGATTGCTGAACAATTTAAAAACTTCCCCTGCAGCTTTATCGACAAACATTCTCTTCCAGGCATATCTAAACAGAGCTTTACATGCATACCTTCTAATATTTACTCGAATATCCGCTCCGAGCTACGTATTTTTCTTACTCTGACCACACAGGATTTTCATAAGCATTTCAATAAAACAGTGCCCAACGGGGGAACGACTGTACCGCGAATCCATCAAAACGAAGCGAAATAAATTCTTCGTACGCGAGAAATTCTGCAACGAATACGACAGATATTTGAAAAGAATAAAAGCATAAAAAGGAGTAGGTCTCTAACTTCGAAAATTCCAATTCTATTTTATTTAATTAAATCACACAAGGTGTTGCCTTTCAGAGCGACACATTTGAATAACAACGAATTCAATACTTCCGTTTTCAGTTTCATCTATGGGACCATTTTCGAACGCAATACGATCTCGTGGCACAGGTACGATCTCGATCAAAAAGCGAAGTGGAAAGGCAAAACTTGATGCTCGTGACGCAATGCATATACCTGTACACCTGTGAAACCTTCCGTTTGCAGCTCGAGTTGATGTTTATCAAGTAGAAAAGAAACTTTTCGTTGAAAATTTAGTCTACACCTTCTCCACGAATTAAACAGATAAAACATTTCGAATCTGCGAGATAACTTAGCTGACATGGTGCATAGATTATCATGTTTTACATTCCTTATAATTTATATAAAATATATTTGTCCAATATATTTGTTGGAAATAATTTCTGTACATGTGCAAAAAGATATGCTCACATATTGCCATCTATTTTATACTACTCTCGTTATTTAATTACGAAATATATAAGAATATTTTACAATTGTATAGGTAACAATTTTTTATAAGACAGAAGTTAAGTAAAGAGGTCGCATAATACATAACAATCGATCGCCATATGGCAGCAATTTCTTTTGCCTCATTTTTCCCGAAGATGTAAAGCCTGTTTCTGCACGTTCGTTAATGGAACGCCGTACTCTTCATATAATTTGCGTCGTCCAGTTCTCGAAACGGACGCAACAATCAACGACATACGGCGTATTACAGATTATATCACAAACCCTGAACGCTGCTATCTACAATGCACGGGTGAATCATGCGACTGAAAGGGGTTGTAACTCGTACGTCCGTCAGGCCAACTGAAAAATGTTACAAGCCAAAATTGGACAATTTCGTAAATGACCACCTTCCTACCTGTTCCGTCTTTCCTCGTAACAATATAATTTCTCGATTACATGTAATCACGTTTCTCCCCCTTTTACCCTTCTATCATATTCGTATGCGCCTGTGCGTATACGTGTTAATCGTGTCGTACAATTTTCCGCCGCACACATTCGTCTCCCGAAAACTTCGTATTTAATTCATCGCCACGTCACCCGAAAGAATAATCACACTCGCCGAAACAATACCTGCGGAAACCTCCCCAACGAAAATCATCGTTTGCCCATAACAAAAGACCGGATGGTTCCCTCAAAGGAACTGACTCAATCATATCTTCGATCACGAACAAAACAAGGTCTCCTTCAATCGTGCTTGATCACGGATTATCTCCTCCGTAGTCGAAAGAAGACTTCATACGAGGAGAAGGAACGAAGAAGAAAAAAAACGTATCCGCCAAGCATCTTACTCAACGAGTTAATCCAACGGTAGTATACAATGGACACATCGAAACCATGCAATTATCCGTCTTCCGTTCCGGTGGCTCCGAAATACCTGTATACAGGGTGTAAACTTCGTCGATATATGGATTTAGAATTTTATTCGAGGTTGAAAATCTTGTGCAGTGGGTCATTTACAATTTTGTTCATCTGTGTTTGAACAATATACATGCGTTCACTGCATGAGACAGGTACAAGTGATTTTCTATTTATCAAACGCAGGACATTATTGCGAAAGAAAATTTCTAATTTCTCAAATCGACACGGTGCAAAGATGAAATGATTATTTTTAAGATAGTAGTGTTTCATGCATAAACAATCAGAGTCGTACGAGCTGTTCAACTAGTGCTTAATTATACATTGAAAATTCTATACAACTAGATTTAGCTCTATAATAATACTGACATTTATACACAGCGTTCAAAATGATCGTTTCGTGTTTAGGTGCACGAAATGTTCCAATAATACTCACGTTAATTTATTCAACTATTATTGCAGTGAAAAAAGCTGTCCGAAAATGATTCTAACAAAAGAAAGTCACGAATCGCTATATGTATCTAGATATTCGTCGATCAGCGCCAAGATACCTTCCCTGTCACATATTTTTCCATCAGAAAAAATAACGAAGATATTAAAATGTACAGGATGAACGAAAACACGTATCCTGTACGACATTTTCTCTGAACAACAATCCACCCTACAAACTATTCTACTGACGTTTGTCGATTCCGTCACGGAACACCCTTTACGTACAAGTGTACACGCGTATACTTACGTATATATGTATACATACATACGTTGAAACGTTATCCTTAAGGCTGGATCGTACGAGCGAACGATTTCGAAAGCAACTTATCCTCCATTTGTGCTGTCGTCGCGGGCAAAGGATTGGCGAGAGTGTGAAGAGGCAACGGAGCATGTCACAACTCGTTACAAACGATGAGATTGGAATCTTTAAAGGTGCACCGATCGCTTCCCTCTCGTCGACGAACTCGTGTTTAACCGTGTAATTTGCCACGGGAGAGGTATCAAGTCTCGATAACGATCGCTACCTTACAAGAAATTTAATACATCAGAAGGAACAGATATAGAAGGCTTGCTCGATTAAATGTATTGCACGGTGTGCGTATTGAGTTGTCGATTATTTGTACTTTATCGACGGGGAAAGGGGGAGGGATTGAGTTGTGATTTTTTGATTATTCGTGGAAGGGTGGAAAGGGAACAAATGCTTGGGGTGTATTTAAAGGTTTACTCATTAATCCGTAAATGTTGTATTGCTTCTTGTTTGACAGATAAATTGAATTGTTCAATTGCAAGTAGTTCGATTGAGAAATCAGGCGGTGATATACTTTTCAATTTTAATACTTGCAGCTTGGTAGACGGCAGATATGTTTACGTATGAAGTTTTCAAAATATTCCCCTCTTTAAAAAATATATAAACTGAACTTTTTATTGATTTCCAAATAAAAGGTGAGAAGAGAAACTTGTTTTTGATGTATATATAGAATTTAATTTTAATTATTTCATAATTTTTCTATTATTTTCCATGTTCTGTGTCTAACTGCATAGAACCTCATTAGGAAAATAATTATGTACTACATTTCGAAACGATAATGCAGCTGTAAGATAGAAATCCTATTACAATATCTATATTTTAAAAAAACTATGTAATTACAGTTATCTCGATTTTTATAGAAATTCACCCTCCGTATCTCATTAGAAGTATAATAATGTTATTCACGAGCATTACGCCGGCTCAGTTTCAATTTATACTATAACCTGGAATAAATGAATTTCGTTTTTCCGTAAATTAGCTAAAGCCACGACACGTGGGCAAGGGTAATTTAAGCTTTCATTAATTGAGCCAGGAGAAGGGCAGGGAGATAATGAAATGATTTCATCGATCGACGTTCTCCGTTCCTCGAGCGCCCTCGCATAGTTCGTCTCCCTTTTTCTCTCATTCTCGAAACAGCTGCATCGACCTATCTATTGTTTCAGTTTCGCAGATGCGCAACGCCACTAAAATACCGGCACGTGTCACTCGGATAACCCGACTAATTAGACAATAGATGTGCATCAGCACCGTCTGTTGCACCGATAAATTTCGAAAGCCGAACGTTGATTTACGTAACCGCTTCGTTAACGTCAATGTATTATATCCGCTGTGGCTATTCGGTGGCGGCACGAAAAATTGTAGCGATGGAAAGAAAACAGTTGAAGGATCGGGACAATTTATTATTTTTACTGTGTAGTGTAGCTTATTCGATGAGATATTTTATTAAATAAATGAGAAATTTTGGCAGCGAATTGAATATGTAATAGCTTGCAGACAGTAATGTAAAAAGGATGAGTGATCAGTTATTGCGCGCTGTTAGCAAGTAGAAATTTTTGTTACAGTTTGTATTGTTTGAGTATTTTGAGAAGTTCCATAGTTTCATTTGACTTTAATTAATTATCAGCAACGACGCGTAGGCAGACGGACTCCACTTTTGAAAAATTAATAGTACAATTTTTGGGGACGTCGAAATTCTTGTCGAAATGTTTGAAATAAATCTTCTTACATCTCGGAATGATTATAAGTGAATCACTGTAACGTTGCATCACACATTTCCATTAAAAAAGGTTTTACTCCACGGTTTGGGTTAGGTTCAAAAATTCAATGCATCCATTTTTTCCCAAAAATGAATTAAACACCAGCCATTTAACAAATCATATTGCTACGAAAATTTTGCTGTCTACGTAGATTCATTAATTATGCAACAAGTATTTCTATCGTATACTGTTCGTCGCCAATTCGACAATTTCGTTTCGACGAAATTTTCACCGAAAAGAAAAAAAGAAAGAAGCGGCGTAACTTTCTCCGAGATAGGGCGAAAGGAAGTCCGAGGTACATTTTTCCATTATCACAGATATACGTAGACGAACTCGAGTCATGATAAAGCAGCACAAACAATAACCTGAGAGAATTATCTCATCGTTAAGTATTTGTGTGTTCTTCGGGTATCCTCTTGGAACAAGCTTCGAGTTATTGGTTTCTCGCCGTATCTTCCGACCTGCGATGTCGCCGATGGTGCAACAAGGAGAGGGCCAGGTGAGGGTGAGCACAGCTGCCCTTACAGCCCTCTGAACCATTGTAATTATCTTCCTTCTTTCCCATTTTTCCCTCTTCTATTTTCACCTCTTCCCCAGATCTTTCAATTCCACCTTTTTTAACCCTGCCGTTATTATCGACGATTGCCACACAGTACATAAATTCAGTCGGCGAAGAATAGTAAAAGTGTAATAAATGTTAATAGATATAACATTGCGTAGATTAACAGCGCTACAAAATAATATTTAGAAATATAAATTTATTGCTAGTTCTATGTAGATATGGTAAAAATGATTATTTCTCGGGTTGAAGTTTTATGGAGAGATTAATGCAACAAAAATAAAAAGGAGAAATGATAATATTAGATGAATGTAATATAATGGATATTAACCAGGTGTAAATTATACAAAAATGTATAGTGCAAGAAAATTATAGCAATGAAAAATATATAATGCTGGTAAATAACAAGAATAAAAATATAGAATGCAAGAAAATTATAATAATAAAAAGGAGAAAAAAGTCTGAGAACTGGAATAAAATAGGAAACTTGCAGTTTTCTTTAACAGAAATTAACAGAATTTCAAGCTCTAGCTACGAGGTATTTAAAAATTATTATGTATTACGAGATGTATTTAAAAATTATATGCCAAGCTTAAGAAACCTGATTTATTAATGTTCGCTTAGAGCCCCTTGAATTCAATGATGCATTCATATTGATTCATTTGCAGCGTGTAAGTATAATACTTGTTACTCGATAGTTAAAGCGAGCTAATGTCTATTATCTTCTTAAATAACAGGTTGAGGCAGATCGACGGTCGATTGAATGTTTTAGAATTCAAGAAGCGGCACCTGCCTCTTCTTCGGACTCACCTTTCGATACACCGCGCCAACAAGATTGGAACAAGGATAGAGGCGATAATTAAAATGTATTCTCGCGAACACGTGTCCCATCACTGCTCGTTTAAATCAGCCTCGAGCTGATCGGGATCGAAGAATAATAACGTCGATCAGAAAGTGGAAAAAAGAAGTAAACTACACGCCTGTGCCAATTTTCTTCTTGTTTCATGTAAATAAATTGCGCCACTATTTTTTGCCCCGGTGAAATGGAGTAAACGTTCTCATAGGAAACAGAATTTTCCTTTCTTCCAAGGCAAGAAGTAACGAATTAATTGTTTTTATTTGAATTGCTGGTTAAATAAATCTGAAATAAACTAGATAGTGCGGTGGTCATGTTTATTAACAATTTAAGAGCAGTAGAATAGTCGAGAAAAATATTAATATCAATCCAATGGTGTTTATTATTTCAATACACTGCCAATGTGAATTTTACAACTTGCAATCGAACCAAAGGCTGTCAACTATTCAAGAAAATTCCAAAGAGAATTTTAACGTTCAGTGAATACATAAAAATAAATCAAGATACATAAATTGTAGGAATCTAAATATATTAGTTACTGTTAATCCGCAACACGTCGATCGCGAATAAACGAAACATCAAATGCAGTTCCATTGAGAACATCATTTAATCCCGAAGAAACTAAAAAGCACAAATACAGTAGCTAATTTAAATATATTATTAAATTTGGATACAATATATCTATAATTTGAATACATCATACATTTGGATTTCTCGGCGTCTCAAAGCTTATTAAAAAGCCAAACAAACAACCCCGCGTATGTAAACGATCGCCACAAAATGTCGCCCAGTACGAATTCTTGCAAGCGTAAACATGTATGTACATATACATATATGTATGTACATCGCTTCCACGACGCCGCTATCAGCTCAGCCTACGATTTCCGTGGCTCGTAAACATAACGCAATTAGGCAAAGTGGCCATTTAAATCACCACTGTAGCCACGACTAAAGTTCCCCGTTATCTGTCTACTTTACGAGCGGTGTGAGTAACAGCGCGTTGCTCGCGCGCGAGTACCGGCGTGTTTCCACCCGTACACGGTTGTACACTCGATAAACCTTATCCACGTTCGCTCGACTATCGCCAACGTCTCTCCAGGCATTCGACCAAAGAGAAGGAGGAAAGAAAAAAGTAGAAAAAGGAAAATCGTTCGAACCATTTTCAAGCGTAAGCTGCTCGTAAACTAGAAGGGTAATCGTAGAAACGAAACATTCCTCGGGAATGTTTCTTACTTCGGAAGGAGTACGCGAACTCTTTGAGCGTGGATGGTTCAGGTCTTAGGTCTCCAGGTGACGGCCTGGGTGACCAGTTTTCGTTGAGTAACACTTGAGAAATTTTCGGGGGTCACAAGTGGAATGGTACTGGGTTGTACTTTGGGGTAAAAGGTTTTCATCGTTCATGGAAATGAGAAAGGTGGGAGATTTTCGATATTAGATGTTAGCACGAGCAAGGGTGTGGGAGTGAAGAGAAATTTTTTAAATGGAACTCCTTAATGTCATTTAAATGTCATTTTTCTTCTTCCAGTACGTTCAACAATTTCTGTAATCAAAGATTTTTGTTCATTTTCCTCGAGGTTAGTCACTTGAAATCAAAGAAAATTGAGAAAGATAAGAAAAGTTGTTTGAAATCAAGGTCCACATCAAGCGAAAGAAACAGCGAATAATTGTCCGGAGAATTGTCCGTAGCACGACATATTTTTGTACTTCATTAACAAACAAGAACAATATAAACCGAGGATAAAACAAACTTCCCAACGCATTCCATCAAATTAAACGACCACCGAGGGGTGGGTTAATTAATCACCGATGCCCACGAAATCGTAGGGACATAAAATATATTCAAGCATTACAGAACACAATAACTCACCGTAATGAAAAAAACAAATATTATAATGCAGCACGGAGCGAGCGTATACAGGAATTATCAATCAACCTGACATGTCTGATGATACAGTTAATAACCGTGCGACTGTTCGCGTTACCCCGTTGTCTGTCATTAAACATATTACTATGGTAATCAAGTATACCTTTCCATTTCGTTGCCGTATACATTTTAATTAAGTGGATGCTCCCATTAATCGTCAGCGTGCCCCGCTGGGTGCCCTCGACGATCGGTAATACCAGAAAAGGATTGAATTAATGATGACGCCGCGTCCAGTGCTATCCATCATATGCGCCCTTTCTTAAATAACATTAATTTACCTGCATCCGAAATATGCACACCGCATCAACAGTTTCTCCTCCGTGGTATACGGCGTCAGGTGCAGCGCCCGTTCGATTTTATTATTTATTTCTGTGTTTCGCGTACACCGTGCGCTCCCGTATTGATTCGTCGAAGTTGTCGTGGGAATTAAAAGTGCAATTGTTTCATATTAATAGTAATGAACGACGAGCAATGGTATCATGTCTCGCGGAACACATGTCGTTAGAAATGAACGAGTTTGCCGTTTGCGTCGATTCACCCTTCGCGTACACCACGCGATACGACGTAGGGGATTGGATGCGTATTGCGATATTTAATATACGGCATCGATGGTGTAACAAATGCTAGCAAGTGGTTACAGGTGATTCTAACGAGAGACCATTTTATTTATATTCTGCAAATGGTGGGCGAATAATAAACAAGTGTGGATTTTAAAAGCGGGCAGATTTTCTGCTTGATAATGCGTCACTTTCATTAAATGTTTACTGTCATTAAAATTCTGTGCTTCCTACAGTTTGAGAGTAAGGATCCATGTACGATTTATATTAATCGATTTAGATTAATTCTTTATTCATTTATCCCACGTTAACAGACGTTATATTGGCGCAATAATTTCAGTTTATTTGTTGGATTCAGTAGATAGGGTAAAGTTACTTCGAGCCTGCAAACAGGTACCCGCATACTTATTTTATATAAAATTATACGCTATTCACATGAGGACCGCATGAAACGATCAATTCAAATTCGCAAAATATTTTTACGAAAAGGATCAGAACAATGAATAGGAAGATCGAGATAAAAGTTACGTCCACTGTCTTCAACAATGATCCTCGATAAAAATGTTCCCCGCCTAAATATCACTATCGTCCAGAGACTCGAATCGACACCTTCCACTAATTATCGACAAAACATTTCGACCAATTAAAAAGGAACAAAACCCTATACGCCAATCGTGTTTCGACGGTGCATATTAATATCGGCATAAAATCGTCGCAATTTCACTCTTTTCGACCGCCGAGCCGTGTTTACCTTTTTTCCCCCGTGTAGCGTTACAGAAGGAAGCCACGAGGCTTGAACAAACGTATCCGGCACAAGAGCTGGCATCCGCAATTTTCGTGAACGAAAGGGAAAGACGGGCCAGAGAGGGAAAAGGAGAAGAGAGGAGAAGAGAAGAATATATTGGTACTCAAGGAGCGAAAGGAAATATCCATGGTTCGGTCACATCAGGTTGCATAATGCGAGCGGTGGGCCCAGCGTTGCTGTTTGCTTAGGGCGAAATGTGGTTTGTTCCTTCCGTGACAGGCTACACGCTAAGCCATCCTCCTGTTCGTAAAATCTTACGGTCTTCCTATCCTATCCGGGTTGTAAAAATCCTTCGGCGATCATCTCGCGCGTAGGACGGCCGGCGCGGATAATGAGACCGTATAAAGAGGAGGCTAAAGGTCGTTCGTTTATTGGCATTTTCTCGCTTAGACGCTATGGGTGTGTATGTCACGCAGCGATGGGTGTGATAGTTCTCAATTAATATTAATTAAAATATTAGAGGGGCGTCGGTGATATGAAGACGCAAGTGAGCATCAGGGAGTATCGATTCGTAGGATGATATCTTGTTAAAAGTATCTTAAAAGTTTTGCTATTTCAAGTGACGTTGGAAAAGTATTGCACTGTTTGATGACATTCTAGATTGGCCATTAAAGGTAGGGGGTTACATACGCGATAATAAATTCTCTTTCAGGGAAGTTGAAAATGTAACCGGCATAAATTGCAGTAAGAGACTCTGATACTCCAAAAATAAATTGAAATGTATTGAGGATGATCAGGGATTCGTAAAATACAGGGAATATATTAGTGGGGCAATGAAACGTGCAACTGCGCCTTGTTTTCAAACAAACCGCTACGATTCATCGAAACTAATCTATAAAGCATATAATAATGAGATAAACGTGACACGACACAATGCTTATCATTTATAAATACAATATAATATATCTCAAGTATACTAAATACATTTAATTAAGAAATACAGCATACTTATTGTTTATATTAATAATTTAGATTGATAATTCGTTGATGCAATCGTTAATACAATACACACCGTAAACATCTTTGAAATATCAGATGTATCATCGAGATGTAGTTCTTTCATTTGCCCACCAATATTTCGTACCATCCAATCGAATCACAGGTTAGCTCCGTCCATCGTAATCTCTGGGGAGTGTTCCAGCTATATCCTTTCCCTGAGAAAATACGTAGTTAGACACGTCCGGGGGTGCGAGTGACCGGATGGACGTGAGAGGGTGGACGCAGGTTCAGTAGCACATGACTATGACACGCCGTGTGAAAGTTTGCAGTGTTTCATGCCTCCTCGTCCGACGCTCTATTTTTAAAAACAAAGCAACACATTTCCACCGGTCTTTCGTTTATAATTCAAACATCGCACCAGTGGATCGTTTACCATCTTTGCATTTAAGCGGTCGATGGTGAACAGTGTCGAATGACACAGTAGCAACGTCCACGCGGAGGAAGGGACGTCGTTGCGGAAACCGATCTACGCAAGGAAAATATATACACTGTAGGCAGTGTCGCGAAAATGTTCATATTAGTCGGCAAACGACATGACTACCACGATACAATCATTTCGAATGTAATCATTTGTTATTAACGTAAAGTATAATGCTGATTCATTATTTATTATTAAGGAGTGAATAAAATTTTATATGAAAAATCTAGATTATTCATCGCGAATTTATATTCTTTGCTGTTCGAGTGAGTACAATTATTATTATCAGAAAATTTGTTTACCCGAAACAATTATTTAAATAGTATCAATATATCGACCAATGAAAAGATAGTATTAATAATAATAACGAAATTGCAAAATCTCATCTAATATCGACGTCACGAAAGATATTCTCTTTCCCATTAATTCTCTATTTTCCATCAACTCCCCCCTGCTGGCTTTCGTGAATCGTTGGAAAGAAAAGCCGTTTCATTTTCAGGTGATTTAAGTTGCAGAATCTTTCAAATTCACGGATATAATCGTGGTCATAATGGTCCAGAAAGGGGAACACGGTTCCCACAGTCCGGTTGACACAACCACCGTGTCATCTTGCTGTTACCTGGCCACGCAGGTGATCCACTATACGTACACGGTTGCGAAAAAATCGTTCGATATGTTACGAAATTCTCGAACGAACGCCCACGCAATACTCCCACGGTCAAGATTCCCTATTGAAATAGGCGGGTGAAAATTGTGGTGAAATGCAAGATCGACGTGGATACCGAAAGGAGTGATCTGGTATCGATCCCACGGTGTTCATGTATACACACATGCATATAAGTTCATCCTTTTCACGAAAAATTGCATCCTTGAATGGACGTTTCATGGTTTCCCAAAGCTGGACCAGGTAACACGATCAGGAACGATTATTTGAATACATAGTCGTTTACATAAGAGGCACGGCGTATATCTGTCGCGTAGGGATGCGAGAATCTTTTACCTGAAAAGGGTTACGACGATCTTCTATTGGCTTTGATCAGTGGGAACGATGGTTGATCGTGATGGATCGACGTGGGATCCTGGTTCCCGTGTAGTGACAGCAATTTTCTTATTTAGACATCGACGACCTGACTTTGAGGAAAATTTGAAATTCGAGGTAGGTATACATATATGTTGCAGGTATGGGAAGAATATTGTGTGTGTATATTAGATATATAACAATGTTTCTCAACTTGCGGATCGTTTTAAATATTTAATGGGTCACGATTAGTTCACGATAAACGATAACAAATTTTTGTAAATTGTTACTCTGAATGGTACATTTCACCTGTGGAAGGTGTTGTTAAATATGGATAATTTTATTCGTTTATGCAATATACAGCGACTCGAGACTGCCAGATTTTTAAAAATTTTATATTACAGGCATTTTGATCGAGGTGCCATTGCAAACAAATACAATATACATATGTTAGGTGGTCAAATAAGGGGTTAAAAAAAGTTTTCTTTCCAGGATGCCTGGTTCTGTTCGATCAATAATACACATCAATAAAATAGAAATCCTGGTATCAGGGTTACTGTCAGAGTTAAAAGGTATACAAATGTAAGTGGAATTTATCTCCGATTAATTCACTCTCAATCAAATAATTAATAAAATAGCATTCCCTCCCAACTACTACCAATTTGATAATAAAAGTACCAGTATTAAAATACTTATTCATTTGCATATCGTCCCTAAATATCATAATTATTAATTAAAAAGCAAACGGTATTATATTATATTACTATTCTAAATAAAACTCAACATTATATTAATATTCTGAATATAACTATACTATATTAGTACCTATACAAAATATATTTATATTATATTAGAATTCTGAATATAACTATATTATATTAGTATACAAAATATAGCTATATTATATTGGTATTCAAAATATAATTATATTATATTAATCTTGACAGTAGAAGAAAAGTGTTTCGCACCAAAAATTCTCTAGCCTGCACGAAATATTCATGAAAAGCTTAAAATCAATTTAATTCGAACACGCACGGTTCGCGATGAACGGTGGTCCATAACCGGATGTGAGTGTCGGACGCACGCAACAGTTTCCCTGAAAATAACATGCTCAGGGCGCATCACTCATGATGGCCACATCGATGTTTTGCAACCCGTAGCGTGGGAACATCCAAGCACCACGTTTCACCCCCATTTTTACCTGTTCGAGGGACTTGCCGAAGATGAAATACTATCTAGACACCGGGGGATGAAATTAGGCAGCTTAGCATTCAGAATGGACAGGGGCCTTTCAGGCGGTTTCCAATAATTTTCAAAACGTAATTCCTTTCTGCTCGATGGCCATCGTTCTTCTCCTTCGCATCCGTAAAGGGTATTCGGAACGGCTCGTATTATTACCGTGCTCGCAGATATACAACGAGCCCACGTAATACGATTTTCATCGATCGAGAAACGAATCCTGAAGGATATCAACAGAGATCTGCGATTAATCCTTGAAGTCAGCGATGGCCATTCAGTAAAGGAGAGATCTTCTTGTGAATGGCGTTTTGTATACAGCGTTTAGGCCACTTCGCGGGATTTTTCCCTGAGTTTAAAGTACTCTGTGAATGATCAGCGATTCGATCGGCCGAGGTTCAGCAGAGCTCGCTGTATCTTTCTGAATGTTTACTCTGAATAGTTTCTTAAACAGTTGGAGCAGATTTTCATTTTGTAAGTACCAGTGAAAAGTGTCTGGAGTCCAGTCAGATATTTAATATATTAAGAATTTTTGATACAATTTGATATATAAAATGATTTAAACGTACCTATATGCGTAAGAGATTAAAAATTAATAAACTATGTTAGTAAAGTTTCTTCAACCCCTTCAATTATACTAAAAAAAGAAAAACGAAAATGTTAAAAATATTGCGCACTACTCATATAGTCAGGTGCTGTATACCGGCGCGAATTACCTAAATGCCCCCATAAACGGACCCAACCAAAATACTATAAAATAGTCTAAATAATTAGAGCACTTTGTACATTGGACCATAAAAAAAGATTTGGGGAATTTATGAAAATACAATAGTCGATGGATTGCTGTTTCAATAATCGGTTCATATTTAATCTCCGAAAAGTAGGCCAACTATTGACACACAGGACCAAATGTCCCAATTACTTTACAAGCTCTATAACTTTATTTTTTTTTACATGACTCAATACTATTACGAGTAACTAACTGTCGATAAAATTAATTACATACAACAAAATCTTTTCCCGTTGTTGCTCCGTTCACCGTTAACCAACGTGACAATCATTTCAACCGATTCACTCTACCACTGGCAAACCTAAATACATATATTTTCGAAAAACCAGAGCATCTCCGTACATACCTTTACCATAAAATCACCAAGTCGAAGGGGAACTCTGCTCAAATTTCGATCGACACGGTACAACGTACGCACAAACGCATACGAACATTGTTACGTGAACAAAAAATATAATTAACATGCAATATAATATTACAAAATATTAAGCGCGATAACAAACGAAAATACGTCGTCCTTAACAAGCTTTTCATTTGACGCAAAGAAAATGCTTCACCGTTTTTGATTTCTCGCAACACACTGTAACTCGAAGCGAAAGTGTTAAGGAAGTATCTGCGCCCAGAAATCATTCAAATCTGAACCAATTGATACAGGTAATATACAATATATGTGTATACCGACGGGGTGAAATCCGCGTTTCGACATATATCAACGAAAATCGTGGCGACTTCCCACGCGGGCACAGGTAAAATCCAGTCGGACCGCAGGATTGTATTACACAATTAACAAATATAGTATTACCCAACCCACGTTCTGGGCCTGCTTGACCATTCCCCAGTGACGAAATGAATCGAACAACGGTTTGGACATCTCTGACCGAGCTTTTCCGGCCTTTCCTTTGCTTTTCAACAAGGTAAACGGGGAACGATTACGTAAATACAGGGAAACTGGTCGACCTCTCTACAAAGAGGAGCCCAATATCGAGTTTCCGGTCCAAAGAATCGTTTCGAGTATAATACGCCATTTTTTATTCACCTATGAAATGAAAGGGAGTATTACGTTCAATGGTGGGTGCCAGATAGAATTTGGAATTTTAATGTTTCACACATGGGTGAAGGTGGAAATGAAGATCGATTTCACAGGCATTCAATAAGTATAGAATATCTGAAATATTTAGTTCAGGAATAGAAGATAAACTGTTGGAAAGATTGCGATCTTAAGAATGTATTTACAAGGTGAAGGGTTGAATGGATGAAATTCGTGAACGTAAATTACCACGGTGTCTATACGGTTTACCGAGATGGCTATCACTGTAAGAGTATTAAACTGGCCCAATTTGACGAGATTTTCGAATGTTTACTTATATACTTACCAGACTGACCCGTTTTGCCTAATCCAGGGATTTGGATGTGGCCGAAGTGTTTCGAAAATTCCACTTTCCACCTTATTATTTTCTATGGATATTATATTGTTTGTAAAACTATGCCCCCGCGGTCTAATATAGATTGCGTACTTTTTGAAATCCTATTTTACGTTATGAGACCAGAGTACTTGGAAGATTACAAAATCGAAAATAAAGCAACTCGCTGCATAATAATACAGCTCGTTCAATAAATTAAACAGTATCAGTTCTCAAGCCTTCTGCGAAAACAATTTTACCCATTTTCAATTAACAATCACAACCTTAAAAATTGACGGAAGCGCAAAGAGCTCCCAGGACTTCAAACTTCCGAAAACAATCCAGAAACTCTGAGAAATCGCATTCAACGAAATCGTCGTTCCATTCTGCCAACCCCCCCACCAACCAAATTTCGTTGCACGCGAAACAAACATCCAACCTCGATTCCTCAATTGAAACCTTCTAAAAAAAAGAAACAAAGCCAAAAAAACCTTCACAATTAAGCCTAATAATACCGCCCCATTTATTTCGCCGCATCACAATCCTTTATTTCAAAATCCGTTTCGTTAAGTCTCCCGTCGCTTTTCCCAGTCCCGCGCGTTCTTCTTTAACTGCACCCCTTTCCGCTTTCGTCCCGCCAAGAGTTCGTTTGAATCGTCCAGCCCGAAGTATACGCACGTCCCAGGTACGGTGGTAACACGATGCCCCGTGGCGTCACCGTACGAAAAGGGTTGCTGCAGTGATCATACCGCATAATGAGCGTGGACGCTGTTGCGACCTATAGAAAAAATAGTTAAGCCAGCCCGCGTTGGCACGGTAACGTTTTACCCTGTTGCACTAGGTCAAGTAGGGACGATCAGTGGCCGTAAAAACTGTCGAGCAATTAGGCGACCGGACCCGTCTTACGACAGGCAAACGTTCACAGGGCGAAGGGGTGGAGGGGATTTTATTAGATGGAATTCTAAAACGAAAGTGAAGGTCCCTCGAGCACGGCCCATACGCGCTATGTTTGTGTGTTCCAATTTATGCTTCAATGGTGTAATTAGTTTATTTATTTATTGCCATCCCTTGAAAACTGTATTTGTGACCTCGAAACTTGTTCCGTGGTCGTACTATGTACATGTGTATATATATATATATATATACGAGGGCACGGCCCGTGGTGACTTCGATTACAGTGCCCTCTGTTACTCGTAATATTTTCACCCGGACAATCACCGTAGGTATACTTACAGCTTACCTGTTCATGGCTGGCCCCGTCTATGTTTTATGTGCAACTTTCGAATTGGATTTTCTGTACGGCACGCGCGGTGCACTGTGGGAGAAAGGTGGCCGTTTTTCTTTTTTTTTTGTTTGCGGGAACGTGTAAATCCCCCGGTAGAAAAATAGAGACACGCTAAAACGTGTTGCGGAGGCATGGAATTTTTTTCGGTTTGCGAGCGTTTTGTAACAGGTAGTTGTCAGGTTGGATAGAACGGGAGGAGAACGAGTTTTGTAAATGCAAGGTGGATTTTAATCATATTTGTCGTCGGCAATTAGACGATGAATATTTGCGCAAATATATGGGTTCGCAGATAATATCGTTTTATTTATTTATTGCAATTTAAGTTGCAATATTATACGGCGATAGTATTCTAGACGCTGTTATTTATAAATTGATATCTTTCGCTCATTGTAAGTCATAATATATGAAAGAAAATGTGTTCTTCTACAATATTTCTGTTAGAAACACTTATTATCCAACTATTTGGCCCAATTATAAGAAGCGTGATGATAGATTGTCTCGCAAACAATATCGAAATATTGAAACAATCCATACAGTCCCGCTTTTATACATATAAATCTAATAATATTCTTCAGTGCATCAAATTTTTCCACCCACTTTCACAATATCCACGAAAAACAATGAACCTCTTAGGATCCCCTCAAAAATCCACCACCATGCCATCGAGAACTTATTATCAAACTAGTAGACCGAGTAACCAACATTCGTCAATATAAAAAATACGATCGCTGTACAAGGAATGTGCACAAAAAGAAAAACAGAATCGAGCGAACGAACGATAGTATAAATGGATATAAATGACGGATTTTCCAGGTGAACCCATGAAATTTGCGTACAGAATGCACAAGGAATGATGTCATAACATTTTGGAACCCCGCAGGAGTTACAAAATACGGGGAGAATTCTGGCAGCGACAATCATTTAGCGATCTCCCTTTCGGATAGGCAAAACCGACAGATTCCTCTGTACGAAGCCGAAGCCGTCCTTAATCCTTTGACATTTCTCCAGTCATGTTCCGGTTTTGTTCGCCGTCCCACGGGACCTGACGCACACCCATGGGACAGGCTTAAAGAGTTACACAGCTACGCTCTCGTCGACAAACGAAAAAGCATTCACGAAATCAGATTTTTACCCGGGGAGACGTAAACCTCCCTGAAATCGAAGAATCTGCGGATTCACGATGGAAGCTGTGTGACGGGAAGTTTTATTCATGCACCGTGCGGCACGGGACGAAAGTTCTGGGAACGGAATATTTCTTGGGAAATATTGATTCTATTGGGACATGATTCGAGGATGCTGTTGTGACAATATTTCTAATTGGCCGCGACGATACAAAAAGGGAACGAAAATGTAAGCTTCAGGATCTTCACTTGAATGTTTCTACCAAGTTCCATTTTAGTTTCTGTCGATACAGTTTTTCGTAAAGTTTTTTTTATCCTGAGGAATACGAACATGCAAGTCCGTTTTTGAAAGTTACAATATTTGTGATCGGGGAAATTATTGATGTAATGAGCCTAAATATCCGAAGTCAACTTCCTTCCACCTGTACACCGCAGGTGTATAATCTTCAAGCTTAAACCGGTCAAAGAGAATACGCAGAATTTTTTTAATAATTTAAATTCGAACGATCTCCAATGTCCATATTCCATTACCAATAACAAACAAATAACAAATATAAAACAACAATGATACAAATTATCCAACTGTGAGTACCGAATGTCAAATAAGTCCATCGGCTGTAAGTCCATCATCAACATGAGCGTTACCTGCATACAACCAGAACAATTCGCGTAAATAAGAAAAAAACCTCGAAAGAACTCAACGTCGAAAGTGTTTGAAGTTCGGTGCAGAAGAAATTCCTGCAACGAAAGCGAGACTGGTTCACTCGTTGGCAGGAATAGACACGAGAGGTTTGGAACAGCGTTTTATGAGGGATGACTTTTACGAACTGGCTCGCACGTACCCAGCCAATTTCGGTTTTATTCGTTTACGGTTTCTTTTCAATTCCTGGAATAACCCTTGCGTTTCCAAGAAAGTGGTGCCCATTACCCGGGAATAAAGATTCGAGGGCGCATTGTTAAGTGCTGCCCGTCAGTGGGTCACCGGAAGAGGCGAGTGGAAATTCGCGTTCCCGGGGCATTTCCAACACGAGGAGCGGCTGCGTGGTGTTCCTTATAACAAAGAAACATGAAATGGGATTAAAGGAGGGAAGGAAGAAAGGTGCTGGCTGTTTCCCGGAATTGGATTTTCGAATTATTTTACACAAGGTTAATTAGCCCGTCGAGATGGAACCGGAGTCGAAAGAACAAACAGCTTGTAAAAATATGGAACGCATCGTGCCAATAAAAATACGAACGCGCAAGAGGAGAACGATGAACGGTTTTCCTTTTTACGCCTTTTCCACGATCGGCCGTGTCCCGTTTGCGATTGGCGGGTTGGGCGAAGCTCAGGCAAACAGTGCTAGTGTCACTTTGTCTATAAATTTTTGTTCTTTCTCCGCTTCTTTACGATCCACCGCCACCTCTAATAAAAAAAAAAGCTACCTACCTTTCGCCACTATTCATTCTAATAGCATTAAACCGGATTGGGGTAAAAACCGCTCCATTTTTAATTTCCAGGAAGTTGACTTCGTTGGGTCCTCTGAGGATCGCGTCGTAAAAATCCTGTGCCAGAGGATTGCTGCGGTTTTACGATTTCCATTGTCGCAGACGAGAAAGGCCGGCCTGCAAGCCAGGGTGCACACTTTCGGTCGCGGGAAACGCGACGCTATTTCGTAGAAGCGGACCGCTTCGATTGTCGTGAATTCGATTTTGTTTTAGTTAGCTCGCTTGTTGCTTGCTTTTTTTTTCTCCGTATTGTTTAACGCACGCTGACGACGGTGTAGATTGTTGCAGGTTTTAAAATTCTTGAATGGAAATTTTGATCTAAACGTAACCTGCGTATCATGAAATTACGATTTGAGGAAGATGCAGTGTTCTGTTAAGTAATTGTTAAATTATGAAGCATGACTGCGGGTAAATTAGGAATAAGTGAGAAAGAACTCTGGTCATTTAACAGAAAAGTGAACAAAGTTCAACAGGTACAATATTAATATAAAAACCCGGAGATGACAATTTCCATACACCTGACAAATACTGAATGCTCAATGGGAAGCGAAAGCTTCTGTCGTATTCTGCAGGCAAATACATACACATGTACTATACCCAGCGGTACCACTGTTAATCGCGTTCTGAATTTTAATCAACCAATTATTCAACCCTCTGTACACTCGTGTAACATTGAAGTCACGTATACCGAACATACATTATTCGCCAATTTCCACATTCTTTGCTACTGAATATTGCACATAAGATGCCAAAGAAATTGTTCTTCAGAGACAATTTATCACGGTCTTGTTAAGCACAGCATACTCTTCGTAAACGATTACGATCGAGACATCCCGAGTAATCGACCCGGTTATGAATATCTCATATTGTATATAAGACGACGACAAATCTGCGAATTATCACCAATAACAATATCAACGCAATTGTGTGGACACATTCACGTCATTAAGGGGTGTTTTCCACGATGGGCGTGTATCCAATCTCGACGGAAAGCAGTGACGCGTGTTGATGATTATTCTTTTGACAAGAAAGAAAGAAAGAAGAGCGAAAGGAGGAAAGAAAGAAAGAGAGGGGAGGTGGTCGATGTGACGAACGGACAAACACGGAAATATTGTGCATCGTTGTCGCAATATTATCGTTTCGAAAAGACGCACGCACCAGCCACGCCGCGCGCTTTGTACTCGTCGGTCGGCTTGCAAACAGATAACGCGCGACCCGAGTGGTTTACCGGCTAGTCCTGTTTGGCTTACGGCTTACCAAGATATCCAGCACCTCGTGGAACACGCGTTGCTTGTATAGGATCATCGGGGAAACTCGCGAGAAACTCCGCTCCCCTGGATGAACTCGTTTCACGAACAAGTTTCGGGAATCCGTATTGGAGATCTTGCATGGAATGGATGTACACGTATACACATATGTATGTCGCGAATCGGGACTGTTTTTGGGACTCGATATTCCCTTCCTACAGTGGGAAACGACTTTTCCTTGCGATACTGGCCAATTTTTCATTGTGTCGTTTTTTACTTTTTTTGTTCAGTTTGTCGCCTTTAGTTAGCGTTAGTAATGCCTTGTGTCTTCGTGAAAATGTAGTAAATGGTGTGTATTCGTTTTCTCGATGCGTGAAAAGGAAATGACGATACATTTATTAGTTGCTTTTTCTTATAAAGTCTATTTAATTATTAGGGTTAAGATACGTATACTGTTTTGGGTAATTATATTTGGATTTTTATATTTCACAAAGTACAAATTTCCATTCACATTGGGCGGGTCACCGATGACCCGCATTTCTGCGTTTATTATATGTGATTGTTAGATATAGTTAAGGTCATATTTGAAGACAGCCCTCTATTTAGAAGACAATTCGAAATGGGTGAATTACATGAATGTAAAATTTATTAAACCCACAGTCGAAATTCCCCATGACGTGTACGTACACGTCACTAGTTACGACCGTATCAATATAATAATCATGGTTGTGATTGATCTTCAAATTGTTAATTAAACTAGATTAAAGCTTGAACCTTCCGCGTTTTCGAATCTTTCGGTGCATTCAACTATTTCAAGTGGCTGACTAGGGGGTAAAGTCTTCCCCAAATATAGTGAGGTATTAAGTCGTATAAATTTCTTGAAGCTCGACAAGTGCTGTCGATTTGAACACGTACCTACCATCGAAAATTTCGAGCGGTACTCTGCGAAATAAGAAAAACCCCAACAGCAATGTTCTTAAAAGACGTTATGGTCCTTTAAAATTGTCCCCGCATTTTTATAGTTTTATACGTTCCCTGTATGGCACAGTTTTAACATCTTTCCAGTATTGTACTGTATAATAATAAAGTGGCAAGACCAATGCTGCTTGTTTAACAGGAAGGAATGCAAACAATTAGACGGTAACAATCAATAAATAATAATATCAATACTTTGTACTTCCTCCATTAGATTTTATTACGGATTTGCACCTTTCAGCCACGGAAGATATTAACTGTTTCATTGCGTGCATGGAAGATTCTTCGAACCATGGATACTCGATCTCAACAATTTTCAAATGGATACAAATCTGGACTGTTTTCTGACTATTTTCATACTTAGTAGAAAAAAAGGCGGCCATCGAAGGTGCCAAAGTGTTTCGGTAAGAATTCCAGAAATTGTGAATGTACCAAATGTCAAATGTGAAGCTGCCAAATGTGGAACTGCCAAAGGTAAAAGTGCCCCATGCAAATTTGACTGGAACGCTCTCGTTCCAAATTCCTTCCCTGGACCGTGTGTCTGCGTAAAAAATCGGTATCGTTCCATCTGGGAAACAGAAACGGAAATACTTGCGCCGCCAGCATGAGCGACAGCTTTCCACAAAGTCGACCTTCATGCTCCAGAAAACGTTAAACCATGCGACAATTTGCAGGACACGTACCGGTCAGCGTTGATTCATTACGGACCTTTTTCTGTTTTCTCTAAGAGCTGTGAAAATCTGGAGCACTATGTACCGTTCTTTGCCCCTGGCATCCCCTAACCGCTGTTCTCGTCCACGGGAAGTGTTCGCGTGATTTGTGGCTCTTTCTCGGCTTCGAAACAGATAGGAACAGGGAATGCCACCCTCAAACTTGGCGCTTGTTTGCATATTTCGGCCGGAAATGAAGCCGAAACTGTTCGAAGATCGTCGTATCGATATCGTTACAAAAGCCAAAGTTTTGAAAACTTTGTGCGCTGAGATGTTTGCAAATGCGTTTGCTGGTAGAACGCTGAATGCAAGTTAAAGAGATCGTGAAAAATTCGTGGCAGTTCCAGTATGTTTAGTACGAGACTCGGAGGAAGCTTGGAATGCAAATTTAATTAGAAGAAGAAAGAAGTAGACTTACTAATTATTTTCAAAAAAGAACCCGTCAAGAAAGATATAATTTCTTCCAACAGTAAATTCCAATAACTGGATCATTCGAGAGCAGTAAAAAAAAGTGCGCATATTAACAAACCATTCAACACAAAGCAAGAAGAAAAAGGAACGAGATCTTTATCTCATAAAACTGTCATCGATCATAAAAGAAGAGAATCTTCTTCAACGATTTCCGTCTAACTGGATCAGCCAAAAGGACATTTCACCAACCTGTGAAAGTGCTCGCCATAGTGTTCCAGCCTTTTTCCCCAAGTTTGTATTTTTACAGGGCAGGAAAAATGGGAAACGCAATAGAACCACAATGAAGATATTTTATGCGTGCACGAATTCCAGGAATAACCGTCGCAAAAAGAATGAGCGCATGCAGAGCGAGTGAAAGCGTAGATCCGAGCGACAGTTAGGTCAAGCCTAGACTCATTGTTCCAAATATCGCTAAAATACGAAAAGCATAAAGTCATAAACCGCATTTTAACGTTTTTGCTAGTCCTTCGGGTGGGCCCAGCCAGTCGGCCGGAGGTCCTAAAAGAGGAGCATGCAAATCCAGCGAGTCGCCAAAGGGACGGAGCCATTGGGAAATATATAATTCAGACCGTAAATGGCCCTTTTACAGACTGGTAAAACGGTTAACTTTTAACGTCACGGCCTAGGTATGAACCTTGGAAGCGTAGTTTCCATGGGAAAGGAAAGAAGCGACGAAAGTACGACAGATCGTATTATCCTTTGATAAAACGCCTCCGAGGCGGGGAACGTTGAAAGAACGAAAAAAAAGAAACAGAAAAAGGGACTGACAGAAAAGAAACTGAAAAAGAAGAGCGATACGAAACTCATTATTAAGAAAACGAGTCATAATGGAAGGCGCTTGAAAGATTGATGGTCAAAGGACAGGTTGAAGTTGGTGTAACTTTGCACTGTATAATTTAATTGCAACGTGGAACTGACAGCGAGTTCTTTGTTGGAATGAAACGGTGTTAAAAGCGCGATTGATTAACACGGATGGGGTTGGCGAAACGTTGGATTAATTATACGAGCAGCATCTTTTGAAAATGAAAATTTGACGGAGAGAAGAATTGATATAGCAGAAGAAACGCGGGCAATGGCACAATCGGATTCGAAACACGGAAGGAATGTTAAAATAGTTGGGAATTGTCTAGTATTATTAAAATTCAATGAAGAAGGAAATATAAAAACTAAATTTATTTAGTGTAAACGATTGCGAGGAAAGAAAAATGTATTGTATGAAAGATTTGACAGTTTCTTTCAATTCTACTATATTATGTTCAAACATTGACGTTCTATTTCTACATTATTTATACTAATCAATATCCATACGTATCGAGAGATATCGAAATAGATCAATCAATTAAAAAACCCAATTACCATATATTCACAAATTTCAATCCAGAATTCGACCGAATTTACTGAAACTTCACGTGCAAGAATTGCAAAGCGAAACGTTCGACTCAACGTGCAATAATCTAATCGCAAGTGCAGGATTCTATAATGCCAACTTAACTCTCTAAAAACCACACAGGGTTACAGCCCACTCTGAGTATCCACTTCCGCGCAAAGCCCGTCCCGTACCCTTTTATAAAACACCTATAAAACAGCAGTAACGCGGATATACGTAGAAAAAAAGGACGTTATACTACCAATCGGAAATATCAAACCGTCCAACGAATCTTGTTACCGCATCGAGAAATAATGACCGTCGTATCAAAGAAACTGGAGGATCCCATTTCGTGGCGAGTCCACCCTATTCGGTGTATCGAAAATGTTTTATGTAGCGGCGTCGTTGATGAGAAACAAGGCGACTTCGACAGTCAAAGGACGAAAGAGATACGAGTCTCTCGCGTTTCCTCCACCGCGTTATGCCGCGGTTTATGATCGCGATGGCTCGCGAAACGGTGGCACTGCGGCATGATCTTCGTTACGACCTCGTAAAGAAACCTTTTAACGTGTCCATCCAATACCTTCGCTCGGACCCTGGCCTCCATCTCGAGCTTTCGTGAACCCGAACAGCGTGTTTATCTGGCCGGAAGATGCTGATTATTGCGAATTAATGGAAATGATCGAAGGCAATCGAAGGCTGATTTATTTATTTATTGTTCTTTTTTTGCTTGCTCGAGATATTATTTTTGTGCGTACTTACTTATATTTGTAACAGTCGGATGAATGATCTGCACTGGGTAAATTTTCATTTTATTTAGTTGATGCTCGAGGAGATTTATTAACATCATTCTTCGTTACATTTATTGAGTCACGAATGGAGTGGAGCATTTTTTACTTCAGCGTTCCCTTAACTTTCCACTAGATTGGGTATCGGACGATATTTTACGTCGGCCTATAGATTCTATCTTGTAGAGGATTAAGGAGAGAATACACGTTGTATCCGTGGAGAAAGAAAGAAATTTTGCTTCTCTCGCGCAGCCACTTGTTGATTTGAAGCCTGACATATTGAAAGTAACAGGGGAAGTTCGGCAACTCGAAAATTGAGAGAAATTTGAGACTTTGGGCAAGTGTAGTTAATATTATGCTAAGAACGGACCAATCTTTGTTTCCGGATTGAACATGGTCCTAGGTGCGAAAACACCCCTCCAGAGAGATGTCGACTTTTCATATTATCGTGAATAATGAAGAAACTGTTTAAGATACAGGAAAAAAGTTAAATTAAAACTTGGATGCCTCCTTACGATCTATAAGACGGATGTGAGAAACTTTCATAAGATTGTTGTTTACAAAATAAAAAGTAATAATTCGCAAATGGATGAATAAATATGTAACGTCGACGATCGCTAATAATTATAATAACAATAATGCCAATACAAATAAATATTGCAAGTGAAATATAATTTTAATACGATATAATAGAACGCAATGACAATCGCAGAATAACGTCAAGTTAATTCTACTTTAATTTCAACGCAAACACCCGAATGACAAAACGCATTGACTCAATAACACCAACAGAATCCTTCGTAAACATAAATATTTCCCATTTTCCTTCCTCTACAAAAGCCTTTCCTCCACTATCCGTCCCGTTTCCCGCACAGAGAATTCCAAGCATCCCCCAACGGTGGTCCGTCATTCGCTCCTGTTCCCATTTGTCGCTCACAGAACTCGTGAAATTCGTCGGTGAGAACCAGGATACATACCTATATAGCGCATAATTCTTTCGTAATACCGCGATAAGCCGAGAGGGGTGAGCCTTTCTCTCCTGCGAGACTTGTCAAAATAATGTTTGCCTAGCTCGAAGGCCTCTGCAGCGAGGCGTAAGCTTTGTGGCCACTTCGAACGGGACGCTCCACCCACGTCAGTTATGAGAGTTATGGCTGTTATGATTGTCATGTTTTGTCAGCTCCTTTGTCGCCAACAAAAGGGCTGGCTGCCAGAGGATCATGAGCTTTTCGAGCGGAACGTTTGCCGCGTTTGCCGCAAGTTTCAGCGAACGAGAGCCGTGAAAGTCGGCTGCACAAAAGTGTTGCCAGAAGTTTTGTTGGCATAAAATTCGATACGTCATTCGCGAGAGATCCTCCCTCCCTCTGTTTCTCTTTTCCTGTTTCGCCGTGGACGCTGTTGCACACGCGAAATCCTGTTTCCACTGGGTCACCGTGACTTACGGATATCCCTGTGGACGAATGTCAATCACGTCGCCGGTTCTTGTTGAGGATCCGTTTATGATTTAGAGCTGGAGAAAGATCGGCCGTATATAAGCGTGTCCTAGATATCCGGTGTTCGTCCTGCATCCGGTATACATGCACTGGGGATATGGAGAATGGTTATTAGTATTGTGAATATGACTATAGTTGTATGGCGGCTGTGTGTCTGTTTCAATTGAACAATTTGTCGGGCAAGATCCTGTTTTTATGAAGGACACGGTAAAACAATTTGAGGACTTACGATTTATTTTTCGGCTGCTCAATTTGGATCTTGAGGACTGATATTATTTTAAAAAGTTAGCACTTCAGAAATTAGCGGCTTTTGTTATATAAAATCAAAAGTTCTCGACAATAAAGACTTAAAATATTAGGAAAAATATATGTAGCTAATATTTCATAATTTTCTATCCGAACATCGACTTATAATTTCACGTACGATTCTAAATACAGTGAAGAGTATCAGAATTATTTCAAGTTACACCCAATTTTAATTAATAAACATTTGACAGCCACAATGTAACCTGAAACATTTAACTTCAACATTTACATTACACCAACAATTACCGCACGTAACTATAACAAAATTGCACATGCAGTTCCTCAACCTGTCAAGTAGACCGAGTTCTTCCAAATTCTAAATTTCAATCAGACGTGCGACTAAATGAAGAAAAAGAATCGTATTGTTACCTTAATTAATATATAACGTCGTGGCTATCTACGCGAGAGTAACATAGTCGCAATCGTCGAAGACAAACGATCCGTGGACAAATAATTTCCGACGGGGGCAAATTTCCAAGTACGTATACCCGACCAAAGCTTCGAAACGTTTAATCTCACGCTTGGTTCCCCGCGATCAACGTGAATCACGTGGAAATAAAGACGGCGATCCTGCAACCCCCATGAAACAACGGCGATTGATTGCGCAGGGGTGTAGCCGTTACAATTGCAGCATGAACGTAGAGGGTTCTGGGTATACGTAAAGATCATTCTGGAAGATGTACGATCCACGGTCTATTTTCCGGAACTATTAGTCCACCCAGTTAATTCGCCTGATGTAGAGCTATTCGCGAGGAAATAGAACGCTCTGGATCGTGATACAATGTGTCAGGCTGGATGAGAATGTACTGGCGACACTGGGTCAATTAAACCGTTCTGCCTGATGATACTGTGACGAATAGTGTGATCTCGGATGTAGTATATTTGAAAGAATCGTCTATTTTTTACGACACGTATATTCGTTTAACCGGGATATTTTTATTTAGCGTAATATGATGAATAGTTTGGAATAATTGTCAAGTGTAACATTAAAAGGTGAACATGGTTAGAGTATAACAGTAGAACAATCGATAGATTTTGGTACTGTTGAGAACACGAAAGTCGTTGAATGGACATTTAAAAGCTAATTTAAAAGAAAAATATCTGAGACAAGCCAATTCGGCTTGCTTGGTGGTTCCAGTGTTAAATGATCAATATATAGATGTTATAATACGAAATTAATGTTATACAATGTAATATAAATAATGAAATAAATACCAAGATTAATGCTTTAGCATTTGGAAAGTTAATTGAGTATACAGTTGTTTTAAAGCTAACAGCTTTAACATACAATTTCTACAGGATATAATATATCTCCCTTTGCATCCCATCGTACAATATAAAACACCTTGAGTACCAAAAAATACCCTCGTCTCCAAAATGAATAAAAAAATCTGCATCCCTAATGTACAATCGAACCCGAAAGTACGCCGAGACAAAAATAACCCCCAAAGAAAGAGACTACCGTACTACAATTCAATATTGCACAGTGACACCTTGATTTCATCCCCTCCGTCGTTCGCCAGACAGGTGCCACGATATCGCGGTCGAACGTGCGGCCGCAGAGACGCCGACATCCGTTACGAAATCGCACAGAATCGAACCTTCCTTCCTTTTTTTTTT
Source organism: Nomada lathburiana (assembly GCA_963667235.1). NCBI lineage: Eukaryota > Metazoa > Arthropoda > Insecta > Hymenoptera > Apidae > Nomada > Nomada lathburiana. The sequence goes on along the minus strand of OY763897.1, from coordinate 9,677,766 downwards.
TCATTTCGCTCCTTTTTTTCTCCCGCGGAACGAAGACCTTCGTTCCTCCCCAGCGCTTCACGCCCTCGACGTATTGAAAAATGCCCGAAATCATTATTTTTCCCACCCCTCGTGACGTTCGCGCCCCTCGAGGACCCCTGCCACCTCGAAGAATCGAACGCAGTGAATGGTCAGCCGAAAGGCGGGCCACGATCCGGCAATTATCGACGACCAGGCACGAGTGCGTGACTATGATAAATCTATGATAGAGCTGCCGGAGGATTTATTGCGCGGCTGGCGCGAATTCGATTCCGCCTTGCGCTAGATGGAAGGGTGCGATCGACGAGGGGGTGGTTGTCGCGGGACCAACGGCCAATCCACTTCTGGCCAGTGTAATAAAAACATCGGGGAAAAGTGTACGACATGGCCGGCTCTTTGCGGGCAGCGTGTGCGAGCCATTTTTCTCTCCGTTGTGGCCGCGTTCGGGACCAAGCAGAGAGATCGAATGCTGTATGTGGAATGCATTGGTTCGTGGCGAGGATGAATTGTTGCGATTACGTGGCCCACTTTGTTGCGAGCTGATTGGGATTTGGGGCAGGGTTGCGCGCCTGTACCTCATTGATAGTTCATACGAAAGGTAGCTTGGGGGAAGGGCTCTCAGATCTTCGTGGTCGACTATTTGTAGAAATTGTGTGTAATGATGTGTTCGTTGTGTGTCTTAATTCGTATGTTGGAAATATTATTATTTGTTAGTGTTAAAGGGTGGGAAATGGGGCCAGACAGGAAGTCGAAGAATTCTTCGCTGCTGGTGTAAGATAGATAGACTGACGCGACAAGTGGATAATTGTATTGAGAGATAAATGAATTGTGAGATTCATTGAATGAATGAATTGATTTATTCAGTGAATAAGTGTTAAAATTAAATATATAGCTGTTCGCTTATTATACTTGTCGAATGATCCTTGCATCACTATGAAAAGTAACGAGTAGAAGGTGCGACTGGAAATTCTGTTGCAAGATAGACATCGTTTCAATACTTCTGAAAATAGGGTTCCATTTACAAACAATCTTTCTCTTCGATGTTGCGTAACATTTGAGCAATCTAAATCCCCATATCCAAATTAATATTACCAGATGATACAAATCTGTTGCTTAACAGGATCGCCAGAGAAAATTCCAATGCTGCCATTCTTCAACGTCCTGTCAATTTCGAAGATACAATTACGAAGAACTCTATAATTATAATGAAACAGCATTCACCAGTACAATATTCCACAAAAATTTCCCCTACAAATCCCTCGGCTACCCTTCAACAACCGATAACACGTTTAATTAATCAACAAAGCATCTACCCGCCGATCTCCCCACAAAAGGACCATCCCCATTCTTTAAACGCACTTCATTCGCGCCACCCTGTCGAGTATCTCCATTGAGAAATTTATCTTCGAAAAGCACCATCGACGCGTCGGGCAGGGGTGAGGTCTGCAAAAAAAAAAAACAGCCAGTCGAGGTTTCGATCCAGCCGCGGAGACTGGTGGGCATATATTACGCCGATGTTCCTTTTTTTTTTGTCCCGTAGAACACAGTTCACCCTCGTGTACCAAGGTGTGGCCACGAAGACCCCGATGATCGTCGTCATCATTTTGTCTCCTGGACCCGCCATCAACGCGTGCTAAGCACGAGTCTTCACGATTTTTCTTTTTTTGTCTCTCGTTCGACCTCCACGAATTCTTCTATCCACAGGGAACCCAGAACAAGGGGGCCTGCCCCTTATTTTATCTAAATTTCTTTCCCTCCGCCCCATGTGGCTCGTTGGAGACAACCGACCCTGTTCTGAAAAGGCACGAGAAGTACATACGCGATAAGAAAGTAGCTGTACACACTCAACTAAAATGATTCTTCAAAATCTTCACCCTCCGCGCGCCGATTTATTTCCACGCCCGAGAAGATTTTAAATAGTTCGTCGGAAGTGTCAAACGTGTGCCACTGAATTTGCAATAGGTGGTTGGATGGGATAAAGATGTTGGTTGCACCACGATGGTACAAGCGTGAAATATATTGGTAAATTACATGGCAAAAAAATGTGATAAAATTTATTATATTTATTATAAAGTGGAGAAAAAAATGGAACGATTTGTTCCATTGAAAAAATAAAAGTTACCATTCGTAATACTCTAATGAAGACAAGGGATATGATAAAATAGGAGTTATGCAGACTAACATATAGTCGAACTCTGACTTAATAGTATGTAAAGTTTCAGCAAAAGCCCTGAAATTGAATAACGACAATTACATCACGGTACGCCCTGCAAATGTCACGTACCTACTTACGTGTCTTGAAAGATCCACAAGTGTGCAAAGGGTTAAACCAGCCATCGAACGTGTAATATATACTGCACACGTGAGATATAAATTGGTATCAAACACATTTGACAGAAATACATCTTTCACGTTCACCGAAAGACACGAATTTATTAGAGGAGCCAATAGTAAGCCTAGTGGGGAGTTTCGTGGACGATATAGATATACAATCGCGAATCGATTTAGTCGATACCATCGATTATGTCGTCCCGGAAGCCTCGAGTATTCCCCATTAGCCGAATCCGATGTAATCATATAATTACCCAGGTTGAAGGATCCTGGTGAATGGAAATTATTCGTCTGGAGTTCGCCAATTACTAGTGGAAGAGGATGTCTGATGGACAAGTGGCAGCCATGGAAGCACTCGAAAGGGCTAGGGTTACCTTAATGGATGATCCGTTAAGACCTGATCGTTTGCTTCCAGTGCAGACTCTTATCTTGCATCGGAGTCTTAGTCCCGAGCGTATATAGCTACCTGGACCATTGGAGCGTGTGTATACCGTTGATAATAAAACAATTACCTGTAGGAAGCCTTTTTTAAAATTATTGTTAAGTCCAAAATTGTTTCTGGATTAAGAATGATGTATTGGTGTTTAGATCTGTATACATATCTGCAGAAAACCTTTTAGTTACCCCTTCAATTTTTATTACGAATTGAACAAATTGCAAGTTTATAGAATATACTGCGTGTAGTAATAATAATAATTATTATTTTTCGTTACGTTAATTTTCTTGAAGCCTGCTGCTAATCATCGATGGAGATAGAGATTAACAAAATTTTCTTTATTTTATTAAACACTGAGCCATAGGAATTGAAGGGTTAATATACCAATACTTTGTTAAATTTCCCACAAACGATTTCCAATATAATTCAATAAATGGGAACATACTCGGCTTTAATTCGAATGAACCCAATTTTTCGTGTATCGGGGTCAAATTAAATCGCTCGTTTCCTATCTAAAATTTCTCGTCCCTTCGATATCACGTAAACGACAGACTGCCGGCAAATATCTGTCCAAGAATGTCGAATGAAAGAAAAGTCGTCCCGTGGCATCCGACAAATTAAACCAACAACAAGGGATCTCTATTTTTTTTGCCACGCATCTCAATCCATACTAAAGCGTTTCAGGGGTAAAACGGCGTTGTTCTCTCGTTACCGTGCGTGTGTGCACGCTTTTATGAACGAGTAACTTAATCCCATTTTCCAAACGGAGACAATAAACCATCGCCAGTCAGGTATACGCGCGCGCTTCTACACGTTCCAGAGATTGTGTATACGTATACCGACGTGCAGGCGAACAGAGAGGGATATTAACTAAGGGCAGATGCTTGAACGGTGTTAAAAAAGCGGTGAAAGCGCGTGCCGGCATCAAGCGACTAAAAATACTCAAACGCCCACGTGAACAGCCGGCACGCCCGCTATAAAGTCTCTCCTCGCGAGCACCTTAAAAAACCCGAAGCACCCTAAAAGTTCCTTAATCTCCAGCTAACCGTGTTCCATGTGCCAAGTAAGAGTCACTAACTTCGATAATTAGTAGTCGTGTCCTTTTGCGACTACATAATCGGTATAGTTGAAAGAGAAATTTGAAACGCGCGGCACGACGGAACAAATTTGATGTACCTTGGTACAAATGGATGAATCAAATTGGTGGTTCTACCCTTTTCTAGTGGTATGCTGTCGAGACAGTTTTTTGGTCGGTTTAGAATCCTGCTTGGAGGAAGAGTTGTTCACAGTAATTCCAATATTAATATTTACATATTATATCTAATAATAATATTATAATAATATTCATGCCCAATTACTATTTTGCAGATATTTTGCACATTAAGATTTTGTAACTGAAATATCAAACCTAATTACAGATACGTATGGTTGCACTGCCATAAAAACTGCTTAAATGTTGCAATTTTTCGTAATTACTAAGTCCTGCAAATACATAATAATAATATTTATGTATACTGCTGGCCGAAAGTTTGGTATCACGTCCCTAAGTCATACAAAAATCTAACAACTTATTGGCGATTCATTGATTTGGAATGAATCGATATTACAGAGGACCAATGTTAATTAATTCTGTTTGACATTGATTTGATTCATTCATTCAATGCCTGCCTATATCATGAACCTTCTCAGACCTTCCACAACACTGTTTCAATTAATCCACGGCATACAGACCAATTGCCCACCTTCATAAATAATCCACGCCTAAAAGTAGATACACGTCTTCTTTCGAACGAAGACGAACTTTAAAAAAAAAAACCCACCAAAAAACCTAACCCACCCTAATCACACCATCGCACCGAAATAATCATCAAAGCGAAAGTATCGTTTCCCCGATACGAGCAACCCTAAGACAGGCTTGCACATATACAAGAAACACCCGCTCGATCCTCTGTAAAGAACGAGCCGTCTCGTCTCCATGCTAATCCCGATACCATGGAAAATAAGTAGCACCTTTGCTTTCGTGTAGGAGTAGGGTCAGCCCCTCGAGCTTCCACCTAAACCACTGATCGTAACCCGTAAAAAAAAAAGAAACAAAAAAAACCCCAGTATCCCCGATCGCGACGGAGGACCGCAAGAAGAAGACACTAGGGTGACTCGAAGAGACGAGCGCGTGCCGATGACACATTGTCTCCACGTGCTACGTATTATCCCGTACACGTCGGTTTACATATTTTTAAACCACGTTTTTTCCCCACACCTTCTCCTCCGTTTCTTTTTCCCCTCTCCTCTCGAATACAGCGCTCGTGCTCTATCCGTGCCAGCTTCCTCGTTGCGGTTTCTCTACCTTTACTCTCTCCACACTTTTTCTTCACCGCGACGATTCACATACACGCAGTATACGTACGATGCACCCAGTGTGCACGCGTGCACGCTACACCTCGAAAATCGGGTATTTCTGGGTGGAAAAAAGGGCGAAAAAAGCGCGGATTCGTTACACGCGCGAGGGTCGTCCTTTCCACGTATGCGTGCGAACGGTGCAGCACGCGGCTGTAACACGCACACGGGGTAGAAAGAGGGGTGAAATCGAGAGCCACAGAGGGAAGGAGGGAGGAATTATGGTGGACGAGAGATCGAAAGTTCGGTAAGGGAAAAAACGGCCACGCATCTGCGTGTATATATAGGTGGTTGGTGGAAACGATGTGGGGACGGCTGGGTTGTTTCTGAAAAAGTGGAAATTTAACGGGAACGGAGTACAGGAAGTCCTGGATGGGAGAGATCGGGACTGGATCTTTTATTTTATGTTGGGCGCGTGCGGGAACAATGAGGGTATATCTCGAATCCTTTCATCGATTCCGTGGTGGAGTATAAAAACCACGACGGTGATATATTCTTTCACGCTGACAATCCAGTTTGCCGCGTGGAGATGGTAGCTTCGTTTTTTTGGTTTTTTTTCTTTCATCGTGGATTCCCTTGGACGCACTGGGCAAGCGAGAGAATTTCAGCACAGTTTTGTGAACCGCTTTTTTGAACGTCGAAGTAGAGAAATTAATTTTTTTTTCTGTGTGTAAAGATTGAAAAGGTGTTTTGGATTGACGAAAGTCTAATGGGATTATTCAATAATTGATCGATCCATTCTTATTACTATTATTAATTTTGGCTCTTAATATATTAAAGGCGAAAGGGATTAATTAGACTAATTACGTCTCCTGTCTTTTGCTATAAATAGTAAGCTTGTTCGAAGTAATCTAACTTTGTCTCAAGTTATGAACTAACGTTTGATTAAATAGAAGGACAATTTTCAAGTGCCAACTGATTGAAAGGCTGGAATTAATAACTGCCCGTCCATCATTACGATTTAATAGAAACAAATTTAATTGCCCGATTAATCCTCAAATGGCACTCAACAGCGAAAGTATAATAGGCGATATAATTTCTCTCGTCAATCCTGTAAAGTTTCGAAGCTCGATGGAAATCCTAATTGGCCCAAACTACCTAAGAAGAATACAGAAGTTCATTTTTTGTATGCAGCTGATGAAACAATTCTTGCACGAGAAAGATATTTTCCTTCGTTCGAGAAAAAAGGAAAGCAGAACAATACAATTATTTAAATCGCGGAGCACTGATTTTTCTCGGTGTACGAAATGTTATCTATATATCTGATCACGAAGTGGAAATTCTCATCCACTTTTTAAAACGGCAGAGTTAAAGTCGAAAGCACTAACCTAAAACGATGTTAATCGAGGGCAATATTGCTGTAACGAGTGCGACGTTACTCGGATAGCCAATCAAGCATCCGTGAGCATGCGTCGATCGACTTTATGTGCCATAAAATGAGAATTGCCACCCCTCTATGAGGGATAGAAACCCTCCTGTGCATAAGACCCGTGTGTAAGTGTGCGTCCACGTAAACGGAAACCCCTGTGTTGGTCTCGATACGTGCGTACGAACGCGCAGACGTGGGAGAATCGCCATCTGATCATCGATGCCGGGCATTCACAATTTCTGAACTTACAATTCATAATTATTACACTAATTGCAGGACTCCGACCAACGAGTAAATCAATTTACTTCTTCATTGCGAATATTTCCGTACAAATCTCTCATACAAATTCCTCGCTTTTGTCCACGAAGCGATTTTCAGCGACATCGAACGTACTGACAAATGTTTTACCCCAACGGAAATAGCGTATGAAATATTAAGAACAATACCGGCGGTGTTAGCAAACCTAGGTGGAAAAACGCTCTGGAAAATGAAAAGTGTTCACGGTTCGCTGACCCGGTCGCTGTACACCGCTCGCTGTGCGTCAAAGTGCCCGAGCTGTATACCGTACATGTATACCTGGATGTAAATAAAAATTATCTTGATTAAACGAATTGGTCTCGCGTCAACGTCTTCGCATGAGAAGATTATTTCTAACACACCTGTCCAGTACGCCCAACGTGACAAATAAATGATGATACAAGCAAACTGACACAGCTAACTACCTACCTCAATAGGAGGGAATAAATATTCGTGCAATCTGACAGGCAACCGCAATTTGTAAGTAGATTTTTCACGCACATATACGTATCTACAGTAGTATAAGTATACGCGTGTATTACAGTTAGTCGTTATCGGTCACAGTTACACTTGCTCATTTCCACTGATCACGAAACATGGCAACGCCTTTCACACCTCCAGAAACGTTAACGAAACGTGTTAGATATCGAGATATCGCCTCGCGAGCGGACAGGTAGAAAGGAAAAGGTGCTCGATGGAATCTTCAGGTGTAGCGGTTGGAATCGGATGACGAGGAATTAATTCTCGGAGGCACGTGTGTGGAGGAGCCATGGGTCTACTATAATAAACGAAAATCTAGAAGCAGCTTTTGCTCCCATAACCGAGACTCGTATCACTTTCCAGGTGGATCGGATTGCTGAACGTCGACTAATCTTCCTTTCTGATGCTAATTAGTGGTCGCAAGGTGTGATCGTTGCGTCGTTTAATCGATTATTGTCGGTTTAATCTCTATCTTGGAATTTTAATCGTGCGTGAAGAATAGTTTGCAGACTCGCGCACGTAGACGTATGTATGTGCGACAAGGGGGCAGCTGGGTTTCATTTAATTAGTCCCGTTTAAAGGATCGAAATGTTTAACGAAAGGCGATATAAAATTTCAGCCAATGAAGGCGCAGATTGATGCACGAATGGCCGTGTTGTGACAGCCATACGAATTAACGCCCTTCATTCGAATAAAGGGGTGAATGGACGTGGCTGAGCATGAAACCCCGCAAGGGATAGGGTTGTGCAAGGGTTGAATCACAGCTATGGCCGGTGTTGCCTTACAAAATGGTGGCATTGAGCTGCTTGGCCAATTTGCTCGCGATAAGCCAGACGAACAATGTTCAATGAAAACCTTAATGTAGAGTGTGCTGTACCAAAAGATGCAAATAGTTCGAATTCATGTGCATTCAACACAATCAATTCCATTAATTGTACTCGTTTTATTTTTATTAATAATAAATTTGATTCGTTACCTTCGTTAGAAAAATCTGATATATTTGGATTAAAGAATCTTATCTTCCTTATATGCATTTGTCAAATCATGTCCAGCAAAGATTGCGTAATAAATAATAATGCTAACACTTGCAGCAGGGATCCGAGGTAATGAAACCTCGATGAGTAAATGAAAATAACAAGTCTACTCTATAGATATTAAAAAATCTGATGTACTTTGTCTTGTAAAAGCCATTTAAATTAGTCAACAATTGCCGCCATAGTAACGTAACAAACTTAGGTAAGTCATACACGTTTCAGTGTCTACTTAAAATATTCATTAGCGCATCTTTATTTCGTACTTAAACAAAAATGGATTAAAGCGATCCTCTAATAAATACAGGTTGACTATTGCTGAACGGAAAATAACTGTGATGCTGCTTGATATTCTGCTACAGCTCCTCCATTTCCTGTATTTTTTCCTGTTTGTTTCCAATGACCACCATCGCCGTGAATTGTACAACGAAGTCAATCTACTTCTCGACATGAATATTCCTGTAGGAATAGTGTCCTGTTTCCTGTCAACGGGAATACTACCTAGATCCGTTGGTGGGCCCCGGCATAAATTTCGAAACGTCAGAAATATCGAAGCTCGACCGCCGTAAGTCACCGGAAACGTAATCTTCACACAGGAAAGGTGCGAACCTGGCTGCCTAATGAGAGACCCCCGTGCTGTTTAACATGCTCACGGCAACGACGAATCTTTCGCGGCAACGTTTCGTTTCAGTTTCGACGTTTCCGTTATAACGGTGTCCCACGAAGTCACGCAAACTTGATGATTTGCATCTCGCGTCGATGGATTTTTCATTTCCATTTTTCTGGCGACTTCTTGGATTGTTCACGATGCTGAGGTAAGAACCTTAATTTGTCTATGATCCATCGAACTAGAAGAGTTATTACGGTTTTGCCTGATGAATATTCCGAATAGTCTAACCCATGTTTCAATAACATTCATATTTCATTACACCTATCCTTCCTTACTGGCTACACAAAACGTTAAACAAATATGCCTTCAAACAATCGTCGGACCGAAACTGTTGCGATTTTCGCCGCCCGGATACCGTACAATCAGGTACAGTCTAACAATATATGCATCAACGCAACCGATCAAATCTCTCCCACATCCACGTCAACCTATCGCCACCATCTAAACAATTGACCCACCGGATGATCCGCAGTCCGTACCGCGAGTCATTCACTTGGTGGCTTGCAACGTTCCAAGATAGCATCGTCGAATCAGGCCAGAAGCGTCAAGATATCCAGGCTCCCACATAAATCAACAACAGCATTTCCCTGTATACATATACATACAGATTCGATTCGCCGTCGATCGTGCATATCGGTCAGGACCGGCGATAAGTTTATCTGGAGGGTGACAGAGATGGTAGTGTCGGTGTCTAGCAGGCCTCCCCGAAATCAGAGACGACAATGGCGCTGGACAGACGGCCATTGAGCTTGGACAATAAGCGACGTTAGCATCGAGGCAAACCAACCCCCGTTCACAGAGGCTGCCAGCCTCTGTTTCGTTCTATCTCGCTTCAGAGCAGCCCCATTGCCCCCTCCCCCACCCCCCCTTTAAGCCTGTCTCCTCTCGTAGAGAGAAAGGAGGGGTTCATGTGCAGATTGCACAACCGTCCAACGCCAGCTGGCCAACCCCTTGACCCCGACAGGGTGGACGTTCGAGTCGATCGTAAAGGACCTATACGTAACCTGGTCCGATCTGACCGAAAGAGGGTTGAAGAAGAAAAGGTGTCCAGCCGACCGTTACCTTTTCCTGCTGACCGTACGTGCTGCCACTTTAATCGCGTTGAAACGCAAAAGAAACGCACCGCAGACACGGGGGAAGGGTGGAAGAAAAAGATTCTCAGAGCGGAGAAACTGGCGGAGGGTAGAGGGAGAGCTAGAGCTCCGGCATCTGGAGAATTAACGTTGGAGATTCTTTTTTTACGTATGTTGATTGTGAATGCGGAATGACCGGTGCGATGCTTGGACGATTCAGAGTTTTTCGCTGTTATTGTCCGATCGAAGGGTGGAGTCGACAACCCCCCGTGACAAGCGTTTTACAATCTTTAATGCGGTGGTTTCGTTGTCTTTTGCATCATTGTCGGAATTAAGTTAGGCGGATAATCTGTTCACGCGTCTTGTTTGTTAATATTGGGGGATTTCATCACTTTTACGGGACAGGCAATTTTTCGTTGCGGAGCAATCGTACATCGTGGAGATTTTTGTGACCGAAACATTCCTGCAAGGCATGGAAAATTGTTTCGCTTCAACGAGGCAGTTAAAGACAGCATTACTTTGTCCAAAGATTACCAGTTTGATAAAACAAGTATGTAAATAGTACGTATTTATTTCTACAAATTATGTCTTGCATTTTTAACCCCCATTCTGTAACAATCAATTTCCTGTTAACACTAGAACTACCGATAGGTTTTGGTACTATTTAGACAGTACACGTTAGACAGATTATGAACGCGACAGTGGTTGAATGGACATTAAACAAAGATATACAATTGTCAGTTTGTCTGATTGAAAGACATCATAAATTGCTGCACCAATGCCTACGTGTTAATAACTTTAAAGGGAGAAATCTAAAACCAGTCGTTTCGACTGGCTTGGTAGTTCTAGTGTTAATAATCAACCTGCGTATACGTTCAAAGCAATCGATAGAGATCCTGTCCGCAAGTCGACGAACATTTAGCTGGAAAGGGTTAAAAGCGATACACAGAAACATTGTGAGATGATCTGCGAGGTGTCACGTTGTTGGTCGCATAGGCGGAAGTTGGACAGCGGATAAAGGGGACAAACGCAATGGCGGCCAGTTGGCAGAATGAGCCAGAACAGCTGTACACCCTCCTATATTCTAAAGTTTCAGCATTAGATATCTCTCCACTTTTGTATTCCACGGCACACTCCCGCCTACGCCACGGTCCGAAGGAACACTTCTGCTTATCTGCGCCTGGCGGAAACAACTTTTCCGCCACAAGGCAGAACCGTTCCGTTCTTTTTCCTCCTTCCTTCCGTTTACATTGGAAGGAAACGCTTTTATCGTTTTCGGCGACTTCTTTCGTCTCGATGCTCGATTTTTCTTCAACGATACGATCCCATAGAAACGCGTGCAACTATTTATGCATACAGTTGGAAACGTAACCATCGAAACGTCGCGACGTCGATTGCGTCGATTGCAGTGTTTTGCGAAACGGGACGTAAACATTCCATAATAATTAATTGGTTTATCTCGTTAAAATATTAGAAGGGCGACGTGAATAACGGTTTATTAATTAGAATTATGTTCGTAAAATTGTTTGCAATGTATTAAATTTTTTAATTAACATACAGGTGTCGTTGTAGCAATTTATGATGACTTTCAATAAGACAGAATGACTATTATATGTCTCTATTTAATGTCCATTCAACGACTTTCGCGTGCACATCTGTCTAACGTATGATATCTAAATAGTGCGAAAATCTATCGGTAGTACTAGTGTTAATAAACGTATAAAAGAATTCAGTATTGAATAGTAAATATATTATGGTGTTCTCTCAGATGAATTTTGTTAATATTCAACACAATAGTACTGCATACACTAAAATGTCATTCGCCTCACATAAAATGAAAAGAATGACTCCACGAAGAACATATTGTACAATACACACCGTTTCTGTTCCGTCGTTCACGAATTCTGCTTCGAACTAACAGACATCGCTGCTCCCGTCCTAGCCAGTAAGAAGGAAACCGAAGGGCAAAAATGGTCAACTGAACGACAGCATAAACTCCGCGATAACTAATCATTTTACCATCCTCGGTTCCGGTTCCACGCTTTTTCACCAACAAAACGAAAAACGAAACAGAACCCACCGCGCGAAAAAACGATGTTCCAGTAGCAGGTACTTTACGATGTACAATTTCGACGCGTTCCATCCACGTCGGTTCGCTGCCTCTCTTTTTCGACTTGACTTTTTTATGGGGGCCTCGTGGCGGACCCCTTTCGGGACTACCTGTACGCGTGCGTGGCACGTTTCTCCGGTCGTGGCTTCTTTCTTTTTTTAACAGCCCGCTCTCGCTACCTGGATCACCTTTCGCCGGAGATGAATTAATATATCGTGTAATGGATTAAAGGGCCAAGACCTACCCCACGTGAAACACCCAGGCCAACCCTCTCTTCCCGTCGTCACTGCGGATGCGTTTATACCTGCTGCCTCTCTTCACAGTGGGACGTGGATACTTATGGTAGACAGCCACCGTGCCGTACGAGAACCAGCGAATTTACGCTTTCAGACCTATCCCATGGATCATTCATTTCGTGGTTAGGGGGAGGAAACCGATAGGGTTGTACCCTGTCGACCCTTTCGTTTATTTTTTTGTCCTCCTTTCTTTCGCCCCGCTGCTCACGCCCAGAAAAAATGTAATTGGAAAGCGATATATCCTTCCACTCGATAAAAATCGATGCTTTATGAAGTGGTACGGGGGCAACAGAACGAAAAAGAAAAAAGTAGAAACGATGCCGTAAAATAGTGTTGCCCGGACGAACGACTACTGGCAGGTTGGACACAGAAACCATAAAAAAAAAGTCGAGGTATTTACGAGCCGCCACTGCGTCACGCGGTAACGATGAAATAAAGAAGCGGACCTCGTAATTGGTTATTAACGCGTTTAGAGCGTCGGATGTGGATCGATGAAGCTGTTCAGGTTGATTAAAGTGATTCATCGTTGACACGCAGATTGATTTTAGAATACTTTATGTTTCTACTGAATGCAGTAGTATCTGATATAATCATTTTTATCATTTTTTTAAGCGGAGACTGAATCGAGGACGAAGATGAATAATCCTTTATAATCCGGTGAAGACGGTTACGATTTAAATTTATTTGAAAGACAGGTAATCAGTTATATTTTTTATTGTTACTTTTCCATCAATTAAATTTGTTATTGATTTATGCTTAAATGGTGATTATTTGTATTAATGGTTAGAATTAATGTCTTTAATAGCCACGATTATTGTGTATAGTTCTTTTAAGACATTACTCCACGTAAAGGAGCATAATTTCGCCGGGATCCATACAAGAATCAATCCATACTTCCGATCAGTCTGGTTGACCGTTCAAGCTGTCCTGTTATTAAATAAAAGTACAAGATTACAGCTCGAGCCCAAGAAATTGCAGTTACCTCACCACCTATAATTACATCTCGTTTCAAAGCAGCAGCCTCCTTCGTTGTAGACGGGAAAGCGTTCTCTGGTGCTGCCCAGGTAAAAGGATTACTACGCCAAGGTGGCGCCAAAAAAAAAAAAAGGAGAAAGAATTTGATCTCTTGAAATTATTTCATTGGAAGTAGAATGTTATGTTTCTAGGGCATCTCTAGAAAATTTTGTATTAAAATTCCTTAATTTAATAACAGGGTTGCAGTATCTAATTTATGTCTAAACTCTAAACGATTATGCACAGTTTATTATTTACGTTCTTGAAATTCGAAATGCGTTTTTGTCTTTTATACAGTGCCTGCGATAAATTGGTAAACTGAAATATCGTACGAAGCTACTGATCGGAATAAATATTGCATTCTGATTGGAATAAATATTTTTGTCTTGTTATGGTGTAAAAAAGGGGAGCATTTTCAGAGAAAAACAATTGAAACGTCAAACGACCACTATTTTGAGAAAGATTGATATTTCTGATATTGAGATCAACGAATACCAGATTATTCCTTGCTTTAAATAACAATCGGATTTCCCCGCGTTCAGTAAAATAATGAAACATTTATGCCTGCCTTCTGTCATTTTTAAATATAATATTACAAATTCACATCACCTGGAAACAGCGTTTCATTGCTCATTAACTACCTTCCGCGATTAGTTATACTCCAAAAATACATTCAACGGAATGAATGCGCACAGTTTCGTTGCACAGCCAAGCGATAAGCACCGAGTTCTGAATAAAAAATAACTTAACTAATATCAAACAAACCATAAAAATTCTAACACGTTTAATATTCCACTAAAGTGTAATAAATATTTCCACTGCGTACCCCGGGTGTATTTATCTAACCCCTTTAGTTCACCTGCTGCAAGGGGCCCTAATCCTTTCGACGTTGCTCGTAACCCTCTCTCTCTCTCTCTCTCTCTCGATGCATGCGTGTGCACTGTGCGCTGCACCTGTTACAGGCTCACGGTTACTCACATTGGCGTGGATCGTGGGGTCAGGAACGTTTAGAGAGAGGGTTCGAAAGGGTGAGGAGATCTAAAAATATTCGGGACCTTCGCAACCCTTCTGCCTCTCTTTCTCTCCGGTTTGGCATCTATCGTTCGAGCCGCAGGTATACGACGCGCACACTGGCACCTTGTGACGAGAGAGCGTACAATAGAATTGTGAGGGCAACCCTTTCTCTGGTTCCAGCATTATGTCACTAAACGTTCTCGCACCGCGAAAGGGGAAAAAAGCAAACACGCAAGGACAGGTTGGGATCGTTCTGTAACCCCTTTCATAATACTTTGCCCAGATAGTTCTTTTTTATACGACCCTTCTTTTTCTCTTTTTTTTCTTTCCTTTTTTTTTTTTGCTGTCTATTTCCACGATAGGTAAACCTGTCGACCGAATGTCTTCGTACTCCATCGTTCACGGCCCGCAAAAAGGGGCACATGCTATCTGTGGAAAGGTCTGATTCGGGATACGGTGTGGTTTGATTGATATGTAATTGAACGAAGTTCGTGGGATTACGTGGGGTTTTGCATTAAGTAGTTTAGGTATATTGTGAAATTTCTACTTGAAGTTGTAACGTCAGATTGGTGGACGTAAATGAATGATCGAAATGTTTTTACATGATGAGGTGGAACAAACGTTGTAGGTAGGAGGGTAAACATAGAATGTTTAATATTAATGTTGTTAATATTAATCCCACACTTTTCCACCTTATAACAAGTACACTCGCTGGCATTATTCCTCTCACAAATACCTGCCAATTAATGCTAATACTCATGGAACTCCCTGCAAATTAAATTCAACCCGCTCCTATAATAATTATATTCCGACCAAATCCTTTCAAAAAGAAAATCCTCGATACACAAATATATATACTCGCGGGGCAACAATCAGAATTTCAACGTGGTTGGAGGTCGCCTTGGGAAAATAGGGTTGGCAAGGCAAGAACGGTGGTCGTGCTTTTAGAAAACTCGACCGGCTAAGAGCCAATAATTATCGGTGCACGCGATGATCGTGGTCGTTCTGCTCTCGAACGGAAGTAGGTGGTGTTTAACCAGGGTCCCCACGAAAGGGGATAAGGGGTACAGGGCCCGTCGTGGACGTACGTTTTGAACCGGTATACACGTGGACTCGTGAATTAGTCGGTACCGATAATGAGAGGTCGCCACCCTGAGTCTACCTCTGTCGGTTCTGGATGGATATTACTGGTGGGATGTCAGAGATGGGCAGAGGAAGTTAAAGGGAAAAGGAGAGACGAAGAGTGGCGGGCAATGTACGAAAAAAGGGGGAGAACAGGCAAGATAAAAGGAACCGTAAGTCCTGCCGAACGAGAAATCGGGAAAGCCGGCTTCCAGTGAATAAGGTTCCTGGAAAACCGTTCTTTGAAAAACTTTTGACATCACCGGTGGTCTCGAATCGAAGGTGCACTGCATCCGGCATTCCACGTGACCGCGTTTATTCGCCGCGTGAAATGTGAGGAAATTCTTATTTCAAATAAATTAAAGATCGTTACCTTTGTCGAGTGGTCGAACGTAGAATTTGTGTTGGGAGATTTAGATTTAGTCGTAGGTAGTGCCGTGTTAGTATCAATTTTCACGTAGGAAATTGAATGTAATGTAAAAAATATTACAATTTTTCTTGCTTATTTTAATGATTATATAATTATATAATTTATTGCTAGTTACTTACTGATATGGATATCGGTAGCGTTAAAGAATACTAAATATTGCAGATCACCTTATTTATTTTAATAATTATTTAATGATATTTATTGAATTCATCTGTTGTAATTGCGTAAGTTTCACTCGCCTTATTTTGAAACAGCAAGCTCGCAGAAGCAAACGAATTAATTAGAAACGGCATGAAAACGTAAATACTATTACTTGTTATTTACAAACGTGCCTATGTATAAGATAAGTATGCACGTTGTCTATATCGATTCTGCATAGAGTACACTATCACTTAACTCTCTAACACTTGTACAGAACATGGTGAATTATTCACGACGAACGGTTTTCAGCATCTCCTTTAATTTACCACTTCCCCCATCGATCGATGGCATTTGACGACAATCGCCACAAATACTTTACTGCCTCACGTTGGCATTTCTCTGTAATTAGCAAAGGTCACTTACAGTCTGCCCTCTTTGACTCGTATCACGAATTCTGCGCTAGAAAAAGAGAAAAAAGAAGGAAAATCGAAGGGAATCGTACGGTACAGAGAATGGCTGAGGAATAACGATGCCAGAGATACGTCAAACGACGGGGACCACCGTAGGCAGAAATGGGGTTGGGGACGGCACACCGAAACTCGGAACTGGAAAGAAAAAAAAACCGCACAAGTGTCGAAAAGCTCCTTCGAGGCAGCCTAATCTCGTTCGAGAAGCTTTTTAACTTCAAAGTCTTACACCTAAGCCACGGCTGGCCAGCAAGAAACTACCACGCGAAAATAAAACTATCCTAGAAGAGCCACCCCCGCAGGGTCTTCCCTTTCAGCCTTGGGCTCAAATTGAATTACAACGACGTTTCTTTGCTTTATCGCTGAATAATGTCCACCGTGTCCGCCTGAAATATCGTTCATCATGTCTGACAATATGGATGATCTCACGAACGGAGTTTCCGAATGGACTGGTGTTTCAATCGTTCGCGAGGATTCAAGTATAATTTTGTTCAAATATACGATACAGAGCGGCGGAAGAGATATTGGTGACTGGAAAACAATTACCAAACATATGCGCTTATAGTATATTCTGATAAACTTATTATGTGTAATAATTTAACATAGAGTTCCTGTTTGTAGAAAGATTTAGTCTACTACGGGATAAAACAGGTCACAACGGCGACATCGAAATAATAATCACTAAATAATTGATCACATACCACATAATACTCCATTCCAAAAAATAACTCACATTGTAAACCTAAAAAGAAAAAACTTCATTCGAATCCAAAGAAGCAATTTCGACGCAATTACATTTCCGCGCACACTTCACGCACTCTACCCCATTTACGGAACTCCAATTAATTAAGCAAAGAGTCACCGTTGCGCATATTACCATCAGCTACCATAAATCTAAGGAACACCTAAGCCCACGAAATAACAGGTGCCTACTATAAATTCACAAGCTTCCACTTTCCCGCGAGAAATGAAGGCAACGTTTACAACGAGCTAGAAGCTAATTAATCTTCTAAGCGCCGCGTTCTAGGAGCGCGGAAACCGTTCGACCAGTTTCGCCTTTATGCCGAACCGCCGACGAAAAATCAATTAATCTTCACGTTTCTCGGAATCACGAAGGAAACACCGGCGTAAAATTAGCTAACACTCTATCTGGCCATCGTTACGAGCCCCCGGAACATGATGCTGCAACTATCCTTCGCGCGTCTCTCGAAATGGCTCGGTAGGAGGAACGGGTGTTCCCAATGGGCTGTCAAACTTCACGCGCATCAAACTGTTGTTTGAAACAACGAAATGCATACTCATAGGCCCCGAAAGTTTTGCACCAAGTAACAAATTGGTTTGCCCGAAAGGCGTACCGCCACTTCCCCGGTATCTTTCGCTTCACGCTTTGTTTGGACAGACGAACCGTTTTATTTCGATTCTTATTGTTGTGTCTGGCGTTCATTGTTCGATCGATGCCACGGAAATATCTGTTGTGCAGAAATAATGGAAATGACTGGTTTTCCTTCTTCTGTAATTAACCCTTGGAGGTGAAATGTTACCATTGTACAATGTTACTTTAAAATTCGCAACCATCATTGCGGATACAATTTCACCCAGTAATTTCGTTTGGACTTCTTTCGTGCTAATCTTAGCAACTCGATATTTCTGTCACTTCGTTTCAAATCCCATTGATTTAACTGTCTCCTGTTGTTATCCAGGAAGCTCGGTCGACGTTAAACACTTGTTGTCGCCAAGCCACATTGACAATCCCCAATTCAATAAATCCGGAAAAACAATCCAAACAACCCAAGCCATTCTCCGCGATTTCTTAACATCCCAATATAAATCCATCCAACCGCCCTTGCCGCACAATAATTCACCATTTCCTCCAAAATCTCAGTCCCCGTCATACGTGTATCCCACTCTCGTCTCTTCATCCGTCGCCGTTAAACCAATCGACCCGTTGTTTGCAACGCTGAGGACTATAAACATTCAGCAAATGGATCCCCAACCCTCCCCGTCCTCTGTCGATTCGCGCAAGTCAAAGATCAAAGAAGAAGATCGTCACGCGTCTGGGGTAAAAGTTTTTAGCGCATTCAGGTCGCCAACGGGGATTAATTCTGTCAGGTTTGGCGTGGAATAGTAGGGTGGGCGTTGTGACACCATCAGGAAGAGGTCGAAACGCCGTTGAAACACCATTATTCCCCCGGTGCTTTATCTGCTTCACGGAGAAACAAAAGTTCTTGCGCGCCACGCTACCAAGGGCTATCGATCTTTTCGCCCTTTCGCCTGTGGTCCCTCGCGTCGAATAATGCAACGCAGAGATATACCTTGATCCGAAGATATCCACCGGTCACGATCCACGCGAGCGCCGAAACTTTTGTATCACAGGGGTTAGAAAACTTTTCCGACCTCTCTTTTTCCCCGTTCTCCTCTTCGCTCTCTGCCTTGCCACTTGCTGTCGCTCTCCATCTTGTTTTCGTTCTTGCTCTTGTTCCCTGCTCCTGGCCCTTGTTCTGTCTGCTCTTCTCCACTTGCTCCCGTTCTATATTTTATTTTTGTTCTTGTTTGTTGCCCCTCGTTTTTGGTCTCTCATCTGTTTACTCTGTATCTCAACTGTTGATCCCGGTCTCTGGGTTATTTTTGTTCTTGTTCTTGCCTTCTGCTTCTCGTTTCTTGTTCCGTCACTTATTATACATATATCTTCACCTGGTCTCGTTCTCCATTTATTTTCTTTCTGGTTCTTATTCTTTCTCCTCTTCACCCTCTATCTTTTCGCTTATTTCCTCCCTGTTCTTGTACTCCCCCCGCTTCAGTCCCTATCTCGCCGCTTGCTCTCGTTCCCTATCTTATTTTCGATCTTGTTACTGTTTGTCGCTTCTTTGTTCTTGTTCTGTGCCCTCTCCAGTGCCTAACTATTCTTCACTTGCTCTCGTTCTCTATTTCATTTTTGTTTTTGTTTCCAGCCTCTCGTTTTTGGTCTCTCCCCTGTTCACTCTGTATCTCAACACTTGATCCCTTTCTCTAGCTTACGTTTGTTCTCGTTCACCATCCTATTTTCCATCTTGCTTTTGGTCTCGTTCCCATTCATACTCTCTCTGGCATTCTGGTTCGCCCTCTCGGTCTGGCCCGTTCTTTGGCTGTTGCTTTCTTTAGAGGGACAATTTTTTCGGCGGGAAGTTTTGAAACAGTTGGAGTAACCGTTGGTAAGTCCGTCGTCAGTGACGGTACCGAGCATCAAATATTCTATGAATTCAGAGGAGGCTTTGCGCACACGACGAACACTCACCAGGACAAGGAGGAAATTTCTGTGTTCAATTTTTAATGGTAACTTTGCGGAGTTGCCGTGCACCACGCTCGCTCTTTTATTCCGAACGATTGTTCCGACGGTTTTCGGATTATTCTTGTGCTCCGTTGCTGGCTGGTGGATTCGTGGAAACGGGTGATTAAAAGTTCTATCGAATACCATGTGACGCGTGCCAGTCGATAGTGTTATTTTTAATACGCGGCAAGTTTCTGAAACTTCTATTTATTGAAACTCGAATTGTTCATTTTGCTTTTCATTTACGCTAAAAGATGTCGCATTATAATGTAGACTCGTTGCGCTATTCTGTGCAAGTTTCGTTGTACGAAAAATGTAAATAGATAGAGATAGCTTGAATAAGTAAGAACAAATTAATAATCCCCATAGTTTTACATGTATTCAAATGATTGGAATAGGAATTTACGAGCATTCTACAAAACCGAGGGAACAATACATTTTATTTTGATCTTCAAATCCGTCTTTTTCCAGCGAAGATAAAAATAAATTATCTTATAACTGTTCTATGGGGCATTTCGCAGAATGGTGGGCCATTGAACCGTCATTTTCAAATAAACGATATTATCTATCTTACACCCCTCTTCCCTGATACGAGATTGAATAATCTTGACCCACAATTTCTTATTTCTGACAGGCTCACTTCGTGCAAGGGTTAAATATTACCTCTGCACCTCGAACTACATACTTCCCTCGCTTTTCATCATCCAACCGTGCCATACAAAAATCATCGCGCATGCATCCACGAAGAAATTCACCAGAAGACAATTACGTCATGGAAGAACGATGCTTCGCCAGCACGAAGCTCTCGAAACGATAGAGAAAGACAACCGTCAGTCACAGCCATAATTCCGGAAAATGAAGCGTGCCTTGCCTGTCTCGTCCCTGGGACATCCCACAACGCTTCCACGGGGTTAAGTCCCCCCTTCTACGATCACCCCATCGTCCATGCGGCTAACCCCCTCGTCAGACGGGGTGTGCACGATGCAACTGACCAATAAGTTACCCCTCTGGCTGTGTGTACGCGATCGATAGTCACAGTATCCAATACGACCATTTTCCTTCGCTTTTCCATTCTCCCTTTCTCGATTCGTCTTGCACGATATCCACGTCACAAATGATACGTTTGCAAGCAAACTTCTCTTCTATTTCTTTTTTTCACTTTAATCGCGAGTCAGATTGATGGTCACGATATCGAACAGGTTTTCTAATACTCACGCGACGGTCGCTTTCCATGGACGTCGATTTTTCAGCCCGGTAAAAGTGAAATATTCCACTGCGTTCAAGGTCCTCTGGGTTTTGCTTCATCTTTGAAAGCTTATTTCCCATGGTGTATTCTTACGGACGTTCTCTGTTTCGTTCAGTTTGCGATTGTCACTTTGCCCCAAGGTTCGTGTGGTATGCGGGACTAGGTGTTGATAATTAGAGCGTTGTGTGATTCTATTAAGTATCGTTTAGTGAACGTTCCTCTTAATGCATTTGGGAATTTTTGTACTAAAAAAATTAACCTGCGCCTGATTTTTAGGGGAATAGCCTTTTCGAAATTTAGTGGCCCTCCTTTGCAATTTTAATTGTGATTTATAATTAGTCCCACTGGCTCTTCAGTAAATCAATTCGGTTCCATTTAAACAGAATTCCTTAAAGAATTCAATAGGTGTCTAGTTATTATTCTACGCTTTTAATTCCTACTTTATCCATTTGAATTGGTGCCCCATATTAGACTCAAAATTGTTACTTTTACATTACCGATACAATTTTATATACTTAATATTAAACAGCAGGAAAATAGTAATAATGTTTCCAATTCAATTTGAATATTTTTGCTGCGCTGAATATCGTCTTAGCTTCTAGCTCAACCATCTTTGAAAGCAGATTTCTATAGTAATATTCAACGGATGGCAAGTTTCTCTGTTTCGTTCAGCCGTGATGAAAATTTCCTTTCTCCCGATGTTTCCGTGCGGCTCGCGAAAGTTTTTCAATTAACCGAGGGAAATGATTGAAAGTTAAGAAGAAGAGGAAAAGTAGACACGCGGTTTTAAAAAGATATTCATTTTGCATCGTTGCACTTTCGACCGGCTCTCCGGCAAGATAACCAGGGAACTTTCCTATTAAAACCAGCACCGTTGCTTCGTGGCTCCGTCGAGTCTTGCTGACGATGGCAAATAAGAAATTCAGATGTAATTAATATTGGCCCGTAAAAGCTGCGCCAAGTGACGGCAGAATACTATGAACGGGGGGAAATGAAACAGAGCGGAAAGTTTCAACAAAAATGAAATATTAACCCCTCGATGGATCGATCTTTTTCCCCGATTATCCACCGAATTTAGCTAATCAGGGGAAATGTTTATTTGCTTGGATCATTGCGTAATTCGAAAAGATTTCCACAAAGAAAACGGGAGCAGTCGCAGAACGCGTATTTCACAGAGGCTATTCAAATATTCAAACAAAGATGCAAGGGAAATGCTGTTCCACGTAAATGAACAAAATGAAACGTCCGGTAGAAAAATAATTAACGATACAGCTTCCAAAACTACAGGCCCTAAATCAGAAAAGAAAAAGGGAACAGCGAAAAGAGAAGGGAACGATATTTCCTGCTATCGCGCCGTAAAATAAAATCTCTTTTCAGTGACATAATCGTGGCGTTTCACCCCGTATTCATAAATTGTCAAGAATTCTCCAGCATCATCTTCCGACATCCCCCCGACCATCCCACCCATTCGAATCGTCCGGCAGGGTGGATAGGCCGTTAATCAGCGGCGAGCAGGCACTGATTCAGGAATTTTTAATGGCTGATCCCCTCGTGGCGTACCTTGAGAAGGAAAACGGCGTCGATTAATTTAGCGGCGGTGACGTTTTGCAAAAAGCGGCAAACCCCGTCCGGAGACAATGGTTGAAGAACTCGAAAGTTACAAAAGGGAGGATCCGGACAAAGGGTGCGAGAACTCTGGAACAAAGAGCAGATAACGGACCCGGGTAAAAACACCAGGCGCGCCGACTGGGAGGGTAAAGAAAGACCCCTTGCCCATCCACAGCATCCACGGTCAAAGCGTTCGCCTTTGGTGAGAAAAATTGGCCGGTCTAAAGAGAGGCTACATTTTCCTTGGCCAATGGTATTTTAGTAGATGCAACGTATATATAGTTAACGATGGCACCATGCTATTCTGGTCGCAGTATTTCTGCATTCTCTTTTCTTCAAATTATTTCTACTTGGAATTATGGAATTATCGTACGGTTTTTCTGTATATTTTTAGCTGTGAGGGCTTCGCCAATTAGAAGATCGCGGATTGTGAGATAAGTTGGATTTAAGGTGATTTAAAATCTAGTCGATGCTATTGAACGATATCGTTACGAAATTGTACCGAAAAAATGAATATCGTAATGGAAGTAAATAAACGACGATTATTTTTGTAATTAGCCGTACGGATCGGTCTCGGTGGTGTTTTACAGACTTCAATCAAAAACTATTCGATTACAACATCCGGCAGCCATAAACATTATTTCCAACACTCGACGAAACCATCCAATTCCCTCAAATTTATCGTCCCACTAAAAACCTCGACAAAATGAAGCAAACCGTGTACGCACTGTCCAACCATCGAACCTCGAACAAACAGCGCACAAATGAATTCCGCTAAATTATTCAGAAACACGGATTCCAAGCTAATTTCACGCAGCAAACCGTTTGCCCCCTCCGATTCGCCCTTAATATATACCAATTCGTGTTTCCCGCCAAGTCGAAAGAGTCCCGTGAAATTAATTACAAACGGGACAGATTAAGCGTGTGTCAACAGGAAAGAAATCCAGCAGAGACGAGAGAACGAAGAAAATTTCACCGCGAGACGAAGGAGGACTCGTCGGATGGCACGGCGTTAGGGGTGAGCATCCCGTCCCTGCTCTCCTCTTCTTGGACGCTACTGAGAAGGCCCATGCCGTAATGAAAACATGAATACTTGAAGCCCACCCACCGCCCACAATTATATCTTCGCCCTCGGGCTGGGCTCGATCCACGATCTCGGGGCGAAGACGGTGAGACAGGGGACCGGGGGAGGGAGAGAATCAAGGGGGTGGACAGGGGTGCCATTTCTGTCCCCTAAATAATTAATTCCGGCAGTGCCGCCGGCTTAAACGCGTTGGGGAGGAAAACTTCGATGCCAGGAACGTGTCTAGAGATCCTCCACCTTCGTACCCCCTGCCGTTTCACCCTTGCACGCCGTTGTTGAAATCGATGGTCGTAGAACGTCATCGGGCGATATTTCATCGCGGGCACGTTGCGGCGGAATTCTGCGCTGCGTTACGTTTCTCGAATTCGTGAGAAATTTTTGCGTGAACTGTGGGCAAAATAATTTCGATTGGGGTAGAGCTACTTGTTGTTAACTTTACGTGGGCTTTCGTATGGTTTCGTTTGGAAAAACTGGAGAAATATTTATTGATGCGCGTGTATTCGATCTATTTTTTGTTATTCTCGAAACAGGTAGTTTTTTTTACAGAATTATGCAGAGTGTTTCAAACGAATTGAACTGTACATACGCTGTATGCAGTGCTGGAAGTAATTTTCTTTTGATTAATGTATAAGTTCGGTACATAGAGCACCCGATAACCGAGGCGAGTAATTTTCATTCGAAAATTACTGTGCTAAACGTAATTGAAAGAAATATGAGGATTTTTGGCGAGCGTATATGTAAAGAATTGCATGTACGTGTTCAGATTGTTCATTCGTTATTCAGGGATCATTTGTTTAAATGTATTGTCCGCAAATATAAATGATTTTTATAGCAGACGTTCAAAACGAAGGCCAGTAATTTCAATTCGCATGCATTACACGTTCTCTCATGCAGACTCGTGAATAATAAAATCTCACGACCACAATATTCCGCGACGAATCACTATCGACTCGATATCAAGGGGAACCCCACGAATAAGCTAGACAGAAGGCTGTAAAATATTCTCTGTTGCTGAAAACAGATATTACCTCTGTCTCTGTCGCCAAATAAATGAAGATGCAACGAAAGAGTTTGAAATCAATTTTCTAAGAAGAATGCGAACTAAATACGAAACGATCGATGCAATAAACTCAATAGGGAAGGAAATTGGGAAATGGTTACTGGAAGAAAAAAAATCACTAATCTCGATTCCACCGACACATCTACGCAACCGGAACAATTCGACGCGGACAGTTTCGCCAGAGGTGCCTACCTCCTGGAAGATAAGATGGAGAATTAATGGGTGCAGCATTAGAGCGTAATTTTATGGGGATTATTTTAAAGGCTTTCTTGGATCCAGTGGCTCAGCCACGATTATCTAGACATCATTAATCATGTGCCCCGGTTTAAACTTCGCAGCACCGTACACCGAAAACTTTTAAAGCACCATTTACTCGATCTCTGTAAGTTCGCTTTCTTATGGGGCTCTCTCGTCGTTCTCGCGGCGAGGAGAGACGACAGGCAACATCTCTCTGATGAAATACGAAGATTAGCATAATCGAAGGGGTGCAATGCATTTATCTTTGTTCAATTATGGAGAAGATACCGTCACACGTAATGCATAACGATATAATTACTTGAAGTTAAATTCAATTAGATTCTTGATTATTTTAGTGAAAAATGTTTCAGTCAACTATTTATTTCCGTATACTTATGTTATAGATAACTAAACAAATGCAAAAGACAATAATTATTGCACGAGAACAATTGAAACGGTTCGTATAATTCATTGCAAATGAGTTCAATAAATAACTTTGATATCACAAAATTGAATAATCACTTCCAACAAGAATAAAAACCTTATTCATCTGATAGGAAAAATTAATTTCCTCCCCTCATAGTTATTACTAGATTCCCGTATGAATGCTCTTCTGAAGTCGTATTACTTAATATTCATAAAAATATATTTTCATTCATCGATTGCAATACATATCATTTTTCCTGTCTACATATGTCCACGTTACATAAGAATACGTAGAAAGTTACAAGCACTTTGCCATTTAATGGGTGACCATTAAAAGGGTTAATAGCGCTCGAGAATAAAATGAAAGTCGCTGCCCCACGAATAGAAGGGGTGAAACGTGCACGCCCCTTTTCCTACTTTTAACCAATCCAGCGGTGAAAGCTCGTCTGGCATGCATAATTACATCGTAAAAAAAAGAAAAAGCGTACTCGCCAGATGCTGCAAAGGGTTGGAGAGCGCCGGTGAAGTTGGGATCGACGCAGTCAGGAAGGGTTAAATAGATCGTGGCGCTTTGATTGGTCGGCCATAGTAGGGTGGACAAGAGGGTACCAGGAAAGGGTTCGCTTGAATCAATGTCGCTTATCGGCCATCTTAGAATCGATCATTCTATCTATGGTCCTCTAAGTATAGAGATTCTCCATTGGACAAGCTTTTCAACGTAAAATATGGTCCACATTTAAGTCTTGCGAGAGCTTTCTCTAGAGCAATATAAATTTCACTTACATTGATACGCAGGTAAATGTAATATATCTTGTACTCGTTTCCTTCATTCTTATTTATTGCTAAAATATTATGTTTCTCCTGTTTGACGAAATTGTTAAGATTTATAGAAGAAAGATAATTTCACGAATAACACTTGTACAATAAATACTTGTGACCTATTACGCGTGAACCTTTACTTAAAACAAAATATATTTCTTCGCCGCCGTGCAGTATCTAGTAAAGGAATGCATTGTTACCCAACTGTTTTGATTGCATATACCTTTTATTATTTCCATATGGTTAATTAACTATGTGTTGCAGATATCGTTGCGCTCACAATAATCCGATAGCTTCCGTTCAAATAGCCCCAAAGAAACGAAGTTAAACACACTTAAAGGGTCGTTATCTGTCGAGAATTCTCTGTTTCGCTTCCGCTACGAGTTCTATTTTATTCGCGTCTTAATCCATGAAGCCGTCGCCCCCACAAAAGAAATGCAGGGGGAAAAAAGGAAAAAAATAACAGCATAAAGGGGCCCAAAAATCCAAGGACCATAGAATGGATACACGCGCGCGTTGCATAAATAACATTAAGTTTGATCATCGAAGCATGCCGGCATCTGGACGATCGCTGGATTTTTCGAATCTTCGAATGGGATATAAATTTGACAGTATCGGGGATGGCCTTTTGTAATGGGTTTTTTTTTTTTTCATCTCCGTTTCCTTCCACCATCTCGCGGCACGGTCCAAACGCGTGCCGCAAATAGGCTTCATTGTTACGAAAAGGTCTCGAGAGGAGTGGAACGTTTGATTCGGTGACTTGGATCCCTTGAAATCGAAAAGCTCTTTCACGGACCGATTTGACTTCCGTTTTTTTCGTTTTCTTTACTTAACTTCGCACGTCTATACACACCCCTGTGGGTAGGTATGCACATACATACTTGTGACTGTATTTCGACTTTCGTATTTGATAATGGTAACAGTTTGGTAACAGTATTACCGTATGGGTTATAGCGTAATAATACGAGAACTGAGATTTGAATATTGAAATATTAATTCAGGTATTTGAAGTTAATCGCATTGTCTTGAAATGAAATAATCAATTGCGAAAAATTCTGTCAATCCGCGTAATTCATATCTTCTCTCCAACAGAAAAATTCTGACATTTCTCCACTTAACTGAGATTCCCAATTATAAAAATGATCGGATTCACAATTATCCAAATGATATCCCGTAATCGCTATTTGCACCATGTTGCAGCATTCTAATCCCAAACGTTAGATCGTGGAAATATATCTGTAGAATATGTAATACGTGATCATCTGCAAATTCGTCAGCCAGTGACGCGCTGAACGACACAATGGTCACAGACCGACATAAAAATCTTTCGTTTTAATCTCGTTCGAATGAAATTTCCCTCCGAATTCGTGAACATCGACGCTTCGAGAGGAATCGAAAGGAGGCCAGCTGTCAATTTACGAAATACAGACGTCACGAACGAGCGTCGCGCAACAAAGGCTCCTGAATCGCGACACGGCATTACGTAAAATTATGCCGAGCCGTGAACAGGATGCGGAAGCACGAAGTTCCTGCTAAATCGTAGATTCGAGGCGTGTGGGTGATTGTAAATTTGACACAATGCCACCCTTGTGGCCAACACCTGCTTAGGTGTGAATCGAGAAACAAATATCAACGAATCTAAGATGGGGCTCGTGTTTGTATAACACGATGCACGCGCTTGATGTTTGAATTTGTATACGCGAGAATGCAACGTGCTTGGATTAGTATTTGCGTTAAAACAATTTATTAATTTAGTTATTGAAGTAAAAACTGAATATATGCGTATTCTTTTAAGTTGATTTTGCATTTGGCTTGACTGAAAAGTGAAATGGAAAAGTTTTCCATTTAGTAACGTTTAAGCGGAGCATTGCAAGAATTGAATAAAAAACCTAAGGCTGTAATACAGGGATGATTTAATATATTATTTTTATTTCTGATATTCCACTAGTTGGGCTAATTAAGTCATTGTAATTGTATCTACCATACCAAAAAGGGAAGGGGAAAGAATAAAATTATATTGCAGGAAACTTTCGGAAGTTGTTTAACAATTAGTCTAGCAATTGCTATATAATATAAATGGCCAATGTGCAAACTTTTCCATTTCTTTCGAACGTTAAATTATTAACCCTTATTCAAGAATACTTTTCTGTCCCACTATAGTATACATATACCTACATATTTCCATATGCATTGGTCTCAGCATATTCAAAATGAAATTACAATAATCATTTCAACAATAATAAAATTCTTTTTAGCCCAAGACCTCGTCCACTGAACCAGACACGTCCTCGAGTCATTTCTACATAAAACTATCGAAACCTCAAAATTATCAGTCTTCCTGAGCACACCCTACTCCACTTCATTTAATGCAGATCAGAAAACAGTCAATAGCGGTGGCAAACAATTCGTAACATCTCCACGCACAGCCACCGTCCTATCTCTGGTCGATAACGATCCGCAGCAAAACAGTTTAAATAACTTCCAAGGATGAAAGACATTATCACTTCGAGAAAGTCCTTTTCAAGTATCCACTCCTCTTTTTCGGCATCTAGGAAAATTCGAAATTCTACCGGTTCGACGAGATCCATCCTGCCACTCGACTTCTTCCGTCTCATGGTCGAAAAGTCCGGCTCGTTTGAAGTTCATCTTGTCGCCAGACCAGTCTTGTCCCGCTCTATGGGATCCATGAAAATATGTAGAGTTCGATAAATGCACTGGGAATAAAAACTAGGCCATTTTAAACAACTTAGTCCGCTGTCGTTTTAATGCAATTTACTCGAATTGTATTAAAAAATTAAAAACAGTATCAACAATATCACTATTTAATCAAAAGAAAGATACTTTAAACACAACCTGATCGAAACGATCTCATTCCCAACACCTTCGCCGTTCAAAATTAAAAATCCAAGGCACTCAACTATTACAAGCTCCGATCGTCGAATATCACCCAGACAATCCCACAGAAACAAAGCAATCAGTTCTTTACCATACAGCAAACGTAGGCAAACCCTTTCAGATGAAGTCACCAATTGCCGCCAACCTAGAGAAAGAGGATGAAGAGGTGCAATAACCAGTGGCGTGCACAGAACGGGCGGCTTTCTGCTTCCGAGAACACGAACGCAATAAAATGATCCATCGGCACGAGGTTCCTACGGCCGCAGGATCCTCTAGGAGGGTAAGAAACGGGCGGCAGCCTGTTGCTGGTCGCGTGGATCGTCGTCGCATGTGTGTGTGCGTGTATGTGCAGTGGATATATGACAGAGACGACGGAGGATGAGGCGGCGGTGAATGGGAGGGTCGACAACGTGTAGCTTCTTCAGGCGATCCAACGTTTGAGGAACGCCATCCCTCTGTCTGTACAATTGTTCATCTTGTTCGAAACGGAACGCGTTTTACGTTTTACGTGGTGAGAGTTGGTGGAATCGAATTTCGGTACTGGCCTTCTAGCTGAAGAGGTGGTGGAAATGGACCGACGGCCACGTTGGTAAATTGCTGGTTTGTTATCTCGCCACTTCAGGGTGGCTACGGTTCGATTGGTGACTTGTGAGAGGGTGGCAGAGAGTTGTACTTTTTGTGTGCACAGCTCGAGACAATTAGAGCATCACATATTGCCGCCACTGTTCTCGTCAACGCGATACATAAGTTGTGGAACTTTCTGAATCGCGTTTATAAAATGGAATTATGTTTACCAAAGCGTGCGCGTGCAACGTGATTCTACTGTGTTTCTAAAAGGAAATTGTCAGAAACATGTATCTGTAATTGTTTTGCGCGGTGTAGGATATCTCAATTCGAAACACATATTCGGTAATTTTTGGGTAATTTATATTATTTTTGTTTTCCTTGTTAGTTAGTTTGTTGCCAGTTTTTGTTTCCATTAACGATATGCGAAATGGTCCGACAAAATTTGTTTTACCCTAGCATGTCATCTGTATTAGCAAGTCGATGGAAATAGTGCACTGGCTGTTCCATGCCAGCAATTGAAATTATCCATTATTTCATTTGGAACAATGAATTGAAATGAAATATTCGATATGTAAAAATGGTTATCAAAATAATCGAATTATAAAATAATCATTATTTCAAGCATCACTTTCATCTTGCCATGCTTATATTCTACAATGTTTTATGATTTACGACAACCTTACAGAAAATAGACAATTGTATATCTCTATTAAATGTTCGTTCAACGACTTTCGTGTTATTAATCTGTCTAACGTATGCTATCTAAATGGTATAAGTATGCTATCTAAATGGAAAAGATGATTATTACTAATTCCATCAACAAGAATGCCCGCTGCGATTCACATTTCCCATTATAGACATCGCGAAACTTCTGGCGACCATTTTCAAACGTTCAGCGAAGAAATGAGCAAATAGATTAACTACCACCACTTTCTTGCCTCTTTCACGCACTTGCGTTTACTTTTTCCCCCCGTTTCGGCTTCTTCCTTTCCTCTCTCACAGCCACTTCATCTTCTCACCCGCTGCTTCCTCTTAACTCCACCGATGTGTCTCACAATTCTCCGGCGGAACTATTATATATACCTTTATTACCAGTTTCGTCTAAAAATATCGCCCCCTTTCAAAGAGCCGGCCATTCTGTTTACCAAACAAATCGTTTGAAAATCGCGGCATTTAAAACTGACTTCGAGTGCGAACCCTCCCGGAATCGTTCTATTATTATAGTATCATTGTACTATCGACTAACGACCAAAGTACATGCATATGGACAACAATAAAGTATGTATATACAAACGACAAGTCCAGCACGGCGAGAATCACGTCGGATCGGAACAACGACGCAGCCGCGAGGTACAAAAGTATAATGCGAAGGTGTAGAAGTTGTGGAACACCAAGGACCGGAATCCTCTGGGACTAACATTTGTCAGTGTCCATTAGTGGGTTGGCAGGAGGACATTTAACGCGACACGACGTTAAAGAGTTGTGTATTTGCGATGTTAAATGAACCTTGCACCGTGGGCGACGATTGTGCAGCTGCGAGAGTGGCTGCAATCCTCTTTCTCGTTCTCCTCCGTTGGACGCCGTTAGAAGAGGCTCCTCTTGAGGTGTGCCCATGCGAAAAAATGTGTAAGGATCGAAGGTACCAAGTGGAAGAAAGCAGGAGGCTACGAGTTGACCGTGCGTATATATAAATATATATTGTATTATATTGTATACACTTCTTTCTATGTGTATATAACATATATAAAAATATATAAAAGTTTCTCCTGTACTTGGTCCACCTTGCGCGTTATCGGGAAAGAAATGAGTGCACGCTCGAATGAAATTAATCGATGTAATTGCAATAAGAGTTATAGGCAGAATTCTATTAATAGTTCACGTATGTAGTGTGTGGTGTGAATTATGTTGCCAGTTGTTTCTTTGGCAGAATTTTTTTATTTTGTATAGGCTAAATGAGACCACTTACAAGGTGATTAAATAAGACGTATTTTGGAAATATTTCATCGCATTTGGCATGTCAGAGCGTGCATGTTTGTTATTACATTTTTTAGCGGAAGTAAATTTATTTGACAGAATTTGAATCGCACGAATTAATTCTGGAGCTTTCTCAGAAATTACTACATATTATTATTGTTGCTATTATTGCAGCATCGTAAAGCAAAGGCATGCAACGAAAACTAATCAAAATAGTTAATATAAAATTGTACTTCGTGATCTCAATCTGTTACTCTGATACATCAATGTTTCATTAATTACCGGAATTAACTACGCATCGATATCTCCGATATCATCAATCAGAAATTATGAAGGAAATTCGAATATTCTATCTCGTCTAATAACAATCTATTCATCGATCTCAAAAAACGGAAAATAAACACGAAAATAAACAGATGTTCAATACGAATAATCCGAAACGTTATCGAAACATTACAACCATTCAATAAACCGTCGATCGACGCGTCCAATAATATCGTCCCAACGAAACTATCCAAACCAAAGAAACCAACGACACCGTTCATCCTCCCTTAACACCTGTACGTGTCTCCGCAATCACCAACTATCAAGCTGCGCACGAGATTAGATCCCAAGACGTTTCCTGCGATCGACGACAGTACATTAACAACTTACCTGTCTCCATTTCCGTCTCTCGTTTGCCGCACGCCCACAGCGCTATAAATTAAAGCCACCTAGCTGTTCCATGGTCGCGGCTCTACGTTGGATTTATGCGTGATTAACATAAAAGACAGGTGCGCGTTTTCGTGCACAGAGGCACGGTCCCATCGTTCGAGACCAGTTCATCTCTCTCGCCGGAATTAATAACACGTTCCAAGGGATCTCGATTTAGCAACGTCGTAGGGTTTCGACAAGGTGCAATCGTTTCGACGTGGATTTTAACGACTTAATCGAAGGCACGGGATCGCGATGATCGATGCTTTCACCCGCAGCGAGACGGTGGTGTCACTTGTGTGGTCCACCCTTGCATTTCATTCTTTCTCCTTCTTCATCCTTTTTTTTCTTTTTACTGTGTTCCTAGACCGTTCGCAGGGTGTTTATCCTTTATTCCTCCCTTTTCGCATGGTTTCTTTGAGAGGCACTCGCATTGTCGCAGATCCATCGGAAGAATGCGAACCCGCGGACGAAACTGGCACGGTCGATTTAATTTCTCGCTGATTTGGATTATCGAAAGGCCTACGTGACCGGCCAGTGGACCGAGCTTTCGACTTTGTAACGAATTCGTGCAGCAAACAGACCCTTCGTGTTCGATGATTGTACATATAGGTATATACATGTGGAGATTGTTGAGTGAATTTAATGTTTAAATAATCCGCAAGGGCGTAGAAAATATATTACGTTTATTTGCCGAAGCTTGAGAACATAAATAGTAGACGAAACTTGCCGTAATAATTTTGTCTAATTTAAAATATATAGGCACCTATATTTGTTAGTTAGCATTATCGTATTTGTTTTGCTTCTTCTAGGCTTTTACATTTTGCTCGATGCTGGCATTTAAACATTTAAGTAATTTTAACGAAGAAAATTGTGGCGGAACAGTTTCATGAAAATTTGTATATTTTCTAATGCTCCTAATAAATTACAATAATTCCAGAACCAATCATTTTTGGCTGCTTAAAGTAACCAATCTTCTTAAACTATAAGCACGTATTTTTATCGTTATTATTCAGATGAAGAATTTTCAGGGACCGCATAAAAGTTCGCATAAAAGTAAATAGGAAAAATATGACCCAACACTTCAGACTGTTTCAATTTTATCCTGCGACGTATTTTTCTATTTCGAAGGGACTCACAAATACATCCTGCCCCAGTTACATAAAACACATCGAGCAGAATAGTTCCACATATACATATCTACATTCCTCCCAATTTTTTGCCCATAAAATTAACCAGTCGAACGAGCATCAATAAGCGTCGAATAATATATATCGTTCGTCTCCTTTCTCTATAATTTCGACAGTTCGAAAGTGACGACCCGAATATGGCAGCTTTCAGAACGAGAAAACCAGAGACGTGCAAAAATTGACTTTCGAGGGGGCTCTATTATTAAGTACTCCGTGGACAATGCCGCATATATAGAGTAACACAATGAGTCAAGTTGTCACTGTCACGACGTTCCATGGATCGTTAGAGATTCAGCAAGTACCACAATGGGGGGGAAAAAAGAAATATTTGAATATAGTGGAAGTTGTATAGACGCGATATTTGTAACTGGCGAAACGAGTTCAATTCCAGTGACCTCTTCGCCTTCGGGCGACATTTATCGAGGAAACGAAATCGATGTCCGTTATTTCAACGAACCACGGGTTAAGATAGGAGGAAATAACGTCAACTGATACATGAATGTTTAATGGGGGAAAAAAGTACAGTGGATGGTTTATCGTAGTTTTGTCAGTTTTAGAAGGTCCTCGATATTTAGGAAAAGTCCAGAGGTGCTTGTAAATGGTGAACTTTCAAAATGAGGGTAGTTAACTAAGTAATTCTACCTTAAATTCAATTTACTAAATTCACTAGGCCATCCGTCTTAAAAATTGTAATTTCGTTTGAACATATACTGTCTGCCCAAATATCTATTGTACAATCCATTTTTAAGTACGCAAACTTATTGCGTTTGTTATAAATAAAGAAATCATTTTGAAACGCACACAATCCGGATAGCTTTTGAAAATGATCATTTATCATTCGGCAGCAGTTAAATTTATCATCGTCGGTACCATCAAGATAATGCATTCTTGTACACCAATGGCGTGGGTACTTCGTCGCTGAAATTCGCAAAACGGCGATAAACGGATCCAATCAATCAATCGTCCAATTGTAACTACCTTATTCACCAAAACAACTATATAACAAATACATATAAAATAATTTAACTCGATTCACGTTACTCCATACTCCACCAATTCGTTTCCAAACGAATCATCATCGACGAGATCCGCCTGTTTCCGATCCTCCGCTTACGTCAACTAGGACGCCATCGCAGCTGTAGCTGAACTCGAACGAATTAGTCGTTGGCGTGGCACGAATAAAGCAATCTCCCTCTCTCTGTCCCTCTCTTTCTCTCAATTCCCCTTTCCCAGTGTTCTTTTACCTTACCCTTCGGAAATATTGGTCAAACCTGCCCCATCAGGAGGGTGATCGGGCAACGGGGGTGGAAACAGGACGGTGAAGGGTGCAGATCCGTAAGGGTAACCCCTGCACACGAGCCCACACCCCGCCTCGAATTACTCACCAGCCTTCTTCCCTTTACCATCCAGTTTTACCCGAAAATCCAAAAACGAGGGGATTTGCTCGTGTGTGCGGAAGGAACGTTGCGTGGGGTCGTCTACCTCTCCGCCATTCTCGTCACCCTGCACTCTGGATCCCCTCCCAGGAACGGGAATTTCTGCCATGTTTTGGGCACTTTTCTCCTCTGCAACATAGTTTCGATACGGGCGAAAGTTATCGACGATGCTTTTTCATCGCGATCGAGAACGTATAATATAGATATATATTGGTCCGCGAAGAAAATCGGGAATTTTTGGGTTTTTCGTTTGCTGTTGTTTTCGAAGAGGGTTACTTGCGTTCAGATAAAAGTGACACGTCCGGTCACTTTTCTGCTTCCTTAAATCTCTTCACGGGGGTAGCCGAATCACACGTCAAACGCAGAGACAGACGTTTTTGTTACGAAGAGAAGAAAAAAAAAATATATATATCGTGCGAGCCTCGGGTCGCCACCACCACCACCATCACCACCACCACCACCGTCGATGGCGTGTAAGAGTACGCGGTACCGAGATGAAAGGGGGTGAAGGACGGCAGAAAATGTAGGGTGGTTTTAGGTCCTCCATTCAATTTATCGACGGATTGACAGCTCTGTTAGGCCCTTGTTACGCAGGAGCACGTTACCCCGAAAAAAGGAAAAGAGAGAGAACCAGAGCAAGAAAGAGAAAACTCGTGAGAGGGGTGGACGATTCTAATCGTATACTTCTTTTCGTCTTGCATACGTTTCCGGATGAAAATAGTCCGTTTCGGTGGATGCTTCCTCGACGAGGGTACGTCTCACGTGTGTTCAGAAAACTCGTAACTCCGAGAGAGAGAGAGAGAGAGCAAAAAAAGGCAATAAAAGAAGCAGAAAAAGAAATGCTTCATAGTCGCGACCATCCAGCGTCGCTGAACAGAAATTTGCCCGATCGACACCAAAAAAATAATTGTCGATCGTATCGTTCGACCGTTGACCCGTGGAAAAGATATCGAAATGAATCGTTCCCTCGTGAGACTCGTTCGCTTCATTGAACGCTTCCACAAATTGTATACCAATGATAAGCCGGGCTGGTTGGACGCTGCTAAACCGAACTTCAGAACACGAGAAAGAGAAACACGTAGTAACGTACTGCCACTGATCACGGACGTCGCGACGTTTGATTAGGACGTCGAGTTCATACAAGACTTGCAGTTGAACCGACAGTGACGCATCGCGTCGAGGCGCCAACGAGCTCGGCTACTCGCAGTGAAATTATTTGCTCGGCACTCTTTGAAACGGACCGTTTACTCGACGCCCCTTGCTAAATCGCTGGGCCAACGAATTCTTGTTTTTTTTTTTTTTTTACTTCTCCTCTCTCGCGGATCCGATTCTTCTTCACAAATACTAAACGGTTGACCAACGGTCTTGGAAAGTCCAACGGAGATCGATGGATCTTTCAACTGGCCAGGTGCGCTCTGGTCAACTGTTACATTCCCGGATACCTTTACGACCACTCGTGTACCTTCACCCCGTGACCCGGCTTTCACGCAGAACGAAGGCCCACCGATTAATCGAAAGTCGCGAGTGGACGCGGAAGAAAAACCCGGGGATCTTATTGGGGAAGAGGAAAAAAAAATTTGGGGTGCGTCTATCCGCTTAGAGAACGACGCCGTGCAAACTGGCACGGGAACGATTCCTTTGTGTATCCTTAAAGGCAGCATCGATACGCTGAAGATGCGTGGACATATAAGTACGTTTGCGATGGAAACTGCATTCGATTTTTTTTCTTACATTCCTTTTTGTTCGACACTTTTGTGCTGACGCTTCTTTGATAGCGAATAACGAATGCGTAATATTTTAACGAACCGAGACCTGTGACTTCTATGTACGTAGTTTTTTTATTTTCTTTTTCCAGTTTCTTTTATCATTGGTTGTTATGATATAACCGTTGTAAGTAATGAAAATGAATTTTGTTCCTTTGTACATTTGAATGGAATTTATCGTTGCTTTAATATCGTGCAAATATAGGCTGCATGGTTTCGGAGTTTCAGTCAGATAGGACAGCTTTGCATAAGAATTTAAGTAGCAAGCGTCCTGTAATGTTTCTCACTAAAATCACAATAGATGGGGGCAGTCTGTTAAGGCCCATTTGTTCAACCATTTTTTTCTTACTCTGCCCTTTCTTATCAAAATGGAATTCCTACTTGTGCATTTGTACACTTTGCCTTTGGACTCGAAGTTACATTATGTACTTACCGCCTGCTTCCCCTTCTATTTTTAAATTCGCAAGTTGATTGTTTTATGACATATTTCGAAGAAGCTTTTGATACATTGACTTCCTAATTTATCCGATGAAAATACTAATTAAAAAAAAAATTTAAGTCAATTCCTACGCAATAATCCTCCCTGTCACATACAAAAGATTTAAAAGCAATTCATATTTTGTCCCCTAATTGAAGACACTTCTATGGGATTTCTGCCTCCGCAAAAAACGCTACCTCATTATTTAATCCTACTTAGAAAAAAAAATGTGTGTACAGGGTCGTTAAAAAGTGCTGCAATAAATCAATCAACGAGGGATGTTGGCTGATAGAAAAATAATCTGGAAAAAAGTTAACACTACGGCAACAAAGAGGAAACTGGATTGTAGGATTATACTCGTGGATTAAGGTATTCAGGTATTCAACGACCAATTTAATTTACAGCAGTGTTGCTATCATTCGAATTCCAATAAAAGCACGGTATTGTGTTCAATAACCTGGCGGCTTAAAAAAAGATTGTAATAAAAAATCCAGCTACAATGCATAAGTCAACTTTCCAAATTTGCGAGCAATAAAGAAAGGTAATTGTAGGTCGAAAGATAACCAGATGCCTGTGTTAATGTGCACAAAAGCGCCGCTCATTCGGTTCAATAAAAACTATGCTGTCAATCAGAGGAACGTCGTTTTAGGTAAAACAGTGTTCGAAATTCTTCGCGCAGGTACGACACCGTGTTCCATAAACCTTTATAACTCGGACAACTTTACCACCTACGACCTACTATACTTTTTGGGACACGTTTTTACAGCCTATCCAGTTATGAGAAAACGTGGAAATCCATAAATCCAATATTTTCCGCTTCTTTAAAATATAATAATATCCTAGCGCTACAACCGACATACCGTGTGCCAAGCAATGCCAAGTTAAAGTTGACATGTCACAAATAATTAAACAATCACGTATCTGCTTCTTCAATGCTCCAAAGATCTCATGCAAATTTCGATCACAAAAGCAACAATACTCCATGTATACGTATAAAACGTTTATTCAACAATATTTTTACCATCGAACCAAATAATCTAAAATTTCTGTTAGGATTTCCCTTACTGCCCCCAATTTTATATTACTCGAATCATCGCTTGACTCCGATCCGAATTGAGTTTCGACACTTCCATGAGCTGACCACCTAACGAAAAATACCAGAAAGGATTCGACACGGAAGAAACGACGATAAAGAGATGGCCGGCGAAAAAAAAGGGAAAAGGAAAGAGAAGAAACGAACATGATCACGTTTCTCCTAGACCAGCTGGCCTGTCCAGCCACGTTTCTATTCGCACGCCACATGTTCGCCGATGGGCGAACACAAAATTAATACGGGATCGGTGTTATTAGGCCGGGTCATTAGACCGTTATCGAGCCCGGATGATTAGGCGAGTCGGTAATAAGGATGCGTTCAATTTTATTTGATCGATAACGAAACGATAGCCGACCGACGTTTCCGTGTTTAAAGCACGCGTTCCTATCACCGTGTCTAAGGTCCGGGCAAACACACCCCGGCGCCTGTCTTGCGAAATGGAAAACAGAATTGCCTCGTCGCCGGGCTATCGTGCGACGAAACTTTTCAACCTGGGACTTTAGCCTGTCCCTCTAATCGACAAATTTTTTTTTGTCTCCCCTTTATCAACGATCTGTCGTTAACGCGTGCATAAATATTTAGTCGGCCGAATCGTGCGTTTCGACTGGATTACGTCGAGTTTCACTTCGTGTTCGACGGCGTGGAGAAACTTTGGTCGAGTTTCTGGATGATTGGGAAAAACTTATCAATGGCCCTCGGAGATTCGAGGGAAAATACGGCGATCCATTCTTCGCCGCGCGCGAAAAAAAGTATGGGTGCCTTTGGATCGTTGCAAAATGTCGTTGCACGAATCGGAGCGAAATAAAAAAGACCTCTTCGGGCGTAGTATCCATGGCGAACGAATTTTTTCTTGTGCACAGATGAACGCATAGATTGAAGATTTCGATCATGCTCGAATCGAAGCTGCCGCGCTCTAAGAAGACGGAATAAAAAGTTTCAATTATGCTGGATGGCATATTTAAATCCATAGAAAAGCTTGGTCGTGAGATTCGTATCGACTGTAACGGTCACCGATCGGAAGAAAAATGGTGAAAAAGGGAGGAAAAAAAAAGAATGTCGTCCACTCGAGAGACGCAACTGAATTTCACAAGCTGACTCGTATACGTACATCCTCTGTGGCCCGGCCGTGACCAACGGTTGCTAGTCAACCACAGATCAAGATATCGATTTAATCTGTAGCACTGCGTCCTATGTAAAGCGGTTTCGGCTGACAATGGACAGATTTCAAGGTAGATTGGTTTGCATAAATTGGACCTGCGCAAGCATGCGGATTTCCGTTGGAATTTCCGTTTTTCGTGAAAGAACATTCGCAAAAAAAAAAAAAAAAAGAAGAGAAAGAAATGGACGAACCGTTCTCCGCGGGCAACCGCTGTTTCGTTCTGATGATTTTCCAATATTTTATACAATTCGTTCCACAGAATTTGCTATAACAGGACGTGTTTGTCGAAATTTTAACGACGTTTGGGCATTCTTGAATGTTCGTGTAATACGCGACTTTGGAATCTGTTCTATGGGTTTGCGTACCTCGAGAAATATTTTGACACTACGGTACCAGTGATTTCTAAACAGTTTGCGTCTGTTTGCAAACTCTTGTCTTGAATTATGAAAGCAAACGCAGCAAGATTTTTGTGGTGTTCCTGCGGGACAGAAAATAGTGTAAGGGGTAAAGGCGTATTTTTGTACCGCGTCGAAGAACGACTGTACGTTGCTTTTGGACAGCTCGATGGATTATCGAGATTATAGAGGACTAGTTTGTTTACCCTTTCTGCGACGAACGAGGCTGATATTTTTGGAGAACATCGAGCAAAGCGTTAAGGGGGGTTGAGTCGAACGTGTCACTTTGTCTACGTAATATAGTACCGGAAAAGAAGGAGTAACTTCAAGTAGAATTAAAATTAATTGGTGATTTAAGGGATATATATTGTTGAGTTACTGTCTATTCTTATTAAAACAACAGTTTAAGCTGTGTGAAATTTGCAGAATTGATTCGTTGCAATATGAATTGTGTAAAAATAATAATGCAGTGCAAAACGCAGTCAGAAGAAAATTACAGAGTATTATTTTTGCTTTCATTAGTGATAAATATAAACGTCATGCAGGTACGGCGAAAGAAAATAATTTTGAAAACAAGAAATTAAACGATATCTCAACGATCCTATAACACTACTCGAAACAAGTGTGTCGATCATCGCGAATAGAAAGATCCCTTTTAAAATAATAACAGCCAACGCATTTTCGTCTCGCCAAGAAGCAAAGCGCAAAGCTACTTCTAACTTTACAATGCAAACACCCACCAGGCTACCCACACCCACTGACATATATGCAAACAACGATTCCACCGAAACAGCCAACCGACGCGAAAAAGAAAGATTGAAAAAAAAAAGAATCACCGTGCAATTACATTCGCAACCCCGATGGAAAAGTCAAAGACAGCCACGAACATCAAGGAACAATGACCGCCCGTTTGTCTCGAAAAGAATTCCTC
The DNA here is from genome assembly GCA_963667235.1 of Nomada lathburiana. Taxonomy (NCBI): domain Eukaryota; kingdom Metazoa; phylum Arthropoda; class Insecta; order Hymenoptera; family Apidae; genus Nomada; species Nomada lathburiana. Next base: position 9,636,715 of record OY763897.1, on the reverse strand, counting down.
GCAGGTCGCACAAGTTCTCGAATCGGTTAGACGAAAAGGTATCCATTAGACCCTGGGAACATCTTTCTTCGTGGAACAGTGTACAAAGGTAATGCAATACAATTGACCAGCGCTGGGCGAAATCATTGCGAGTCAAAGTTTTCTAGTCCGCCCGCGGCAGACAAGGATAGGAAGTGCGTGTCTTTTCTACCGTGAGCAGTGTTTTGTTGGCAGCCCCGAAGCCCCCGGTATTTTCGTACCTGATGATTTGCAGCAGTAAAATTATAAAAGTGCGGACGGCCCCCAATAAGTCTACGTTTGTCCTGGATACGTCGGGACGTTGGCAGACTCGAGCAGGGATAGAAGGTACGGGACACTTTTAGGGTCCCCCTATTGTGCAAAACTGGAGCAGTCCTCCAAAATTTTAATTGCCGGTACTACTCTCTCGTTGCATGTTCCTCGTGCTCTCGCCTTTACCACCACCATCCACGTTGGCGGAGCTTCGCCTTGGAAGACACTTGGTAGACATATTGCAGCCTTTAATGGGATCGCCGAGAGAAAGAGAGAGAGGGAGAGTGAAATGTTCCAGCGGTTCGTAGCCATACCCTAACAACGTGACACTTAGCATTACGATTCGTCGATATGCAAACGGTTCGAACAACCCTTAGGTCCGTTTTACTGCCAAACGAAATATTGGCCAGTCGTTAGACTATTTGGGAGCAGAATTTTTAAGGTCAACCGTAGTTCTGGATTTTTCCTCTTTGCCTAACCTTTTTGTACAATCCTAACCGTCGTAATTCTCCGGGGCAATTTATTTATCCGTTTTTAGTCGAGGAAGGAGTTTCAAGACGACACGCATTACTGAATATGCACGAAGGATCGCGAACAGAAATCGGCGGCGTTCTCGTGTCAAATGTCGCGCGGTGATGAATGAGCTTCAATTGTTCACTTTACACCGATCGCACAGTGCTAGCACGCGTAGCAGGTATGCGAAAGGGTTAGAGACCTCATCTGGCGCACAATACCCGAGCACCAGGTAGAGGCTCACGCTTTCACATCGGACGCCCAAGGGTTAAGTATCGTAATAATTGCCAATAATCTGACCATTGTAAACAGTTTTTCCTCGCGCCCGTCAAACCAATTTCTAAGCCTAAGCGCCGAAAAAAAAGAAGAGAAAAAAGAACAGCCGGTTTTTCTGTTTGCTCTTCTTATCTCTGCCATTGCGAGGATTGCATAATACGATAGCGCAGTAACGTTCCCGTGTTATTTGCTAACCCTTTTCAAACTCGAAGGTAGGATTAAGATTACTCTTTCTTCCTTTTTTTCTGTCGTTCTGAAACAAGGGATAGGATCTCGTTGGTCGATGTTGCATGACATTGCCGGCAGATTTTGGACTTACGTAAAACGGACAACACTACCGGCGCTCGAACCGGTATCGATTGAATCCCTTTTTATAGCGATCACGTATTTTCCTCGCGATTTATATAAAAGCCGACCCTATACCTGTCGCTTCTTCACAATATTTTGTCAGGCTTGTGTGCGGAAGTACTTTTCGGGTCGTACTCAATCTCGCCGGCCATCCCGCCCCATCGTCGTCCCACCGATGAAATGTTTAAGATGCTCGTTCTATCAAAGGTTCGTTTTTACGCGATTACATTCGTTACAGGAATTAGTTAATTCGGTTGCTGTCCATAGGGGATGCTTGTTATATACGAGAGTGCGTTTAATTGGAGCGATACTGAAAATGGGAGAATAGAACGGTATACCTATGAGTGGCGATCGAGTTGACTGATCAAAATACATAGTACCGCTATACTTTCTACAGCTAAAAAGGTAGCAACATTATTGTAGATCTAATTGAAAGTTTCCGAGGAATTTTTAATAATCTCTTTCGCTAAATTCTCAAAAGACCCTACGAGGACTGAATCTGCGTTGACGTTATTTTTTCCATCACAATTTGTGATGGTTGCGCCGCATTCTAAATTCATAAATAATAAATCCAGGCAAAGGATTAAAAGCAATAGAATATTCATTACCGCCGCCGTAACATTAATTCCATTACCCAAATGAAATATTCAAGATGATCGACCCCGCCCAAAATGATAACAAATTTTATCCCCAACAATTACAAACACCCACGCTTATATCCGATACATACAGTTTCGCCCAGCACCGATCTCGTTACATCAATTCAAACGCATCATCCGAACACTTCATCGGCGGCTGAGTACAGCGATCGGTGCGATGCATAAAAAAAAAAGGGAGGAAAAAAATGAACACCCCAGGAAAGAGAAGTGTCTCGCCGGTCTCGACCGCTGCGCTAATTCACCGACCACGCTTCGAGATTCCGCCATTCGATCATCCCTCGTCCCTCGAACCCCGGTGGTATCACAGATCTTCCCGTCTCTATCCAGAGAACGACAACAAGCTGACAGGGTGGAGAGCGTGCTCTCGCGACCGTGCACGACACACGCTCGCACGCATACACGCACACCTGAAAGGTAGCGCCTGCGACAGGGGTGTTCGTTCGGTTTTTTAACGTGCACGAGCGTGTGTGACGGTCCCGTAAGTTTTTGGCTGCGGGCACGCGCTGCGCACGCCCGATACAGGCAGGTGAGAGAAGGAGAGCACGGGTGCACGCACGAGCGTGTGTCTCGTACTTTTCACCCCCGAGAGTAAAAAAGCAAAAAAAAAAGCAACCCCGGGGGTTACGAGGCTGAATTCAGGGAAGGAGAGGAGGGTCGGTTTCGATAGAATTCGTTTTTTCCCGAAAAACAGTGGGAGCCCCGTGTGCTCTCTGGCCCATTGTGCGTATTGCGTTATCGCCGCACGGAAGTCGCGAGCCACGAAAATTCCTGTCGCCCGCCGCGATACCGCGATGTTTGCCGCGGTGCAGCCTGCGTAAATTGTATTGTTCGCCGCTCGTTCTTCTTTTTTCTATCTTTTTTCTTTTTACTCCGCCGACTGCAAGAGACGCCGAAAGAGACCATGGAAAACGCGTGATAGAACTGCATATCGCCGTTTTTTTTTTTTTTGTTGTAACGGTGCAACGAAAACTTTTTTTGTTCGTGCAATACCTGGACGAGATTTTCCTTTCAGTTCGATTTTTCGGGCGCGCTTCTTGCCCGTGCATGTCTCTGATCTTTTTTTCTTGCTCGTTATTGAAGTACTTCCGTTGGGGTAATACCCGGCTGCTGTTCGATTCTGATGCGGTTTATTGAAATGTTTCATGCTACTTTGACCGCGTTGAATTTTCAGTTCAAGATCCGAGTTTCCAGCCGAGAACAAAAAGGGTATGTCTGTCGCGTGAAAACGAATCGTCTTTCATGAAAATCATTCTCTCCACTCGTCCGCTACTTTTTATCATTCTTGCGGCTCGCGATCTGAAGGGGTGAACGACGGTGCACGAGTTCGGTTTATACACAGTTGCAGAATATCGTCGATCTTCCCTTCAACCCCTCCACCGACGCGACTCATCCACTCGCTATCTTTTCCCTCGCAGGTTTCACCGATTACCCGCCTTCTGCGGCCGTCCTCGTCCATCGTGACACGACAGAGAAGTGTATACAGTCTTCCCTACACTCGCAAGCTCCCCCCACTCTTAAAGATCACGCTTGCAGGTTCACCCTGTCTCATCGTCACGCTCCATCTCTGTCACTCTCCTTCCAACACGCTCCATCCTCGTCCGTCGTCGCTGCACGCTCCAAAAGTATCTACTCTCGCTATCTCTCTCTCCACCCTTAACGTCCACCGCTAAGCCCATCCTTCTCTGACACACCGGACGACCCGCTTCATCCCCCTTCGGGGCACGTTTCTGCGACTCGCGCATCTAGGGTTGCGATTCGAGAGGGTAAAGTAGCCGAGCGAGGGTGGGGATACAGGGGTACGTGGTGGGGACACGGGTTTGGTAAGGAGGGGGGATGTTTGACTACAGCGAGCGCGACTCGATTGTCAGTTAGTATTGGGTTAGGTCAGCCCAAAGTAACGTCGTGTTCGTCGTCGGTCCTCGTACACGGACGGCGACGTTTGTTGTTTATAGTAGAGTAGTAACACGTTTTTACATACCTTGTTTCTTCATCTCTGTTTTTGTTTCCTTTTTATTTCGTTTCTGTTCGCTCGCTTTGTTCCACGAGATACACACGTACACGATCAGTTCCTCTCTCAGGACGTGTCGGTACAGGGACGAGGAAACGAGAAAAGTTGCGCACGGTCTGTGGTTCGTCCAACGCGGAGAGAATCCGGTGATTAACACCCGCGTGGTGGATCGTTGTAACGACGAGGAAGAGGATTCTCTAAGGGAAGGAGATAAGGAACCGTACGGCCGAAATCTTTCGCGCCCTACGATCATCGATCTCCATTTGTGCAGTGCCACCAGTTTCTGGGTTATACGTAACGCGCGAATCTGTATAACATCGTCCTGTTCGACGCTGTCGTCGGAAGTGTTTCGAATTGTGCGCCAATTGTGGATGGAATGTCATAGTGAAATCTCGCAGCACGGATCGTAGAATGGCACTGTCTTATCTTCAAGAGGCTCAAATTAACGCAGGTACGTTTCACGACGGTCCTCGAACCGCGCGAGAATCGAAAACGTAATCGTCGTCGCGACACCGACGGATCGAATCGACTCAACGGGGAGCAGAGACAGCCGATGTCAACTTCGCCCGCTGGTCGACCATCGAAACAATAAATTGCATAAATAACTCTGATAGATTTCATCGAGTCACCTGCCTGCGTCACGCCCGGTTGGAAACAAAAGGGGCTCGATGTTTCGCACCTCGCGTGTTTATTCAGCCAACGCGGTCCCGCCTTCTTTCCTTTCCAGTTTCGTACGCGCCACGTCCGGTGATATTTTAATTCGCGTTATTTGTCGCGACCCGCGCGGCCAAAGAAAGACGAATAGCGAAAAGTTTTCGCGTTCAACGGGCACGCCAGCGTGGCTGGCACGGCGCCAGAGTCTAAAAGCGCTCGCGGTGACACGCTCGTGTTGTGACACATTGTAAACATCGATAAGCCAGGAAGACGTGAAATTGTTCTAGAAAAGGGAGAGTGTAGAGAGAAAGGGGGGTGAGCTCGAATTTTTGGGGAAAATGAAGGTGAACGATTTTCGCGGTTGCAAACGTCGTCGTTGGCCAAAAATAGACGGGCCTCCGTGCGATTGCTCGAAAATACACGGCGAAGCGTGAACTTAGTGAGCCGCGATCGATGACGTAGTAAGTAGTAGAATTAAAGCCTCGCTCGCCGGCCCCTGGATATTTTGACAAACGTGCAGCCGAATTACGGGATCAACAGTTGCAGAAAAAAAAGATAGAACACGGTGTTTGAAGAGGTCGTAACTTAATCTTGTCTCTTATTTCGTAACGTTCGTACTATTCATTGACGCGCATTCGTAACCATAATAGTTCATTGGTAAGCAGTTTCGTTACACGTATGTACACTTGCTCGGGACACATAACCCGACTGTTATTCAGAGTCGCGACGATCTCGATCAGAAATTGAAAGGGGAAATTTGAACACAATTTTCTACAGACTTCTTACTTATTCTTACTTATTGCGATACAAATGCAATATTTGATTATTAAATAATTCTGTGCGCTTAAGTATAATCGTATAGAATGTCCATGAAGGGAAAACGAGACGGAAAAATTTACAGCTGGTTCCTCGCATATTTTTAACCGTCGAGAAATCGGTGCATTTTTTTATTGGGCTACGAGTATAACAGCGGGAAGTCGAGCACAGCAGAAATTTTTATTCGGACCTGAGGGAAAGGGATTCGGAACGGAATATTGGGGTTGCGACCAATTAGGGAAGGGATGCGAGCGGGGGCGGTACTCCTGGCCGTGTTGCCGGGAAACGGCGATTGTAGGCTGCAAGAATCTTGGCCCACGTGAAGGGAGTTTTAGGGTAGAGAAGAAAGAGAATGGATCTTACGCGCCCTTATTGATTCACCGGGTCTCATTACGGTCCCTCTTCTAAACGGTCCATTAATTAGCAAGTGGCGGCCGAGCATGGCGGCTTGATTCATTGTTTTCTTAAATTAAACTTCTCCTCTCGTCTCGCATGTAAATTGCCCGCGGCCTCCTTACGGCGAACCGAGCAATCGAAATTATACGAAATGCGCGCGGGTGATTTTAAGGAGCTCGACGAACTCGCTCGGATACAAGTTAAAACGACGATTATTATTTTCGCATGGTTCGTTAATTTAGCAAACGAGGCTTCCATTAATTCAATTAGCCTGCTGAATATCGCCGATCACGCGGATAAGCAATCATCGGAACGTGTAACCCAAATACGAGGGTTGCTCTTTTTCGGGACTGCTTGCCACGCATCCTTCAAAATTGTTCTTCGGTCAAATCATTTTCCAGCAAAATGTAGAGAAAAGATTAATCTTCCCGCGTTATCGCGTTGCGTCGCATCGATTAATTTAAGTCGATTATCGATCCGCCAACGATACTGGAATATTCCACGCGCATAAAAGACCCGAATTTTCGCATACGGCAAGAAAACTGTACAACGCGTTCTATAAAATGCACCGTCGCGTCGCTTGCACTTTCGCCGAGTCGTTGGCCTCAAGTCGAAGAGAGGCGGTACACACCGCGGTGACGTGGGTGGGAAGTCGAGGCTTATGAATGAACCTCGACGTACGGGAGTGTGAGTGAATGGAGGAGGATCGAGCTTCTCGCTCACGTGTGAGCTACGTGTGTGGGACGTCGTACAGGGAGGGACAATGAGGAGGGCAAGTTGAACGGGGACAGAGAGTGCACGCGGGAGGAAAAGATTCGTCGTACGATTCCGTGCACGTACCGTCGTTCATCGTTTTTTCCCTCTCTTTTCGCGCGGCAGACACGCGCCGCGACGCTCTTCAACTAATTTGTGTATACGTGAATTATATTTTTATTAGGGGTAGAAAAGTCGACCTACAACTTGTCCACGCTATTGTTTATGAAAAATCGTGTAGAATATCTGTGCATGTTGTGCATACGTAGATTGGGTATATATTTAATCGCATGTTTTCTCTTCGCTGTTGCAGGACTCATAGCCGGTCAGCATCTCGACATGAAGCAAGAATCCGAGAAACAGTCGCTTTCTCCACCCCTGAACAATAACACCGCGCAAGTGATGTTCCCGGGGATGGGCAACGCGGCGGCTGGTCTGTCGATGCTCACCCCGCAACAATTGCTGGCGGCTAGCAGAACTGCGGCCTTGATGGCCGCAGGAATCCCCATGTCCTTGCACGCGACCCTGGCCGCAAGCCCGTCTCTCTATGGACACCATCAGACCTTGTTCGGCGGTTGGGCACCACCCACCGCATCGTCGCCACCGTCACCCCTTCATCATTCACCTGGGCCGGTGTCGCCCGCGTTGAGCACAAAGTCGACGTCGAGACGCGGCACAGTGAACAACAATAACAATAACGTGGTGAGCAGCAGCGGGGACAGGATCACGAAGAAGAGTCAGGCGACCAAGAGGAAATCGCAGAAATCGAAGGCAGATACTGTGCAACAGTCTGTCGACGGCCCTGCTCCCCTTAGCCCGCCTAGCTCGGTCAGCCCCGAGGCGGGAAAAGATGGAAGGGACAAGGTGTTCACCTGTGGCGTCTGCTCCAGATCCTTTGGATACAAACACGTGTTGCAGAATCACGAACGCACGCACACTGGGGAGAAACCGTTCGAGTGCCCGGAATGTCACAAAAGGTGAGACAAGAGAGAGAGATTGCATTTGAATCGAAAGTTTTTGTAGAGATTAGAAACGAGGATTTTTTGTTCGTCCTAACGTCATTGCCTCGATAACAGGGATTTGGAATTTTTTATGTCACTAGATCGTTAAAGAAAGATTGATTACTCGAAGCAGATGATATCAATCGATTAGTCAAGAAACTATTCTCCATAAACCCGCAACGTAGCTGCTCTTAACAATACTTAATAAAGCCAGCCCGTTTAACACATTGACCAGCTCGTAACCATTGAAACTAAAGAAACGCTTCCTTTATCGTTACAGATTCACCCGAGACCACCACCTAAAGACCCACATGCGGTTGCACACCGGCGAGAAGCCATACCACTGCAGCCACTGCGACCGGCAGTTCGTGCAGGTAGCCAACCTGCGACGCCACTTGCGCGTGCACACAGGCGAGCGTCCGTACGCGTGCGAGCTGTGCGCCGCGAAGTTCAGCGATTCGAATCAGCTGAAGGCTCACCTGCTGATCCACAAGGGCGAGAAACCGTTCGAGTGCGAGCACTGTCAGATGCGGTTCAGGAGGAGGCATCACCTGATGCATCACAAGTGCGGCACCGGTATGACCGTTTCTGGTATTCCGCGGTCGCACGTCGCCTCCCCGTCGTTGGCCAGCGACGACCTGGACGAGGACATCGATATCGATATCGACGTGGAGATGGAGGAAACGGAAGCGACGACCCTGGGTATCAGAAAAACGAACACGCCGGTCAGACCGATGCCCCGTCAGTTCCCGAGCCCCGGTCTCAGTCCGTCGGTGACCCTGCCGCTGAATCTCTCCGGTATCGCTATGGATCTGCCGGAGCAAACGGAACCGGAGGACCTCTCCATGTCCACGGGCATGCACAGGCCGCACTCGCAGTCGAATAGCAGCGGCGGTTCACCCATCAGCCGTAGCCCGAGCAGCGACATGATCCACGAGGAGGACGACGAGGATCTGGATATGTCGGAGACGTCCAGCCCAAACAGCGTGTTCCTTCAGAATCATCGCAACAAATATACGCACCACTTCGCCGCGGCTAATATCGGACACGCGTCCTAGTGGAGTCTCTAGGGGTACGTAGACACAGCTACGTAGAAAAGCCACCCTGTACTTTCACTCGGTTCGATGCGTCTGCCCATGGAAAGGAACAAAACAGAGAAAAGACAGAACGGTTTTCTCCGATAGGGGTTGGAAAATAGAGGAGGGACGATAGCGGGAACGGAGAGCACCCAACGAAGGAGAGAAATGGAATGTTTTTTTCGTTTCAATTTTGGGCAGCTCTAGGCGAATCGAACCTCGCGGCTCACGATCGAATTTCGAATCCTCGACTCATATGTACACACTCATTCTCACTAACACGCCCACACAAGCGCGCACGCACGCACGCACACACACATACAGACATGAAACAATTGAATCCTCCACGCACCGGTTCACAGTCACTATTGTTAAGATGCTTTTTATAGATATATATATTATATTATATAGATGATTATTAATTATTATTGTACCTAGAAGACGAGGAGAAGGGAAATCGAAGCGTGTACGGCGGGTCTATTAAAGCATCCTGTGTAAAACGTGTAATTTAAACCGTGAACAAGACAAAGAAAACAAACGAATTCAGGGACGCGAGATTCTTCTTTTTTTTTGTGTCAAAGAGAGAGAAAAGAATTGATATTATATGTATATGTATATGTATACAAGTATATATATATATATATATGTATATATAAATATTATATATATATATATAAATATGGGGGTGGAGGAAGCGCACCCAGAATTTTCATTTCGGGGTGTTGGCTTTCTCATGTACATAGTTCCGTGATGGAGAGAAAGGAAGATCTGTATTTAATTAGTCGTTGTAGTTCCGCGTGTTTCGTTCGATAAAACCGTGACGATCAATTTAGATAGCTATTAATTATTAATATTATTATTATTATTATTATTATTATTATTATTATTATTATATAGATAGGTATCGGGAAAAGAAAGAAAATGCGAGCAGATAGCTTGCGCATGGTGCATGCGCGTTTGATGTATGTGCGCACGTGTGTATCGACACGCGTGCTATGAGTTACTAGCGTGTGCGCGAATGAATCGAGCGGGCATCGAGAGAAATGAAAACTAGAAGCCAAACGGAATGAATGTACTGGTATACAAGTTCCTCAGACAGTAAAAGTAGCGGGGCGGAGTGGCGTCGTTTCGCCAACCCTCTGTCGCCCTCTCGCAACTTCGCCGATTTATCGGACTGTCGTCGACGCCATGTTTCCTATTATTTTTTGTCACTTGCTTTTCAATTGCGTTGTTTAGTCGTTTACGATTATCTATCTATCACTATCGCCTCTCTTTTCCTGCTTTCGTTTTCTTCTCTATCACTTTTGTATTTATTTTATGTAAAGTGTCCACCTGTGGTTGCGCGCCACGTTGTTATCTATGCTACTCCACTTTTCTCTTTCTTCCCTTCCATTGTAACGCCACTGTGCGAGCAAGTTTGTTCAAATACATACGTGTACATACAAATTGAAACGAAGCAGAAATTGTCGCTACATTGTGCTACGTTTGAACTGCATAGCCTTTTTACACACTCATACACCCCCTCCTTTGCATATCCTTGCACGTCCTATATTACACGAATGGGCTTCGCTCGTGCGACACGTGAATTAAACAGGAGCACACCGCCTACCCTGAACTGGCTTTCTAACAATCAATCCAATCGCACCGAAGCATGCCAAAGCAGTAACAACGAAACCACGGTAAACTAAGCGAAAACCGTTTCACAATTCATCAACGTCCCAGTATTCCTCGACGGTCGTTCATCGAAGAATACCGAGATAAATTTTCGCACCGCGTCCGCTCTTAAGAATGACAAATCAAACGAACCATCGTCGGTCGCCTTTTCATTCGCCCATCGCAAAAAAAAAAAAAAAACAACAAAATGACACACACCCAACACCGTAAGCCGATCTTCTCGCGCGATCTCGATTCGCATCAATCCGTACAATAATCACAAGCCCCCAAATAATGCGCCTCCGACTGGATTCCTAACGAATCCACCCTGAAACGAAGGCGATCCTCTCTCGGCTCATTCTCACGCACAATCGTTCGCCGTCTTCTTCTTCGTCTCCAATTTCCGTCCTCTTTTTATTTTCACCTCGGACGAGCAGCCGGTTCCCAGGTTCCGTCTTTTGTGCTTTGCGGTGCCTGTCTGTTGTTTCGCGCGAACCAGTTTTCGCAACGATACAGAACGCCGCGTGGCGAAAATTCGCAGCCGGTGGTCGTCGTCCACGTCGCCGCAGTTCGTTTCATCCCTCCGTCGTGACTTTCTTAACCGGGGCCCGTGCTCCTCTGTCTCTCAGGAGCGTATCCCGCCTTCAATGGGAACGCTGATTTATGTCCGCTGGTCGGGCATGCAAATTTCATCGACGCAGCTTCGAGGCCGCCTCATTGTTCCATGGGTCAGTCCCGGGACGCTTTTCTGGAGCGTGAAGTGGCCCTGGACGCGTCATTCACGTCCCTCTTCCGGGGTCCAACTGGTCCCCGTTCGCTATTCGGTAGGAAGAAACGTGCCGCTTCTACGAGAAATCTAACACGACGCACCGCTAGGTATCTCGTCGGCACAAAAGGCGAAACGAGGGGGAGGTTTCTCTCGTCTGCGTTTCGTGCAAATATCGCTCGGGCCCCCACGAATTGCCCTCGTTTCGCTTCTATTCGATTCGTACGGCCGTTTCGCAAGAATGGGGAACGGGAACGGGCGCCGTTGTTGCCGGGAACAATTTCTTCTTGAACGAGAAAAGGCTGTTCTCTGTGTTTCTTTCGATTCCTGTGTTCTGGGAGCTTGCGCGGTGGAATGTTTGTGCGATGCTGGTCCGTGGGATGGTAACGGCGACTGCTGTCTATTAGTATTTTTTTCTTTCTTAGACGGGGAATTAATTGGAACGTCGATAGACGAGGGTGGAGGTGCCCGCGATTAGGACGAGACTTTGAAACGGATTTTAAAAAAGATGGTGACGATTGTTTGGTGAATCTCTTCTTTCGCGAATTTCGAGTTAGGCCCGATTGTTCGGACTAAGATTGAGTATCTTATCTTTTTGGCGTTATCGTTATTGATAACAGTTCAATTATTAACGGAACGGGTTCATGATTATTGGAGAATTTTCCAATCGTTTTTGCTTTACAGCTGATACCAAAATTATTGTTACATAAGCTTCTCCTAGATACGACTAACACCGGGCAGATTCTTCGATGCACAAAGTGATGTCATAGATTCCTACACTTTGTTATTAATTCCTATTATCAGGCAAAATTGTCGTGTCCTATAATAATTCGTTTCTCCTCGAATAATTTGCAAATCTTAATCGTTTAATAAACTATAAGTTGCTTGTCCTCTGACTAGAGTCACTGATTCTTTTTCCGTGCAAAGATATTGTAATTCAATTTCAAAGACACTTACGGTCATATCACTTTTACCACTGAGTTGCCTCACCTAGTTGTCTTATTGCACATATTAATACAGACTTTTATTGCATCGCGTGCGACACTTTTCCACGTGGCAATTTTAAAGGCACGAGTTGGCTGAGAGTGCCCTTCGACCAACGACCATCCTTGCGTCCCAGGAAAGTGAAAATTCGCTGGAAAACACATAAGGGAAACCGGCTCCGTCCCCGCTGCGTTACACTTTCGCCACATTCCTTTCGAAGGTCCCAGCTCATCCGTAGTTTTCGCTCGTTATTCACCTCCAAGCTTTCGACAACCGTTTTCCAGCCCACTTGTTTTTTCCTCCCTCTTTGAAACATCGCCCCTCTGTGCACGTGTTACGAGACATTTCTCCAGCTCGTCCCAACGAAACGTTGCGATCTTTCGTCACGGCTGTTCTCTTTAACAGAAACGCCGTTTCTCTTCCTCTCTTTCTTAGCAATCTTTTATACTTTGTTTTACTGAGATGTTCAATGAGTTCGTGTGGCTCTCATGGACAGGAAAATTTCACTTTAGTCAGAAGTATATTTCGTACTAGCTGATCGATCTGCTGGTTGGGAAGATCAGGCAAATTTGTAGTCTCGAAACGTTGTTTTGGGTCTAGTTTATTTGAAATATTATATTTTGGAAAGTACAAGGACCACTCTCCTTAATTTTAACTGCACTATCGTTGCCAGAGACGATAGAAATGTTTTTAACAGCCTGTACAATTTGGAATTTCGTGGAACGATTAAATTAAATAATTATTTTTGCTATTTGTTTACAAAAATCCTGAGCTTGCGAAATGAATGCTTCGCCAAATTATTGAACAATCTCTTTGAAATGTTTACGCGTTCATTCTTCATTTCTTTATCTCTATTACTCACTTTCGTTTCAATAGACGGTTCATCTCTCTCTCTCTCTCTCTCCCCCCCCCCCTTTCCCCCTCTTTCTGTTTATCCTTCGTTCACTAATTACTTATTTTCTTCATAAACGTTAATTAGTTTCGATATTAAACAAGTAGTTCGAGCATGGCGACAGAGGTCAGTAGGCCTCGACCTCGTACCCCGGCAAAAAGCAAAAACCCACCCCGAATCCCAGTTGTATTGTATATATAGAACACCCCCACCCTCGATATAAGATGATATAGAGAATGAACTATATGGAAAAGAAATATATGATAACAGCTAGCTTATTCACGAGCGTACCGTATGTTTTATTCGAGCGAATTTATTTACAATTAATTACATTCTCTAATACATATAATATAATAATGATAATGATAATAATAATAATAATAATAATCGGCGTGTAAAGGACCAATACTGTTGTCATTAAAAGCCAACACGAGCTTTCTCGCGACTTTTGTCGCGGTCACTGAAACAAATTATCATAGTTCCAAAGGTGAATATACATACGTAAAAAGTGATTGTACTTATAATACACTGGTTCATAACGATACTGGTTAGAATTTTAAACAGTTTATATCAGAGTTCGTTTCGCTGAATGGTTTCGTGCTGTGTTTGAATGGTACCGCGAAAATTCGTCAACACATTTCGTCGTGGAAAGTGAATATTTTAATTTGCTGAAGATCGATATTCGTTGTATGTACTGTTTTATATATAAGTGATTGTAAATAGGTATGAAAATCTTCTCCACGGGTAATTAGATATTCTAAAGTAATGATCTCCTGCGAATTTTAAGTTCCACCAGAGCTTGCTATTCGTTTGGACGCACCGTATCTATGTGTTAGTGAATGACTCGGGTCAGTCTCTTTAATTTATATAATCAAATATTTTAACCAAATATAACGATCTAGAGAGCCATCGAAATTGAGAATATGAAAAAACGAAATTTATAAATAATAAACTTCGAACAATATATTTCATTGGCGTTCAGAAACATTTTTTTTTTTAAAGAAACATATAAATTTGGCCACTACCATGATCACACAGAGAAACGAGGAAATTAAGCTTTACACAACATTCGATTTATTAATTAACAACATACATAAGACTATGTTACACAGCGGTGCAATAATCTCATGTTCCTGACTATTATTTATTACTTCTATAGTTATACACTGTCGACTGTGTGTACTCTGTCCTGTTTACAACAACAGCAACCAAAAAAATAGTCTTTCGATAGCCAAAAGTATGCACGGTACGCTCGTCGATTCTATTATATTTACTCATTGTCAGTGTCGATCTTCTTCTTTTTTTATTTTTTGTTTGTCTCAGGTGATCGGATTTAAATGGAAGTTTAGTGAGAGAGCGATGCATGCTTTCACAGTTTTGTATACGCGCCTCGTCGCCCGGTAAAATCCACGCCGACAAACGGGGAAGCATTAAGAAAAAATGAAAAGAAAAACAGCCTGCAGAGATTTTACGACAATTTTACGAAACGATTCCCGTTCGTCGACGATGGACTTTGTTCGACGACGATTATTCTGTAACCACAGTACCTTGAAACAGATCGATTCCTAGTTAATGGTTGTTAGTTCCGAATGATACTGGTGAAATGAAAATTACGTTCCTGCCGGCCCTTGGTGATACGGGCCAATTGTTTTCTATATTTCTTTTTATACAGACCAGAATCACCGAGTACATACTAGGCCGAGATGATGTAGGATAAAACACGAGCAGAATGAAACGCGAAGCCTCGTGGGCGAGTACCTATTGTATTTATAATAGAATTATCGCTTGCCCGAACATAAAATATCGTAATAGTAATAATCATTATCGTTGTTGTCCTTTTAATCTTAATGTGCAAAGGTATGAAAAAAAAGAACATATGTATACATATTTAAGTACTACTACATGTTTGTGTCAAATTAATAACGTTGTACCAAAAATGCGATGTGTACCGTAAGTGAAAAGAAGAAGGATAAAAAAGACTGGAGAAACCGCGAGAAAAGGATCACTGTGGGCAGAAGTGCGAATCGAATACGTTGCCAATACGATGACAAAGAAATAAATAATTCGAATTCCTAGACGTTAACGAATCGTGCACGAGTGCAACAGAAATGGCAACTTTTATCACCACTTGTAACACTGTTCGATTCTAACGAAAGAAGGGAACAGAATCGAATAGAGCGTATTCGAGTTCGTGTCTGGCCACGTATCCTGCCAGTTCGAATGCGTACTCCATTAATACGATTACGTGTACCTATGGTGTATACTTCTCTGTATCTATGTAACTAGAACTATACGTGTATATCATAGTTATAATTTTGTACAGTCAACGCAGACGGTGATCGTATGCACGAAGAGCTGGTCGATTGTTCACGTAAATATTCGAACGCTGTGCTTGTAATCTCTATGCGTGGGTATCCTTTGTCGAGAAAAGTTAGCCACCTTGTTTAATTGATTTCTGAAAGTGTAATAATGATGATTGTCGTGTAGCATATGCGTTCGAATATGAACGGGGAACGAGACACCATACACACGGTACAAATTCAAATTTTTATGCCTATAAGCTACTACTACTACTACAACTACTACTACTACTATTACCTACTACTACTACTACTACTACTACTAAACGTTGATTAACACTGTTCTTGCGGGATTATTACGAATGAACGATATTCTTCGCTACTCTAATTAAAGCTGTGAAGGCCACTTGAGAATCGATCGTCGTTCACGATTCCACGGGGGAAAAAGAAGAAAGGAGAAGAAAGAAAGGGGGTGTACGCAAAATGTGCACATAAAATAAATCACACGGATAGAAATCGTTCATTTAAATCACACACGTCGTATCGTCGATAAACAATAATTGTGATGTTCTCTAGATACGCGTGAGCGAATCAAGTGGTACTCGATGTATACTATGAAACTGACGCTACCTCACCAGACACCTAATATATCTCAACCACAAGACTGATTTTAAATAGTATTCCTAAATAGATAAGGAGGATGAAAGAAACTAAAGATGGTAATGAAAAAGGGAAGAAGTAAATAAAATGAAAGAGAACAAATGAAATGGGGTATTATAAAAAAAATATATATATACATATATATATATTACGCGTACAAATACGAATATAGACCGTTTTTTTTTTTTTAAGTAATTTAATTAATCATAGTACTCTACTTGTAGTTATTACTGTCATTATTATGATTATGATTATCATTATTATTATTATTATTATTGCCATCATCATGGTCATTACTACGCTGCCAATGTCGAATTCCTAATATGAATAAGAAACACAAAGAAAATGGAGAAAGAGATCCTTTTGTATTATAATGGTGTTTAATTGTAATTTCTCGAATCACTCCGATTACACCCCACACCATAAAACTCACCATCAGTCTCTGCCGCATTTCTCGCAATCATACGCATACCACACGAATCATTATAGTAAATGTTCCCATCGAATTGACTGGTCTGTCAAAATATTTTTATTATTAAAATCTCACTGTTTAATCGTTCTCGTGCATTTTTTTACTCTCACACCGTCCATCCTTTAATCCAATGATGAATTAATCCCGTGTACCCTCAATGTTGACCATTTGTATGTGGTGGAATGCTTATGGATATTTGAAAAGCGTTGAATTGAATAATTTTAAACTTAAATAGAATGATTTATTTAAATAGTTTATTAAAATATATCGATTTGTGATATTACGAATGTAAATAAAATACTTTAAATCGTTATTATTATTTGCACTTTTACTTTGTTAATATGTAGATGAATTAATTTTATTTCACGAATATATTTATTTGAATTGTTGATATCCAATTAAGGCAAGGATCTGACCCTTGCCCAACGATTTTTAACATCACCATGATCGTACCAGGGTTTATGATATTATTCAATTTCTGTATTAAACAACTGCGTATTTCGAGCAATTGATTTTTATATATTGGCAAGAATTATTTCTATCATTGTACCTATGTGTAATATATTTTGTATTTGAATCACCCTCGCGTTTTCCAATTTTTATATGTACCTTATCTTTCGTTCCTCGATTGAACCAATACTATTGTTCGTACGAATGATTAATACAAAAATCCAAGACCGCTCATTTAATTCATTTCAACTGACCGCATCGTTCTACGCCAGTTTTGCATCCAGGAAATATGTACCCACCCCTGTACCGTTCGAACACTTTTACCACCGACAGTACACGTGTATCATAGATGCAAACTCTATCATCACGTCATACGTTGGACGATAGCCGCGCCACGTTAATGGATTCCACGGAAAGCATCGATCCATCGATATTTTCCCCGGGTGCGTCAATAAAATCCAAAGTCTATTATCCCCTGAAGGACCGCGGGTCGAGGGCCGAATAAACTGTCGCGGCCCACAAAGCGTCAATATTTTCACAACTCATCCGAGGTTGCATCCTTGCATCAAACGACGCCCAATATTGCTGGAAAACGACGAGAAGGAAAAAAGAGAAAAGAGAAGAAAAACAGGAGAAATAAAGGAAGAGAAACAGAGACGGAGAGTGTGCCACCCGACCAGAGTGGAAGGGCTATGGTGGAAAGGTGGACGAAAAGGGATGGATGACTGAAAAACTACCCCACACACACACACACACACCCCTTCCCCTCTTCCACTTCTCTTAGCAGCTCGCCGTGTCTTTCCCTCTTCTTTTTTTTCCTTTTTTTTTTCATTGGAACGTTGCACGAGTTGCATTCAGCTGCGCCATTCAATCCGACGAGTTTCCAAAATCTAGGATTCCACAGGCGACTAAGGTCGTTCGTTGTGTTGGCGCGTGTGTGTATATGTACGCAAGGAGTAGAGTGGCTGCTGCCGCTGTTAAATTGTCGAATATAGGGGAGGTGGTGCCCGTGGCACAGTGACACATTATGCTGTAATGTGGGGGCACGTGGCAGATGCAGAGGATCGAGTCTGACTGGATGGATCGGTAAAATCCGTGAGCAAGGAATTTCTTTTCGAATCTGTCTGTCTGGTTGTCTGAGACGGGCTCCTTCCATCAATGGACGAGCCTGCGTATATGTATGTATGTATGTAGGTATATACAATACGCTTTCGATTTTGATAATTCGCCTCAGTGGTCGATATCGTCCGATATCGTCCACAGAGATACGTCGAATGGTATTTTAATGAATTAAAATTGAATGTTAAGTGGCGGATTGGGGATGTTTGTAGGAATGTTTAAAGGAAATGGAGTCTGGAATATAATTTGTCTCCCGTGATATTTATTAAATGAGATTGCTTGAATTGATTGTCTCATTGTTAAAGGTACAGATGCTGTCTCTCAGAATTCAATTCAAGCATACTCTCAAATATTTTGAAAAGTGTGACTGGCGTCGTATCGCGTTGCAACCACAGATTAAGGGTACCTGGTTATTGATAGCAGATTGTAGACAAAAACGTGTAATATCTTTGTGTGCAACTGATGCGACAGAGCGAAGGTAAAGCTATTAGTAAGCTTTCGTTCACGCGACACGGAGTATACTGGAAATATTGATTTCGCCGCGTGAATAATAACCCTTCTATTTTATTCCAGTCTATGCTACTTCCGGTTTTACATTAGTGCTACTTATATTATTACTTATAAATTTTGAATGCAGTCCGGTCAATTTTTGTTTCAATTTAAAGGTTTTACACAAAAAAATGGTCACAATATCAGGATTAATTATTTGATCACTCACACCTTCTTCAATATTATAGAAAAGTATTATTGCTCGGCCTTGTATTGAGCATTCAGTGACCATTATTTAACGAAGTAACAAAGTCCATCGGCTTGGTAAAATTAACAATCGAATGTTAACCACGCAGAAAATACGAATATAATTGTTCATTGATTATAACATTATTTTAATTTCCTCCTTTCGCTCTGAAATAAATACTGCAACCCTTTTTTCGTTTCTACAGAACAATATAGTGCTCGAAGGATGTCAAAGTTCATGGTGTAGTGTAACTATTTTACATCGTATACCCCTAAACTTCGTACAATTTCCTGTTTATCTTTAGATCAATCGATTATTTACCTTCGAAAGCGGGAGGGTATAGTTCCCCGTTGACGCTACGAAGCTTTTATGAAAAGTAGCCAGGACGCATGAAGAAACCCCAAGGTAAAACGCCTGTGCACTTCTTTCAAAACGCATCAAGGAGGACTGTTTTCGAGGTCAGACTCCGGAAAACTCGAAGGTCTCTGGACCGCTACGTTGCTACCTGAAGTGCAGGTACGAAATAGGTAAACATACGCAAGCTGAACCGTAACAGCTACGTACGACAATAGGAAATTTATTCTGAAGTCAAACAAGTAGATCGGCCACCTCGTTGACATCCGTGGAATAATTAAGCAGAGAGAAGAACCCGGTCGATCTAGAATTTGGCTTGCACGATTGAATCTGTGAGACCGGGAAAAATATAAATTACTCTGAAATAACTTTTGCGGAATGAAGATAAAATATTCATATTCGACCAGAAGAAGAGCATTGATCAATAATTATTCTAACACTTCTATGCAAGAGTAATATATGTCCATCGTGTCATCGAGAATTATATAAATGATATATCGGTACGTCGACGATACGAATTAATATTTCTTGACCGTATAACATAATGTTAACAAAAGCTGCAGATATAAAAAAAAAAGCACCAAACACGCGCACATCTGCATACCAATTAAACGATTTCAACACTCAAAACGACCTCGCAGCAATTACCCAAATGTTGTCATTCTCGTAAAACGACAAACAAGGGTGATCCCCGTAGTTTTCCATCGTTAATGCCGTAACATCCTTAATGGTGTTCCTCCTACGGCGACGTTTGAATATCCCGAAACGATCATCGTATGAACGTTAATGGAGACAGTTTAACGTGGAAATATTTGGAGAGCCTCGATGCAACTAGTTCGCCATAAATTTTCCATAGATATGCATACGTACATATGTATACGTACATCGACGCCAGGCAGGAGAGAACCGTGAAATAATGACGTCGTGTGCACGCCACGCGTCCCTCTAAAAGCAACCAGGACTAGAGGGCAGAAGGAGCCGTTTACCCCTCTTCCGTTCTCTACCTCACCTTGCCTCCTTGTTTTTTGTCTTTCTGCTTAAAAAAAAAGAAAAAGAAGGGAAAAAAGAAAAAACGCTGCCCTATAGCAGCATGGCGCGCGTGCTGCCACGAAGAAAGAGGGATGAAAGGGATCCTGGACTGGCACCCTTGGCCCTTAGGTGGCCCACCGTTGACAATGCACCAAGCCGATGCAGCGCCCTAAGAAATGCGATACCATTTACCGGAGAAACCCAAAATTACGTGAAATCCAGGCACGCATGGATGTGTATTTTCCTCCCATAGACTCGCCGATTCCGGCATGGAAAAACGGCGCCCGAGTATTTTCCACGGGGTATCGGAGCAGGGGGGTACGGTGAGTTTTAATGGCTCGATGTTTGGTATTATTGGTATTTCTGAACGGTCTTGGAGGTGTACACGGGGCTGATTGTAATTTACGTCGATGATTGTGAAAGTGGTTCGGGTTGAAGATAAAAGAGAAGTGAAGTTATGGTTCACTTTGTGTTTCACCGATTTGTATGGGAACAATGGGGGATTATTTTTTTTTTTCGCGAAATAATCGGAAATGAATGTGTTAAATTATTAATGATAGATGAATAAATTAACCTTTCAAGTTGTGGTGGCGTTTTTTTTTTTTTTTTTAATGTGTATTACACGTTGCGTGAAATTATTCTACAATGTCTAAAATTTACAAATATGTTTTGGTTTCCACAAGAGTTTAAATTTCAATAACGAATGGTAATTACTTTTCTCGCAACGACTCGTATGCTGGAACGGGTACCATTCGTTCGAAAGTATTTTCCACAGAGGTTTATTATTTAAAGGCGATCGAATGTGTATAAACGGTAGTGTATACAGGAAACAGGAAATTCATCTGAAATTGACATATTGGTTTAAGGTATATTGTTTTAAACGAGTGACGCGACACGCTTTAACTCTAATTAATAAGCAAGGCGACACGTCCATAATATTTCAAACAACTATCGGTGATGTTAACTCGCAGGATTATTAATTTCACGGATTTGAAACAATATAAATATAAATACATAATGCTTCAACGTGGACAAAGTGTAGCAAAATGAAAATTGGCGTTGATACACTAGATTTAATTACTGTTGATAACCATTGGTGCCAAAAGTGTCCCCCTCTTGCCTACCTATTTTATCAATTATTGTTTACGCCGTGCAACAATGCTCCCAACTCCATATTTAATCAATTCAAAATGGCTTCACCCAAGCTGATGCTATTCAATGCATCTTTCAGTGTCCAGAGAAAAAAAATGATACTCGCAAAGTGCAGTCTAAAGAAATGTCTAAAAGAAAAATCATTGCAATCACACTGACTGCAGAAGGCAAGTCGGTATCGATTAACAATACCAATCGCTATTTTCTCCAAAAATAAATAATTATTTTCGGTCGACATCTACCCCAGCATCACTGTAAGTACGTCTACTCGTATGTCATGCCGTCATGCCGACAATCAGGCTCGCACAAGTCGAAGAGACACTTTCGTGCGCGTGCCTAAAAATACATACATATATGCATGTACATAATCCCGACGGTTCCTGGAACCGTCGAAATGAACGTAAAATTGGAATATACATATATTAGTCGCAACGGAGAGTTACCCTCTCCACCGTCTGTTTCTGTTCGCCTCTTAAAATTCCGTAAACAGCCTAAATTTAAATGACTTCCCGTTTTACGGAAGTCGCTGCCCTTATTCCAGACATATGGCAACGGGGAAACAATGAAAAAAAAGAAAAAGAAAAAACGATCGTCGAACCAATTTTGTACGTCCTCGCACGAAGCACCGTTCTCCTTCGGCCGCGACTTCCATGTCCATGGCATTAACTTCGATTTCGATGCAAAGGACCCCGAAAAAGTATTGGAAAGAAGAGGAGAGAGAAAAAAGAAGAGGGAAAAGGAACGTCGAATAAAATTGCCGGAGTTTGAAGGTTGTTTATTGGACCAAATGGTCACGATACAGTTCTTCTCCCTCTCTAGTAAAAGAAAAGAAAGGAAGAAAAGGGGAGAGAGAACGGTGTACAGTCCTCCTAAATGGTTTCATTCGCTGGATGACCAGCTACTTCCGGAAGCGCGTTTGGAGTGGACGTCAGAGAAGTGGATCCGAATTCGTGCGACCGCCACGGCGAGCCAGTAATATACATTTTCGAAACTCGTTTTCCAGCTATAGCGGGAGAGAAAAAAAAGGGGAAAAAAGGACAATGAGCGCTCCTCCGGTGAGGCCCGCTCTCGTAGTCCTAATTATACAGCAAACGCCAAATGAATGGGCCTCGTTCCCCGAAGCACACCGCTCTGCCTCTCGGCAGTCGAATGCTCCTCGACTCTCGTGGCACATCTAAACGATAAGCAGAAGACCATATGGCGAATCCTTTTGCCACCAGTCGCCGCGACCTTCGAGAAGATCTGCCGTCAGGAACGAACACCGATTCCTACGAAAGATCCGATGGTTAGTATGGGAGAGCAGATTTTCTTTCGTGCCACTGCGTTGTATGAAAGTTATTGCTGTTATTATTAATTTGGTAGGGTTGCTTTTTTAAGGAATATCTGTGCATTGGTGCAGAAGCCCATCAGTGTAAGTCCATTAACATTCATACCAAAATCAATAAGGTTTTGGCAAAATGACAATGCTAGTACCGTCATCTATTGTTTACGTATGAAAATAGTGGTTTAATTGATTTATCACCTGAATGTTTTAACAATAAAGAGGTTTTTGAAGTACTGAACTCATGTTCAGGGAAAGTTGGACTTGCACTGATTGCCTTCCGAGAACTCCATATATATTTGTGCAAATGTTTTATAAATACACGTAATAAATTGTGCAAGCGGTTTGGGAAAAGAATAACACTTATGTTAGCAACTAGAATGGTCAAGAAGTTCGAAGCTTACTTATTTTAAAATATTTTGCACAAATTTGTTTTCACAAAACGTAAGTTGACGTAAAATTGTTCAAAGGATCTGTAGCGGTTTTGCGATATTTTATCAAGAACATACAAAAATTATTAAAGAAAATATAGAAATGGGTACCCGGTTACCCGGTTGCTAACGTAAGGGATAATATGTCGACCAAGTGATCATTCTATACCACTGAAATCTGACTTCCACAATTATTAATTTTAAATTGGCAATCATTTTATATTAAACGCTAATAGAATGTCCTTCCATTATATTAAGTCTACCGGAAAGTTCTGTCCGATAATATCATCTCAAGCTTCAACATATACATGGCTGCCTCTTTTTACCATTGTATTTCTACATATTTGCTTTTCTAAATTACATTAGTACCGATGGAAATCATATTGTTCAGCAAATAATATCAATATTGAAAACGTATTGTTTTCTTTGAATTCAAAAACGGACAGAACCTTCCGGCCTGTTTCTAACATGGACTCATTTTTCTAATTTTGTCGCAGTGGTCGGAGCAAAAATTACATCGAAAATTTCGAAAATGAATACCCAATATCGATGAATTACAGAGAAGGCGCCGCCAGGTTCAGTGACTCGAACGTGGCAGACGTCCTCAGAAAATTATATACGAAACGTTGCTGTCGCTCCACGAGCTTAAAGAGAACCGCGGTATTCACTTATGTGGAAAACTCGTCCGATAAAATCGGGGAAACGTTTGGTTACCGCTGTCCACCGCAGCTTTTCACCTGCTTACCTATCGTTGCCACTATATGCGTGTGTGTGTGTTTGTTTGAACGCGCGCGTATTTATCGCCTGTCATCTTAGCTTGCTAATGCCCGCTGAGAATCCACCTTTCCAAGTGACAGGTGCCACTTTCTCGGCAGAAATGTCCAGGCTGGTACTCGAGAATAGTATCACCAATAAGAATTAACTCGATTTGCGTTTGGAAGTGCACAACGAAAACCCTTCACGCTAGAAACGCGGGTGCACGAATTATATTGGCGAGCCAATGGAAAGCGTTGGATGCAATTGGCAGTCGTGTATCAATTTATATGATTCTATTATACTTGTATAAGGAACTGGATCCATTATTTATTTTTTTGCAGTAAATACGTAGTTTTCTATTTTATTGTTATTTTCGTCTGGTCTTCGTTATCGTTTGGGCGATCGAGTAATTTTTGTGACGATAATACTATCCCACCTGTCGACAGGTCATATTTTATTAATCCTTTCTCGTGTCTCCCAACCGAGTGCACGAAATTTTTATATTGAACTCCGAGAATTTCGCGATTTTTACTTTATTCGTGGAAAAACAATAACATGATGGAAGCATATTTTCGATACATTCGTTTGGTCGTTTAATTGAAACTTGTTCTAAATTGAACGGATGCAATCGCAACATATTTCTGTACAATAAACTTCAATACAGTGCAGGATATTTATTGCATCACTGAAATATTTAAAATATTATTAATCCGCCCTTATTCAATATTTGTAGCGGGGATGTATTATTGCACGGCCAGAGAACCACGGATTCAGTGCATCCACTTTTTGCCAGAGAATAAATTTGCACAACCGATGCAATAAATCTTTCCAGTACTACCGTTTCCGTAATCGAACTGCACAGGTAATAAATGAATCTATACAAATGGGAAAATATATAAATGTAATTGAATAATTTATTTGAATATATGAGAAATATATATAAAATATAATGTACTATATGTATGGTATAAATGAATCATATTTCAGTTATGAAAAGCTTGTTCCAATTTCCTACGACAGCGAGCAAGACATTAACCCAATTGATTTTCATGTCCTCGCATTTGATGCACTGATAAATAATACTTTTGCTGACAATTTTTTGCACACGTTCAATTCTGCTCCCCATTGTAGATGCACTCAAAAATTCCGCTCCATAAAATCCTCCTCGTCTTCCTACCTCGCGCCATCATTCTCCTTTCGTTCAATCGAAGTGTAATATAATTGTTCCCCGATCGAATTCTCCACTCGTGTCAGAGATCGAGGAGTCGAATAGGCAGGGAATCGCCGGAGACATCGTAAAATCGTGTATTTTAAAGACATCTCTGACGCGTTACAACGCAGTTTGGCCACGCAATCACGTATCTGCGGGAAACGCCGGGAGCTTCCACAAAGTTCTGCGTAAAAGTAAGCTCGGCCCTCGTAAAAAGGAGGATTCGAACATGAAACGATCCAAGGGGTTCGCCGCTTAGGTGACACCGTCGTACCAAGGGTTGTCAAACCCCTCGAGATCCACCCCCGTGAAAATAACCCCTGCAGCCTGCAACGCCGTACACTCGCCTGTTCCTCTGTCGACTTCGTGTAAGGAGCCCCCATAAGAATTGGACCGAATGGAGGCTATGCGTTTTCTTTATCGCGTTACACTAACCGAATTCCACGAGATGGAACGAAACGTTGACCTGCGTCCACTGTAGCGTTTCCATATGGAATTTAATTCCAGGATAAAGTTTTCGATTTACTTGTCGTATTTGCCGCGCAGATTTTGAACGCGCGGGGATAGTGAAGAAAATATGAAAATTCAGGGTAATATTTGCAATATTATAGATTAATAGGAATACACAATATTATAAAACAGTGTAACGTGAGTTAAAATAGAAATGAAAATATGTCATAGAAAATCGTGAATAAAAATTCTCACGCGCCTTTGTATAAGAAGATTCATTATTCTCAAAGTAAAATTCGTATATATTTAACTATTTGAAATAAACTACGTCTATTCTTTAAATATTCGAATAAACTGTTAAATACTTCTCAATTATTATCCTTGTACATTTGGCGCAGCGATAATAATCAATGAAAATGACCATTAACATTTGGCAGAAACAGAAAAATATAATTTTCCACGGCCGAAATACGTAGTTGTCGAATTTAAAGCGCACTAGACTCTTCGGGACAATCAATACCGACATCGAAACAAGTAAGTAGATAATACCCAAACAAATGGTCTCTCCCTAATACCAACTAAAATTAATCAAATCTACCGTAGCGCCAGCGTAAAGGTATTCCCCAACTTCAATCTTCAATTTCGCTGCAAATAAATTCCCTCAACCCTTTCCAATTCAAAAAAAAAAAAAAAAACTCCCCCTGACGAGAACATTTTCTCTCCTCCGTGTCCCGACGTCAATCGATATCCAGGCGCACCTTGCAACCTCCTTTTTGTTCCAAACAGCCAGACCAGACCTGGTTACCCTTTCCCTTTGTCTCACAATTAACCGTACACTCGAAACTTCTTCTCGAGTACGGTTTTATAGGCACAAAAATGCAAACAGACGCGTCGCACGGCGGTACCGTCGAGATCGACGCGTTACTTAAAAGGTTATCCTCTCCTCTTCCGTGAATTAGATTTTCTGGACTACGCGCCGACCAGAAGAGGAAGACGACGAAGATGAACAACCCGGGGCCCCGCTTTCATCGCATAAGGAGCCGATATCGTGAGCATTAAACCGATTCCACGGTAGAAAAGAAAGAGAAAGCGAGACAGTGGTAAAAGGGTGTTATTAGGCTGGAGTGAACTGGTCAAAGGGAATGCAAAAGAACGAGAGAGGAGAGGAGTTCGCCCAGAGCATATTCCGGAACAAAGAGTGGCTGAGTCTCTGAAATATGCATCGACTTACCAGTCTGAAGGATATTCCACGGAACCAACCCTCCCGCGAGGATGTACATGTATATGTATGTGTATATATGTATACGTATATGGAGGAAAAGCACGATCGGCGAAGCTTCATATTTTCTGATTTAGAGTGAGTTTAACTCTATCGAATCGCGACGCTGCTATCAACCGGATACGAGGTGAGATTTTACGGGTCTGTCAATTACTATAAATGATCCCCAGTAGCGTGGTTGGATCACAAAATGGATAATTCATCGTTTTCTGGCTGCTTTATCGAGTGGATATTGTGTCTACTTGAGTTCGGCTGAAATTCGATATGCCTTTGTCGAATTATTGCTGCCAGGTTTTAGATGCATTATAATTTTGGACTTGTTGTAGATTTAGGCCTGTTTTCTTTTTTAATGATTTTGGATCTTTAATTTACAAGGTAAGATACTTTGTTTATTACAATTCAAGTTCATTGTAATTAACGGAGGATAATGAAATGAATGTATTCATAGGAGGTGTTCAATCTATGACTTCTTCAGATTGATACAAAGTCTGTCTCAATTTCATTTTAATTTTATTCAACCCTTGAAATCGTTGATTTCTAAAAAAGATTTGCCATCAGCATATCCTCCAATAATAATTCTAATTTCATTGACCCAACAGACCGAGCAGGCGAAAACGTGAAGGGAAAAATTATGAAGCAAAATAAACCCCGTCGTATTATTTAATAGTATACCATTTTCAACAGAGACACCATAAAATTCCAGACATGAACGCGATAAAATGTACCTAAAAAATATCGACTGCCTCCTAGCTAAGGATCCTCACGATAGATTAAAAAGTACTGCAAGTAGAACCTTTTATTTCGCCCTAAAAAGATACCTATAGAAAGAAACTTTTATAAAACATAGAATAGTCAGTATTTTATTTTATAACCTTCATTACAATTATATACAACAGTATTTTACTGCGATCAAAGCAGTAAACTTACGGTCAAATCGCGATCGTTCTATTCGTCAGAAATTTCTCATATGAAAAAAAACTATTAACATTTTCCACCCCACCATTCGTATCACCCACTCATTTATCAATTATCACCCAATTCCCTTCTCGTTTCGTACATTCGCTGCTGCCAGACCCAACCAAGCCATCCAAAACGTTCATAGCTGAAATTCCCAAAACCATCGACTGAAATCACCCTCAAGAAAAGTCCTCCCCCATTTTCCAAATCCAAATCCACCATTCCAAGTATTCCCGAGTAATTCTGCCAAATTCCACCCATCACGCGGACCACCGTGGAGCATTATCGTGACGCGTCCTTGAAAAGAGAAAAAGAGAAAGAAGAAGGCACAGGTCATCTCGCATGGGCTCTCACGGGCACGCACACCATGCCAGGCGTGTACATTCGCGATTTCTTCGCAGTTAGCCTCCCCTTTTGTGTCCCCGATGTGCAACGCGGCGAAAGGCTACATAGGACGTCTCAGAATCAGGGAGGGATAATTCGGAGCAACGGACGTTCCACGGACGAGCGGACCAACGCACTGACGGACGGACGTAGAAACGAACGGACGGGGTAGAGAGTTGCTATAGAAACACTAATTCCGTCTCTGTCGTGCCAGAGCCGCGCGGCGATCCCTGCAGCCGAGGGAAGAAAAAATAGCGAGGGTGAAAAACCTGGGGGTGACTCAAATAAAAAAACGGATCAATATTAACTCTTTTTTCAGGGGCGGATGGCCCACCGGGTGGGGATGCTTCGACCCTCTCTCTCTCTCACTCTGCACCGTTCGTTTTTTTCCCTAACCTTTTCGCGCTACGTCTCTCCTTCTTCATTTCTCAGCGCCTCTCCCTCGCGCCTGCCACATTTTCGACCCCTTTTTTTTCTTCTACCCTTCCAATGGTCCTTCCACGTCCCTCCGTGTCCCGCCAACGACACGCTCCGCTTCCTTATTCCTCCGCAGCCTTCTAGGACGAATACGAAATTAGCGCGAGAGTAGAACGTGAACATCCTTTCACATTTTTTTCTTTTTTTTCCCCTTCTCTCGTTGGTTACGTTCGGTTTGGGCATCGCCGTTCTGGGTTTTCGATGGCTATCTGAACGGTCGGCTTCAGGGTGGCAGTTTTTAAGCCGAACTTTGGTAGAAATAGGGGTTCCTTTGGTTTGATACGACGCTGTCCATGGGTCATCTTCGATATTTACGAGGATGATTTATAAGGGTTGCTTTTAATGCTTGTGGTTACGGAATTGTGTCAAGCTCGTGGTTTCTTTAATTGGTCTTCTTTTTTTGGTAAGTAATAAGTTAGAATGAGATAATGCTAGAAGAAGAACGTGTATTCGTGGGACTATGTCATCTACAGGGTAGAAAAAAATCATTCAAACAGTTCCATGTTATTCCAATGCTAATTTTTAGTAGTTTTCAATTATCCCTTACTGTAATTGAATATTATAATTGATAGTATAAAGAACAGTCCTTATTTTGACATCCACAGTACAGTATTTCCCACATAAAATATTTTTCTCTCTTACACTACTGTGCTATCCAAGTCTCATTATAATTATTAAGCTAGTAATACAAAATTATACATTGCAACGATGCACCATAATATTCTACTATCATACTATTCTACCATAGTCAAAGAGTTCCATGCCTGAAAGTCGATTATTATTTTGCATCCCACCGGCTTAAATGTTGCACAATTTTCTTGCTCCCGAGGAAAGGAAATTCAGATGACGTTGGGTATATGGGTACGTTTGGAAGAATTTGATAAACGTTTCAGTTAAAACACGTTATTCTCCACAGAGAAAATACGAACGAAAGGTATTGGTATTTTTGATGGATTTTAAAATCTACATCGAAAGCGAAATGAAGAATACCATCGGATAGAGAGGTATGTTTACGGTGTGTTGTGCGACCCACAACACGTATTTAAGCGGTAAAGGATCGATATTTAATAGTGTGCCGTGGTCGAAAATACTCGATAAAGATTGATGTATTGCCTGGTATCCCGATGTTCCGCGACCGAGGGACCATGACTACAAAGGACCTACTATCAATACAGGAAACGGTGAAATACAATTTGTTCCTCGGTTCGAATCGAAAATAATTGCACGCGCAACCGGTGCACTCACCTGAATATTTCGCTATATTTCGTTGTATCCTGCAGATTGTATAATAATTGAATTATCGTATTCGTATATAATATTCAATTAATAATATTCAATTATCGGACATCGTATATAATAAATTTTGACAGCGGATTTCATTTTTATTATCGTGAAATTATATCGTTCTTTATACCCGAAGAGGCTTCATATATATATATATATATATATATATATATATACGTACCTACTCCAACCAATTTGTCGGCATTATTTTTTGTTAAGTCCGAATTATGGTTTCAAGTGTGAGACAATTTCTAAATTATCAATGTCTGTCGTGGATACGTTGATGAAATGAATTATTTCATTTTTAATTGACGCTCTACTGGCTGTAATAATGAATAAATGGTAACGGGTCCGATAATTTAACAGACACATGAAAAATTGCTGGCATATTCCCCATGGTGAATCTGGAGACCTTATAGACTGTCGAAAAATATATACATTTAATTAAAACGATCCAGCTGTAAAGGCTCTATAATTCCAGGCTTTTATAAACATTTAGGGAAAGGGTACAAAAATTTCATAACACCGCTACATCTCTAAAACCGAACCTTATAAAAACTATATAAAAACTCCCAAAACACGTGAAACAGGTTCGAAACATCTGCCACACGCGTTCGCTTTCCCGAAAGTCTCTCCTCACCCGTAACGCGGCATCGAACCGTTGGAAAAAAGGAAACAAAGGGATAAATAGGAGGAAAAACAAAAAACCAAGAAAAAAAAATCATACGATCCCACAGGCGCT
The DNA here is from genome assembly GCA_963667235.1 of Nomada lathburiana. Taxonomy (NCBI): domain Eukaryota; kingdom Metazoa; phylum Arthropoda; class Insecta; order Hymenoptera; family Apidae; genus Nomada; species Nomada lathburiana. Next base: position 9,606,087 of record OY763897.1, on the reverse strand, counting down.
GGCCGAGTTTCTCGAAGTCAGTGAATGCGTCCTTGACTTCCGGCCTACCCTTTGCAACCCTTCTTTGCATTCAGTGGCCTCGAAAAGCGTACCCTTTCACCCTGCGCGCGCCCTCGCCTTTTATGACCGAAAGAGCCCCAAACAAACAGGCATTTCCATGGTTACGCGCAATTACCAGGGTTGACCAACGACTAACTACCCGGCCTTTGAGTTTCCACCTTGAAGAACGAGCAGCACCGCTAAGCAAATCGGTCAGGGGTCTCGAAATCGAACGCTGACGGCCAAGAGGGAATGAGAAAACGAGAACAGTCGAGCCAATATGCAGTAAATTCGCGCGATCACGCGTGGCCTAGTTTTCATCTACGTATTCCTTTGCTCCGCACCCTTTCGTGCGTCCCTTTCATGGATTACGTTTATGGGGAATTGCGACGAAAGTGGTGGAGTCTCGTCGACATAATCGAACGGATTGTTTGTTGTTCCCTGGTATCCGACTGCTGAACTTATCGGCGAGAAAAGGGGAAAAGCTTTCGCGAGAGCGATATTCGGAAAGCAAGGAGCAAGTAGATATTGGAAGATGATGTCGCGCGTGGAACCAGCTTATGGGGGGCGAGTTGTTGGTGTGGTTTGTAATTGTTTAGTTTAATGTAACATTAATTTTGGTATTCTTAAACGTGTCTTTTTGCGGAGGATGGTTTTGGAGGTAGATGTGATCGTTTGGATTATTTTCGATGGAAAAATGTTTGCGATTGCGGTTTTTTGTAATCATTTTATAGTCCTTCGTCTTTATTTTACCAGAGAGGAATACAGGTGTAACGAATGTTGCTATTAATATTATTGTAATATTGTATGGGTGTTTTGTGCTGTTAATCGATGTGCAAATAAGTGAACCCTGCTTCTTCTTTTTGTTAATATGTTAGTGTATTATCGAAAGTAGAGGGATCTTTGTATTCATGAGGAAGGTTTTGCTTTGCAATAAAATTGAATATTGTTTTAACATATCGACAGGTGTTTTTGGTAATTAACTTCTTTAATGCATTAGGAATTTGTTCATAATGAACAGTGGAAATAGTTTATGAATTAAAAATAATAGACTCATTTATTTTCTGTTGGATGACTCGAAACTATAAATGAAGGTAAAGATAATTGTAAGTTATAAATTGAATAGTTTTATTTTTTTTCTAGTAAAATTACTCTTCCCTTGCAACAATCCGTAGAGATTTACGCCACTCATAATAGATACAAATATTTACATAAATACAAATGGTTTGCATAACAATCACTATAGATTATGAAATCGTATTTCCATGAAAAGAGAATTTAATTTACATTTTCCGAAGGTATATTCGTTCCCTCTGCGGGTTCATGGCGACAGTAAGTCCCGCAGAAAAAAAATCAATCGCATCAATTCCATCGACATGCACAAATGTGTTCAAGTCCAAGGTCAGCAACCGTTTTGAAATCAATCTCTCACTGTACGGTCTATAGAGAACTCCTGCTTACGACGTTTCCCTTTTACGTCAATATCTCATACGATTTCGTGCATTAAAAAACAATACAGTGTCCAACAACGATGGAATATTTAATGAAAAGATAATTCTGCATTACAATGTTTTCCACATATTGCATATCGCGAATTAAAATATCAACGTTTTAGAAAACCTTGACTTCCAATTCGATGTGTTCGAAGTTTAAAAATTTCAAGCATTTCTAAATATTATAATTAATAGTACGAATAGACGTATGCTTCCAATTGGAATCGAAACATAATGTTCTTTTTCAAAATAAGAAAGCTGGTGGTCGTGTCCGACCACAGTAATGTCGGAAATGGAAAACAAAGCTATGTATGCGGAAGGCAATTCAAATCGCTTTACTAGTTCGCTAACTATTCTTGCTTTCAATCAAAAAGATCCCTTATAAAAACTATTCATGCAAATTGATCACGTTGATCCTCTGACACCCTGATAGGAGCTTTCCAAACGTTTAAAGAAAAAAAGGAATTTCACTGTCGTTACATTCGTATTTACAATTATGAATATCGTACGCGACACCCTGTGTAAGCCAAATATTTTTTTAACGGAATATTACATTATCTATATAGCGCTTCTTGCACCCTTCCATTTTGCACGTCCACCCTTTTTGAGGTAGACATTTTATATAAATAAAATCCACCAATATCGTGCAACATTTTAATCCCCATTTTACTGTGGAGAACAAGTTGCCCCCCTCCTTTTTTAAACAAACTTTCTCACCTAACATTTGCTGAACGATCGGTGATCGAGCACACACCCTTCCCACGTCTTCTTTCCACCGCGGCGTATCTCGAAGCCTCGCCACGAATTTCTCACAATGGAAGGCTTGTATAGAGGATATTTTATCGCTTATGGGTGGGTACCATGGTGTACCACGGTTGATTTGCATAACAGTAGCCGGTGTCGAAGCATGCGACTTTCCTACACTTATATACGTACAACTATTACGAAACCACGACTCATCATAATTTATACATGCACACGGTGTTTCGTAAACGTGCACCCATCGTGCGTACCAATTTAACGAATTTTGTCGTTTCTTCTTTTATTTTTTCCACGGATGAACTGCTATTTAAGCCGTTCATTTGCCAAAGTAACTAACTCGACGAAATTGGTAAATCTATGTAGGTTACAATTTTATATAAAATATATATGTACAAGAGTACATTGTATAATGTATTATTATATATGTAGCTTTCGCCGTTGAAGCCAATTATATCTTAAACAACTGTCGTAGAAAGTTAAGTCATTTAGTGGCGCTGAATTATCAACGAAATTTATTTCGAACATAAAAAGTTCAGAAAAGAAATGAAATTTTTAACAGTTGATGTAGTCGCGTTGACCTGCGGACGGCTAATTTCGCGGTGGAACTCGGTCGATCGAACTCTAACGAACGGTATCGATCATTAGCCCCATATAATTAATCGTATGCAAACGACTTAAACGAATCAGCGTCGTGATTTATTCGCGAGGAACAGATGTAAGTTAATTTGACGGCGTTGCTCACGCCCAATGACTCCGAGATTAATTCAGTGTACATGATCGAGCGAATACTAGCTGGCCTCGTTTAAATATCCACCCTTAACGACGTCATAAATTAGATATACTCTATGTGCAGCTGGTGAATGGCAATACATACGTACAAGGAAATCCGTTTTGATAGATCTTGGACAGGATGGATTGCCATTATTCCAGGTTTGCGCACGATTGTATTAAAAACTGAAACGGTGCAAAAGTTCTTTGAGCGGCCTCTAAGTCACAAGAATTTAAAGACTTTTGTCAATTTTTTTATTCATTGCTTATACATCTCAACACTATCTACTTGTTCGTATAACGTCAAATTTTGTTATTGCACACAAATTCAATCCTCTCGAATTAGAAACGATTTGCTCTTCAATTTCACGCTTAGTTTTTTTACAAACAATGTATCTACTGTCCTCCCTGTTGTCGCATAATTACTAACACCACCCAGTACACAGAATATCTTAAAGCAATAATTCGCGACTCAACATTAATATCTCTACACCTTTGAACCATAAAACCTCCACCCTTGGATACCACAATTTTAAACACTCCTGTATCCCATTTCCCTCTTACCACTCGCCACCCCAAAAACTCCGGTCACAATTCTTCCACGAATGATTCCACATCGACCTGCCACGGGCCAGCCACCGCGATCCATCCCCCAGGAATCAAACAAGGGAAACAATACAACAACAAAAATCCAAGCACTTCCAACGTGCATGAAGTATATATATATATATATATGTACATAAGACAGCAGAGGTATCGTAGCAGGAGTGTCTCGCGACTGTAATTGCTGCTCCCAAATTAAATAAAAAAAAACGGAAGAAGAGGGGAGAGAAGGATGCGAAAGGGAAGGCAAAGAGAAAAAGGAAGTAAGACGGGGTCGAGGAGAAAAGAAGAAGCCGCTGGAACGAGCTTGCGACTCATCCCTCCCAAGGTCTCTCCTTCCTTCTTCGGACGATGAAGGGTCGAAGTCGTCGCTGGTTCTCCGACTACCCGGCATATCATTACCCTCACTCCACACCCCCTCCACCCTGATACTCCTCTCGCCCCTCGAACCACCCTCCTCGCGTATCTATCCATCTCCGTCTCGCCAAAGCTCCTTCCCTGTCCTCTCTTCTTCACCCTTCCATCTTTCTCAGCCGGTAGCAACCCTCTTCCTACTTCGATTCGCACGGCCTCCAGCCTCCCTCTTTCGCTCGTCGGCCCACACCGGGGGCAATATGGCCGACCCTGCACACTGGATACATTACGGCTGCGTTGCTTAATTACGCAAGATACTTCTCCGAGGGGGAGAACGCGCGTGCTACCACGACGCTTCCTTTCGTCGCCCCTCGCCGCCCCTCGCTGAGGGTAGGACCGTCCAACCACCTCAGTTTTTGGGGGCGAAGGGGACTCGCCGACACACACACACACACACAGAGAGAGAGAGAGAGAGAGAGAGAGAGAGAGAGAGAGAGAGAGAGAGAGAGTGAGAGAGAGTGAGTCGGGGTCAAAATATTTCCTTCCCCGTTCTTTATTTCAGCCGGGAGAAACGGACGAGACTCTGAGCTCGCGTTTCTTTTCAGCGCGGATGAAAGGGACGACGGGAACGGATTCCGCGGACAGGATATGCGAAACGAAATTAGTTTGTTAACGCTGGGTACGCGAGACTCGCGGGAGTAAATAACATTCTTGGGGAACGTCTTGGCAATTACAGAGGGATGTTTAAGTTGGTGTTTAAGTTAGAAAGATCAGGATGATTCTGCGCGTTATCTGTCGTGGATTCGTTTGATACGGATCGGAGTTCGAGGGTGGTTATTTTTTTTAGGGATGATGTACGCGCCGCATGTATGTGGGCGGTCGTGTGAAACTTTTGTTTGGGTTGGATGCTGGTTTTCTTGGGGCATTCGTGTCGTTTTTCTTGCGCACTGATTCTTGTTTTAGATTCATATATTGTTAGGTAGTGTGACGTATGTATAATGATAAATGAAGAAAGGATTGAAAGGAAGCGGCAGCATTTATGCCAAACGGCTCTTCGAAGAAGGAAAACGTTTCGACAAACTGAACCGGGAAAAATAGATACAGAATCGTTTGGAATGTTTATTAAGCGAGAAATAAAAATTCCATTACCAAAATCTAATTATCGTCACAAGCGGCGAAAAAGAACGAGAAATATGTAAAAAATAAAAAATTATAAAAGCGTCGGTTGATTAAAATTTCCTTTTAAATAGAAAATCGAGTAAACATTATAGGATGTATTATTATTATTGCAGAAAGACAGTATCCCTTTTAAACGATTTACATAAGCGTATGGAACTAATTGCATTGGCTTCTGAAATAAATTGTCCGTTACTCAATAAGCAACTTAATAATAAGGAAATTTACTTTAAATATAAAAAGTTAAGAGCCCATCGAGCGCTTTGCCGATGAAATTTTAAAAAATTCAAAAAGTGGAGTTTATTGGCCTGCAATAAACAGTCGACACTGCCAGCCAATTATATTAAACTAACTGCAATCGAGCCAAAGACTAAAAGGATAAACATCACTCACGATGCCTGTCCATCGAAAAAATGAAAACTTATCACACTTCCAACAAAATTTTACCTTCTGTCACGTTTCCAGAATACCTTTATCCTCGCAAATCGATCCTCATTTCCATTCCTCAAAAGCCCCAGAAATTAGCAAGATATCCGGGCCGATCGATCGATCGGAGGATATCCACACGCTATAAACAATTTAAGCTTGGCCCCCTCTTCCCAGGGCTCCGACCCCCGTCGAGGTTCCAGTGGCTCCGTGAGACGCGTGGGATCGTTGGAAAAAAGAAAAGAATTAAAAATTAAAATTACAATTTCCCTTCAGCGGTGTCTGCTTATTGGAGGAAGCTCCACGATGAGGACAGACGAACGGGACTGGAACACCGGCGACGAACGAGAAAGCGGGGAAGAAGGACGAAACGGGGAGAAAGGGTGGGATGAGATGATGGCGACAGAACAGGGCAAAGAGAGTGCTCGGCATAGGGCATAAAAAATAATGCGCGCGTAAAAAGGCGACGCCCGCTTTCGACCAAAAAAAAAAGAGAAAAGAAAAAGAAAAGGGTGTACGACGAGAGGGAAAATATTCCACGGTTTAGTAACGGCCATGAATAATAAAACGACGGGGTAACACGAGTCGAGCGAGGTCAGATGAGAGTCCATTAGCGGATCGCGGTGAAGGTGTTCGTGGGTACAAGAGGTGTTCGATTGTAAGAGACCCCGATCGCGACTCTCGAACGATACTCGACCGACTATTAACCTCCGTGGTTTTCCCAGGTGTGCGGATGAAACGTTTTCCGATGAGGGGTTCCTGTTCCTCGTCTTTGGGGACGACGGTTTTTAGTACAATAAAACTGGTCTGGTAAATGTCATTGTTATTAACAGACAGGGATATTGTATATTTAATGTTTCCGCCAGGCCATTAACGGTGAAGCGCAACACTTCGTTTTTGTTCTTCGCGTGTAGATGCAAAATTTAACTATGCTTTCATATATTTGCCAATGTGTTCTGTTTAGTTAGTCCCGCTAAATCCCAAATAAATCAAAAGTAAAGCAAAACCATGCAGCCAAGTAACATGAGAACGTTTCAAAACGTTTGCAATAATCTCAATTTTTTCGGGACTTTCTTTCTTTTCCGTTTAAGCACTCTGTTCTAACTGCCGTGAATATGCATTAATTTTCTCTCTGTCTTGCGTGCTACTTCTGTTATATTTCTGTCTTCTCACTCTGTCCTACTTTATTTTATTTCATTCCTTACTCCTTTTTGTATCTCTTTTTTACTTTGTACTGTATATGATACGACTGCTCTGCGTGTATTCCAACCCCTGTATACTAAAGGGTTCTTCGGCCTTGATTGACGAACATATTAAATAAAAAATAAAATAAACATCGCCATCTACTACACTAAACCCGCCCCGAAGATCCTAAATTCTAAATAACATAAAAATTCGACATCTACATACCTGCACTCTGCATAACAAAAGCATTATAATTTCTCTCGTCCTATCGACCGCCACTTTCCACGATAAACTAACTCCCAAGAGGCGAACTTTGTATCGGGTTCGACGAACCCTTCTCCGCGGTAGCAGCAAGGTATATACAACGAGGAACAGCACGGGGCGAAAGGATTCATCCCTTCGAGCCGCGGACCCACGGATCCGTGGTACGGAGGGGTTTGAAAAAAAATGGGTTGGGTGATCGTGGGTGAGTCACTACTATCGGCTAGGGCGATAGCGCCTGGGGTGGTATAGACTTTTTATCTATAGGGATTTGCAGCGAGCCCAGGTCCGGTTGCACCCTTATACCTAACCCCGCAAGCCGTCCAATCGACCCGCGCCACAGAGAGAAACAGGACGAAATTATTCATGAGATGCGCGTAACTGCTGCATCTCTCGATCGGTCGTCAATATCGAGAAGGGTTGTCGGAAGAGAAAAAAAAAGAAAGAAATTTGCTCCAGGGACAGGAACACGTTGCGTCGTTGCGAAGTCTGATACGCCGCTCGTGTTCGAACGTCGAACTCGAGGAACGCGGGGTTTCATTCGTTACAGCCGGAGGGTGAATTGAGCGATTGGCATGGTTGTTGTTTGAATTGAAATAGGATAGTTGTTGCGCGTTTAAATGTTGCCTTTCCTATTATATAACTGAAATAATTGAAGATGGCAGATTTCTTTGGAAGCATCGGTGTTTCCGTGCGAGAACAACGTATTCATTGGTTAACGCAGTGAAATTTGAGGGAAATTTCAATGCCACCGATGTAACCACACTTCAGAGCGACAGTATTGAATTTAGCGAGGCTGTTGTTTTCAGAAAAATTGCGTTTAGCGCTGGAACTACCAAGCAAGTCGAAATGACTTGTTTCAGATTTCTTGCGTTAGAATTATCAATATATAGGTATCGGTGTAGCAATTTATGATGAGTTTTAATAAGACCGAATGACAATTGTATATCTCTATTTAATGTCCATTCAACGACTTTCGTGTTCGTGATCTGTCAAACGTATGCTGTCTGAATAGTACACAAATCTATTGGCAGTTGTAGTGTTAGAATGGTTCGGATACGTATAACAAAGTTTCTGAGAAGTTACCTCCACGTGTATTAAGCTTGTTCTAACGTACCCGTAACCTATTTCAGTAAAGCGCAATACATTCTGCAATTTATGCGCAACGAAACTTTCGCTACACCTACGATCCCTATTTATCCCCGCCCTTAACCACAGTGGCCGGAAAAAAAGCCATACGCAGCCTCGACCGACAAGCAAAAGGCTGAAATTAAATCTCACAGACGATATACCCGGTACCGGGAACACTCCCGTCCTCGGGAAGCCAATGAAATTAACAAAAAAAAGGAAAATCCAGGCAGGGCTCACCAAAAGGGGCGGAGGGGTGAAGTAAAGAGGATCAAAGTGGGAGGCCAGGCATGATTGCCACTTTCCGCTGACCCAGCCGATTCTTCAACGACCGTAGCCGGGCCAATTGTCGGCACGAATATAATTTAGATGAGTTACGTCGTCAACGATGCCGTTTAACATCTTACAATCGGAGGTATCACAGCGGATGGTGACTGTGGGCCACGGGAAACGAAAGTAAACCCCCTCCACGTCCCATAGCGTTTCACTCGCGATTCACTCCAAGACTTCTTCCGTTCTCGCCCAGCCGAATAGAGAAATTACGTAGAGAAACGTTGCACCCTTGCGTTTATTTCGTCCAGCGCCACCCCCACAACCCTCTCCCCCTTTACACCCCCCGCCAGGTCCGCCAGCCCAGTCGAAACGTCGCCCGAGTTTTAGACGCTCCGCGCAAGAAGTAATTTCGCTTAAAAACGTAATTAGCGTGCCCGGAGATGGGGTTGAGGGAGAGAAGAAAAAAAAATCGTTAGGGGGTAGCGAAGTTTTTTTTCATAGCGCTGGGGTGCGGCGGACCAGGCGCTCCGCGAGAAGGCCACCCTCCGATCCGGTGCGGGAACCCAAGGGGTCCCATCCCTCGCCCCTCACCCCTTTTTCCGCGCAGCGTATCTCTTCTTTTTTTTTTCCTGATCAAATCTTTGGGGTGGACTTCTCGAGTGCTCCGAGGCAGCTCGACCGTGGGGTATCGAGCCGTACATCTTCTCGCTGCTCCGAAGAAGTTGAAAGGATAAGAAAGGGAAAAGGGTGAACGGAACGAGAGGGAGAGCGAGGAGGAGGGACAGAGGGAGGCTGGTCAGATTGATAGGACGGCGAGGGAGGGATGGATCTGAGGGGAACGGGAAACGAATTTTCCACGGAGACCTATCTTGGCGTTATTTATATTTGACATTCGTGCTACGCTGGAACCGAGAAATCGAACACGTACGGCGTATTATAATTGGGGAGGAATCGGGCGAGGCGGTTTGTTAACAGAGTTTGTTAGATATCGGTTGAGAAGTATGTGAATGCAGAACGGCCGTTGCAAGGGTTGGTAAGAATTGTTTGGCTTTTCTTTACTCGCCTGTTGTCAGACGGGGGCGTAAAACGAGATGATGAGTAATATTAGGGAAGTACCTTGTTTTGCGATAAACTACGTATGCACTACCCGTCAAAAGTTATAACCACCAGGTATACTTCTCTGACTGGCTAACAATCGGAAGGGAAAAATTTCGAAATATTTCCAAAAGAACCAAGAAGCCAAAGAGACGAAAAAGTGCTCCCAGAATTTGCATTCCATCGGTGTACATAAATGTGTATAAAATATTACACGCATCGACTCAAGCAGAATATGAATCGCAAGTAACTCTTTGTCGCTGAAACATTGCATCCTACTTTGCCTGGGGGATTCCGAAGCGATGAAAAATCCCGTGGCGACAAAGAGGCGATCGGCGAACGATATATTCTATAGGTGTACACGTGTGTACAATAACGTGCGCTTGCAGTCTTGACTACATTTACACGCGGCGGCAACAGACATCCTTTAACATCGTTTTTGGAACGCCCCAAGTGTTATGTATCCGTCCGCCGCCGTGACACCCTCGCTCAATCGAGTGCGGATCGATTTGACACAAAAAGCCTGATATCCTGTGAGAGCGTACACCTCTTGAAAATCACCCTGTAATCATTTTCGTGCCGTTTCATCTCCATAACACGTGTTGACGCAGCCAATCGTTCGTATCGTACTCCGTGTGATTTCGATAATCGCCAACGCCATTGGACTTTCGGTCTTTCTTTAAATAAAGCTTATCCGATGCCGAATTTTAGAGATGCATAGGTACTGGTTCTTCGAATGTGTTCGAACAGTTTCTTCTGAGCGTTGAAATTTCGTTTTTCTACCAAAGATCGTTGATATCGATTAAAAATCGTTCTTCAGCCGAATTTAGGTGGGGGCAAGTGAATTAAAATAATGAAATACAATTTGTAGCAGCAAGAGAAATGGAATATAAAAATGATTAAATGATACACGATTAGTGGAAAAATATTACAATAATTCCGTTTAGTGGGTGCTTCACTGTTTGACGCGCTGAGCGATGTTTTTTCTTCTTTCTCTGTGCACCGGATCAGTAAAACACGAGGAAAATAAATTTCGATAATAGCAAAGTGCCAGAGGCTCGCACTATGAACATTGTGTCAAGTGTGCACCACCTGAGTCCAAGACTTATGTACGCTCATGGGAGAGTATTCTGGCTGTAACGCTGGATTTACGTACGCGCTTGCATTCTCCTCGAGAAAGTGCTGTCTAAGTATCTTTACCCTCGATAAATTATAAAAACGTTGGTAGTAATATCAATGGAGGACCCGTAGTCTTTTCTAGGACCAACGTCGAAAGGAACGCGAGAATCCGGGATCGTATATTTCGATCCGCGTCAAGGAAGAACAACGTTAATGCGTTTTCATTAAGGTGGAAAAAGGTATAAAGTGAAACGTCGAACGATTTCTGTGCCTGAAAGAGGGAGACTTGTTGAAAAACAAGAGAAGAAGAAATATGCTCGATGTTGCATTTGTTGCTATTGTGAATTAAGTTCAATGAAAGCAACTATGATAATAATTCTTGTATGAATGATTGCATCAGGATGTAAAATAAATGAAGTTTCAGCCAATTCGGATAAAGTTGTGCTGTATAGGTCTGAGTAATAAGTATTTTGACGCTTCTGACTATATTTAATAATTAATAATATATTTCTTAGCATTGATAATATAGAACTAATATTTTTGCGCAAAGAAACCAGTTGTGCATCAATGGAAATTCTGTTCCCAAATCGTGAAAACCTCTGAGATTTTTCTTTAGCTTAATCATAATTTATATGAAATTTTGATTTCCTTAATAATAATATTTGTTTCATATCAACGGGTCGAAACCTTTTGTCACAGGGCTGCGAGGTGGCAAGTAAAATGATTTACATATAATTATAAAATGCGTCATCGTATTAATTAACTGCCGGTAAACTTAATAACACCATACACTACCCCCATACAATAAACAATTATTTCCATTCCCCATATTCCCCAAATTGATTCTTCATTCCCCAAGTATGCCAATGCACACTGCAACATTCCAAACTAAACAACCCACCTTTTAAACAATTCGCCGTCGAGTTAACAGAACCTCCGAAGCATCCCTCGTACATAGATACACGTGTATACATATACATAAATGTATGCAAGCGCTGGCGTCCTCGGCGAAAGAGAAACGTCCGTCGATTCGACAAGCTGGTGCAAGAACTGATTACAAATTTATGAAGGAAATATATCTCGCGAACGCGTGTCTTCGCAATAGAGGGTTCCACGATGCCCTTTCGATTCACCTTCGACCTCACCCCATCGCTCGAAACGTAGTCGTACCAAGACGAACCATCGAGGCAGGCCTGCACTGCATCAGAGGCATCGTACAACGTTAAAAAGGAAGAAAGATAGACGGTGGTACGCTCGTGTACGAACGAGGACGGAACGGAAAGGAGCGAAGGAGACGAGGGGATGGGCTGATTGAAGCGGGCACGATGTTTAATTCAAAGAAACTGAAGACACGCCCCGCTAACTACGTAGCAAGCCGCGCCATCAACCCCGCAAGAAGACTGGACCAGAAGAGGGAAGAAGAGAAAAAAAACGTTGGAAGGGGGGAGAAAAAAAGAGGAAAAAAAATAGGGAAGAAAGAGGAACGACGCCGTGATCCTCTTTGCCCTCCTTAAATCTCCTTGGTAATTGCCTCCTTTCAACGGAGCATGACTTTTACGCGTGGCACTGGTAGCTAGAGAGGCACACTATCGGCCCAGAAGAAAACCACGAGACGATGCTGATTCGAAAATCAAACGGGACGTACGTATTTGAATTTCAAAGTGGTTCGCGTTGATGCACGCACGCGGTCCATACGTTATATCGGCGATCGAACGGAATTTGATGGACTCGACGAAGAAGGGAAAGGGTGTTTGCGTTGTTTTTTTTTTTTTTTTTTGGAAGATTGTCGCCCGCGAATGTATTCCGCGATACCGCCATCGCTACGAAGGTCTACCATTTTGTCTCCGGTGCAGCAATTACCAAGGTTGCATTGCAGACTTTCCTGTGCGCATGCCCCTCGAGGGTGAAAGGGTTAAAGTCTGCCCACCCTTTACTGGAAGGCTGGTCTTCGAAACCTGTCATTTCTTCCTCCTGCACTTCCTTTCGCGTACTTTTTTCTTGTGCTTCCTTTCATTGGATTTCTTTTTAACCCGCTGCATGGTACTTGCACGCTGCAATTGATGTAGTGCGTGTTCCGGAAGTAGAGTGTCTTCGATTTGTTCAACTTGATTTATTTGTTCTTGTATGTTTCCCCGATGCTGTCTGCTTCCCTTTATTATTGTGTGCTCGATTGTTTTAATACATTTCATCGAATTTGCAGTTAATAATTAATGGCCGTCGTAGTCTGTACTAAGGTGTAGACCGATATAACGTTAAAAGGAACGGTATGCTACGAAAGTTGAATAAAATTGACGGGGAAGAAAGTCTTATTAACTGTCGTAAAGCGATAGAGTAATTTTTTTTCTTACGTTAAGAAAGTGAACTGTATTGAGACGTGTTATGTCTCTTGAAAGAATTGTTCGTGTTTCGAACTATAAATTAAATATTACACATTTCATATGAAGCAAGTTACTATTATTGTCAAATGAAACGTTCAAAACATTTCCATGAAAATTGAATCCAGAACAAATTGCATGCCCCATAACACAGTCTACTTTTACAACAGGAAATTATTTAATGAATGCAAACAATGGACTAGAAAAATGAGTGCACAAGATAGTTACTATTATCGAAAAAATTCCAAACAAAAGCGCTAATATCAATCCAATTAGAGCGACCCCCCCCCTCCCCCCCAAGCGAAGAAGCAAGGTCAGAAACACTTTCATAATCCTATCACGGTTAATCGGATAACGCGACTCGAAGGAACGCCACGTCGATCTCAAGCATAAATATACCAAAAGGGTGAACCGATTGGGCGGCGAAAAAACGGGTTACGTCGATTTGCAACCGCTCTTACTTTTCACCAAGCCTGATACATTTACCAAATCTTTTTTTTTCTTCCCCTTTTCGTTCTCTCTCCGATTCAAAGCCAATCTTTACCCTCCGCCACCTTTCATCCACCCATCGGGTGAACTTCTATTTTTTTCTTCACCCCCAGTGTCGCGGTCTATGGCAAAAACTCACCCCCGATGCAGGCTGGCTGCGAATCGACACGTGGGTCGTGCGATATACAGGCGCGTGCGTTTTGTTTCGTTGAAAACACGCGAGCAGGAAAAAAAGTACGTGAAAAACGAGCCGAGACAATGCGACGGCGCAGCTGGTTAAACGCGGAAGGGTTAGCGATTAGCATAATAGGGTGCCATTACACGGCGCGAGACGCAATCGGATTCGAACCGCTCGCCTAACAAGCCGTATTTATACGCTGTTTTTTTCCCCGATAGAAAAACATACACGGGTGTGTTGTGCCTCGCGAGATAGGATACAGAGGATCAGGTAGCTTCTGCAGCCTCGAGAAGTATATATGTATAGAGTAATTCCGGGATAATTGAACGGTTCGGAGGACGAAGGTGTTATGTGTTGGAAATATGAAGCTTCGAGTAAATTGAGTTTAAAGTTATTTTATCTATGTTCTTCTTTTATTGGACGACGGCGCGTGTGACTTGTATTACTTTGACTATTTTTCGTATTTAGATGTATGAAGTTATTTACGACAGAGTGTTACGGTTATGATGGATGATGGTGTTATGAATGTATTATTGCTTCCTTAGAGTTGAATTTCTTTATTGAATAGTGCAGTATAACACAGGTAACACTCTGGGCCATCCAAATATTTTACTTGCTTATATTCATTCTGTGATCGAACAATGTGAAATGAAGGATTACGTGAAAGAACATTTCATTTCACTTTGTCCCATTCCAGTAGTTCACATTTTATACAAACTTTAGATAACACCTTTATCCTCCGAACCCCTCCCATTCTAATCATATATTATTGTGGTGTATATGCACATAGGAACACCGGACGTTCGATTTCGCTAGTCGTCTGTTTTCCATTATTCTCGTAATTTATAATCATTGAATCATTGAATGGTTTGTAAATAGCGTTCGAGTTAATTATTTATTTATCAAACCTCATAAGTCACGTGGAAATTATTATTTTACACAATAGTATTTTATTTTATCCTCAATCGTAGCTTTACCTTTTATTTTATTCCATCTTTTAAATATTCTGCATAAATATTGTTATTACCAAAATCTAATAATTAGGGAGATGCAGATGTGCAATACATAACTGTATGACGGATACAATATATGTATATATATTTATACATACGTGTAATCAAGGGAATGTCTTTGTCTTATATATATATCTCTGTGCAGCCATCATCAGTTAGAAGAGAAATGTCGATAGCTTCGTTTCACAAAGGAATTCCGATGCTGGCAGGATAGTCAGGAGCCAGACATAAATAGTGTATTGTTCACAATTTGAGGATGCCAACACAGCGTGTCTGTTCGTGCGACATCGGGGTGTGCTCGAAGGGGTGGCAGGGGACCACAGAGCCCACTTTTATAACTCTATCGACAATTTTCAGCAACCCTCTCGTAGGTTCTCGATTTACACCGCAGACTCTACCGCGCACTTATCCTTTTTGTTTGATTTATCCTCTTTTTTTTCTGCCCGCGGAGGAGTGATTTTCAAAACTTTACCCGCCAGCTGAGCGATTATTGCTATTGTTGCGCCCTTTCGCTTGGGTGGTTACGATGAAATACTCGAAAAGTCGATGACAAATTGTCGATAGACTCTGGTCTTCATCGAATCTGTCTGATTGTATCGGCGGGCGGTATTGAGAGTTGTTAATAGAGTATGGTGGGAAAATTATAATTCCAGGCGGGCAGATTGGGATGTTGTTTTTAAGATTTATTATTGCAATTATTTATATGTACTGTACCTTTGGTAATTGCTCTTCGATATTGCTAGAAACCGCACTTGTGCCGATGATTATGAAAGTGGCCTATGTCATATATTCTTTGTTTCGGGATATTTAATATTTTGCATTTATATGTTTAAAAAATATTTCGTCAGTATAATAACTAAATATTTAATTGAATATTTGCTCTTACAATGTAAATACATTGTTTGATTGTAAAATTTTATTTGTATCTTATAAATAATTATGGTTCTTCAAAAGTCTAATGACTTCGACCACTTTTAAAATTACCGGGACACTTGTGTTGTACGCGCCAAGCAGATAATTTTGATAATTGTGAAGCGTTCCTTTTGTTTTAAGCTCCCACGAAAAACCGTATTACTTATGGAACGTCCCAAATAAATGTTAAATATAACAAGATTCAATAACTCGTGCTTAGAGAATATAAATAAAGGTCGTCAAATATACTATGCATAATACTACTTCGACAAAATTATAGTCCCATAAAATTAGCAACTCAAGCAACACGAAGACTAACAGAACGATCTACGAATCATGATAATAAACCATTGTCTCATCGCTCACAGAAATTTTCTCGCGGCAATGTTTTCATCCATCGACTTTCGCCCCAAAAGCAAGAATCACCCCCCTCTTTCTTCCAATAATTTAACCGTACCCCACCACAAACATCCTACAAATTCCTTCGCAAAGAATCCAGAAGTAAAAGACCGTTGCGACGACACAAACGTAACGTACTAGCCGTTCATATTACAGAGTCCAGGGTGCTATTCTAATTTTTCCACCGCGAGTACAGCTTTCATTGTTCGCCAAACGAAGTCGACCTCTTGATACACTGGCGTTTCACCTTTCCAGCATTCTATATATACATTTTTTTCTTCTCCTCCGAGCTCTTTCTATCGCTGCTCGGTTGCCGTCTAAAGTGTTCAACGTTCAACGACGCCGCGGAAACAACGGTGATGAAAGAAAAAAGACGAGAAAAAAAAATAGGCAGCGTGATAGAAACGAAGGAAAAAAAAAAACGGGGAAAAAAAGAAGAAATGAACACGATGGTAATACGAGTAAAGAGTGGTTCTCGTTAAATTGCAACAGTTACCGAATCCTGATTTCGGATAAAGAGAAGCCGGCGAATAAAATGAAAATCAAGGATCGAAGGTGCGACGAAGAGGGTGAGTTCGCGGTGAAAGAGGGTGGCTTTATATATATATGCATACGAGAACATTCAGATGTCAATCAAGTATCGAGGCCTTTCGACTTTGGGGTGCGGGAAACGGACTTCTTCTGAAAAAATTTACGTATTCATTCGCGCCGTCGCGCCTGGAAAAAGACGAACGAGAGGCAGAGAAAGTGCGAAAACTGTGATCGAGGGAGACAGAGAGTAATTCGAACGAAAGTCTGTTTACTTTTTTTCCCACTTTTGACTTCATATTCGAGAGCATACTTTTTTTTGCGCCAACCGTCACGCATTGTTAACGTCAACTTGCTCGTTTTTTTCCTTCCTTCCTTTTTTTTTTTTAAACGTGCATCGCTACGCGTCGACGATGAAAGGAGAACCGGGTGGCGGAATTCAATACATGGTTACACGAGTTTCGTTGATACCGTGCAGTAGAATGTCGCGTGTTCGTGGAATATATTTTAAACGACGCGACCTGTGGTTGGAAAAATCGTCGATGGAGCAGTTTTATTGGTATTTTAGAGTGAATAGGCTTAGAAATTGTAATGCTAAGGGGATCTCCAATTACTTTATATTATTGATATTTCCTTATCAATAATATGGCCTTCTTAATTCCTTATCAATAAGATTTCCTTATTTTTTTAATAATAATCGATATGTATCGAATTAATTCTGGGGATAAACACTCCATTACAAATTTCCCCCTATTTAGCAACGGGTTCCAACATATCAGGGTACAAAATCGTTTTATTCCAACAAGCAAATATTATGGTTGGCCGCAAATTATTCTCAAGGGCACACTTTCACAGATTCCAAGGTCATCGATACTTTTCTTAACGCGACTGCAAACTTTTATCGTTATCGTGTACTAGCTGAGATCAAGGCCAATCCAATGACCTATGACACCATCACCATCCCGTGACCATGAGTGCGACAAATTCGATTCAAAGAGTGCCCTATCGAAAAGGTTAATTATAATATAATTCGATGCAGCGTTATTTTCTGTTTCAAGGGAGAATCAACCACATGGGACATTTTCTGGTTATTTCGTTTCATTTTCGGTACGAGACATTATCGGGACGATGCATTTTCCCCAGTTGGAAAAGCGCGTCATACAAGGCCCCCGCCTCTGGTAGCGTGTTTTCACATACCCTGAATGGCGGGATGAATATCGGCCTGCTTCGCCGCAAGTCGAGCATTATATCGCTTTTACATTTATAAAGCTGTCACGCACCGACTCGCCCGTCATTGTGAACGGGGTATTATGCTTTAATAATGGACAGCATCACGTGTCAGATTCATCCGGTCGGATGGAAACGGTGTGTGAAGTTTATTTTGTTTCAGGATACTCGAATCCAATGGCCGCGCCACGTAACGAAATATCGTTACGAACGGCTTTCGCGCCAGTCGAGAATTATAATTTTTTATCGACGGAATGGCAACGTTATCTGCCTGCACATTATTGGCAATGCGATGACCCCTTTTTTTTATCTTTTACCTTCTCGATGAAAAAAAAAACTACTTTAATTGAGAATTTTGTAAGAATGGTTCCTTATCGGAGCCGCTCGTGAAATCGATTTGCCTGGTGCGCAAAACTTACTCGCTAGATTAAGTGACTAAATTTGATAGATGTATTATTTTCCTTATTATTTTTATTGCGAAAGTCATACATAATTGGGCGTAATATTGATTGTGTTAATTTTCTGCTGTAGTTTTTTTTAAATTTCGCGCATTTATACTTCAGAATGCGATAAAAAAGATAAGCAAGCATGTATATCTTTAATCAGAATGTTATTCAAGTATTTATTTATTTAATTACTTATAGATATTTGTATTAAGAATAAATTACAACTGTTATCGACTTGTCCTTATTGACTTTTATATTTCGCACTAATCAAACATTTTAGTCGAAAATTACTGTAACTGCAACTTACAATACTCGTTCGCCAGATGTTTCCATGAAGTAATGTTTAATATTTAACGCTGTTAAATGTTAAAGTAAAATTTATTAAATCTGCATTATTCTTATTTCAAATTGATGCAGTAGTACGATTCACGCTGCATTATGTACTTCAACAAAGGTAGTAAAGTAATCTGTAAGATATTGACAAACGCTCAGCTGATTCAGAATACATTTTTTTTTAAATTAAGTACCGTATAAACGTAAAAGTTAACATAAATATTATGTAACCACTGTTACGTTTGTAGCCAGTAATAAGTTAATGAACAATGCAATGATACAAGAGTAACATGAAAATAAATATTTTTTGTTTTCTTTTGTCGTTTGAAACCAACTTCTCCACAAGCAACCACGTTTCTAACTTTCATCAAATTAATACTATTGCAGATGGAAATATTAAGCACCATTCTGAATAGAAGCAAGATATTCGCTGTATCTCTTTTCCTGCGCTTGCTGCAATTTCTGCAATTTCTTGATTTGTCCTTTACTAATTTCTTTGCCATTTACATCGTGCGTTGGCAGACCCTACAATCAAAGAATCTTTTAACGTTACAAAAAGGCAATAGTAAATATATAATAAATAAATTCTGCTTACGTTACTATCAAACTGAGAATATTTATCATTTTCTAGCTTGAACATCTCTGAAGGGAGAATTTTTCTTTGCGCTTCCTTAGCCGCTGCTGCAGCAGCAGCTTCCTCCTTTCGTTTTTCTTTCTCCAACGATTTTTCCAATGCCATTTGCCTTTTACACTCCTTCTCCCTCAATAGTTCTTCCTTGTTTACCAATTTAACTTGACAAATTTCCCCATTGCTGTCCTCTAAACGCACACCGATATTTGGTAATGTATCGTCACGTAATACATCGCATTCCTCGAGTATGCTACCAGCCTTCAACGTTATAGCATGATTTCTCACTTTCTCGCGGAAATTGCCCAAAATTTCAAGATATGGCATAACAACTTCTTCGACCTTTATGGAAAATCATATAGATTATAAAAAGATTCGCGATGCATATAAGGTAAAAATAGAAATGCATATAAGAACGTACATTTAAGTTCGTAACATTGTTATCTACAGGGAAACCAATAGCATCGTGTGAAGACGATATTGCACCAAATATTGTAAACATTTTTGTAATATAAACCGCAACATCTCTAAGCAGCAACGGATTTGGTTGCTTCATTTGCTTCATATAGATATTGCAATGGGTCACAAGATCTCTAATTGCGTCGAGCGCACTGCGTGTATCGATATTGTCTGTAATAATATGTCTTTCTAAGTACCAGCTATGTATATGTGTAATAACACATTTAAAAATACTTCGTTTGCAAATATTTTCGTACCACATAAAGCGTTATGCACAGAATCCCTGGCGTTGTAGAACTTCTCGTTCAATTCCATCTCAGCATCGGTCCATTTACTGAAGGTGCTAATATTTGTCTCAGAACCCAACGATCTGATTTTACACTTCACGTTTAAAAAGAACTCCTATAATACAAATAGAAATATTACTGAATATCAAGTGATGCGAACACAGTTTGATTATTGCAATAAATATTTATACCCACGTTTAGAAACTTTTCATATTGAATAGCCATATTCATGGTATTATCGCTATAATCTAATGTGTCTTTCCACGAATGTAATAAGAATGCAAGCCTGAGTTGTCTTGCTGAATGTTTCTTCAACGCTTCTTGTATAGTAATGAAATTTTTCAAAGATTTTGACATCTTGCATCCTGCTATGGTCAAATGACCGGAATGAAGAAAATATCTGACCCAATTAGTATTATTAAAATACGCTTCTGATTGTGCGATTTCGTTATCGTGATGTGGAAATTTCAAATCTACACCACCCGTATGAATGTCCAAGCTCTCCCCACAAATGATGGATGCCATAACCGAACACTCTATGTGCCAGCCTGGTCGTCCTTTACCCCATGGACTTTCCCACCATGGTTCTCCATCTTTCGAACATTTCCATAGTGCAAAATCTATCGGTGACCTCTTTCCCGATACCTCGGATGTGCTTAAATCTCCTAATCGACAAAATCTTTGATCAAAATTTAGTATTATCGTGTGAAACGTAAAGTCATTATTTTCTTACCTTCTCCTTCTTGTAAACTCGATGTATCGCCATAAGCTTCTGGAACTAGTTTAGCATAATAGTGCTTGTCTTGCTTATCAAAAGCAGCAACGTCGAAATATATGGAACCATTACTCTCATACGCCATTCCATTCGCTAGAATTTTGTTGATAAATTCTATAATTTCAGGTATATATTCGCTAACCCTAGTTAAAACATTTGGTTTTAATACCTAAAAAGAAACTCACAGTGAATCCCCCTGTGTCACAAGTACAAGTGTAATTAAATTAAAAAAAAAATAGATAGTTCGCTTTACATTTAAGCAATCCATGTCTTTGTGAAACTCCACTTCCCAATGTTGCGACAATTTGGTAAATATCGAATGTTCCATAACAGTAGCACCCTTCTGTTTGTCCAACCATTCCGCCAACGGATCTTTTGCTTCTTTCAGCAACAACTGTAATTGTATTTGACTATGTAACATTATTACTAAATAATGTGTTTTACACGACGAAAAATAATAAAGCTTTACGAACTTCTTGAAATTCTTTTATTTTCTTTTCAGCTTTAAGTTTCACTGCATCTTCAAGTTTTACGATTGCCTTTTCTACGTTAGCCAACATCTTCTGCAACATACATTTCTTGTCCGGATCATCCGTAGTCTTCACTGTATGCTCAAAAGTGGACATTACAGTTTTTGCATCATCCAGAATTTCATCGAGTGTATGATTCTCTTCAACATACTCGTCGTATAAATAATTTTGTCTAGCCCGTTTTATAATTTTGTCATCTATATCGGTGATATTCATCACATATAAGATATCGTAACCAAAGTAATCGGACAGGACACGCCGCAATATGTCGAAAGATATGTATGATCTAAATGATAAGAAAAATGGCATGAGAATGCATATTGAAATAAATATTTTTCTGATATTATGGGTAACATTGTAATTACCTAGCATGTCCCATATGCGATGCATCGTAAACCGTGGGACCACAACTGTACCACAATACACGATTTCCAAAGTGTGGAACGAACACTTCTTTGTCTCTGGTTAAGCTGTTGTACAATTTCAGAACCGAGGTAGATTTTCTTTGGGGTGGACTCCAAGATGGCTGAGTTCTCTTTGCCATTTTTAATCACTAAAATATGGAAACACCCGAAAGTAATGAACTGCAATGCGTTTTCTTGTTTCTAAATTATTATATAAAATAATAACTGTGCAATTGAACTTACCTCTTTGAAACTTTTAGAAACACAATAATAAACAAATTCTTTGCAGAATTATTGCAAACAGAAATTGTTCACTCGAAATGAAAAAGGAATTGTAACAGATTGTCAAACAGGTGTCACGTGTTCGTAATTCTGTTGGAGATTTTTGTTTATTGTCGTATACATAGTTTTTAATGAATAATTAAATGTGTTAAAGATATTTCGAATCGATGCTGGGATATTTCTGTCAGAACAGAAAATCACAGAACAACCTATCAGTCCACTTACACTATTGGTAAATTTTGGAATAACCCATGTCCTTCGGAATCAGCTTTGTCTCAACTTTTTACCACTTATAGGAAATTCCCCCACTCAAGATCCAGTATTATACTATAGTATATGTGTATATTGTATCATCTATTCCAGGGATATCAAAATTGTGGTCCGCGGGCCACGAATTTGACATCAATGATCTATTCTATCGGGAAAGCCAGTAAGAGAAAACAAATGCACACTATAATCATCTACTCGC
Organism: Nomada lathburiana; assembly: GCA_963667235.1. NCBI lineage: Eukaryota > Metazoa > Arthropoda > Insecta > Hymenoptera > Apidae > Nomada > Nomada lathburiana. The sequence goes on along the minus strand of OY763897.1, from coordinate 9,583,671 downwards.
ATCAGGATTGCATTAGGGCAGGGACTGCCAAGTTTGTCCCCCTCCACGAGCCACCAAGTCCCCACTACCAGTTAAATTCGCCCTTTGCAAAGATAATGACTGGCAGGGGCACAGGGGCAAGCATGCGTGGCCGGCATGCGGCCAGTTGCCAGTCCCTCCTCTAGAGATAATTCTTCAGTAACATAATATTTGTTTCGCCTTGGGGAGTACATTTTCTTATTCCTCAAGAAGCCTTCTTGTTTTATAAATGAAATACTCATGTAGATATTTTAATTCATAAATTAATTAATATCTGTAAGGATGTGCTTGAAACTATGGTCTCTGCCATATCTACAATGCCAACTATGGTATCGCCATCTATACACAACTCCTTGAAACTACTCGCGCCTCTTACTTATCTTAAGTGTATATATGGCAGAGGCCCGAGTAGTTTCACTCACAACTGTATCGATGGCGATACCACAGACGAGATATAGGAATAGACAAGACATCTTATGGACTTTCCTGGCCCAACGTGACTGACATACCGACTCAGAAGAACACGCTGATTCGAACATCCTCCGCACACGTCCAGTGCTCCCATGAATAACTATTATTTACTGCAGTTGTGTTGGGCACAGGATTCATGCGATTGTCTGAAAATATGCAAATGCTGGGAATGGGGGGGGGGGGGGGGGGGTGTCCAGAAAGCTATTTCTCGGGCAACGTTTCGGTAGAAAAATTGAGCTACGGTGCCTGGTCGCCCGATACTCTTCGGTTCGGCTCGAGTTCAGTCGAAATCACATCGCCTGTGCTGTCCCGTTTTCATTGCGCGGCAAAGAACAAAAGAATTCTTTAACGAGGATCGTATGTCCGGCTAAAAGTTGGTCAGAAACAGTAGAAGTCCAGTAGGTATGACCCTGGGATAGTAGGTTTTACGGAATTAGCGAATACCACCGAGCGCAGCCGACGCGCCGGAGCGTCGCGGAGTGGGAGGCTCGCGGAGTGGGGATGACCGTCGCGCGGCGCGCGCCACGTCAGTCGCAATTGAAGCGTCCCAGCGTAAGGTTATCTATGTAGTTGAACGCTAGCGACATACCTCACTCTACAGCATAATAGCACCTGGGGCTTTACTTTACCATCGTGTACGGTTGATTATTAGCTTCCATTAATTAATACGCGTTTAACTAACAATCGTTCTACTATCGCAACAGTACATTAAGCTTTAATGGTTAAAATCTTTCTTGAGTTTCCTTTGCTGGACGAATGACCGATCATCCAATTGAGGATGGACTTTTTTGAGGATCGAGATTTTTTTAATATGAGATTAACTAGTCGTTTGTTGTAACATCGCGTTAACTAATTTATTAGTTTGAACGGTTCTTCGAATCTTTATTATATTTTATTCAGTCACTTACATACTGCTTTTGCGACTTCGAATTCGATTCTGATTTTAGAACAGGTCTATTCTTTTTGTTGCAGGTATAATGGATGCTTGGCTGGCAAAGAATAATATATTGAGGCTGCAGGAATGGAGTATTGAGATACAATTACTGCGATCATAACAATCAGTTCGATGATATATGATGAAGGACTGGTAACATTTAACTTATTATCCCAACGGTTTATGTATATCTCTTGTTATCTGGCGATTGGTTTTCGGCTCATGCTCGTTTCCTTCGGTTGAAAGTTATTGAACTTTAATTATTGTAAATAGATTTCTATACTTACTTCTCTCAATTCGTATTTCCACGTTCGCTAAATAAAGAAAGTAAATTTCATTAATTCTAAACGAAAAATTGAAATATGTTCACGTTTCGCTGCATTTCGGTTGCGATTTTTATTGTAGCTTCACTAATTGTTTTTACCAAACACTTTCATTATCATCTCTGTGACCTACTCACAAGTACGGGCAAATTGTATTTTCGATGCAGGATTACACGCGTAGTTACGTACTTGTTACCATACCCTAATAGTTTCGAATTTTCATTTCTACAAGCAGCTACGAAAATGTATAAATGCGCGATATTAAGTATTTATAAAGATCATGAGCACCTTCAAAACTCTGACAAAGAGCAGTCACAGTATGCTTTTCGTAAATCATTTGATTAGTCTTATAGACAATTAATAATAATTAAATCTGAATAGTAATACGGTAGTACTTTACGAAAGAAAAAACGCAGTAATTCCTCAACAGACGTTTGACAGGATGAAGAAATAAGAAAGACAAATAAAATCAAATATGTATTGCTTCAATTTCTATCTCCTCTCCTCATTTACTAACTTGTACAGATTTCTTTTTAGAAAATTTTGATGACCGCGCGCAATGCGGTTGCTAGAGTCAGTGTTTGCTCCGTCAAAGTTCTTTTTATTGTTTTTAGAGCGCAACCGCTCTTAATAATTGCAATGAAATATAAATAGTAGTAAAGATACGCGAAGGTAGAGTCAGTGTTTGCTTCGAAATATTACTCTCGCGAAAAATAGAGTTACTTATTCGTCGATCACATACATATATAAAACGCGCGCGATAGTAGTCTTTTATTTTATTTTTTTTTATCGCAATACGTATTCCGGTATTTGAGTCAACACCTATGCCGTTCGGCGAGTTCGGGCTTTCATCCATCAACCTGAAGAGTAAGTACCTTTGTATTTCTTTAATATTATTTTACAATGATCTTCGATAATTATGATGTTCGAAAAGTACTGCTAATGCAAAAATTTTAACGTTGTTCGCTCTTTTTGAATGTTTCAGAAGGTGCCGTGGACTCGATGGTATCACCATAACGATATTGTTGGCCGCGCGCAATACGGTCGGTAGAGTCAGTGCTTGCTCCGTCAAAGTTCTTTTTATTATTTTTTGAGCGCTATCGCTCTTAATAATAATTAAACATAAATAACAGTAAAGAGCCGCGAATTTAGAGTCAGTGTTTGCTCCGAAATAATACTCTCGCGAGATTAGAATCACTTTGTTTGTCAGTCATAAGTGTTCCATTAGAGTCAGTGTCCTGCTCGGCGAGTTCGGGCTTGCATCCATCAACTTGACGAGGAAGTATCTCTGTATTTCTTTAATCTTGTATTGTAATAATCTTTGATAATTAACACATTCCAAAAGTACTGAAAATACAAAGTTTTTATTGTTACCTGTTCTTTTTGACTATTTCAGCAGCTTCCATGGCTTCGATGGAGACGAGCTTGATCGCACCCCTGGTGAGTCTGCAACCGGTGAGTGGCATGCTTTAATGTTCCTCGGGTCACTCAATCATGTCGCAGGACGAAAGGTCCGGACCGACACGGGTGACTGGTTGTAATTACGTAGATTTTTCTGGCAAGCACTGTGACCATGGGTATATGGAAATATACTCATGAGTAGTAACTTCTTTACTGTTTTATATTATATGAGGATAGGTCTTCTTGTACAACGCGTTTCAAATTAGTTTGAGAATTTTAAGAGAGAAACTTAGTATAAAATATATCACTATGCATCTGTTTATAATGGAGTATTTAATTGAATACGTGTGAAACGAATATTCAAATAGTTATTAATTATTAAATGAATATAAAGTAACGTCCAGTATCATACGTGCACTAGTTTGTAGTGGTGAAGTCGAATACCCTTCGACTTCGTTTATTTGCACAATTACAATTAGTGCACAGTTATAATAAAATGCATAATGATTGCTGTTAGTAAGAACGTAGTTTTTAAGTTAGTAAGAACTTTTTTCTACTTTGATGGAATATAAAGTAAAGGTACTTATATACCTTGTCAATTTGTTGGAACTGTCGAATAATTTTATTATTCGATATCCATATTAGTCTTTAGCGTATAAAGATATCAATAAATTCACTTTTTCCGTACAAGATATTAATTAAACCTGAATGTACAAGAAGACAATACGCGAACGGGTAGATCTCGAAATCAAAGCAATCAACTTTAAAACCAACCTTGCGTTTTAGAAGCAATGCTTTGATGACGGGAACGCCCGAGGATGTTTCAATTTAATTCAAAGTATTTTAAAGTAGATTCATTGAATAATTTTTCTAATAAAGTAGAGTCTTTGAATAATTTATCTAATAAAGTAGAGTCATTGCATAATTTTTCTAATAAAGTAGAGTCACTTAATTTTCTCTTCAATAAAATAAAATCATATATTGATCTGGTATATATACAAATATATATTTAGCCCGTTAGAAAATCAGTATGTCTTTATCATCTTTTTAGACGAGGATTTCCAGGTTTAACCCTTTCCGTGTTCACTGCCCATATCCCACTCACGTGCCCCGGTGCTACTTGGGTGGGAAAACGGTGGTAGAGCACGACGATATTTCTTTAGTTCACAAGCTATTGAATGATTTATTGTTGGCGACTGACAGTGCGTTTGGTGTATCGTGCACGACGTAATATCCCCATTGTGTGTGTGGTTAGGCTGCGGATTTGCGTCGTTCCGTACTAAAATGTAGCTACTATGACCAAGATAAGATGTCCATTAATTTAAAACAAAGACATCATTTTGACTATTAATTGCATTAATAATCCCTACTATACTGAGGCACGAAGTTTTTGTCATTTAAGATGACAAAGGCCAAATGCCAGAGGGAATCGAATATACTTATCAATTGCTATCAAGTACCTCTTCTATCGGTGCTATTTAATTATTCTATTAAATATCAACCGCGGCGTGGTTTTTTCCTATGCGAACGCAAAGATCCCAGCCACTGTCAGTCGATTTCAGAAAAATGGTACGTACATTAGAGTGTGCAAGTTGTGTGACAATAATTGGGTGTCGGTGGCGTCCCGGGACGCCTCCCTAGTGTAGGCTTTTGCGCCAAAGTGTTTGACTGTGAACCGTGGAGTGTCGTGTGTTGGTGTGCCTGTTTGCCATTCTTTAAATATAGGTCTAGGTAGGATAGGTAGCATACTTTCTGGTGTGATTGATAGACATAAGTAGGTAGGGCCGGGCAGGTTGACACAGTCTCTGATCGGGTAGGCACTATTTCGGGTGTTCAACCTGTTTCAGGAAATCTGATTTGAAAAGTCGACGGTGAAGCTGTGGCGCGAACGAAAATGCGTTCGCCTCTGGCTTTGCCTATCGATTTTTCGAATCCTTCGCGGTCGTGGTCGCGCTTTAGGTTCCGAAACGAAACGCATTACATTATGCTCGAGGCTGCACGCGTGAACGAAGAACGATTACAATTTTAATCGTAATCTTTGCGATTTTCCGCAATCACAATTTTTACGGTTTTATTTGGTCGTGATTCGGTCGCCTGCGTTCCATTTAGCTCCGCGATTTAAACTCTTTATTTCACCTTTATAAGTTTTGTCTTGATTTCCGAGTAGAGCCTCGAGCCTAGTTTAAGTTTCAGCTGGCCCTCGGGTCCAACGAAAAGAAGGGGCTATGTGCCGAAGAGGCCCGACAAACTGTCGCACAAGAGGGCAACTACTAATGGCTCGCCATTCTTTTTAAGAATGGGGAATCATTCTTTGTTACTACTTTGTCACTGTGCTTGCATTTTCAATCGTAGAATTTTTATTTGTACTTGGCCGACGCACATTCCGGCCCAACGCTACAGTCCTCCCGAAAATATCGCGTTGCTTTAGAGTTGCGAAAAACTTGGGTACGGGTCGAATTAGAGTTGCGTTAAATACCACGCGGTGTTTCAAGTAGAATCGCAAAAATGAAAATGAGTCTCGCGTATTCTTGGAGTTGCGATATGACCCGCGGTTTTTAATTAGAGTTGCGGACAAATGAAAATCGTGATTGATTTGGCGTTATGCAATAATATCGCGATTGTTCTTGCAATTTTGCTGTTCTTATTGTTAGTTAAATTGTAGTATTTTATAGTATATTTTACGTATAAGAAAGTTTCTAGTGTTGCGGAAATTATTTTCGCGTCTTGAGCCTTCAGCTAACTTTTCAGAGGATCTTCAATTACATTGCTTTTTGATATTATTGATAATTTACTGTTTGCTTTCTATCAGCCTTAATAAATAGTGTCGCGAAATGATTGCATCGCGAGTCCCAGTTAGCGTTGCGTTGATTAAAGATCGCGTTTTTAATTAGAGTTGCGAATACCAGTCCCCAACTGCTTCCAATTGGAAGCCTGTTCCTGTGCCACCCTGGAGGGTGGCACATAATCGTCAGCCAAAGATCGTGGCTGACCAATTCTTTGGCAATTCTGGTTGTATATGGTGTAGTTTTTCTTTTCAGTGTTTCATATTTGTCTTTCTTTTTATTTTTTTTTCTTAATAATTATTCTACCTGGGGTGTCTGTTGATGGAAATACTGCTAAAAATTTGCTCACATTTTTATTTTTGCATATATTTGCACACAAACTACTGCGTGATCGAAATTTTAAAAAAGAAAAAAAAGAAAAGAAATGATAATTAAAAAAAAAGAAAAAAAAGATATGAAATGAAAATTTAAAAAAATGAAAAAAAGATAAGAAATGAAAATTTAAAAAAAAGACAAAAAAGAAAAAAAGATAAGAAATGAAAAAAAAAAAGAAAAAAAAGAAAAAAAGATAAGAAATGAAAAAAAAAATAATTTGTAGAATCTTTGATTTTATAATAACTCGAGATAGTGAAATTGAATTAAAGTCAATACTAGTGACTGTTCATTATTGGAGTTTAACTTCTAAATATTTTCTCTTAATCGTGGCAATTTTGTTCTCATCTTGTTGTTTTAGTACAGTCAATTTTTATAACTTTTCGTGCTTGCTTCGTAGAAATTGAAATTCACTCGCGATATCCGTAAATGTTTAATAAAAAATCCTTGCGCGAAAAATGTTCTTGGCTGTAGTTGGGCCTCGGCATGGTGATAGTGGAAGTTTGATATCTTGCTTCCGAATAATCGTTTGTCGCTTCTTCGTAGAAGCAAAATAGAATCAATTGTAGTGAAATGTGACTACTTCAATTTTGAGTTTTTAATTAAATGGATATCACCATTCAGCTTGATCTAGAAAGTAGAAAATAATATATCACCTTGGCCGACATCCAATTACCCATTGTTATTAAAAAGTAGCTGCATTTTTCATATCAATTGGGATTTATTATCTTCGCTAAAATTCGCTTATTGCGAATTAAAAGCAGCTTCATTTCACTATAAAATGGAGGGGCTTGGGGATGTTACTAATTCAATGCATCAGATTGTTACAGATTCACAGATGAACCCAAATATGATATATTAAACAAATATAAGTACATACGCCAGAGGCTCAAAAGTGGAAGATATACAAAACAGATCCGGAAATATTATCAAGGACACGATTGGAAACTATAAAATTAAAGAGCCAGTCTCGTCCATCTGAGAGTTTAAGTATTAATTTCTATAAAACTTTACTAATTAATTTGAGTCTGTGTTTGTTTCAGAAGCATTGAAAAGAAGAGGATGCATGAAAATACGTATAATACGACCACACCCTTACCAATTTTTGGTTTGAGTTTCTGTCTGTTCTAGGAAGTCATGGACCACGAAATTAATATGGACTAATTGAGGAGGAATTAAGTATATGCATACTCATACCTATATGAGTATGGTAAAGTATCATTTACATTCCTACGTAGGTATGATATTACTGAAATTATTCTTTTAATTGAACTCTTAGATGTTACACTAGGTAGGGTCATACTAGTTTTAAGTTAGACGTTTAGTCAGGCAGGGTGCATTTGAATCTAATCTAGTATTTAAGAACGGAGGATTTATTTTTCAGCTGCGTCTTAGTTTTTAAGACAGCAGTGTTCACCACTGCAATAATATTTCGTTGTCTAGTTTAAAGATCACAGGATATATTTTTAAGAAAGGTTCATTCCAGGAAATTGAATTCTCTTGCAGATTTTCTTTCAGGTTTCCTTCTGATATTCGATTTAGCTTTCGGTCGCGAATTTTCCAAGTGCTCCTCTTGTTGCCATACTTGTACTGCGATCAATTAATGATCGTTCTACAAATTGACAATAATAGGAGATTTTTCTTCCTTACCAATGATAGTAGAATTAGTTTTTGCGTAACTGGAGGGTGGAAGGGCCGTGGCTAGGGTGGGTCTTCAGGCGCAGGAACCTCCACCGGGTGAGACCTGGGCAATCAATTATTTACTGTACAATTCTTATACGATAATTATGTGGAAAATAATTCGAGCGAATTGGCTGCGCATTGCACTTTCCCCTCCCATTCCCTTTTTAGCGTCATTCCCTTTTCTGCTTCATTCCCTTTTCTGCTCTTGGCTCGGAGGAGCGCTGGATGGGCGCTTTTAGCATGATATGGGTCTCGGTGTCAGCGGGTTACAATGTGTGGGGTCGCGGTTGTGGTTCTGGACGAAGGATACGCCCGCTGCTACGTCTACTCCACAAACGGTTAGGGCTATGGGTCATAAATCTGGAATGATAGTCGCGGTCGTGCATACCGGCAACTATTTTAATCAACGACGTCTCAAATTGAAGCCCTTGATTCAAGGAACAATCTCTTTCAAGCTTAGAATAGCTCCCATGTATAGTTACCGTGAAATATTCAAACAAAACTTAAATAGTTTATAACAAATGAACCGCTCACGGAATATTCTTAACACCTATTGGAGATTGCAGCTTGGGCCTCTATATGTAATTTATGTCCACTGAGAAGTGATGTACCCTGCATGCAAGTCGATAGAATGGCATTTGTTTATAATTTATATCAACAAATTCAATTATCTCGCGTTCTACTTGGCCGATTTTAATCAACAGATGTCTCAAATTGAAGCTCTTGATTCAAGAAACAATCTCTTTCAAGCTTAGAATAGCTCCCATGTATAGTTACCGTGGAATATTTAAACAAAAACTTAAATTGATTATAACGAATGAACCGTTCACGGAATATTCTTAACACCTATTGGAGATTGCAGCTTGGTCTTCTATCTGTAATTTATCTCCACTGATCATTGATGTACCTGGCATGCAAGTCGATAGAATGGCATTTGTTTATAATTTCTATCAACAAATTCAATTATCTCGCGTTCTACTGGGCCGATTTTAATCAACGGCGTCTCAAATTGAAGCTCCTGATTCAAGGAACAATCTCTTTCAAGCTTAGAATAGCTCCCATGTATAGTTACCGTGTAATTTTCAAACAACGGTTTAAATTGTTTATAACCAATGAACCGCTCACGGAATATTCTTAACACCTATTGGAGAGTGCAGCTTTAGCTTCTATCTGTAATTTACGTCCACTGATCAGTGATGTACCTTGCATGCAAGTCGATAGAATGGCATTTGTTTATAATTTATGTCAACAAATTCAATTATCTCGCGTTCTACTGGGCCGATTTTAATCAACGGCGTCTCAAATTGAAGCTCCTGATTCAAGGAACACTCTCTTTCAAGCTTAGAATAGCTCCCATGTATAGTTACCGTGTAATATTCAAACATAGACTTAAATTGTTTATAACGAATAAACCGCTCACGGAATATTCTGAACACCTATTGCAGATTGCAGCTTGGGCTTCTAGCATTAATTTATGTCCACTGATCATTTATGTTGCTGGCCTGCAAGTCGATAGAATGGCATTAGTTTATAATTTCTTTCAACAAATTCAATTATCTCGCGTTCTACTGGGCCGAATTTAATCAACGGCGTCTCAAATTGAAGCTCTTGATTCAAGGAACAATCTCTTTCAAGCTCAGAATAGCTCCCGTGTATAGTTACCGTGTAATTTTCAAACAAAGCTTAAATTGTTTATAGCGAATAAACCGTTCACGGAATATTCTTAACACCTATTGGAGATTGCAGCTTGGTCTTCTATCTGTAATTTATCTCCACTGATCATTGATGTACCTGGCATGCAAGTCGATAGAATGGCATTTGTTTATAATTTCTATCAACAAATTCAATTATCTCGCGTTCTACTGGGCCGATTTTAATCAACGGCGTCTCAAATTGAAGCTCCTGATTCAAGGAACAATCTCTTTCAAGCTTAGAATAGCTCCCATGTATAGTTACCGTGTAATTTTCAAACAACGGTTTAAATTGTTTATAACCAATGAACCGCTCACGGAATATTCTTAACACCTATTGGAGAGTGCAGCTTTAGCTTCTATCTGTAATTTACGTCCACTGATCAGTGATGTACCTTGCATGCAAGTCGATAGAATGGCATTTGTTTATAATTTCTATCAACAAATTCAATTATCTCGCGTTCTACTGGGCCGAATTTAATCAACGGCGTCTCAAATTGAAGCTCTTGATTCAAGGAACAATCTCTTTCAAGCTCAGAATAGCTCCCGTGTATAGTTACCGTGTAATTTTCAAACAAAGCTTAAATTGTTTATAGCGAATAAACCGTTCACGGAATATTCTTAACACCTATTGGAGATTGCAGCTTGGTGTTCTAGCATTAATTTATGTCCACTGATCATTTATGTTGCTGGCCTGCAAGTCGATAGAATGGCATTTGTTTATAATTTCTATCAACAAATTCAATTATCTCGCGTTCTACTGGGCCGATTTTAATCAACGACGTCTCAGATTGAAGCTCCTGATTCAAGGAACACTCTCTTTCAAGCTTAGAATAGCTCCCATGTATAGTTACCGTGTAATATTCAAACATAGACTTAAATTGTTTATAACGAATAAACCGCTCACGGAATATTCTGAACACCTATTGCAGATTGCAGCTTGGGCTTCTAGCATTAATTTATGTCCACTGATCATTTATGTTGCTGGCCTGCAAGTCGATAGAATGGCATTAGTTTATAATTTCTTTCAACAAATTCAATTATCTCGCGTTCTACTGGGCCGACTTTAAACAACAACGTCTCAAATTGAAGCTCTTGATTCAAGGAACAATCTCTTTCAAGCATAGAATAGCTCCCGTGTATAGTTACCGTGTAATTTTCAAACAAAGCTTAAATTGTTTATAACGAATGAACCGTTCACGGAATATTCTTAACACCTATTGGAGATTGCAGCTTGGTGTTCTATCTGTAATTTATCTCCACTGATCATTGATGTACCTGGCATGCAAGTCGATAGAATGGCATTTGTTTATAATTTCTATCAACAAATTCAATTATCTCGCGTTCTACTGGGCCGATTTTAATCAACGGCGTCTCAAATTGAAGCTCCTGATTCAAGGAAGAATCTCTTTCAAGCTTAGAATAGCTCCCATGTATAGTTACCGTGTAATATTCAAACATAGACTTAAATTGTTTATAACAAATGAGCCGCTCACGGAATATTCGTAACACCTATTGGAGATTGCAGCTTGGGTTTCTATCTGTAATTTATCTCCACTGATCATTGATGTACCTGGCATGCAAGTCGATAGAATGGCATTTGTTTATAATTTCTATCAACAAATTCAATTATCTCGCGTTCTACTGGGCCGATTTTATTCAACGACGTCTCAGATTGAAGCTCTTGATTCAAGGAACAATCTCTTTCAAGCTTAGAATAGCTCCCATGTATAGTTACCGTGTAATTTTCAAACAACGGTTTAAATTGTTTATAACGAATGAACCGCTCACGGAATATTCTTAACACCTATTGGAGATTGCAGCTTGGGCCTCTATATGTAATTTATGTCCACTGATCATTGATGTACCTGGCATGCAAGTAGATAGATTGGCATTTCTTTATAATTTCCTTCAACAAATTCAATTATCTCGCGTTCTACTTGGCCGATTTTAATCAACGACGTCTCAAATTGAAGCTCTTGATTCAAGAAACAATCTCTTTCAAGCTTAGAATAGCTCCCATGTATAGTTACCGTGGAATATTTAAACAAAAACTTAAATTGTTTATAACAAATGAACCGATCACGGAATATTCGTAACACCTATTGGAGATTGCAGCTTGGTCTTCTATCTGTAGTTTATGTCCACTGATCATTAATGTACCTGGCATGCAAGTCGATAGAATGGCATTTGTTTATAATTTCTATCAACAAATTCAATTATCTCGCGTTCTACTGGGCCGATTTTAATCAACGGCGTCTCAAATTGAAGCTCCTGATTCAAGGAACAATCTCTTTCAAGCTTAGAATAGCTCCCATGTATAGTTACCGTGTAATATTCAAACATAGACTTAAATTGTTTATAACAAATGAACCGCTCACGGAATATTCGTAACACCTATTGGAGATTGCAGCTTTAGCTTCTATCTGTAATTTACGTCCACTGATCAGTGATGTACCTTGCATGCAAGTCGATAGATTGTCATTTCTTTATAATTTCCTTCAACAAATTCAATTATCTCGCGTTCTACTGGGTCGATTTTAATCAACGACGTCTCAGATTGAAGCTCTTGATTCAAGGAACAATCTCTTTCAAGCTTAGAATAGCTCCCATGTATAGTTACCGTGGAATATTTAAACAACGGTTCAAATTGGTTATAACGAATGAACCGCTCATGGAATATTCTTAAAACCTATTGGACATTGCAGCTTGGGCTTCTAGCATTAATTTATGTCCACTCATCATTAATGTAGCTGGCCTGCAAGTCGATAGAATGGCATTTGTTTATAATTTCTATCAACAAATTCAATTATCTCGCGTTCTACTGGGCCGAATTTAATCAACGGCGTCTCAAATTGAAGCTCTTGATTCAAGGAACAATCTCTTTCAAGCTCAGAATAGCTCCCGTGTATAGTTACCGTGTAATTTTCAAACATAGCTTAAATTGTTTATAACGAATAAACCGTTCACGGAATAATCTGAACACCTATTGCAGATTGCAGCTTGGGCTTCTAGCATTAATTTATGTCCACTGATCATTTATGTTGCTGGCCTGCAAGTCGATAGAATGGCATTTGTTTATAATTTCTATCAACAAATTCAATTATCTCGCGTTCTACTGGGCGGATTTTAATCAACGACGTCTCAGATTGAAGCTCTTGATTCAAGGAACACTCTCTTTCAAGCTTAGAATAGCTCCCATGTATAGTTACCGTGTAATATTCAAACATAGACTTAAATTGTTTATAACGAATAAACCGCTCACGGAATATTCTGAACACCTATTGCAGATTACAGCTTGGACTTCTAGCATTAATTTATGTCCACTGATCATTTATGTTGCTGGCCTGCAAGTCGATAGAATGGCATTTGTTTATAATTTCTATCAACAAATTCAATTATCTCGCGTTCTACTGGGCCGATTTTAATCAACGACGTCTCAGATTGAAGCTCTTGATTCAAGGAACACTCTCTTTCAAGCGTAGAATAGCTCCCATGTATAGTTACCGTGTAATATTCAAACATAGACTTAAATTGTTTATAACGAATGAACCGTTCACGGAATATTCTTAACACCTATTGGAGATTGCAGCTTGGGCTTCTATCTGTAATTTATCTCCACTGATCATTGATGTACCTGGCATGCAAGTCGATAGAATGGCATTTGTTTATAATTTCTATCAACAAATTCAATTATCTCGCGTTCTACTGGGCCGATTTTAATCAACGACGTCTCAGATTGAAGCTCTTGATTCAAGGAACAATCTCTTTCAAGCTTAGAATAGCTCCCATGTATAGTTACCGTGTAATTTTCAAACAACGGTTTAAATTGTTTATAACGAATGAACCGCTCACGGAATATTCTTAACACCTATTGGAGATTGCAGCTTGGGCCTTTATATGTAATTTATGTCCACTGATCATTGATGTACCTGGTATGCAAGTCGATAGAATGGCATTAGTTTATAATTTCTATCAACAAATTCAATTATCTCGCGTTCTACTGGGCCGAATGTAATCAACGGCGTCTCAAATTGAAGCTCCTGATTCAAGGAACAATCTCTTTCAAGCTTAGAATAGCTCCCATTTATAGTTACCGTGTAATTTTCAATCAAATGCTTAAATTGTTCATAACGAACGAACCGTTCACGGAATAATCTGAACACCTATTGGAGATTGCAGCTTGGGCCTTTATATGTAATTTATGTCCACTGATCATTGATGTACCTGGTATGCAAGTCGATAGAATGGCATTAGTTTATAATTTCTATCAACAAATTCAATTATCTCGCGTTCTACTGGGCCGAATGTAATCAACGGCGTCTCAAATTGAAGCTCCTGATTCAAGGAACAATCTCTTTCAAGCTTAGAATAGCTCCCATTTATAGTTACCGTGTAATTTTCAATCAAATGCTTAAATTGTTCATAACGAACGAACCGTTCACGGAATAATCTGAACACCTATTGCAGATTGCAGCTTGGGCTTCTAGCATTAATTTATGTCCACTGATCATTTATGTTGCTGGCCTGCAAGTCGATAGAATGGCATTTGTTTATAATTTCTATCAACAAATTCAATTATCTCGCGTTCTACTGGGCCGAATTTAATCAACGGCGTCTCAAATTGAAGCTCTTGATTCAAGGAACAATCTCTTTCAAGCTCAGAATAGCTCCCGTGTATAGTTACCGTGTAATTTTCAAACAACGGTTTAAATTGTTTATAACGAATGAACCGCTCACGGAATATTCTTAACACCTATTGGAGATTGCAGCTTGGGCCTCTATATGTAATTTATGTCCACTGATCATTGATGTACCTGGCATGCAAGTCGATAGAATGGCATTTGTTTATAATTTCTATCAACAAATTCAATTATCTCGCGTTCTACTGGGCCGAATTTAATCAACGGCGTCTCAAATTGAAGCTCTTGATTCAAGGAACAATCTCTTTCAAGCTCAGAATAGCTCCCGTGTATAGTTACCGTGTAATTTTCAAACAAAGCTTAAATTGTTTATAGCGAATAAACCGTTCACGGAATAATCTGAACACCTATTGCAGATTGCAGCTTGGGCTTCTAGCATTAATTTATGTCCACTGATCATTTATGTTGCTGGCCTGCAAGTCGATAGAATGGCATTTGTTTATAATTTCTATCAACAAATTCAATTATCTCGCGTTCTACTGGGCCGACTTTAAACAACAACGTCTCAAATTGAAGCTCTTGATTCAAGGAACAATCTCTTTCTAGCTTAGGATAGCTCCTGTGTATAGTTACCGTGTATTTTTCAAACAAACATTTATATTGTTTATTACAAATGTACCGCTTATTGAATATGCTTGATACCTATTGGAGACTGTAGCTTGGGCTTCTAGCTTTGTTTTATATCATATGGTCATTGATGTAGCTGGCCTATAAGTCGATATAATGACACTTGTTTATTATTTCTTTAAACAAATTCAATTATCTCGGCTTCTACATGGCCGATTTTAATCAACCACGTCTCAAAATGAAGCTCTTGATTCAAGGACCAATCTCAGTCAAGCTTAGAATAGCTCCCGTGTATAGGTGCCGTGTAATTGTCAAACAAATATTTATATTGTTTATAACAAATCTACCGCTATTTGAATATTCTTGACACCTATTGGAGACTGTAGCTTGGCCGTCTAGGTGTATTTTATATCGTATGTTTACTGATGTAGCTGGCCTATATGTCGATATAAAGACATTTGTTTATAATTTCTTTAAACAAATTCAATTATCTCGGCTTCTACTGGGCCGATTTTAATCAACTGCGTCTCAAAATGAAGCTCTTGGTTCAAGGGACAATCTCTTTCAAGCTTAGGATAGCTCCCGTGTATAGTTGCCGTGTAATTTTCAAACATAGACTTAAATTGTTTATAACAAATGTACCGCTTATTGAATATGCTTGACACCTATTGGAGACTGTAGCTTGGGCTTCTAGCTTTGTTTTATATCATATGGTCATTGAAGTAGCTGGCCTATGAGTCGATATAAAGACATTTGTTTATTATTTCTTTAAACAAATTCAATTATCTCGGCTTCTACATGGCCGATTTTAATTAACCACGTCTCAATTTGAAGCTCTTGATTCAAGGGACAATCTCTTTCTAGCTTAGGATAGCTCCTGTGTATAGTTACCGTGTATTTTTCAAACAAACATTTATATTGTTTATAACAAATGTACCGCTTATTGAATATGCTTGACACCTATTGGAGACTGTAGCTTGGGCTTCTAGCTTTGTTTTATGTCATATGGTCATTGATGTAGCTGGCCTATAAGTCGATATAATGACATTTGTTTATTATTTCTTTAAACAAATTCAATTATCTCGGCTTCTACATGGCCGATTTTAATCAACCACGTCTCAATTTGAAGCTCTTGATTCAAGGGACAATCTCTTTCAAGCTTAGGATAGCTCCCGTGTATAGTTACCGTGTATTTTTCAAACAAACATTTATATTGTTTATAACAAATGTACCGCTTATTGAATATGCTTGTCACCTATTGGAGACTGTAGCTTGGGCTTCTAGCTTTGTTTTATATCATATGGTCATTCATGTAGCTGGCCTATAAGTCGATATAATGACATTTGTTTATTATTTCTTTAAACAAATTCAATTATCTCGGCTTCTACTTGGCCGATTTTAATCAACCACGTCTTAAAATGAAGCTCTTGATTCAAGGAGCAATCTCATTCAAGGTTAGAATAGCTCCCGTGTATAGGTGCCGTGTAATTTTCAAACAAATATTTATATTGTTTATAACAAATGTACCGCTATTTGAATATACTTGACACCTATTGGAGACTGTAGCTTGGGCGTCTAGCTTTATTTTATATCCTATGTTTACTGATGTAGCTGGCCTATATGTCGATATAAAGACATTTGTTTATAATTTCTTTAAACAAATTCAATTATCTCGGCTTCTACTGGGCCGATTTTAATCACCTGCGTCTCAAAATGAAGCTCTTGGTTCAAGGGACAATCTCTTTCAAGCTTAGGATAGCCCCCGTGTATAGTTACCGTGTAATTTTCAAACAAACATTTATATTGTTTATAACAAATGTACCGCTTATTGAATATGCTTGACACCTATTGGAGACTGTAGCTTGGGCTTCTAGCTTTGTTTTATATCCTATGGTCATTGATGTACCTGGCCTGCAAGTCTATATAAGCGCATTTGTTTATAATTTCTTTCAACAAATTCAATTATCTCGGCTTCTACTGGGCCGATTTTAATCAACCACGTCTCAAAATGAAGCTCTTGATTCAAGGAGCAATCTCTCTCAAGCTTAGAGTAGCTTCCGGGTATAGTTGCCGTGTAATTTTCAAACAAATATTTATATTGTTTATAACAAATGTACCGCTTATTGAATATGCTTGACACCTATTGGAGACTGTAGCTTGGGCTTCTAGCTTTGTTTTATATCCTATGGTCATTGATGTAGCTGGCCTGCAAGTCTATATAAGCGTATTTGTTTATCATTTCTTTCAACAAATTCAATTATCTCGCGTTCTACTGGGCCGATTTTAATCAACGACGTCTCAAATTGAAGCACTTGATTCAAGGAACAATCTCTCTCAAGCTTAGAGTAGCTTCCGGGTATAGTTGCCGTGTAATTTTCAAACAAAGATTTATATTGTTTATAACAAATGTACCGCTTATTGAATATGCTTGACACCTATTGGAGACTGTAGCTTGGGCTTCTAGCTTTGTTTTATATCATATGGTCATTGATGTAGCTGGCCTATAAGTCGATATAATGACATTTGTTTATTATTTCTTTAAACAAATTCAATTATCTCGGCTTCTACTTGGCCGATTTTAATCAACGACGTCTCAGATTGAAGCTCTTGATTCAAGGAACACTCTCTTTCAAGCGTAGAATAGCTCCCATGTATAGTTACCGTGTAATATTCAAACATAGACTTAAATTGTTTATAACGAATAAACCGCTCACGGAATATTCTGAACACCTATTGCAGATTACAGCTTGGGCTTCTAGCATTAATTTATGTCCACTGATCATTTATGTTGCTGGCCTGCAAGTCGATAGAATGGCATTTGTTTATAATTTCTATCAACAAATTCAATTATCTCGCGTTCTACTGGGCCGACTTTAAACAACGACGTCTCAGATTGAAGCTCTTGATTCAAGGAACACTCTCTTTCAAGCTTAGAATAGCTCCCATGTATAGTTACCGTGTAATATTCAAACATAGACTTAAATTGTTTATAACGAATGAACCGTTCACGGAATATTCTTAACACCTATTGGAGATTGCAGCTTGGGCTTCTATCTGTAATTTATGTCCACTGATCATTGATGTACCTGGTATGCAAGTCGATAGAATGGCATTAGTTTATAATTTCTATCAACAAATTCAATTATCTCGCGTTCTACTGGGCCGAATGTAATCAACGGCGTCTCAAATTGAAGCTCCTGATTCAAGGAACAATCTCTTTCAAGCTTAGAATAGCTCCCATTTATAGTTACCGTGTAATTTTCAATCAAATGCTTAAATTGTTCATAACGAACGAACCGTTCACGGAATAATCTGAACACCTATTGCAGATTGCAGCTTGGGCTTCTAGCATTAATTTATGTCCACTGATCATTGATGTACCTGGCATGCAAGTCGATAGAATGGCATTTGTTTATAATTCCTATCAACAAATTCAATTATCTCGCGTTCTACTGGGCCGATTTTAATCAACGACGTCTCAGATTGAAGCTCTTGATTCAAGGAACAATCTCTTTCAAGCTTAGAATAGCTCCCATGTATAGTTACCGTGTAATTTTCAAACAACGGTTTAAATTGTTTATAACGAATGAACCGCTCACGGAATATTCTTAACACCTATTGGAGATTGCAGCTTGGGCCTCTATATGTAATTTATGTCCACTGATCATTGATGTACCTGGCATGCAAGTAGATAGATTGGCATTTCTTTATAATTTCCTTCAACAAATTCAATTATCTCGCGTTCTACTTGGCCGATTTTAATCAACGACGTCTCAAATTGAAGCTCTTGATTCAAGAAACAATCTCTTTCAAGCTCAGAATAGCTCCCGTGTATAGTTACCGTGTAATTTTCAAACATAGCTTAAATTGTTTATAACGAATAAACCGTTCACGGAATAATCTGAACACCTATTGCAGATTGCAGCTTGGGCTTCTAGCATTAATTTATGTCCACTGATCATTTATGTTGCTGGCCTGCAAGTCGATAGAATGGCATTTGTTTATAATTTCTATCAACAAATTCAATTATCTCGCGTTCTACTGGGCCGACTTTAAACAACAACGTCTCAAATTGAAGCTCTTGATTCAAGGAACAATCTCTTTCTAGCTTAGGATAGCTCCTGTGTATAGTTACCGTGTATTTTTCAAACAAACATTTATATTGTTTATTACAAATGTACCGCTTATTGAATATGCTTGATACCTATTGGAGACTGTAGCTTGGGCTTCTAGCTTTGTTTTATATCATATGGTCATTGATGTAGCTGGCCTATAAGTCGATATAATGACACTTGTTTATTATTTCTTTAAACAAATTCAATTATCTCGGCTTCTACATGGCCGATTTTAATCAACCACGTCTCAAAATGAAGCTCTTGATTCAAGGACCAATCTCAGTCAAGCTTAGAATAGCTCCCGTGTATAGGTGCCGTGTAATTGTCAAACAAATATTTATATTGTTTATAACAAATCTACCGCTATTTGAATATTCTTGACACCTATTGGAGACTGTAGCTTGGCCGTCTAGGTGTATTTTATATCGTATGTTTACTGATGTAGCTGGCCTATATGTCGATATAAAGACATTTGTTTATAATTTCTTTAAACAAATTCAATTATCTCGGCTTCTACTGGGCCGATTTTAATCAACTGCGTCTCAAAATGAAGCTCTTGGTTCAAGGGACAATCTCTTTCAAGCTTAGGATAGCTCCCGTGTATAGTTGCCGTGTAATTTTCAAACATAGACTTAAATTGTTTATAACAAATGTACCGCTTATTGAATATGCTTGACACCTATTGGAGACTGTAGCTTGGGCTTCTAGCTTTGTTTTATATCATATGGTCATTGAAGTAGCTGGCCTATGAGTCGATATAAAGACATTTGTTTATTATTTCTTTAAACAAATTCAATTATCTCGGCTTCTACATGGCCGATTTTAATTAACCACGTCTCAATTTGAAGCTCTTGATTCAAGGGACAATCTCTTTCTAGCTTAGGATAGCTCCTGTGTATAGTTACCGTGTATTTTTCAAACAAACATTTATATTGTTTATAACAAATGTACCGCTTATTGAATATGCTTGACACCTATTGGAGACTGTAGCTTGGGCTTCTAGCTTTGTTTTATGTCATATGGTCATTGATGTAGCTGGCCTATAAGTCGATATAATGACATTTGTTTATTATTTCTTTAAACAAATTCAATTATCTCGGCTTCTACATGGCCGATTTTAATCAACCACGTCTCAATTTGAAGCTCTTGATTCAAGGGACAATCTCTTTCAAGCTTAGGATAGCTCCCGTGTATAGTTACCGTGTATTTTTCAAACAAACATTTATATTGTTTATAACAAATGTACCGCTTATTGAATATGCTTGTCACCTATTGGAGACTGTAGCTTGGGCTTCTAGCTTTGTTTTATATCATATGGTCATTCATGTAGCTGGCCTATAAGTCGATATAATGACATTTGTTTATTATTTCTTTAAACAAATTCAATTATCTCGGCTTCTACTTGGCCGATTTTAATCAACCACGTCTTAAAATGAAGCTCTTGATTCAAGGAGCAATCTCATTCAAGGTTAGAATAGCTCCCGTGTATAGGTGCCGTGTAATTTTCAAACAAATATTTATATTGTTTATAACAAATGTACCGCTATTTGAATATACTTGACACCTATTGGAGACTGTAGCTTGGGCGTCTAGCTTTATTTTATATCCTATGTTTACTGATGTAGCTGGCCTATATGTCGATATAAAGACATTTGTTTATAATTTCTTTAAACAAATTCAATTATCTCGGCTTCTACTGGGCCGATTTTAATCACCTGCGTCTCAAAATGAAGCTCTTGGTTCAAGGGACAATCTCTTTCAAGCTTAGGATAGCCCCCGTGTATAGTTACCGTGTAATTTTCAAACAAACATTTATATTGTTTATAACAAATGTACCGCTTATTGAATATGCTTGACACCTATTGGAGACTGTAGCTTGGGCTTCTAGCTTTGTTTTATATCCTATGGTCATTGATGTACCTGGCCTGCAAGTCTATATAAGCGCATTTGTTTATAATTTCTTTCAACAAATTCAATTATCTCGGCTTCTACTGGGCCGATTTTAATCAACCACGTCTCAAAATGAAGCTCTTGATTCAAGGAGCAATCTCTCTCAAGCTTAGAGTAGCTTCCGGGTATAGTTGCCGTGTAATTTTCAAACAAATATTTATATTGTTTATAACAAATGTACCGCTTATTGAATATGCTTGACACCTATTGGAGACTGTAGCTTGGGCTTCTAGCTTTGTTTTATATCCTATGGTCATTGATGTAGCTGGCCTGCAAGTCTATATAAGCGTATTTGTTTATCATTTCTTTCAACAAATTCAATTATCTCGCGTTCTACTGGGCCGATTTTAATCAACGACGTCTCAAATTGAAGCACTTGATTCAAGGAACAATCTCTCTCAAGCTTAGAGTAGCTTCCGGGTATAGTTGCCGTGTAATTTTCAAACAAAGATTTATATTGTTTATAACAAATGTACCGCTTATTGAATATGCTTGACACCTATTGGAGACTGTAGCTTGGGCTTCTAGCTTTGTTTTATATCATATGGTCATTGATGTAGCTGGCCTATAAGTCGATATAATGACATTTGTTTATTATTTCTTTAAACAAATTCAATTATCTCGGCTTCTACTTGGCCGATTTTAATCAACGACGTCTCAGATTGAAGCTCTTGATTCAAGGAACACTCTCTTTCAAGCGTAGAATAGCTCCCATGTATAGTTACCGTGTAATATTCAAACATAGACTTAAATTGTTTATAACGAATAAACCGCTCACGGAATATTCTGAACACCTATTGCAGATTACAGCTTGGGCTTCTAGCATTAATTTATGTCCACTGATCATTTATGTTGCTGGCCTGCAAGTCGATAGAATGGCATTTGTTTATAATTTCTATCAACAAATTCAATTATCTCGCGTTCTACTGGGCCGACTTTAAACAACGACGTCTCAGATTGAAGCTCTTGATTCAAGGAACACTCTCTTTCAAGCTTAGAATAGCTCCCATGTATAGTTACCGTGTAATATTCAAACATAGACTTAAATTGTTTATAACGAATGAACCGTTCACGGAATATTCTTAACACCTATTGGAGATTGCAGCTTGGGCTTCTATCTGTAATTTATGTCCACTGATCATTGATGTACCTGGTATGCAAGTCGATAGAATGGCATTAGTTTATAATTTCTATCAACAAATTCAATTATCTCGCGTTCTACTGGGCCGAATGTAATCAACGGCGTCTCAAATTGAAGCTCCTGATTCAAGGAACAATCTCTTTCAAGCTTAGAATAGCTCCCATTTATAGTTACCGTGTAATTTTCAATCAAATGCTTAAATTGTTCATAACGAACGAACCGTTCACGGAATAATCTGAACACCTATTGCAGATTGCAGCTTGGGCTTCTAGCATTAATTTATGTCCACTGATCATTGATGTACCTGGCATGCAAGTCGATAGAATGGCATTTGTTTATAATTCCTATCAACAAATTCAATTATCTCGCGTTCTACTGGGCCGATTTTAATCAACGACGTCTCAGATTGAAGCTCTTGATTCAAGGAACAATCTCTTTCAAGCTTAGAATAGCTCCCATGTATAGTTACCGTGTAATTTTCAAACAACGGTTTAAATTGTTTATAACGAATGAACCGCTCACGGAATATTCTTAACACCTATTGGAGATTGCAGCTTGGGCCTCTATATGTAATTTATGTCCACTGATCATTGATGTACCTGGCATGCAAGTAGATAGATTGGCATTTCTTTATAATTTCCTTCAACAAATTCAATTATCTCGCGTTCTACTTGGCCGATTTTAATCAACGACGTCTCAAATTGAAGCTCTTGATTCAAGAAACAATCTCTTTCAAGCTCAGAATAGCTCCCGTGTATAGTTACCGTGTAATTTTCAAACATAGCTTAAATTGTTTATAACGAATAAACCGTTCACGGAATAATCTGAACACCTATTGCAGATTGCAGCTTGGGCTTCTAGCATTAATTTATGTCCACTGATCATTTATGTTGCTGGCCTGCAAGTCGATAGAATGGCATTTGTTCATAATTTCTATCAACAAATTCAATTATCTCGCGTTCTACTGGGCCGAATTTAATCAACGGCGTCTCAAATTGAAGCTCTTGATTCAAGGAACAATCTCTTTCAAGCTCAGAATAGCTCCCGTGTATAGTTACCGTGTAATTTTCAAACAAAGCTTAAATTGTTTATAGCGAATAAACCGTTCACGGAATAATCTGAACACCTATTGCAGATTGCAGCTTGGGCTTCTAGCATTAATTTATGTCCACTGATCATTTATGTTGCTGGCCTGCAAGTCGATAGAATGGCATTTGTTTATAATTTCTATCAACAAATTCAATTATCTCGCGTTCTACTGGGCCGACTTTAAACAACGACGTCTCAGATTGAAGCTCTTGATTCAAGGAACAATCTCTTTCAAGCTTAGAATAGCTCCCATGTATAGTTACCGTGTAATTTTCAAACAACGGTTTAAATTGTTTATAACCAATGAACCGCTCACGGAATATTCTTAACACCTATTGGAGAGTGCAGCTTTAGCTTCTATCTGTAATTTACGTCCACTGATCAGTGATGTACCTTGCATGCAAGTCGATAGATTGGCATTTCTTTATAATTTCCTTCAACAAATTCAATTATCTCGCGTTCTACTGGGTCGATTTTAATCAACGACGTCTCAGATTGAAGCTCTTGATTCAAGGAACAATCTCTTTCAAGCTTAGAATAGCTCCCATGTATAGTTACCGTGTAATATTCAAACATAGACTTAAATTGTTTATAACAAATGAACCGCTCACGGAATATTCGTAACACCTATTGCAGATTGTATCTTGGGCTTCTATCTGTAATTTATCTCCACTGATCATTGATGTACCTGGCATGCAAGTCGATAGAATGGTATTTGTTTATAATTTCTATCAAGAAATTCAATTATCTCGCGTTCTACTGGGCCGATTTTAATCAACGACGTCCCTAATTGAAGCTCTTGATTCAAGGAACAATCTCTTTCAAGCTTAGAATAGCTCCCATGGATAGTTACCGTGTAATTTTCAATCAAATGCTTAAATTGTTCATAACGAACGAACCGCTCATCAAATATTCTTAAATCCTATTGCAGATTACAGCTTGGGCTTCTAGCATTAATTTATGTCCACTGATCATTTATGTTGCTGGCCTGCAAGTCGATAGAATGGCATTTGTTTATAATTTCTATCAACAAATTCAATTATCTCGCGTTCTACTGGGCCGACTTTAAACAACAACGTCTCAAATTGAAGCTCTTGATTCAAGGAACAATCTCTTTCAAGCATAGAATAGCTCCCGTGTATAGTTACCGTGTAATTTTCAAACAAAGCTTAAATTGTTTATAACGAATGAACCGTTCACGGAATATTCTTAACACCTATTGGAGATTGCAGCTTGGTCTTCTATCTGTAATTTATCTCCACTGATCATTGATGTACCTGGCATGCAAGTCGATAGAATGGCATTTGTTTATAATTTCTATCAACAAATTCAATTATCTCGCGTTCTACTGGGCCGATTTTAATCAACGGCGTCTCAGATTGAAGCTCTTGATTCAAGGAACAATCTCTTTCAAGCTTAGAATAGCTCCCATGTATAGTTACCGTGTAATTTTCAAACAACGGTTTAAATTGTTTATAACGAATGAACCGCTCACGGAATATTCTTAACACCTATTGGAGATTGCAGCTTGGGCCTCTATATGTAATTTATGTCCACTGATCATTGATGTACCTGGCATGCAAGTAGATAGATTGGCATTTCTTTATAATTTCCTTCAACAAATTCAATTATCTCGCGTTCTACTTGGCCGATTTTAATCAACGACGTCTCAAATTGAAGCTCTTGATTCAACAAACAATCTCTTTCAAGCTTAGAATAGCTCCCATGTATAGTTACCGTGGAACATTTAAACAAAAACTTAAATTGTTTATAACAAATGAACCGATCACGGAATATTCGTAACACCTATTGCAGATTGCAGCTTGGGCCTCTATATGTAATTTATGTCCACTGATCATTGATGTACCTGGCATGCAAGTAGATAGATTGGCATTTCTTTATAATTTCCTTCAACAAATTCAATTATCTCGCGTTCTACTTGGCCGATTTTAATCAACGACGTCTCAAATTGAAGCTCTTGATTCAAGGAACAATCTCTTTCAAGCTCAGAATAGCTCCCGTGTATAGTTGCCGTGTAATTTTCAAACAAAGCTTAAATTGTTTATAACGAATAAACCGTTCACGGAATAATCTGAACACCTATTGCAGATTGCAGCTTGGGCTTCTAGCATTAATTTATGTCCACTGATCATTTATGTTGCTGGCCTGCAAGTCGATAGAATGGCATTTGTTTATAATTTCTATCAACAAATTCAATTATCTCGCGTTCTACTGGGCCGAATTTAATCAACGGCGTCTCAAATTGAAGCTCTTGATTCAAGGAACAAACTCTTTCAAGCTTAGAATAGCTCCCATGTATAGTTACCGTGTAATTTTCAAACAACGGTTTAAATTGGTTATAACGAATGAACCGCTCACGGAATATTCGTAACACCTATTGGAGATTGCAGCTTGGGCTTCTATCTGTAATTTATGTCCACTGATCAGTGATGTACCTTGCATGCAAGTCGATAGAATGGCATTTGTTTATAATTTCTATCAACAAATTCAATTATCTCGCGTTCTACTGGGCCGATTTTAATCAACGGCGTCTCAAATTGAAGCTCCTGATTCAAGGAACAATCTGTTTCAAGCTTAGAATAGCTCCCATGTATAGTTACCGTGGAATATTTAAACAAAAACTTAAATTGTTTATAACAAATGAACCGCTCACGGAATATTCGTAACACCTATTGGAGATTGCAGCTTGGGCTTCTATCTGTAATTTATGTCCACTGATCAGTGATGTACCTTGCATGCAAGTCGATAGAATGGCATTTGTTTATAATTTCTATCAACAAATTCAATTATCTCGCGTTCTACTCGGCCGATTTTAATCAACGACGTCTCAAATTGAAGCTCTTGATTCAAGAAACAATCTCTTTCAAGCTTAGAATAGCTCCCATGTATAGTTACCGTGGAATATTTAAACAAAATCTTAAATTGTTTATAACAAGTGAACCGATCACGGAATATTCGTAACACCTATTGGAGATTGCAGCTTGGTCTTCTATCTGTAATTTATGTCCACTGATCATTAATGTACCTGGCATGCAAGTCGATAGAATGGCATTTGTTTATAATTTCTATCAACAAATTCAATTATCTCGCGTTCTACTGGGCCGATTTTAATCAACGGCGTCTCAAATTGAAGCTCCTGATTCAAGGAACAATCTCTTTCAAGCTTAGAATAGCTCCCATGTATAGTTACCGTGTAATTTTCAAACAACGGTTTAAATTGTTTATAACGAATGAACCGCTCACGGAATATTCTTAACACCTATTGGAGATTGCAGCTTGGCCTCTATATGTAATTTATGTCCACTGATCATTGATGTACCTGGTATGCAAGTCGATAGAATGGCATTAGTTTATAATTTCTATCAACAAATTCAATTATCTCGCGTTCTACCTGGCCGATTTTAATCAACGACGTCTCAAATTGAAGCTCTTGATTCAAGGAACAATCTCTTTCAAGCTTAGAATAGCTCCCATGTATAGTTACCGTGTAATTTTCAAACAACGGTTTAAATTGTTTATAACCAATGAACCGCTCACGGAATATTCTTAACACCTATTGGAGAGTGCAGCTTTAGCTTCTATCTGTAATTTATGTCCACTGATCAGTGATGTACCTTGCATGCAAGTCGATAGAATGGCATTTGTTTATAATTTCTATCAACAAATTCAATTATCTCGCGTTCTACTGGGTCGATTTTAATCAACGACGTCTCAGATTGAAGCTCTTGATTCAAGGAACAATCTCTTTCAAGCTTAGAATAGCTCCCATGTATAGTTACCGTGTAATTTTCAAACAACGGCTTAAATTGTTTATAACGAATGAACCGCTCACGGAATATTCTTAACACCTATTGGAGATTGCAGCTTGGGCCTCTATATGTAATTTATGTCCACTGATCATTGATGTACCTGGTATGCAAGTCGATAGAATGGCATTAGTTTATAATTTCTATCAACAAATTCAATTATCTCGCGTTCTACTGGGCCGAATTTAATCAACGGCGTCTCAAATTGAAGCTCTTGATTCAAGGAACAATCTCTTTCAAGCTTAGAATAGCTCCCATTTATAGTTACCGTGTAATTTTCAATCAAATGCTTAAATTGTTCATAACGAACGAACCGTTCACGGAATAATCTGAACACCTATTGCAGATTGCAGCTTGGGCTTCTAGCATTAATTTATGTCCACTGATCATTAATGTACCTGGCATGCAAGTCGATAGAATGGCATTTGTTTATAATTGCTATCAACAAATTCAATGATCTCGCGTTCTACTTGGCCGATTTTAATCAACGACGTATCAAATTGAAGCTCTTGATTCAAGAAACAATCTCTTTCAAGCTTAGAATAGCTCTCATGTATAGTTACCGTCGAATATTTAAACAAAAATTTAAATTGTTTATAACAAATGAACCGATCACGGAATATTCGTAACACCTATTGGAGATTGCAGCTTGGTCTTCTATCTGTAATTTATGTCCAGTGATCATTAATGTACCTGGCATGCAAGTCGATAGAATGGCATTTGTTTATAATTTCTATCAACAAATTCAAATATCTCGCGTTCTACTGGGCCGAATTTAATCAACGGCGTCTCAAATTGAAGCTCTTGATTCAAGGAACAAACTCTTTCAAGCTTAGAATAGCTCCCATGTATAGGTACCGTGTAATTTTCAAACAACGGTTTAAATTGGTTATAACGAATGAACCGCTCATGGAATATTCTTAAAACCTATTGGAGATTGCAGCTTGGGCTTCTAGCATTAATTTATGTCCACTGATCATTAATGTACCTGGCATGCAAGTCGATAGAATGGCATTTGTTTATAATTTCTATCAACAAATTCAAATATCTCGCGTTCTACTGGGCCGAATTTAATCAACGGCGTCTCAAATTGAAGCTCTTGATTCAAGGAACAATCTCTTTCAAGCTTAGAATAGCTCCCATGTATAGTTACCGTGTAATATTCAAACATAGATTTTAATTGTTTATAACAAATGAACCGCTCACTGAATATTCGTAACACCTATTGGAGATTGCAGCTTGGGCTTCTATCTGTAATTTATGTCCACTGATCAGTGATGTACCTTGCATGCAAGTCGATAGAATGGCATTTGTTTATAATTTCTATCAACAAATTCAATTATCTCGCGTTCTACTGGGCCGATTTTAATCAACGGCGTCTCAAATTGAAGCTCCTGATTCAAGGAACAATCTGTTTCAAGCTTAGAATAGCTCCCATGTATAGTTACCGTGGAATATTTAAACAAAAACTTAAATTGTTTATAACAAATGAACCGCTCACGGAATATTCGTAACACCTATTGGAGATTGCAGCTTGGGCTTCTATCTGTAATTTATGTCCACTGATCAGTGATGTACCTTGCATGCAAGTCGATAGAATGGCATTTGTTTATAATTTCTATCAACAAATTCAATTATCTCGCGTTCTACTCGGCCGATTTTAATCA
This sequence comes from Nomada lathburiana, assembly GCA_963667235.1. Taxonomy (NCBI): domain Eukaryota; kingdom Metazoa; phylum Arthropoda; class Insecta; order Hymenoptera; family Apidae; genus Nomada; species Nomada lathburiana. Next base: position 9,554,936 of record OY763897.1, on the reverse strand, counting down.
ACGACGTCTCAAATTGAAGCTCTTGATTCAAGAAACAATCTCTTTCAAGCTTAGAATAGCTCCCATGTATAGTTACCGTGGAATATTTAAACAAAATCTTAAATTGTTTGTAACAAGTGAACCGATCACGGAATATTCGTAACACCTATTGGAGATTGCAGCTTGGTCTTCTATCGGTAATTTATGTCCACTGATCATTAATGTACCTGGCATGCAAGTCGATAGAATGGCATTTGTTTATAATTTCTATCAACAAATTCAATTATCTCGCGTTCTACTGGGCCGATTTTAATCAACGGCGTCTCAAATTGAAGCTCCTGATTCAAGGAACAATCTCTTTCAAGCTTAGAATAGCTCCCATGTATAGTTACCGTGTAATTTTCAAACAACGGTTTAAATTGTTTATAACGAATGAACCGCTCACGGAATATTCTTAACACCTATTGGAGATTGCAGCTTGGCCTCTATATGTAATTTATGTCCACTGATCATTGATGTACCTGGTATGCAAGTCGATAGAATGGCATTAGTTTATAATTTCTATCAACAAATTCAATTATCTCGCGTTCTACCTGGCCGATTTTAATCAACGACGTCTCAAATTGAAGCTCTTGATTCAAGAAACAATCTCTTTCAAGCTTAGAATAGCTCCCATGTATAGTTACCGTGTAATTTTCAATCAAATGCTTAAATTGTTCATAACGAACGAACCGCTCACGGAATATTCTGAACACCTATTGCAGATTGCATCTTGGGCTTCTATCTGTAATTTATCTCCACTGATCATTGATGTACCTGGCATGCAAGTCGATAGAATGGTATTTGTTTATAATTTCTATCAAGAAATTCAATTATCTCGCGTTCTACTGGGCCGATTTTAATCAACGACGTCTCTAATTGAAGCTCTTGATTCAAGGAACAATCTCTTTCAAGCTTAGAATAGCTCCCATGGATAGTTACCGTGTAATTTTCAATCAAATGCTTAAATTGTTCATAACGAACGAACCGCTCATCAAATATTCTTAAATCCTATTGGAGATTGCAGTTTGGGCTTCTAGCATTAATTTATGTCCACTGATCATTAATGTAGCTGGCCTGCAAGTCGATATAATTGCATTTGTTTATAATTTCTTTCAACAAATTCAATTATCTCGCGTTCTACTGGGCCGATTTTAATCAACGACTTCTCAGATTGAAGCTCTTGATTCAAGGAACAATCTCTTTCAAGCTTAGACTAGCTGCCATGTATAGTTACCGTGTAATATTCAAACAAAGAATTAAATTGTTTATAACAAATGAACTGCTCGTGGAATATTCTTAACACCTATTGGAGATTGCAGCTTGGCTTCTAGATTTAATTTATGTCCACCGATCATGGATGTAGCTGCCCTGCAAGTCCATATAAGAGTATGTGTTTATAATTTCTTTCAACAAATTCAATTATCTCGCGTTATCCTGGGCCGATTTTATTCAACGACGACTTAAATTGAATGTCTCGATTCGAGGAACGATCTGTTCCTATTTTAGAACGACCCTCCACCCCTCGACCCACTCCTTTTCAAATAAACCTCTTTTCCTCTTGTGCTTCTTGGCCCCCGGTTCTTTCTTTTTCCTCTATATATCCCATAACATTTCTTCTCTCTCCTGCTATATACTTACTAATATACTTTTTTCTGTGCGCAGGGAAAGAGTAAGGAACATTGACCGGCACTTCTCATCGTGCACAAAAGCAAGAAAGAAGAAAGAATAACTCTTGCCACAGACTTTAGTTATAGTCAATTAGTTTATAAAAATACGTTGTAACTATTAGCCCGTTAGTTTAATTTAGAACAATTGTGTAATTAACTGTAATGGCGTACCTAGTATATATTTTATTTTATATTCAGCATATTCGGTAGACCTTGTATATACTTTAATTACTTTTAATACAAGTTCTACTGAATGCGCTAAGTATACAATGCAAGATATAATAAATACTTTACATATGCACAAGTTACACAATTGTTGTAATGTAAAATAAGCTTCAGCGTATAAAGTACGTATACTTTAACATAAGTTTTATCTGTAAGATATATTGTAAATTAACTTCAAAGAATAGTTTATAAGTATTAGATTATTTATGTTTATATTATTCCTCATATTACACAAATGTTAATTTAGAAATAGATATAAAAGAATAGTTCATAAGGATTAGCTTGTAAATTTGAACTACAACATTTTTGTAACTTGTATCTTCATTAATTAAGTGAAATAAATTTTAATGAAAAGAATTCCACTTCTCTTTTTATTTTCACACCTTCACAATCCTTGAAAAGACCTAAATCCACTTCCTTAAACAAAATGTACCGTGGACGGACTTTAAATGCAAAGTCCTAAAGCGAGAAACTTGTAAAAATGAACCTATACGTTATTAAATTTGGAAGCAGCAACTTCTAAGTCTTCACTTCTTGCAAAATTGGTTGGCAGATGTTCAGAAAATTAAGCGCTGAGAAATTCCTGGAACGTGACGTCATTTCTGAGAATTCCTGGGCTCGAATACCTCCTCGCACATCATATTCTCCTGATACAAATCCACGATTTTCGGCAGATATTTTTGCCAGAAACTCAGAAATTTAGCGTTCGGAAATTCCTGGAATGTGACGTCATTTCTGAGAATTTCTGAGGTCGAATACCTCCTCGCACATCATATTCTCCTGATACAAATCCACGATTTTCAGCAGGTATTTTTGCCAGAAACTTAGAAATTTAGCGTTCGGAAATTCCTGGAATGTGACGTCATTTCTGAGAATTTCTGAGCTCGAATACCTCCTCGCACATCATATTCTCCTGATACAAATCCACGATTTTCAGCAGATATTTTTGCCAGAAACTCAGAAATTTAGCGTTCGGAAATTCTTGGAACGTGACGTCATTTCCAAGAATTGCTGAGCTCGGATACCTCCTCACACATCATATTCTCCTGATACAAATCTACGATTTTCGGCAGAAATTTTTGCCAGCAACCCAGAAATTTAAGTGCTCGGAAACGATTTTCGGGGGCCCTCATCATGTACTAATTCCTGGATAATTAATGATAAGTTTAATAATGTTCAGGTCTATTTTTACAAGTACTCCGCTTGTGAACTTTGCATTTAAAGTTCCTGCACGGTAGTATTTGTTTAAGGAATTGGAGTTCGGTCTTTTCAAGGATAGTTATCGTGTTAAAATAAAAAGAGAAGTAGAATTTCTTTCATTGAAGATTTATTCAAATTAATTAATGAAGATACAAGTTACAAAAATGTTGCAATTTAAACTTACAATCTAATACTTATGAACTATTCTTTTATATCTATTTACAACACATCTTACAGGTAAAACTTAAATTACAAATTTACATAGTTTGTATGTAGATTTCTAAAAATAAGTTACAGCAATTGTGTAACTTGTGTATATGTAAAGAATTTAGTATACCTTTCATTTTATATTTCGCATATTCAGTAGAACTTGTGGTAAAAGTAATATTAAAGTTTATACAAGATCTACCGAATGAACTGAATAGAAAATGGAAAATATAACAGATATACATAACAATTAATTACACAATTGTTCTAAATTAATCTTACGTGCTAAGAGTTACACAACATTGTTATAGGCCAACGGACTATAACTACAGTATCTTCTTCTTTAGTAGAAGTAGTTTCTTCTTTCTTGCTTTCTTGCAAGAAGAGAAGTGCCGGTCAATGATCCTCACTCTGTCCCAGGAAACCTGCGCACACAAGAAATATATTAGTTAGTATGTAGCAGGAAAGAGAAAAAATGTTAAGGAATATTTGCAAGACAAGGAAAGAAGAAGCCAAACCAGACGAATAAGAGAAATAGTATTATCTAAAAAGGAATGGAACCGGTCTGGTAAGAGCGAATTTGACAAGACCAGAAATAAAGGAATTAATGAAGAGACTTAAAAGGAGAGAATATGAAATGCAAAGTCAGGAATGAGACAGAAAATTGGAAGAAGCAAGATATAATGAAAGACTTAAATATAATAGAACGGCAACACTACTAAAGTACCTGAGTAAGAACGGAGCACGATATAAACAGCAATTAATAATGTAGGTAGGATGCGAAAGCATTAAAGGATGAAGAAATATTCGAGGAAGGAAAGGAATAAAAGATGTGACCTGTGCTGACAAAAATTTCGAATGTTAACAGAACCTACGGAAAAAGATATAATACGATATAAAAATAACTTTGGAATTTGAAATGAAACAGGGATGACAAAGCAAGATGTATAATACATGTGTAATAACGGGATAAGAATAGTGTAATAAGTAAGGTAGAGAAGGTTTTAAAACAACGAACGAAGCACACTAAAGCTGCAATCTCCAATAGGTGTTAAGAATATTCCGTGAGCGGTTCATTCGTTATAAACAATTTAAGCTTTGTTAGAAAATTACACGGTAACTATACACGGCAGCGGTTCTAAGCTTGAAAGAGATTGTTCCATGAATCAAGAGCTTCCATTTGAGACGTCGTTGATTAAAATCGGCCCAGTAGAACGCGAGATAATTGTATTTGTTGTAAGAAATTATAAACAAATGCCATTCTATGGACTTACATACCAGGTACATCAATGATCAGTGGACGTAAATGACAGATAGAAGCTAAAGCTGCAATCTCCAATAGGTGTTAAGAATATTCCGTGAGCGGTTCATTTGTAATAAACAATTTAATCTTCTGTTTGAAAATTACACGGTAACTACAGGCAGGAGCTATTCTAAACTAGAAAGAGATTGTTCCTTGAATCAGGAGCTTCAATTTGAGACGCCGTTGATTAAAATCGGCCCAGTAGAACGCGAGATAATTGAATTTGTTGAAAGAAATTATAAACAAATTCCATTCTATCGACTTGCATGCCAGGTACATCAATGATCAGTGGACATAAATTACAGATAGAAGCCCAAGCTGCAATATCCAATAGGTTTTAAGAATATTCCGTGAGCGGTTCATTTGTTATAAACAATTTAAGTTTGTTTGAATATTCCACGGTAACTATACATGGGAGCTATTCTAAGCTTGAAAGAGATTGTTCCTTGAGTCAAGAGCTTCAATTTGAGACGTGGTTGATTAAAATCGGCCCAGTAGAACGCGAGATAATTGAATTTGTTGAAAGAAATTATAAACAAATGCCATTATATCGACTTGCAGGCCAGCTACATAAATGATCAGTGGACATAAATTACAGATAGAAGCCCAAGCTCCAATCTCCAATAGGTTTTAAGAATATTGCGCGAGCGGTTCATTTGTTATAAACAATTTAAGCTTAGTTTGAAAATTACACGGTAACTATACATGGGAGCTATTCTAAGCTTGAAAGAGATTGTTCCTTGAATCAAGAGCTTCAATCTGAGACGTCGTTGATTAAAATCGACCCAGTAGAACGCGAGATAATTGAATTTGTTGAAAGAAATTATAAACAAATGCCATTATATCGACTTGCAGGCCAGCTACATTAATGATGAGTGGACATAAATTAATGCTAGAAGCCCAAGCTGCAATCTCCAATAGGTTTTAAGAATATTCCATGAGCGGTTCATTCGTTATAACCAATTTGAACCGTTGTTTGAAAATTAGACGGTAACTATACATGGGAGCTATTCTAAGCTTGAAAGAGATTGTTCCTTGAATCAAGAGCTTCAATCTGAGACGTCGTTGATTAAAATCGACCCAGTAGAACGCGAGATAATTGAATTTGTTGAAGGAAATTATAAAGAAATGCCAATCTATCGACTTGCATGCAAGGTACATCACTGATCAGTGGACGTAAATTACAGATAGAAGCTAAAGCTGCACTCTCCAATAGGTGTTAAGAATATTCCGTGAGCGGTTCATTGGTTATAAACAATTTAAACCGTTGTTTGAAAATTACACGGTAACTATACATGGGAGCTATTCTAAGCTTGAAAGAGATTGTTCCTTGAATCAAGAGCTTCAATTTGAGACGTCGTTGATTAAAATCGGCCCAGTAGAACGCGAGATAATTGAATTTGTTGAAAGAAATTATAAACAAATGCCATTATATCGACTTGCAGGCCAGCTACATAAAAGATCAGTGGACATAAATTACAGATAGAAGCCCAAGCTCCAATCTCCAATAGGTTTTAAAAATATTGCGCGAGCGGTTCATTTGTTATAACCAATTTAAGTTTTGTTTGAATATTCCACGGTAACTATACATGGGAGCTATTCTAAGCTTGAAAGAGATTGTTCCTTGAATCAAGAGCTTCAATTTGAGACGTCGTTGATTAAAATCGGCCCAGTAGAACGCGAGATAATTGAATTTGTTGAAAGAAATTATAAACAAATGCCATTATATCGACTTGCAGGCCAGCTACATAAATGATCAGTGGACATAAATTACAGATAGAAGCTAAAGCTGCACTCTCCAATAGGTGTTAAGAATATTCCGTGAGCGGTTCATTGGTTATAAACAATTTAAACCGTTGTTTGAAAATTACACGGTAACTATACATGGGAGCTATTCTAAGCTTGAAAGAGATTGTTCCTTGAATCAAGAGCTTCAATCTGAGACGTCGTTGATTAAAATCGACCCAGTAGAACGCGAGATAATTGAATTTGTTGAAGGAAATTATAAAGAAATGCCAATCTATCGACTTGCATGCAAGGTACATCACTGATCAATGGACGTAAATTACAGATAGAAGCTAAAGCTGCAATCTCCAATAGGTGTTAAGAATATTCCGTAAGCGGTTCATTCGTTATAAACAATTTAAACTTTGTTTGAAAATTACACGGTAACTATACATGGGAGCTATTCTAAGCTTGAAAGAGATTGTTCCTTGAATCAAGAGCTTCAATTTGAGACGTCGTTGATTAAAATCGGCCCAGTAGAACGCGAGATAATTGAATTTGTTGAAAGAAATTATAAACAAATGCCATTATATCGACTTGCAGGCCAGCTACATAAAAGATCAGTGGACATAAATTACAGATAGAAGCCCAAGCTCCAATCTCCAATAGGTTTTAAAAATATTGCGCGAGCGGTTCATTTGTTATAACCAATTTAAGTTTTGTTTGAATATTCCACGGTAACTATACATGGGAGCTATTCTAAGCTTGAAAGAGATTGTTCCTTGAATCAAGAGCTTCAATTTGAGACGTCGTTGATTAAAATCGGCCCAGTAGAACGCGAGATAATTGAATTTGTTGAAAGAAATTATAAACAAATGCCATTATATCGACTTGCAGGCCAGCTACATAAATGATCAGTGGACATAAATTACAGATAGAAGCCCAAGCTCCAATCTCCAATAGGTTTTAAGAATATTGCGCGAGCGGTTCATTTGTTATAAACAATTTAAGCTTAGTTTGAAAATTACACGGTAACTATACATGGGAGCTATTCTAAGCTTGAAAGAGATTGTTCCTTGAATCAGGAGCTTCAATTTGAGACGTCGTTGATTAAAATCGACCCAGTAGAACGCGAGATAATTGAATTTGTTGAAGGAAATTATAAAGAAATGCCAATCTATCGACTTGCATGCAAGGTACATCACTGATCAATGGACGTAAATTACAGATAGAAGCTAAAGCTGCAATCTCCAATAGGTGTTAAGAATATTCCGTGAGCGGTTCATTCGTTATAAACAATTTAAACTTTGTTTGAAAATTACACGGTAACTATACATGGGAGCTATTCTAAGCTTGAAAGAGATTGTTCCTTGAATCAAGAGCTTCAATTTGAGACGTCGTTGATTAAAATCGGCCCAGTAGAACGCGAGATAATTGAATTTGTTGAAAGAAATTATAAACAAATGCCATTATATCGACTTGCAGGCCAGCTACATAAATGATCAGTGGACATAAATTACAGATAGAAGCCCAAGCTCCAATCTCCAATAGGTTTTAAGAATATTGCGCGAGCGGTTCATTTGTTATAAACAATTTAAGCTTAGTTTGAAAATTACACGGTAACTATACATGGGAGCTATTCTAAGCTTGAAAGAGATTGTTCCTTGAATCAGGAGCTTCAATTTGAGACGTCGTTGATTAAAATCGACCCAGTAGAACGCGAGATAATTGAATTTGTTGAAGGAAATTATAAAGAAATGCCAATCTATCGACTTGTATGCAAGGTACATCACTGATCAGTGGACGTAAATTACAGATAGAAGCTAAAGCTGCAATCTCCAATAGGTGTTAAGAATATTCCGTGAGCGGTTCATTCGTTATAAACAATTTAAACTTTGTTTGAAAATTACACGGTAACTATACACGGGAGCTATTCTGAGCTTGAAAGAGATTGTTCCTTGAATCAAGAGCTTCAATCTGAGACGTCGTTGATTAAAATCGGCCCAGTAGAACGCGAGATAATTGAATTTGTTGAAGGAAATTATAAAGAAATGCCATTCTATCGACTTGCATGCCAGGTACATCAATGATCAGTGGACATAAATTACAGATAGAAGCCCAAGCTGCAATCTCCACTAGGTGTTCAGAATATTCCGTGAGCGGTTCGTTCGTTATGAACAATTTAAGCATTTGATTGAAAATTACACGGTAACTATACATGGGAGCTATTCTAGGCTAGAAAGAGATTGTTCCTTGAATCAAGAGCTTCAATCTGAGACGTCGTTGATTAAAATCGACCCAGTAGAACGCGAGATAATTGAATTTGTTGAAGGAAATTATAAAGAAATGCCAATCTATCGACTTGCATGCAAGGTACATCACTGATCAGTGGACGTAAATTACAGATAGAAGCTAAAGCTGCACTCTCCAATAGGTGTTAAGAATATTCCGTGAGCGGTTCATTGGTTATAAACAATTTAAACCGTTGTTTGAAAATTACACGGTAACTATACATGGGAGCTATTCTAAGCTTGAAAGAGATTGTTCCTTGAATCAAGAGCTTCAATCTGAGACGTCGTTGATTAAAATCGACCCAGTAGAACGCGAGATAATTGAATTTGTTGAAGGAAATTATAAAGAAATGCCAATCTATCGACTTGCATGCAAGGTACATCACTGATCAGTGGACGTAAATTACAGATAGAAGCTAAAGCTGCACTCTCCAATAGGTGTTAAGAATATTCCGTGAGCGGTTCATTGGTTATAAACAATTTAAACCGTTGTTTGAAAATTACACGGTAACTATACACGGGAGCTATTCTATGCTTGAAAGAGATTGTTCCTTGAATCAGGAGCTTCAATTTGAGACGTCGTTGATTAAAATCGACCCAGTAGAACGCGAGATAATTGAATTTGTTGAAGGAAATTATAAAGAAATGCCAATCTATCGACTTGTATGCAAGGTACATCACTGATCAGTGGACGTAAATTACAGATAGAAGCTAAAGCTGCAATCTCCAATAGGTGTTAAGAATATTCCGTGAGCGGTTCATTCGTTATAAACAATTTAAACTTTGTTTGAAAATTACACGGTAACTATACACGGGAGCTATTCTGAGCTTGAAAGAGATTGTTCCTTGAATCAAGAGCTTCAATCTGAGACGTCGTTGATTAAAATCGGCCCAGTAGAACGCGAGATAATTGAATTTGTTGAAGGAAATTATAAAGAAATGCCATTCTATCGACTTGCATGCCAGGTACATCAATGATCAGTGGACATAAATTACAGATAGAAGCCCAAGCTGCAATCTCCACTAGGTGTTCAGAATATTCCGTGAGCGGTTCGTTCGTTATGAACAATTTAAGCATTTGATTGAAAATTACACGGTAACTATACATGGGAGCTATTCTAGGCTAGAAAGAGATTGTTCCTTGAATCAAGAGCTTCAATCTGAGACGTCGTTGATTAAAATCGACCCAGTAGAACGCGAGATAATTGAATTTGTTGAAGGAAATTATAAAGAAATGCCAATCTATCGACTTGCATGCAAGGTACATCACTGATCAGTGGACGTAAATTACAGATAGAAGCTAAAGCTGCACTCTCCAATAGGTGTTAAGAATATTCCGTGAGCGGTTCATTGGTTATAAACAATTTAAACCGTTGTTTGAAAATTACACGGTAACTATACATGGGAGCTATTCTAAGCTTGAAAGAGATTGTTCCTTGAATCAAGAGCTTCAATCTGAGACGTCGTTGATTAAAATCGACCCAGTAGAACGCGAGATAATTGAATTTGTTGAAGGAAATTATAAAGAAATGCCAATCTATCGACTTGCATGCAAGGTACATCACTGATCAGTGGACGTAAATTACAGATAGAAGCTAAAGCTGCACTCTCCAATAGGTGTTAAGAATATTCCGTGAGCGGTTCATTGGTTATAAACAATTTAAACCGTTGTTTGAAAATTACACGGTAACTATACACGGGAGCTATTCTATGCTTGAAAGAGATTGTTCCTTGAATCAGGAGCTTCAATTTGAGACGCCGTTGATTAAAATCGACCCAGTAGAACGCGAGATAATTGAATTTGTTGAAGGAAATTATAAAGAAATGCCAATCTATCGACTTGCATGCAAGGTACATCACTGATCAGTGGACGTAAATTACAGATAGAAGCTAAAGCTGCACTCTCCAATAGGTGTTAAGAATATTCCGTGAGCGGTTCATTGGTTATAAACAATTTAAACCGTTGTTTGAAAATTACACGGTAACTATACACGGGAGCTATTCTATGCTTGAAAGAGATTGTTCCTTGAATCAGGAGCTTCAATTTGAGACGCCGTTGATTAAAATCGACCCAGTAGAACGCGAGATAATTGAATTTGTTGAAGGAAATTATAAAGAAATGCCAATCTATCGACTTGCATGCAAGGTACATCACTGATCAATGGACGTAAATTACAGATAGAAGCTAAAGCTGCAATCTCCAATAGGTGTTAAGAATATTCCGTGAGCGGTTCATTTGTTATAAACTATTTAAGTTTTGTTTGAATATTTCACGGTAACTATACATGGGAGCTATTCTAAGCTTGAAAGAGATTGTTCCTTGAATCAAGGGCTTCAATTTGAGACGTCGTTGATTAAAATAGTTGCCGGTATGCACGACCGCGACTATCATTCCAGATTTATGACCCATAGCCCTAACCGTTTGTGGAGTAGACGTAGCAGCGGGCGTATCCTTCGTCCAGAACCACAACCGCGACCCCACACATTGTAACCCGCTGACACCGAGACCCATATCATGCTAAAAGCGCCCATCCAGCGCTCCTCCGAGCCAAGAGCAGAAAAGGGAATGAAGCAGAAAAGGGAATGACGCTAAAAAGGGAATGGGAGGGGAAAGTGCAATGCGCAGCCAATTCGCTCGAATTATTTTCCACATAATTATCGTATAAGAATTGTACAGTAAATAATTGATTGCCCAGGTCTCACCCGGTGGAGGTTCCTGCGCCTGAAGACCCACCCTAGCCACGGCCCTTCCACCCTCCAGTTACGCAAAAACTAATTCTACTATCATTGGTAAGGAAGAAAAATCTCCTATTATTGTCAATTTGTAGAACGATCATTAATTGATCGCAGTACAAGTATGGCAACAAGAGGAGCACTTGGAAAATTCGCGACCGAAAGCTAAATCGAATATCAGAAGGAAACCTGAAAGAAAATCTGCAAGAGAATTCAATTTCCTGGAATGAACCTTTCTTAAAAATATATCCTGTGATCTTTAAACTAGACAACGAAATATTATTGCAGTGGTGAACACTGCTGTCTTAAAAACTAAGACGCAGCTGAAAAATAAATCCTCCGTTCTTAAATACTAGATTAGATTCAAATGCACCCTGCCTGACTAAACGTCTAACTTAAAACTAGTATGACCCTACCTAGTGTAACATCTAAGAGTTCAATTAAAAGAATAATTTCAGTAATATCATACCTACGTAGGAATGTAAATGATACTTTACCATACTCATATAGGTATGAGTATGCATATACTTAATTCCTCCTCAATTAGTCCATATTAATTTCGTGGTCCATGACTTCCTAGAACAGACAGAAACTCAAACCAAAAATTGGTAAGGGTGTGGTCGTATTATACGTATTTTCATGCATCCTCTTCTTTTCAATGCTTCTGAAACAAACACAGACTCAAATTAATTAGTAAAGTTTTATAGAAATTAATACTTAAACTCTCAGATGGACGAGACTGGCTCTTTAATTTTATAGTTTCCAATCGTGTCCTTGATAATATTTCCGGATCTGTTTTGTATATCTTCCACTTTTGAGCCTCTGGCGTATGTACTTATATTTGTTTAATATATCATATTTGGGTTCATCTGTGAATCTGTAACAATCTGATGCATTGAATTAGTAACATCCCCAAGCCCCTCCATTTTATAGTGAAATGAAGCTGCTTTTAATTCGCAATAAGCGAATTTTAGCGAAGATAATAAATCCCAATTGATATGAAAAATGCAGCTACTTTTTAATAACAATGGGTAATTGGATGTCGGCCAAGGTGATATATTATTTTCTACTTTCTAGATCAAGCTGAATGGTGATATCCATTTAATTAAAAACTCAAAATTGAAGTAGTCACATTTCACTACAATTGATTCTATTTTGCTTCTACGAAGAAGCGACAAACGATTATTCGGAAGCAAGATATCAAACTTCCACTATCACCATGCCGAGGCCCAACTACAGCCAAGAACATTTTTCGCGCAAGGATTTTTTATTAAACATTTACGGATATCGCGAGTGAATTTCAATTTCTACGAAGCAAGCACGAAAAGTTATAAAAATTGACTGTACTAAAACAACAAGATGAGAACAAAATTGCCACGATTAAGAGAAAATATTTAGAAGTTAAACTCCAATAATGAACAGTCACTAGTATTGACTTTAATTCAATTTCACTATCTCGAGTTATTATAAAATCAAAGATTCTACAAATTATTTTTTTTTTCATTTCTTATCTTTTTTTCTTTTTTTTCTTTTTTTTTTTCATTTCTTATCTTTTTTTCTTTTTTGTCTTTTTTTTAAATTTTCATTTCTTATCTTTTTTTCATTTTTTTAAATTTTCATTTCATATCTTTTTTTTCTTTTTTTTTAATTATCATTTCTTTTCTTTTTTTTCTTTTTTAAAATTTCGATCACGCAGTAGTTTGTGTGCAAATATATGCAAAAATAAAAATGTGAGCAAATTTTTAGCAGTATTTCCATCAACAGACACCCCAGGTAGAATAATTATTAAGAAAAAAAAATAAAAAGAAAGACAAATATGAAACACTGAAAAGAAAAACTACACCATATACAACCAGAATTGCCAAAGAATTGGTCAGCCACGATCTTTGGCTGACGATTATGTGCCACCCTCCAGGGTGGCACAGGAACAGGCTTCCAATTGGAAGCAGTTGGGGACTGGTATTCGCAACTCTAATTAAAAACGCGATCTTTAATCAACGCAACGCTAACTGGGACTCGCGATGCAATCATTTCGCGACACTATTTATTAAGGCTGATAGAAAGCAAACAGTAAATTATCAATAATATCAAAAAGCAATGTAATTGAAGATCCTCTGAAAAGTTAGCTGAAGGCTCAAGACGCGAAAATAATTTCCGCAACACTAGAAACTTTCTTATACGTAAAATATACTATAAAATACTACAATTTAACTAACAATAAGAACAGCAAAATTGCAAGAACAATCGCGATATTATTGCATAACGCCAAATCAATCACGATTTTCATTTGTCCGCAACTCTAATTAAAAACCGCGGGTCATATCGCAACTCCAAGAATACGCGAGACTCATTTTCATTTTTGCGATTCTACTTGAAACACCGCGTGGTATTTAACGCAACTCTAATTCGACCCGTACCCAAGTTTTTCGCAACTCTAAAGCAACGCGATATTTTCGGGAGGACTGTAGCGTTGGGCCGGAATGTGCGTCGGCCAAGTACAAATAAAAATTCTACGATTGAAAATGCAAGCACAGTGACAAAGTAGTAACAAAGAATGATTCCCCATTCTTAAAAAGAATGGCGAGCCATTAGTAGTTGCCCTCTTGTGCGACAGTTTGTCGGGCCTCTTCGGCACATAGCCCCTTCTTTTCGTTGGACCCGAGGGCCAGCTGAAACTTAAACTAGGCTCGAGGCTCTACTCGGAAATCAAGACAAAACTTATAAAGGTGAAATAAAGAGTTTAAATCGCGGAGCTAAATGGAACGCAGGCGACCGAATCACGACCAAATAAAACCGTAAAAATTGTGATTGCGGAAAATCGCAAAGATTACGATTAAAATTGTAATCGTTCTTCGTTCACGCGTGCAGCCTCGAGCATAATGTAATGCGTTTCGTTTCGGAACCTAAAGCGCGACCACGACCGCGAAGGATTCGAAAAATCGATAGGCAAAGCCAGAGGCGAACGCATTTTCGTTCGCGCCACAGCTTCACCGTCGACTTTTCAAATCAGATTTCCTGAAACAGGTTGAACACCCGAAATAGTGCCTACCCGATCAGAGACTGTGTCAACCTGCCCGGCCCTACCTACTTATGTCTATCAATCACACCAGAAAGTATGCTACCTATCCTACCTAGACCTATATTTAAAGAATGGCAAACAGGCACACCAACACACGACACTCCACGGTTCACAGTCAAACACTTTGGCGCAAAAGCCTACACTAGGGAGGCGTCCCGGGACGCCACCGACACCCAATTATTGTCACACAACTTGCACACTCTAATGTACGTACCATTTTTCTGAAATCGACTGACAGTGGCTGGGATCTTTGCGTTCGCATAGGAAAAAACCACGCCGCGGTTGATATTTAATAGAATAATTAAATAGCACCGATAGAAGAGGTACTTGATAGCAATTGATAAGTATATTCGATTCCCTCTGGCATTTGGCCTTTGTCATCTTAAATGACAAAAACTTCGTGCCTCAGTATAGTAGGGATTATTAATGCAATTAATAGTCAAAATGATGTCTTTGTTTTAAATTAATGGACATCTTATCTTGGTCATAGTAGCTACATTTTAGTACGGAACGACGCAAATCCGCAGCCTAACCACACACACAATGGGGATATTACGTCGTGCACGATACACCAAACGCACTGTCAGTCGCCAACAATAAATCATTCAATAGCTTGTGAACTAAAGAAATATCGTCGTGCTCTACCACCGTTTTCCCACCCAAGTAGCACCGGGGCACGTGAGTGGGATATGGGCAGTGAACACGGAAAGGGTTAAACCTGGAAATCCTCGTCTAAAAAGATGATAAAGACATACTGATTTTCTAACGGGCTAAATATATATTTGTATATATACCAGATCAATATATGATTTTATTTTATTGAAGAGAAAATTAAGTGACTCTACTTTATTAGAAAAATTATGCAATGACTCTACTTTATTAGATAAATTATTCAAAGACTCTACTTTATTAGAAAAATTATTCAATGAATCTACTTTAAAATACTTTGAATTAAATTGAAACATCCTCGGGCGTTCCCGTCATCAAAGCATTGCTTCTAAAACGCAAGGTTGGTTTTAAAGTTGATTGCTTTGATTTCGAGATCTACCCGTTCGCGTATTGTCTTCTTGTACATTCAGGTTTAATTAATATCTTGTACGGAAAAAGTGAATTTATTGATATCTTTATACGCTAAAGACTAATATGGATATCGAATAATAAAATTATTCGACAGTTCCAACAAATTGACAAGGTATATAAGTACCTTTACTTTATATTCCATCAAAGTAGAAAAAAGTTCTTACTAACTTAAAAACTACGTTCTTACTAACAGCAATCATTATGCATTTTATTATAACTGTGCACTAATTGTAATTGTGCAAATAAACGAAGTCGAAGGGTATTCGACTTCACCACTACAAACTAGTGCACGTATGATACTGGACGTTACTTTATATTCATTTAATAATTAATAACTATTTGAATATTCGTTTCACACGTATTCAATTAAATACTCTATTATAAACAGATGCATAGTGATATATTTTATACTAAGTTTCTCTCTTAAAATTCTCAAACTAATTTGAAACGCGTTGTACAAGAAGACCTATCCTCATATAATATAAAACAGTAAAGAAGTTACTACTCATGAGTATATTTCCATATACCCATGGTCACAGTGCTTGCCAGAAAAATCTACGTAATTACAACCAGTCACCCGTGTCGGTCCGGACCTTTCGTCCTGCGACATGATTGAGTGACCCGAGGAACATTAAAGCATGCCACTCACCGGTTGCAGACTCACCAGGGGTGCGATCAAGCTCGTCTCCATCGAAGCCATGGAAGCTGCTGAAACAGTCAAAAAGAACAGGCAACAATAAAAACTTTGTATTTTCAGTACTTTTGGAATGTGTTAATTATCAAAAATTATTACAATACAAGATTAAAGAAATACAGAGATACTTGCTCGTCAAGTTGATGGATGCAAGCCCGAACTCGCCGAACGGCATAGGTGTTGACTCAAATACCGGAATACGTATTGCGATAAAAAAAAATAAAATAAAAGACTACTATCGCGCGCGTTTTATATATGTGATCGACGAATAAGTGACTCTATTTTTCGCGAGAGTAATATTTCGACAGTAATGATTTCATTGCAATTATTAAGAGCGGTTGCGCTCTAAAAACAATAAAAAGAACTTTGACGGAGCAAACACTGACTCTAGCAACCGCATTGCGCGCGGTCATCAAAATTTTCTGAAAAGAAATCTGTACAAGTTAGTAAATGAGGAGAGGAGATAGAAATTGAAGCAATACATATTTGATTTTATTTGTCTTTCTTATTTCTTCATCCTGTCAAACGTCTGTTGAGGAATTACTGCGTTTTTTCTTTCGTAAAGTACTACCGTATTACTATTCAGATTTAATTATTATTAATTGTCTATAAGACTAATCAAATGATTTATGAAAAGCATACTGTGACTGCTCTTTGTCAGAGTTTTGAAGGTGCTCATGATCTTTATAAATACTTAATATCGCGCATTTATACATTTTCGTAGCTGCTTGTAGAAATGAAAATTCGAAACTATTAGGGTATGGTAACAAGTACGTAACTACGCGTGTAATCCTGCATCGAAAATACAATTTGCCCGTACTTGTGACTAGTTCACAGAGATAATGAAAGTGTTTGGTAAAAACAATTAGTGAAGCTACAATAAAAATCGCAACCGAAATGCAGCGAAACGTGAACATATTTCAATTTTTCGTTTAGAATTAATGAAATTTACTTTCTTTATTTAGCGAACGTGGAAATACGAATTGAGAGAAGTAAGTATAGAAATCTATTTACAATAATTAAAGTTCAATAACTTTCAACCGAAGGAAACGAACATGAGCCGAAAACCAATCGCCAGATAACAAGAGATATACGTAAACCGTTGGGATAATAAGTTAAATGTTACCAGTCCTTCATCATATATCATCGAACTGATTGTTATGATCGCAGTAATTGTATCTCAATACTCCATTCCTGCAGCCTCAATATATTATTCTTTGCCAGCCAAGCATCCATTATACCTGCAACAAAAAGAATAGACCTGTTCTAAAATCAGAATCGAATTCGAAGTCGCAAAAGCAGTATGTAAGTGACTGAATAAAATATAATAAAGATTCGAAGAACCGTTCAAACTAATAAATTAGTTAACGCGATGTTACAACAAACGACTAGTTAATCTCATATTAAAAAAATCTCGATTCCGGACGAAGACGCGTCCATCCTCAATTGGATGATCGGTCATTCGTTCAGCAAAGGAGACTCAAGAAAGATTTTAATCATCAAAGTTTAATGTACTGTTGCGATAGTAGAACGATTGTTAGTTAAACGCGTATTAATTAATAGAAGCTAATAATCAAGCGTACACGATGGTAAAGTAAAGCCCCAGGTGCTATTGTGCTGTAGAGTGAGGTATGTCGCTAGCGTTCAACTACATAGATAACCTTACGCTGGGACGCTTCAATTGCTACTGACGGGGCGCGCGCCGCGCGACGGCCCTCCCCACTCCGCGAGCAATTCAATTCCGTGACGCGCCGGCGCGTCGGCTGCGCTCGGTGGTATTCGCTATTTCCGTAAAACCTACTATCCCACCAGGTCCACAGTACTGGACTTCTACTGTTTCTGACCAACTTTTAGCCGGACCTACGACTCTAGGGTCGTGCCGGCTGGACTTCTGCGGGTTCTGACTAAGTTTTAGCTGAACCTACGATCCCAGGGTTGTACCTACTGGACTTTTACTATTTGCGACCAACTTTTAGCTGGACCTACGATCCTCGTTAAAGAATTCTTTTGTTCTTTGCGGGGCAATGAAAGCGGGACAGCACAGGCGGGACGCTTGACGTGACACGCATCTCATTGTCAATTTCATCGCCCCGATGCATCGCGACGTGATTTCGCCTCATCTCGAGCCGAACCGAAGTGCATCGCGCAACCAGGCACCGTAGCTCAATTTTTCTACCGAAACGCTGCCCGAGAAATAGCTTTCCTGACCCCCCCGAAAGCATTTACATATATTCACACAATCGCATGAAACCTGTCTCCAACACTACTTCAGTAAATAATAGTTCTTCAAGTGACCACTGTTCCTGTGCAGGGAACGCTTGAAGCAGCGTGGTTTTTCTGAGTCGATATG
The DNA here is from genome assembly GCA_963667235.1 of Nomada lathburiana. Classification (NCBI taxonomy): domain Eukaryota; kingdom Metazoa; phylum Arthropoda; class Insecta; order Hymenoptera; family Apidae; genus Nomada; species Nomada lathburiana. Next base: position 9,536,361 of record OY763897.1, on the reverse strand, counting down.
ACAGTCACGTTGGGCCACGAAAGCCCATAAGATGGCTTGTCTATTCTTATATCTCTTCTGTGCTACTGGTATCCCTGTCTTGTCCACACCCAAAGGGGTATTTAGTAGCCCAATCTATACAGTTGTGAGTGATACTACTCGGGCCTCTGCCGTATTTACACTTAGGGTAAGTAAGAGGCGCGAGTAGTTTCAAGGAGTTCTGTATAGATGGCGATGTCATAGCAGGCACTTGTGGGGGTTATATAGCAGCGTTGCTCGCTTGCTTCGTCGGTATGGATGGTGGATGCGGGTAACGACGGGAAAAAGAGAGGAAAGGGAGAAGGTTGCGTTTCGTCCTAGGCCTGCTAGCGGACTCGTCAGTAAGGCGTACTAGCAGGCCCTTGCCTTTTTTTTTTTTTTTTGACAAAGTTTTATTCAAAAGATACAGAGGTTAAAATATGGTGAATACAATGTATGCGTGTAGTGAATAATCTACGGGATATGTGAGCGGTGTGTCTTAAAATTAAGTTGGGCTGCATGGTCAAGGGAATGACGCTCACGGCCTGTGAGGGGGTGTCGTCTATCGCAATGGGATCTTTTCGTCCATTTTGTTGCTTGAATTTTTCTCGTAGTCTTCTTTTGGTTAGACTGGTTGTGAGGGGTTGGGAGGGGGGATTCCGAAAAAAAGGCGGTGCCGGGTAAAACGGAATGGGTTTTGTCGGCGCTTTTTGATGAGCTGGGTGTAGGGGGCTTAGGGTCTAAACGTTCATACCGTGCTCGTTCGCGCATATATACAGTCACTTTCTCTCATCATGCATTCACTATATTTAAGGGATGGGGATTTTATATTATGTTATATACATATTTACAGTGGATTAGCTTAGACTAGGCGTGGAGGTAGTTAGTGGCGGCGGTTACGAGGGGTAGAGGTCCTGGAGCCACCAGTATTTTTTGGTGTTATGGTGGTAGGTGTTATTTTTGTCGTATTTTGGTATCTGCATGTTGAAGACGGTGCGGTGTGTTGAATTGCGGCTATTGGTGTGTGGATCGTACAGGATCCTTTTGTTGCTTGCTGTGCGGTAGATGTGGTATATAATCGGTATGTTGTTCTGGTCGGTAATTCTGCCTGTCTTGTCGAGGAGGATGAATGCTTCGGGGGGTATGTGTCCAGATGTCAATGTCTTTTCGTGGTACAGGTCATGTGGGTATGTTGAGCTATTTATGAGGTGGTTGTTGCGGATTGTGTGGATGTTCGCGAAGTAGTCTCTATTGAGTTTGGTGATGAAGTTGTCTATTCTTGGTATGTTTGCTGTGTCGTATAGTGTTCTATTATTGATGTAATGTTTGTAATTTGACTCTTTGGATCTATATAGTCCAGTGCAGGCTCTCAGGCATTTTCTTTCAAACGTTCTGATTTTTTCCATTGTTTGGGGGCTTAGGTTAAACCAGATTGGGCAGCCATATGATGTGATAGGTCTGATCAGGAGCATGTAGCAGAGGATCTTAATTTTCGGATTGAGGTAGCGTGAATGGAATATTCTGGAGTTGCTTAAGAAAGCTTTTGAGGCTTTCTCTAATTGGATATCGGTGTGCTTGTTGAATAGCAGGCGTTCGTCTAGGTGAATTCCGAGATATTTTACTATTTTTTTATGGGGGATTTGGGTGTTTGTGAGGTTAAGGTTGTATGTTTTGTAGGTGCTTTTGTAGTTTCTGCTCTGGTCTTTTATGATGTTACGGAAGAGGATGGATTCGCATTTTGTCGGATTGATTTTTAGTTTCCAGGCTGAGTAGTAATCGTTTATTTTCTTTAGGAGGAGTTGAGATTTTTCTTGGAGTTTTTGTACGTTTTTTCCTTTGATATATACTATTAAGTCATCAGCGAATTGTATGGTTTTGATATCGGGGGATTCGGGGATGTTGAAGAGTTTGGGGATGTCTGCATTATAGAAGTTGAATAGGTCTGGAGAGGTGACTGTGCCTTGTTGTAGTCCGTCAGTCAAGTGATGGGTTATGTTAGAGTCGTCTTTGCCGTTGGAGGTGAAGAAACTTTTGCCTAGTGTCATGTCTACTACTAGTTTTAGTAAGTGAGGTGGGCATCCTTTTTTGGAAAGTTTAAAGTATAGGCCTTTTAGCCAAACGGTGTCAAAGGCTTTTTCTAGGTCAATGAGGCAGGCTGCGATTGATTCGTTATTGTGAAGGGCGTGCTGGATGTCCGAGGTGAGCGTGTGTATTGCATGAATGGTGTTGTGTTTATGGCGGAAGCCGAATTGTGTGTCTGGTATAAGGTTTTTCTCGGCGTAGAATTTTTCCAGAGATTTTTTTATTATGATTTCAAATATTTTGGAGATGTTCGGGAGTAAACTGATAGGCCTATAGCTGGAGGGGTCAGCCGGGTTTTTACCCTTTTTTTTTATGGGGAGAACTCTTGCGACTTTCCAGGCTGTAGGGAAGTATTTATTGTTAAGGCAGTTGTTAAAAAGGATGTTGTAGCAGGATATGACTTTATTTGAGAGGTTTTTTAAGATTATATTCGGGATTTTGTCGGGTCCTGAGGATTTTTTACTATTTAGTTTTTTAAAGAGTTGAGATGTGCGGTGGTAAGTGGTGAAGAAAGTGGGATCGATGGCGAGATTTGGGCTGCTAGCGAGGTTTGTGTCGGAGAAATGAGTAATGGGGTTATTTGTCTGCTTGTCTGATTTGATGTCTGTCATGAGTTTGTTGTGGTGTTTGTCGATTATTTCAGTTAACCTGGGGTTGCCTAAGGTTGAGTTTTGGACGTTGGTTGATGCAAAATGGGCACCGAGGATGTTTAGTATGTCTATTTTGTCGTTAATTATGGAGTTTCCTTGTGGGTCTTTTTGGATTGAGTCGGGACAGATTAAGGCTTTGTTTATAAGATCATTGTTTGCTGGCTGGATTTTGAGGTTTGGGATGGAGAGGCTCTCTTTTTTTCTGAAGATTGAATTTATTTTTGGGAACATTTGGTGAGAATGAAGCGGGATGTTTTTTATTTTATTTTCCCAGTGCGTGTTTATGGACTTTTGGAATTCTTTTTTTAGAGATGTTTTACATTTGGTTAGTTGGGCTTTGGCTAATTTGATAATTTCCTGTGAGTGGGCCGATGTGTGTCTGTATGCGTTGTTGAGGATAGTGAGTAGGGTGGTTTTTGTTCTGTGGAGTTTTTTGATTGTGTGGTTGATATATGAGTCAGTAGAGTTGTAGTCTGGGAAAGGGGGGACGTTTCGGTCTATTGCTTTTCGAATTAGGTTTGAGAGGTCTGCTAGGTAAGTGTCGATTTCTGAGTTTCTGAGATTTCTATCGAGTGGGATTTCTGTTTTTAGGTTTTTGTTTAGGTCGTTTTTGAATTTTTCCCAGTCGGTTTTACTGTAGTTCAGTGGGTGGTTGGGGGAGGTAAATAGTATTTTGGCATCTTTTTGTGGGAGTGAGAGGAGTAGGAGGATCGCCCTATGGTCGCTGTCCTGGTTTAGTGTGGGGATGGTTCCGTCTGTATTCTGGTTGATGATGGTTAGGCGGCTGTCAAGAAGGCAGATGTCGATGAAGGAGTTGCCTCTGGGGTAGGTGGGGATGTTTGAATTTTTTAGGGAGATTCTGTTGTGAAGTCGTTTGGTTAGGATCCAATTAGCTAGTGCCAGCCCTCTGCTATTGTATTGGAGGTTGTTCCAATGCTGGTGTTTGGCATTTAGGTCTCCGGCTAGGATGTAGTAATTTTTAGGATTTTTTAGGTCGAGGCTGGTGAAGATCTGATTAAGTTCGTTTATGAATTCAGAGGATTGAGCTCCTGCGGCGTAGGCTGCGATAATGAAGAGGTTGTTGTTGTTGAGGGGGTTTATTTTTATTATGACTGTTTCTAAGATTGAGGTGGTGAAGTTTAGGGGGATCGGTTTGAATTTAATATTTTTTTTAATTAAAAGAGCCACTCCGCCTCCGTATGCGCTGTTTCTGTCGTTTCGAATGAGGTTGTAGTTTTTGAATTTTGGGTTATGTTGTGGTTTGAGTTTCGTCTCGTTTAAGAGCGCGAGATCCGGGTTTTCTGATTTTAGGAGTTGTTCTAGAGAGAATCTTCTTTCGATGGATGCGATTGAGTTTACGTTCGCTGATATTATTTTTATTTTGGTGGGGTTTGTGTTAGACATTGGGGTTTCCGTCGATGTCGATATCTGTGTAGTCAGTATTTATGCCAAAGTAGAGGTCGTGTAGTTTTTCGATTTTGTTAGCGTTTTCTCCGATGAGGATCTCTAGTCTGTTTATCTGAGGGAGGAAGAGCCTTTTAAGGTCGTCGAGGAGCTTTTCGTAGGGGGGCTGTGGGGGGATTTGGTGAGGGAGGGGGGAGGATTGGGATGGGTGGGTGTGTTGGGGGTGGTATGGTGGTGCAAGTTCCGGTCTGGTGGGGTGTCTGATGGTTGACCTGTTGGCGGTGGGGATTTGGTTTTGGCTGAGGGCCTTAGCGTAAGATATTTCTGGTTTTGTTAACGCGGGGTCTAGGAGGGATTTTGTTTTGTTAAGTAGGCTGTTTTTATTAGCGGCCTTATCGTCAGCTATAATTCTCAGGCGTTGCTTTAATTCTTTGTACTTTGGGCAACCTTTGTAGGAAGCTGGGTGGCCGTGGGTTCTGCATCTTACGCAGTAGATAAGCGAAGAATCTATTTTGGAGTCGGAGGGTAGTTTGCACTGGCCTGGTTCGTGGTTTTCTGCGCATTTGACGCATCGGAAATCTAAGTTGCAATTTTTTGATGTGTGGCCTGTCCTTTGGCAGCGGGCGCACATTATGGGGTCTTTTCGAATCAGTCTCTCCCATGAGATGACCTGGTGTAGGAGGAGCTTGGTTTGGGTTAGTGTGTTGGCGTCGCTATCGGGCGCGATTTGGACAATGAAAAAGGGGAGTTTCTTGTTATTTTTTACGGCGTTGGGGGTGTTGAAGTTCGCGACTTTGATGAATGTTACGTTTTTTAGGTTGAGGCTTTGGAGTTCGGTGAGGATTTCGTCGGGATCGAAGCTTGAGTCGAGCCCTTTTACTAGGAAGGTTAAGGGTTTAATGTCTTTGGGTGTGAATGTGTAAAATCGTATTTTGCGTTCGCGTAGAGTTTTGATCGTGGCGTTGTAGTCGTGTAGGTTGTCCAGTTGTATGTAATGTTTGTTACTGTTAATATGTTTGATTTTGAAAGCGTTTGTACTTATCAGATTTTTCAGGATCCTGTACGTGGTTTGCTGGGAGCTCTCCATGACGTTTATTATTGGTGGTTTATGGCGTAGAGTATTGGTGGCTGCGGGGGCTTGATCGTGGCGAGGCGGTGCTCCTTGATGTGTTGCGTGGTCCATGTTGATTTCTTGGCTGGTCGAGGCGGCAGGTTGCTTTTGCGCAAGGGGGGCTGTTTCCGGTTCTTCTTTGCGCTTGGCTTTGGCTCCATGTCTTGGGCGCTTGGAGGGGGCCATGGTCCAGGGTTCGTTTTTTTCCCCAGAAGGAGAAGGGGTTGTGGCCAGTGACATTAGTTTTGGCTTCCCTTCTCGGTCTGTTGAAACGTGCCCCTTCTGGTCGGGGTGCGGTCGTTTCGAGGGTATGGTGGGCGCTGCATCGCTTGATGGTGGGGGTGTTCGGGTCTGGCTGGTGGTGGGGGGCTCGTGCTCTTCGGCCGGTGAAGCGGGGTGCGTACCTGCTCGTGCGGGTGGATCGGCGTGGCCTTGGGTTTTCCCCGTAGGGTACGCTGCTTGCTCCCTGGATTCTTCGAGCTGCTTCGTGAGTTTTTCGATCGTTTTGTTTAAACTTTCGATGATTTGCAGGAGATGACTTTGGCTGGCCTGGGCATCTGCGTTTGAGCTATTATGGGACTTGCTCACGTTCCTTGTTTGGGGTGTTGTCTTCGGCTTCATAGTTGGTGTAGCTGGATGGTTCTCTTCCTTGGTTTGGATGGTTTTGGTAGTCGTTCTATTCTGCTTTTGGAGGTCCTGGTTCTGCTTGGGTGAGCTTAAGAGCTGTTTGTGGAGTGCTGTTAAGCTCTCGCGTTTGCTGGTGCCTTCACTGACGTTTTTTATAAGGTTTTTGATGCGCCTTATATCGCATGATTTTTGTAAGCCACGCACTGTGGCTGGGGATCTCCCTTGTGGGGGATCCGTGGTTGCACTAATGATGCACTGTTTGTAAATTGTTGTTTGTCACGGTAAGGGTGTCCGAAAATTTGGTGGGTACACATAGAACTTTCACTTTCACGTATATATCACTATGGTTTTTGTGCAAAAATATGCAAAAATGAGAGCCGTGGCTTCGGAGGCGGGGCACACGTCCGTACGCTTCGAAGGACACGGGTCGTCTCGCAGGCCCTTGCCTTAGACACAGGGATAGTAGGGAATGGTCGGAAAGGTATATATATAGTCAGAGGGACTTATATGACCACTTTCGGGAGCCGGATCATCGTGCTCATCCCCTAGCGGTGTAGGTGGGGAGAGTCCCCACATCACTCCCCCACCAGTGATAACGATATTTGAAGTTATCCCGGGGTCTGCTGGCTGTTCCCTCGAAGCTGCGACGTCGATGTACACTACCGTGCTTCTCGTCCTGGAACCCGCTTCGTAGCGGGCGAGCGCGTGCTCTCGTAGCCGGTCGTTGCAACCCAGCGCTGTCCTCCTAGGTGGACCACCACGAGACGTCCCCAATGTGACCGGTGTCGGAGCGGAGGAGCGGAGGCGGTGCGGCCGTCAATTGGGGGGCCTCTGACTTCTGGTCGAAGCTGGTGGCGTCCTAGGAGAGGGGGTTAAGAAAACCCGGCGTCGGTTGGAAGCGGCAGCCATCGCGTTAAAGTCGCCTTCGAACGTCTTTTCTCCGTCGGCATCGTCGTCCACCATCCAGGTCGTGTTGCGTGTTCGTATCACGTCGGGGTCACCAATTATGTGGGGGTTATATAGCAGCGTTGCTCGCTTGCTTCGTCGGTATGGATGGTGGATGCGGGTAACGACGGGAAAAAGAGAGGAAAGGGAGAAGGTTGCGTTTCGTCCTAGGCCTGCTAGCGGACTCGTCAGTAAGGCGTACTAGCAGGCCCTTGCCTTAGACACAGGGATAGTAGGGAATGGTCGGAAAGGTATATATATAGTCAGAGGGACTTATATGACCACTTTCGGGAGCCGGATCATCGTGCTCATCCCCTAGCGGTGTAGGTGGGGAGAGTCCCCACACACTTGTGGGGACTCTCCCCACCTACACCGCTAGGGGATGCGCACGATGATCCGGCTCCCGAAAGTGGTCATATAAGTCCCTCCGACTATATATATACCTTTCCGACCATTCCCTACTTTCCCTGTGTCTAAGGCAAGGGCCTGCTAATACGCCTTACTGACGAGTCCGCTAGCAGGACTAGGACGAAACGCAACCTTCTCCCTTTCCTCTCTTTTTCCCGTCGTTACCCGCATCCACCATCCATACCGACGAAGCAAGCGAGCAACGCTAACCCCCACACACTGTAGACATGGCAGAGACGCGCGTAGTTTCAAGCGCATCTTTACAGATATAAATTAATTTATGAATTAAAATATATACATGGGTAATTCATTTGTAAAAAAGAAGGCTTCTTGAGGAATTAGAAAATGTAATTCTTAAGGCGACGCAAATATTATGTTACTGAAGAATGATCTCTAGAGCTTCAAAAAACAGAAGAATCTACATAAGAAGCAGGATAATAAATAATACATAATTAACTCAAAAGTAATTGCAATTAGAACTTAAGACAATAAATTAATTCCTATGATTATCTCGCAAAACGGGTATTTTTAATTGTAATCATTCCATTAAACAAAACAAATATTATCCTAGTCAGAATAATACAAAATCTCAGTTACTTTAATGTGTGATGTTTTTTATTCATACATTTCTATTAAACTGGTATTGGTACTTATTACAATAAATATTCTTACAAACTTATATAAATAACTCTGAAAGCTGTTGGGAGGATTCACAGTAATGTTTAAATATTTACTATTATGGGATTTTTTTAAATGTAATAACATGCATAAAAGATATGTTTCTGATACTTAAGATTTGCATCACTTTCTGGTATTTAATAAATTTAAACTCTTGTAAAAATACAGTGTAAAAAACGTTGGAATGTACAATTAAATATATATATATATAATTTCTGAGTAGAAAAATATTCATAAAACTTTAATCACATTTTTAAAATAGATACCCTCTTCATTCTGGAACATAGTTCATTATAATTATTTAAATTCATCGTTCTTAAAATATGTATACATATCCTGCTTCACCATTACATAGCTTTAAGTACTTAAGTAATTTTTCTGTGTACACAAGTTTTCTATACATTAACTTTTCTTTTTTTTCATGTATATCTAGATTTGAAAAGACTGTTAAATCTCTTCTCGAAAAAAAATGCTAGATAAAATATATATCGAATAGATTAAATTGTTCAACCATTTAATGTGAACAAAGCTATCATAAGAAATTAGCGTAATCTTATCATTTTTTTATTATCTATGCGTTTTTCATTTTTTGTAGTTTTTTTCCGAATACTTCAAAAATAATATCAAAATTTTTAAATCACCGAGAATATTATCTGTCTTCTTTAGTTAGCTCTTCCTCCCATTCTTTACCTGGCTTAATAAATTCTAAATCGCTCGCATCATCGGAACTTGACATATTGTCATCATCAAAATATGGTTTCGTAGTTTCGTTAGTTTGCGTAGGTCCTAGAAATATAAAACATAACGAAAATAATGTAATAATCCTATGTCAATAATTGATTACATGTTTTAAAAAAGTTTTCTCCAAGTAATCACGAATATCTGAAAATGATTATAATTGCATTGATACTTACCATTTATCGGTCTTCTAAATACTTCGATCTCTTTCTCATCGTCATCGAAAAAGCTTGTACCATCTTTAAGTAAACTGAATGCGTATCCGTTCCAGTTACTTTTCTGTGCATTCTTAGAAGACTTGTAATTGGCGCAAATAAAAATCGAACATGCAACGAAAGCGAAACAAATAGTACCTGAAAACAATACGTTTTATAGTTAAAATATAATTTTGCCAAGACTGTAGCAAATATGCTATACGAAAATATGAAATATCTTACTTATAAGTATAATAAAAACAATTCTGGGCATTCCCAAAAATTTATCGTTGTATCTTAATTTAAATATTAAGTGGGAAACGTTATGCACATCTGGCGTGATGAACACTTTAGTTTGCTGAATATAGCCAAGAGCGCTGGCACTAATAACATGAGTACCAGGTTGAAACAGTAGCCAATATGCTCCGTTTATTCCATTTTTAACGTGATGCATTGACTTATTGTATGATAAAATAGCATGCTCGATTGGCCCGTTGTTTTCATTCAGGATATATCCTTTCACTCCTTCGTTAAGCTTTTCTATGATTGCCAGTAAACTAGCTTTGTTATCGTCCCATATATTTCTCGCATCGTCCGTATTACAACAAGTAATATAGACATCCATCATTAAGGTACTTGTATTTAGATAGAGATAATCCATTAAAGAGTATTCTGTCTTTCCACTTATGCCCATTCCAGCGTAAACAGCTTTATCGGTGTTCATATTCGAATCGTGATGGCACTGTGCATTTTTAGAACTCATATGGATATTGTGTTTGATATATAAGGAGGCTAAATCTTGCAGTACATCGTCGTCATCGGTTTTATATATATCTTCGGATATCTTTCCATGTTTTCCGGCATACGGAATTTCGATATGTTGCGCACCAATATTTAAGTTTATTGCCAACACTGTGTTAATCCCTTTAAACCAATCAATTATCAAGCTCGCTTCTGCACTTAGTTCAGTGTTAATGGGGAATTGTAAATTATCGGCAATAAACGAAGAGCAAGATTGATTGTCGTTCGAATTTTGAGATAAATCCGGGGCAATGTAAATTGTATATTTATCTAAGTAATTTGTAATTCTCGGATCTTTCTTATATTGACCTAATAAATATGTCGCGAAGTGGAGTAAAGTCTTCGAGGTTGCTGGTGCGCCATTCGATATACCGGATAAGTATGCTATAGATGGTCTTCCAATGCGTTTATAATTATTTTCAGCTCCAATTTCTAAACACATTATTCTATTACCCTTCTGTGATTTCCCAATAGTATGTAAAGCTGATAATTCAGGATATTTATTGCATAGATCGATTAGAACTTGATTTACAACATTTGTTTCTTTATCCTCGTTAGATTTTTGAGACTTAATTTTGTCTGTATGCCTGTTTACCAATTTCACTTGAAGCTCAGTTATATTTTCATTATCCACTTGAACCATCATGGTTTGTTCTATGTAACCCTCGCAAGAGACTGTTAGCGTATGTTCACCGGGAAGAATAATAATTTTAAAATAGGCCATATTCTTCGAAACATGATAACTGTTACTTCCAATCTTCACAACAGCTTCTCTTAGGGGAACATAATTATTGTCAGTCACCGTTGCACGAATGCCAGTTGTTAAACCACGAATTAGTTGCATTAAAGGCAGTAAATTTTCACGCCATATGTTTGGAATGGTTTCTGCAAGCGGATACTTGCAACAGGCCATGTTGATGTTTATCTAAAAAAAAGTATCATTCATAGTTATACACAATAACAAACCATATGTAATATTATTGAAAACACATTCGTATAATATTGATTAATATATTTTTCTTACCACTGGTATATTGTATGTATTTTCAATATAATTTTGTACTTGTTTCACGTCGCTGTTAACAGAATCGCACGCTCCTTTGTGCAAAGACTTTTCGTAATTATTTCCGAGGGTTTTATATACATTCAAACTACTATCAGTATAACTGAAACAAATATACAAAATGTTATTTAAAATTGGTATATTACGCAATACGGTAAAATATATAGAGTCGAGTCTCTTTTTATTGGTACTTTCTAATCAAATTAAATGTTTATTTTAGGTTTATTTTTAGTAATTGCTTTGGTTTTATGCGATTTTAGAAAATTATGGAACGCATCCCTAATTTTTCAACGTAAATGATGTCTTTTCTGTTCGTCTTTTTCGTATGCGCTTTTCGGTGGAACGTATCTACCTCATAAAAAGAGGCCGACAGTATATATATTCTTTTCCAATTGTGTTGGAATTTTCATTACCCAACTCCAAGTGCACCACTACCAATTAATATTATCGCATCGTATCCTTGATCCGACATCATCGTTTTAAACGCAGTCGTAATTCTATTCAATTTATCAGAATCAACCTTATTCTGGAGCAACAATGTTTTGCCTATTTCATTGTATACAATAGGATTACATTCTCGAGTATTAAATATGTCATCGAAACCTGGATCTATGCCAGGGACAAAATGTAATACAGAGTTATCTAATATTCTCTGTATAGGAGGGTCACCAATTTGATTTCCCATGAGAACGTGAGTTGCCAGTCGTAATAATATTTCTCTACCAACTGGTTGAGACGCAAACAGCCCTCCAATTAAACCAATGTGAAATTTATTTTCCTCTGGTGCACCCATCTATAGCGAACAAATTTTACATCTTTTGCACAGTCTTTACGAATGAAATTGCAAATTTTTTATATTTATAAATCGCTTCAAACGAATTACTTACATTATGTGTAATCTTTAAGGAGTGTATGGCCATACTAATTAACGATTCCCCCGCTTGGAATTCTGCAATATTCGGTTGATGATTTTCCAATTGACTAAGTCTGGCGCTTAGTTCGGCATTCTTTAAATAAACGTACTGCAAGTTTGCCATTAAACGAAAATCATAGGCAGATGACCTGAAATATAGAAACTTAAGTTACCCTTTGGCTACATTATTTATCGTAAATAATACAAATATATATACATTTCAAATTGATAGGATAGAGAATCATATTTTTAATATGTAACACAAGAAAGAAATATTTCATTAGAGAATGCTCTTGGGGAAAAAAATGAAAAAAGAGGAAACGGCTATGCAAACATAAAGAAAAGCTATCTACACTATCTATTCTGTTTCTATGAGTTAATTCGTAATCTATGTTACAGCATATTAAAATATTTACTTAATACTTTGCGGGGTTCTAAACTTCTTCACAAAATGAAACAGTTATGATTTCTTCTAAAATATAATCCATTTTAACATTCAATGACCCACAAGTATCATTATTCTGGAAATTGCAGCATTCATAAGAATTCTGTTAAAGTATTCTCTGGACGTATGACAAACATATTTTTATGCACAATTGCACATATAATTTATTGCACAATTATACCAGTGTTCAGGATCGTCTCGCATTAACGTGAAATCCAGTGTTACTTCGCCTTCCCCAATATCAACGCCATCAGGAACTGTTACAGTTTCCGTTTGCGACTCGTATCCTACTGCACTAGCTGTAATATTGTATTCGCCCGGAACTAATAGTCGCCAATAATCCCCGCTATCAGCTGCATAGATATCATGTTTAATTCCTTCTACAGATATTTTCGCACGTGGTATAGGGTTTCCAATAGACGAATGTACTACACCGTGTACTCCTTTACGAGACTGTAAATTAAAAAACATATTACAATTAACGAAATAATGTTTAAAATATATATATTAGGCATGTACATCAATGTGAATACCATTTCAATAAAACGTAAAAGAGGTTCCCTATTTTCCAACCAATAGTTTGGTAAATCGGTTGCATTTGGAAACTTGGTGCATCCGACTTCAATTGTGATCTCAAAATCATTACTATGCAAATAATTATAATCCTGCATGCCGCCACTGACGGAATACCAGGCAGCCCCGTTCGTTATACCATTTGGAAAACCTTTCTCCAATACAGTCAGTACATTTCGTCCATCTGACATAGGAGGGCACGTTTTCCCAAGATGCATACCAGGATGAGCATTCGAGTACGCCAATGCGAGTGCTTTAAAAACTCTATCATCTGGACTTAGATTTTGTGCGTTTGATGCATATTCTGGCTCATTATCGTATGGATAATTTGCTACCAATGCACCTCCGTGAAGATTGGCAGAAAGTACAAACGGAACGCTTGCAATCCAGTCCATTACCGCTTTTGTTTCAGGTTCTTGTTCTCTGTTGTACTGTAATTAGGAAAAAATATCACCAATTGCATACATTCGTTTTTCAAGCTAATACATTGCATACAAAAAGAACGTATACTGAATGTATTGAAAATAAATGTGCGGTAAAGCTGAATTTCATACATCGCTCGTTTCATATTGATCGGGAAAGTTTCTGTTGAGATCAACACCTTTAGCATTTGCTCTTCCTTGTGCACCATACACATCGCCTTCCTTAGAAATTTCATAGCCGTCGGGATTCATACTTGGCAAAACGTGCAGTCGCACATTTTTTAATATTTTTGTAACTCTCTCATCCCGTCCAAAGTTTTCACACATATATCTTAATAACAATAATAACATTTCTCTGCCAACCACTTCATTCCCATGCATGTTTCCTATGTACTTTACTTCTGGTTTATTTCGGCTATGTTCTCCCGGAGTTTCAGTTATTTCCATTACGTACAATTGACGTCCTTTAACTGACTCTCCTATGCTATATAGCCTCGTAATGTTTGGATAATTTAAATTTAATTCCTTTAGATATTCTTCCATAGCCATGTAATTGTGATGCTTGAATTCCGTATTATGGAAAAACCCATACTTGTCTATTGGTCTTATATGTTCTTCAACTTTATCTGAATTCATGGTCCCTATAAATTAGTTACTGTTAAAAAAAAGGCTCAAGAGCAATATAAACTATTGATCTTGTAAGAATAACATTTAGAACAAAACATAATATACATAAATATAACTCTTCAAAGGATTTTTGCATAGAAAACGGAGAATTATGAGTAAGATAGAGATAGAGCACGAAATTAAAGAGAAATATAAAATTGCAATGGCACAAGGTATAGAGAATGTACAAAAACAAAAGAAGGAGAAATATTAAACAATATTGTACTATAATGTTTATGGTTTTATACTACTAAATGGATACAAAATTGTAGAGGGAGGCTGGAATATATTTGACAAAACTAAGTCACTGTTTCAAGCAAATGTAATACTTTATTTTTACTTTCGGATATTATACATTTAATTAGAATATGTTATGCTATACATCGAATTACCAATATAATCATAGAGATGTCACCAACTGTTTTACACTCTTCTAATAATGTTAACAAAATCACATAACAGATATTTGTCTCATAGTAAACACTTTGCTACATAGTTCTCACGTACCTCATATATTTTTACATTACTCGAAAGGGATTATTATATTGCTTAAACTAAAATGGATCAAATAAAACTTTTGTATTGAACGTATAATTTTCCACGTACATAAAACTCAAGCCCATTTTCATAATAAGAATGGTTAAAAATTATGAATCTCTAAGGAAAAGAAAATATATTTAAATATACGTATATATTGAATAAAAATGTTTTAAAAGTGTAATACAAAAAGTACCTTTTGACCGTTTCTAAAAACATTATTTTTAATATTATATTACTTATTTTCGTAATATACTATACGCTATTTTGTATATCAATTATGAAAGAGAGCAGTCAAATAAAAAATGAATCACAGTTCGCTATTTGTTCAATAACATAAAAGTATTTCGGTTCGAACATGTTATATGTGTATTCGTAGAAAGATATGTTTAGTGCTTAGTAAATTCACTTATGAAACATACATGTACGATTCTACTTTACATTTATAAAGTACCCCAAATGATTATTCAAAATTATTATAAATGCATTGTCCTCTCTATACCAACTGATAATAACGTAGTAGTTCCATATATTTATGTTCGGAATATATATAATTTTTCATAATAAGTAACAAAAATAAAAAAAAACATACAAACGTTAAAAAAAATTAACAAATAAATATAAGTACAAAAGGGAAATTAGAAAACAAATGATTTAAGTGTTTCTATCTTTTGTGTATGTTTCTAATTAAACTGAATATCCCTAATAAATCAATAATTTCAATATGTATGATTGTATTAGCAATGGACAACTGAAATTTTTCTCCATACCTTGTGTGTACTTTAAAAATTTGTTCTATGTAAACTGTAAACTATCGTAAAATGTGTAAGAATATTAATGTGAAATAATCTGGTGTTGTGAGATCATATCAGTGCTGTAAAAAAAAAAAAAATAATAAATATGAAAAAACGAACGAATCGCAAACGCATGAAAACCATAAATTAAAAGAATTTTTAATAAAAGCTGAATAATAGAACTCAGTTTCACAAAGAAAAGAAGAAATAGAAAAAAAACAGAAATATTTTAATTCCCCGTACACAAATATAGTTAGTAATTCATGTCATCATAAGATGGTATTAGTCTATAAAGTGCAAGATATCGATTAAGAATAGGTAGCATACGAGGATAATCTGTATCTTGATTACCTTGGTCATCATAAGTGTCCTGTGTTAAAGTAAAATTGACAATAATTGGTTCACCTGCCTCTACTGTAACATTTATTGGTTCACTTGGTAAGTACCTAAAATTACAAACAATTTATTAAATAAACATGATGTCTTTGTTATCACGCAAAGAATATATACAAATCGATCCTACAAAGTAGATCTGATTTTCAAATGAATATACTCACCCCCATGCTTCAGCATGCATATAATAATTTCCCGGTAGTAATAAACGCCAATACTCTCCACGATGGGTAGTTGAAACATTATGGTTTATTCCATGCACGACGATAGTTGCCGCTTCTATTGGTTGACCATCAGCACCTCTTACAACACCTGAAATTAAAACACAAATAGATTAAGTTGCATACCAAATAATAAAGAGCTGTACATTCAATAAGAATTTATTCACCTTTTACTCCAATATGGGCTTGCTCGAAATATTTTATAAGAGGTTCTTTATTTAATCGCCAGTATTCTGGCATGTCAGATGCATTCGGATATTTACAACAACTAAGTTCGAATGTTATCTCCAAAGCGTTAGAACGAACATAATTAAAATCTTGCATGCCCCCTACAACTTCGTACCTAAAACAAATAATCCTCCATGATATTTGTTTCACCAAATAATAGTTTGCATACGCAACTTGTTTAAGTGTTCGTATTTACCAATACGCTCCGTTAGTAACACCACCTTGGAAAACATCTGGTGGGCATGAATTACCCGCGTGCATGTGTGGGTTATTATCGGCATAAGCGTGAGCTAGATATTTAAACAATTCATCATCTGGGCTTTTACTTTCGATGCAACAAGATCTTGAAATGCTAAAAACAAAAGCAGGGACCTAATGGTTTTTATAAAACGACGACTGAAAGTTTACGGTGGTAAAAATATCACATCGTTTTACCCAGAGTCGTATGGATAACTGGCAACAACAGCACCACCATGAAGATTTCCTGATAATATAAATGGTTCTGTTGCTATCCAAGTCATCATGGCAACTGTTTCGTTTTGACGTCCATCTAATATATTACCGCTCTTTTCAAGATAATTGACTCTTCTATCGAACTGATCCGGAAAATTTCTATTCAAATCAACGTGATTAGCATTCTCACGGCCAGAGTAATCCTTTTTCGATTCACATTTTCCTTCCTAGGAATATGAAAAAAGATTGCATGAGTATATGTCCTCAAATAAACTTAAGTGTCAGACTACCACCTTTGTACCGCGTATGGACCTTGTATTTTTACATGCCGTAGATCTTTGTAAGATATACGAACCTATGGAACTATTCGTTAATATTGTGCCTATGGGTTTATGAAAACTGATTATTATAACTTTATAACAAGGGTATCCGCTCGCTAGTTGAACCAAAGCCAGCTCTGGCGGAATTATCTATTTGACGGAAATGAATTCGTGTTCACTAGCAATTGGATTGCCCTGTACTTTTTGACTTTTGTTTCTTTGTACGACAAATCTTCAATTGTATCACATCTAGTGTCAGAGGAGTCCTTTCGTTACACGCCAGCGGTTGTCAAAGGGTTAAATTATAAGAAGGAAAAACAATAATGTGAAAATGTTACCTCTGATTTTTCAAAACCATCAGGATTCATGGACGGCATAAGGAAGATATCCGTGTTATTCACCAACTTCGTAATTCTTTCATCTTTTCCATAATTATGCAAAAGATGCTGTGCTAGATAAACTAACAGTTCTCTGCCAACAGCTTCATCCCCATGCATATTGGCAACATACTTCACCATTGGTTCGTACAGCTTTCTTTCTCTTACATTTTCCGAAATTTCAAGAACTAACAAATCTCTGCCTTCCACGGATTTTCCTATAGAAAACACTTTCGCCAAGTTCGGATACTTTTGGACCAGTGAATTAAACAACTGTTTAAGTTCCTCATAATGTGTATAATGCGGTACGATAAAATTTTCTTCAATGTTATGTTCTTCGGTATTTATCGCGTAACCATTAATGAGTCCAATAAGTAAGAAAATAAAGGGCACAATATTATGAATTGCGCTTTTGTGTGCCATATTTGAATTAATAACTTGAGTAAAAATCTAACAAAATTTTCGATTTCAAGAAGACATTTCACGCAAGGCGATGCACACCACGTCACTTCTGCCTATTGATGACGTCAGCAAGTGCGAGCGTGGGCAAAGTAGGGTAGGAAATTTACTGTACAAGCGACGTAATCTATTTTTTGCTTGGCCATAAATGTCAGTTGCATTAAACGGATGAATATCAGAGCTATCTAGACTAATTAGAGACAATTGAAAAAGATTTGTAGAAATATTAACATAATAATTTAACCTGGGAAAAAAATCATGCGTGCCTGAATTATAAGCAGAGATATGCTTTTGTTAGCCAATAGCACAAACCACTTGTTTTTGATTATATGCTACTGACTTTTCTCGTGAAACAGATGTACAATTTCAGTGCTGTCCGGTGATGGGGCTCTATACTCGCTTTCCTCCCCTACCAACCCTAATTTTTTTTATTGTTATTTAAACAGACTGGCGCCTGGAAGTAGACAGGGGTAATCTGTCCAGACATCCGTATTGCTTTAAAATTTTTTAATATATCATGAAGTTATTAGATGGGCGGGGTGTTCGAAGACAAGAGGTAAACAGTCGGGGCTTCCCGTATCAATCATTCTTCGCATGCAGTGCGTTTATCATGATTCATGAAGGTCTTATAAATAGTTTATCGTAGCGTCAAACGTTTCCATGACAACGCGGTCGAGATTGGACAGCACTGGCATATACATATTTTCATTCATTAAAAAATAATATTGTTTGCGTTATAAACAATTTCTCCTTGCAAACCAGTATTTGTATCGATAAATTATCTGCTTCGCTTATTATACAGGAGATTTTTAATGAAATTGAAATTTGAAATTGTTCAACATTTGTTAGGAAAAAATCGGGACAATTCAAGTATTGTGTTGCGCAAATTTAAGATACTTCACTGCATTTATGACATGCGTTTACCATTTTAAGCACAAGATATGCTATAAACAATTCTTTCCGTATCAATCATACTTTTCCCCTTGTATTCTCACCATTTGAATCTCGCTCCTAATTTATTTACCGCTATCGATAGTTGCAATATGTTCGCAACAATTCGTTCGATATTACTAGAATATCAAGGCCTGTTCACGCGACAGCGTAGCAACTTAAATTTACGTTTATAAAATTTTTCATTGAGGGGTTACAATCCTGCGTCAGTGTGATTTCTCCATTTGTTTGTAGAGACGTTAAACGTTATAACGTAATGCAATATTTGTGAATAAAGATTCTTAAAGTTTTCTAAAGCAGTATTACATCAAAATGTCAAACAAGAAAGAAAAGCAGTAAGTTATATTACAATACTGGTAATAATCTAAAATAGAAAAGTACAGAAATTATTATAATCAAGAAACAAATTTTAGGTACGGTTTAATTTTACCTAAGAAGCAACAAGGTATTGCCCGAAAAGTTTGCAATGTGTTTGGTGATAATGACGACTCAGACGAAGAAGATGGTACTGATTGGGTTAAAAAAGCTCTTCAAGCAGAGGGGGAAAAGAATAAAGTTAAAAAGCAAACAAAGTTGAACATGCAAAAAGCGCTAAAAGAAGATCCAACGATATTTCAATACGATGAAGTTTACGATGACATGGAAAGAACAAAAGAGCAATCGAAAGTTATGAAAGAGGAGAAGAAGAGACCAAGGTATATTGAAAATCTTTTAAAAGCTGCAGAACGAAGAAAGAAAGAGCAAGAATATAGGATAGAAAGAATGGTTCAGAAGGAGCGCGAGGCGGAGGGAGAAATGTATGCGGATAAAGAAAGTTTTGTTACTTCCGCCTACAGAGCGAAATTAGAGGAATTTAAAAAGATGGAAGAAGAAGAACATAACATGGATAGATTGGAAGCTATTGGGGATGTAAGAAAACAACAGGATATGTCGGGATTTTACAGGCATTTATATGAACAGACCATGGAATCTCCTTCTCAAGAAATAAACAAAGATATAAATACCACTGTCGCAAACAACGAACAGATCAAAACTAAAGAAATGAAGAAAAATAGACAGTATAGACAAAGAATAATAGAAGAAGATAGTGATACAGATGAAACTGAAATGCAACAAAAGGAGGAAACTAAAGAAAAAATTGCAACTGAAAAATGTAAAGATGTGGAAAACAAAGCTGAAAGTGTGGAACCCAAAACCAAAAAACAGAGGCAAGAAACTGAGGATACGGAAACTGAAGAAACGCATAATGAAATTAAAACAGAAAATACTGTAGATTCAAAGAGTACTGAAGGAGTATCAGAAAATTGCGAGTCTGACGAAAAAGCTGCAAAGGCAAATATTAGTGCGAAAGCAAAGATAGAAGCAGAAAGAAAGGAACGGTACAAAATTTGGGAAAAAAGAACAGTTGGGCCTGCGTTTGAAGCAGCATTACAGAGATACTATGCTAGGAAAGCTGGGAGATTGTCAGTTGCATAGTTAACTGTGACTACGAAACAATTGTTATATTTGTATATATTACCTATAAATTAGTCTGATTATTCAATGATTCTTTTCTACACAAACGCATTCACGTTTTAAACAGTTTCTGTTTAATATAATATTTGTAATATAAAAAGTTACAACATCGCAAAATAGTCCAAAATTGTATAGATACTGTATCAACGACACATGTTCTCTAGAAAAAATGTCTATCGATAACATAACTTATAAATATATAGAAACAAATTATGGTATACAAACATTATAATAGATAACGTTGTTTTCCGTATTTTAGTTATTACTTGTGATTTACAGTACTTGTAAAACACCATTTGTGCTTACAACATTTTCTATAAAACAAACAAAAATACAATATTACTTTTTTCACGAACAAAATGAATAAATAAAAAAATCTTATTCTATGCAGTTTACTGTAAATTATTTAGTAATTTAAGTGCTCCTTACTATACCAGACATTCAATTATAGTACTTGGTTTTAATATGATGAAATAAGCTGTGGCTCCATATGTCCACTATCGCCTAAATTCCTTAGCGTTACCCTTCCATTAGGACGAATGGATACCCATGTAATACTTCCATGATTCAAACTTAAACGCAACCAGCCTTCAGGTGGGAATTGCAATGCTCTGAGACAAATAGGAGTACATTAGTTTGGTATACCAGTATTTTGTATATGTATAATACAAACAAGATAGGGTTGCAAATAGTGCTCCTGATTTCTCGATAGTGTTCGTTTCTCGTGAAATGAGAAATAAGCAATTATAGAATTTCTCGCGAAGGAACACTAGTTGTAACATAAGTAACTTCGCTTGCAGGCATAACCTTGTATTCAATGTGACCAAACTTATTTATGTCACATCCCGGTACATCCAACGTGTAAATATAGTATAACAAGGAAGCTTACCGGCATACAAAATATCTAATAACGTTTGCATGGCAAACAAGAATGACATAAGTGTCCTTTTCTTGGCTATGTTCCGGCCGATGGAAATATTTTCTAAATGCAGCTTCTATTCTTGGACCATCCTCGTAAAACTGGACAGCATTAACATACTTGAATATTGTTTTTAATATATAAAGCAACAATTTGGTGTTGCAAATGTATACCATATGCTTACATTAATTTCGGACTTCCATGCAATCGGTGGATCAGGTGGAATTGGCATTCCTTCGCTAAGCACAGAATCCTCCTTGACTGATACATTTTTAAGATATTTTTCTATAATTCTAGCTGTTTCTTGTGCTCTAGTTATAGTCGACTGTATAAGCATAGAGAACGGTAATCCCAATTCCTGCAACCTTCTTCCAGTTGCTTCTGCCTGTTGTCTACCTTTATAATGTTTTGACAACGATGAACAATTGTTACATTTGCAGAGTAAAATTACATCAAAATGTAGTAATATACGAGAGACACCAACCAAGCTTTGTAAGTGTTCTCTCAGAGTCGGTCTTGCCATTTATGTTATATTGCCCATGACGAATTAAAATTATGTGATGCCTCACATTTGTTTTATCCTTGAGCGACCTCTTTTTACGTGACTCTTTATCGGTTTCGTTTTCCACTTTGCTTACGTTTGCCAACCATTCTGGATGTCGTCTACACAAAAGTAATAGAATCAATTATAATGTAATACTCTAAGAAATATGAACAACGAACTAAGACAAAAATAAGAAGGGCAGAGAATGACTAACTTTAAAAACAAATATTTTAGTTGCGAATGGTCAGATTTTACGCAGACTCTGATTTTAATAATTCTTAAATTTAATGGACGATCCCTGCAAAGTTGAACCTCTAAAGTGCCATTTTAGAAACGGTTTGAAGTAAACCAAATGTTTAGTATTTCCTCTCGATAACTTAAGAACCATGTAATTTTTATTTAATACAATATTTTTCTATCTTAAACCGTTTCTGAGATAGTACTTTATGGGTTCAGCTTTGGGGGTGGTTTTACTAATTAAACTTGAGTTACCACAGTTTCATTCACCACGGAACATTTTGGAACATTATGTTACTTCATACCTGCAAAGTTTTATTAAAATCGGAGTCTGACCGGTCGACCTTTCTTTGCTAGTCCAAGCATTTAATCATCTTTTGAATAATCTATTCACAACATATTAAAAAAAAGAACAAAATTTATACATTTGCGGTAACATTAATTGAAAACATTATTCTTGTACGTATATATCCTCTATTTCGTTAAATTGTTGTGACCAGAATAAAGAATATAACCTATCCCAGTTGTGGTCCCATTTTCCAGAAACCGATGGCGGTGTTATCCAAGAATCCTGCTTCTGTGTCGATGCATTATTATCGCTATCGTTTGGATAGAAAAGCACCGCACCACCTAACGCACCAAATCCCGCTATCCATTTCTTAAAATTCAAGCGTACGGGCATCGTAACAAAAAAATCACAGCGATTAATCTATCGAAATTCAAACTAATATACACGTGTGATTCGAACGTCTTGCACGATCTCGCTTCTACCCGTTCAACGTCTGCAACAGTCATGAAAAGGAATAATATATTATTTAATGAAATAAATGGGGAAGAATATGCCTCGAAAATAGCTTTATTTAAAACAATGCGACAGAAAGAAGGAAGTAATTTGAAAATTATACTTTGAAAACCCCTTAGAACGGAAACGTTTTTAACTTTTTCTTCCCTGCTGATGAGATTATAGCTTTTAGTTAAAATTGTTATATATAATATTTATGAACCGTATAATTAATATTTAAATTAACGAAGTCTGCTTTAATATAATGCACCTGTGTTTTTTATAATAAATTGTTATATCAATTTGAAAAACCATTTTGTTGAAAACAAATATCAAAACAAAATTATGATTTTCAAATTAAGTTCTACAAATTATTATTATTAAAATTTTGTATAGTTCGTAAGAATTTTTAAGCATAAGATAATCCAAAATATTATTCTTAAAGGCAAACACTGAACGAATCTAAATATTATCATAAATATAAGAAATGCTTTGCCGACTAATCGTTGTTAAAATTTTATAGACTAAAGTATGTATTATAAATTGTATAACTGCTTATTACCATACTTACATACGTGTGTAGTACCATATGTATAACGTGTATAAATACGTTTTCACCCTTGACAGTGAGGGATGTGCAAGTTAAAAAGTAATTCTTATAGTTCTATTTGTATTGTCCATATCAAGCAACGACCAATAATCAGGTCTAATATATGTATAATCGGCCACGTCGAGCATTCATTTGTATTTTCGTATGATTAGTTTTACAATTTTATACGATAGCAAAAAATGTTCGACACGAAATACAACGACGACACATGGAAATTTATTTGTCCAATTTTAATCAATTTTGCGATGTCAATTTGTGTGTACTTTTTAACGGTGCGTTTAATTCCACGAATAAAGGATATGTTTATTAAAGCTAACCTATACGGTATCGATATGAATAAAAAGAGTGGTGAAAAAGTGTAAGTGTGTTCGTTCGTGAAGTTTTAGGTATACACAGGTAATGTGCACGTATATCAATTCATTTTGTGTTTTTGTTGTTTTACAGGCCCGAAGGTTTAGGTGTTGTTACTGGGTGTTTATTTCTAATAACGCTCTTTCTCTTTATACCTATACCATTCACGAATTACATATTTAGTGACATAAACTTCCCTCATAATGAGGTACGCAGCTAACAGATCATGTAAAATATTCTTTATTGTTTAAACATTAAGTGAAAAGAGGTATCTGCATTAGATAAAGAAATTGTAGGTTTATTATAAACATAAGAGAAACAGTGATGCATAGAATTTCAATTACAGTTCATGGAGTTTTTGGCAGCGCTACTATCGATTTGTTGTATGTTACTTTTGGGATTTGCCGATGACGTTTTGGACCTTCGTTGGCGACATAAATTATTGTTACCAACTATTGCTTCCTTGCCACTTCTGATGGTGTATTACATTAATTTTAACTCGACGTTAATTATTGTGCCAAAACCCTTAAGACCTTGGTTTGGTTTCTCTGTGGATCTTTGGATACTTTATTATTTATATATGGGAATGCTAGCAGTGTTTTGCACAAACGCGATAAACATATTAGCTGGAATAAATGGTTTAGAAGTTGGACAAAGTTTAGTGATATCGTTGAGCATTCTTGTGTTCAATATTATCGAGTTGTCGGGAGATCTCTGGAAGGCGCATCAATTTTCTTTATACTTCATGCTTCCATACATAGCCACATCGTTGGGCTTGTTAAAATTTAATTGGTAAGTTATACATATACATATCTATGAATAGGATAATAGAATATGCATCAATTATAGTATACGAAACGATATATTTAAATTAGAAAAACAATTATAACTGGCTTCTTTATAAGTTATATGTGTATATATATATATATATATATATATAAATTATTTAACATTCACAATTCATTCAACATATTATTTTGGTATATAAATTCAGTACAATATGGTATAGTTTACACTGAGTATTGAGTATGAGTTAATATCACAGTCAGATGTGACCAATGTTGTCAATAATAGTCTAATTTAGCATAAAAGTTCTCTACTAGCCAGTCGTACTTCCATGTATTATTAAGTATTGTTTCAGGCGCAAAATAGAGGTCCCGAGATTTAGAGACCCTTAGGAGATTAGTTTTACCATCTAGCCACAATCCACTTCCTATTAGGTCCTCGACAAATGGTACGTCAATAGACTTTTCTATTTGAATTTCTTTGGATTTAACTTTATTATGTAAACTAGTTATTATATTTGACGGTGCTTGACACAGATAACAGTACCATCCGCCATAATGATTTAAATCTCCTATAACTAGACCTAGAGTATCTCTTTCGCTTAAGTCACCCTCCAGTTGTTCCAACATGATAGAATTTGATTGATAAGCTACGCGCATTAAACCAATTGTACATGCGCCAACTGTTATCGTTGTTTTAAGCGGATGTTGCCAGTAGAATCCATATACGGACCATCTTAATCTAAAGCCAATAGGCTGCGGCCATCCGTTGTATACCTTGAGGAACATTAATGCCCTGGAGTTTAATATTTGTTCTGGTTCAGTCGTTATATAAATATCGTCGTCCCTTAAATTCTTTACTACAGTCTTCATTTTATCCCATATGTATTTAGACACTAGTCTCGACGGTTTGTGCATCCTTGCAGCTACGTTAATATATAAAATTTTCTTCTGTTTCTGTTGCAATAAACCCTTAAGTAGATTATGATGAAAGTTATCCTCCGCGTTACTGAAATCACAGATTACAAAAAGATCTACTACATTGTACAGTTCTTCTACTATCACCTCGGCGATTGCTGAATTGTATTCGGTTAGAAAAAACGTATGAACAATACGTCTAGCTATTTTACGATGCTTCAGTTTAATATTCTGCTTCGATGCCATGATTGCTCTCCAAACAACTTCCGGTTGACCGCAATCAGAGCCGTGCCATCCATGAATACAAATGCATTTCTGGAGATCTTCGCTGTTCCGCATCTTTTGGTCGTCCACTCCATGTTTCCAACAAACTGTACGATTGTATACTTCAAACAGAGCGAATGTCTGGATATCGTTTAGTACTACCTCTCCATTGATTGTCTGATAGATGGGAAACTTTTTGCGAGTAGTTTGCCGAATTCTTGGTTCCTGCGATGCGTAATAGGTCCAGAACTTTTTCATTGCGTTGGAAATAACTAATAAAATGTTCGAACACTTACCGGTGTCTCATCGAACTTCACGAATGTAACAGAAGTGTGAGTGGTGGAGAGATTTAGTTCCGAAGGTGGAGTTGTGGCGACATAAATCAAAACAATAAGAACTTGGAGGACCAACAATGTATATAGTAAGACCAATTTCCCATCTAGGCGGGGCTGCATGGCACTGTCTCTTCCTTTAGTTTGTTAATTGCTCTTCTTATATATTGTACGAATTTTCCTTCCATCATAACATTTTCATTGCTACATTGGTCCACCCAGGAGCATGTTTACAATCAGCGTAGGTGTATGTCTATGAAACGAAGTTTTATCTTTCTAAATTTCATCGTAATACCTGCTTGCAATTCACATTTCTTTCATAATTCTCGTACATCAAGCAAACATTTTTAATTAACATAAGTCCGATAGTTACTGATCCAAAAAAGCATTTTCAAGGGATATCGAAAGAATAAAAATATCTACGTATATGCTACCAAATCTCTGCATTACACGAGGTCATTTTACAGGTGAACAGTTTTTAATGACGTATCGAATGCAAGGTGCATGTACATAATTCATATACGGACTCACAGTATAGTCTGACGCTAACGATGATGTGAATGCCTTTGCGTCGCGACGTTTAAACCGTAACGTCACCGCTCGCCGACGTGCCATTTAATTTTAAATGGCCTCGATCAATCGTTTGCAACTTCTTCAACGAATGAAACAACGTTTCCCTAACCAACTTTGGACGTTCCGCTAATTGTAGGGTCGTTCGGAGCATAATGCCACATATTCTCACTTCTCCATCCGCGAGAACAATACGTTATTTAAAAATATCCCGCCGTTCCATTAAGGTTTCCCCGGATCTTCCTCGAACTCAACTCCAAAAGAGCAGCCGTCACGAATTGAAAAACCACACCCGAATAAGTCCACGCCAGTCAGTGCTACCCAAGTTCTACCTTCGAGTAAAATGGGAACCCCCCACTCCGCGAAACCTATGGTATCGTTTCGGTTGCACGAGGGAGACAAATAGACACTGTACTCTCTCTATCTCATTGCAATAACGCGTGGTGGTGGTGGTGGTGAAATCCAACCGCACTAGGGGCCCCACCCGTGGGACAGCACTGGTTCATCCATACAATCCCTTTTCCGCATTTTGCCGGCAAGCGCGATCGCAATTCTTCTCGAGGCGCACGCGTCTCAAACTACCGGCAAATTAATTAGAAAAATTTGTTTGCGATAAAAATATGAATAATAAATGGAAGTCGACTGTTTCGATGAATCCGCTGAATACGAAGCTGGTTTCGTGTATTATAAATTCCCCCCGGAAATTTTAAAGCTGGAGAATCTCTATTTATTCTTATTAATTGATTTTTTGTTGGACACTGTTTGTTTATTGATAATACTATCGATCTTGAAATAAACAGTTATATTTAAAGAATGATATTTCTCTTGTTCAAGGTATCCGGCACAAGTATTTGTAGGTGATACATTTTGTTATTTATCTGGAATGACATTCGCTGTTGTTGGTATTATTGGTCATTTCAGCAAAACCACTTTGCTGTTTTTCATACCTCAAATAATTAATTTCGTTTACAGTGTTCCACAATTATTTCATTTCATACCGTGTCCCAGACACAGGTTACCAAAGTAAGTTTTACGTTACGTTGAACGGATAGTTCTTCTACTTTGCGTTAATTCTCATATTATCACGTATACGTTTATTTACAGATACAATAAAGTAACAGAAAAATTAGATATCAGCACAACAGTATTTAATAAGAAAGATATTGGTATCATCGGTACGAGGACATGTTCTCTATACAGGGTGGAACCATTTAAATTAATGAAACTGTCGTTATTAAAAAAATTTACCAAGATAATGGCGTGAATTGATTTAAATCGTACACCCTGTATATTAATTTATTAACACCAGTTAGATTTATATTTCAATTCATTCTTCCCCCTCTAGGTAAGCTTATAACGTCGATATTTAGAAAATTGTGTATAATAAAATGGCAAGAGGACAACAAAGGTGTTGTTACTTGCAATAATTTCACACTAATTAATTTTGTACTCATTAAAACTGGTCCACTGAAGGAATCTACGCTTACATCGATCTTATTGCTAATTCAGGTAAGATTAAATAATTTGTTTTTCTTCAGTCTTTAAAATATTACTTGGCCTCGTATTATAAAATGCGTGTAATCATTAGTTATGCAAAGTTTACTAACACTCTGAATTATTATTAATGTTCCAGATTTTTAGCAGTTTATTAGCGTTTATTATAAGATACCCTCTCGCTTCGATTTTCTATGATGTTTGAAACGGCACATATTTTGGAGGGGTGTATATATAAATGTGAAGTACCATGTTACTTGATTGTTTTATAATGAAATAATTAATATATTGTGTTACCAAAATTTTTTTATATGAGACTCATTGCATATAAATGCTGTTTCACATATTATTCTATTTACAAACAGTGCTATTGTACATTTAACGATCACTATGAAATGCGTGAGTAGATGTTCCACTGTAATATTTTTATGTAATAAATATGTTCCCTTCCAGCTTCTTAATTTCAATAACGTTTAATTATGAGAACTTACTAGGAATCGGGTTAGAACAAAATAATGTTTACGAGTGTTTGAAAATAATATAACAATAACAATAATATTTTTATATATAAATTTTACATGGCATGATTAAAAAGGTTTTATAGGCTTTATATACAAAGTAATACAAAATACAATTTCGGATTCAAGATTAGTGTCGTCGGTAAACTAGTATAAATTATTATTCAATTATGGTGGTTTCCTATGATTATTTTCGTTTAGTGTAACATTTATGCATAAAATATACTTTTCTAAATATAACAAATAATTTTCGGTACGTTTAGATAATTGGAATACATTTAATGCAACAAACCCGTGACACAGGTGTATAACAAAATCAATACGAGAAAGTTGTAAATATCTTTTACAACAAATTTTGGTGATAAGCAATAAAATACATGATTGAAATTGTAGAGTTTTTGTAGAATCTTAAATCTATTAAGAAGGAACTGAATACTTCGTAAATGCATCTTTCACAAGTCTTATTAGAAACATTGTCCGATAAAGTATTACAATAAAGTAGTTAAAAAAGTAACAGCGAACAAATTTGGCTATATACTTCAAATTTCTTCCTCGGAAGAAGTAAGTCTTCTCAGTTTAATAAGTAACGGGCACATACGTGTACACTTGTAAAGGCAATTAATAACCGTACTATTGTGGAATTCCTATTAAAAACTTGTACAAAACTATGTTCACGGGTCATATCGTAAGATATGAAACTTCATCCTTTTAATTCTCGTAACCATGTAGTATCCTTTTTCGTGAAGTCCCGATTTTAGTCTGTGTAATTTTCTAAAATCTTATGAAACATTTTGCATATTCAACATTCCGTCCGCGCCTAATTTATCTTTCAACGTAAAATGCGTCTTCGCGGCATCTCTCAAAGTGAAAATATGTGTAAGTTCCATAGCTGTGCGACACAATGGTAAGGCCTTCTCAAATAGTTTTATTGCTTCTTCTATGTTTCCTCTGTCGAAAGAAAATAAATCACGTGTATATTTTATAATATCACATTACTAATTTCTTGAGAAAAATAAAAACATGCATGTGTTATTTTGACATATCAATTTATTACCTTTGAACTTCGATTGTACCTAACGTTTCATATGCATATTCGCACTTATCATCCACCTCCAACGCTTTGTTAATATACTCGATACCCGAATCAATATCGCCTGTCCATTGCAGTTGTAGCAAACCTCTATGTACATACACTGTTGCGTTATATGGATCTTTTTCAATTGCTTTAGCGAAATAAGTATCTGCTTTTTGGTAGTCTCGCGTTTCTGACAATATCTGTGTCGTGGTACAATACGTTAATATATGTACATATATACAGTTTAATATCCATTTCAAAGAGAGCAAACAGAGATACCTGTGCATATAGAGTATAACATTCAGGACAGTCCGGGAATTTTTCGAATGCCTCTTCGAAACCTCTCATAGCCTCAGTTATTACATCCTCTCTCTGTTTCAGTATACCATATCGATAATCCGCGTAACACTTTTGCACGAAGGCCACACCAAAGTCTGGATTATATTCGACAGCTTTGCTGAAATCCTCTCTAGCTTCATCTATTTTTTCCGTGAATAAGTGTACCTGCAATTTATGGTTTGCTTTTGATTAATTATATTTCTATCCAACTTCTTTATTTATTGAATACGTTTACGAAAAATTATAATACGATCGTTAATCCACACCTGTCCTCTATGATGATAAATATCGCCACATTTAGGATCAAGCTGAACTGCCATTTCAAAATCACAAATAGTCTTCTCGGGACTTTCCAGTTGCATAAATAAGGTAGCTTTCTTTATTAAAGCATTTACTTTCACCTCCTTTGGAGCAATATCGCTATTAATAATAGTTTCAAAATCTTCAATTGCAGCATCATGCTGACCCAATAAAAGATAAAACGTAGCACGTAACAGTAATACTTTCATTTTATTTGGCAATGTTTTTGCCTCAGAACTGTCGATTTCCTCGGTACAGAGTGGTATTATGTCATTGTAGTTTTGTTGTTTCACACATTCTAAAATCTTTGCAAAACCCCTGAACGGATTCCACAGAAACAGGCGCATAAAAGTCTTGTTACAGGATTTAGATTATGAATAATGAATAATTTAAAAATACTTTGCCATACACTTACGGAGATACATTACTATTGTCTGTATCTTGATTGATTGCAAAAACAGGATCGTTATGAAAGCTAGTGATATACGTTGTAACAAAATATTTACTAAGCATAACTTGCTTTCTGTTTGCCAAATATTCCATTGCTTGCTGTCTACCTAAAAGAACATTACAATACATAGAAGTATAGAGGGAAGAAGCGTAATGTTAAATGAAACCTGTCCATTTTGTATCATATAAACATAATTTACCTAATTGATTTAAAACTCTATCCGCCGTTACAATTGCTGTTTGATTGGTAAACTTTTGCAAGATACATGCAGTTGTGACATCCTCTAAAGCTGGTTCTAATTCATTACAATATTCCCTTGCTCTTGCTCGACGCAGTAACGCTTTTGCATACTGTGGATTTAATTCTAAGGCCCTTGTACAATCTGCCTTTACAGCGCTATATTTTTTCTACAATGTATTGTTATTATAATATTTGTACAGATATTGTAAAGTATCATTATCATAAGAGAGTAATCGGAAAAAGTGAATATATTACCAGCTGTTCATACGCTGCTGCTCTATTTTGATAAAATGTAGCCAGAATTGTTGTATTCTCTTTGGGACATGTCTCGATGGCGTTATTGTACTGCCATATTGCCTCATCGTATTTTCCTATTTTGAATTGTTCGTTTCCTTCGTCCTTGAATCTCAGAGCTTTCTCCAATAGTGTCTGTAACGTTATACATGTGGTTCAATATGGAGAAAACAAAATGTAAGCAGCTTATAGTTACTCTCTACTATAGAGTTACTTTTAAACATTGTAGTTAATCCTTAGCGACTTAACGATAGAAATTTAATCCAAATCATAGAGCACCTAATACAGTAGAAGATTGATTATCCGCGGTAATGTGGACCTAGTTTAACCTCCTGCGCTGGAAAGATGGGCTATGCACATTGCTTGTTTATATGCCTCTAAAGTGCCTTCTGCCAATTAATTTCCATCGCAAAAGGTTAACTCGCACTATACGGAAGGGTCGATGGGTGTTGATAAATCTCACAATGAAATCATGGAAAACATTTGGTGAATGTAACAATCGCGACTTACAAAAGTTTAAACTTAACATATAAAACACGTTAAATACAGAAAAGTATAAAACCTCAGATTCGCGTTTAACCTATATTGAATGTCATGAGGTATATAACTGTTGAGCTGTCGAATAACCATGTATAATACACACTGTATAAGAAAATACTTAAAATGTACATCATGAACACACCACCAACGATAACGTACACAATGAACATACAATAGAATCGAAATCTTCCTAACCTCTACATCAGTTATGACTTTTGTTGGGTAATCGTCGTCGATCGAAATTTGTTTGGCCTTGGCTGACGCCCCATTTTCTTTCGAGACGCCCTTCGATTTAACGTGGCTAGGTTTCGGTGGTGGTTTCCCGGTGTTCTTATAATACATATAACCGAGGCCTAAAGCAACCGGCGCTGCAACAGCCAAAGCGAGTTGCCATTTTGGTAGCGGACTATCGGTCATGCCGCTCGCGCCACTTGCCCCAGTCATTTTTCACGTATATCTCTCACTGTCTCGAAGTGTCACGGGCTGCGTTGATTTCGCGTTTCCTCCCAAGTTACGCTGATACAAAAATGAACAATGAAAACTAATGCAAAGTCGGGCGTCCGCGAACGAAGATCACGACAGGCACTTGCAGACGAATCCACGGAGAAGCGAATCGTTTAGTACACATTTTCACCGCCGTCTGATCTGGCGTCTAATCTTATCGTCGATGGTCACAAGCAAGCAGCGTGTTTCTGCATTTGTACAGACATAACGGGCGATACGCAATATTGAACTTCGTTCGGCTATAATTTTATATAGTTGAAATGTTATTTCTCAAATAAACTGACGTTCTCTCGAGTAACAAAATTCGAGCACATGAGAAATTAACGGGAAAGGAAACTATTGGCCGAGCATTTCTTATAGGGTACTCGCACTTTTTTATTTTCTTTATTTAGAGATAAGTAAACATTTCGTGAAAGAAAAGCACGTGATCGTTCAATCAGATAAACTCCCAGTGACCTGACTAAAGAACTATCTGTATCGCTATATACCATTAAAAATGTGAAACTATTATTTTACTTTTGGATCTTTTTTTTATTCAGAAACTTATGAAAACAATATTGTACACCTTATTAATTTCCATTGAGAAAAAAAGAAACCAAAACTTTTCTTCCGGTTGAAAATAAGTTCATTACGTCTTGCCAATACATTCACAGTGGTCAATGCATGCACGATACATATTTATTCGGTCTACACAATTGTATTTGATGTTCGCGCGGTTTATTACGCGTGCGCGAAATTTTATCTGAAAGATGGCAACGGTCTGTCAACAGGAAAGAGGTTTTGTCCACATTATCTATAGATCGTCGAATTTTAAAGTGAACGTAAGCCACGAGAAATGTGATGGAAGTTACGAAACGCCACGGAGAATGCTAAGTGAACGAAAGAATTTGTTGCGCGGTAGAAAATTCTAACACACATTAATTTCGCGAGTTTTGCACACCACAATACAAGTGTGACGTTTACCAAAATGGCACTACAAGAAGATGAAAACACCTGGTAAGCTGCTATTCAAAACATCCTTGTTCCTTGGACCGACATAAATTCATTTTTCCAATGAAATACGAATTTACTAACTTTCTTTCCCATCATAGAACATTTCGTCGGAATTCTTTCGTAATTTAATTCGATTAACTTCTCGTGACACGGTTTGGCTATCGCTTACACGAATGTTAAAAATTCCTAAAAAATAATCAAATTGTACGTATCATTGCCCCAAAAATTTTAACACGTCAGTCTATATTATCCATTTCTTCTCATTGTTTTCCCACCGAAACAAGCGAGTGTTGCTGATTGCACTCCTTTGGAGTTTACGTTTATTTTTAATCTGATTATTATGCTTACAGCTGTTTGTTAATTACATTACGAAAGTACTTGTACTGATAATTGCTTTGCAACCTGTTAATATTAGAAAGTGCAGCTTAAGAATATAGAACTAAATATTTTGCTTGAATGACTGAATTAATGAAATATAAATATTTTAGGGTTTTAGAGCTGGAAGCGGCTCTACTCGATACAGAGGCACCATCTGCGTCTGATATATATGCAATTTGCAAGGGACAGGCTGTTCCTATAAATTTAAGGCCAGATGTTTGGCAAGCATGCTTAGATGTAATCGACCGGGGTAACCAATTAAGCCAATTTAGCGAAGTTTTTGATTTGCCGGAGCAAAATATTATTCGAGATGATTGTCAGCAGTTAGTTGGTAAGTTGCCAGATTAACAATTTATAATGAGAGCTTTTATCTTTGCATTAGGGAATTAGCTCGGGTTCATTTTATATTACATTAAAGCTTGATGTTTAATGTATTAGAAGTAAAAAATCTTCTTCGATGCATTCATCTCCATTTATCATTAAAGAAGGAATATAAATTGTGATTTGCAGCAAAATTGGGGAACGATGACGAGGACAAAGTCTCTGTTGTTTCCGATTTGGAGTCTATTTTAACATTTTATTGTAAGAGTAAAGAGCAACAGTATAAACGGGGTAATGGATGGATAGAATTATTGGGCCCTTTAGTAGCTTTAAAACTTCCGCGTAGCGCCACGTATAATTTATTTGAAGCAATAATAGATGTTTATGTTCCCAGGTACAGTACTTTGTAGCAAGTCCGTCCAATGAGACAAGCCAGTACACATAAACAAGTTTCATATGGGCAGGACAGGGCTGAATCACAGATTCCAGATCCCTGTGAATTAGAAAATGCTTTCTCAGTTCGTGACACGTGTCTATAAAAAGAACCATAGAATAACGGTATTACTTCACACCGGAATATCGTTGAGTGGCAGGCAATAACTGGAGCTACAGCTATCTAGAACGTGGAAGTTTCGTTTATGGCTACTGCCTCGTCTCATTGGGCGGACTATATGTTCATCTTATATAGTTAACTTTTTTGCAAGTAGTAACACCTTAACATTCTTTTTCAGAGGCGAAACGTACAGTTCAGTATTGAGATTGTTACTGCTTTACCACGAACCAGAATTATGTTCCTTCTTGGATACAAAAAGAGTATCACCCGATCAGTATACAAAAGGTTGGGTGACCACCCTATTCGCTGGCGTATGTTCACTGCCAGCCGTTTGTACAATGTGGGATCTATATTTCATGCAAGCTGATCCGTTTTTCATGTTATTTCTTTCGCTGATTATGGTAATAAATGCTAGGTAAGAATTGCTAAGTTTTTCTGTTCTTTTTATTTATAAATATTTCCCTTCGATCAGCACGGAATATTTATCGAACTATTCGCGTTGTATTCTTGCAGAGAACAAATTTTAAGTATGAAGGATAACGATAAGCAAGGTATAATAGATGCGATCGCTGCCATGCCCTGCGCATTGGAAGCAGAAGACGTAACAGATTTTTGCTCCTTGGCGCAGTATTACGCGATGAAGACACCATCCTCATTTAAACATGATCTGTATCCTATTATGTTTGGCGATAGTTTCGACGAAAAAATTATATCCCACGCACTCTGCTTGCCCGTGTCAGCCCAAGAATTAGTGGAGAATTCTATTGAAAGTCCGTCCGTACCTAATACCTCAGTTGAATCTGTCAGATTTTTCTTAGTAGACTGTAGACCTGCCGAACAGTACAACGCAGGACATCTGCCTACTGCGTTTCACCTAGATTGTAATTTGGTATGCTTCCGTTTTATTTTGTTTACTCGTTTGCACTCGGAATGCAAGTACAGTTGTTTATGAAGTCTTTCTTCCTGCAAACTCGGAATTCCAACTCCATGCGTTATATGTAAATTGTTTAATTTTGTGAATAACTTGATCTACGAATCACAAAATCGAGCATTTCGTTTTAACAACACAAAAGTAATCATCATTTTTTATTTATCGAGTTGGTGGAAGGAAGGCTTTAAATATTTCCCGAGCGCAAAGAGTTAAGTAATACATGCTCATATTGTATTGAGATTCGTAAACATTATTTTAGATGCTGCAAGAACCTGCTGCATTTGCCACAGCAGTGCAAGGATTGTTGCAGGCTCAACGACAAGCGTTGGCTGTTGGTTCGCACGCTGGTGGTGAACATCTTTGTTTTTTAGGAAGCGGTAGACAGGAGGAGGATCGTTATACGCATATGGTAGTTGCATCGTTTCTACAGAAACATACGCAATATGTCAGTATGGTTACAGCGGGATATCAAGGTATTTGCAATGTCCTTCACAAAATTGGAAGGATAATATCAGGTTTCATGGAAAGTCCTTCAGTTGTTTTTTAATAGACCGCGATATAGTCGCAAACATTTCCACAGGTCTCGATCATTTTCTATACATTTTGTATAATTCTAACGCGATTTTTTGCCATGTAAGGTCATCATTAATCTGCGACAGACTTCCTTACCGGTGATCCTCTCAAGACCAGATTACCTTCAATAATGCAAGCCAGTATAAAGTTAAAAAAGAAAAATAACATTTGATAATACAGAACTACTTGTTTGCCGTATCTACAAGTAGATAATAGAACTTTTAAATGATTGGTTTGACATAAACGCAGAACTTTTTGTGTGAATCTGATAAAAAGCAATAACTCAGCCCTTCAAGTAATCATTTTCTTGCAGCCATACACGAATACTTCGGTGACGAAGTTGTTTCTAGTCTTGTTGATCATAATTCGCAGCATTGTTTAGTATGCAATGCTAATATATCAGAGGCGAATTCTAACGAAGCAAGTCCTGCCAAGGTGAAGAATAATAATTCGGATTTCTTGGGGAAAATTAAGAAAGTGAAAGGAAAGTTGTTTGATTACATCGTTAATCCATCAGCAAGTGTTCATAATAATATGGAGAATAGAAATGGCAAAGATTTAGATTACAGTAAACCCCAGAAAAAGACGGCACCTGTGTTTAGTATAGACGATGATCAAGAATTGGGTACGCTTTATATAACAAGAAAATCTCTATTTGCTATTATATATATGTATCAATGCATTAATTTATATAATGTAGATATGACAATGACAAACAATGAAAGCGAGGAACCTGTCGAAGTTGTATCCATTCAGCAATGGATGAAGGATCCAAAATTATTACATTCCTTTAAATGCCAGGAAGTTAAAGTGAATGGAGATCTCTGTGATAGGTATACACTTCGATGGAACAGTGTTTTATATTGATTAACTTTACGGATCGTTCAGTAATACTTTAAATATATTTTCCAGTATTCTTTTGGTTACTGATACACACCTAATAGTACTTCGAGAACTACAAGAAAGGAAAGGTGCGGCGCATGTAATCGTGAAACGTCCGTTAACGAGTGTCGTGAAGATAACATCCAGGAAAAGACATTCGGATTTAATTACGTTCAAATATGGTATAACACAATATAACGACACGGTCATTTCAGACATGGATAAATTTCTTATTCCTAACGCTAGTGAGGCTACTAAATTGATCACGCAGCAAATCTTGAAGCAATTGAAAACATCAAATTAATGTTAGAATGTTACAATATCGTGCACGTTAATGGTACACGTGTGATCATTTCATTCGTTTTAGAGAAATTTTTATGAAATTAATATATATATATATATATTCACGATTGAAATTTTTATATTCTTTTCGTCCGCTATCGTTTTCTTAACTATGAATGGTACTACGAATACAACGTGTAATAATTAGTGTAACTAAAGAAGATAGTCCGTAACAGATTTTGAGAACGAGTCGAACGTTTCGTACAAAAATCTAACAATAGTTATATACATCTACAAACATGGCCAAACATAATTCATACTTGGATTCTAAGATTTTGGTGGTTGTACTAAGTCATTATTTTTATTAATTATATTTACGCTTAAAGTCTTTTCACGCACCATTTAAACAAACACCTTCAAGAATATATTATAATCTACCACGAAATAGCATTTTTCGCATTTCTTTTTGTAATAATATCATAATAATAATAATGATTTAGATTTTGACTTTACATACGGCTGAACGGTAGCCTTACTATAAAAAAATGAATAGGAGAGGTAATGGACTCTGCAAATGATCGATGTGATTATCCACAAATGGAATGTAATGTGCCATGAGCTAAGATTATCGTTGATTCCTTTGTATAAACATTCACAATTTATATATATTTATACATACATCTTTCTTTTTCTTTGACTGGACACTAAAAACTTCGAATCGCAAGCTAACGTGGCATTTCGTGCGTATATTGCTATACATATACATATATAATATACTTGAATGTTAAAAATGAACTGATAAATTGGTCCTAACGTAATAAAAAATTCGACAAACATTACAGAAGGATTATAATATTTGCATTTTATAGTACATAGTATTGCACTAAATGTCTTTACAAAAAATATTTACAGAAGGTACAAAATTCATGAAAAAGTAAACAATTATATCACTTTTTACAGGCATACCTATTACACTGCCTGATAATAATATTTCGACGAATTTTTCAAGTTTACGATCTTTCGAAAAAATATATCTGTAATTCATACGAAATCATTCATAGCGCGGAATTCTTATCTTTTTCCGGTGACGTATATCCGATACGATGCATTTTGCAATTACTATCCAAAACTATTGTAGAAATACTGTACGAGTTTTAAATACTGTAGTTTTTGTGCACATTAGTTGCACTGCCTTTTTTGTAATCTTGGACAATACCGTTATTTACAACAATTATTTATTTCTGTACAAATTACGGACAAAACACTTACAGCATGGTTGTAATTTCATTATTCTAGTATGAAGATATTATTTATGATGTACAACGATGTCTATTCTATGTTTGAAAGTCGTGAAGGGTTAATTTAAATATTATATTTAGTAAAGCTGTCAGAACCCTCGATCTTGTAGATAATATATCAGCATTGTTAATACTTGTAACAATAGTGATCTGTAATATAATATTTCATGGTACATATAATGAGATTCTATGTATAATAGAAATTTTCTATTTATGTGCTTCCATGATGAGTGCAAATGGAAAAAGAGAACGTATATAGGCGGGATAGTTGTTAACTGAACGATGAACGATCATAGAATTTTAACAAAATAATCTATTGTAAAGCACCAAAATACAAATCTTCAGTTTTATGTAAATAAATTTTATGTAACGCATCACGGATCGGTTTAAACAATGTGTATTTTCAAAAGATTGTAAAAAAAATAAAGTATGCACTTAATCTATTCGTATGTATGTATGTACTACGAAAATCAATACATATATACATATATTTGTCATTGATCAGTGATTTTCAAGCAAAGATACTTTAAATAAGATTTTTATTTTGTTAAGTTAATTACCATTATTGTATATAAATTTTACAAATATCTAAAATAGTGAAATCGGAATTAAAGAATCTTACAATTTTAAGTAATAATTTCAAACGATATTATTGTGTTAAAAATACATTCGTAATTTTGGTGAAAAAGTGTTCGCGAACTATAACAATAGACCGCAGTAAATTTCAAATAATGAATGCGACAATAAAATAACATGAATGATTTTTATTATTTACATAAAACATGGATCTTGACCTAACA
Source organism: Nomada lathburiana (assembly GCA_963667235.1). Taxonomy (NCBI): domain Eukaryota; kingdom Metazoa; phylum Arthropoda; class Insecta; order Hymenoptera; family Apidae; genus Nomada; species Nomada lathburiana. The sequence continues at coordinate 9,497,319 of OY763897.1, read as the reverse complement.
TTTATTTAACGCAAGTGTATGTACAGACGAGTGGACCCGAGTAAAACCGTGTCGTGATGTGATTTATATCAGTTCATATCAGAAGTTCGGGCGGTAAAGGGGCTATAGGGAAACACACACATCACGAATGTTTTGGGATAATAATATCGTATAACAGAGTTCACGATGGGTACCATCAATTGGGGCGAATTATTCCCAGGAAGATGGAGTCCTGTCATTTTTATTTCATACATGGCCCTTTTTGTGAATCAAGGTATACAAGTGCGGTTAACTTCCATTATATTCCCTTGTGCATGATTTTCTTGTTACCCTTTGGCAAAGAAACATGAGATCGCGTGCGACGAACTATGACGATAACGATAATTTACCGAAAGTAATTAACATAGAATTAGTATTAATTATGGTTAACGAAATACAGGGTGTTTTACCGGTTTTTCAATACACATAATAATTAAGCAAAGTTAAACGGTACGACCGTTGAACCTTCGATAAAAATTACTGATAACAATTCAATGGTTTGCGTTATTCAGTAATTGGCACGTTTCGATTCGATGTTAAACGATAAATTTCTAGCGTACCAATGATTTGGAAAATTATTGTCACAGGTATTATTGTAACTTGGTCACAGAGAGATGGACGTTACCAATATAATATTGTTATGGTGGTGTTGATGACAGAGGTATTGAAATTATTCGCATCGATAACACTTTACTGCAGAGAGTAAGTCAAATTAAGTATATAATACGATTATATTGAAATTTCCAGGACTAACATTTTATTATTAATTTATTTTTAGCAATCGTTTAATAAACCTGTGCCAAGAAGTAACAGAAAATAAAAAAGGTAAACGCGCTCATCTTGGAACGACCCATGTGCATTATTGCTCTAGAAACGAAGACTTATCGATACTCCACTAATACACATTCACCATCACTCAAGATGCACACCCAGTTTTGTAGAAATCAGGGTCAAGAAAATTTATTCAGGAAAAAGTCAGCTTCTAAATTCAAACAAAAGCTCTAAGTTCGAACAAAAGCTCTAAGTTCGAACATAGAGACAAACAATATGCTCCGTGAGGATAACTAACTAGAATGGCCAATTTTGGGGTTCAGATTTTGTATATTGTTTCCATGTATTTTGGAAGATTACTTTTTATCCTGGCTTGAGAGAACGAATACTATTATTCCCAGTTTTAGTATTATAATTCGCCTTCCTTGCCCTGAATAGCTTCAATATCAAAGACAGAGTAATGGAACATTGTAGTTTAACAGTATTGAAAGATAAACAAAAACAAATAACATTTGACCACTATTTCTCCAAAGAAACGTTAAATGTTAATAGTAACAAAACACAGCCCTCATCTGGCGGATTGCAAAAAAATGATTAATTAGATAATATTATAAAATATTCGTATATGTATAGTACCATTATAAATGAAACATTCGATTATATTATCATTTTCGATATAATGAACATTATATTCAGTCAATTTTTGTATGTCCGGAAAGGATTAGTTCAACTTACACCTTTTCAAATGGGTGAACTTTGTACAACTCGAAGATCGAGCAGTCTCCTGGAACGGATTGTGCTCCCAACTCGACGGTCCACCGTACATACTTCTGGCACGCATTGTTAAGAACATTGTTACAATATTTATTACCGCTAATGTCGATGTACTACTTATACATACGCGTGATGTCGTATTGTATGAATAGGAAGTCGGGCCAAATATGTAGCGCTGTTAATATTTTAATAATTGATTCTGTTCAGAGTTATCACGTTGGTACGGTGGAGATACAGCACGTGATAAGATAAAGTGCAGGGCAACCGCTGACCTAATTGTCCTATATTTTCGAAGATTATAAAATCGCGTTATCTAAAGCAATATTATATCTCTGGTACACAAGATAATAATAATACTAATAAGATATTTGAAAAATTATATGTAATAATGTGTTATACGGAAGCTTGAATTTATTCCTATTGTATTAAGATAAACAATATATTAGGAATGAATGCAACAAGTGATCTTTTCATTTTTAGTGCTGCTACTGTATATGATACCATCATTTTTGTATTGCCTGTATAATAATCTGGCATTTATCAACTTGGCTGCGTTCGATCCAACAACTTACTATGTTCTATTGCAATTTCGCGTTGTTATGACTGGAATTATTTTCCAGGTAAATATCAGAGAAATTTATTGTAGCGAACACCGTGGACGAGATAGAATATTATGTAAAACGTTGTATTTCTTTTAGGTAGTATTTAAGAAAAAATTGTCCCTTAAACAGTGGTTTTCATTAGTATTATTAACTATCGGATGCATGGTAAAACACATGGACTTGGACTTCAGTATGAATATATTTAATGCGAAAGTTAACTTACACATTAATATAATTTTAGTGTTTGTACAGGTAAATGGAAATCATTATTAATAACGATATATTGTAGAAATGAGATGTTAATACTTAACATTTTTTTCAGACGATTTGTTCCTGTCTAGCCGGAGTTTACAATGAATACTTGCTTAAAGAACAAGGAGCGAACATCAATATTTTTGTACAAAACGTATTCATGTACGTCGACAGTATTTTTTGTAATCTTATAATATTTATATTGTTCTACATGTCAGAAAATAGCAGTTCTGATATGGTAAACAACGCTGATGTTAGTATATTGATGCAACCGAAAGTTATTCTAATAATGTTGAATAACACAGCGATCGGGATTATCACGAGCTTTTTCTTGAAAAACTTGAACTCAATTTTAAAGACTTTCGCTAGCGCGTTGGAACTGATATTTACAGCAGTTTTATGCTGGCTAATATTTAGTATTCCTATTCATTGGAATACCGTTATATCGATTACCATGGTGAGCTACGCGGTAGTACTGTATTCGCAAAATCCAGTACAAAATACTCGGACCAAAGAACTAACAAAGGCGGATAGTCAAATTTAGTAGATATGAATTAAATACTAGTTCGCAATTCCCTTACAAGAAAGTATTTTGCCTGATACATACCTATTGTCTATGCGTTTGTCGCGCTGCGATTTGTTGTATAGTTTTATACAAGAATGCGGAAGAATAATTAATATAAAGCAGTATTATACAATAGGTATGAAATGAAGGCAATTTTGTTATAGAGTTTTAAACTATAATTCGTTGTTTTCTTTTTAAATGTTTATCTTTTCCACGTATATTTATGGATTGTTCTAATGGTGGAATTTTCGATAGACAATATATGTATAGCAAATTATTTCGTTCTTTATATACATACCATATTGTAATTTGCAAATATAAATTTTGCACCTTGTTTGTTAAAAAAAAAAGAGACCATGATCAAATCATGTTTGACATTTTGTACTTTTGAACAATACATAAATGGCTTCTTTTTTGAAGTCATTATGTATTTTCTCGTATATGTATGTATATAATATAAGTGTGAATGATAAATGGAGACATTTCATAACATTTATAGATACAAATGTATACACTTTTAAAAAACTACAGCATTTATATTATTCCTTGATTAATTGAGCTTATATGTTCTCCTATTTAAAAAAAAGAAGAAAAAATTGTCTTCTGTAGGTTCAGCTGTAATTTGGTCAGAATCCGCAGGAGTACAGTAGGAACTACCCTAAGAGTCGTAGATCCGGCTAAGAGTTGGTCAGAAGCCGCAAAAATCTAGTCGGTACAACCGTAGGATCGCAGGTTCCGCGAAAACTTAGGACCCGCAGAAGTCCAATAGTATGACCCTAGGATAGTAAATTTAGATCAAAATTTCTTAGAAATCAAAGCACGGCCGCGATCAGAGACCTTCGAAGGTTTTCGGAAATTGCGAATATCACCGACCGCGAGTGAGCGTTACCGACGCGACGCGACGTCGCGGCGCGGCGCCTGCATCACTATCAGTTCAAGCGTCGCAGCGTACGGGTTGCCTATGTTGTGGAAGGTTAGCGACATATGTACATCACCCAACAATGCAATAACATCTCCGGTTTTACTTTACCACCACATACGCTTCACTATTAGCTTCTATTAATTAATACGCGTTTATTTAACAATCGTTTTACTATCGCGGGAGTAAATTAAAGCCTTTCTTCCTCATTTCCAAGGCTTATTTTCCAAGGATACCAGAAATAAGGGAGCGAAATATATAATTTAACAATTCCTTCTTTTCTATACATAGATTATTCTATTTCACTTAAAGTATTCTACACATATAATTTATTAAGTAATATTTCCATCGGCTATATAAATATAATTTTAAATTGATAGGAGTCTTTAGTTCGCCAGAATTTTATTTGGCGCGAAATTTGAAAGTTTATCAAGTAAAGTTCGAATTGAAGTATCGTTATACCATTTAATATTGAACAGTAAAATACATTTGATTTCGTTTCCTTTCATTCAGTACTTACTTTCGCACAATTCCATTCGTAATTACAATATACGTACCTATACATATAAGACTATTTTTCGTGAAGTGGGGAGGAGTGGTCGATATTACCAGCAAACCACCTTGCTTTGAGAATAGAGTGGCGGCAGTCACATGTCGGCCGCAGTCACGTGAATTTCGTTCCGTTATGTTATTTCAATTGTCGCGCCACTTGTCGCGAAATGTGCGTTAAAATAAAACAAAAAGCTTTTCATAAAATACAGTGGAACACATTATAAGAGTTAAGAAGCTGTGAAATGTGTATTGTTGCTGTTAAAATACCACTGCCCCGCTTGTATAAGAAGTGACAAGTAAGTTCTTTTGCATGTTAGAATCTAATTTTTCGAACATGAATGCATTTAATTTAATAGTTCCATTTTTCATTTATATATGTATGAAATGTGTACTTTGTATCGAAAATGAGGTTTATACATATATGTATTTCTATTCAAGTACGAGATTCTGACTGGGAATGATATGTATTAACAATTAATGAAAATATCTCCGTAATTATTTGCGAATACAATAATAACTATAATTATGTTTCTCTTAATAGAGATGAAAGTAAACGAGACACAAGTAAAAAATGCTTCATACATGTTACTATTTATACAACTTATTTTATATCATCTCGCGAGTCCTCATAAATTATCAAGCCTAACCACTTCACAGAGACGAAACACGACTGTCTCGTCAAAAAATTATGCCTGTAACCATGATTTTTAATGCAACATTAATTTATTATACCCAGTGTGCTACACGAATAACATAACATTATACAAAAAAATGAATTATGTAGCATATAAAACTGATCGCTTGTAAAAGACGCAATGATGTTGAACTTTCCCAACTATATTTAACATTGCTTAGTGCAAACAGTATCCGTCAACGTCTTATAGAGCGGAATTATGAAAAAAAAAATTAACGTCAATAATTCGATAATGCTATTCAACAAAATGAAAACGCGAATAAACAGATAAATAAACGGGCAAAGAAGTTCATGGTTGACGCGGGGATAAATGCGCTGGAAAAGTACATATTCGATCTTATTGCCGCGTGTGGATAACCCCTTCCTTCTTTCGCGACTCTCGCAGCCGCACGCACGTTTTCTTCGGATTATGCAATCGCCTTTCGTGTGTACTACTTTTATGCGCCGTTCGTGTCGCGAGATTCAATGATAAACTTGGCGACTTCGCCTCGATTCCTTTTTTTTAAAATATTGGTTGGGATAACGTGGCTTGTTGGCATAATGTTGCGAAGCGAAAATCATATGGCTGATTTCTCGAATTACCAATTAGAAACGTCGGGTCTGCCCGGTTCACGAAAGTCGTGGAATCGTGCAAAATATAGAGGGGGCGAAATCGTTCGTGTATATCCGCCGATATGGTATCTGGAGATCTTTAAGGGTCGTTTTTCTTTTTTGCAGGCGACCGAATCAACGGGTTACTTGGACATATACTTTTTATGACGAATATTGCTCGAAAGCTATAACATCATTATGTGAAAAAATTGTCTCTATGCTCTTTGTTTATTAAATTTATAACGGATAGATTTTGCATCTATGAGTTGTACATAATTGTTTCTATTGAAAAATTTTGTTTTCATTTTATTAAAAGACCTCTATGTTGACTTATAATGAAAAATGTATGTCCATAGTAAATTCTGTTCTTAGGAGCAACACGGGGGTTTTCTTGCACGCTAAAGGAATTAATATTAGATCGCGTTTCGTGACTAGGGTGATTGATTCTCTTCGAACTGAAATCGGAAGTGGGATGCGTTAGTGGTTTAACCGGTTAAAGTCTTACCAATGTCAATCATTTCGTGCATTTGTACGAAGCTGTTGCCGGAAGTGAAGAAAATATTACTGATCGGAAATTGCGGAAGTCATGAACAAACGTTAGATACACTTAAACATTTATTAGATATAATTGGTACGAATATAACTGAAAATGTTAGATAACAGGTAAATTGATTTATTTTACTTCTTTTGAAATAAATAAATATATCCAATTTTTTCTATCTTCACTTATTAATGAATGTATGTTTATTTTAAATATTACACGAAGTAAGTGAAAGGTAACACGATTTATTTTTAGGAAAATTCATTTAACATAAAATTGTGTAATTATTACCATTATACTTTGCATTGCATATATATTATACAATGCAATCAATACCTTCGTTTCACTACTTAGATGTATTTTAAATTGCAAATGGTTCGGCAAAATTACAAGCACATAAAAAATGGTTAAAAAATGTTGCAATAATTAAATAATATCTGGAAGATTAAAAAGGGGACGATGTAGTTACAATTTTATACAATATATGTTGTTCAATATACATAATTCCATACGAACAATCTGGCCATGGCGGGTTGCTCGTTGCCAGGCGTTTCATATAAAAATTTTGTACGCTTTATTCTTTTGTTCTTTAAGGAAAGCAATAAATCATTACATACTTTGAGATGCAGTTTTAATGACAAGCATTACAGAATGTGTATCATTAATAGATGTTGCTACGTAAAAAGTTATAACAAAAAAAGTATTCGAGTCAAGTTGTACAAATTAGATCGAATGTTTCCATTAGAAGTGCAAGGTTAAACGTATTTCGTCAACGGCATATGTAGGTGCATACCTCGATGAAGGAGAGAGTATAGGTTTAAGTGATGCATCTGTTATAGCCACGTAATTTCCCTTCTATATATGCTCCATAGAAAAACGTGGTACTGCAAATTCGCCAATTTATGTGTGCACTTACATTCTCAATCAGAATGCATTTGCATATTGTCTATTCAATGTAGATCAATTTTTATTAACCCCTCCTATTCCTGGTTCATACCCAGTATATACTTTAAAGAATCTAACAACTTCGTTATCCACTATTCTCCGCTAGAAATTAATTAGCGGGCCTCTACAATTAGAAACTCTACCTTTCAATCAATAAAAATGAAAAAAAGATGGTATCACAAAGGACTGAAAACAAATTTCTATCATTCCATCGCACATAAGTAATAAATCGCACAGGTCACTAAACAATAACCAAACCCTAGAATAAAAAATATTGTCCATACATATTTAGTTACACGAGTCAGTTGGTTCATTCTGTATATGTTATCCAGCGCTGTATATTGGACATCCTGTGCATGAAATGAAACAGGCGTATCAGGTGTTCCAGAGTTGCTCGGTTACTTGTAAATATTTCACGAGTTTGTCTATCAGGTTTTCGTTCGCGTGATTCGATGAACGAACCCAAAGCTGAGGAACGATCCACGTGGAAGACGATGAAGGATCCGTGGTATCCTCGGGACGAGACGTAACGTTGGTATGTCCGAGCGTTTGGAGTTCCCTTCATCTATGACAGGGTCGACGAATTTGGGGCCTCTGCAGCCTCAAAAGGATTCCTCGACGCTTCCGCAACGATCCTCCCCCTTCGATCTCTATTCGACACCAGAGAGTCCAGCACGTCGTGGTCATCGTCAACGACTATCTCGAAAGATGTCACTGACCTCAGTGAACGGGCAACCAATACAGCTCACGCCTCTGTGGGAGCACGTGGTTGGTATTGTTTCACTGTTTGGTTGAACCTGGTGAACTAATCCTTGTGGGATATACAGGGTGTTGAAACAAAAGGGTCGAAGGCTTTAAGGGCTTATAGTATTGACCAATAAGAGCAAAATATGGCTAATGAACGTGGGTCCTGCAGTCAATCCTTTCGACGTGGAAGTATTTTGTATGACGAACATTCTTGGACCCTTCTTTTAACACCCTGTGTGAAAGTGAATTCGAAATTCGTTACTGATTGTTTGTCATATTATTGTAGGCAATTTTAATCAAATTTTGTCTGAGTGCTTTGTTAGTAGCTGTAAATCAAAGGTCTGCACAGTTTCTATGTTTCAGAACTGTTGCGCTCCACTAATGTATAAAGAAAACTCTTTTACAGCTAAAGAATAATGAAGTGGATTAGGGGCCGTCCATAAACTACGTAGCTGTGTTTTAGCCACATCTTAACCCCTGGCTTTTCGCTTTTCAAACAATTCATCGGCATACAAACAATTTGTACTGTTAATAATTGATATATTGTATAGTTTTTATTATACAAAACTATCGAAATTTATAAACGGAGAGACTAACCACTCATGTAAATCGTTCATAATCGGAATCGTTATTAAGAGAATAAAAAAGCTACGTAACTTTTAGACTTACATCGACCACGTAGTTTATGGACGACCCCTTGGTATAAATAATATTAGAATTGATTGGAAAGGAGTTATATATTTCTTTTCTAATTATAACTTGCACGTTCATATATCTATTTTCACAGGTGCGCACACGAAAGTTTCCAGGCGAAGTGGACACGCGGTTAACATTCCTAGAGATATCGGAAAGACTGCGTGATCCAGAATGGGAAGTGCGTCAGCACGCTCTTCGTGTGCTCATAGACGTGTTGCCGACTTTGAACGCTGACATCGTGGACAAGGTCATGCAACCAGTGTTACCAGAGTTGGTCAATAATTTAGGCCACCCTGCGCCCGCTGTTCGCAAGGGTGTATTGGACGCGTTTCGAGTTTTTCTCATTCACAGTCGTGACAGAGAAAACACGATAAAAAGTGTGAGTCTGATCAGTGGAACGAATTTTATCATCTTCTCCTCACACTTTTCCATCCCTCTCTCACCTCCTTATTTTCGTCCCCCTATGTTTAGTTCACCCTCTGAAAAACACGCATCTATTTGACGTTTAAATACTCTAATACGTAAATGAAGTAAAAATACCTTCAGCTAATTCATTAATTTCTAACGAATTTAATTTCTTCTTTTCTACTCCTTTCACGTAAACATTTTCTAGCAAAAATCTCAGTGTCTCGCTTACCACCAACACGTTTCCCATTTTGCACCACAACTTTTCCTATTTTTAATTCAGCCGTGTTAAGGTCGAAACGAAAATAGAACCGTATTCCCCCGCGAAATACAAAGATCCCTCAGCATGCAGCGCAGCGCACAGAAACGATTCCGCTATAAGGCAAACAATATACGACCTTCGTATCTCCCCACCATCCAATCTCGTGGATCGATATCCCAACAGAATTACATCGAACATCCCCTTGCAGATTCTTCAGGACGGTCTGAACCGTTCAGAGGTCCGTGACTCTTTCCAAACCAACGTGACCACCGGTGTCATCCTAAGCGTGCCGTCTCTGCTATTCCCATCGTCCAGCAGTCCGTCGCCCAATCCACAGCTGATCAAAGACACAACCGTGGCCCTGGCATCGCGATTGGCTCAAGTTCCGCACCAGGAGGCCGTTCTTAAATCGTTGACGAAAATTCGGGACGCTGTCGGCGTGGAGGAGTTCGAGAGCTACCTGGCAGACTACGACAATAAGTTAAAGCGGAACATCGAGGTTCTGTCGAAGATCTACAACGTAAAATCGAGTAAAAAGACTGGTAGGAATAAGAACGTCGACACGAGCGACGCGGAGAAATTGGCGGGCAAACATGTCGAGGGGAAATGGGACAGCGACAGCGACACTTCCGGTATCGTTGAGGAGGAGGACGAAGTGAACAATACTGCGATGCCTGCGGCCAGGGTTGTGCTGGAAACGGAAATTAAGTTCAACGAGGAGACGGCCATCACAATGACGATTTTGGAGGAGAAGGACAGCGAAGAGGAGCGGGAAGAGGAGGAAGAGAGCGGGACGGATGTGAAGAACGAAGCTGAAGGAAAGGACGATTCGACGGATCGTAGGAAAACGCCAAGAAGGGTTCATTTCGGGGGTGAGATCGTTAAACTGAGAACACCGGACAGCGACGATACTGAGGCTGCGGAGGTCGCCCCTAAAACCAGGATTCCCCTTCCGGTTTCGCCTGCGACTAAGATGCCAAACAGTCGGCCGAGATCTTCCTCGCAGCCGTGCAGCCCGAAAAAGGAAGCGGGGAAACCTGGAGGAACGGTCAGGTCGGTTTCTAGCAGCCCCAAAAGAGAGATTTACGTGCACAACGCGGACTTAAGTCCCAAGAAGAGTATTCTTACGAGAAATAGCAGTCCGTCGGTCGGCGGTAGAAGCGAACAGTCGAAGAGGAAGAACAATATTGTTAAACTGGAGAACCAAGATAATAACGCGGAGTCAATTGCGGACGCTAAACATTTGAAACCCGTTGAAACCGTTGGAAAGGAAGAGGAGCCTCAAAAGGACGACATGAAACACGGGGGTAGTCGCAACGGTGAACGGAGCAGTTTAATGTCAAACGTAAAAATTGTTGGTTCAGAAAATTCAGAAACTCTATCGAACAGTGAGGACAAAATGGAGATCGTGCTATCTAGAAACGATTCGAGAATGGAATCCAATGATTCGAAGATTGACATCGAAAGGAGTACAGAGGTGGTTGTTAGAGAAACGAGGAGCAGTTTGGAAAGTAGAGTGTCGAAGATTAACGGGGAAACGATTAAAGAAGAGAGTCGAGCGGCGGATTCCTTTTTTGGTTCGACGGTGAGGAATATTGAATCGGGACAACAGAATCGTGTTAGGCCGAATAAAGGTGGAGTTAAGGCGAACGTGAACGAGGCTGTGCAGAGAGATTCTGCGAAGTTGAGAGGTGGTGCAACGAGAGATGGTAATGGTGATCGCGAGTCGTTGAGAAATGTCGACTGTGAACGAACGTCGAGGTGTGATCGCGATAAAGGTAACGCGAGTTTGATCGAGGAAAATGGAAATGCGGGTTGTGGCGGTGGCGAGGTACAATCTATGGCGGAGGAACAGAGCTGGGAGGAATTGGGATTGGTCGGGCAGGAAGTGTTGGAGGATTTGCATAATAAGGTAAGCTTTTCGATGAAACTTTTCTTTTCATTTTAATGGAATTGTTGGGCGAGTGGAAAGCATTTCGATGGGCATTGCACATACGGTTGGAACAAATGAATGTTTATTCATCCGGCTTACGATTTCGCGAGGCCGGTGCATGTGTTTTTCGTTGAATATAAATGTAAAAGTATTTTCTCTCCTATTAAGTATGATTTATTTATTCTTCTATTGTTTATTAAAACGTCGCATAATGTTTGAAGTATTTGAAACTGTGGATTTTTTAAAAAATTTGTTATATCTTTTCGGTAATCGCCTCTATACGATTTTTTAATTATTTTTACACAATTTAATCATTTTTAAATTCATATTTATTAAACGTTCTTTTTTCTTTATTACTGTTGTATTATTATTAAATTTCTTTTCATAACTTTGTACGGTTGGTCGCATTGCCGATGTTTGTCACTAATTTGCTCAAGAGTTCGAGCGTAATTGTTAGAATCATGTCTATCGCGAATCAAGTTCTTTTACGCCCACTTGAAAGCTCGAATACACCAGTTTAGTGTGTTTTAATTATTTTCATCACGAACCAGACTACTGGGTACAACCGAATTACAGACAAATTCCACTTAACTGAGTCAGTCGTAATTCCTTATACTTGCATGCAGTTTTATCGTTAAGCAAAGTTAAGACAATCGATGCTTAACAGGAAAGGCACTCGACGCTGGTTACTCATTTACGTGCCTGCCTTCTAAGTTAATCAATCCCCGAGTTAATCGAGTCTGGTCTAAATTTTTATCGATCTCTCTGCATACATACAGCAGCAGCAAGCTTATTCGTTCGCAGTAGGGCTAATTATTTATTCATTTGACAAATGCAATCACGTTCGCTGTTCTAAAATTGCAGAAGCTCGGAGCAGCCATTAGAAATTTACCAATAGAAATTTACAATAGAAATTTTTCTCCTCAAACATAAAGTAAGATTCCTACAAACACTTTTGCCAAGTTATGGAAATTCATTCGGTTCAGTTACTCGCATCCCGTAATTCAATTTCACATGAATTATTTATTAACATAAGTGAGATCTTGGTTAACAGTTTTAAATAAAAAAGTGTAAACGATATACCTAGCACAAATAGTAAGAACTAACATTCGTCAAAGTAATCAAGAAATAATAGGAACTTGGCATCGTCTTTATACGAAATTGCAATGACCCTATGCGAGTAACTAAAGGTTAAGATTCGAAAGCAAAGGAAAAAAAGGAAAAAAAATAGGAAAAATGTACAGCGTAGGAAACGGAGTGTCGATACACGCGTGGGTAATTTTAATTGATGGAGTTCAAATCACGTTACACCACGCGACGAACTTTTGCCAACGAAATCGATTGACCTACTTCCCTGCAATGTGTCAGAACGATCTGTCCTAAAGTCGAAGGTTTCCCCCTTCGCTGGAATTAATGAATGGTCAGGAACGAAAGGAGTAACAACACGTTTGATAACGGGTCGGTCTTGCGGCCAGGGGACACGAATCAATGTCTGTTATGCATAAGTGAATGGTACGTAATGGGAAATTACTGGTGATGCGACATTGAATTATTAATTGAATGGATTGCCCGGTGAATTGTTAATAGGAGGAGAGAAATTGTCGTAATCAAAGTTACCTTAAACACGATGATACGGTAGTGGAAAGAAGAATACGTTTCTTATATGATGTCAATTATATGTCTTATATGATATCAATTACATTATGATATGTCTTATATGATCCCAATTAAACCGCTCTGTTGAGTGTTTTATTCGTATACGAGTAGTACGGGATTATTTAGGGCGTAGGAGAATTATAATCAACAGGGTTCGAATTATTTTACAGGGACAAAATTTTTTCATGGATAAATGTATTTATCCAATATATTTCCAGTTTTGTCTAATTAATAATGTAATGGTCGTAGTATAACTTGAACCTTCGTACTTTCGTAAATATTTCATTATTAAAATTTACGTGCGTTCACACTTTTCTGATTGGCTATATATTTGGATAATATTTGTCATTAGAATTTATTATTCGTTAATTCGTAGTTTCATTTGTGTATCGAATTGATTTTAACCAATTCAAGTGGAAGTTGCATATTTATAATAATCCTCGGGGGAATAATCGAAAAGCTCGAAGTCCAATCTGAACTTTTCGTACAGCTTTTCCACCATATCTCTATTTAACTGGCTGAAATATATTCTTGACGCGTTCGGGTGTCCACCACTATGCCGCCATTTCGGTTTAATTACCTCTTGTAACTGTAATTTATGGATCGCGTAAATCTGATCCCGCCATAGTGTTTCCACCTGTGAAACATATCAAACGTGACTGTTTAGCGATGGTTCATAAAAAGGGGGAGATTTCGAGAATGTCGATAAAACAATATTCGTTTTACTCTTTTTTAATAGGAAGCTTTTTAATTCCTCTTGGAATTAATTAGAAATTGTGACTGTTGTAGAAATTGAAACAGAGATCGGTAAAAATGTTTCCAACATTTCAATCGAAGTTCCACGTACGTAACTTTCAGTATAGTTTTCAATACTCCAGGATATTTCACGATATTGACGATATTTTTAATTGTATGTTTACCAGAAATTTATAAATAATAAATAACCTTTAAACAACTAAGAAATGAGAAATATCAAATTTTTATATAATCTATTTTACACTCTAAAACATAGTCGTCCCACTATTTTAATTCACCATTATTCGCATTTAATAAACCAGAAGAATGCAAACGAATGTTAATTATCATTCAGAAATGTCTATTTTATCGAAAACATAGAATTCCGTTCACTGTCTCAATTCATACTAATTATGTATACCTTTGCAACGATATCGTAATTTACAGAGCAAGGTGTACAGAACAGGTAGTACGGCATCCAATGGTCATCCCCGTAGTTGGCCAAATCGGCGTGAATCAGGTATTGCACGAATTCTCGGAACGTTGGCTCGATTCCAGCCGGCGGCGGTGCGTTTTTTTGTCTGATTACCTGATCCACCCTCGGGGTCGTAAAGTTCTTCCCTTAAAAAACGAGAGTGACAAGCCTCGCCATTAACCCAGTGTTCGAGGAAGTAATACATCGCGGTCGATAGATTGCCGTGACTTACCACGATACTTTTCAACAATCTTGCCGCCGTATTTACGATAAAAGTGAAGTGTCCCGTGTTCCCTTCCAGCCACAGAGTTTTCCAGCTTATCGCGATACGCGCTCAACAATCTTTCGAACGGGTGCCTTACCACCAGCAGTTTCTTTGTCGCCCTAAGCGCCTGCAGAAGTTTCCCCGATTGGGCATTTTCTTGTATAATCATGGACGAAGGGGTTGGAAGTGCAGGGTTTGGTGTCATTCCGTACAGTATATGTAGTGTGTCCATTAGTAAGGTATTGAGGAAATTTTACTTACCCGTTCAACAGGTCTTTTGGAATGAATAAATTTTAAACGTTAAATAGTATATTGACTATAGTTATTGCGTATAGTTAATGGTATAAATAGTGTTGAGTACACTGTTTACCAGCTTAAAAATGAGCATGAACAGTATTTTTTTTATCCGTAGACGAACAAGAGATTTTTCTACTTTTTCTTTTTCATGTCCTATATTTTATCATCTTACATGAATATTTGTGTTGACAATATTTCCAGATCGGAAACAGCGCAAGTCGTTTTTATCTAACAACTCGGAGAAAAGGAAAAATTATATTTTCCACAAATCGACATTAATAACTACATATACGTTTCCCTCCAATCGTTTGATATATTTAAATGCGAATAACACGACACAGTGCACAGCTCAATTCCAAAAATAAAATTAACTTAACGTTGTTCGTGGTCGCAACGATTCAATTATAAAATAGAAACGTATTTATATGAGAAATAGGATTATTGTACGAGAATAATAGAACTATACTGCCATCGTAAACGAAAGAGTTGAAGGTCTGTTTGATTGCTTAATGAGAGACAGGAATATATATGGAGGGCTCAGAAGTCAATCAGTGTAAGTCCAACTTTCCCTGAACATGAGTTCGTAGTTCAAAAACCTCTTTATCAAAACTTTCAGTTGCTAAATCAATTAAGTCACTATTTTGATACGTAAGCAATAGGTGCCCGTACTAACATTGTCATGTTCTTCCAAGTAATTGGTGAAAACCTTATTTATCTCGGTTCGAATGCTAATGGACTTATGTACAGTTATTGGCTTCTGAACCCTCCATATGGAGATCTGATCAGGCGATGTTGCTTTACCTCGTTCGCTTCTGGAAACTCGACTTCCGGTATCGCTCGTCTGGCTATGGTCGATATCTGCTCCTTTCCACTGTTCAGTTCCTCCTCGGTCACGTTCATTAGGAGACATAAATTGTAGATCCATGTTGTACTGCTGGCTTTGTATAACGGACAGTATGATAGATCGCGTGATCTGCGTGGCAAATAATGCTGATAACACTGCTAATTGAATCCATTATTTTTGGGATAATCAAAACGAACATTGTTATTGAGTGAAAGATCTTCTTGAAGTCTGATCGAAGTCTGATCGATATCAAAATGGATTTTATGGAGAAAATCATTTTCTTCGAGTTATTGAAGATTATCTCTGGCCTGATCGTTCGAATTTTGAAATAAAAAATGTTTGATGTGGGATTCAATTGCGTTGGGTAGTACAGGGAATTAAAATTTAGCTTACAGTATGTATCAGCTATTATTATTTGTAAATAGAAATATTTTTGTAATTAGTAATTGTTGTGTATATTTTAAATGATTTTATTAACGAACCTGACAATATAAAAAACACTATATTGTGGCGCAGGTGGATGTTTAAATGCAGAAGCTTTTCCAGGTTCCTGATACACACCCAGATTATATTTTGTGCAAATATTTTTTACAGTTAATAATCGTTCAGAGTTATCTTGCTCTGCTTCAATCTGAAAGTAAGAATTTAATTGTCAACGAGGTTAAGAAATTTGTCTAGTTTATTTATTTATGTACCATTAAGTGTGTCAGATCGTTTAATTTTGGTATTGCTTTATTTTCGTCACCAACAAGAACATATTTTACAGCAAAAAAGAGCAATCCACAACATATGATGCATTTGAACATTTGTGTGGAAAATCTTTTATTATTTCCATGCATGATGGTCGCAATTTTTAAGAATATGGTTGTTAATTATTAAACAGCTGATCAATGATTTATTCACTTCATAATTTTATTACTATCGAAATAATGACTAAACATTGTTTTAAACAAGTGTTTTATTATTTTTATAATGCACTGTCACGGTATACAAATTATTTTTAAATGATAACTGAGCAGTCGACGAGTTTTTAGGTAGCTTTGTTTACGTGTTTTCAAACCATAGAGACAATCCTCGATATTTTAAGTTTTAAATTAAATTTTAATAAACTATATCAATTGTAATATTTAAAAAATTCATATAATTTCACGTAAATTAAGGAAAATCATTGGAACAAGAATATTTAAGAGAAGAACGAAGAAAATATTCGTTCTTCCTTCTAGTAAGACACTGACTGACCGGTTTCGTGTTGCCTTTTGACAGTGATGGATCTAGCGTTCTTTAGACCTGATGCAAAAGAATATTTAGACAAAAATTGGAAATCCTGCCTTCAAATTCTATCAACTAATAAAAAGGTTATTATTACTATGAAATCTGTCAATAGTACGTTTCATTCACAGTACATTATCAATAATTCATACGATCTGTACCGCTGAATTTCTTTATTGCCTTCAACAGAGTCAGTCGTTTTAAACAATAATTCTATGACAATAGCCCATAGTTATTCTTCTATAGTGCTCTTATGTTTCTATATTCTGTGTTCAAATGTTTACTTTTTAAATAAAAATGTGGGCTGAATGTCTTTTCTTTAATAAAAAATTATTTTACATTTAAACTAAAGTCTGAAATAAAAAGTAATATCTGTAAGTATTCTCATCTACAGAATTATCCGATCATAATTTATATTCAGTTATAAATTTACACGCTTTATCGATTTGCATATTCATGCTATAGCTATAAAGTGGATGAGGTATAGACCTATGTTTTAAAATGTACTTGCCACGTAGATTAGGCAATATTTCCATTTGGTCTTGTTTAATAAATTCCATTGAAAGGAAACGTAAAATAGAGGGGCAAAAGAGAAAGAAGAAAAGATAAGTTTCAAGAGATCGTACACTTATAGCCGGCACTGTGTAATATCAAGATTGTGTTTGCAGTTAGGAAAAAATTTATATTTCTGTAATGTACGTTTGTTTGCATTATCATCTAGATTAAACTTATCTGTAAATCTTTTTAGCGAGTAGCTCCGTTCCTGGAACGAACTTGAAGGCATTTCAACACGAAAACTTAGACACTCTATAGCATACTAATTTGGTTAGTTCAAGTATTTCAATGGCCGGATCGAATATGAGATAAAAACCTATCTTCACACTGTGATGCCATCGGATACTATTTAAAATATGAAGAAATCACAATTCCTTGATTTTGAAAAGTTAAACAAATTAATTCACAATTAGATTTATCAGTCTTATATCTCAGTTTCGTAACGTGATAATTTTAGAACATTTTCGCTCACAAAGAAGTGTTTCATGGCATTTGCAACCCTGAACAAGTATTCCTTCTGAAAAAGCAAGGAAAGAATGCTCTACGTGATTATCGGTAGCACGGAAAAATGTTGGACAACTCGTGACCGTGAAAGCCTCTTCCTTTCATTCAACGGAAGTTCAAGGCTGCACTATGCCTCTCCATGAATGTCGTCATAAATGCAATAAAAACCACAAAAGTAAATAGTATCGCTTTGGTATCGATCACTACGTGCGAATCTCGGTGTGCAGGGAACGAGGCGTCGCGACGTTCCTTTTCGCATACGAATTATTGATTGGACTTGATTAACTTCATCCACCGTTACGAAACAAGTTACACTTATCATTAAGTTCTTTTCTAATTCGTTTTTTCTTAGTTACTAGTTATGAATGACTATTTTTCTTGTTGAGCATGGACCAGGTGGAAGTAGGTCTTATTGGAATTATAAGTGACATTTGGGATAACTATTGGCAGGAAAAAGTACGAGTGCTTTATATTGTAGTTGCGTGTGTATTATTGGACAAATTTGTTTAATTGTCAAACGAATTTACAAAAAATTGTTGCAACGAATAAACGAATTTTATTGTTTTGCAATCATTGTAATATTGATGATAAGCCAGCCACTGTCGTATTTTATATTTGCATTGCACTTCGGATTGAATGTGCAGAAATGCGTTAATTTTTGGTTTTATGTATCTGCAACCTATATGCTAAAGAAGAAAAACAAATAGTGAAAATAGGTCTAGCAATAATCAAAGCTTAAAGAAGGTAACAGAAGATCATTTAAAATAATTAGCTAAGCATTAAGCAGCTAAGCATTAGCTGCAAACTTGCAAAACTTAAAATCTATATTTCTGATAATAAATAAAATACATTAACAGAATCAGTTTTGCATCGCGATATCACGTAAATCCTAAGATCTTCGACTTTCGTTTTACTTAAACATTTTAACTCGATAATAAAATAAAAAAAGGTGTACTTTTCAACACGCAAGCAGTACAATTGACACAATGAAAAAGACAGTTACAATAATTATTAATTCTACGGTCACTATACAATTTCTTCAATCCTCCATTCCATTGTGACGATTTCATTGTTCGTATGTTAACAAATACATATTACTTTCTACTACCGTACGCTTAATTTTACGAGCAGCTGTACCTGTATCCGATACGGTATGCATACAATGCAAGCACTGTTTTTTTTACTTCAAAGCAGCATGCATCAGCCACGATGCTTTAATTGCTCGTTATCGCCCTTTCCTTCCACGTCGGAATTTTTCATGCACCCTCACCCCCATAATGTCCCATACATATTGCACGATTAGTTGAATTAATCGCACCTCCAGCAAGATATTTCCCCCTCGGCGATGTTCCTATCTTCGTGTCAGGGAAACAGCGTACTGTGAATTATGCATGCTATTTCGTTTTCTGGACGTCCAACGCCATTGAAATACTTCTCTATGGCGAGGCGAAGTATGTATGAATATTCCGCGGATGAAAAACGATAGTGATTATGCGCCGCGAAGAGAAACGCGAATAACGGGTAGCAAGAAAATAATTAGGAACGTTATTGCGTGTAACACGTCGGTCCAGGGAAACGTTTCGTTTCGTTTCTGTGTTTATGGAAATTTCGTGGCAATTTTAAGAGTTGTTCGCGGCTGATTTGGATTTCGTGGCGCGTATTCGAAATTGTGGATTAATTTTCCGTATGGAAATTGGAAACGTGCCACGATTTAAGTAATTTCTCTTATTGCAAATTGTCTGATATCCCGTGTATCTGTGGAGCATAAAGGTGAGATTTAAAAGGTAGTTTAATTGAGAGTCGCAGTTTAATACATGAAGATCTTCTTAATGATTTAATCGTTCAGAAAGTGTACGCAGACTTTCGTGACTACCTGTAGTCAGGGGCGGTATTTAAAATGAAGCTAGGAAAGCTTGGACATCGAATTTAATTTAAGTAAATACATAATTGAAGCGTTAATAAAGTAATAATTATATTTAAATGCAATGTAGCAGAAACACATAAAAGTATAAATAATTATTATATTTTTTACGAATATTAATTTGGTGTATATTCGTGAAAATAATTTATATTCGAGGAAAATCAAATTTACTTACAATTTATTTAAGAAAATGAGGAGAGTTCCTCTGTTGCTTATAAAAAAAATAAAAATGTGTACACCTGAACGTGAAAGCAGTGCAATCATGAGTAAAGTGAATCGGTGTCGATTCAGAAAGCTTTCAAGATTCCACGCGACACGTAATACCGTCATTTTCCGTAGGTTCAATGGAATTATGAAATAGTCTCGACAATATTGATCACTTCCGTGTAAATAGAACCTAATCGAAAAGTGAATGCAGATGTTGCCAGTGCATTGCATTCAGACTTGCTGCAACGATCGATAATGTTCACTGGACGACTCCTGATTCTTGACCAACGGCATTACGTATAAATGATATTTTCCATGGAAATCACTTCCTCGGGAAATCATTCGATAACTGTCCACTGGCACGAAATTAATATTGCTATGACTAACAGTGTTTCACATCGCTACGATATATTTGAACTTGTAAACCTTTTCGATTTTCAATTTAATACCATCATTTCTATCAAAAGATTTCGGTTTACTTTGCAATAATAATAATACAGTCTATTATCGTAACGCAATTAAACTGAATAAATAGTTAGGTGTTTCTAACTACGGTCTGTTTGAATTTGATTGAACAATATCCAGCTTAAAATAATTAAGTCGATGAACTGTTCATTCGTCAAAAGAAATTAGTTCAGTGATATCCTATTAGAATTGAAGCTGCAAGAATTTCTGATTGCCTTCCCTTCTTTTACACGAAATATTGAAGAACGTTTAATGTCAAATTTTGTGTTTTGCTGTTCGAGTCTATTTTATTCAGAATTTACCATTCTACCGAAATCATGTATAAAAAATAAGTATCTAATAAGTATATAAATATCTCCTTCACGCGTCCACTTGCAAAAAATCCCTGCTATTACTGGATTGTTAATTACTTTTAAATTCTACAACTTTTATTCCAAACATTTTTGCGTACTTTTTAGAATAACAAAGATATTTCGAGTTGGACGGAGTTCGTTGAACGTACTGCATATAAAAAGCAATACATAATACGTATTTGTCAACAAATCAATCCTAATTCGATTTCCTTATTTCTTTCCAGGACGATTGGCGTGCTCGCGTTAGAGGTTTAGAAAGAGTAGCGTCGGCCCTGCGAACGTCTTCAGCACTGATCGCGATAGAGCCAAGATTAGGATCTCTTTTGCATGCAGTGCTGGGCTGTGAAAGGAGCTGTCGTGTTGCTGCTGCTGGCATGGCTGTGGCGAAGGTAACTCGCAAATTTGCACCCCTAAATCAATCTAACTGCTAACACGACGCCCTGCACTATTTTACTGTTAACATCCAAACCGGTTGGTCCTAATGATAGACGGATCAATCGATTACGTGTGCAAGACGTCCACGGAGAAAAATTCTTTGGTGGTAGTTCGGGTCGTGGATGAATATTTCGGTACCCGAGAATTATCGTTAACCCGCGGACGACCGAGGGGAAGGATTTATTAATTACAAAATATTGAGATGGTGTTTCTTTTGTTTTCCTTTTTATAAATATTTTCGTGAAATTTGTAACGTCTCTTATGCTTTCAATATCGACATTTAAGTCTATTTCTGAATTACGCATCTTACATTGGGTGGCTACGAATGCGTACTCATTATTTATCGAAGCTTATTGACAGTCAGATAGAAATGTGCAGAAAAAGGACAATTTCGTGGGAACTAATCAATGAACTATTTCGCAGATATTTTATAATAAGAATTTGTTAAGTGTTAAACCAATTGCATTCTTCGTTAATAATAAAAATTAATACACCCTGACGGATGGAACTATAAATACTAATCAACTTATCGAGGCATCGCAGCTAAGAATTCAGTCAAGCTATAAATACAAAGTTTTATTCAAATTAAACTATAAAGCTGTTATATATCAGCAGAGTTTTTTAAACAGATGATAAAATACCACGTCAGAGCACGAGCATTGCAATAGAATGCCAATAAATTCTACCTTTTATGAATACCTGTCACGAAATACTTGCGCCACGTATCGAGGTTTATGTCGTTCCAATTTCACCTGCCGAAAAAGGGTTAACAATCGTTGGTTCCTATCAGGTCGTCATAGCTGGTGTAAGCGAGGAGGCTTTGAAGAAACGACTGCCACAGTTGGCATGGGGTTTGTCGAGGCAGGGTGGTCCAAGTGCGGCGCAATTGGCTAGAATTACAATGCTCAGGGTTAGACCAGCTCTTCTTTTGGAACAGCTGCTGCAGCCACAGTGCTTGAACGCAAGGAATGCAAAGGTGACAAAATTTGTGTGCTTTTTTATTTAGTTTTCGTCGCTATATTATTAAATAATATTTTTCTTGGGATACGGTACACTTATATTCAAGATTCAATATCTTTTTATTAACTCGTTTAGAACCGAAGGTTCTTTTTTGTAAAATGTATTCATTTTTGTGGAGATACATGTATACATATGTATGCGAATGTTCTTTTCTATGGAAATTTTATTTTTTCGAATAACAGAAAAGCTATTTTATATTGAGCTCTTCAGTATGGATTTTAATTTATAACGGTCTTTCCTTTAATATCGCGATAATTACAGACCAGGGAAAACACCTTGCAACTGTTAATTTTCTCGCTGGTAACGTTTCCAAGTACGGAGTTCAAAGTGGACAAAGTGGCTAATAAAGTGGCTAAAATGGTGAGGGATCGACGACGTAGGGTACGACAAGCTGCGCTCGACACTTTAGCTGTGTTAGCCCAGATCTACGAATCTGAGGTACTCTATCCTCTTTGCGCTGTAATATATGAGCCACTCATTGGCCAAATCGGAAATTCATTTTAAATATAGAAAGTTAAAAGTCAATCAAGCGCTTTGGCAATAAAATTTAAAAAGCTTCGGAAAGTGGAGTTGACCGATTTGAGTAATGAGCGGCTCATATGCGTGACAATAAATTCTATATTCTATATTAATCTTTTAAAACAATGTCCAAGGGAAAGTGTTCTGAAGTTGTAAATGTATTAGCTACACATATATTTGCCGTTCTTTACCTTTTTATTTCCATCAATTTTTCACCGTTCCATTCATCCACTATTTTATAACTCATACTGTGTGAAATAAAAATGTGGTAAAATCACTACTTTTAGTTATAATACGTATATTAAAATTGATCTTTGCAAATTGAATCATTTCTTTCCTTGAATATTGATAAAAATAATGATAAGAACTCTTGCAACTGTGGATGGAGTAATGTATAATTTTCGATCGTACATTCAGGAAGTGTTAGCAGCAGGAAAACGAGCATCAGAGGGTCACCACGATGGCCAGGCAATGATGTCGGCTATCAGGGCTCGTCTGGCACGAAAATCTTTACCATTGGTCTCCGCTGATGGTCTTGTGATGTACGGTTTACAAATTTCACCCACCGTGCAAATAGCTACAGGTGAATTGTAAATGTTTAATGTCGCTGTCGAATTCGATAAAGAATATCTTTTGCATGGAAGAAATTTTCCACTAGAAACAAAGTCAATTCTAAGGAAGATATTGTAAATTTTGTGTCAATATTTCGCAGAAATTGATAAGAGAGAAGTTGATTTATGTATCATCGAAAATGTAATTATTTAGAAACAATAATAATAGACTCTCTGCTGTACAATACGAAAATTATAATTTATTATTCACAATACAGTACAGTGTATGGGATAGCGCTATTTCATTTCCACTCTCATAAAATGTTTCGAAATATTGTTCGTCGCTTTCACGCCTTTGTAAATTGCTCGTATCAGCGAATACATTTTTAACATAGCCATACTCACGAAACACAATTTTCCATTCGATGCCATCGTAGAATATTTGCTCGGAACGTTTTCTTTTTCATTCCACCAATAACGGCACCAATTGAAATTCGTATAAAAATAAATTAGATCGACATACGTATATCGCGTGAAAAGTTTTCGTAATAAAAAATCAATGTATCAAATGATTCGATCCAGGTGCAAAATTTAATTTTAAAATTAAATGAACTTGTACAGGTTCGGACGTCGATTGGATCGTGGCCGGAAGTGGTTCTGTTTCACCTGGTATTGGACGCTCCAAAGGCCAAGCAGTGGCAACAAGATTGGAAAACGACAAATTTGCGAGGTACGATTTTGGATTCTTCGTTTGTCAATACATTTTGCAACGTAACTAAAACTGTAACAATTTCAATTAATAGTCACAATGATAACAGTAATGATAATACCGCAAAGGTATTGAAGCACTTAACAATTGTAACTAACTATTAAAAGTATATAATAATTTTAACAATTTTAATGAAAATATAAAAAGTGTCTCTAGAAATGAATTTTATTTTCGTCGAATTTTTAGACACGTCAATGCAAATTATCGTGAAAATCCATGGAGCGAGAGGCAAAATTTCGTAGCACTTGGTGTTGGCGTGCGTTCCAGAATAGAACAACCAATCGTTTGGCAAATAGTTCCGACGCAAAATCAGGTAAAAATTTTCAAACCAATTTCAGTACAAAGAAATAAAAAAAAATATAGAGCTATATATGTATACATCTTTGCAACAGTGCAAGTTATATTACGATTGAATGTCAATTTTACTTTCAATCAATTTGCAATTAGACTATGGTAAACCAATCCTGTGTAAACTACCACAATTTTCCAGAAAATTAAATAATATATGTATAATCGTGTAAAATTTATAATTTTGCCAGCAACATAAGTTGAATTACCATTTAGAATATTTAGATCATTGTGGACTAATTGTAAGCCGATAAAAAGCACAGCAATTGTTGAATTATATAATATAATATATATATATATACATATACATATTATGTTCAATAATAATAATATGTACATTATGCTTGCACTTTCATTGTACAAGTTCAGCTGGATCTTAACAATTTTAATGTGCCTATCAATAATACATAAACCTAGAAATGTTTAAGCTCACGGTGACGTCCGTTCGCGTGTCTCGAAGTCGAACAGACTTGTATTATAAAGTGCATATCCATTAACCCTTGTAAGGAGTTTGTAAATGCACCTCGATTAGGTAACTTTCGGCGAGAATTGACCCACGTCACGTGTTTACAGAAAACGGACATAGAATAAGCAATACAATTTTTTTAAATAACATCTTGGAATTATATTAAATTTCTCGTAATACAATTATCAGATAATTATCGATTGCTTCACCTGCGAACAGTAATAAATAAGGATAGGGTATCTCTGTCGGGTCAATATCAGGTCAGATTGATGTAATTCTACGTATAAAGGTTAATTCGAAGCAGCGTTAACTTGCAAATAATGATTCTATTATACTTTCGAACCACGCTCGCACGATTTAACCCATTAGCACTGAAGGTATTTTATTTTTAGTTCGTTTTTTGTTGTGAAATGCATTTATATAATGCAAAACGGTTTCCCCTCGATACAATCCAACGAAAGCGTCATCGAAATAGGACAATGGGTGTTAATGGCTTAATTTATGGTACATAAATAATGTCTTACCATTTTCGCTATGTATTTTAAAATATATTTTCCACTGGGTTAATCGACTAGTTAAACAACCGACGGAACAGAAAGAGTATGTATAATTTTTTTTAAGTTACTGTAACCATGTATGTTTAGGTAGCATTCATATTAACGATTAATCGTTTGCCGCTACTCGTTGATGAATTCAAGGTAGTTGTCCTTGTAATGTACTTGCATTTTGTTTGTTTTTTTACCGGTTGATTGAGTGGACGATATGAGAAAATTTTTTCGAGGCGTTGCATGATTTTTAATTCGACGTGGAGGACTCAATTTTGCGTCGTTGATGATTGATATGGGCAATGACCGATTGGAATTATTATGTCCGGTTTGCGGTTCATTCATTTGTTAAAAATCATTAAGGTTAGCACGTTACATTGGTCACGATCACGTATTATGCACAGCTTTGTGCAATTTGTTAATAATAATAATAAGGTGGCGTTTCC
This sequence comes from Nomada lathburiana, assembly GCA_963667235.1. Taxonomy (NCBI): domain Eukaryota; kingdom Metazoa; phylum Arthropoda; class Insecta; order Hymenoptera; family Apidae; genus Nomada; species Nomada lathburiana. The sequence goes on along the minus strand of OY763897.1, from coordinate 9,471,407 downwards.
GTATTTGGGATTTTAATGAATAAGATTTAACGGCAATAATGATTCGGGAGTTCTTGTGAGTTTGTTAAATGTTCTTTAATTTATTAGCGCATTATTATTAGTTATTACAAGAAATTATCCGATTTTACGATTGCAATAATAATTTAGTAATGTATTCATTTTTATGGTTTCATTAAGTGTAGGTATATTTTCAGGATATGCAATGTGAAGATGAGTTGACCTTGCAAGCAAATAGGAACGCGAATGCAGGAATTCGCAATGGTAATTATTATTTTTCCAATAATAATCAATAGGGAAAGCAGAATCGGATAAATCGTTCGATAATGTTTCAGGAGAAAGTTTCAATTCCGATTTAAAATCAAGGAATCAAGCGAAAAGTCAGGCATCCTCGAGGGAATCGAACAATTATCTTAATAATTTCGACAAGAGGGTAATTTTCGTAAACAAAATATGTATAAATACACAAAACATATATAATCGCAGTCATACTAATATAGTTTTTAGTAACTACAATAGTAAAGATTTTGCTAATTACAATTATTTCTAATAAATTTCTAAATGAAGCTTATTTTAAAGCAATATTAATGATAGTAAAGTTAATAATTATTATAATGACAATAATTTTCATAGCAATCATACTAATCTTAACGTATCCAAATATAATAATAAATTATAATTAATGTCATTAATGACATGTGTCCCGATTTACAAAAATTGCAATAATTTATATTAATGCGATGTCCATTCCAGGATAGTAATAATTTATATTAATGCGATGTCCATTCCAGGATAGTAATAATAAAGCAGAATCCAGAATTCCTGTACTCTATCATCGAGACTGTGGAATTAAGGCCACTGGGCATAGCTTGCTGATGGACAAATCTGGCAATCCAGAAATAATAAATGCTAATTTAACCAGGAGGTTGAGGGATAACCCGATGAACGGTGGCCACGGAACTTCTCAAGAAGAAACCGTCAGGTACAATAAAACGCCGATTATACAGATGTTAATTATCAGGTACCTGTAAATACAAATGAATGTGAAAAGTATATTTTTATCTGGAATATTGATTTAATTGAGCAAATTCTCTCCGTATAAGAATGAATTTTCGAAAATGAAAATCAATTGAATGTTAAATGAAACAGAAATTCCGGGACTGCGTACCAACAGAGAAGAAAGAATCAACAGGAAAACAGTACAAGTATGCAGTACGATCATTATCGTTTGATGAAGAATATAAATAATGCGAACGTTGATTATAAAGTAAGTGTTTCTATTCAGTGTACTTTAACAAAATCTGTAATCTAACAACAATATCGTAATTGAAACTTGCGTAATAATTCACAACGTGAATTAATAATTGCAGAACGGCGACGAAAATTCCAATGAGAGATTTCCTGACGGTAATTTCAAATTTCATCAAAAGTTCCTCGAGACGGATAGATTTTCGAGAAAATCTGATAGCAAGTCAAGGTATACTCGTTCGAGTTCTGTGGAAGGTCGTCCGCCATCGTTATCAAAGAATTCTCAGCAGCAAACTTTTGTTATACAAAACATGTAAGCATAACTTCTTTAATCAACATATGATGCTTGTAAATAAATAATACATTTTTTTAATATTATTTTGTAGATACAATACGTCGTTACAACGAGAAGGACGATTCACAGATGAGAATTCTTTTAGGCCACTACACACATACGGTTACAGTAAGCCGGACTTTAACCAAGGAACTGTGGAGGGTAATGATAAAAGTATGTCACGAGTAAGTATTGTTAGTCGGTAATTAATTAAGTTTAATTTAATTAAGTTAATATTTAATAGTAATCTGCTGATTAGAAAAACTTTGATAACCCGTCATCTGATCTTTAATGAAAGAAAATCTTTTCTATTTTTTATATCTGTCTGTCTGTCACAAATAGATTATCATACATATATATGTATATTATTTACGAAGCATAAAACTAATTAATTGATATTTATTGATTGTGCATTACGTGATTTAATATTGTACAATATAACTTGTTATTATTATTATTCAATTAACTTAACTATATTAATTATATCATGAACATCGTATAATTGTAATTACTATTGTATATCATTATAATTACAGTCGCGGTCGCATAGAAGGACGAAGGACGTGGGTGCTCAAAAATTCCATAACGTTGAAGTATCATCATCTGACGCACAGACAGGCGAATATTTCCCTGCGATATGCCCCGAGACTCCTTACAGAAGAAGATTGCGTTCTCTCTCCCCGACACAATTATATCAGCGTCAACAATTTGTTAGAATGGCTGCCAATGAAGTTCACGCGTTGTCCATGTACGACATGTAAGTAATATATCTTAAATTTCCTTTCTCCCTTTTCTTAATTAATAGGATGTAGATATATGTGTATAGAATGTACAAGCGTGTTAGTATTTTTATTGTATTCTTTATTTATACATTGCAGCCACGAAATTTGGACTTGGTTAGCCTACGTTTCTAATACTGATTTATATACTCTTGCATTCTTGCATTCTTTTCTTTCGCTCTTTCTTGCATACCTTTTCTGTCTTATATGCTATGCTATCTCTTATCTGTATATTACACATGCACTCTTTCCGTTTCTCTTCTTTCCGTTTCTTCCCTTTTCCGCTTCAATTTCCTCAGCCATTCTTCTATCTTATCATCCCTTTCTTCAGTCGTCACATCATCTATCCTGACACCCTCTCTGTCTCTCTACACTCTCTCACCAGATTCTAGTGTTCCGAATTTCTCACCACACAGTCTCACATCCTACCTGTGCTACTAATTGAAGGCTCTGTCTTCTTTACTTAAATATTTTGGTATTGTTGCTATTCTGAAATATATGATCCCTTCACTGTATCTTGCTTGCTCTGTTCTTCTGTCCTACTCTGACTGCCTTTACATTTATATTTATATTTATATTTATATTTATATTTATATTTATATTTATATTTATATTTATATTTATATTTATATTTATATTTATATTTATATTTATATTTATATTTATATTTATATTTATATTTATATTTATATTTATATTTATATTTATATTTATATTTATATTTATATTTATATTTACATTTACATTTACATTTATATTTATAGTTATCTCTCAACTCGTCAACGTAGTTTTATGGTGGTACACTGCCAATTGCTTCTCATTTTCGTCGATTTTCCACTCACTTTAATTTACCATAATCTCGCGTCCCCATCTCTAGAAAATTACCACTTCCGAACGCACACCTGTGACAAATTGCTCGGTGTCATAATTCACGGCACACATTAGATCGGGCGAATTTTACAGTCACATAAATTGTGTTCCCAAGAAAGTTACGAGTGCAAAGTTTCTTTGCACGACTGCAGGTGAAAAGTACACGGAAGACAGAAGACATTTTTTAACGCCATTTCGGAGAACGAAGTAAGTGATTTTCCACGAGCACAATTTTCCTGCACAGGTGTTCTATCGATGCGTTTGGATCGATTATATAAATTTAGTTGATTGATTTGGTGGTACGATATTACATATGTATAACGCAACATCTACAATATTTAACAATGGTAACCTACAGTATGATGACACGTGCTTAACATACAAATATTTCCACCCAAAAATATACGAAATGTACTATATGTGTATACATATAGTGAACTACAGGTTTCTACTTGAGCTATAGTCCACTATTTATTTCATGCGGATTCTATCATCTTTTCTTTACTCTTAAAAAGTTTCTTTACTGTCACGATATGTACCTGAAATTTCTAATTTTAGTTCTATCGGAGACACTTTGCCTGAGATTCCCAAGGCTGTTTCGTATTGTTTGAAGTATTCTAATCGCAATGAATTATATATATACATATATTTTATCATCGAGGGTATCTTTTTGAACCCTCGATATCGAGAACATTACTGGAGTGTCCTATATATTTTATATCCCGTGACTCACGCAATATATACAGTGGGGAAGAAAGCTATGGAAAAGTATATTTGACTACGGGAAAAAGATTGGACTGTACATATTAATATTTGCCTTCTGTGTATATGTTACAGTAGTTCGTGATTAAACAAATGAACGAAACAGCGATTAAACATACAATACGAATACAAGGGTGAGAAAAGCGAATAAAGAATTTGAGTGAATTATTAGAAATGTCAATTAATTTAATTGATGAAATCAATGGAGACAACATTCCTGTATATGAACAGAAGAAAAAGTATACAGTAGACTCCTGTATAACGCGAATTCCTATAACGCACCAAAGATATTGCGACTACTGTTATAGTAGAACCACCGCGTTATACGGGTGGCTACTGTATATGTATGAAAGAAATGCGAGCGGAAAGAGTGAAATAAATGAAAAGGTACAAAATATAATTTAGAGAAATGATATAACAGAATGATCATAAATATGACAATAACAATAGCAGTAATAATAGAATAACAAAAAGAAGAAATAAATAATAGAACTAAAAGTAACTACAATACCTACAAGCATACCAATCTCTGATAAGAAGAAGAGAAATGAAAAAATTCACGCAAAGAACACGAACGATAAATAAACGATAATATCACTCGATTGAATAATAAAATAAAAACAGGACTTTGCTTTATGAAGTAAAAACCATTGAATTAAACAAAGGAACACAAATACAATATTAAATGCGTACAACATTCAATGACTGAATAAAAGTACCAAAAAGAAAAAGGAAATAAAAAGTGTAACAGAGAGACACGGAAAGCACAAAAAATAAGCGCAATATTAATAAAATAAAACAAATAATACTGATACGTTACGGAACAAATAAACCGCAAATTCAAGAAACTAAAAGGCAACCGTGGTAATTCACGACACCCCTAGTCATTTCCACCTCCAACCCTGGTATCCACGTAAGTTTCCACCCCTCGTTGTGTCCAAGGGGGTGGTCGGCCTACGGTCAGTGTATAGCCATTCGTAATGGTATCGCGTGGTTACAGGTGAAACGGGGGAACAGGAAGGGGTTATCGAGTAGAAAGAGGTGGCAGCGGTCAGCGTCGGGACGCTCGACGTCTACGTGAGCACAGTCGTGCGTGCGTCGTCATTTGTCGTGTCGCTGCAATTACACCTTGCCCTCCCCATCCCTCGCACGATTTTCTGGCACACGGTAAAACGCGAAACATCTATTGCTGCTCGCGTAAAATACTTGTCAAGTGATCTCGACGATTCCAGGATCAATTTTGTGAAATTAATTGCGTGATCGAGTGTAGTGCAACTTAATCCTTGTACGGAATTTGTGCTTGCACCACGATTAAGCAGCTTTGGCCGAAGAATATTTGAATATTACATTTAGTATCGTTTGGAGGGGACGAGGGAAAAATTGGATATATTGCTTGTTTGATACTCTAAGTTATTGCTGTGAATATTCGAGTTATTTGTTATTAATAGTATAGTTATTGCTATTAAATGTTATGTGTTGCCTTCTTACGATATCATTGTGAGATGGTCTATTCCTTACCTCGTATTTAACAGTTCGAACGATACATTAGTACACGAGATAAGATTATACTTGTTTCGAATTTTAGTAGAATTAAAGCAGTTTTCCGTATGAGTGTTAAAGTTAATATTTTTCAATTGCCTGAAAAATATAATAGAATGGTCGACTGGTACTGGGGAGGATTCTTTTTGTGTATCTCGAGAATTATTTGAAATTATTTTAATTATTAAATTATTTCAATATGATGTGGGCATTTAGAAAGTACTTTTTTATGTATATGCACCTTAGCGCTGTAATAAGGGATCGCTTCGTTGAAAAAGTTTCTCTTCCCGGATGAAAATACGCTTAAAAATATATTCAAAGAAAGTAGGTGTATCGTAAAGAAATATTGTGCCTTTTCTTTGCACAGAATATAATTCTATGTACAATTGTTATTGGAAACTCGATTTACGTTGGTGTTAAGACGAAAAACTTTACCCCGTCGAACGATTAACTTTGTCAGAACTTCAAACTCCCGAAGTCTTAGTCACAAGCTTTGACACTTCCAAAACTATAAAGTTTCACATTGATGTTTCTACCCTTTAGATTTTCAGGCAATAACGTAAAATTATTTACAGTTTGCAAAGTTTAATTCAAAAGCATATCTACTATTTCGACGCAAGTTTGTTTAAAATAGAAAATGCAGAGAAAACTGCGAGTGTTTATTTCAAATTTGATAAATGTATAATTTCATGGTTTATTAAGAAATTTGTGTTTCCAAATTGTATTTGTGTTGATAGATGTACATTTCAAACAGGTTGCTAATCGATCATTCGTTAACCTTAGGAAGATCGACGCACAATGCAACAGAAGTTCCAGAATATTGAGCTGGAAATTTGAATTGCATATTGTCTGGCCACTTGAAATTTACTGTTTCAGAGTTCCTTGAAATTATCCTCGTCGATCCTGGAACGTAGATATAAATAGACGTAAATGAAACACCATTGCCGCAATCCTTAAATATTATTTACGATTACATCTGATTTTTCCTTTTATCAAAATTAACAACATAGATGAATCAGAATGACTCAACGATTGTGTTGCAAAGAATCCACATTAAATAATGTATTCACAACCCTACATTGGTAACGGATCGATAATAGTTTCCAAATATCGCGTGATTTATTAATGGATTGTTTTAGCTATGCCTTCATGAAAATTATAATAATGTTCGGGCAATAAATAAAGTAACACATAAAACACAATAATTTCTATATTATTTAATTCCACTTTAATATAATAATACAAGATAGCGTTAATAAAGTGAAATTAATATTCAAAATTATTCGTCACTGTTTATTTACAATAACCGTTTAATCAATTCGTTAGAAAATAAATTCATTAATAAATTGTATAAACAACTTCGCTAAAACTAAAAAAATATAATTTCGCAAATAATACTACAGAATAAATAATATCATCAACCCTTTATCACCTGTTGCATATACCAGAAATTATATTATAACGACTGAAACCGAATAAAAGACTTAAAAAAAGAATAGGTAAAAGTGAAGGATGAGACAATTCAGAAACGGGAAAATAACTTTCGTCAATTCTGTGAACGGTGTTACTGTCTCGACAAGGACTTCCGATCGGGCCCGATGAAACGGCATCGATCGAAATGATCTTCAAATATTGCACTTGGCCAGAAGAGGCCAAGGAGGCCGACAAGTCCACGGTCTTAAAAAATGGTGAATCGAACTCGATCGAGAGGGACCAGAATTTTAACGAAGAAACTGGCGCATCGCGAAGGAGAAACTACAAGATCGCTAATACTGTTCTACGATACTGCCCCTGCGCCTTCCGGTGTAGGCAACCGGTAGACGTTGTTAGAGACGAAGAGGATACTGTCTCGACGATTATTACTACTGTTAACACCACGCCTGTGATTCGCGCAATGTATGTTCTTGAGAAAAACATTTTCTAGCTACTTAAATATAAATGATAGTTATTGTAGAGTTTTAAGTGTAGATTGAAATGGTTTAGGTGTAATACAGGATAATAGATTATTTATATAATTTTAAGTAGTAATTGTAACACCCTGTCGCATTAAGTTAAGTAATGGTAAATAATGTTAGTAAATTAAATGGAAATGGAGAATGTTTTTTACCCAAATTGATTTGATAATTTTTCCTGAAATTTACTAATAACAACAGGGTAACAATTGAGAATGTGTAGTTCATCATGATTTAATTTGCCAGGTAATGGGTACTTTACAAAAAAAATATTGCAAACTTTGTACAAATAGTTGTTATAGTCATGTTTTTAAATACTATCAAATACGCTTTATTGAATCAAATTTTAATATCATTAATTATTTTTGACTACTAAATTATACTTAACAAGAATCATCATCTTAGCCATTATTAAATGCAGCTAAATATATTATATTTGTCCAACGCTATTAAACTACTTGCGCATGTGGTATTTAAATTCACTACACATATAATTTAATAAAAAACGGAAGACATTATTGAAAGTGTAAACTATAATATAGAACTGAATAACATTGCAGAAAACGAACAAAATCTATACAGCATGTGTCCTCGACATTCGTCAGGATTATATTTAATGCAAGAATGATAGTCGTGCTACTGTGTTTAAAGGGGTGTATAGTGTGAATTGCAATTATGGAATGCAATAGGCGATATCCGCTTCTTATACCCAGGGTGTTGGAACAATCGTCGTAAAACAAAAGTTTAAGACAACTTGTACATAATATACAACAAAGACGAAATTGTGAATGAAAGTATTTGTATACGGTACATTTTTTTTTTAGACAACTTCGAATATATACCAATATCTTGCTTAATGAAGTATATGATTAATCCAAGTTTCATAAATCATGATCAGACAATTATTTTATATAAAATTATATTCTACAAAAATAGCAAAATTATGCTGCAATTCCAATTTATTTCGTTCACAACGAATTGTAAAATGATAACTGGAATTGCACTGTGTTTTTCCCTAGGAGCGAAGAAGCCGATTATAATTTTCGTTACCAAATATTTGTTCCAGAGACAAAGCGGTGTACGAGGAAGAATATATCGAGAAAAATAAGCATCATTTCCTACCGGAAGACAGTTTTGGAGACCTGGTTGACGCACCATCAGAAGGTATTCAAAGATGTATTCAAATAGTTAGAAGACATCTAAATTATTAGTTTCAATAAAACAAGAGCATTACCGAATTATACTTTTCAAAGCACAAAACATAATAATTCAATAGAAAACCATAAGTCTCATTTTCCGTTCTTCATAGATCAGTAATTTTAAAGCTTAAATTAAAATAAGTATTAGCAAAATTATATATTTGTTCCATTTCATTGTCCGATTTAATATCTGCTTTATCACACAGAACTTCAGTTTTATTAATCTTTCTGAATTTAGTCCATTAACGTACAAACTATTTTCGTTTGTCTGTTGTCCATACAATGCAAAAACGCACAAGTATAATCCGAAAATATTCGAATTAAAGTATCGTCGAAACAGGCCATTGGACGTTAATCCTTTAATGTCTTTCTTGAAAAAACTACGTGATTAATAGTCGACTTGGTTGAGGGGTTAATTTATTAATCATCATCGATACAATAAACGGGTCTGTACTTACACATGTGTGTCAGTGTTGCAAGAGAGGCCTAAATATAGTTCTTTCTTGAGCCATCTATAGACCTGTACGGTCTGCTTGTAAAGCAACACTAACAATGCTTGTAAAGAGTGCATTGGAAAAATCGTTCGAACGCTCAGGTGTGCTTTTAAAGCGATACGAAAGAACCTGTGGGACCAGCTGGAAACGATCGAAAGGACACGAACTGGAACGTGAGGTTCTTAACCTCGGACGAACGTGCAAAGCTTAGACGCGAGTGCAATCAATAATTTCCTTGTTAAGCTTAAAGTAATCTCAAGCTAACTGTTTCGAAGTTGTCACTGAAACAAAGAAAGAAAGCAGAAAGAAAGGAAAAAGCAAGGGCGTTTGAAATCGATGGAAGGGGTTGTTATGCGATTGAATTTTTTCCTTTAACAAGAAATAGAGAACTGGTCTGTAATTCATTTCTTTTAGTGACAACAAATTATTCGTTTTATTTTTAATTAAGTGAACAGTTCTCTCAACGAGAGAAATGTGTTTAAATAATAAATGCAAGATTAGATAATCGAAATAAATTGAAAACCAGAAACTAATAGATTGGTAAACTAAATTCGTTTATTCCTTTGTTATAAATAAAAATATAAAGCAAGAAACATGCAAACAGTATTAGCATGCAAGAAGGAGAAGGTAACAAATTCGTAGTTTCATGATTTTCTCTTTTCAAATGATTTTTTCTTTTTTCTCTTGTTTTGAAAAGCTTCGAATAATGTCATTCGATTTAACACGTTCATTCAGCATAAACACATAAGTAAAATTCAGCTTAGACTCGTAATTTAGATCGAGATTTACTATAAGACACCGCCATTGTGTATGGAAATGTTCAGACTATTTTTCACTAAAGTAGCGTGCATAATTTATTTCCGTTTTTCTACCATATCACGTCACGTAATTTTTTTCCTCTCTCACCTGCTCTTTTATTCAACTTTTTCTTCGCCTTTATTTGCACCAGTGTTAGTATTATCGATTTTGGCAGACAGGCAGAGACTCTCGTGCAACGGAAGTCAGATAAAAGAGTTGTGTTTAGAAATTTGTAGATTTATAGTGTCCGATAGATCATAATAGCCGAGTAAAAAGAATTTGATCTGGCAAAGGCAAATTGTGCATTTTTATTTGATATTTGGTGCTTTATTACTTACATTACTTAAAATTGATTATACAATTCAAGATAATAGTCCATGAAATTTTACTATCATGAGTTTACTAGTCAGAATTTTTAGTTAGAGTAATTCAAAGAGTTAAAAGTACAGCATGAATTAGTATAATTATCATCTGGTATACGTGTTCATTTACAAAAGAATAGCTATTATATTTATTCACTGGAAGGCCATGAATCTTTGAACCATTAATATCATCTGCAAAAAAAATATGTTGAGAATTATGAAATATTATTTTGACTGTTCGATGCAAAATGTTAATATTTGAAAGGCAAAATTGGTTGGTATACAAAAAAATAGAGTAAGCGTTGTTTAAAAATTATTCGTTTACTCGTTCGAAAGCAGATATTCTAAACATGTAATACTTTGAACTGGAAAGATGTTCAAGCTGACTTGGATCGATCTATAACGTGACCACATGACAAATAATAATCGTGATCGTTCCCATTTATTTACTGGGAAAGATAGTAGTCGTGCAGGAGATATGAAATTATATACTCTGTTTCAAGGTTCGATCACGGAACGATATTAAAATAATTCCGAGAAACCGAACAATATTCCAGAAACAATTTGTTCATACCTAGTATCTGTGATTCTTCTAATTTTCTATTAAACATTTCGTTCTCTTTAAAAATGTTGTCATTGGTTACTAACCTGTACCAACATTATGACTGTTATACGAATTTAAATTAATCACTCTTTCGTTAAAAAAGACAGTATTTTAATAGTTTAATTTACGTTTCAGGGGATGATCATGAACTTTCATCATCGGACGCTTTGGAGACTAATGGGCAGCAGGACACTGAGCAGGATGCACCGGATACTCAGGACGACAGTGACACAGAATCGTCCAATTCTGAAAGACAAAACGATGACGCAGCATTCGATATCATTACTGGCCAATCGAGCCCTTCTGGTCGAGACACGGTCGACTTTATCGTAAGTATTTTCTCCAACGATTTCTTATAAATGTATTATTTATTTGAACCGTGTTAAACTTGAGATTAATCAGAAATACAAAAGAACGTTACTATTGACTTGTAAAACAAATTACAGTATACATTTTTATGCAATACTTATAACTATATTGTATACAGTAAGTTGTGTAATAATTAACGTAATAATTAAATATGGGATTCTGGAACATTTAATATTCATTAATAACATTTATTTATAAGTATTTATTTTATTTGAAGAAAATAATTACACATTGCACTATTAAATAACTGTTCGATATTTGAAAATTGAAACAAAATATATATTACACAATATAAAAGAATGTAGTTGGATCGAACAATCTCTGCACAAACCATTCACCACGATTCGAGGAAAAGAGTCACAGAAACCATTTCTCCAGATTTCACTCGGGCAGAAAGTCGAGGACGCAACGGAAACGACAATCGGCGACGATGGATCGAAAGAATGGAGCAGCGAGGAAGAGCCGAGATCGATGAACCAAAGTCGTGCGGTGTCCAGAACATCCGAAGACGTAGTATTCGTCGAGGAAAATCAAAACGAAAGTGAGCTCAGCACCTCTGACGAGACCGGAAGAACCGACGAGCCGTCGAACGTGCAGGAGACAGCCATGGTTTCCGTTTTGAGCCCGCAGCCGGCTGTGACGAACGAAAGCATGCAAACTTCCGGCGATATTTCGCATCAGTATTTCGAAGAAACGGTGGCATCTCCGTCGAGGAGATCCGCCAGCCCTAAGAAATCTAGTCGACCCTCGAGCCAGAACTCTGTCGATTTGGAGGCATCGATATCGTCCAGGAGGAATTCTCGAAGCAGCTCTCGAAAATTGGTCGGTGAACAGAGACAGATATTCCTTTGATTCAGTGTGGATCATTTATTTGCCAGCGGATGTTAACACTTATTTTTTATTTTTATTTCAATATTTTTGATTTATAACAGAGTTGTTCGAAATTTTTACAAATTCAGACGTCTGCACGGGCATTGAGACATTCTTTTCGTAATTGAAATCATTATGGATTCGAAGGTTGCGATTCTTTTAGATCGTTTTATCGCACTCTGAATGAAAAGCGTGCTGACAGCATTGGGACAACATTTCGAAACGTGTTAAATTTCCTTCATTTTTTTACAGAGTTTCCAATTGGAAGACAAAGAGTCCGTGGACTCCAGCGAAGAGAGACCTGCTTCTTCCGCTGCACGATGCGACAACGATTCCACTCAGTCAGAGGAGCCAGTTCAAGCTGAGCCAGAATTGAAAACAGAGGAATCGCCAGCTATCATCATTGCCTCAAGGCCACATTCTTCCTCTGGGGTCTCCGATTGCGTTGAAAATCATCTAGAAGCCAGTGTCGAGACAGAGGAAAACAATAATGCTAGAGTGAGTTACATATTACTAGGCAGACTGTGACTATTATTAATTATTTTTATTCCATAATTTTCTTTCACGTGTATTCCAGTATTTTTGTTATTTATTTTAATACTCGTTTTCATCATGACTTCGAGTGGTTTGTGGATCGCTGTGCTCCTGTTGTTAATTAATGTTTTTCGTTACAGTTTGTCAGTGAACCGAATGAAACTAACGATCCGGAAGATGAACAATGTAGAGACAGCTCCAGCGAGACAAATATGGAGCCAGGAATTTTGAAAATAGAGGTAATATAGACTAGAGGTGCTGTAAAAAATAGAGTAGCTCAGAAAATAAAATTATTGATCTCTTTCACTGCTCGATATATTTCTAATATATTTTTAAACCTGTGGAATAATATCTGCTCTGTCAGTGTACCTAATTTTTTAGTTACGTAACTTTAACTTTAAGACCATTATATTTATTTACGTTTAACGAAGACCTCTTGCATTTGTAATACAAGTAAACGCGATTATATTTTCCACACCATTCAGACTTTTTTCCGCAATAGAGCCACACTGTGTTTGTTATATTTGCTGGTAAAAAAAACGGTTTAAAAGCATTTCATTATTTTTTATCTAGACTCAACCACCGGAACCAGTCGTCACGACAAAACGGAAGGCTTGTCGGGTTCCTCGAGCAGTTGGAAGGGGTCGTAGCAAAGGAAACTCAGACAAGACGAAGCCCGTTGTGCAGCAGTGTTTCGCTCAACTGGAGAGTAAAGACTGGTAAATCGAAGAACATTACCTAATTCCTTTTAATTATCTAATTACCTACTTTTATTGCATCAGTACTTCTATATGTATACCTATACTATTTATTATCTGCATTATCTATATCTAGATTTATATTATCTATACTATTTTACCACATTAAACACCATAAAAAATATTGCACGTTTGATTAGCATAGATATTCTCTTAAAAAAAAAGTACAATCTCATCCCTCTTAAACTAAAACCATAAATAGCCAAGTTTTTAGTTATTCGGTAAACAAGAGGGCCAGATATCTGTTTTAAAGAAAGAAAACTATTTTCTAACTAAAAAGTTCGTACTAAAGCCTGTACGAAAATGTCTAAAAATGTTAATTTTCAGAATTATCCGATTCTATTTTATACTCAATTGCGAATTTCTATGACTTATTGAATCGCACAATCACGTGTTTCCCATAAAAAATTAAAAATGCTCAATATCTGTAACAAAGACCTATTAACAAATTTTCTTGTTAATTGATCTAAACATGGAGATAATTGTCGCGATTAACTTTCTCCTTTTCTTCCAGGGAGATTACTATAAAAGGGTTGAAAACGTTGTCCCACATCGCCAAGCAGCAACCAGAATACCTGGACGCAACCGCCGCAGCGGCGATAAGCCGTCTTGTAGGTCGACAAATAAAAAGCCTCCGGTCGCAGGTAGCTCGAACCGCTTGCTCGACCGCTGCCGATATTTTTAGCTCGCAAATCCGTGGCATAGATCAGGTAAATTATCGCGACACCCGTTTTAGAACGATTAACATGCAGTTCAAGCATAATGCTCACTATTCCACCTGTGTGTTCTAAAAACTTTGGTTGATATCCACGCGAGATTAATGAAGGTTTAGTTATAATATGAAGGTACCTTATAAATTTTGACTTTTAATAAGAATTATTATCTACTGCAGGATTTCGACGACATAGCTGGCCCGTTGTTGCACAGAACAGCAGACACTAATCGATTTCTTCGAGCAGACAGTAACGGAGCCTTAGATCGAATGGTGGAACATCTGCCACCTCACAAAACGATTGGCGTGATTGTATCCCGTGGCGCAAGGTGAATTATTTATTGCATAGAAACTCCAATAATTCTAAAAATTCGATGAAAGCTTGAAAGATTTGGTGCAACTTTTATCTTCATATGTTGTCCAGCCATCAAAATGCAATTGTAAGGGCTGCTACGGCCAGACTGTTAACTTCTGTGGTCGATCGAGTTGGGCCGGATCATACTTTGATCTTGCCAAAGGACGCAAGAGACAAACTGCTTTCCACGGGTGCAAGATTGTTGATCGATGGAAATCTGGACGCTCGGTAAAGGATCAATGATTATCTGCTTATTATTATTAGTTCCCTAAAATGATTAGATACGCGGTAAAGACGTTTCCTGAAGAGTATTACCTTTTTAGACCAGGATTTTTACTAGGTAAGTTTTACTTCAAATCACGGTGGAACGAAATGACAAGTTCCTGTGACAAAATGGAGAAAAAGTATACGAAATTATCAATGGAAGATAATTAAGAGATAATTATATATTTAGGCAGAAAATGAATAAGGGATGTTACAGAACTTCAATGATTTATTATTTAATTATTTGGAGGCATGTTCCTCGAGCGTAAAATATTCGAGAATCCTTATTTTTTAAGACCTTTCTTTGTTTAAAAAAGCTCAAAACGCCCCTAAATCTCTCCACTACTCTATTGTATCGATTAACGACCTACTGTATAATACTTATCAATTTTCCAGGAACAATGCAAAGAAGATGTTCAAACGTCTCACTCGCTGCGAAGGATTTCGAAAAGCCTTGACGGACTCTGTCCCGGAGACAACTTTAAGACACATCGACAAGACTTTAAAGACCCTCTAACGAAAATAATAATCGTGTATTATTATTATTAATAGATGTCGTTTCTCCATATGGATCTTATATGTACAACGAGACTGCTTCTCGCAGAAAGAACGAAGCTATTAATTTCAAGTCCAGGGGCATGCTTAATAAGACCTTCGTGCACGGAGAAGAAATATAGAATTTCACGTAGATCTGGGGGAAAAAAAGAGAAAACTGTTTTCACCTTTTTTCGATATTTTTCTCCATGCATGAACACATATATATACAATATATATGTATATATTATATATATGTATATATTATATATATGTATATATTATATATATGTATAATATATATGTATATATATATTATACACATATATTAACACATATATATACAATATATATGTGTATACGTTTTCTTCCCTGACGTTTAATCACACGAGAAGAAAGGAGAAAGCATCATCGTTCTGTGCTATAGTCGACTGATTTGAATGTTTAAACGTTTTGATACTCCAATGTACAACCGGTACATTTCTTTTTTATACCATTGTATAATCAACGTACTTATCGTTAAACAGGCGAAAGACTTATTTACATAACGTGGATTTTTATTGTGTCTTATTTTTATTAGTGATTGTTATTTTTCTTAGAACGATTTTGTCTTCTTGGCCCGTTTTAAGAAGTTTGAGAGATTTGCAGAGTTGTCAGGTATCTGGGATATACATAATGGGATTTATTTAAACGGTTTCGTCAATGAAATTCATGGCTGGCTAAATTTGAAATGTACTAAATTCACATTATGTAAATAATATGTGCTCAACTTGTAAAATGTAAGTGGTACTCCGAAGGAAAGGGAGATACAGTACTTTTTAAATACTTCATGCATTTGTTTCATGTGATAAACGGGGGAATTTAATGCTACAAATTAACCGTACTATTATTTTCAAATCCGAATTGTAATCTATATATACTTTGTTTGTTAATTAATATTTCAGTCTGATCCGATTTCAGCATTGTTTTTGAATTTGCTGTGCGATCGGTAGTGATTGCGTTGAATGATACTTTTAATACGAACTAAGTTATTAGTATGTAACAAATTTTAAACATTTCGTTGCAACTTACAAAATATTTATTATAGTGTTATTTTAACGATATTTATATTGTGGCTAGTATACCGTGTGTTGTTTGATAATGATGGTTTATTGAAATCGTGGTGCTTGACTTGTTAGCTAAATGAATTATAATTTACAACAATTATTATCAACGTTATGCAAAAATAATATTCATAAATTGAAGATTTATTGCTTGAAGATAATCTACATGAAATATATCATTATACAATGTTGGAAATTTATAGTTGTTCAGTTGCTCAACAATCTCAGATACCTACGTATGTTTCTTTTTTGTATGGGAACAAACATTTATCGTTTTACTGCAACTGTTAATGAAATCAAATGTGATATAACGTGAACGAGCATTGTTAAGTTTTAGAATGAAACAAGCTGCGAATAATTTAATTATGCGGGAATGAATTGAATTTTAATTCGAGCTGTTTTGAACTTTCGATTTCCTTTACTTCACCAACTCATCTACAAGGAGTTGCAGGAAGAAAATTATGACTAAATTTGATTAACGAAAGGAGTGCATTGCTGATGGCAATGTTTCTATTTCGAAAAACTCGAGAAATACAATGTATTAAATTCTATTTGTTGTGAACAATTAAAGGCGTACCAGTTCATACTGGCATTGCAATACAATATACTGCATCTACCGAAACTATCGATAATGATAAAATATATTTTCGTAAATATTCTTAAAAATCTATTTCCAATATCAATAGCTTCTAAAAAATTTAACATCGTGTTACCAAAGAATGCTATTTTTATTCGAACAAATACAGATTAATTTATTTATCCGCTCGTTAAGTGAATATATTAATTCGTCACTTGTTGCAAATGTTATTTATTATTTTAGTCGTACAAGATTATGTGAAATTGTCGTTACGCTTGGTAAAAAAGCGCCACGTATTTGTAAATACATAAAACAACCGTGTACAAATCAATAAAGCAGCGTGGATGTTGCTGAGAATGGAAGACTTCGATCGAGTCCCATAATTTATTAATCAAAGTGATAATAGAGCGAAGTATTCGATTCATTTACCGTCCATTGTTGTAATGCGATAAATTATTTGTACTTAAAAATGTATACTTGTGTGTATACATATTTATTACCAACAAAAATATATATATATATATATAAATTATTGAGTAATTAAATGAATGTTACACTTCGATACACTCTGTATGTACAATACATTCGTGATTGTATATTCTTGGATTATAATTTCTGTTCGTTTCTTTTTTTTCGATTAATTGTAAGACAAGAGAAATATTCTATCGAAGTGATTTTCACGTCGAACGCGAGAATACTAATTTATGACCAGACAATCGTGAAATATTTGATCCACAATGAGCGAATCATTGCAATTGCACAAATCAACAGAGGAGAAGAGTATCGAAATTATTATTCACTCTATCGAAAATGTGGTAAGTTTCAATCGTATGAAACATTTTTAAAGAAAAATAACTCTATTGTTAATCAGATATGATGAAGAAAAACGATTGCGCTTTTAACGTATCGATATTAAAAGAAAATAATAGTGAGGCGGTATTTTTGTTGACTTTGAATTCAAAAGTCTATGTCGAAGATAAAAAGAAATACATAAAAAGCACACGTATCTGTGATGGATTTGGTTATTGCCGTTTATCTTCTGTGTACAAAAATAAAACCTTGTAATTAATGTATTATTTTCCAAAATTCAGATCATAAAGGAAGATATAAATGTATCATTCGTAATAGAACATAATGGAATCAATTTGGGTGCAAGTAATCCAATGTTAATTAAATCAGACGTTTCCGAGGAATTTTCGGTTAACAGAATCGATTTCATAGTGAACTTACCAGTGCCATCGAAGAACAAAAACGAACTGAATACAATTGTCTCGGTTCCACTATTAAGTATAAATTATCTTTTATATTATACATATGTACATCTAATATAATATAATATAATATTAGATGTATATATATAAGCACTTTCTTTTCAATTTATCGAATACTAGACGACTACAACGTTGCGTAACCTTTGTTTAATATCCTGTATTTGTATATAACAATATCTCCTTTATAAATAATCATATTTTTGCGCAGTCAAAGCTTTGATAACTTCAGAAAACGAAGGGGACGACTACTCGTCCACCACGGCTTTAAGTGAAGTTAAGAAAAAATCGATATACAGTGCAAAATCTGTACCACCTCCGCAATTAATACTGTTGGGAATGTGTAATTTAGATCTAATGCCATTAGTCCTGGGTAATCAAAACTGTTTTCTTTATATTGAACATGTTATAGAAATTAAAAGAAAAGAATATTTCAAAGACTTCAAGGGCTTCAAAACTCAGACGCTTGAAATCTCGAAAAATTTCAAGACAGACTGAACTATTGAAAGTTTTAGTATTTGAAAACTCGCAAATTCTTACAAATTTTAAGACACGAAATATAACAAATTCGATCTGGAAATATCAAAAAGTGAAATACTCGCAGGCGGAAAATCATTAGCTTAAATAATTTTATACGTTTCCAGGGGAGGAAAGTTTTACTGAGAAGTTAATTTTAGAAACGCCTACATTTGCCTTCGATGGTTCGTCAGTTTCGTGGCAAAATCTTCCTCGTTTGACGGTAACAGCATCACAAAGTCATTCTATGCTCTTTGATACAGAAGAGACAGTGAACTTTTTGAGCATCACCATAGAGAGTATACATAATCTTCCACAAACTTTCACGGATAATTTGAATTACGCCGCTGGAACCATAGCATATATTGAAAATGAGGTATTTTAATTTTAATAATTAAAGTAATTTCCGATTGTTCAAAATATTTTTTCCTATACATTGTTCTTATTTAATATCCACGTGAATTATGTTGCAGTTTTTGTACAAAGCACAATCAGTCTAAGAGTTTAAAATTGTCTGAGAAAGTCTTAATTCAGGAATTGTCCATTTCTAATGTTTCACTTTCTGAAACAATTATCATCGAAAATCGTTAATTCTTAAATGAAAACTTAGATATATTTACATTTCACATCTATTAGACTCCTGAACGCATAATTTTCGAGCAAGGCGGTTGGGTAAAATATCGCGACGTCGAAAGAACCAAACGATGGAATACTTTGGGTCACATAGAAAGTCGAGCAAAATTATCGCCATACAAACTGGACTGTGATTTTAAGGGTGTGAAAAACGAGTGCGAAAAACAATTCGACTTGGCGGTACTACAAACATTACATTTTACTTGAAACAATTTATGTTACCTATTGACGATAGTTGTTATTATATATTTAGAAGAAAACGTGCGAGGATATTCCACGAATAGAGTGGAATTCGATAAATCGATGTATAATATGGGAGGCAGGTATCGAAGCAATGAAAGAGCATATTGGAAAGTATGTATACTATTATAATTATGTGTATCAATAAGTAATCCACTATTTTCTTGTTCACTAATTTTCATTATTTAATAGCAAGATGTTCTAAAATAATTTGTTATTATGGAAACTGCCGTCATTTGTTTAGACTTCATTCCATTTCTTTGTTATATTTACCTAATATTAATATCCATTTAATTTTCGTTTAACATTGATAACCACTTTAATTAATATTTCCTTAATATTAATATAAATGGTTAAATATAACAGTGATATAAACTAATTTCAATATCTAAGTTAGTTCTAATTGTAATATTAACATAACATTAAAATACCAGATACAAATATTGGCCCTTTCAATTCGAAATAAAGGACAGAGTTATAGCAGTAAAAGCCAAAGGCGGATCATCTGCGACACAAGTGTACCAATGCTACGTGGACGTCTCAGAACTTCTTTTTCCAGGAAGTAAATCTCGATATTTTATTCTAAATATATATAAAATCATAAATTTGTTCTACTTAAAAATAACGTTTATGCAGGAAGACATTGTCGAATCTTAGGACAATTACAGAAGTACAATTCGACAGATATAACTGAGAAAGTGGGACTCAAGGAGAATATCTTCGTCTTGGACACGCAGCGCAGGGAAACAAAAGAAAGGAAAAATAGATCGTCAAGGGTACGATAATTAATGTTACATTTTAATTGGTATCATTGGCAAATCTTGGATACGAGTATTGAATAAAAGTAAAATGGTAAGTGCCCTAATTTTAGGTCGAGCACTCGACCGTATCAGAAGGTGAAACAGTAGACATAAGGATCCTTAGCGAAAATGAAGAACCTACGATCGTAATGATCGAGGTAGAGCTCTATGAACCTCTGGTTCCCTGCAGAATTGAGGAGGACTTTTCACATTTGTGAGTTTCATTATATTCGATACAGTTGTATTATAGTTAATCTAAAATTCGTATTCACACATTCTATAATTCTTCATCATATCATTTCTTTTTTTTTGTAAATTTGTGAAGTACTTTCTATGTAACCCCATTATTTCACCTCAGAAGTTTATAACATAAATATTGAACAAAATGTTTAATTAGAAATTTAGTTTGCGAAGGTGAACAATTATAAAATCTAATTGAAAAGGATGAAAATAGCATTTTCAGTGTATGAAAAATGAGTTTCAATAATTGTGATTATTGAAACAAGTATATACTGTGCAGGATATCTGAAGTGTTACCTAAAATAGAAAAAAAGCCGCAGTTTGTACTCACCGGTGACGTGGCGGAAGCGCAATACATACACACTATTCAAAAATTGACGGAAGCTCTCACTGAAAGTTATCGAGTAGGTGAATAAATGAAATCTCGACAGCGTTTCTTATATTTTTTTTACCAAATCTCTTTTTTTACGAATTACATAAGCTACAAAATAATAGAACGTATTTAATAATATTCGAATTTGATCACTATTACTAATATATATTTTACGATTAATGAATATTTATTATTCCCTCAAGCTAGGATTTTTGTGAAACAAATAAGGGCAGAAGTTCGAAAGATGGACGTCAGGAGGAAAAGTATTGTTTCGATCCAGAATCGGTAATTTTTTATCAAAAAAAAAGGAAAATAACATCTCCTTAAACTGATTCATAATTATTGTCATTTCTGTATCTTAAAGATTATACTATCAGCGAGAAAATTATTTTAAGAATATTGAAATACCAATTTTTTTGTATCGAATTATTTCGTATAAACAATTGAAGGTAACAAGAAATATATACAGCAAAATATTATTGCAACGTTTTAGGACGAGGTAACATGTTTCACGCAGTATCTGTTCAAAACTGGAGTATACTTATCTCTACGAAACGCATTGAAGATGAAAATACCCATGTTGATAGATCAAAAATTTCAGCTGCCCGAAAATTTCGTGGATTCCAACGAATCTCATGTACGTATCTATCCTTCTTCTACTTCTCTCAGCTTCCTTTTCCCGTATAAAATAATTTATATTGAACCCTATTACTGCTCCCGAATATTGTATAATCCATATTAATAATTTTCTTCGGGTTGAGTTAATTTCAATCAAATTTCTATATGTGGCTTTAAAAAATTGCGCTTCCCACAAATTGGTGTTTAATTCACAGAATGTGATTGCATCAGTGTACACGTATTTGGTGGAACAAATGCATGTTGCAATAAATAAAATGGTCGAAGGTCGGTATACGCAAAACTTGCTACCGGAAGTAGACCCGAAATTGTCGTATTTTTATGCTCAGGAAGCATATGAACTTGGAGATTTCGTTGCAGCCAAGAAACATTACACTAACGTAAATATATTCACGTTCTTATAAATATAAATAAAGGGGTTTTTTATCATTTCGGGGAAAGAGGGATATTCCAAGTGAAAATATTCAGATATTCGAATTCAACAATTGTTTATTCTTATATTAATTTAAATCTTATACTCAACTTTTTTTAATTAAATTACTTATTTCACATGGAACTGTATTGTAATTATAGAAATCCATGCACCCAGTGACACATTACCGAAATGATTTGCATATTGTTAAAAGAAATGTAATTTTTTGTCTTGCATTATAATATAATTCGTCCAAATATTTGTATAACAATTTAAATATTCCGCGACTCATACATTACATCACTGTTATAGTAATAATATTATGTTTGCAGATAATAGCATTAAACAAGGAGAACTCAGATACTTGGGTAAAATATGCGATTTTCCTTAAACATATTGACGATATTGAACGCGCTAAAGAATGCTGTTTAGAAGCAATCGCGTTAGATACACGATCTTCAAAAGCGTGAGTGCAATATTATTGCCTATTACAATTTCTATTCTGTCCTCTGTTCATTGATAACAATAAAGAAGGACCGTTATTTCTTAATTCATTTGAATACTATTCAGAAACTCTGACTGATACTGAAAAAACTTTTCTTATACCTGTATATAAACTGCCGGCCAAAAGTATTCTAAAAAGAAATTTCAATTGTATTTCAGATTGTTGGTATACGCGATGGTCTTGTTCGAAAACAGAGAGTACAGAGAAGCAGAGATTTTTCTCAGAGCCGTAACCAATTTCTATCCGAGGTTCTTCGAGGGTTGGGCTGTTTTGCATCTTTTCTACATAAGAACCGACTACTATGCGGGTAAGAAGCTTCTTAATAGCTTAACAATATTGTAAAATAGGAACGCTCTTGTCATAATTAACTTGAAAGTTACAATTTATATACATATATTGTACAACAGCAGTGGTTAAAAGGACAACTTCCAGAGCTAAATAATAAAGTAAGCGGTATATTTTAATCGACAAATAAAAAATTTGATAAATAATGACAATGAATACTTGCAGTAGATGGTTAATTACATTTCTAATTAATATTAATTGATTTTATAATTGTCTAATGTATTTTAAAACATTTTATAATCTAACATTATTAAACTCGCAGGAATCGAACTTACGTATCGTATAGCAAAGAAATGTATGCACGACAAGAACAGTATTATAATCGACGATCAAGAACCGCTTTCCTGGACCACGATCCATTGTCCACAGGACAACTTGTATATGAAAGTGGCAACGATTTTATTGAAGCTAAAATTCTGTGCTAACTGAAAAAAAAAAGAAACGAAAATGTTAGATTCAAAATGTAGATTAATAAATTTTAGTGTGCAGAAATCGCGATAGCACAGGAAATGGCCATCGCCAATCGAGCAATTCATGTTTTATATTACATGGCTGTGGAACATTATTTGTCCGGCAGATACGAAGACGCGTTGTCTCATTTGAACGAAGTTAAATGCAGCTATGGAATGGTTAGACCCCGCAAATAGTTCAATTTAAATTATTAAATACGAGGGATGAAATTATATGCAGCAAGATACAGTAGTGTACAGCCTGTTAGAAAATTTTATACACAGCTCTGGAATATGTAATGTTTCATATGTATATGTTCAAAATGTACCAGACATATGTTTTCATTTCTCTTCTAATC
The DNA here is from genome assembly GCA_963667235.1 of Nomada lathburiana. NCBI lineage: Eukaryota > Metazoa > Arthropoda > Insecta > Hymenoptera > Apidae > Nomada > Nomada lathburiana. The sequence goes on along the minus strand of OY763897.1, from coordinate 9,447,617 downwards.
GCCCTATCATAATGTATGAAATGCACCCCGTAAATAAAATTATTTAGAAACGTTGAACTGAAGTAAATAAAATGATTATATTTATAGTAACTATGGTATGATCGCGAAAATGTCTATAGAATAATTTATTAACGTTCCAATTTATTTTTTCAGGACTTCTCGATCAGCAGTTTAATGGGCCATTGTCTGTTTAAAATGGGCAACGTTGAAAAAGGCGTGAAATGTTACGAATTCGCACGTATGCTGTTCGACAGACCTGACAATTTACATTTAGTGGAAGTTAGGTAATCCCGAGACTAGCAAAATTGCATGTATCACAAGTTATGAAAAATAAAATAATATACAGGTGTTCCCCGTATAACACGGTACCATTGCAGCACAGTTCGAAAATTGGGAATATCCCCCATACAACCCGGCACTCTTATAACAGATATTTCAAGGAAAGATCAAATTGTACGTTATAAGAAAAAGAATGTGGTATAGTGTTAATCATTTTTCAAATCCAACCACCTAAGGAGCGTAACTACAATGCTATACGAGGGACACCTGTATGTTATAACGTTTTCTGTGAGAATAATACGATCTGCTAAAAAATATGACCGAGTTAACATGTGCAAATGTTCGCCAACAGATTGGGATATCATTATTACAACACTGGCGATTTCGAGCGAGCCAGAAGTATTTTCCTGAATGTATGCAATACTTCACCAACTTCATTAACCTGGTTGGGCGTCGGTATATCTTGTTACGAGGTGAATTATCGAATTTTGAAAAATTAGTTTAATTTATTTCTCGTGTTTACGTGAAATTGATTTTACCATTTAAGAAAAAGAAATAATGATAAACGTTTTAATCCTTCGAAATATTAAATTCCCTGGGTAAGTGATATTTCTTTTCGGCTTCCGTTCGCGTGCACCTGACTGTTAAATTATATTTATTATTAACAATTATAAATTATAATTATTCAATTAACCCCACACCTTTTCAAACGGTAAAATATTAAATTGTACCGGGATCGTTTGCTTATTATTTATTTATCTTACTGAGTCTGCTGTACATCGCCAGGTTTTTTGGGGTTTTAATTAAATAATCTTTAAATTAATGTACGATAAAATGTACAGAAGAAACACGTGGGTAGAATATAAGATCTCTTGCTAATAAATGTACCATTCTATTTCCGATACTTTCTGTATCGTGTTTCAGTTAAGTCTGTTTCGCGAGGCAGAGCTGTCTCTACTAGAAGCAAATAGAATTGACAATTACAATCCGGACATGTGGGGCTATTTGTGTCTGTTGAACATGACGCTTCAAAGATACGACGAATTTTCACAGTGCTATTCTGAAATGATCAAAGTGAGTATGATGGTTCTTAAATATTTTTTTGAATTTAATACTCCAAGGGATATCGATAAGTATATCGATTTTTTTATTAAATAGTACTTTTATAAAATAACAAATTTAATGAGTCGTTCGAAATAAAATAATTGTATGCATGTGGTAACTGTAATTTAGAAAGTAAGACACTTGTTACTATTGCAGCTATTATTATTTTTATAAATATATCAAAATTAATGGTTTAAATGGTAGGTACAAAATAGACGAAATTTTACTAACAATCTTTATTGCTCCTTTTTTTTCCATTTTTTTTTTAAATAATAGAATAATCTTAAAAATAGAAAACTGTGGCTGAGAATAACGAACCTGATGGAGGCTTTGGATTACGCACCACCAAATTTAACAGAATCCGACGATCTTACCGACGATTATAGCACAGAGGAATTTCAGGAACGATTTGAGAATTAATGGCACCAGAATAAAACAAAGAAAAACGCACGAACTTGCAAAGAAAGGCAAATTACTGTTACTCGATTACAATAATGTTATTGTAAAATTAAACAAGATAACGAAACACAATAATTTTATATAGGAATTTTTTAATCGACATTAAAATACGACTTTGAATATCATATTTTTTAAAATAACTATTCTTTCCATTTGGCGAATTTCCTATCAATTCAAATTTCGCACACTTTAATTCATCTCAACAATCTGTTAATAACGTTAATAACGAACAAAAAAAAGCGGGTGTTAGTTTCTACACTTTCCGGTTGACCAACAAGATCAGAAACAAAAGGAACACTTTGCTCTACATGTGTCGTTCATTGTTCTATTTGTTGTTGAACTACATTTTACAAATTATTTCTCTACTTGAATCGTTTACAAGTTCGATACCGTTTTTATTTTTTCCGTCTGTTCATTCGAACTTATTACTTCAGCGGTGCATTTTTTCAGCCAATTGTTATCTCATTCCATAAATGAAAAAATATAACATAAAGCAAGAATGTAACAAAAGATCGTATAATAAAAAAAAAAGAAACGTGCAATAAATAATCTTTTAGTAAAAAGATGCAAATAAATTATATAAACTATAAAGTAACGTAACATTGCTCCTTGACTAAAATCAAATAAATATTGCGTATCATTTAATGATATTATACATATAGTATTTAAAATATTATAAGAATCTGCTTTTTCTTCTTTTTTTCTCTTTTTAAATCAACAATCAACGAAATATTGGTAGATCAGCTTTTCCCCCTTTATACATGCATATATATGTCAACCTCCAATATACAATTTAATCACTATAGCCAATTATAAAAATATAATTAGAGCGCGATATCTGAACAAACGTTCGTACTCTATTGTCGATTTATATAATATAAAATAGCAAGAAATACGTATTGTAGCTTTATCAATTTCTACGTATTATAAATAGCACTGTAGTGATTCACTTTTAGTGCGGTAATCCTTTGCGGTATTTTATATTTTTCGAAAGAAAAAAAAAAGAAATGAACAAGAAATAACAGAAAGCAAGCAGTACGTTCTATAAGAAGGAAAAGTAGCAGTGCTTTTCGTTTCATACATTATTACCAGTGTGTACAAAAAAGCAAGCTTTTGATTGAAAAAAAATCTAGTCATCGGTGCAAAGAATAATCGAAGTGAACCGCAAAGGATTAAGCAAATAACATTAATGATTGTGCGCAAGTAGTATCATCTGTTACAATGTTACGAAAATGCGTTACATTAAAAATATCTCACAGATACTTTTATCCAAAATCTTGTCAAACTTCAAAGTAGGACTTCAAAACTCTCGTCATCTTTCGATGAGCCGATCAATTAAACCTTCTTTTTTTTACTTCCGCAGTCATGCTGAAGTATTTTTGAAATGTAAATTAAATATTTTAGAAACAAAAAATTAACGTTCCCATACCTAGGAAGTAAAAAAAAAATCTAGCAGTACTCAGCATTTCCATAATCTTCATTTCTAATAGTACGTTAAAATAATCATTTTTAGTTGTAATGAGCATTAGAAATGTTACTAATATCAAAATGTACTGATGTTACGTGCATTATTGAGTATCAGTACGGTTTTTATTGCAACGGTTTACTATTCTCTTCATTTCCCTTCTCGTCTTTCTCAACGTTCACGTCCATAGTTTTCCCAAAATCTTGTTCCACAGACGTTTCACCTGCATCCACCTGACTACGAGTATTTTCTGAATTTACCTCGCTGTTATCAATCGTATCCTTTATTTTTTTATCAGACGATTCTTGATTTTCATCGATCCCTTTTATTTCCTCTGCCGACTCATTATTGCATACCGAGTGATTATTAATTTCTATCACAGAATTTGTTTGATCCTCCAACGAAGACACAGGATTATCCTTTAAGTCCTCCTGCGTACGTCGTTGTAAAATCGCTTCTCCTTCAATATTATCACAGTCATCGTTTACAAATTGCTTTGTATTTTCTTCGGACGATTGTGTATCACCTTGATTCGAAGAAGCTTCCTCTTCGTTAACAACACCATTCGGTTCTTGATTACTTTCATTTCGTACAAGTTGCTCGTCGGATTTATTATTATTTGGAACAAATTCCTCGGAAGACGTGTTACTAATTTCCTGCAAATCTTTTGCTACATTGTTCACAACTGCCTCTGGACACTCGTTCTTGTTATCAAAACTATTCTCATTTGTTTCGTCTTTGGCAACGGGCTGAAGATTATCTATATCAGAAGTCGAAAGCATTTCCTCGGTTTCTTTTTTTATCGAAGCTTCACTTGCAACCTCAACATTTGTTTGCCCATTTTCTCCATGGGATGTCTCGATTTCGTTGGATTTGTTTAACTGTAGAGTTTCATTATTTTCCATTGCAACATTATGATCAACATGATGTTCAATGCTGTCTTCAAGCTGTACCTCGTCAGAATTTGAAGGTTGCTGAGCTTCACATTTTTGCGGAACGTTCACAGTCAGAGAATCGTTATTTTTCGTTACTTTTACGTTCAATGTCACGGGTTTTGATGACTTCGTAGCTGGAGATTTTTGTTGATCCTTCTGCGGATAAGATCTGAATTCGTTTTCGTAGTACTTCTGTGAATTTCCATCGGTGTCCTCCTTCTTCGTTTCTCTCTTTTGATAGTGATACTTTGTCTCGTTTTCCTTCTTCTTTTGAGAATGAGTCCTCTTTAGGTTTGAGAACTTTTGATTATTGAAGTAAGTTCCCTTCGATTTGTCTTCGAATGATTGTTCACGAAGGAAAGTTTCGTCCTCAGGTGGCGGCAGATCGGCGTCCGAATGGCTGTACGTAACGCGAGTTCTTTGCCTTGGACCAACTCTTCCTGTACCAGCTATGCTTGGAGAGTTCACTAAAATTTACATTACAATATATTATGTAATTATTTGAAAAAGTCAATCATAATTTCTAAGCAATATTTTTTGTGTCCAATAAATATTATACAAATGAAAAGATACACATGGTACCTTTCACACTCATTACTTGACCCTTTGCTGAATTGTTCTGATTTACTGTTACTTTCAGGCTCTTCTCGGTTGCTACAACAGTTCTTTCCTCGGTAGTAGGAGAGACCGGAGTTTTCGGTGCCACTGTATTATTCCTATGTTGATCGTATGTATTATGCGACCGATTGTCATAGTTGCCGTAAAAATTCTTTTGCGATCCACGATGAGGAGGACGGCCTCCACCTCGACTGTAATTGGTATGTTCATTATCTGAAAGAAATCAATTTTAATTGCATCAGTTAGAAGCACAGAAATTTAAGAAAAAAGAAATCAGTCAAACATACTGTTAGAATGATATCTTCTATCCGAATCTTTGTGCTCTTTCTTCGCAAAGTCTCCTAACGTAGGCCGTGACACTTTCTTCGCTCCATCGTCTACAATATGTACCTGTAACATAAAGTCATTCTATTAACTATTGTGAATTGACGTGAATTATTTTCTCTCCCATAAAAAGCAAATCATAAATAATCAATATCGAGCTTGTTATGAAACTTTCTTCATACTTTGTCATTATCCCATTCTCTACGCCAATTGCCTTCTGCAGTTCTTTGTCTACTAATACGATCTTCGTCGATACGATTTCTCTCAGCTCTCCAAGCATCGTACCCCGGTTGAGTTTCATCTCTGTAATTTCCTTTATTTGGTCTATTATCCTACAAAAAAATGCAGATCCGGTTAAAGAAAGACCCCTGTGCACTTTACATACTTAACTGAATTTACGAATATTGTGTACTTTTTGGATAGCCTCCCTTCCAACTGTTTTCTTCCTGAAGCTGCCTCTTGTCGCTTTATGATGAGATCTGTTTCCACTGCTATCTTTTGCATTTTCACCACCGGGTTCTTCCCGCTCGGAATCTGCTAAAAAGTTGTATTTAGGATCCGGCGGCGGTCCTTCTCCCTATTTGTAATATTATGTTCTCAATAAAATATTATATTTTAATACCAAAGCATATCTTATTTTAAAATCCAGATAATCTGCTATTTAAATAATTGATGTATAATGTTGTTACACACTTGAGCGAAAGAATGAACTTTCTTCCCTTCTCCAGGATGAAATTGTGGTATATACTCGTGTTTCTCTTTGGTTGCTTTTGGTTTAGTTTTAGGAGGATTTGAAAATTCGGGCGGCTCTTTTCTCTCCGGCCAATCTGTCGAAGGCACCATTTGCACTAAAGCGTTTGACTTCGCTGCATTCTTCTTATCTTCCTCGACCTCCTAATTCGGATGAGAATAATTCATGATATCGTCAGAGAAAGAAAATATTTAGCCAACTGGTAAATGAAAAAATATACTCTGACGCCATATACATGTGGTGACCAGAAAAATCGTAATAAATATAGTATCAGAATATTTTGCATTTGAAAAGTTATAAAAACTTTGGGCGAAGAAATGTTTTAATGAAGCCCTTAAGGCGAACTACAAGCAGTGCGTAGGTTTTATAATTATACCTCGTATCTCCTTCTAATTTCTTCATTCTGCTGTCTAATTTTATTGATCTTTTCTTCAAGCGCACTAGATGCCATCTAAAGTATTATAAAAAAAAAAATTAGGGCGTAAACAAGGAAATTTCAATTATCAATTATACATATATGTATTGAGTAATTTTCCTTTTTGTATTAATTTTATTTTCCTTGAAAATAAAATTGTTTCAATGTCAAATTAAAAGGAAGCAGAAATAAAGGAAACGATGGATAGTACAAATGAAATAAATCAATCGCTATAAGTTCGATGTTTTAATCGACAAAGTAGGTAGATATTCGTGTCACGTTCTACCGTCCTACTTCAAAAGGGACTTCACATCCCGAATACCTATTTGATTAAATAATTATTAGGTATTTCCTACGTAATTTATCGCTGACAAAAAATATATACTTCAAGATTTTATCAAATTTTTCCATCTTTTACACTCGAGAACAATTCCCAAAAAGCATTCGACATCTTTTAACGAAGTAAGATTACTTAGCGGTAATTAATCTACCTACCGCTTAGCAGGTTAAGCAGTAAGTGAAATGGATCCGCTAATTAATCAAGTCGATTTAAACCCTTTTTAAAGTATAAATCTAACTGTGCCGATTACGTACGGGAAACCGATTTTTATCAAAAGTAAGCTTTTCCATATATAGACATGTTCGGGTGTATGTTAATTAATTTATGTATTAAATCGGGCGACTTTTTTTTACAATAGAAAATTTTTAATGGATACTTCATTACATTAATGAGATTATAATTTATGTAAAAATAGGTTAAACGTGTCTATAATCTTTTTGGTCAGAAATGTAGGTGTCTGTACGGGTTAATTGTTTCACGTAAAATATAATAAGTAATATTAAAATACTGGAAGGGAACGTACGATTGCAAGTAGCTGCAGTGTCGAGAAGAAAAACAATTAGAACATCACAAATGAACGATACGTTGTTTCAGTTCAAAATCGGCCACATATGTCACTATTTAAGCACTACCCTTATTTTTCCTAAGTAAGAGGGACACATTGACACCGCACGACACTTTACAGATGCCTCTCGATGCGGATAAGAAAATTACTAGTAGCGGTGGAAGTGGCTCAGTGGTTCTCATCGCGGGATTCATATTATTAATATTAATACTGCAATTTTCGAAAGACCGCAAAATTATATGTGTACTAATTAAATTTCAAATAAATGTTTTTTAATGCATTAGTCAGATACAGTTCGATGTTTTCTATAAAAAGGGTATTGCACCATGTATGTCGAAGAATTATTAGTGTAATTATTAGTGTGTTATTATTAGTGTAAATCGTTTTTACGTTGAACTTTTTCTGTGCATAAAGCTAACATTAATGAGAGAGTGATATGATTTCTTAGCAGTATTAAAGTTCAAGTATCATCTAAACATATTGGTAATCGGTGTACACGCGTATTGAGGACAGGTATTCTTAATTCCTTAATAAACGGTACACGTGTCCCGTGTACACTAGTATTTTATCACACGTTCAAAACCAAGTCATCTGTTATAAAATGTTAGTTATTCGTATGATATTAGTCTAAAGGAGCACTCCTGTCGCGAACCGGTCATGCGCAGAACATGTCGACTCTTCGGTGTTCTGCAATGTACAGACAATTTGGCAGCATTCAAATTTTGATACATACATAATTGTCAGTCAAATCGTAAAAACTATAAAAACTATGAATAACCGGAATTTCAAATTGTCTTTCATCTCAATAGACCGTGCTCTTTCGAGTGTCATATTCGCTGGAGAGTATAACCTATGACATAAATTTGTAAACATCGTCGAAAGCACGCAGAAAGTCGGCTTTCGATAAGGGAATCACTGTAAAACAATTTATAGGACGTTTTGCTTTTGGAAATGAAAATAACGAAATCCACCGTTATCCTCCTAGTCTTTGTGCTAATGCTATCAATATTTGTGGCAAATGTCGCCGATTTAATTAATGTTGATAATCACATATTAGACGATACCTTGCATTACAATGAGGCAAAGACGGAATGGTTGCAACCAAAATTTTATAATATCGGAACATCTTCCGATCGCTTAATTTGGTTTCTACAGGTTTGTATCTTTCCAATATTTCCTTTCGTTCATTCGTACGTTGTGCGTACACAATTGAATCAACCGCTATTCATAATCGTTGAAACTTTTAGATATCAGATATACATATAAGCGTATTTCAAGATCCACTTAGAGTAACAGAGCTAAAGGAATTTTGTAACGTCACTGTGGACACCATTAAACCTTCTGTTGTGCTGGCGTCAGGTAAATTTGATGTTTGTGATGTCTAAGATTGATCGTCGGTGATAATATGATTAAGTCTATGTAAAAGCTTTACGTTATCGTAGAATATTATGACGTTAACGAAAATAACGGAGTAATAATTTGGTAGGTGATCTTACGGATGCAAGAGCCAAAGATAAGATGGGATCGAAGCAGATATTAGAAGAATGGGAATATTACAAACATGTTTTAGATAATACAGAAGTTACCAAAAAAACACTTTGGTTAGACGTGAGAGGCAATCATGGTAGAAATGGTTAAACTAGAATTATTTACGATTCTGCAACATATCGTTACCTAATGTTACGTTAAATATATTCCAGATAATTTCAATGTGCTAACGCAGGAGTCGAAGAATAATTATTATTCAAACTATTCCATTCAAGGAAAGAAACATCCAAGATCTTATATGTACACTATAAATGTTGGATCCGAATTGTACACTTTCATCGCAATAGACGCTTGCTTGAAGCCTGGTCCGAGAAGGCCATTTAATTTTGTTGGCATGCTAGACGAGCATGAGATTAAAAGTATACGCTCCTTAGTGAATACATCGCAGGAAAATAACGCAGATTATATGATATGGTTTGGTCATTATCCTACGTCCTGCATATTATCCCATAGTGATACGGGCATCAGAAGTATAATAGGTAATAATTAGTGAAAGATATATATGCATATGTATTTACATACATACTGATGTACGGACAAAATTTTCGGCAATATAATTTAAATTGAGGTGCATTCTGGATTTGAAAGTATATTTACCTTGAAATATATTTTCAGGCAGGCACCAGGACAGCATGGTGTATCTCTGTGGGCATTATCATACACTTGGTGGAGCAGTACCCAATATGTACACGTTACAGCAAGCTGGATTTTTGGAGCTAGAGTTAGCGGATTGGAAAGATAATAGAATGTAAAGCACATTTTCTCTTGCACTGACTCCAATTATTTGCAGAAGCGATGCTAACACGGTGACTGCCGGCCAAATTTTTTCCAATAAATACATTTGCCACGATCTATAACAGTAATATTTTTGAAATAATAAAACTCTTCGGTGCTTTATGGTGTATTGGATCTCTTACAATACTACCGTAAACAGTAGCAGCATTGAAAGTTTTACAATTGATAGTCTTTATTTCATTCAAATTGTCCGATGAACACTACGGCAATCAACGTGTTACGTTTTTTAAAATAATTTCTGTGTATACAGTTTCTTTTTTTAACATATCATATGGAAAGAATCTGTAGTATTTTTTTGTAAGTACTAATTGTGTACTGTGCTTCGTTTCAGGTTTCGTTTGGGGGCTATAGATCACGGACAATTTTCTTTCATTGATATAAATCACAAACAATGGCCTGTGGTGTTAATCACTAATCCAAAGCATGCTTTATATACAATGCCTAGGAAAGAAAATTTAATATCTATTATAAAATCGACGCATATTAGGTAAAAGCTTTTGCAGTGAAATGTATGTGATTTAATGTTAAAATTGTACGTTAACTTTGAATTCTATCATTGTCCATTGCTTCGCTTTTTTAGGATATTGGCATTCTCAACAGCATTAATAAAAGATGTCGAAGTTCAATTAGATGCTGGAACTTGGTACAAATGTGAACACATTAAAGGACCTCTGTACACCTTGAAATGGAACACAACGAAGTACAGAAAAGGAATACACACTATTCGAGTAAAGTGAAATGTTTTCTTTTCGATCTGATTATTTTTCTATCTCCTTCGTCACAGTCTTAATAAGCTTACATTTACTACAATGATACTAACACGTTACATGCCAAAGAAGAAACTAAGCTTTTCGCTGAATTTTAAGTTCCTGGAGGAACGTAGAATAGAAATTTCGATAAATTTCTAACACTTTCGACCGAGTTTCCATGCGTTTTATTTCAATTGTATAGTAGAGAATATCTTTACGTGCATACTGAAAGTTTGACTTTCGCCACGGTTCTCCACAGTGCATAGAACGTATTAATAAGTCTCATATTATTCTACGTAACATTAGTAAGATGAAAATTAATTGTAGGTAAAAGTTTTGGATACAGACGGACGTAAGGCAATGGTAACACAACCATTTTCTCTTGATGGATCTCGTTTATCATTTCGTGTCCTACCTAGAATTATACTCATGTCTAATGTCAGCAGTATCGTAAGTAATACAATATGTTACCAAATAGTTATATTTGCACTAAAACTTGCATATTAACATGATTCTTTCTTCACCCAGTTTCAATTCTTATTCGGAACCGTCTTGGTCTTATTAGTAATCCCGTTATGTTTACTTCGTTTCCTTCATATATTATGCGAGAGTAAGTAAATTGCAGATAATGTTGCGCACATTTCTTGAAGACAGGATAAATACTTAAAGTCGCCGAGAAAAATCATTCACCGAATATATTTAGTAAATCGAGAAAATTATCTCTTTAATACCGTGAATATAATTAAGTAACAGATGAAGTATACTAGATAAACATAAAAGATAAATATAAATTTAATTCTGGTCTCTTTGAAATTGAGAACAATATTTAAAAGGCTATTAACTTTTTAACATAATACAAACTGTTACCTTTTTATTCAATTAAAATTAGAATATTTGTCTGTACAGGGAAACGAATACACCGACCAAGATGCAGAATAAAATTTTTTCAATTATGGCTTAGAAAATTATGGATATTATCCACTGTCGATCGCTTATTTTTTCCACTGGTGCTATATGCATTATATTTAACAGTTGGTACGTAATCAATAACCCATTGAACACTTAGAATCGAACGACACAATCAAACCTTTAGTTTCGATGTCAAAATAAAATAAGTATATTTTTCAAATGAATTATTTATATTTAAGGTCCATGGGCAGTTGGTGAAGTAATAGATAATCACACAGGTATCATTTTTGCGTGGGGAACGTTTATCGGGAACTCTTTCTTACCTGGTGCCTTTACCTATGCGTATGGATTTTTCCAATTATTTTCCTTCCATTTACCACTGATGCTAATCATAGCTAACAGAGTAGACAAACGGTAAGATAAAAAAAACCGATCGTGTTTATAATTAGCTTATCTTATATATATTTGTAATCGGAAGAGAAATATTATACACGCAATTATCAAGGACTTATATAATTTCACAGGCTACAAGATACTAAACCAAACGATAGACCTTTGTCCAAGATTTGTTTCTTCCTGCAATACTTACCGATAACGTTATTAATTATAATGCAAACCTGTATGGCTTATTTCTTCTGGTTGGCGTACGGAACATTAGCTACGATATTGTGTCCCTTACGCACTTGGGGTATTTTCATAGCAATCACGTTGTGGCATCAAGTAGATACAATGCCGCATTCGTGTCTAAGGTGAGTACGATATATTCACTCTTTGTATATTGAACGTGCTGAAGGCAAACAATAAGTACAGATGACACAAAGCAGATGATCAATTTTGCAGATATCATGCTACAGGAATTTATATCTGAGAAGAAATGATTTAAAGCGAATCTTTTCCAAATATTAAAAATTTTGACTCAAAACAGTACTATCTTTTTTTACAAGTAAATATATTATTAGTAAATTCGGTATTCCGGATAATCACGAATCGGTTAATCGAGATTCTACTGAACATTAAACTACAGTTAGAATAATAAAGTCACAGTTTAAATTATTTATTACGTAACATTATTAAGATTTATTATTTAGTTTTCGATTACTTTTTTTTCCACGCAGACTAATTGTTATTTCTTCTGTTCGAAGGTCTGCTGCAAGGATATGGTCTCCACTCGGTTGATTTATCTAAGGTATAACAACATACTACAAGAGTATTGCAAATTACGACTATTTATTTTCTATAACCGAAAGATTTACACGTTCTTACATATACATTAGTATATTCATAAAACTATATATGTATACATAGTATATATGTAAATTTTTTATCAACTTGTCTACTATATATATTAGATTTTAATAGACCATTACAAATTTCTTTTTTTCCCTAGAAAATGTAGAATATTGAATTTGATTTAATGAAAATTAACTTATCCCGCCAATCTGGATTAGCATAGGAATGGAATTTAAAAGCCATATTTCGTTGTTTTTCTTATGGAAACGAAATTGAAACAACTATGATTGTTATTTATAATTGTATATTACAATTAAATGAGTTCCTTTAAAGTGTGCCACAGAATTGAACGGTTGTTGGTGTTTCGAGAAAGACTGGTAATATTTATTATGCGATTGTGAATGTTTATTATTTAATTTCTATAATTTACACGCAATCGTATGAGTACGGGTAAATACACATTTCTCCTGGCATTTTACCTTACATTGGAACAATTTATTATTTTTAATAGTAATGGCTATGCTTCCAGTATTGTATTTCAGTTTCATGAAAGTATTGTAAAATATACTTATGTAAAGCATCTAACGCAAAATGGGCAGAATGTATTATTATTTATTTTATGTTGTGTGATAAGTCCTAACTACTAATGAAATTAAGACTTCAACTATAGAAATAAGAAGGGAAATGCAATCACGTACAATGTATAATTTATGTATGATGCAGTAAAGGAAAATATCCCTTTCCATCTTTAAAGCGAATCTTAAATATGAAGATATAATAATACTCTTAATCTAAGTTGCAGTCCTGTGATAAAAAAATCTAATGGGATTAAAAATTGAGTGTTATGAAGACGACGAATAATGAAATTTAATATTTTCAATGCATAGAAAAACTCATGATTTCTGTGAAAAGTAGGTTGTATTTATAAATTGGAAGTCACTGTAATTCTCCCTTATGTATATTATTATACAACCATATGTCGTTTTGGACAGTAAACCACCAGTATTCTGTTAGAAAGTAGACATTATTGCTATCCTATATTTTTCTACCACCTAATTGTTACTGTTCATGAATATGATCTCAGAACTGTAAATGTGATCTTAAGTAGACCAGTGATTCCCAATCATTAACGATCAAGAATTTCTTCCATAAATTGGCGAAAGATTAATATAATATTTAAAAATGCAATCGAAGAGTGTTTGTTTTGTGCGTTACAAAATATTATTAATTACTGGCGAATATATACAATTATTTTTCTATATCATAATTCCCAATGTAACGAAACTTCTTACACTTAATAATGTATTCGTTAGCATTATACTTTCCTTGTCCTTAAAGTTCATGATCATTGGGAATCATAATAATTAATTTAGTATTCGATATATTTTGTAAATCACTCATTAGAGGAACGGCAAATAACATTATTTTCAAACAATTGACGTAGAACATGAAACATGTTCTTAATCACTTGAATGATAAAAGTATTCTGCATATGTACAATGCGTCTATACAGTATGCATTACGATAAAGCATGTAAGTGTTAATAAATGTTATTAATAGCTTGAATAATCAATCGTCTCTAATATTATCGATTTTTCTCTATGTTCTTTGAAAAATACGTTTAATTGAAATCTTTCCTTTAATTCTGCTTAATAATATACATGCATGTATAGAATTTTCTAAAATTAATATTCAACAATATAGTAAACCATTTCATAAAGTGACTAAGAAAATTTTGGAGTGTGACAAGAAACTGAAATATGTGACTTAAAATACAAGTACTGTAACCTAATCCGGGGTTCGTAATGTAATTAAGCGTTATATATTGATCTGTAACATTTAATTAAAGAAAAGCAGAACGCAATCTGTCATAAACATCTATAAAGAATAATGAAGTATAAAATATATATTACACGTGTGTAGTTACGTGAAATATCTGGCCCATAGCTTTTCTACTGCAAATTATAATTCAAATCGAACCGCCGACACACGCCTACAATTTACAATTCAGATGCGCATGCGCAAGTAGGCGATTGAACTAAAGCAGAGTTACGTAGTATGTTCATTAGAATACCAAGATTTTGAAGTATGCACATTTAATTGACTTTTGCCGCTAAATCTAGTAATCGATTTGTAGATTCTCCTAAAGTGCGACAAAAGAAAAACGAGCAAATGGAAGCGAAAGAGGAAAAGTTTCCAGCACAATGGGCACTTGATCTTCTCGAACCCACTCCGCTAGATTACCAACCAAGTATTTTCGACCATTACATTACATTTTTAGCCGCTGTAACAGGTACAGGCGGTTCTCTGCTTAGAAATTATATGGCCAATAGACCTCTGCGGAGTCGTAAGTTAATAAAAATAGTTATGTTTATTATACGCCAAAACTAACCTAAAAATACTCACTATTACGAAATATGAATGACACTGTGTCGAATGTGTAGTCCACTTGGTCGGTTATTTTTCAGTAGGGACGATCGTACGCAGTACGAATCTTTATATTATCTGTTTGTTGTAGAACTATGACGATAATAAGATACTGTATACATATTTCTACGACAAATGGGTTTTCCTATCAATTATACATCTCGAATTTCTGTTTTCTTTTAACTACGTATTCCAGAAAAAACATGCAGTGGAAGGTTTTCTCTCTGGTATAAGAAACTGGTAACTCGAGATAGACTAAATTTGAAATGATAATATTAACCCTTTGACTGCGGACTGCCCAGACATGAAACTTGTCAATAACATGGTGCTTTAATTTAGATTTTTCTGGAAAAAAACACAGAGCAATAAGTGTATAATATCAGTTCAAAGAAAATATCTGCTCCTATAACTGCTGTTTGCTGCCGATGATAATCTAGCGTCCAGCACCCATATTCAATGTTCATAGTCAAAGGGTTAAAGACCACTGTGCTGTACGAATCATGCATAAACGAAACCCCTAAAGTATGAGAACAAAAGATATCTGTTGATAAAAAAGTTATTGACGCCTCTCTTTCGCCATTCGAATGAGTGTAAAATGTGAATGTTTTGTTCACAACTGGTGTTTCATATTGTTGAATACAGAATTCAATTAAATTATACTGTTTATGTTATTGCTGTAAATTATTGCTTCCAACAGACTTGTGTCATCCTTAATTTTGGGATTAAATGTAACCGATTCCATGTATTCAATTTTTAGATATGCATATAACTGTATTTACAACCGTGTGTGGTGGTATTCTTGGACATATTGCAACATTTGTGGGTACAGTGAAACGTGCAAGACGAGATGAATTAATGCGACATTATATAAAGCTTCATCCGGAACGTTTCCCTGAACCAGGTATACTACTAAACAATCATGCGACATCTTTCTGTTTGAGTAAAAAATAGCGCGTAATGTAAATATATGTTTGATGTTTTAGAGAATAAAAAATATGCAGATATATTTCGAGAATGGTTTCCAATACGTTAAAAAATTGGGATACCGTGAGAGACTATTGTAATGCTTTCATATACTAGTAAATGTAAAAATAAAGGTTGTAGATTATTATGTATGATAAAATGTATAGTGGTTTATTAATTTTTACTTTTACTTATATCTTTAATACTTTTACTTAAATCTATGGCCAAATTTTTTGAATGACTTCGATAGTTTTATAAATATTCAATGTCATGCTAACCATTCGCTAACTGAAAATTGAACTGAATAGTAAAAATAGAAAATAACGAATAGCGCTTATTTGCTCTATTCGACATAAGATTATTAATTTTTGTGAAGATTTCTGTACACTATAAACTACCCAACGGTTTATCTCATTATGGGTAAGAAGTAATCATTTTTCCGGACAAGGAATGATCACGAACGGTCAGACTCCGATTTTAATAAAACTTAGCAGGCTTGGAGAACAGAAAAAAATATTAGGTACGTATTTTTGGCACTTTAGGGGTTCAATTTTCGGCGGTGGTTTCACCCCTTATATTCGTATGTAATATTTTGGACTGTTCTTTAAACCTGCAAAGTTTTATTAAAATCGGGGTCTGACCGTTGGGGACCTTTCTTTGCGGGTAATAAAGTGGAGTAGTAAATCTTAAAGTATTCTTCAGGGATTCGAATTGTCCGAAAGTTTTGTTCATTGAAAACTGTAATG
Organism: Nomada lathburiana; assembly: GCA_963667235.1. Taxonomy (NCBI): domain Eukaryota; kingdom Metazoa; phylum Arthropoda; class Insecta; order Hymenoptera; family Apidae; genus Nomada; species Nomada lathburiana. The sequence continues at coordinate 9,430,995 of OY763897.1, read as the reverse complement.
CTATATTATTAGATAAAAATGGCTGTAGAAAGGAATACCATATCCTAAAAAGAAGTAACAATTATCTAAGTAAAATTACAAATGAAATAAATGCATATAATATTAAATAAATATACAAAACGGGATAAGTTGTATATTTCATAAAACTTTAATAAAAGTTCGTGGACTTGGATGAAAGTTAATATCTTAATTTACATCTCTGTTACAAATAGTTTGCTTAAGTACATTTTATCATTGTTAATATTCGTGATCTAACTGAAAATTGTATCTCTTATATTTGCCATTTTGTTTCGTAAATTCATTGCTTTCGTGGATATGTATTAATTTTTATTCCACGCTGTATTTAAATTGTAGAATTTTACATCTATTGCACGTTATTATTCGTGCAAACAACAACAAAGGAGAATCGACTGAATTCTTTCTAATTATGATTCTAGCTTAGAAAAATATTTATTTCCTCTCAGGATTATAATTATCATTGTATAATCCAGTTCCTTTCGAATCTCCTAGCCAGGGATATTTATTGGGGCATTCCCTGCACGTTTCTAAATACCTGAAAATGCATTTGTTATTTAAACTTTTAAGTGTCAAATTGTAAGATATTTTTTAACATGGAATTTTTACATAGTACACATGACGTTTGATGTACCTTGTTGTAGTGAAGTTAGATTCGTTAGGCTTGAAATCTAATGCACACTTATTCGCGTTGTTGCACGGCGGTCCAGGAATGTTTTCCTTCTTTTTACACGACCACCCATCAAAATTATTCAGAGCTTTTAGCGGCTTTGGATCGGTAATCCATGTAAGTGCTTGAGTAGCTGTTACGAAGTATACGTCTGGCCTGCGAAATATCGAAAAGTTTCTCTAAATACGTTTGCTTGTATAATATATGTGTAGTATATGCTTTTATAATAAAGCATTTGTTTAATTACTTATACACTTTATTTAAATTTCAATATAGCATAAAAGTTACTCGATGCTTACAATGTGACTGCCCAGTCCAAGAACTTAGCAAGACCACGTTCGAGTTCCTTTATTTGGAACCAATTAGTATGGAAGGGCATCATGTACGGTGCTCTGTTTTGTTCGTAGTAACGATTAAAATCTTCTTGCAACCACTCGAATACTTCTTCAGGGTCGTGATTATGAAGTACACACTGGTCCAAGTAAGGGCAATGCCCTCCTTCATAACTCTCAACATAATGGGCATTCAATGGTATTTCCCAAACACCTACAAACAAAATCAGACAGTTAGTCTTCTTCTCTTGTAGACGGTATCATATATTCCATTGTAGTACTAATAAAGTTGTGTTATTACTCGGGAATGATTTAGTCGGGCATGTGCCAGCTTTGCATTCATGTGGAATTTTGTAATCAAGAGTATAAGGCCAAATTGGCACTTTCAGCGGGGAAATTCCAATACTGCTGTCATATATGTATCCAAAATCTTCCAACACTTTGTACTGAGTATTTCGACCTGGCTTTAAATATGGAGCCCTCATGCCCACAATTTCGCTTCGCGAGATATTGCTAAAGTGCTTTAATATCTCTCGCATTCCTATCATTTCTCCAACCCATTCTTCGTATCCTTTATCTTCCAAACCTTTTTGTAATCTAAAAACATTCGATACGGTACACATTAAGTATTATAATTTAACGTAAATAGAAATCTGTCTAGTATAGTTTTAATTGCTGTCTTCAACTGAAAGGGAGATCGATCCATTTGTAGACAACTTTAGTAAAGAAACACTACTCATTAATACTCACGATATAGTTTCAGTGGCGATTTCATGACCATCGTGAGCCAAGCTTTGAGCCATATTGTAATTACAGTATTCATGAGAAATGAAGAAAGTGCCTTTCAACGGGCAGTTGTTAGGATTTAATCGATCGGTGGCAAATATTTTTTGGTAGTGATCGAAGTTATTATGATTTATTGCTCCATCGAATGTCATTAATATCATTTGCGGTGTCTGTAATTGAAGAGATTATATATTGTTACGGTGAAGCCACATTTTTTAGAATGACGAAAGAAAGTTCACCAACTTCATCTGGGTGAAGGCCACCAGGAATCAATGTGCCGTCCCTTGAGCAGAAACAATAAGGTAATTGGCAATTTGCAGGATCGCATCTTTCAGCCAAATCAGTCGGTGGTTCAGTAACGGGAGCTGGAGCTGTTAATTAGAAAATAAGAAGTTGGTGTAGTACAAAAATAGTGAGACAGTTGTTTTAAAGAAAATAGAGAAACTCACTTGTAGGGATAGGTCCGCATCTAGCTTCGTTTTTAAATGTACAGAATTTACTAATATCATCAAAATGTAAACCCGATGGACACCTGTTTAGATACGGATAGCCGTCCACGCACTAGTGAAAACACATATAAATATAATTAATAATGATAGTAATAGTTAGCAGGAAGTCTGATCTTTTGAGAAATGATATTAGCATTACAAAGTTTTGGAAAATTGTATTTCAATTTCAGTAAATACCTGGTAAAATCTTCTACATGTCGCTGGATCTGCAAAGTTGCCATTGCCTTGGCCTTCGGGGCATGTGAATTCTTCATCTTTCTTTTCTTCTTCTTTCTTACCGTTTTTCTGGCCACAAACTATAAAATAAATCGCATACCAATTGCATTATTGTATTAATGGAATATAATCGCTATTTCAAATATCATTTGCAATATATAATTATATAAGTCTAAATTAATTCTCAGTCAAATTAATTATATAATTATGTATTGCTAATGTTTCTGAAGACTATAGAAACCGTTAGTTATAATTGCGTACTCCTCTATTATACTTAATATTATTTCTGGAACAATATTTAAAAATATTTTGTCTAATTTAAAGAATGCATTTATTTATTATTATTAATTTCATGTAAAGTGTAAATAATCTAAAAAATTCCGAAGAGCAATAATTAGTTAATGATAAAAGGATATAATGTGGATCTTCGAGATCTCGCAATGAAAGCGAAAGGTCAGGGTTGAAGATCCTTATAAAATCTCATTGAGACGAGTATACATATATATTTCTACTCTTTCACGTCGAACTTTCGACTATTCAGATTCTTTATTTCGATTCAGAGCTAAATATAATAGCCCATTACGACATTTGAAGATATTCCATTTCGAGAAATAATATTTTATAACAGTGACGAAATCTTATTTCCCTTTACTAAAGAAGAAAAAAATGTTATATGTATAAACATACATCTTGTAAAACTTTATTAAAAAATTCTAACACAATACGAACTACGAAGGGAACCGTAACGAACTTCCAGTTTCTGTGATACAATGTAGGAATAGATCAGCAATAAGTTAGCATAAGTTCCACAGTAGAGTAATAAATTCGCAGTAATAAAATTGAAAGAAATTCATTTGGACATTTTTCGACATTGAAGAAGAAGTATTTAAAATCATCGGTTCATGCATTAACGGTTGCAGTGTAGATTTTAGATTGTATAGATAGTCGTTAAATTCCTTGTAGGTTCATTGAAATTGTGAGACACTCGATTTTACGACCCATAGAAGTCATTCGAGAATCGGTTTGCGTTCAATGCATACATGTACTTGTACGTCGACAAGAGCAAAGTTAAAATGTGCAGAGTACACAGTCAGCGACAAGTGTTTATAGAAAATGCGCAAGAGAAATTCCATGAGTATCATTGACAAGACTGTCGAGAAAGTGGGTACTATGGTAGAGAAAAGATTTCAATGTATAGAAGTACAATATACGTATAAATGTTTGCATTCAAAAGTAACGCATTAATATATCGATATCCTTTCTTCTTCGAGCAGCAGAGAAGAATTTACATGTAACTACCGCTGTACTCGTGAAATTTTCAAACGTAATATTACCGATAGTAGTCTTAAATGACTTTTGAAATTGACAAGCACAAAACACCTTAAGACGTGGCGCAACTTATATCAATTCTCGATTGTCTATTCAAAAAATACTTTACCATTTATTTATTTATTTAAGCATACGGGATTTCATTCTCTTATCTTAACAACAGATTTTTATTCTTCACTGCTGAGAGAAATCTTGCATTTCATCAATGAAAAGATGAAATTCCTAACTTTGTATGCTAAGTAAATATAACTTCAAGAATGCAGTGAGAACTTTGATCACATGAAAAGGTGCTTGTTCTGAAATAATGACTAAGAAAATGATATGAAGTATGCAAAGTATGCGATGTCTCCAAATCATCAGTTTTTATTCGTTCTACCGGTCGATATGTCGTCATTAAGCTGTCTGGGCGTTCTAGAGACGATCGTGTTCTACTATAATCGTGCTGGGAATCCATAATTACAGGAATACGTTTTATTCCAGACGTGAACTGTAAAAGGGCGTAACCAGGCGCCATTCTGTCGTTACTTGTTCTTGACGCATGATTTCTTTGAAATAAATTGACTGCTCAACAAAACAAAAACGTTATTGCCTTAAAAGTACTACAAAGTTTATATCTATTCGATTGCATACAAATTTACCAAATTGTTCTAACACTAAATAATTTTTCTATTTATTTCTTAATGTATTGTAAAGTTCGATGTCCATAAGCTTCTCAGTTTTTTTTTTAATTAAGGTAAAGAAAAATTCCAATGAAGCAAGGAATTGGAGAAATGATAAAAGAAATTTAAAGTGAAAGAAAAAGCACATGCGCGGCCATGATCGAGCCATCGAATCAGGAAATGCCGCATGGTCGGCGGACATTTAATTCGATGGGGGAAGATTCAGATTCGAACACGTTGAAATCTTGTGCAGAGGAACTCCGAGGAGAAAGTAGTATCCCAAGAAGATACGTCCCTACAATCTTACAATAAACGTAAGCACACAACGCGCATCGTATTTCTTATGAAATACATGGACACTTTTGACATACTAGTAAATTACAATTATTTGACCATCGATATTAGTACAACAAGTAAACTGAATTATTAACAAATAAGTCTATGTATGTCTGTTACGAGAACCGATTTATGTAACCACACTGATACAGTGAAATTACAAGTTCCATCAAAGAATGTCCTAGATGCCAATAACAAAATATAATTTGGTAAATTCTTTGCACCAAATGTAATACAGATGTAAGAATTATCATCGCCAGTGGGCATTATATCTCTAAAGAATTCAAACAATTATTCAAGGCACATGCGTGTGCATGAATGTCAAAAAAAGATCGGGTCGACGGCAAAGTGGAAAGTGAAGGTACTGCTCTGGCAATGACGTTGTGGTAAATCGTTCAGGTGCAACATTTCCATCGCATACTGCCACGAGACTACGGTACACCATACACGTAAATGTATGAAGCTTATGTAAACGGCAGTGAAACCACCGACGGAGAACCTAATTTAACGACGCATCTCCCGTGTCGGCTGGTTCATTGCTTCCTGCGACTTCTTATTCTTTTTTTTTATCTGTGTCATCTTTATTTACGACACCAGCTCCCGCTATAAAGATAGGAACTTTCAGTAGAAATGTTGTTTTTTTTAAATTTATTATTTATTGGAAATTTTCTTATTCCGATTCTTAACGCGTGAAATATATATTTTGTGTACGTTATTAAGTTTAAGTTAATTTTACTTATATTCATGAAACTTTATAGCGACAAAATATCTACAGATTCAAGATCTTATAGAAAATTTATATGTAGGTTTCAAATATGGTGGTACATAACGGTGTCTCAGGATTTTCTGGTGACCATGCGTCCATTTATCTTATGAATAGAGATGATTAAAAATATTTACACCGCTTCCATTGCACATCAAATCTAAATTACCTTTTCTTTCGAACTTTCTCTTTTTTTTCTATACATTTTTTTTTATAAATTTCTTAATAATGCTATAAACGACATACATTGTACACCATCTTAAAGAAAACGCTAGCAAGTTTCGACGAAGAACTCTGGGATACCATGTGTACAGTAGAACAATCAATTATACGAACGATAATACGAACAATTTTATAGAATGTATTGTTATTAAAAATTACGATAATCACATACTTTATTAATAACAATAATATACTATTCACGCAGTGGGTCAAGGAATATCCTTGAATTCAAATAACGGGAGAAGTGGTCGATCAACGTCGATTTTATAGTAACGGTAAATCACGAAACACTTTTCTTCATCATTATTAGACATTTACATATTGATCGTCCTCTTCAATGATTATTGAAATGAAATTATACTGAGTTGGACGCAACTTCTATTCTTTTTAATTAGTCCATGATTGTAAACGAAGGAAATGCAAATTAATAGGAGAATGTCTACAGAAGGCCATTCTTTCATTATATCTACGTTTCTAACAATCCTCTACTACTATAACGATTACTTCGATCATTATTCTAAGCGCAAACAATTCAATAAACAGTTCCATAGAAACTGGTACAAGCATAACAAGATTTTACTGTGTGTAATATCATTGTTGCTTTTATATTTATTAGTGAAACTTTCAGAGTATTCTTTTACCTTGTTTCTTTTATTCGCAAATATATTGCTTGCGCTATTTACGGCATTGCCTTTAAATAAATACATTATCAATTTCTAAACATTCCATGACTAAAATCAAATGAAGAAATATGGAAAATTACAATTTCAACGAAGAACGTTCCCTATATCGATTCAGAAACTGGTCCCCATAAAACCTTTCCGTTTACATTATCCCACCCGTTTCAAAAGAAATCTCGACAATGCCCCAAAATCTCCCTCAAAAATGAAAGTTTCAATGGCCTAACACATTAAACCTCTATATTTTTAGAAAATCTTCAGGAAAAACATTTCGAATCGCAGAATTTCTCTTATTCTAACGAAAGATCACAAAAAATTCAGATAGAAGGAGGCAGGAGTTTCAGGAGAGATCGGCCAACAGATTCGATCTCTCGATCGATCTCTCTTCCGAACGAGCAGCTGTGTTTTCCTACCTGCGGCGATGGTGATCAGGACGATGCAGAGCAGCAATCGACTCCTCCTCGGCGTCATCCTTCAGGTCAAGAAAATCTTCTTTCCAGTTCCCGATCTCTTCAAGTTTCACAGCACTGTTTCACCGAAAGGGAAGATTTTTTTCTAGGCTCGTGGTGCACGAGCACACTCGTCATCAATGGAACACTGGGAGAAAGAAGGTGTCACGACACTGCTGCCCAGGGTTCGCCAGCAATGCCGTCTGCCACGGTTACGGGAGTCGGAAACCGGACGGTAGGAACCATTCTTAGCTCATTGGCTGACCACTTTCTACCACCGCCCGGTTGCCTGAGAAATCATCGCTTTTATTCGCGTTAGAACAGACAGTGGTTCCGTGTAACGCCGACAGAAAGTTTGGATTTTTTGATGATTTTCAGGAATTCCACGGACGATCTCCTGCTAGATTCCTAAGCTCGACGCGGAATCGATGAGATTAAGTCTGAGATTTTATGGGTGATGTGGATTTTATTTTTTATGGAAGCTCGACAGGATCGTTTGGATTAAATTTCACGTTTTTTGGATGATGTGGATTACCTTTAATACTTTTTTCTTCTTTTTTGTCTTCTTCTTTGAGGAACATTTTTGGGTTGTTTCTTTGTAACGTTGAATGAGAAAATTGGAGGTGTAGAGGATACTGTGAGATTACAGGGTTTTCTCTTGGTATTTTTAATTTGTTTAATTCGAGATTTGGATTTTTAGTACAGTCCCTTATTCTATTTATTTATTTATATGTACGTATAAATATTTTTAGGTATACTGTCTCCCTTTCCATTTAACAGTTCATAATAATTGAACTTTAAGACCTCTTATTAATTTTATAGAAAGTTGAGCACAACAAATTTCATCAGCACTATGTCGCCATACCGAAGATGGTTTTGTGTTTCGTTTTATTTCATCAAATCTTTAAACTCTGTTGAACTGTGTTAACGGTTTTCTTTTAAGTTTTCATAAGTAAAAGCGGATATATATTTAATTTGAGCAGTAACAATTTATTATTAGATAACATATATACTGTGTGACAATACAGCGTAAAAAAATATTTCTTTATTTAATTAGTATGTACATGCACATAATAACACAATTCAACGAATTATTAATAATAAATAGAAGTAAAAAATGTATTCAGTAAATTAACGTAGGAGAAACTGTAGGGAAAAAAACATAAAAGTGTTCGATTCAAAGTTCGATCTTAGCCATCTTTGGTCCTCTCCTTTGTTTGTCTCTTTTCATCGATTTCTTTTTCTTTGTGACTTCTTTATTCTTTTGGGATTCAGCTGGCTGCCAATAAGGATTGAAGTATCCCGGTTCTCGTTCGATAATATTTAGTTCTTGAGACGTTAAATGAATCCTATTCACTGTCTCCGTATCCAACAGATATCTCGTCCGATTTGTGAAATTTAAAGACCAGCGTATGATCGGTTTCCATTTTTCTTTCATCTTCAGCACACGATGTACAAAGTGAGGAAAGTGAAGAAGGATATCGCCAAATAGTGCTGTATTTTCTAATGTAGTAGATACGGCTAAAAAAATATGTAGTGTTTTTTTAATTTCACAAAGAGGAAAATGTTGACATTTCTAATACGCTTATGTATGTGTACATTCTTAAAGAAAAATTAGAAACAAATGTCCTGGTTCAATTACCACTTTGTATAGTAACATTTCGTGGCAATGATTTGTCATCCGGATTAAAACCCCCGTTCTCGATTATTGTTTTACTGGTCTCCATCACTTCGACCATCTTTTCACCAAGAACCGTGATCATTTTGTACAGGCGTTCATAGCTGTCTAGTCTCTGAAGCCGTTTTATGGCTTCCGTATGCTCCTTGCGCTGATAGCTGAATGATTTTTTGACTAATACGATCTTGGTTAAGGAATTATTACAGTTCAATTGACTTATACAACAATATTACTCTACACTTCAGTCACTATAATGTTAATGTTAATTAATATTATAATAATATAATATTAATGTTATAATAATATAATATTATAATAATATAATATTAATATTATAATAATATTATATGTCAATATCATAATGTTATAATATTCACTATTGTGATAAATATAATACTGCGATAAATACGATAATATTCATCTGCGGTCTTTGTATAGAACGAAGGCTGTAAAAGTAGAAAGAGAATAAAAGGCAATGAATAGAATGTAACAAAACACGGTTCTTCCAATCGAACATAAATATTTACGCTCATATTCTTTTGAGATACACAATTTACGATAAATGAAGGTAAATTGTAGTTTCAACGGATACATAATTCTTCGTAGACTTCGATTCCAGACGAACCATTATTTTGCGGCTTCCCGCTTATTTGTTCATTTTCTGCGGCCGGTGAGATGTTCTGCGCATGCGCGGTACATGTCAACACTGACACGACTGCAATGTAAACGAGAACGCGTGGCATCTCGATGAATAAAGAACCAATTTTAAAATACAAAATAATGTAAGAACGAGATATACTCATACGTAAATGTGAGGACATGTATTTCGAAATTTCCAATAAACTTTATACTTTCCCAGGAGATATTAATAATACGGTCTTAACCATCCTTTCAATCGACAAAGTAAACCACAAATATACAAACGCGACACCAGCGACACTGCTGCCATCTATAAATTTTCATATATCGAATGTGTCAATGTTAATGTCGATTTACCCGAAAGTAATGGAAAAATCTACATTTGCCTCGTAATTATGCGACTTGCAACGATATTTACATTCTGATGCGTGTGCACAATTTTCAAATTTTTGTTTATTAACATTTGCTGCCGAATGGTTTTTAAGTCGCATGAGCTTACAGTACAGTACTAGCAGCAACCTTCGAGCAATAAAGGAAATATTAGATGACGATATAATTTACTACTGCGTGCTATTGGCAACGATCTAATTTCTGATATGACAGTAACATATTTCCACTTAATATCTGCGTAACATATTTAATGACTTCGTAATATCGTGCTTAATTGTCGGCAACAAACATGGCAGCGACAGATGACACAAAATTCGATGTAAGTCTGTTTGTAACATTTTATGTTAATCTCTGTTCATTTCTGCTAAATATGATCAATTATTACCATTACATTATCGTGTAATTCGAACTTTCGAAGGAGCTATGTTAATTATTTGTTTATGCTTATGATCAATGTAATGACTTCTAATGCAACACTTTCATTTTAAGTTTAAAGTTACCGTAGAATATGCCGATCCTCAGAATATCGAGGGCGAACTGACAGTCGGATCCAAACAGAAATCAAATCTTGGAGAACCAGGATTTAATACGTTAGACGAACCAATCAAGGACACAATTGTAAGTTTGTACGAGTTGTATTCTTATAAGCGAATTGTTTTAAGGTAAAGGTAGTGTATGGGTAGGCCTCGATTAATTCGAGATCAAATGGTGGGATATTAAATTATGTGGGAATCATCAAATGTTATCAGATTGCATTTAATGCAATCAATAATTTATTTAACACGAGGCTTGCAAGACTTTTTTTTATTCAGTACAATTGTGGACAGATTTAGTCTTTTGTGACAATGCATAAACCATCTCTGAACTTCTTCTGTGACATTAGTCACGCCGACGCATGTGAAATTATTATTATTAATTGTCTTGTTTTTTATGTACATACGTATGTACATATAGCTCAGGGATGTCAGAGCGGTAGGCAAAAAGTTTTATCATGTTTTGTATCCCAAGGAGAAGAAAAGTTTGTTAAAAGAATGTAAGCATTATAAATTATATTATATCTATATTTTTTTGTTACTTTATAATTAATACAAAATATTTATAATTCCAGGGGATCTGTGGGGACCATTAGTATTATGCACATTTATGGCAATGTATGTTAAATATTATTATATTTATTAATAAACTTTATAATTGTGTTTATTAACTCTTTGTTATAACTCTTTGTTATTATTGCAGGATATTACAAGGTTCCTCTGACACAGCAAATAATTTTAATGATGGGGGACCAGAATTTGCAGAGGTTTTTGTAATTGTATGGATTGGATCCATGGTTGTTACGTTAAATTCTAAACTGCTGGGTGGTAATATGTAAGTATTAATTCTATTGTGTCAAATATCAAACAATCCTTTGATATTAACGCATACTGCAGTCTATTGCGCGAAATTTGTGTGCATTGACAAATTATTATGCATAATTATGTGTTAATGAAATTTACATAGACCGATAGAAATTGTTTAAAAATTTTTAGCTATGATCTATATACTTAAAGTGGATTGAAGCTACAAGTTTTTACCTATTTTGTGTACCGATGTACTTAAAAAGAATTCGATATTTACAATTTAAAATATCTAAAATATTGTAAAAAAAAACAGATCGAAAGATCGTGCATTTCGTTATGTTTGAAACCTATTTTAATGTGTTGTAGATCTTTCTTCCAAAGTATTTGCGTCTTAGGATACTGTTTGTTGCCAACTGCCATTGCCCTAACTTTGTGTAGAATCATATTAATGGCAGAACAGACTACCTTCTTATTTAGTCTAAGATTTATTATCACTATGATTGGATTTATATGGGCAACCTATGGTTAGTATTATTTTCCACGTAATATAAATCTTGGCATGTCTAAGTTCACGTTCCTCTCGATTCTATCGATTCGAAAATATGATTTGTATATATTTTAGCATCGATGGCATTCCTTGGCGACAGTCAACCAGTAGGAAGGAAAGCTTTAGCTGTATACCCAATATTTTTATTCTATTTTGTTATTTCATGGTTGGTTGTATCGCATACTACATAAAACGAGATATAAATTAATCGTAATATCGCAAGACTGTAAATTGTTTCATAACTGTGCACAAAGTAAGAAGGAAATTGAGAATTCGTCGAAGTCATTGAGTAAATTTTAATTTGAAATTCATAAAATTGAACTTTATACTCCCTGGTAGAAATATAGTGTGATCGTAAAATCGTAAAATCTTTAAATTACGATCACATTGTTTTTCTTCCACCGATTATACATCTTCTGTTAAGATATTGTAGATAAAACTTACTGTAGATTATTATATTATTTATTATCATAAACTTTAGAGAACCATAAGTTTGTATGTCACTCACAATTACTTACCTACGAAATATGCACATGTAAGCATAAAATACTGGGGTAGTACCTAAAATTATTGTCAGATTGTTATAATTTGATATATAACATTGATAAAAGAAACTGAATTATAATGAAACACAAGAGAGATAAACAATTTTTACTTACACTCATTTGAAACAATTACCGTTCGATGTGTAGAATGTACAGTTTGAAATAGTATTATAATTATTATTGACTTTTTTATTATATTCGAACATTCCCTTTTATAATCTTCATTTATTCCTCGATCAATTAAATACATTAACAAAAAATGGAACAGTATCAGGCCACGTGGTTTGTACTCTTTGCACATACATACATATATTATGTACATAATAATGTTATTTGTAACATTCAAATAAAACGTCAATAAAATAGTAGATTTTACATGATGTGAGTGAATTCTGTCTCCTCATGGATTAGTTCATATATGCGAGAAATATCTTTCTAATTTACTTAAAATATATTTACTACCGCAATGATTAGGATAAGCACTCAAAGACTTTTGTACGGCAATGTAACTTGTCTGAAGATCACCGACCTGATGAAATTTGAAACAGTTGTAACACAATGTTAGACAAAGGTACATATTAATGAAATATGCAACGGGTTATTACCTCGTAAGCTAAGTAAGCGCTATTAAAATGAGGTTCATAAACAAAATTGGCTATGTTGGCGGCAGCATGAAAATACGTTCTCGCAGCAGTTACGTTTCCATTTCGTATTTGTATGACTCCAAGATTATTGTACGCCAAGGCATGTCTATTGTCACTAACGATAGCCAGTTTTAAACATTCTTCCGCCATTGTTATGTCACCTATTGTCTAAGATAAAGATATCTTTAAGTACTTGTTATTAATTAGTACTACATTCTTTATACATTAACTAATACTTGTATAAAGAATTTAAGTATGGAAGAAATAATTTTCATTACTACCATTAAAACCAAATATTAGAAAGTTCTCCATTACATACAAGAGCGATATGAGAAACGTTGTACCACACGTCTGCTATATTTTCATCCGTGGAAAGACTAATTGCCCTCTCGAAACAAGATATGACATGGTCGTACTGCTGGGAATAAAAGCAGCATAATCCGAGATTATTGAACAATTCAGCGTTGTATACACCCATCTGTAGTAACCGTCTATTTAAATAAGAAACGTTATAAACGTAATATGTAATTTTTAATTATTTCTGATCGTTCTATATGCACACTTGTGTTCACCTGTAATATCGTAAAGCCAATTCCGGTTGATCATTATAAAAATGATGCATTCCAATACTAGCTATCCCTTCTGTATGAGAAGCATCTTCTTGAACAATTATCCTGTAGTACTTTAACGACATACTGGAATTGTTCAGACCGTCGAATATACGTCCCATTTCAGTTAGAATATTCACATCGTTAGTAAAATAGTCAAGCCCCTTTTTACACGTTTCTAATGCTGCTAACGGTTGATCAAGTCTAATGTATACTCTAATTAGTCGTAAGACTACTTCGATTGTTTTGCAGTCTTTCAACGCAGATTTAAATTGCTCCTCTGCGTCTCTCACTAAACCTAAACTGTAATAACATTTTCCAAGTTGTACTTTCCACCACCAATCCTTATACTGACAAGCCTGCGTCGCTTGAACAGCCAAGTCTAGTGCCTGTGTACAATATTGTGATTTTTTCAAGAAACATTATAATGTACTATTTTCAGAAATAATTAGGTACGAACTTTGAATGAAACTTAAAACGTACTTACATATCGTACATCGTGTTCGTGGTAATATATGTACTCGAACAGCGGTTTAGCAATGCTTGGTTGACCAGCATATTTAGAAATATTTAATCGTGATAGTTGTATAAATGGTCCTCCAGGCTCTGTTAACATGGACGCTGTGCCTAATCTATGTAATATATTCTTATTAAATCTTTGCACTTAAGTGCAATGAAGTCTTCAAAGCTTCAGTTTTGTTTCTGCTATTCAGTTATTCAAAACAGTGTCTACCTAACATTTCGACTGGCACTTGCTGTAATTGGTCTAGCTGTCATAGCTGTTCTGGGTGTTCTTAAAGTTTGTTCCATGGATTGAGACATAGATGCTTGTGTAGCTGGACGTACAACCCCTGTGAGTGGTCTACCTTTAAAGTAAACCATTTTTTTTTTTATATTAAAACTGTGTTTGCTCCTTTTCCAGATGTTTCAAGTTATTTTTATATTTTGACGACAAACCATATTGTGTTTTAGGTCGAATACATTGTCCTGTGTGAGAAGTACCAGGATTCTTTAAAGACGTTCCCGGTCTAGGCATAGAAGATATTGTATAATTGTCTAATAGACTTTCTGCAATTCCTTCTTCTTCACCTTCTATATCATCTACATACACTTGCAATGTTAAGGCACGCATTTTTAATACCCATACAGCCTGCAAGGAAAACCATTGTATTTTTCCATGTGTACGGAGATTTGGTTCATATTAATGAGATTTAAATTTCTACCTGATCAAGGGGATTCTTTCTTAACAGATTTGTACAAATTGTCGCACATTCTTCGTATTTTCCTCTACTAAACAGACTTAATGCTTTAAATAACTCCATAGTTTTATTTAAAAAAAAGTAATAATAGAAATGTTCATGTAGCTTTAAGGGAAAGATAGCATTTTAAAAGAGTATACTATTGTACCTGAATACATCTAACTGTACAGTACTCATAAATGAATTTTCTGTGCATGTATAGTTATTGATTATTTTGCTTGTATACCCTACTTCTATAGATTAGAGCTGAAACCAACTACTTTTTAGAAATACAGTTCGAATTAATATTAAGATTAAATTATACATTTGGTATCATACTAATGTATAATTTAAAAAATTAGCATTTTATGTATTTTTGTATTATGAATACATACTATTCTACTATATATTTTTGTTATGACATCCTCTACGTTTAATTATAATTGATGTATATTTGCCATATATATTTATATTATAATATGAAACAGTCTTGATTAAAACGAAAATATAAGCTTATAATTGTACAAAATGAATTTTGTTTTAAAAATAACAAGGCACTATCTTATAATTTCACTCAATTTTGTATATGTCAAAATCTGAGGAAGAAAATAAACATTATCCATATCTGTTTTCTATTTATATTTTGTACAACTTATAGCTACTATTATAGGCTATGTTATAATTTATAGAAATTGTAAATATGGAAGACTTAGATTATCAAGATTCCAGGTTGGTGTACAATTCAATTACTTCAATATTTAGCAAAAAAATATTAATTGCTTCATGTATCATATATATATTTTGTTTCTAGCATTCAAGAAGCCTTTAACGATTTCTTCAAATTGAAAAGTATAGAAGAACAATGTACAGAAACATCTTTGATACAGTTGCATGAAGCTTTTTTGGTATATAAGAAGAGACAAATTATTTTACAATGTGTTTAATCATTATTTTATTTTCCATACTATGATCAATATGTATGATCAATAAAATAACTCTAACTTTATCATGCCAATACTTAGACTTCACAAAATGAAGAAATGAATTTGGATCAATTATTCGATGCTTTCGAAAATATATTACACATTGAAATGTCCGAAGATGAATTCAAAATTCTATTTAAAAAAGTAAAAATGTAGATTTTTATTATTCTACTGTGTAATTAGTATTTGTCAGTCTATACAAATACACTGTATATATCGATTTATAAATTTTAGATGAACTTAAAGAGAGATGGAAAAATAACGTGGAATGAGTTTGTTTCGTATTTATTAGTGGAATTTCAGAAAAAGGATACCAGCTTACAGTGGAAGATATTGAAACTCCCAATAACTGATACTCCACATCTTTTAAAATCACATCATCGTACTCCTATACATAAAATTATGTATTGCCCCGTAGTGTTACCTGTACAAATATATTTACATATAATATACTTGCAGAACAACTTCAAATGGAATTTAAACTTTATGTATCATCTAAAAGCTAAAAAATACAACAGCGTGGCAACAAAATTCAAGACTACCTAATTAATAAAGTTATTCGCACGAAAAGCATAAAGTTTAAATGCTCAAAACGATCGATAATTATTTTATTCGGCATATTTATTACAGAATATAGATCTTTAGTTGTAACTTTATGAATATTACTCATAGGACAGAACTTCAAGCTTCGAGAGAGGTAGCTATTTAACAGTAACTAAGGAAGGAATTATAAATTATTGGTCATTGGATTTAGAGTACGAACGTAGCGTTCAATCTGTAAATCGTTAGTATTTCGATCCTGAATTTCTTAAGTATATATATGTCTCAACTTATGTTCCATACCGTTTATTTTTACAGCATGTTTGAAAGTCCAACAAACTTTAATAACCGATATGATAGTATTGCCCGATGTACAAATAGTATGCACTAGTTCTACCGAATACGATTTGCGATTTTACGATACAGTAGCAAGAAAATTTGACCTTCGAATTATGGTTTGTTATATTCTCTAATTAAACATTAATAATGAGTTGAAGAAACTCGCGCTTACAACAGAATTTTTATGCCCTAGATATCGGGGTTCGAGAATGCAATCGTTTGTATGAACTACTACTTTAGTAAGAATATTAAAGAAGACTCGTATATTGCGCTTGGAGACATGAGTGGGTCTGTTAAGATAATGTCTTTTAGTCCTGTGGAGAGGGGACCGTTTAAACAGGAACCTCAGCGTGATACATTATTTATTCGTTACGAATCTGTCCTTAAAGTATCTATATATTTATTCATATAATAGATTACTTCTATCTAATTCTATATACTTAATGTATTATCGTTAGTTAATTTACTAAATATTGTCAAGATAGATTTATGTGTTTTATTATTTAACGATTCTCATTGTAGGGCGAGCTGAAAGGGCTGAAAGTTTTAGAATTTAAGAACGTTCATTCGGATTGGGTTAAACAAGTGGCGTACTATGGAAGTCTGAGGTCTTTTATGTCCAGTAGCAGATGTGGAAATTGTTCTTTATTATTTAGCGATCTTACAGGCGCAAGGTCTCAATACAAATTTAAAGTTAACATGGGCATATCTTGCTTCACTTTCTGCGAAGGTATCTCTTCTAAAATGAACCTTTGATTTCTGCGTAAATATATGTCTGCTTATTTGAAAACATGAATATTTAGAGAGTCAGCTATTAATAACTGGTGGACCAGATTGTATAGTACGAATATGGAACCCTTTTGTGACAAAAAGGCCGAACACTACTTTCCAGGGACATCGTGCACCCATTTGCGTGATAATTGTTCTGAATTTTGGTAGTCGCGTCTATTCTCTTTCAAAAGATAAATGCATCAAAGTGTGGGACGTATTAGCTCAATCTTGTATTCAGGTTTTAATCCTAACAATAACTTATATATCATTATGATTATTTTGATAATAAATAATTTCATTTAGAAAAATGATTATAATACAAACACGGTGATAGTGTTCGCAAGTAACAATATTCTATCCTTAATTAGAGTTTTATTTTACATCTTGTAGACGTACAATGGCCTTCCTAGCGAATTGGGTGAATACACAACAATGACTTTAGTATACAATACATTGAGCCGCAAGATGATTATTGCCAGCGCAATGATCGCAGTGGTCATTTGCGATCCTGTGGTGGATGAACAAACATCGGATGGTTATACGCACACCCAACCAGTCACCTGCGTCTTGTACAATCACCTCTACAAAGTGGTACATATATTTATATTCTTTTCCAATCTCAATATCTTCATTGCAGTAATGTAAACCTCTTCTCTAAACTAGGTAGTTTCTACCGGTTTAGATTCCTGTATAATAATTTGGGATCCGTCTCTTGGAAATCGTTTGTACTTGGTTACGCATGCACACAGTAGATTCTTGTATGGTCAGTATCAAGACATTGAAATTACAGCTGCCTGTTTCGATGAGTCCGAGCAGTTATTGGTAACTGGTGCTCGTGACGGAACATTAAAAATATGGCACTTCAATACTGGTACTTGTTTAAGGAACATGACACTTGAAACTCAATGGTACGTTATTCCTTTCTGTCCATCAAACACAATTACTCTTTTCCTAATTACGAAATTATAATTATAATATTTGAATATAATTCCATTCTTTATTCGTATACAGCGAGGTGACAAGTTTAGTATGGTTGGAGAATCGAATTTTATGCAGCAGTTGGAATCGTCAAGTTGTAGAATACGCAATTTCTGAGGCAGATGTATTTAAAAAGAAGTGGGGGGTAAGGCATACAGAAGATATTCTATGCACCGCCATGTGGTATCCCCAAGTACTTGCCACAGCGTCTTATAACGGGGAAATAATACTCTGGAGATTAGAGACAGGTCAACCGTATCGAAAATATAAAGTGAATATGCCAATGTCAAGGTAATATCCACTGCAGAATAGAATATTAAATATTTAATACTTGTACTGCTCAATATTCTATAGATTTAGCGTAGGATTCCACAACAATGAGAAACATATTGAATCGAAGGAGAATGAAGAATTTAAGACTAAAGTTAGTTTCACGCCAAGGTATTATATGTATTCTAATGACGTTTATATTTTTAATCGAATGTGCAAACTAAAACTATAAATATCCATGTGTAGCCCGGGTCAGACAGTTTCTAAGCATCAAAACTCAGTATTGAATATTACGAGAATCGTTGCTGTTAGAGCAATGATATTTCTAAGTGCTCGAGCAGTTGGACCCACTGTTGGGACATTGTTAGTATCTCTCGAATCCGGTATAATACAAGTGTGGACACATCATCCTGCCGGTGGTTTTTTACAAGCTTTCTCAGTTATTCACACTGTAGGTGACTGTGCATTAGCATTGGCAACTGATCCCAAAAATGAGTTTCTCGTGACAGGTAAAAGGAAAACAAAGTTCTCTTTCTTTTATTGCAACAGCAAATTTAATGTACTGTGTAGAAAAAGAAAAGCAAACGAGTACCTATTATATTTTTAATAATAAGTTTATTCGAAACAATTTAGGGCACAGTGTAGGATACATAAAAGTTTGGTATCTTGCGAACTATATGGTGCCCAAACCTGCTAAGATATGTATGCCTTTGTTGCGACTGGAATTTCCATTCTTATGGAAAGACAGAATTGTTGGTAGAGCAAAAAGGGCTGTACGAGATCAGCCATTGCCACTTCTGCTTTCGTCTGTACGTGGCCACTTAAAATCCATTACATCCGTTCAAATAATTCCAGATGCACGTATTGTTATCAGGTAAAAAATATATTATTATTGCTTTACTTCTCTCGGTCTAAAGTTTAATTTTATTTCTATTTTTATTATAACGCAGCAAAGATTATCATAAACATAATATGGCCTCCTCGTGTTTTTTTTCTGCTCAAAATGTTTTCTGCGTAAAATATATTTTAGTTAACGACAAAGAAATAATCTTAAATTACAAATTACTTTCTTACGGTCGTTACGCTTAAAGTGTTTTGAAGCCCAAGACTGAGCGGAGTGAGTGAGTGTAATGTTGCGTGCAGAAGTGCTTCTATAAATTATGATTGATCCAATTGTAATTAGATTGTAATTCAGATCTGCATTTCTGCTTTATTGGTTTTAAGTGGTAGCACAGATCATACAGTACGTTTGTGGACACTTTGCGGGCGTTATATCTCAACCTTCGGTACCTTCAGACATTGGTCACCAATTCTACCAACAATTCCGGCGTATCAATATTTTAAACATTACAGACATCCTCCAGATATAAGAAAATGGGCCAGTTCTACTACACTAAAAGTAATTCATAAAATCCTTTTCAATAAAAAAAAAAAAAAAAAAAAAAAATACAAAACTCCCTTTCTATGCGAATACAAAAAGGTTCTCGACGGAGGTATCAGGAAAGATTACGATGTCAAAGCTGATCCATTGGAAAATATAAAACCAATAATACCTGAACAGCAGCAACATGCTTCGATAGATGGGAGAAAACTTACTATTGCTGTTCTGGACAGATCTGTTTTAATGATCTTCAGAGATTTTCCAATTTTGGACACCTCTTTGCCATATGTAAATATATGTATATCCAGTGTTGAGTATTTAAATATTACATATAGTTTCATGAAAATAATATTACAGATACCTATATACACACACTTACAATTAAAGCCTTTGGAAAATGTTAAAACACCAAAACCACCAACTCTTCTGTACGGAAGGAAAGAATTAACGTAAGCATTTTTACTATGTCTTGTTTTTTTTTTTTATCAAGTCGATATAATCCAACGTATATCTACGTATTTATCTGTCTCATTTACTATTAATGATTTGTATGTATATAAATATATAAAGGTTCAGTGAATAAAATTATTTATATTTTTTGTTTTCAGTAAAAAAACGCAAGCGTAAGTCATAAAGTCACGGCGTATACAAAAGAAAATATAAATAAACAGTACGCATTTCTTAAACAATTCGTTAAGATAAAATGTACTATCTCGTTAACTTCGCATGTTGTATAAAAATAATACGGAAGATCGATAATGAAATTGAATAAAACCTGTGTTCCATTAAAAGGTCGTATGTATTAGTATAATTGCTATGAATTAATTGTATGACAATTATCGTCTTTCATTGGTTTTAATGGAATTATAAACGACACAATTATAAATAAGGAAGAACGGTAAAATATGACCAAATTATTTCCAACACATAATTACATCGTTCGCTGATTACTTTGAAATGTCGAGAATGAAATCATTTTACATTCGTTAATATACCAAAATGGAATACTTCTATACATATTTATATATATATCACATGCGTTAGGTGTGACAAGCACTTCTTCGTTGTAAGGCACAACATGAAATCAACAACACTGAATTCAATAAACTACACGTTTTATTCGATTTCCATCATGGAGAAACGCGGCGGCGTTTTCCAGATTGCACTGGATGTACGCTTTAATTTATTCCTATCTATACCTTGAAACAGTTCAGTCAAGTCTGGTGTACACTTCTTACTGTCGAAGAACTTGTATACTCCTCTCTCCGGAATGTATCGTTGCATTGCAAGTTGAATTCTGCGTATTTGTGCTGCAATTAATTTTACTTTATTAGTCGATAGATAAATATTAATTAATTTCAAATCAATATTACGTTATTAACATAATTCCTTCGTCTCGCATAAATTAAAATACAGTAAGTTTACTTTGTTTGTTTTTCTTGTGATTATCAGTATATCTATTTTTGATTGTATTAGGGTTAGAAAAAGATCATTTCCTCGATATAGAGAAATCAATGTAATTAGTGAAAAAGCTTGCATATGTATGTCGTAAAAATACTAAAATTACACTTACGCTGTGCCCAGTGTGGTACTGCATGCTTTGGTCTGGATTCGTCATCCGATTCATCGTCGTCAGGTTCACTGTCCAAAATATAATTGGTTGGACCATGATTCTTAGATCCACATTTTGCCTAAAATGTTGAATAAATAATAAATCATGCAGACAGGGGATTGCGTATGACATTGTTTTTGCTAATGCTTTGGAATCTCACTTGTGCCAGAAGCATTTGATGTTTTGTTCTCATTGCTTCAGCAGCAGCTTGTTGCTGAGCTCTCAATTCGGCTTCCTTTCGTCTTTCAGTTTCCTGTTCTCGACGTCTTTGCTCGGCTAATAAACGTTCCGCTTCTTCTTGTTCTTGTAAACGTTGCAAACGCTGTTGTTCTTCTAATCTTCTTCTCTCTTCTTTTTCCTATTAATTATTACATTATAATATTAATCTCAGTACATAGTGTTTGAATAAAGAGTACCCTAAATATTCTTTATATTATAAAGGGTACGCTCTAGATATTTATAGAGCACTTTAGACAGCTTAAATGGAATAAAAAACATACAAATGTCCAATCTGTTTTCGTGTTATAGTAATAGTATTTTGAAGTAAAAACTAAGCTAACAAGTCGTTAAAAACTTGTACCTGAGCTCGTTGTAATTGAGCCAGACGTTTCCTTTCCACTTCTTCGCGTTGCTTCTCTTGCATTTGTTGGGCTAAACGTGCTTTTTCTTCTCTCTCCTTTTCGGCTTTCTGTCGTTTCTCCATATCTTGCTTCTCTTTTGCCTCTCTGGCCAATTTATTTTTCAATTCCTTTTCTTGTCGTTTCCTATTGCATATAAAAAAAAGTTGCATGTATACACTTTTCAAGCAGTACTGGCAGTGAAAACAATAAATAACATATCCATTCGAAGCGAAATAATCATTTTACCGTCTCTTTTCTTCTGTTTGAAGCCTAAGTGCATCTTCTCGTTTCTTCCGTGCATCCTCGTCGTTTAATTTCCGTTTCTTTTCTTCTGTCTTATCTACTGAGTTACGCTTACTGGCAGGCTTTGTAGGTTGAATAAAAGAATCCATGGATGTGACGATATTCATACGTACGACACTTGAAACCTTGTTATGCTAAAATCAAAATATTAGATATGAGATATAAAATAATTATATATCATACAGGGTAATTTATTCGCCAGTGGAAAAATAAATAATGTTTTTAATCGCATAACAGTTAGAAATGTATTCTTACGTTTATATTAGTTTGATTGGATGGAGTGTGATGAATACGATTAACTGACATTGGCAATTGGGTCTTCATTTTGCCTAACGGAGTAGTCGTTTTCTGTTGCTGTTTGTAAGTTATTTTCTCCAGAGTGGCTTTATTCATTTTCTGTGCTGATTGCACCTTATTCTAAGGAACGAAATGATTAATAAACATAATTTATAAACAATCATACTCCATTCAACGAGATAAGTCACTAGCTCTGAATAAAACATTCACGTGCTAAAACATGCGGAAGAAGCAACGGGTTACAGCTATTGGCTAAAGTTAATTATTATTAAACGCTGGGCAATTATCTATATCAAGAACGGATGATTTACATAAATCCGACAACACTTCTGCGACAATTTAACAATTTCACATGGAGAGTATTACAATATCTGAGCTACTTCTGTCTGTAGCTGGTGACCCAATTCGTCGAACGGATTGTTATATTTTAAGTAAGTATACCACAAAGGGGATATATCCAAGACGAAGTATCTAATTACCTCCTTATATTCGTCCATATCCTTAGCATGCTTTGCCAATGAAATTTTCTTAGCTTTCGCCAATGATTTTCTCGCTAATTTATGAGCTACCGTCTTGTCAGAAGCTTTCAACGTACTTTCTGAAGCCTCTGCTTGTGCCGCAGCTATAGCACGCGTTTTGGTTCTGGTTACTCTGGTAGGCGCATCGATATCAACAGTAGCTTTTGGACTATTCATACCTGCCTGTTCGAATGCCTCGACTCTTTTCTTTACAGATTCCTTAGCGTAAGGACTGAACAAGGCATTCGACTTGTATGCGTTTTTTATGTCCTGGAATCCGGTGACTTTATTCACCTCCTTCAATGTCGGTTTTACAGGAGTACTAAGAACTTCATCCTCACTTGACGTGGAGGATCTTGTTATACGTTTCTGCCGTTTTAAAGTTCCTTGTTTCTTTGTCTGTTTTAATTTCTTCACTTCTGGCGACGATTCGTCATCTGTGAGTAAATCATCGAACTCTTTGTTCGCCATGGCATCTTTTAACTGTTGCTTCCTATTCTGTAGACTCTTCGACGAAGGTGATTTTAATTCAGGCTTCAGTTCAGTCGACCTCTGTTTAGCAGCTCTGTTCTCTATACTATTGCCAGCGAGTTTATTAATCGTTACAGTTTCGTTTAGCTTTATTGCTGACAGAGGCTCTAAAACTACTGTTGCATTCATTAACTTGTGCATAACGAATGTAGAATTGAAGTTCATTGTCGAATTCATAATAGGCATGGGTTTTCCAATTGCATCCTCATACATCGACGGCTCTTCAACGTCGTTTCCTTTTGGCGCGATAACTGTATCATCGATAGCGTTGGACTTTTTACTACTCAAATTGTGACTCTGCGAGAAGGTCCTCTTTCTAGTGGAAGTTCTTGTTACCATCGAAGACTTTTTTAAAGTTTCATCCATGACTTCCTGGTTTTCTGTTTCCATTTGATTTTGCGAATGTCTGTCCACTGTTTGTTTCAATGCACTTTCTCTTGATCGTTTCGTACCGCTTTCCCTTGCTTGTTTTGTAGCATTTTCCTTTGTTTGTTTCACAGCGCTTTCCCCTGTTTGTTTCGGAGCGCTTTCCCTTAAAATACTGTCTTCCATTTTACTCAGTTTTGAGGGGCCCTGCGTAGTTTCCTCGTCCGAACTACTTTTACCAGACTTTTTCCTTTTAGTTCGGCTTTCACGTTTTTTCTAAGGATTTGAGAAATATTTATAACAATTTGTAATGATTTTAAATAATACAAATTCATACATAACAAGCGTATCAATACATACCTTGACATCATTATTTTCATTGAAATCTGAAGGTCTTCGTAACTTTGTTGTGAGTGTAGCTGATTGCTGTTGTTTAATATTATTGGCAGCTTTCATCGAAGCTTGTCTCTTCGATCGACTCATTCTTGTATCTTCGAGTGGTTCGGTCTTTATTTCATGATCTTCTGTTTTATCAAGCATCATAGAATCCGACACTGTGTTATCAATGCTGATAATATCATTTTCTGGAATTGTTTCTATACGTTGCACTCCCCTTTTCCTTAAAATTTTTGGAGTTTTCGTAATTAAAGGACCTGAGGATGATTGTGGTATTTGACCGATTAGGGCATTAAAATAATCTAACGTTTCTTCAAGATTGTCGTTAAGAGATCTTTTAACTTCCATGTAACGATTGTAGACATCTAAGAAATCTTTAACAATCATTGCTTTAATATTATCCTTCGATCTAGTGCCCATGTTTGAAATCTGAAACGGATCGCATACAATATATTTACATAATTTTAACGAAAAATGAACAAACGAGTTATGGTAAGTAAATAAATATAAACATATATACGCCTTTGGATAATTCGTTTGACGAATAAAAATATTCCTGAATAACAGTTTGAATTATATTTCCATTCGACTCGATGACATACCTTTTATTCCTTTTATTAGACATACGATCGAAATGATAAATTAAATCGATATCGACAATTATTCATTTCGTACATAATAATACGTTAAACAAGTATATAAAGGTATTTTAATGAAAGGACAATAATATTTTACTAGCATGAACTGAAAGAATCGAAGGATTTTTCTGAAAATATTTGCTTACCTCTTATATTTACATAAAAACTTACGAACGTTAAATATAAAACTTCACCACGCGAATATATAAAACACACAATTGATATTACTTTGCAATGACACAATGCATGAAAGTAAAGCAAACCTTAGCGACAATCTCCATTTCGTGTTATAGGCGGGATCGTACAAGTTTGTCCCTTGACTACATAACGACTTTTCGGTTGAATTTAAATCTCTACACTCAGCGCCATCTATTCTCCCGGGCGCGCCATTTTTCTTTAGCGTTTAAATTACACCTGCTGCTTTCTGATTGGTTGTAGGAACAATTTAATTCGGAAACTCAAGCATGCACAATATATTAAAAATAAAGGAATTCGTATTCTTTTGCAGTTATAATATAGTACTTTTGTATATTTAATGCGAAAACTAAATTAATTTTGAGCACGAGCAAGTTTCCTGTCAATTGATAAAACAAAGACATTAAAAAACACGGAAGTTTCCCGCCCGAGACACGTCTGAACAAGTTGGAAAGTAGCAGATGGATTTGTTGCACAATGTCTTTATAATCCGGTGTTCTTCCAAAACACATGGACGTTTCCCGCGCGAAAGTGCGTGCTCCTTTGATTTAGGTCGAATTCGCAATTTCACTGTATCGTGGAGGTTATTCGACGTATAAAATAGAAATATAAAATATAAAAAACTTTCAAATATCTATTGATATTGATACTGTAAAAAGTATTACATATTATTGTTACTTATTTCGTTAAGAAAAGTTTATTAAAGTTGCGTTGCATTTTACATACAAAATAGCAAATCGCGGATATTGCTTTTAGCGCCCATCCGCGTGGACGAGTTTTCCTAATAATAACTACGACGAAGGCTCGTCAGTAGGGATAGCGAAATATCGATAGTCGACACTATTGATAATTTCCGATAGTTGAACACTCGACCATCGATAGTTATCGATAGTGATGGTATGTGGTTTGCAGTACATTTTGTATACACGTTACACGTGCAATTTAAACTATATAATTTTTTTTAGAAATAAAATTTATCTATAGGTGTGAAGAAAAAAGTTTTTATTTTAGTTTAATTATTATACAATATACATCAAATAACCATTGTAAATAAAAAAAACCATAATAACCATAATAATAATAACCATTTAGAAATACTAATATGTTTACATTTTCTGGTTTCAGGCTAGGTTATCCACATAATTGTATGCAATTCACCCTGGGGCACTAACTTTCGATTCCAGTGGAAGATCCAGGTATACACAATTACTTAAATACTAATTGATTTAAAACATTTGTTTCGGTTTTGGGTTAGGTTTGGGTTAGGTTGTCCGTTATTTTCCAAGAATCTAAAACAACAGGTGTTTAGACTTTCCATATATTGCCCCTTTATTATTATAGTATCTGCTGCTATATTTCTGCCTTCCTCTTGTATTCTTTGTCCAATGAATACAAATAACAAATTTTTTGGAATAGACTATCTTTCGAATTCCAACCTACAATTTTTAATAGCTATCAATAGTTTTCGACAGCAACGATCATCGATAATTATAGATAGTCCAATTGATATTTCTTTACCATTACACGTCAGTTATTGAGTAATTATTAGTCCACCTTTAACAAATACAAATTAGAGATTCCTCTCCGGAGCTAGAGTTCGAACTTGTCTCGGGTGAATCTAAATTCGTAGATTTGGCAATAAGTAGCTTGTAGCTGTTAATTTGGCATGCGACGTATGTACAAAATCTACGAGAATATTACATGTTGTAACAAAGCTTTATTTAAAATTAGTCAGATTTAACAAATTTATTTGGTACATATATCGAGTCTACAACCTCTGCAAACTATTCCAACAGCTCCTTCGTTTATCAATATTACAATTTCGTTTGTTGCGTTCGCTATTTATTTGATGCAAATAGAAGATTGATTAAACTTCCCTTAGCAATACTAATGCATTCCTTCTAATGGCAATCATAAAAGTTTATTACTACAACCCTGCCAGTAATCGATGTGAGCTCTTTTACTTTTTATCACATAAAAAAAAATATTTGTTAGAATCGCAAAAGACAAATTCATAATAGTTACACACAGACTAAGAAATTCCAAGATTTCAACAAGAACATTTGTAATATCTACTTAACAGCATTTTACTACAGTTGTATAACATATCAGATTCCTTAAATAGCACAAATTCACCTCAAAAATATTTGAGCATATTATAAATTATACCTGCTGAATCTATTTTTACCAATTGGATAGTTTGTAATGTATATAACAAATTATTTATAATTTATAACGTGAATATATATAAAATATAAATATCGTACAATAAACTTAATAACTTCTTAACGTACATTCAACTTGTAATAATTAGAACGCCAGCGCTCTTTTAAACATCTAGAGACTAATAGACCATCTATTGCTTTTGATTTCCAAAATTGCTATTTTTTATAAGTACCTTCAAGATTTGCGTTCGAAATAGAATTCCTATACATATAGTTGCCCATCTTTCTACTTAATTTTAGCTGCACTTTAAACATTAGGTTCTGTTTGATTTGACTCCAGCTCGGAGGTAGAATTCCAGACAAATTCCTTATTATTTTGAGCATAAATTTGTAGTACTTCTTCCTCAAAACTGGGGTCCAATAGGATGTCAATAGTGTTCACTCCTGTTTCAATGTACTTCTGATATATAGGTTTCGACACTTCCCATATAGCTCGATTCTCTTTCAGTACATTGACAAGTGGATTTATCACCGGAAATAACGTCGAAAGATTGCTAAGGGAGAAAAGTAACAAGAGAAGTAATGCAGAAGTCTGAAAATAACTAGACAAAGTATTTTATCTTCACTAACAAAATTTCACTTCATACGAAAAGTATTGTCTCTTTTTTCTCTACCCAATTATATTGGTAGTATTATACAGGGTGGAGGATTTAAAACAAATCACCTGAATATCTCTGTTCTCAGTACTCGCGTGAAAAAACTGCAGAGCATAAAGTTATACTACTTCAAGGGACACATCTGATGGGGGAAAAAGTTTTCGATTTATTTCTTATTAAGATTACGCTGTAAGAATATTTAAAAAAAATGTCGGTGACCTTGAACGTGTTTTAAAATCCTCATCATGTACACATAAAGTTTAATAATGCTTCGACTGTTTGAAATATTAAGAACTAAAACATACTTACGTAAAAAGGGGGAGAACTATGTTCGAAATAAATTCAACTTGTAGTTCTGGTATCGATGCTCGATCTCTATCCATCATTTCTGTAGGACAGCTACCCATACTTTTTTCTATGTCTCCTTGCGAAAAGAATTCATCGTAAATTTCTTTCTGATGTAAGATCCACGAAAGAAATATGTTATATAAATATTAAATCTCTTCGCTTAAGAAATTGATTTACACTTTAATTTCTACTCACTGCGGTCTTGTTAGAAACTGTCCAATGTTTAGTCTGATCGCTAAGATCGCAACAAGTCATAAGCATCCTGAAGAACAGCTTCCTCTGCTTAGGGTCACTTTTGTTATATTTGCTTCTAATCATGTTTTCTTGTTCTTCTGCAACCCTAATATGAGCTGCCAAATCAGTTGCTAGTATATTAGTCTTTAAGAGGTCTAACGCATGGCTGTATATTTCGCTATTAAAGCTTTCAAATATGTTACAATGTTCTGTATTTAAGATGCACATGGCCTGCGCCAAATGATGTCTCTGTTACAAAGCAATAAAAGTTATGATTTGCTGCAACCTAGTGTGACAAACTCTTTTTAACATATGTATTCTTAAAAAGTAGTTACCTCCATTACAGAACCATCGGAACTATAAAGAGTAGCTAGAACTGTATCGCACTTTGTTTGGAATGAATTATTTGTTCCTCTGTGATCTATGTCATGACATAAACAAGATACTAAGAAAACTAACGCTTCTAGATGCGTTATATAATTCTCGTTAATAAGATCCAAATTTCTTATTAACAAGTATGCAAAGTGTGCTACAGAGAATGCATGCCTCCAATTATGATAAGGTGCATCTCTGTATCCCTTTTCAACATACAATATAAACCTGTGATATTTGTATGAATTAATTTCTTATTCCGCTAATGTAATTTGTATATTGTAGGAATTCGAGAATAAGTAAATACTAGGCACTGAAAAATCGAAACCCTGATTTCTGAATACCAGACCACTGCGTCTCTCTTTTCTCCTTAGAATTCCTCATTTTATTGTGCACACGGAGGTCACAAATCCACAATATAACGATTTAAAGTTTGTCTTACCTAGCTAAAGTTGTTAATTTCATTTTCCAGTGCGATATAAGACCTAAGTCATTGAACATTTTAATTGTATAACAAGGCATGTGTTTGTAAGGTACATTTCTAGGACTGAATTGATATTTGTTATAATCTTTGAGATTGTGCTCGTCTTTGCAATTCAATAATGCTTGAACGTCATCGTTTTCTACCTGCGAATAAAAAGCTTGTGTGATAAACGAGATATGTACAAAATTTCGGCCATATTTACGAACTTTTTTACCTTCATGTGATACATCATTATTTCGTTACTTAATTTATTTCTCGCTCGAGCATCCTGCATCTTCTTATGAACGATGCCGTGCATCATAGAAATGCCACAGTATATACTAAAAGCCATTGCAACTTCTTCATCGTAAACATCGAAGTACAATCCATCCTTCTTGTTACAGAGCTGTGCAACCCCTATAAATACGAAACAATTTTATTGCTCTTATCATTTTAATCGTTCATAGCCGCCATTTATCAACAACTATGGGAAATAATTTTACAATCGTTTGGATTACAAAAATTTCTCTAATCTTCAATTACCCACGATGCCATTTTCATCTTTAATTGGAAAGCATAAAATATTTCTAGTTTTGAATCCTGTTACTTTGTCTACGCCACGATAGAAAAGAGGATGCTCGTATGCATTCCTAATATTGAGCAATTGACCCGTCATCGCAACATGGCCTGCTATACCTTGTCCTATTGGTAATCTCATTTCCTCCACCGTCTATAAATATTTTCGTCCTTAATATTATTTACGAAATGGGAATTCTGCGCTTATAAACTCGAACTCACGTCTTTCATGGCGTGACCATCGAATACTTTTGCGACCAGATCTTCGTGATCGGGGTCCAACAGAAATAATGAACATCTCTCTGCATGCGTTAAATTCTTAGCCTCTGCCATTATTTCTCGTAAAAGGTCTGATAAATCACCTATTTATAAATACTTGAAATGTAATAAATATATGTATTTCTTGGATAGCAATCACCATATTCTGTACTAATTAATAACATTACCTAGGTATATAAAAAGTTTTTTAGAAACGGTGAGCAAATTCTGACATTGGCGTTTCAATTGAATTTGTTTGTGACATTTAAGGGAAGTCAGAAAATAACCCAAGCAAAATCTATATAGAAGAAAAGGTATTGAAGTATGTTAATATGTGTAATTCCGATAATTTGTGAAGTTTCTCTTCGTTTTTCGACTTCAGAGTGACAAGTAATTAATTTACCTGAAACATTCTTGAACTATCGCACATTTGCATGTAGTTTCATTTTTGGTATCATTATCAACCAAGCAAACAAGTAAGGCCACATCATTCTGTTTCAGATGTTGTATAGGAATCGATAGAAGTAAATTTGTTTTCGGACATATTGTTCGAAGGTGAGACAGTACGTCCTCGTCGAGCATTGTAATATCTATTGCAGTTGGCCTCTTATTTTCTACAGTTCTATACAAAACATTATTCAACGCCTGCAAAAGAAAAGTTAGTTCAAATGACGTGCGTGCTTAATAAAATATAAGCTATACTTATGACTAACTCGTTATTAATCTCGTTATTGTTCGTATCAATCTTTGGTTTTGTCCTTTAATCAATTAATACCATTACTTTACCACAAGAATTAGAAATCGAACTTCTGTTTTTATTGAATAACAGTTGGATTGGGAGATTTATAAATGTGTAGATACATAACAGGCCTGACTAGAAAAGCATAAACAATGATAATCTGTATCACTGTTATCATATCACTGTCATTGATAACACTTTTTCTATAGCTTATTCGAAATGCTTCACAGTGTTATATCGGTAATACCTTTTCGTATGGCTTCTTTTATGTAGGTTTCTATGTATTCTACATAAGGATTAAACACTGCTAAGCAATCCCTACTTGTAATGTAGGACAATTCTTAAAACTTTAATCTGTTGTACCTTGAAGGAATACATACCTCTTGAACGTATCAATATCATTGTAACTTTATAGTCTGCGATTGCTAGAATGTTATTATGCTATGAAATTATAATAATAAAGAAACATAAGTCACTGTAAACAAATTAAAAAACAAAATGTGAAAACTATTGTACAATTGATAGAAAGATCAATATTTATGGGCTGAAAAAGTTACTAATCGACTTATTCGAAAATAGTATCAATATTCGATATATAAAAGCTGAATACAACTTCTTTTCGTTATTTCATAATTTATGGTAAACCATTTTTACTTACAGGCAACCTTAATTCTCTATCTAAAATTTGTTCTCCTATCACATGAATTAGCATTTCCTCTGACTTCACTAAAATTGGTACAAGAAAGGATAGCTTCGTGTTTGTTGCATCTTGTATCTACAATATTAATACGTAATACATTAATTCCAAGTACATTAAAAATGTATTTACTTGAACTGCAATAAATAGATATTTAAATAAATTTACAACTTAAGAAACTGCAACAATATTTTCTAGTGCGAAATAAACCCCGCATTTGTATTTCGTTTGAAATATAAATTATATTGCAGACAAAAATTTGTACCGATGACAATATTACTCACGTATTTATTTAGCTTTTGCTGAAGTTGAGGATAGGAAAGATCGTACAGTTCCTCGAAAAGCGACAGAATTTGATTCGCGTTTGAAGCGGTCAAATTGACAGAACTCATTTCCATTTATTCCGTCTATCTTTGTTTAAATAGGAAAATTATGACGATTTAATAATATCACAATACGTTGATCACATTTATTTCATGTTTCACGATCTATATCGTAAAGTTGTCTTTTAGAGCTTGTTGCCGTTTATATCAGTGTGTTATAAAAAAAAGTAATGGTGTTCATCGCTTTTTTTCAAATTTACGGAGGACAAACGCACTGCGACAGCCGCTGCGAACCACTGCAAAGCTTCGGCCCAGACGAGATACATACATGAATAGACAAATTACCTTATGGACCTTCGTGGCTCAACGTGACTGCCATACCGACTGACAAATTCGACCATAAACGAGATATATGGATAGATCAATCATACAATCTATTCGTACGGCCTAAATTCCTGGAGTATTAAATACCCCTTACCACTTCCAGGTCACTATAAAGAAGTGCTTGAAACTACTCGTGCTCTGCCTTATCTGCACCCGAAAATGTTTTATATAGTATGGCCATCTATAAGGGCGTACGCGAAACAACTCGTCCCTGCTTTACTTACAGTCAAAACTATTTTATGAGTAATGTACCTTTTTATTTATCAAATTAGTTTGTTTCCTTCGTTTCGTACCAAATTTATTCCTGCTTGACTTATTCCGTTCCTTTTCAAATAATCCTCTCTTTCTCTTATGATTCTGTTTTAACCCTCCACCCATCTTTTTCCTCTAAACATCCCTTCACAAAGTTTTCTTTCTCCTGTTTTGTACTTACTAATATATATTTTGTGTGTGCAGGTTTTGCATACAAAGAGTAAGGAGCATTGACCAGCAGTTCACATCGTGCATACGAGCAAGAAAGAAGATAGAAGAAGTTTTGTTACATATTTTAGTTATTCTTTAGTTATAGTGAATTGGTTTATAAACATAATTTGTAACTATTAGCGCATACGATTAGTTTAGTTAGAGCAATTGTGTAATTAATTGTTATGTATATCTATTATATATTTTATTTTATATTCAGATCATTCGGTAGATCATATATAATTCTTAATATTACTTGTACTACTATTACAAAGTAGTACATCTTTATCAATTTTAAAATAACATTGATGTAACATAAAAAGTGCAACAAACACAAATAATACATTACAACACATCTTACAGATAAAACTTATACTAAAAGTTTACATAGTTTGTATGTAGAAGCTTCATTAAAATAAGTTAGCAGCACTACTTTGTAATAGTAGTACAAGTAATATTAAGAATTATATATGATCTACCGAATGATCTGAATATAGAGCTTGTAATGCTCTACTGAATGTAGTAAATGTAAAATAAGTTGCACAATTGCTCTAACTTATTTTAATAAAGCTTCTACATACAAACTATGTAAATTTTTAGTATAAGTTTTATCTGTAAGATGTGTTGTAATGTATTATTTGTGTTTATTGCACTTTTTATGTTACATCAATGTTATTTTAAAATTGATAAATATTTAGTTGTAAGATGTATTGTAAATCGATTTAAAAGAATAGTTCATAAGTACTAGCATGTAAGTTCAAATTGCAACATCTTTGTAACGTGTATCTGCATTAATTACTTTGAATAAATCTGCAATGAAAGGAATTTTACTGCTCTTTTTATTTTCACACCTTAACAATCCTCGAAAAGACCTAATTCCAAATCCTTAAACAAGTACTACCGTGAATGAACTTTAAATGCAAAGTTCACAAGCGCAGAACTTGTAAAAATATACCTGTACACTGTTAAATGCGGCGATAATTATCCAGAAATTAATACAACGTGAAAGACACCTGAAATTTAAACGCTCGGAAATTCCTGGAACGTGACGTCATTTCTGAGAATTTCTGAGCTCGGATACCTCCTTGAACATCATATTCTCCTGATACAAATCCACGATTTTCGGCAGACATTTTTGCCAGAAACTCAGAAATTTAGCGCTCGGAAATTCCTGGAATGTGACGTCATTTCCAAGAATTGGCTGAGTCGGATACCTCCTCGCATATCATATTCTCCTGATACAAATCCACGATTTTCAACGAGATATTTTTGCCAGAAACTCAGAAATTTAGCGCTCGGAAATTCCTGGAACGTGACGTCATTTCTGAGAATTTCAGGGCTCGGATACCTCCTTCAACATCATATTCTCCTGATACAAATCCACGATTTTCGGCAAATATTTTTGCCAGAAACTCAGAAATTTAGCGCTCGGAAATTCCTGGAACGTGACGTCATTTCTGAGAATTTCTGAGCTCGGATACCTCCTTCAACATCATATTCTCCTGATACAAATCCACGATTTTCGGCAGATATTTTTGCCAGAAACTCAGAAATTTAGCGCTTGGAAATTCCTGGAACGTGACGTCATTTCCAAGAATTGCCACTGCTGGATACCTCCTCGCGTATCATATTCTCCTGATACAAATCCACGATTTTCAGCAGATATTTTTGCCAGAAACTCAGAAATTTAAGTCTTGAAAATCGTGGATTTGTACTAGGAGAATATGATATGCAAGGAGGTATTCGTTCTCAACAATTCTTGGAAGTGACGTCAGGTTCCAGGAATTTCCGAGCACTTAAATTTCTCGACTGCTGCCAACACATTTTGCAAGAAATGGAGATGTTATATCCAAGAATTTCCTGCTGCCGAATTTAATAACGTGTAGGGCCATTTTGACAAGTTTCTCGCTTTAGGACTTTGCATTTAAAGTTCATGCACGGTACTTCTTGTATAAGGAATTGGAATTAGGTTCTTTCAAGGATTGGTAAGGTGTGAAAAAAAAAGAGAAGTGGAATTCTTTTCATTAAAATTTATTTCACTTAATTAATGAAGATACAAGTTACAAACGTGTGACAATAGAAATTTCCAAGCTAATACTTATGAACTATTCTTTCAAATCTATTAAGAATACATCCTCCAACTAAATCTTGTATCAATTCTACACTAACATTTATGTAATATAAAAATACTATAAACATAGATAATTTAATACTTATAAACTATTCTATGAAGGTAATTTGTAAGACATTGTACAGAAAAAACTAATACTAAACTTTACATAGTTTATGCGTAGAAGATGATAAATTTAAATTACAGCAATTGTGCAACTTATGCATATGCAGATTATTTATTACATTCTTAATTTAATATTTAGTACATTCAGTAGAACTTGTAGTAAAAGTACTATTAAAGTTTATATAAGATCTACAGAATAAACTGAATATAAAATAAAATATGTAATAGATATACATAGCAATTAATTACACAATTGTTCCAAATTAAATTTACAGGCTAATAGTTACAAACTACTTTTAGAAACTGTGGGAGTGCGTAGTGTCTAGCATCCGAACATAGGCGATTTATGACTGGGCCACCTGAGTTA
Source organism: Nomada lathburiana (assembly GCA_963667235.1). NCBI lineage: Eukaryota > Metazoa > Arthropoda > Insecta > Hymenoptera > Apidae > Nomada > Nomada lathburiana. The sequence goes on along the minus strand of OY763897.1, from coordinate 9,395,382 downwards.
TGGCTGGTCTGCGGGCGAGAAGCGATGGCCTGCAGAACTGTGTCCCAGTTCTCTAAGAGTACCATAAGGTTTAAGAGGGTAGATTGAGTAGCAGCGCAGTGTGGATTTAGGAGTGAAGCAGCATGAATTTGAGAGGAAACAGCGTATGCTTGGCCAGAATACATTAAAATATAGACCGTTAGTTCAGTGTAGTACCCTTTATTATATCAAATACATATATTTTATATTAAACTTACATCTGTCTTCATTGCACAAACCATCCAATCCCACAAAACTAATATATTATAACTAAAGTGTGTGGCAAAAGTTTTTCTTTCTTCTTTCTTGCTTTTATGCACAATGAGAAGTGCCAATTAATGCTCCATACTCTTTGCCTGCGAAACCTGCACACACAAAAAACATATTAGTAAGTATGTAGCAGGGGAGAGAAAAATTGTTAAAGGATATTTGCAAGGCAAGGAAAGAATGGACGGCCAAACCAGAACCATAAGAGAAAGAGTATTATTTAAAAAGGAATGGAACGGGCCTGGTAAGAGTGAGTTTGACGAGAGCAGAAGTAAATGAATTAACGGATGAATTAACGACTTAAAAGAAGATACTATGAAATGCAACAGCAGAAATGAGACAGAAAAATGGAAGAAGCAAGATATAATGAAAGACTTAAATAAAATAGAAAGGCAACACTACTAAAGTACCTAAGTAAAAACGTAACAGGCCAAAATCATCAATTAATAGCGCAGTTAAGATGCGAAAGCATTGAAGGATGAAGAAGTATTCGGGGAAGGAAAAGAATAAAAGATGTGGCCTGTGCAGACAAAAATTTCGAATGTTAACAGAATATATGGAAAAAGATATAATAGGATATAAAAATGACTTCGGAATTTGAAATGAAACAGGGAGAAAAGGGAAAGATGTATAATACATGTGTGATAAAGGGATAAGAATAATATAATACATCAGGTAGAGAAGGTCTTAAAAGGAAGAGCGAAACAGACGATGAGAGTGCCAGAGTTAAGATAGTATTGCAAAGATAGGTTATATGTACACTAACCCCAACATTCACTCCTGCGGGACCGAAATAAATACTACTATTAGTATGTATTTATTACATGCTGGGATATTTATTTAAAAAAAGAAATATTCACAAATGTATTTACCTTTGCTAAAGAGCTTGATTATTGTAGAATGAAATGAACAATGGAACTTCCAATGTTACTATACATATTAGTGCATGTGTTTGCTAACACTTCATTGATATGTAAATGAGAGTACGAAACCATTTTCGAGCATTATTACCTTAATTTTATAAATGCGGACATAAATAACCAAGTTTTATTACGTTTATCGTACCGCTAGTTATAAAACACTGCTTGACATTACGTACCACTCGTATCCCTGTCTTACCTACACACAAAGTGGACTTTAGTTCTGCCATCTATAAACAAGTGCTCGAAACTACCTATATGTTTCTTTATCTAGGGTCATTAGTATCGCCATCTATTCATATGTGCATGAAACAACTCGGGCCTCTGAATTATCTACACTTAAGGTAAGTAAGAGGCGCGAGTAGTTTAAAGGAGGTCTGTATAGATGGCGATACCATGAGTTAACAAAAAAAAATTAGGCGCGTGGCCCGGCGGGAAATATTATTTCTGGAATTTGGCCCGCCTGCTGAAAAGGTTGACCGCCCCTGCAATAGAGCCCTCAGAACCAGGGGACATACTTTTGCAATGTTGGCAACACTTTTAAATAATGTTTATAGTCGACGCGAAAAGTTTTTCCGTTCCATGGAAAGTGTCAAATAATTGACAATGTTGTTCCTAAGAACAATAGACAAAAATGCATGAATACAATAAGGAAATAAGAAGTTATATTACCGATTGCATTTGTATAATAAATTTATTGATTCGATGATGCGAATCGAAATAATGCTGCAGGCTCATGGTTATAATACGATCACTCGTCGGATATAATATATTTGAAAACATTTGAAATAAATCATGCACGAATTTACCTGCATCTAAAATGCGACGCTGTTGTTGTCTTTTAACTGTAACTGTTGAGGGTGGATAATCTTGTATAGAGTACAGTTTAAAATTTATGAAATAGCGTCGAGCATTTTGCTTATAAAGGACACGAAAATGAGTTTGGAAGACGAATATAATGTAGCTACTAGATATCGTACTGTTCGCAAGCATTTGGATAGTTTAGGATACATACAGGCCCTAACGCTGGATGCGTTACCTTTAATAGAAAAGTTGTTAGCAGATTTGATACAAACGACAGAGAGTCTGAAGCATTTCAAAAGCATAGCTGAAAAAAATATTGAGGTATGCGTGTAGTTATAATTCATTTGTTAATTAACAAAATTTGTGTTTTCTATGATACATTTGATATATATGTTTTTATACACACTATGTATAAAACAAAGAATATGCTACTGATGTTGCAATAATTGCATACCGAATTATGAAAGTTATTTCAATGGACTAAGAAGTATGATGTGTAACGTGTTTTATTATATACTTATATTATTTAATATCTTCATTGTGTACATAGGCGCACACTCGGTTGCAATCAACTATTGATCCTTACAAATGCGATAATGTGAGGCTAGTACAAGAATGTAACGAGCTTCACTTGGATTTGATGAAGGAGAGGGACAATCATCAGAAACAAATTAAGGATTTCAAGAAGGATATCTACAAATTGGAGCATGAATGTAGTGATTTTCAACTGGCGTCGTCTAGGAATTTGCATAGAATTAAAGAATTGGAGACTGAATCCTCAAAGAAATCGAAAAGAATTTTGGAGCTGCAAGGGAAATGTTTAAAGCCTACTATAAGCAATGTTGGATTAGGTAAATCATTCGTCTTTATAATGTACCTTAAATTAGTCGTATTAGTGATTCTTAAAATATAAAATGTTTCCTTCCACAAGTAAACTCCGCCTTACTACTTTATCTATTAATTTATTATTACCATTTTGCTATATATTTTGAGACTAAAGTATTTGTACAGTTAGACGAATTTTTCACTTATTCCTTTTATTGTTCTAGCATCTAAAAAGCGGCCTGTTTTTCCACTTCGACGGCCAGTAATCGAAGGTGAACCATTGCCAAAAACGGGAGCTAAGACTAACCTGTTACCAAATTTAAGCATAGTGGAACCGAAAGTTGTGGATTTGTTGAGCATGGCAGATCATAAGATGAATTGTTTGAGTCACGAGGTAACGAAATTAAAAGAGGAACTCTCTTTAGAAAACGACAATGTACAAACACTAAAATGTCAGGTACATTACTGTTAATTTTATCCGCATGAGTTTGCATTGCTCTTGCATGCATTTGCAATTCGAAGGATTGTTCTAATTCAATTTGCATTGTATAAAGACCATAACTATATCATTAAACGCAACTACTAACAAATGATAATGCATGTGTTGTGGAAATTAAGTATATGAATGATCGTGTTCAAATTTAAAACGTAAGGAGAATAGATACTAAAGTCGATGCAACTATGAATATATTACGAAAACATATTTTCTAGCTGACTACTAAGGAGAAAGAAATTTTGCGGTTGAAGAAGATGCTCGAAGGAGGCAGACCATATACCGCTGTTTCTAGAGATTGTGCTTGTAAGAAAGGGGAAAACAATTACGTAATGACCAGTCACAATGTAGGTGTTAATGAATTGAAGGTTCTCCAACAGGAAAAGTTAGAATTAGAACAACAATTAAAGGGTAATTAAATTACGTAAACGTAAAATAGAGACAAGATTAATGTATTATTTACGCGTGTATTGTTATATTCAATGCAGAAGCTTTAAACAAGCAACACGATGCTATGACTCAAGCAGTTAAACTTGCCGATCGTAACGAGGAATTGGAAAAAGAATTAAGAGATATAGATCACATAGCTTTAGCTGTAGAAGCAGATTGTAATTCTGCAGTTAAGGAAAATAATAAAAGGGTCTCTAAACTACAGGTAATATATATTCTAATCTTCGTATTGACTTTCAGAGTTCTACATATGTGTTCAGAATATTAATTCACGAATAAAAATTTGTCTTTGGTATATTCGTTTTTCTGGAATTTATTTTTATATAGGAAAAATTGGAAGGCGTGATGACGAGGATACACGTACTAGAAAGCGAATTAACTGTCGAACGTAGAGAGGTGCAAGAGTTGAGGGCAGATTTAGAAGCTTGCAGATTGGAGAAGCTTAACATTCAACATAATTTGGAATCTGCATTAGATGAAAAGAAGCAGATGACGGACAGAATAAATGAATTAACAGTAATTGGTACTTTACTACCAGCTCCTCACTTTTTCGCGACTGTTAAATACAACCGGGTACTTTAAACTAAAATAAATAGTTTGAAAATTATTCTAGAAAAGAATTTAAACGAGGAGATAGGCAGAATGACCAATGAAAATGACAGACAGAAGCAAGATATTATTCAGTTACAGTATAACAATAAAATATTGAAGGATCGACTGAACTCAAAGCAAGTTTTATTAAACGAGAACGGAACAAATTTACGAGCATCCAAAGAAAAAGGCCAAAAGAATGATTATAACAGAGGTAAGATTATTGAACAATTATTGAACGATACCGTCAATAATTAAACATCGATGTTTATAATTTTATTTCAAATTGTCAGAGCAAAATGGGGCAGACCTTCACGAAATGTATAAAGAAAGGGACATGTTTTCAAACGGAAGTAGTATTGGGTACAATAACATAATCAAACAGTTGGAGCAAAAAGATCATGAAATAAATGATGTATGCATTTTAGAAAACATTACTTACTTCTTTTACTTGCAAGGCAATCACGTCAACATTTCATTTACAATTTATTTATTACTTTAGTTGCAGCATGTAGTTGAACAATTAAGAAGGGAACGGGATTTTTACAAAAATGAATACAACAGCGTTAAAGACAACTTTAGTAAAACGGTTGACAAAGATAACGTAAGATTTCCTTATTTCCAAAACAATCTCATATTTCGAAACAAAATATTAAGCGAATTGCTTGTAAAACAATAGGTCGATCTATGGTCACGAATTCGAGAATTAAAACGGCAGTTAAGCGAGAGGGAAAACGCATTGGATGAACTACATCGAGAAAAGAAAGAACTGTTTCGCGAGAAAACTAATCTAGAAACACGCTTGCAAAATTATAAGGGCGAACATAAAACACCTTACAGGCCCTGCAATATATGTAAACGTGGTGGTACATGTAATTGTTCTCCTCCAGTTATGCGAGATGGTAGTCAAACAAAGGTAAAGATTGCTGGTTCTGTGTATAAATTATGACAGTTTAGAATGAAAATGAAATTTATACGATTTAAATAAGGATATACAACATTTCTGCCTAATAAATCGTTTTCAGAAGTTATGTATATAATGATATGAAACTTTTCAGAATATTATTGAACGTTTGGAACATGAACGAAATATTGCACGAGCTGATGTCGATCGCTTGATCGAGGAGCGTGATGCTTTACGCGAAAGATTAAAGGTAATTAAGTCCCATTTATTACGAACTTACAAATATTTTAATCATAATTTTCAAGTAATAACAGTAAGCTCTGTTAACTGCACTTAACGTTTTTAACTGTTACGTGTGGCAAGAGTGTTAATTAAATTAGATAAAATAGATTAAATTTTTAGTGATTTTTATGGACTACAAAAAACCAACAAATAAATATAATATAAGCAGTGAATAAAAGCGTTCTGCTTATATCGGTTCAACGTTACCCGTTTCTAACATAATAATTTCCGATTTATTTATTGTTCATTAGAAATAAGTTTACCATTTTCTTTAAACATACTGAACAAGGATTCATTATTTATGAACGCTTGTCAATTAGATGGCAGCGGAAGCACATACATCAGAGCAGCGTCGTTTAAGAGAAAATCTTACGGATGTTGAAACCCGACTGAAACAAATAGAAAAAGAGCGACAAGAACTTTTACTTACACAAGGTACACGAAGAGCAACCATGAATGGTCTGGAAGATCAGTTGCAAGATTTACGAGAAGAAGTAAGACGAACGAAACAAGAGTTGGGCACTCAACGTACGCAGTATTTCCAACTGAGGTGTGATTTATACTTTTCTTTTTGTTATATCGATATGAATAAACGAATTAATATAAGTCGGAAGGTAATTAATATGTAGTTGATAATTATTAAGTAGAGATTAATACAGAGATGTATTCTTATTTATATAAAAATTTCAAATCACTTTGCAAAGTTTATTAATTGATAACTCGGAGAAAACGTTTCTATTTAATTCATCATTATCCTTTCTTAATCAGAGCTCTACATGCTATGTTTTATTACCATAGAAACGTTGAGTGATATACTATGATTCTTGAAATGTATACATATGTATATGAACGGCCGTGATTATTTTTCGAGGGAGGGTGTTCAATAATGATATGCAAAAAGAAAAGAAGTTGCCTAATAATTCGAAATTATCGTCAAGGGTAAAAGAATAATCGAGTGTTAATTAAATACTTATAATCTTTTTCTGTCCGCTTAACAAAGAACACGTGGGAATAAAATAGTACAATATTTACGGAAGAACTGTATATAATCACATATATGTAATTGCACGACTGCTTATCTTTATTAGGGCTCTACAAGATCAAACGGACCAGGCGTTGGGAGATGCTCAGAACCAATTGTCGCAATCAGAGTCCGAGTTAAATAAGGCATTGGATCGCAATCGAACAATGGAGAGACAGTATTTACAGCTTGAAAGTCAAGTGAAGGAATTGCAACAAGAAATTAATAATTTTAAAGCGAATATGTCGCACTTGGATCACGAGAAAGATCAATTACTAGTAAGTGATATTTATTATATTAAAACGTAATGAGATCGACGTTAGGCCCTATAAAAGCAAATGAAATTTATTAGATGGTGTTGGACGAGAAGACGGAGAAAATTGCTACCCTGGAAAGAGAACTAATGTTGAAAGAGCAGCAAGCAATGGGAATCGATCATCAGATTCGCGAGCTACAACATAAAAATGAGTGAGTACCGTTTGTATTTGTAGGCTTTGTTACACTCTAAGAAGTTTTATCAGCTTTCAGGAACATAATTACTATATCCCTGAGCTATCGCTATAGTTGTAGTATATTTACAAAACGTTGGCAGTGAAATTGATTTCTCAAGAACTAAAATTCGCTCGCACTTTTAGACCTTCTATACATTTACAATCTAAACGTAATTAAATACTTAAATATGACATATTGCCATTAAATCGATAAACCATACGAACTCTAAACCATACGAACTCCGAGTGGAATCGAATCGACGCGATTACAAATTTCGTATAATTACGATTCTGAAATAAATAGGAGCTGTTACGAAACTAATACAGTATTATAACATTTGTACAACATTATTTACACGTATGATTCAAACGAATCCATACACAGATTTCTCCAACGTTTTATCACTAGCGAAAATTTCACGCACAGTCACTGTTCTTCTCGCTCAAAGATTTGTAGTCTTCATCCTTTCGTTAAGGAACTTTGCTAAGCTCACTGCCGGTGGTTGACAACCGCCCGGAGAGAGTAAACTATTGCTTTCCAATTCCGAGATCTCTGAGCTTTCTGTAATTCTTTTGTAGCCAGGTCTACATTCGCATCTTGATCTTGACTCTGACTCTTCGCTCTGCCATAAGCTTTGTTTCGGCATTCGTCTTGCTACCAGCCATTCACCAGACGTACAGGGGCCCTGCGTGTACAACTTATAACAGGATTTATTTATCTCCACCATTCCCGGCGTGGATTCACAACTATTACTAGCTTCCTCGTTGCATTTCTCTGCACCTTTGAAAGAGTTCATGCATCCACACACTCCGTTGTAACTGATACCATCGACAGATGGTCGTACGCTGTAATCGTACAAAACAACTTGTCCACTTGGACATGGTCCTCTGGTCCCTATCTTGTAACACGTTTTTTCTTGCGGGAAATACAGTCGCCCACGTTTGCAAGGCACTGGAGTGCAAGCTGTTGAGTTTACTAACATGTGCCCATATTCGCACGGGCCTCTTGTGTAAAGCCTGTAGCAAATACCGCTTTCGTAGAGTACATGACCCGGTTTGCACACGCACTTGGCTCGAGTTCCTTCGTCGTTGGACTCTGCTGTTGTAACGACAAAGTGATGTCCTTGCGGGCATGGGCCGATTCCACCTTTTCAATCAATGAATAATTCATCAATATTATTAAACAATGATATATCAAGCAGCGTGTCTCTGACATACGTTGCAACATTAATAGAGACAGTATGGTGAGCCTAAATGGAATTTACCCTCCAAGTAGGGTAAGTTTGATTAAAAACATTTCTTTAAACGAGCTATAAGTTTGGGAAGTAGTTGGGTCCGAAACTTCGAATGACCCTGTATAGATCCTAGTGTAAATAAACCTCAATTTTAAGACATTATTAGTACAAATTGGTAACCGATCAAGAATTTTGTCATAGAACTATTCCATTTGTGGTCTCTTATCAAATTCATAAATATTGCAATATATCGGAATGGTTTTCATTGTACATTGAATTTCCTTACCTAATTGATAGCACATTCCAGTTGATTCGTGGTAATGAGGTAATTTTGACTGGCAACCACACGTACCACCTGGTAGAAATAATTCTCCCGGTTCCATGCAAGGCCCTTTAGTATAGTGTTCGTGGCAACCACCAATACTGCCTGGCCAGTGGTATCTTGCAAGTTCTCCGCTTGTAGAACAGGAACATACAGCTAGACCATCTTCGTCTATAGTAAGAAGTTCACCCTTTGGACATGGTCCTCTGCTAAAGTTAGGGTAACACTTGCCATCCCTGGACCAGTACACCTCTCCTTTTTCTGTACATGGTTCTGGGTCACGACAGACGCCCCACCTTTGTTAAAAATTAAAATAGTTTTAATTCCGGCAGTACTTCTGGGTTTTCTTCCAAGTGATCTCCAAGTTGAATATTATAGAAACGTGTTTTGCGGGAATAGGAAGACTCAGGTGCCACAGTATTTTAAACATTTATGATTACAATAATTCTATTGAAAACGATTGCATCTACTGAAGAATCGAAGGAAATTAGCCGAATAAATAAACGTGCAATATAATTTATCTAACGAATACTAAAGGGAAGATAGAATACTTCATTCCAAACAATTCGAAACCGACTGTCGAAAGTTCTACAAGTTTGTGACTTTCCTGTTAGTTTCTCTTTCAAGTTAGTCAACAATTGTTTTAAATCTTCTGCGTACGCTCGTTAGACACTACAGTTTCCTAGTACCTAGACTTTCCAGAATTCTCTGCAACAGGTGCAAAGAACTGCCCTTTTGAACAGGACGCTCTGGTGTATATCCTATGACACAGTGCATCTCTGGGACTCTGAGCGGTTCCAGGTGGACACCTGCATTCAGCAACGGTTCCACCGCCACCCGCAGCTGGGCCAAGCTCCATAGTTTCTGGACACGGTGCTCCAATCTGTTAAATAGATCTCCAATCAGGAATTCCGTATTCTCTACTTGAATTAAGTGAAAGGGAAAAGAAATGCAAGAGGCTGATTCTAATGTGGATTCTATTAAGAGACCTCCCAATGGCTTTGTAAAGAGAAATGCAGCACCTGCCTGGAATATTTTGTAACACTTTCCATCCGGCGGCCAATATAACAGTTGCCAGCCACGTGGTTGTGCGGCACAAGGATTGCTCGACGGATCTGCCCATGGTGGAGGCATTATTGCTGACCTCACGTGAACCGCACACGTGAACCAGATAAGGAACAGCAGATGCCGCGAAACACTGAAACAAATTCGATGAACGTTAGAAACTGAAGTTGAACAATATGATCTGGATGCTAGTCAAATAGTAGAGCGATTCTGAGTCACCTAATTGATATGATCATCTAATTTATAGTGCGATTTAATTTATAGTGTATCGCGTAACATATTAACGGCGTTATACGGGAGCCAACTGTATATATTGCCTTGGATATTATTGCACAGGAAAACGACATTAGTAAAATAAAAATATCAGTGTCACAGAACTGTGTCATTAATCACTTGTTCTACTGCATGGAACATTTGATATTTTAATGCCACTCAATGTTTGAATATCATATAACATATAAATTCAGCTTTGGATATAAGAATATTTATCACTGACAATCAATATTTTTTTTTAATTTTATGCTGTGTAATAATTATATTTACCTATTAATATTTATTTCTCGTCTATAAATTTCTGACGCTGTTCGAATCTTTATTCGACAGGTACTTTATGCAAAAAATGGACCGAAATTACTCATTAACTATTAAGTTTGGGGCTGATAAAGGTCAATAATTCTTTATACAGAATTCAACTCTAAAATCTCCGAAACGCATCAACTTATAAGAAAAGTATATGCACTACATAATGCGTCCCTGTAAGCCATGCATCTTTTGTATACAACATTGCTCCGTGCAACATATACTTTGCAACTTATTCGGGGTGTGCAAGTTATGTGGATCATCCTGTATATGAGCCAACAGTCAGTTTCAAACAGGAATCCCATATTTTCCAACTGGTTTTCATACTCGATCGAGTATTGGATCCGGAAAATAGATATTGCCATAGAAAACATTATAGTACATGTGTCTGTGTATGTCAAGATCGAGGGTACGGGCAGGAAAGAGCAAAAGCACGACAGAAATAAAATGACCATACTTTCACTGTTTCACTATGGCAATGGCATTGTCCCTGGCGGCAGGACTCGAGATGACGCCATGCATGTAGAATAAGAATACCATCCCGTATATATAAATGCCTCGCAAGTGTTGCAAACTGAAAGCAAAAACACTTTCCTCTTTTTACCTCGTCGATTTTGGACGTGAACGGACCTGGCGATTTTAAACGATATGCCTGCGCTACTCCATTCAACTTCGACTTTTCATTTTTGGAAGGCGTGCAGGCACGGAGAGATCGTTACCAGTTAAATAGTTTTCTTGTAGAGCACAAACTGCTCGCGAATGATAAATCATTGATTGTTTTGTAGTATTGAATTACATTCAAATAAATCATAAGTATTGTGCTGATGGTAAACTATAAAACAAGTCGTTTTGCATTCTACTCGATTATGTCGTAATTGCACGTTAATACTGTGTGATAGAAACGAATAATTTCCTAATACAGAAATTAGACTCTGTGCTTGACTAAATAAAAATTTTGTACGCTCTTGTCTTTGATAATAATTCCTATTAGATTCTTGTACCCTATACAGAATGGAAGTTAATTCTATTTTAGTAACTAAAATTCATATACTGTATTCATACGTCTGGTACTGGCATATTGATGATTTGATCATTTCCTTTGATTAAATTGTTAGGGAATTGCTTAATTTATCTATGATTTCGCAGAAGCGAAATTAGTTTCCTAAATCGATTACAAGATATATAACGAGCCTTGGCACTTAAATCCTAATGTACTTGCTAGACAAGCTTTCTTCCATGACTTTCCACTGCAACGATATGAACGAGTTTCGCGAACCGTTCGATAGTATTTTATTAATTACGTTTCCTCGTTTATTGCTCCCGTTAATAGATTGTAGGTGTTTCATGCGCTGCCAGAACACCTGCAGCTCGCGAAAATACTATTTAAATCGGTATTCTATATACGTTCTACTAATTTAACTGTATATAGTATGTACAACATATGTACAACATATAATATTTCTTCCAAAACTCTGTTTTCACAGTAAAACTTATTCCGCATTACACAATACCGTGCTATTTATTAAAGCTTTTAAACTTCCTAAATGAAAAAAGGTTTCTGCTGAACGTATTATTTCTTCTCCGTTCAAATAATCATACAAATTTTTGATACACTCAAACAGTACCTACATTGTACCAATAATTTCACAGCTGTCCATTTCTTTTTTTATACGAAACAAATTGGATTACATTCCACGCGGTTCCGCCTTGAATGAGCTCGTTAAGGAAAGTCTCACGGTGTGCCGGAGAACTGGCGCGAGTTACGGAATGTCGCGCTTCCTTTTCCCGTGTAATTATTGCTCCTCATTGTCAAACTGGTGTGACCACCTCGTGCACATCAAAAGTGAGAGTGTTAGAGGTGGATCAAGCTAAACGATGTTTACTGTTTCTCTCCATATATATGAAAATGTACTTTTTCTACTTCTCGATGCTACCGTACAAGTATAAATATAAATCTGCTTTTTTGAATTTTTGTATAATTTCGTTGCGAAAGATCACATTAGATTCGGTCGTGTTAATACATTATCGGCGAGATGAAGGTGTTTATGAGGTGTTAATAGTACTGGTTAGAAAGCAGCATACCTCGTTCGTATAAAAAGAGGAATGATACAATATGACATTTTTGGTACCTGTACCAATAAGTACCTGCAAGTACCTGCAACTTCGCAAGTGAGAACGAAAAATCATTTCCTTTTTGCTTTACTTAATTATTCAATTGATCTTCTATCGATTCAATTATATTATAGAATAGTAAGAACATTTCATTGAATCATATTTACTATTGGCAATCGCTCATATTATCGTTCAGACAGCTCGTATGCTTTAATTAATCGAGCGTTGCACAATTTCACAATTGTTTGACGGGATATGGAACACTATTGCATGAGAAGTTTCATGCTGACATTTTAAAATTAATGATGGAACCGTGATGAAATTTATGTAAATCGGTATTTGAACAAAATAATGATCCGCGTGAAAGCAGTAATATTTGAAATTTAATAATAAATGTAATAGTAATAATAATAATTGTTTAGATATTATATTAATAGATATTTTGTATTTCTGGTAGCTTTAAGTAACCATTGAATAACGTAAAATGATAGATTCTTATTGCAGTTTTTTTTTTTTACAAATTTCAATTATGGAAATTACAATGTTTCAAATTGTGATTTATTGTATGACGTGGAAGGTTAATTGTACCACCCGTTTACTTTAAAAGTGAAATTATTTATTGAAGAATGTAATTAGACCTAACTTCAATACCATTTAACTAACTACGAATCACAGTACTCGTCTCTTTTGTACAAATAAAATTTACATTCAATAGGAAGACAATTTAAATCACGCAGTCTATCATAAATATACGTCAAATATAATAAATGTGCCCCATTAAACAGCTGAGTCTCAAAAAATGTGTAACTATGGTGACACAGTTAGCAATAATGACGGTAACATTCCGTGCAAAATTATTAGTCTGGTTCAGCCTTTTCATTCTACATAGTGTGATACTTTAAGGAGGCAAAGAACATGTAAAGAAATCGTCAGTGCCATTTATCGCGAAAAGAAGCAACCATCATGAGCTCTTTAAAAGGTTATTCTCAATGCTGTTTGGATCGCAACGATGACAGAAGACATAGGTACGATTATACTGTCATCTGTTTTACCGCAATTTTATTAATTTGTTGGCAAGATTTACCACTCCATTACAAGATTAAATAAATACAAATAGATCTATTGTTGACCAACACAATTTGAATTCTAAAAGAAATCATATATTTCAATGGAAAATAATACTATTTCAAGTTAGAAATAATTAACTTTATAATTATATTAAAAATTTGCTATTTTTCTCCGACTAACTGACTAACGGTTAGTCAGTTAGTCATTCATTACACAATTCTCGTAAGAAATTTCTAACTGTATCGCGATTAAGCAACTGCAGGACAAAATGACATAGCGTCACACATTTACAAAGAACGAGCATAACATACAAACTTAATTTATTTTAAACTTTCAATTTAATATCTTATAATTGTATTGAACTTCCTATAACACAATTTTAAGATAATTTATTCTTCTCCTCTCGATACAGTATTTCATTAACGTTACATTAATGATTAAAGAAAAAGAGGGTTCCTGTTTTTGGAGTCAGAATGATTCAATTTCTATAAACGGGGTAATAATTCATCCACTGTTAGCTATCTCTTGCAAAGAATATAATATACAGTGTGTCCCATGAACTCTGCCCACCTGAAATATCTTCGTCATTTTAGACATAACGAGAAACTGTTTCGAAGACAATTTATATCGTGTATAATAAAAGAAACCATTCTATGCAAAGCAACCGAATGTGCCCTTCATATCTCTTCTTTTTCGCGTCCACTTGTCAAAAACTACTATTACTATATTATCAATTGCTTCAAATCCTATAACTTTCATTTGAAATGTTTTCGCGTATTGCGCATTGCGAACAGAGTTCGTGGGACACACTGTATAAATCGCCATCTCCTCTTGGACCACGTTTAACGATGCGTTACATTCTTTCTTCGTTCATACCTGTTTCACATTTCAGCTACCTTTCAGTTTTTATGCGTGTTACATAATAATGGCGCGCGATAAGAATCAAAAAGTGTTATGTCAGTAGCAGGTCGCATTGTAGAACAGACGTTTTATAGTCCGGCGGTTTTCACGAGCAATTCGACTTGGTTCCAAGGTACGCCTCGCATGTATGTATCTTCGAAAAGGATCACCATAATTATTTGACTACGGACTTTCATTGCCAACTAGCTTTCACCATATTCGAGCGGCTGAAATGTAACGATTAGGTGTTGTTTCTCTCGTTAGAAGATGAAATTCTTTGTTGTACCTGGACGCAATAGTTACGAATGCTTAAGTTTTTAATTGAAACAAAAATATATAAATATAATCTATAATATAATTTTCTCATTGACAAATGATCGTGATGGAATTGGTACAAATTCATTTAATTGATAATTGATTCACAATGCTCAATTGGTTTATTAATAATTAATTTACTGAATGATTAATATAAACCAGAATATTATGTTCTGCTATGTAGCAGTAGCAAGAAAGCAATAAATAGTTAGAAATGTGAAAAGCTGAGGCAAAGATGCACTCAAAGAAGAAATGGAGTGAACAAATCGTTGGCATCCAGTTTCATTAATAATACGAAAATTATTTATTTGAATTTTAATAGTGCAATTTATAGATTGCTTTTGGCATGAAATATTTTTTGATCGTATTGTATAAGCCTCGAGTTCTCTAGGTCAGCTATTTAAATTGAATACTACTCCTTTGATTGTGTCATCATATATGATACATAAAAAAGAATAGAATGATATCCTGTCATATGGCCTTCAACTGACCTTGCCAAGGGAAATTTTTTCTTGGAATTAGTACGAGTTGCCCACTGAATTAAATTTCTTATTAAGTAAAAAATCTTAAAATTGGAATATACCGTAAGGGCTAAATATTTGTCGAATAAATTTATTTTGTTAAATTCACAATGCTTGTTTCAGCCTTGATACTAGTTTCATTCACCTAAATTCGATAGAAACTTAATCTTTTATTTGCTTAATTATTCTATTACCACCATGTTCGTGAATCGTTAAAACAGAGAAGCAATCATGTAACTCGATTTTTCTCATATTTTAGCAACTGTGAAATTCTACGGAAGAGATTTAACACTGATGAATATTTAAGGAAGGTATTCATATGTTCAGCCTATTATTAATATTCCTCAGATACAGAAGTTAGCTACGTTAATTAAGAATTTTCATTTTTTCTTTCCATGCTTTCCTGCATTAAGCAATGCCTCTTGAGAATTCATTACGTTCTCAATTTCCTCTGAAATTACGTGTTAAAAAGAGGAAATCGGTTATGTCCTATGAATTCCAATAGAATTGGCGAAAGTAATGCCGACCAATTTACCTAAAATAATTTTTACTAATTAAATTCAAAATTTATAACCCACAATTTTAGTCAGTTCAAGTACAATTGTATTATTACTATTACATTAAAGTAACTCAATTCGTATTGTTCATCAACCCTTTGAGTACTGTTGCTGCATATAGGGTGGGCCAAATAAAGTGTTACAAGATACTTTCTTAGAAACCACAGCAGATATCTACTTTATGTTACTTTTAGCTAAATTTTTGAGGCGTGTAAATAATTTGTTGAACATTTTCTCCTCTTTTTTTGTTTTAAATAGAATGATATATTACTTTTCTTTCACAATCACAATCACACTCACAACAACAACAAAATATGCCCATTCTTATTTCTTTACGTATATATTCCATTGAAGTAAAATGTTCGTTCGTTTCACAGTACATATTTCTTCATTGTACTGTTCCTTATCGAAAGGGTTAACAAGCTATCCACCTAGTAGCACACTGTTATGTCCTACTTAAATAATAACAGCGGTTAGGTAACTAGCAGTAACCAGTGAATAATAATACAGAATCAAATTGAATGTCTATCCCTGTAAAGGATCTCTCGTAAAGATCACGTTGTGGCATTTGCTTCAAGTAAACGAAGCGACCTTTTCAGACTAGTCACAATCGTTATGCAACTTTCACCATAAACGTACAGGGTGTTTCCTAAATAGTGGTACAATCAGAAAGAATTTGATTTTTCGTGAAAAAATGCAGTCGAAAATATAAAATGAATATTTTTACCCGAAGAGTTTCATTTCTGAGAAAATTGAATTTGAAAATTCGTTTCTTGAATTCACCTAAACTTATTATTATAACTAACGCTATTTTTACTCACTGCAAATTGCACTGTAAGTCTTTGTAAATTATGTAAGGTTTCGATATTGTATAAAATAATACAATAAATTTCAAAGGCAAGCAATAAAAAATTGAAGAAATTGCCGCACATAAATTGCTGCCAGTTGCCATGTGAAATACAGGCGAGGGAGCCGATAATATCGTGTTAAAAAATACATATACACGTGTGCTTCAAAACCTACAAAAACTGAAGCATGTGTTATAAAATTTTATTCTACGTTTTCGATTGTATTTTTGCAAGAAGAATAACTTCCTTTTCGATTGTATCACTATTTTATTTTACTTCAGAAACACTCTGTATATAACAGAACGTTTGGCAAGAAAGAATTGAAGATTGAACACTGGTAACAAAGAACCATTAATAGAAAAACAAAGAATTTTGACTGATTGCTGGTTAGATAATATATAATAAAAAGGCTGTCTCTCGCGGTTTTAATGTGAATACATAAGAGTATTTGCATAATATCTCAATGAATACAGAAGAACGTCGATAAATTGTCGATAAACAGTCAAAAATTAAACAAGGACATTTTCTTATTAATAATTCGACTCCTAATTAAAATTCCTTTTGCAATTTTCATGCAGACTTAAACTTTGAGTATTTGTCAAAAAATCGAATGAAAACTATGTAATTAAAAAGAAAATAATTTTATAATTACTGAATCAAATTATAGCACAAAATTTTCTTACAACTTACATTAGATTGCAAAACGGTAATTTCTATTTTGTTTGCGTTTAAAGCATTCTTGAAAATGAATTTGCATGATAAATAAAATATTTGATAAGGAAAAAAGAAAAGTAACAAGCTCCGATATGATTCGAAGGAAGGAGTTAAAGTTTTGAGGAATTTCAGCGTGCTCTGGTAAAATACGAAATCGAAATTTTACCATTTGCAATGCATTATTTCGAGAAAGTAACAAGCATTGCCTTACAAGAATTGACAGGAGTTTTTAATTGACTAACAATTAATATCTCATTAGGATGTGCCCATTTTTTAATTAAACCATTAAATTTTTGGTTTCAATGTATTTCTTCCTTAGCTGATCTTTCACAATCTATACTAAGACATTAACGCAAGCCAAGATAATACCATCATTCCAATTTTTACATTGTAATCACAAATGAAAAATATATATATGTTCCACTAATAATAACAGGATTACTACTACTACTAATAATAAATAACAAACGAGGATGAAAACTAGTTCCACAAATTAAAATAACTTTACACTTTTTTAATGATCATAACATCGGAGAAGGGTAAAGCAAACCCAATAGTAATAGTATCATTCGTTAATTTTGATTAAGTTCTGATGTTAGTAACGAAACAAAAATTCTCCTGCTATTCCAATAATGAATGACTTACGGTGACGATTCCATGGCGAAGACAATTGAAGTATGGACCGCCATAAATCACATCACAGGTATTCACCAAGTTTCACCTTGTCGTTTTATCGCGATCGTTTGACATCCTGCGATCGACACATGACGGACGAAACGAACAGCGATGGTGTCGACACGAGTACTGGGACGAGACTGAACACCAACATCGAATCACCTCCGCGACTTTGTGCGGTTACCTAACTTCGCCAAGACATGATCCTAGTCGAGCACCCGTTTCGTCTTACAATTAGTTTTAATAGTTTCCATCTATCCTTGATAATTCTACCGAAATGAATACAGAAAAGTGTTACACACTTGTGCGTTACCTTGCTTTTTTAATATATTGCATATCAGAGGACACTTCGATAGGGTGAAGTTATTGTAGCGGCTAGTTCCGTCAAATCCCATTCACTGCTTGTTACTTACTACCTGCAATATACTACTTAATAATCATTTTTATGCACTCTTCTGGCCAGTCATTACTTACTTATTATTTAGTAATTACTTATTACTCATTAATCACTAGAAATTTAGTATATTGTATTTAATATTGCGTCTGCCCTCTACTGACTACCAATTACCAATCGCCATTTTCTACTTTTGCTTTTACCTAGCATTCTACATTTATTAATGTCTGCATTGTTAATGCTCATATACGATATAAATTTCACTAATTACCAATATACGCCTGGGGCTCCTTTAACACGTTTTATTTACATTTTTGCGGTTTCTTTGACATGCTGGATTAATTTTTGCACGGGTCTTTAACACGTTTTGTTTACATTTACGTGGCGTCTTTTACGACATGTTTTCCTTACTGCGACACGATTGCAAAAACATACACTAATTAGTTTGCAGACATAGTCATGAATATCACGCGCAAATCCATTTGTTCTTCGATATACTGTACAGTTCAGGTGTGTTTGTTTTCGAATTCTCTTAAAACACGAACAACAAGTACACTGATTAGCTATCAGGTACCAGTAATTGATCGCAACTGATCACGGGGAATTCATTTGTACACTTTCCCTCGCAATAACTATCAATCCCACAAGCTTAAACTCCATCCAACCCACCTAATTTCAACCTACACCCTTGGAAACATAGTACATACTACCCACGAACCATAGAAACCTGCACCATTTACATAACCAAAATACTAATTTTATCCATACATACCCAAAGCAAAAACTCTCTTATCTCACATGCCACGACCATGAATTTCATATACGCCTTCTCATCTGAGAAATACGCTAACCATATCCACCTTTCCAAATGCAGGAATTCTCCATTTCTCTGAATCTATCCCGATCTACAGAAAACCATAATCGTTCTCCCCAAGTCTTCGAAGCAGAAAAGTGTCCTGCGTAGGTTTTCGTAACAATCAACGTATGTATGCATGTATGTACGTACATGAAAGTAAATACAATAGCCACGAAACCGTGCTGGAATATTTCTCAATTCCTAGCTGGATCCACTGCCCGTCATGATCTCCTTGAGTGTGTTTCACGCTTATTTACACAATCGCGTTGCAATATCAGGAGGCAGCGGGTGATTCAACACCCGTAAAACTACTCTTCCCTTGAGAATTTCCAGTTGCGAAATTTCATTTCGCGCAATCGAGCAAGACTTTCGTCGTCGTACGACCTTTGAGAGGTCGTATCGAATGATACCCGAGAAAGAAATATTCGTCGGCGGTGTGTAAAACACGCTCCCGACGTTGGAATTGTTGCATAATTTTTGGTGAACGGGATCCAAACTGTACTGACTTCGTATATCTCACAAACTATTCCGACTGAATTGGATAACGGGAAACGGACAATCATTTTCACGTCCAGGTCTTTGAGATCCTCTTAACGCGGATGTCCGTAAACTCTGGCGTCTTTGTGGCCGCACGACGACCCCTTTTTGTACCTTTGACCCGGGTGAACCATGGCGGATGAGGTGTCTCGTTATTCGAGGCACTTTCGTTCGCGGTCTTCGTGAACATTTGACAGATGGGAAGAGAGATGGGGTTCGTGTATTTTAATGTGTTTTCGATGCTGGATACGGCACATGGATATTTATGGATGTCAGACCACGATGATAAACTTGTATGTGTTGCACTGTTGTGTGATGTCAGATTCGTTATGTGAGCAATGTACTTACTGACGGTTTGTTTGGTGGTCATTTTCTGTTCCTTCTTTTGTTTTTCGTCGGCCAAAATATCTTTTATAATATTACTTTTGTAATTTGGCTTTCTCTGGGACGTTAAAGATATTGTTTTTCAATTGAATTATTGGCAAGCTGAAGATGTTGATGTAAAAGTATTATAGCGTGGGCAGGGAAATTAAATTGATGAACATTAGTTATGGTTTATTTGTGTTTTTCGTTTAGATTTATATTAGTGTTGTACTATTTATACACAAATTTGTAAGTCCTCCCGTAGAAATTTATGTGAAGAATAACTTATGTTATTTTCAATGCGGAAGTCGTCGATATAGAGACTTCATTTTCACTTACGTAAAAAAGTGTTAATAAATTCTCGTCTCTTCCTCTTTAAATTTAGTGAGTTTATAAATGAATTTTATTTCCATCCGTTTCGATTCGGTAGTCTGTATAGAGTTTTATAAAATATACTGTGCGGAAATAATTTAACATCTGTTCTGGAAAGATTAATAGTTGCAGCCACTCAGGAAATATTAGGATGTCGTTTGTCTCTTGACTTTGTACTTTGTGAGATTTCTTCCTTATTATTTCCTTTAACATTTCCTTGATTACATGCTTACTATAATGTAGAAAGTCCAATGGTAGTTGAATCTTGGTATTTCAGGCTTACATATGTATTTACATTAGCTATGGAAAATGTATTCTTTATGACAGCATGAAAAGTGTGCAATATAATTAATACCAGATAGTTATATAAAAACATACACCATGTATCTAAAAATATTGCAAAAAGGTTGAATAATGGTATTTTTTCAATCAAACACATAAATTAAAACACCTTCATTCAGAAAAAGTTGAAACTTACAAAGCCTAAAAATGCCTAATTTTAATCTTTATAATATTATAGCATCAGGGATATTTATATTCAACTTGGTCCATCTCTACAATCTCCCCAAATTCGTAAATACAGTAATTGGCAAAGAAGTCATCGAGATAACATATTTTCAGATTTGCCTGTCATTTTAGAAGACGCCATTTAATATTTTACCGCATATAATAGACGATCATTATAATATCGTCAAGGTAAAATATATTCAAATCATCTCTACAAATATTTACCTGTAATCTTTCATTTGTTCCCCTTATCACGACTCATCAAATCTCCTCCTTCCATGTACACGTTACTTAATTTTAAGCTACGTAACTACGGTAACCCTTATCGGTAAACGTAACCCAAACCTAACCCAAACAGTAAATTCAATCACTGCAATCAATCAAACGAAGCTTCCCCGAAGGGTACATAATCTGAGTTATCATTTCAATCTCTGCTCATTACAATAGACGAAACCAAATGAAACGAAGGATTCTAAACCTTTCTCGAATGGAAGCAACGTTTAAGCCCGTTTCATACGAGACACTTTTTATCGACGTATTTTGTGACGAGTTTCATACGAGAAACTTTATGTTGCGCAACTTACAATCAGAAAAATATACTTTCTCACAGGGTTTGCCATACGTTGGATATTATACTCAAAATAGATAACAACAATTGTAGCAGGCTTCTACCATGCAAGAAAGTCTGATCATTCTGAACGTAACTTAAGTATTCCAACTAATGCATCACAATGACAATTAATTCAGAATTGATATGGAAATTTTTCCGTAACAGATACACATCCTGACAGACACCATAGGTAATAATATCTTTCAGATGGGGCCACATAAGTTGCCGACCCAAACTCTCTCGTATAGAACAGGCTTTACATACTACATGCATCCCTCGCGATTAATGTTCCTTACACGGCGAACAGAGATGAAAATATAATTGTTATTCAACAATGGCTCGAAACAGTGGCTGGTCCTGTTTCAAAGTGCACATTATCACGTATAATCTCTAGCAGCGAAGAGATTACAACGGTTCACGTTCACTGTGCATCCTGTTGCGAGTGCTTCTCACGTGCTGACGTTCCCTGCATTTCGAGGAACCGTGCAATGCCCTTTACTGGTAACGGTAAAGGTGAACGGAACCTCTGAAAGGGCGTCCGTTTTGACATCTAACACCGGTAGATACTGAATTCTGGCGAGGACAGCCCCATCAGAATAGATACTAGTCGTGGGTGGTTTTGCGTAGGTCGTTGCACTTTGACCTATGAATAATTCCACGAACTTCCGGTTCATCATATTATACCACACGTATTTAAATGTCTTTCTGATCGTTGGTTACGTTTGTCTGAATACGTCTTTGTATACAAGAATTGGTTCTTCGTTTCATTTCTCTTATTCACATTTCGATTTTAAATTAGTATTTCTTTCTTTTATTGCAAAATCGATGTCAGTTTATATTTGGAGCGGCGTTAAGATAATGGTGTCAGTATTAATGCGATGCATAAGTGGCATATGAATTTTTATATATCTGAAACGATAACATTGTTTGATTGCTTTATTAAATTGTTCCACTGACTGTACAAGCGTTTCAAGTGATCCGATCCTTCGTTATATAATTTATTCGCCAAGGAGCAAAATACAAAGCTAAAGGATTCACAAATAAATCAAATCTAATTTAACCCGAATACTTAAGTTCACCTTGGATAACTTCCATCGGTACTGTTTATGAAAATTTCCTTACAATTGTATCCGTAACAGAAAATCCACACGTAAAACCAAGAACCTGCGATTAAAATCTCACATGAAATTACCTGTTACTCACCGTATACATCATAGAACGAACATCAATGCATACGTAGTAAGTCCGTTGCCAAGATTCGAACAGTTATTCCACGAACGAATGCTGATGAAATCTGGAAAAATCTGGTTGCCTAACATTTATTGGAAACACGACTGGTATCGAAATGGTAGAACGATCTCTGCCATAGTTCCCGAGAAATTACGTGCCCACATTCCGCGATACACCGTGATCAAATCGATTGCAACTGGCACAGAAATTCAGCGAAAGGAATTCGAAATCCTCCTCGGGACTCACCGGGTTATGTATACTGCATCCGGGAACGTTTGAAGCTGCGCGGAGACGTTCGAGCCCACGCGAACACGTCTTCTCTGTCGTGGATTCGATTTCAGGGACATTCTTCTCGGGATAAACGAGAATGAAAGTACGCGTTGCTCAATGACAACCGTCTAACGGAACGATAAGCAGGTACGACGACCTTCCTCGTAGTACACAGGTAAAAACCTTGAATTCGGTTCCAGATGGATCCCATTTCGTTTTTACTTCTTTGTTCCTTGCTTCTTCCGTTCTTCTACCATTAAGGTACCGTAATGTTCTTGGAAATGATTCTCGAAGGAGCTTCAAGCCCTTTTGGGTCAGATGATACAAATTTTCAACACGCGTAGTTCGAGGCACTAGGCATATGGGGTGGACTCGAAGTGGGTGGCAGAACGGACAGGGTGGCGATTCCTCGGGCGAAAGGAAAGGTTGGATAAAATTTATTCATGCGAGACTCGGTTTAATAATTGGGGAAGTCAAATAGATTTAATTTGTCTACTGAGTTTGTTGGTGTAGATATTGGTGAAGATATTGGTGTTATGGTATTCGGTGTAAGATTAGAATTTCGTGAATATTTATGTTTGATTTGTTTTTTTGCATACGACAGAATTTATTTTAACTTAGTCCAGATTTTGTTAATATTAAATTAATAATTGAATAAAATTAAATGCCCAGTTTTGAACTTCCAGAGAAAAACAGTTTGTTTACACTCGTCTGATAATTAATGTATTGTAACAGCTTAGAAAGAAGATCATTAAAATATTACGAAATCGAAGATAATATTCAGTGATAACGTACTTCTGACGTGTCAAAATGTTATATAAAAGATGGAAACGGTGAAGAAAAAGTACAGTCGACACTTTCTTATTTCATAGAAAGTGCAAAACACTCGCCACGGTTATTAAATTATCGTAATGCATGATATCGATATTTTCCATTATTTATTTCATCGAGATTACACGAGACGTTGTTGCTTGTACGTGTAATTTTCTTTTTGTTCTCTCTCTCTCTCTCTCTCTCTCTCTCTCTCTCTCTCTCTCTCAACGATGTGTTATGCGCCCATTAAACGTAACTACAAATTAAAGGTTTCCATCGTTGATTCGCAGTTATGAAAGTTCCTCGCCGGAAAATAAGTAAACTCTTACCGCAATTAAACGAGAGGGAAATGAATGCTAGCGAACTTCCGTGGTCGTTTTATCAACGCACGTGACTCATATGAGAATTTATATTTACGTGATTATTATTGCTGTGCTTTATGTGTGGTTTTTATTTTCTTCTTTTTAAATTCTCGAGTTTAATACTTATAGTAAGATGTTATAAAATGTGCATACTGCATTAGAATACTTCCGTGTATCAAACATTCAGAGGAAATGCCGAATCAACAATTTAAACGACGTGCAACATTTTAAATTGGGATCCTCGAAAGCTACAGTAGTGTCAATCCGGTTACTCAATTTTAGCGGTGTCGATTTCTTGTCAATTTTTTATTTATTGAAATTTATCTCGAATATTATTAATTCTCTTCGCCAATCAACTATACTTGTTCATACAAGAGGTGTTATTTAATTTTTACTTGGCCGGTGATGAATGCTTAAAAATATGTCTTTCATTTATTAAGAAAGGTGTAGGCGTATAATCGTAGACATCTTTCTCCTGTTATCCAATTCATTTCGCTCTGGTGACCGTTCAAATAACAGTTATCGTCGATCGTGTGACGTAACAGTACCGGCAGTGGAAATTCAGGTGTTGCACAATCTAGTGTATTATATGCTGGATTTAAAAGAACCACTCATCTTGAGTTATGTTTCCTCGCGGGGTCCATGACACAATTCCATTACAGTCGCTCTTATCGTACAGTAGTAATTGATCTATGATGCATCATGCTATTTTAAATACACCCGTACTACCGACTTACTATTTGCTTTAAGCTACAAGTTTTTGCGAATAGTACTTCAGCTATTTTCCTTATTTTTAAATGCTATTAAATATTTATTTCACCTTCAATTTGATATGACATAAATATTATTTTGATATAATCTCTTTGCTAATAAGTTTCAGCAGTGAGAATATACTGAGCAAAGGTGAAAATAATGTTTCAGAGAAAACGAAATTTAAAAGATCGTTAATCAACGCGTTTACAATGTATTTATGCTTGTCGAATGTATATGTGAACGATTTCTCGCCACTGCCTATATCGCGAATGGTTCGTGGTTTGTTTTCACTTTCGTACGAAGGAAAAGACAGTATTGCACGGATACGGAGCATCGATGGAAGCTGACAGCGACGAGGAAGGATGTTAAGATGAGAGAAAGTCGTCTGTTCGGTGAACAGGTCTTTCCGGCTTTTTCCTTTTTGAATCCTGACGACTGTGCGCGTTGTAACCCGCTTACGTAATGCGCAGGCGCATAATCGAGACACGGTCGATCGATGATCGATCATCGAAGTAAACAAAAAGGCTGCAATTTCTTTCAAATATCGTCGAAAACTACTGACTCAATTCATTATATGTTTACCCAAATCTCCCTTCCAATTTTACTATCAACTAGCCAATAAATCTTCCCGCTTTTAAAAATTCCCACTGAATCTAAAGAGTACGTTCACTTGCGTGCAAGATGTTTCGTTACCTCGAAACTAATAAAATTATGAGAATGTTATTATTATCAGTTTGTTGACTAGCGTATAATTCCCTTGGTTAAAAATACAATGACTGTACAAATCATTGAACCGGGAGAAAATGATATTTTTACCGCCAGATAGTACAGAACAGGTTGCACATCAAGATGTCGTTTAGAGCGACACCTGTGACACATATCCACCGTGGCGTATAATCGACAGCTATTAAAAGCGCGATTTGTCAGTTGCAGAAACGTTTTAATAACGCGACACGCTACACGTTGTAATTCAACGTTGGCTTTCTACAGCTCCTCTCCCGTCCTTTACGTGTTCACCTTTAAGTCCCTAATAAAGTCGTATTCTCGTAGCTACGTGATTCACAAACGAATGTACAAGTATCTGGCCATGTAAATATATTTTCAAGAAAAGATTAAGCAACGCCCAACATGATAGGTGCCTAATTCGTCGACAATACACGGGCTGCCCTTGTCCCCTTTTCAGAAAAACGCTTGCGCCACGAGGGATGAACGTGCGGCATTCGCGTAACCGAATAGACACGAATTAAATATTAATACTACGATGTAGTATTCAACGCGTGGCAGCGTTGATGCCATTCGTGTTCGTTTCTGGTTGAGAAACCAATTTTCTTGATAAAGTTTTCACAGTTCGACGTTACGACATTTTTTAGGTGTTTTAATTTGATTGTCTTGTGGAAAAGTACCTTATAATATGAATGGAAGAATCAAATTCATTAAGGTATTCATGGTTGTAGTAGGGATAAATAGTTTTGCGAATTCGGTGCCTGTCGATGGAAATACGATAAAGCAATCTTCATTATGGCTTGATTATGTTCGAGAATTCTATAATTTGGTACATTGTCCTTTAGGTAGAAAACTAACACAAATTTAAGCTAATCCACGTCAAACAATATACTGCACATCGTGGCTGTTGGCACGATATTATTTATAACATAATTCGGCAGTTATGTGATAAGTAATCTCGAGGTCCTGGCGCACACCACTTGGAGGTTGCCACGGAACTGCTACCAATCCTAAAAAAAACTCCAAAATGAACAATTAGAAAAAGAAGAAAAATTTGACAATTTCAAAATGGGAGAATCTCCACAAAAGATCCCCAAAATCAACCCTGAAAAGAAGAGATATCATTTACAAAGGAAACATCAAAGGCGTCTGGCTATTCCACAAAAAATTTTTGGGTTGATACGTCTGTATGTACGACATGCGTAGATCAAAAAGATAATGATAGTAATCTTGATCTTGAAGTGCTCTTGTTGCGCCATAGACCATGTTTATCAAGCACAAATTAGGATAGTGCTAGCAATTCACACCTGTCACATTGTACAATGCAAATGTATAGTACTATAAATCATACGAATACGTAGAAATATATTTTATTCTTTGGTTATTAAACAATGAATAAATAAATCGTAATGAGTGAATTTATATAATATCATATAATTAATTAACTTGAGTATATTCGTAACGATCAAAGGTTAATTATAAGATAAAAACCAGATTATAACTTTCTATCCAGATATACGATAAATTGTTGTATTTTACATTTACGATACTAGATTATGCGTGGATCAAAGCGCGGATCAGGAAAGGCAAATGAGATCCATGCAACTGGAGATGGAAAATCTTCAGCGACAATTGCAAACGGTGTCATACGACAGAGAAAATGCAATTCAAGAGAATCGACGAGTACAAGACGATTTGGCGGCGGTTACCTGCGAAGTAAGAAACCTGCAACGGGAGTTAGAAGCCTCTCGTGCAGAGTCTTCCGATTTAAAGAGGCAGCTTCAAACTTACGTTAGCGAGGTTCGCAGAGCTGAGGACCTACTTAACAGAAAGGTGAATTGATTGGAATCCAAATTGGTAGATTGATTAACTTTACTTCTTCTTTTTTCCGTATTTCAAAGGCCACACAGGTTTCTTGCAACACCCTTTTTTCAAATCTTTTACCAATTTTTGTTTGTATGAATACGAAAATATGACATTGTCGGGTTTTATTGCTGTATTCATTTATGCCGTTAAAAAGTAGACAAACCACCTTATTTCTTTTACATAAACGTTGCACAGTATCATTGCAAACAAAACGTGGCGCAAGAGATATTAAGTACAATTATTTCATGCATTCTTTCCATCATTTTTATTGTAAAATCAGAACGGTATTTCGTAAGTAATGCATACATCACATATATACGTTTTTTAATATTACGAAAATGCTTTATGCTAAAAGTACATTGACCCTCGAGGAATTCAAACTCACTACGAGGAAGAAGTTATACAAACAGAAGAGAAGATAAATATCTACAGTGCTTTGTATTTCATTTGAAAGACATACCATAAGTTCATGGATCCGGTTCTTAAACGTATATAGCTCACAATCTTTTACTTGTCATCTGTTCGAAGATGGCTATGTGCAAAAGTCGGCGAAGCCCATAAAGATAATCTTTTAACCCGTTGAGCACTGTAGACGCATGCGTAGCGTAAAAATACAAACAAGTGTTTTGTTTTTCTAACTTGAACAGCTTATGAATAGCTACTTAAACAGCTACTTGTAGATTAAATTTATTGGTGCCATTTAAATGGAAAGGAAAAATATGCAGAAAATAATACAATTCCGAGAAACGTCCATCCATATTATAATAAAAATCGTGTCATTAATCTGCCTCCATAGAGACACACGTTTGACTACATTAACAGTACCAAACTACAACTGAACAAACATTCTGCCGGATAACAAGCCGCTACAATCGATACAGCAAAATACACGTAGAAATAATGATAAGCGCCATATACAAAGATAAACGAATTGCAAGTGACCAAATTTGTGCCAAACTCCAGTACAATAGAATTATATTTTACAATAAAATCCAGTACAATAGAATTATAAAGTAATCTTAACAAAACTGAATCATCTTACCTTATCATATATTTATTTCTCTCTTCAATTTCTTCCTCTTCCCATCTACCTGTAATGTAAGGACCATACCAACGCCCAATCAAATTTTCAACTCTTTTTCCTATCATTTTCACGCAACACCTATCCTGAATTTTAGAATAGGTTCACCATGCTGACCGTTACTTTTCTAACGGGGTTCACTATTGATTCGTCAAACAAGCTCGCCGCTTTAACACCCGGATAATCGTTCTTTCCTCTAAAACACATATTTATCAGATGACGATGCAGCGCGGTGTGCCGTATGACTTTCCTTCGATTTTTCAAAGGATTACGTTTTGCAGGAAAACGAAAGGACGGAAATGTTAAATCACTTTCGAAGCTTGAGTCTAGAGGCGACCGTTTTGGAGAATAACAATCACAGTTTGGAGTCTGAGGCGGCCGAGGCGAAAGGAGCACTCCAATCGACCAGGGATAGAATGCTGGACTTAGAACGACAATCAGCAGACAAAGACGGTTTAATAAGAGGCTACGAAGCACAGGTTCATTATTTAAACATTAGCTCACTCAGCGGTGAAAATCTTGCAGGCGGTATCGTGAGAAGAGTTGACTGGAAGCGAAATTAATAGTCTGCAGCTTGATACTTGATCGTTACTCGTATCTGAAAATAAAAACAATTAACATTATTCTTTATTAATGAAGAATACTCAATACTTTTCACCGTGAATGACCGTACAGTGACTTACCAATTGTTTCTGTATTTTTTGATTTATTTGATTGATTTGATGTTAAGAGTATTCACCTTTTCCTACGTTGCACTGGAAAGAAGAAACGGCAGTTTTCTACTACTGTTATTGGTATTTTGTTCATTGGTTTAGATCAGTGAGTTGACTCAAAATATTGCTGGTATGGAATCGCAGTTACGTCAGCAAGGGGAACAGAGACACAGAACGGAGGCAGACTTAACTGCTGTCAGAGATCTGTGTGTAAAATTGGATCATCAGAAAGATACGCTTATGCAACAGCTTGACGATAAAGATGCGCTTAAGACACAGGTAAATATGCACAAAACTGTATACCATAATGTGGAATTATGTGTAATATTTGTAAAAACAAATGGGAAAATTGTTATTACTTAACATCGTGGGTCTTAATAAAAAAAGAAATATAAATGTATGATATAATTATGTTATATAATAATAATAGTAATGATTTCAAATATTGTACAATGTATAATATTCATGTACTTGTAAAATATTAATTAAATAGAGAAGTAGTAATAGTTTATTAATTTATTCTTAATTTTTAGTACGACATGCAGATAGCTAAATTGAAAGCCGAGCAAGCTGTAATTCAAGATCAAATGAGTAAAGACCGTGCAACAGTGGACCGTCTCGAACTACTTTTGGACCAAGCAAGACAAGAGTCTATAACTGTGCAGGCTAACAATCAGGAGCTTCAGAACGAAATGTCTAGATTGAGATCCAAAATGTCTGAGCTTCAGAATAAACTGTAAGAGAAATTTGTTTAAACTTTAAACATTTTTCATAATACAAATGTAAATACATCGAATTGTACGCACCGTACAACATTGAATATCATTACTTGTGTCACTCACAGGATTAAAAATTACCAATAATTTCAATAATCACATTAATCGATCATAAATTGTACAAACAAATTTCAAAATACAGTTTTTTTTAAATTTTATTTAATATCATAGGTCTTCAGAATCGACGAAGCTTGGACAGTACAAAACTCAGGCTGCAGAATATTGCAAACAAATTAGTGAACTTCGTAGACAAGTTACAAACGAAAGATTCGATCGTGCAAGAAAGGACGAAGAAAATCGGAGGTAAATACGCACCGTGAAATTAATATTTATGAATCGGTCTTGTTACTAGGTGAAATTCAAATCAGCACAAATTCGAAATGGCCATATCTTTTCAATGACTTATTTTTCTAGACAGTCAGAAGGTCTTCCTGATTCGCTCCCACAAGCTCTATCCCCTAATAATTTAGTCCCTAACGTGTCCAATGACGTCAAAGACAGGTAGAAAATATATAATTAAATATCAGCAATTCACAAATGCAGAGGTGCATTTTTATATCGTCAAAATGAGAATTATTTTATGGCAATGACAATGGCGATGTACTTTCCACCTCTGTGTTATTGTTTATTAAATATTGTTTGATAAATAGAAAAATAATTAAACTGTCAGGCAAATACACTGGCTGAGGAAACCTTACACCGCGATTCCCAAATACCCCCGTGTACATATTGCTGCGCGATCAGTAAACGAGAGACATTCCTTTCCTTCGGATTGCAAGTGTTTGCCCCCGAGAAAGGTTGTGCGTGATCCATGGTCGAACAGATCGCCTTCTATTTCGAATAACGAAGTAGCCGCCGCGAAGCAAAATAATTCTAGCAATTTAACCAGACGTTATTCAAAGCCCCTGTAATTACGTTAGAAACTGTCCTGTACATGTTCTGTCGTTATCCCATTAGCTGTTTTAATACAATATTTTTTTGCACAAAATAATAAATGAATTCTTAAACGGAAACACTTTGCAGCCCTTTTAATAGCGAAACGTTAAAATTAATATGTATATACTCATTAGATATAGGTATAACTAAATGTAGTTGAAGTAAGGCTATGCTTGAATTCACTTTCATCATGAAAATCTCATTAATTGATTAGTAATAGTTTTAAAATGTGTATAAATTAAAAGCATAAATCTTTTCATCGTTAGATAACTGCATTGTATGCTCGAAATGATTTGATCTATTACCGACTGGTCATTCAAGTGGCACCTCACCCCGGTTAAGTGAACGTAAGTTCACCGTTCGGTGATGACTTATACGTGGACTGTTTTACATTAGAATTGTACACATCTTACCGACAAATTTTGTATCGATTACTGTTAATTTGTACAGCAGAATTAAATTATAATAAAAGTGATACCGCACTCCCCGGTTAAGCGATCAGAATTGGCCCCAGCTGTCTCTTATCCGGGGACTACTGTAATTAAAATACTCTACGATCTACAGAGTATTATCTATTAATACAACCTTCGTATACGCAAGTCTATGAATTTTGAAACGATTTGTCAAAAAAATCAACTGTAAGATACATCTTCAATTTTCGTCGAATTAAAATTCTTTTTCTTTTTTTCTTTGCAGGTCTTTAAACTCAACACCTGACAGTTTTAACGTAGATCTAAATGTGGTTATATAAAGTCATTTATAACATATCCTGATCGACAGATATTTGGAGAGTGAAACAAGCAGAGAGCCAGATGGTCAAACGGATCGAAGCAGGATGAAAGTAATACATCCTGTCGATGTATCTTGCTCTGGACACTTGAGGAAAGAAAATAACTACAGATGTAATCATACGAAAGAGTTTCATCGTGACGTTCCTTGCATTAACATAATCTTACGATCAGATTGCAAGATGCATTCGAGCATCTATAACTGTGTTCAGAAGAATACTGTACAAGCTGAGAATGTCCCGCAACCTCGGAAGCACGAAGAATCTGTAAGAACTGATTTCAAATCATTGAACGACACAACACAGTTCGATTCGTTGAATCAGAGAAACGTCGACCATGTTGCTAATGCAGAAAATCGTTTGAATTTACTGCAATCAAGTAAGATGCGATGCTGCGAAAAATTCGAAGACAGCAAGGATTCAAGATTTAACAATATTTTCCAAACACAATATAGTGTTAGTCCTCCATTTTCTTTTAATCCGGTTGCTACGAGTACGCCTAGGAGAACACAATTATTCTCCAACGTTAAAGGAACAAATTTAAGACAAACGTCAACGTTAATGAAGGATAATGTCAATAAATTTATTGAATATCCCGCAATCTCATCAAAGAATTTTCCAGTAAAAAAATTGGAGACTATCCCGAAAGAATTAAATGAAAGCAAAAAGGTCGTCGAAGCAGCTGAATCGAATTTATCATACAGTTTGAACAAATACGATACAATTAAACAGGGTTCCGTTAACACTCCAGAAGCGAAAATAAAATCGATTTTGAAAAGTTCAGCAAATTACATGGAAACAGACCTCAGACAAAAGCGTATCAATGCGTTGGATAATTCTGAATATAAAATGACAGAAAATGCATTAAAAGCTACTACGAATTACACACCCTACAGAGATTCCGTTTCTGTGAACACTTTCAGGCCTGATCGTACCAATACTTCGATGAGAAACAATGAATTCCAGAGCACCGTTTTAACTAACAAAATATACTATTGCGATAGAAATAGTTGTGGAATGTATAATTCGACAGTAAATCATGAAACGAGTACATTGTACAGAGATACATTGAAGACCAAGAAATTAACAGATTCGTCGATTCAAGAAAACGGCGATTTTTGTACAAACACATGCTGCACGTCAACAGACTGCTGTAAATTAAATTGTGTCCGAGAAAGAGAGCGAGGAAACGAAACAGCAATCACGAAATCTGTTATTTGTACACCTTGGAAACCTAAAAGAAATATTCATCACGCCGAGTGTGACAGCAAATGCATCAACACAATAGATAGCGCTCTGGACATATTACAGAACATGCTGAAAGGTGTTAAGAAATTCAAAGATAAAGAGAGAACGAAATACCATATTCAGGATACAGTGTATCAGCACAGGGAAGTACGATGTAAAAATATGAAATGCAATTATCCGCAGGCGAAAAGTAAAATCAAATTGGCAGACGTTCACTACAATCAGCTTAAATCGTTAGGAATAATAAAACCAGAGTGTATAAAGATGTTAAAGGATATTAAAAGGCACACAGAAACCTTGGAAGAGCAATTGACGATTATGAATAATAGTATTAGAACAAAGAGAAAAGAGAAAGGATTGTGTAAGGCCATTTCAGAAAACTGTGCTGCCAAGCAACAGAGAGATATAGTTACACAGAATCCTGAAAAGAAGAATATTTACGTGCAAGAACCATGTCTGAATGATACTTGCGGGAAAAGTCCACGAGGTATACTAGCGCAACTGAAGAATAATGTTGACTCACAACATGTTAAAGACCATGGTATACCTCTACAAGAAATTAGTACGAAATGTGTACGCGAGGATAGAAGTCATAAGAAAGGCAATAAATTAAAAGAAGTAGAAAATGCAGAAATTCAATGCGAACTAAGATTGTCTCTGCAAACATTTGATTCGTCGAACGTAAAACCTCTTGCTTCATCTACGCTTAATAAATTCAATATGTC
Organism: Nomada lathburiana; assembly: GCA_963667235.1. Classification (NCBI taxonomy): domain Eukaryota; kingdom Metazoa; phylum Arthropoda; class Insecta; order Hymenoptera; family Apidae; genus Nomada; species Nomada lathburiana. The sequence continues at coordinate 9,361,483 of OY763897.1, read as the reverse complement.
CACTTATACGCAAACATCTTCCTTGCCCGCAGAAAGTTTACGAACACCATCGATTCACGAAATTTCGTGGGTCGAACCGAAAAGTCAACTTGGAGACAGAAAAAATGATACGATCAATTCGGTGAACGTAAACGAAATGGGCAAAAAATGTTCGAATTGCGACGAAGACGATGTTGTAATGTTACTGTTAACGAAGTGTGTAAACAATACGTGTTTGAAGTCGAAATATAAAAAGTTGGAGTTTTTGAATTTTAGGCCGAAATGTATTGCGAATTCTTGCGTGATGTACGATCACAGATCGGTCAGGTGTAAACTGTCCAGAGGAAAATCGCAGATACCTATTGTGTTCAAATTAAAATCTGCATGTTGCAAGACCGAAGACAATTGTCAAAGCGATGAAAGTATTTGTGAATATCTCGCTGACCACTCGACAAAATGTTGCAGAGTGGCAGATGTAGAAAGAACTGCTTGCACGCAATCGTCCGATACGCAAATCACTACAGCCACTTCAGTCCCTTCTATTCCGTTTAACTATAGGTATACCACAGAAAATTGCATTGATGAAGGAACAGCAGGGAAAGATAGCTGTACAATAAGTTAAAAAGTTTTAAAGAAGAAAAGTACAGCTTAACGCATTTAAAATAAAAGAAAGTTATAGCGCACCGATAGTAAGAACTTAGGTATTTTAATTTAATTATATATTTACGTGAATAATAAAACATTAGCATTTTGCCAAGCAAAGCCTGATTTTTCTTGTAACTAGGAACTATAATTTTGTACTTTTGTAATTCAAGATCGATTGTAGTAGTATATAAAAAGATAATAAAATGTGTCTTGTATTATCGCATGTATCAAGAAAATAATATATTTTGAAGCGCAATTCTTGTTATTAAATCGTCAAATCGCAAGACTGTATTTGTACCAGTATTGGACAGAAATTGTTATTCTATTGTACACGCGACTAACATAGTAAGAGTATAGCTTATTTTATTGTATCGTTTTTTATATTTTATTCGCTGAATTAATAAAGTGGTAATGCAATTTCACAATAATAAAGCGTATGGAAATTGGTATTCTTTCTATCTTTATCGAATTGTCCCATTTTTCCCAGAACTTTCTATATTCCAAAATACCATACCTCATTCAATCACACAAGTAAATAGATACTACGAATATAAAATTTGTAAAGGTAGAAATTTTTGGAAAATAGAAAAATGTGAAATTAAAGAACATAACCAGCGTACAAAGTAAGTGCTATATTTAACTCGTTCATTGGGACACATGTTATATATACGTGCAGATGAATAGTGTGTGGCAAAGCGACAGTAAAATTTTGGTTGCCAAAATATCAACGAAAAATATTATTCGACGATAGACATTTGAGTCAGGTACGCTGAGACCTTTGCATAAAAGTAGCAGTCAACGAATGAACGTTCCAAATAAATTTCGTTCGTTTAATTTTAATAGTTCTCCTTTTGCATTTAGTCATTTATTATATCATTCTTTTATTCCTTTACACATATTGTTATGATCTCGATGATCGTACGAAACGGTGAACATGTAAACTAGGTAATTACAAATAATAAAAATAAAAAGCCTCTCATAAGATTTTCTCTTCTAAACGGTCAGCTATTTCAATTTGATTTATGTATATATTTATATATATATATATTTATATACTCATATGTATTTTATATATATTTATAATATTTATAATCTATATATAAAATACATAACAGAGGCTCGCACAAATCTCGCCATCGTTTTACAATTTACGATGACAATCTAATAATTATCAGTTTTTTGTCGTTTACAATCGGTGCCAACCAGTTTCTCTCTCTCTCTCTCTCTCTCTCACACACACACACACACACACGCACACTTTTCCCTATCTTTCTCTCCCTTTTCTCAGCGTCCGCTGTGTATGGATTCTCAACAATTACAAAAATTTTTTTATATACCTTGCAACTCCTACGTTTTGCCATTATTCTATTATAATACAAGAAATTTTCTTCACTTCGCTTCGCCAGACATTTAAATCTTACACCTTTAAGAAAATTTACACAGAGCTCGTAACATCATGAATGAAATACAGGCATTTATGTACAAATATTTATAATTATACATATACACTTTAGTCCTCCAACCTTTTTAGTCGAACAAGAACCTCATAGAATTTCTCTGCAAATTCGCGATCCCGCCTGAGTACAAGAGGATAATCCGACAAACGATATTTGTTTTAAATGCAAACTCATTGTTCTCGCGAACTTCATTGTCACATTCGATAAAGTATTAAACGTAAAACATACATCCCCTTTAATTAATCTTCTAAATTAATTTTTTGGACATAAAAAAAAAAGAATTCTATTCATCGTTCGAATAACAATTACAAAATATTTCAATGAATTGCTAACTTTCGCATGCGGAGGAAAACTTGTATCGCCAGTTTTTTTCTGATTTCTTTAAAATTGTTCAATCTTCTCGAAACAATCAAAATTATCATTTCACGATACACTTTCTTTTGTTGCTTTACTTTTTGTACAATTTATATGATACAGAGAATTCGGTAACATTTTGTTAGGATTTCGAATGACAAAAAAGAGTAAAGCCTTTGTCACAACGCGTCACGAAAATCAGTTTGGCTCTAAACTGGGTTGTTCGAAGAGTCGCAGAAGCACTGTGTTGAGTAAAAAACGCAGTAATACTAGCAAAGTAAAGAGCACAGATTGATGAATTAGTAACAATCGTCGAGGAAAATAAAGAAACATTTATGGGACACGTGCTTAATTATTCAAAACAGCAGGCTGCACGAAACCCTTGTAATTTTAACACTTTGCAAATCTAATGTGTAGTCTTTACAAACAAACCTGATGCAAAAATAAATAAAAACGTAACACAGTACTTATCCCAGTATTTAGTTTTTTACCCAACGTACGATTCAATGAGTTGAAATTGAAATAATATCGTTATTTCTTTTCTGTTAGTCAATACTGTAAATTCAATAAAAAAAAAAGAGACGGAAGAGACTTATAAAATAATAATACAGTGAAAAAGAACTGCTTGGAATAGTGCTTCTTTTAGTTTCCATCCATCATCCAGCAATCTGACATTTTAGTGCTGAAAAATTTGAAAAAAACCACTGGCTTTAAGAACATTTAGGCCTTTCTAAGTTCCAACTATAAATATACTTACACCTGTATCTACAATACATAGGACAAGTCGGAAGCAATAAATTGATCTCAGACTCGACGGGTCGTAGTGTGTGTACGTGTGTAGCATTTTTACTCATGCTTCTCGCCGTCTCTCTCGAGTTTCCAATGATTCGCAGTAATCGGGGATCGTTTATTTAAACGTTACTTGGATGGCAATTATAATATAATAATAATAATAATAATACGATCGATGAAATGATTCGCCTCTCGACACGACATGCTCTCAATTTTCATGGAGAAAAGTATAAAAGTTTTCTACTAAATAGTTAGAGTATCACTCGATTTAAAAGTTAAAGAAGTCGAACGAACGGCTGGCTAGGTGTTCTTCTCCCGAGCTAAAACCGACGCTAAAGCAGAAGATAGTTCTTAGGTTTTTCTACACGATGGACCGTTTCAGGCCGGTTTTTTTTTACCAAAGTATTTATCATCAAAACGCTCCTGTGCGACGCCTTGGCCAAACGTTTGCCGCGATAAAGAATATACTCGATAATAAAACAAAGAGAGACGATAATATAGCCATGTAATTGCAATATGCAATTATAAGCAAAAAAAAAAAAAAATCGTAAATTCCTAACAAATACATTTCATAAAAAGGTTTCTTTACATTCTAGGTTTTTTTCTTGTGGTGACTTATGAAAAACATACAATAATAATATTAATAATAATTAATAATAATAATAATAATATAATATAATAATATTGATTGTAATTAACTATAACGTCCATAAAGTATTTTCTTCGCCCTTTCGTTTCCATTTTTTTTTGTACACGATTACTAAAAACATTTCTTCCGCTTCTTGTTGAGAAAATAAATATTAATATTAAATTTGAAATATTATCTCGCATTTTTGTTTTGTTTTTTTTTTCTTCATTTATCACTGATCTGCAATCACTTCAACTACTGTCTTTCGTTCGTGTTACTAGTTACAGTACATTATTATAGTCTAAATCGGCAAATCGCGACTTGCCTAGTAAGTTTATAGGCCTCTTTAATAATTATGGAACATTGCCGTATCTTCTTCCTTTTTTTCTCTCCCACTCTCTCTCTCCCTCTTTTTCTCCTAGTACATCCTCTTGACCAACTTTCTCTTCTTCGTTTTCTTTGCCTTCTTTATTCTTCATTGAAACGCACAAGCACACTTTTACAATATATTGTAAACTTCTCGCAATCCTGCATCATTTTACTTCTGTTAATTCCTCTCACTTTACACTAAAATTCAAGATAAACGAGTGTTGATCGCTGCTCGCAACGTGAAGGAGCTTTCTTAGAGGCCTGATTCAAGAGGTCACCTATGGTTACTGCTGCTTTGATCGTTCATGTCGTACAGAACTTGTGCGATTGTTCTTGATGATTCGACATTACTTAATGCCACACCTGCCAAATGTGGTTCATACGCTCTAAGATGCCTGAAAAAAGAACGCGCAACGGCTATATTTAATTACGTTTCATCGATAAACACGGGATAATTTAAATGTGATGCCAATTTATTTTTAATTAGATGGAAATGAAATAGGTAGATCAAATCCAGACAAATGTTGAATAGAAATTGGTACGAATTAGAATTTAGAACAAACAGCTAATAGCGCACTTTAAGGGAATCTTTGGCACAACTATTTCATCATGAAATAGCGTATCAAATAATCCGAATAAACGTATGTAAATGAAACAAGATATTATATAGAATACTATTCGGTACAAAAATATTATATTAATTTATTTATTTAGAATTGAATGCCTCAAAAGGCAAACGCAAGTTCAAAAACGTATGGCGTTTGAAATTGTATTTACGTAAGAATGATATAAATATTGATTTATATAATAAATTCAAACCAAGGATTTACCTTCTGCCATGTGTTGAATATATGACTAGGTTTCTGAGAATAAGAGCTGCTGTTAAGCGAATACTTTTGGTCACTGGACCTTCGTTGTCATCCTGTTGAAAAAGAAAACGAACAAATAATTACGGATTTGAAACACGCTCTTGAAGTACGCATTATAATTAAAAAAGTCTTCTAAGTAACACTTGAACAAACATGATATATATCACAAATGTGGCAATTGTTTAATGATGCTTGAATTAATTAGTTGCAACAGCTTCGAACATTAGTAAAATACAATAATGAAAACAGAATGAAACCATATTCGGAAAATGGTATTGCGTATGAATAAATTATACAATTTCAAGAAAAAAAAAAAACACTGACTTTGCATTTTTCACACTACAGTGCAACACACAGTATATTAATTTTCGTAAATCATCAAACACGCAAACACAATAATTTCAAAAAATTAATTAATTACAGCATGCCATGTCAAATCATAACTAAGTACAATTATTACTTAAGCATATTAAGTAATAACAGAAATAAGATAATTTGTGGAAAATTTTTTCCATTTTCAATTGCATTGAAGTTTTGCAATAACGCTAGAAATATTTACACAGTAAACAAGCTATATTCTACATTCACTTGTATTCTCTCTGTTCCGTAAAATTATAATTAACATTAGTATTATCTCTATATTCTGCGAAAGTTGCAAGACAATAATCCTTAAAAAATTCAACTGATATCTGTGGAACGATCCATCATCCCATAGAATTGTCTTCCAACAAGAAACCTCAACAAAAAGAAAATTTGATTTCCAACTACAAATATCGTTGTCTCTTAAAAAGATTATACTCTTAAATCCTACGTAATTCCGAAGTTGATTCTTATCAAAACAAATCTACATTATGCTGCCTGAAATAGATTAAAATTGGCACCAGCACCCTTCGTCATCGTAAATGCACTTCAACCGTGTGAACACAAAATTATAGCGACGCTAGGCTAGCTACGAGAGATGAAACTAAAAATGAAAATCCATGCTGACAAAAAGTAAATTATACATACGTATACAACACCGAGGAAAAGAAAAATCAAACCTTAACGTAAGAATTAAAAAATTAAATAAAATAAAAAAAAAAAAGAACACAGCGAATGTTGCGAGAAAACGAGAGAAAATGAAGCGGAAAAAAAAAATTACAGGCGGCAGGAGCAGCGCACAAGGGCTGTGGCTGTGAATCGTGAATCCTTTTTTTTTTTTGTTTCAATTTCTGAACACGTTTTTTACCTGTTCTGGTGGAGGATTTTGCCCAGGTCTGGGGGAAGAAGAGCTTGCGGTGGCTGCAGCGGGCTTGGTCGGCCTTTGCTGCTTCGCCAAGAGAATAAGAAATTTTATTACATTAACAAAACTCAATAGGCTCTGAGAAACCGTGGGACTATAAAGGGTTTGCCGAAATATCGCCAAAAGATTTAATTGCATCGTTAATCGCGTTAATTCAAGGTACAATTATCTTACTAACACGCGTATATAGAATATGTCTAGTGCATTTTATAATATCCCCATTCACAGAGAAGTGTTTTGTGCTTCTTCCTTTTGGTTTTTTCTTTTGAACAAAGTTTACCAAAGTGGTGTGTGTATAATTGATTTTTATAATCTCAGCCTTACTAACCATTAACTCTTTCGGGTTAACAAATTCTAGAGCGTGCCGTTTAATAGCGTGGAATGCTGCGTTTGGTGCATATCCAGGGTGATGGGGAGTCGGGGCTGTCAATGTGGAAACTTCGGTCTTCCCCGTTACCGTCAACTGTTTCCTCCTCATCAACATTGTCTGGAATAAATTGTTTGTTCGCCATGAGTTTCATAGAAATAAATAATAATATCAATATAAGTGATTAACAATTGCACTTACTTCCGCGTTACAGTGCCTATCGTACAAATGTGTCATTAATGAAAATCTACGCCTTTTCAAGGCGTCGCAACTCGCCCAAAGACATAATATCTCCTCCCCGCCAGTTGGACAATGTGCTTCGCACACGTGGAGGTAAACCTCGTGTGGTGTTTTAAATTGCCTGCGAAAATACATAAATATTTCAGTATGAAAAGCTGCACATTAAGTACTATACATTTTATAGTAAAAAAGAGAAAGATTCGTAATACGATTGGTAATAGAGCTTCAGTCTCGCCAATATTTTTCAATGTGGTACGAGAGAAATGGACGAACATTTCAACTCCGCAGCCACACAAATACTCCCACTTAGTAAAGTAATAAAAAGAAAAACTTTGATCACTTGCGACATCAATTGTTTCTAAAATCTCGAGAAAACTAAATCACCTTAAACAACCCCGCCATTCGCACAGATACGAATTAGGGTCGATCTTAATGGTAATAGTCTTCTCCGCTAGATTTTGGCTCGTCGACGGTTTAGACTCCGGCTCGGTGGATGTTGAGGAACTAACGGTCTTAACAAGTTTTGCCGGTTGTTTCACGACCAATCCATGCGTCGCGGCTGCCTGATGCGGCGTCGTGGGTCTAGTTGGCGGCGGTGTAGACGCAGGCGTCGGTGTCACTACCCTCGAGGGCACGCTGGCCGACATAGGCGAATGCTGTGCCATCGCAGGAATCGTAACGGTCACCGTGTTCGGATTAGTTTGTGCTACGGAACTGTTCACTATTATGGAAGTTTGTGGAATTGTGCCCGAGGTCGGTACCAATGGCGGTGGTATATTTCCAAGCGCCGGGCTCTGCAAAATGGGGCGCGATACTTGTGTAACGACAACTTGCTGTCCCTGCGGCGTGACTGCCACCATTTTTTGTTGCGTAGGCTGCGTAGCTGCTTGCGGTTGCAATATAATGATCGTTTTCGCGCCTGTGCCTTGTTGCTGCGTTGTCTGCGCCACGAGCACTGTCTGCGCTTGACCCTGAACCAGCGTAGTTTGTGGCTGTGCTAGAACGTAATTCTGCCCTGGCACTCCGCCGGAAACTACGTACTGTAATTGACCTCCCGCCCCTTGTTGCAGCAAAACTTGTGGCTGCGACTGCGTCGGTCTTCCTTTCACCGCCGAGGCTGGTATTATGACCTGATTGTTCGGTTGAATTGTCTGCTGCACGACTATTTGCCTGGGTGCTGTTACGATGAGCTGTTGGGGTTGTGGTTGCTGTTGAGGAGGCTGCTGCGGTTGTATTTGGTGTTGTTGGTGTTGTTGTTGAGCTTGCAAAGGAGGCTTCTGTGGTTGCGGTTGTGGCGGTGGCGGTTGCTGGACTTGAGTCTGCTGCTGCTGAGGTGGTTGCTGATTTATTTGATTCACAAACATGTGTGGTTCCCCCTTTATCACAGGAGGGGGCTCTTCCTTGGTAACGTTCATGTTCACGTTCTCGTCGAGGTCTGTCTCGTCTTCTATGCAATCTGCAGCCAATGCAGCGTAGAGGTTTGCCGCTGTAGAAGATACGGTTGCCTTTTCGCTATCTTTATCGTCATCCTGCTCCTCAGATTTTATGCTAGAGATCGTGGATTCTGCTGTGGTCGAATCGACAGCAGGATCCGGCGATATCGTGCCGTTGGAATACTTTACTTTCTTCATGTCCATTTCGTCCGATTCGCTGGCTGCTCTTTTTATACCCCTTGGTGCTTCGATCAAGGCGTCCTCGGAGACTTCCGTTTGTATAACGTTGCCTCCATCGACTTCGGTTTTTAGTTTAATGTCGGTAGGAGATTCTTTCAGTACTTTCTTAATATGATTTTCCACTAGGTCCATTCCTTTCTCGTTAATCGAATTTTTCCCTAAGACACCGTTCAAAATGGGCTCTTTGTCGACCTTCCTTTCTAGCAAATCTGCAAGCATCATGCTCTGCAAGGGCTTCTCTTTCGAAGTCACACTGGACGAATCTTTCGAGGATCCATCCTCTTGTGCATCGATGTCCATGTTGCTTGGCGCACCGTTCAACAAAATCCCTTCGAAACTCGTCAAAGAATTGTCCTCTTCCACCCCGACACCTGAACAATCCCTACTGCCACCGATCCCACTACTGGATGCCAGGGAATTGTTTGTTGAATCTGAATCCTCGGCGATCGAGGTGCAAGTTGAACGTTGAATCGTTTTGTTCAATGTGATTACGTGTGTGGTTGGAGGCCGGCATACTTTAATGTTCGACGATATGTGATTTTCGGTGGAGTTTAGAATCACGTTGGAAGATGTTGTCGATGTTACGATTTGGTTGACATTTTCGTTATCACTTACTTCAGTCTGAAATGAACAATTATAAAATTGAAATACAATAAACCAGGGGAAAATGTTTTGAACAGTTTTTCTTTTCTGTGAAACTTCTGTACCAACCTTGTCACAATTATTAGTCATAATAAATTTGGCTCCGTTGAGCCTTTGTATCTTTTTGGCAGGAATGGGTGTGATAGCTGGCTTTTGCTTCGAGTTGACAGGAGTCTTTGGGAGTATTGTTGTTGAACTAGTTGTGATTACAGGTTGCGATACGTTAATCAACTGTTGCTGTAGTAGCCTCTGTTGCTGTTGTCGCTGGGCAACCTAGACGAGTATTGCAATTTAGAACATTTGAAATTTTCATACTGTTCATTTAGAAATTCATTTTCCTTGGTTTCGTATAATTATTATGGAGAAAACTAATTTCAATCTCGAAAACCATGCTTTTGTTAGTACAATACAAAAATACGATTATTCATAATTTCGTTGAATGCCAAAATAAATACTTCGTTAAGTATTACTCGAAAATTTCCAATAATCAATGAACACAAATATAAAACTATGGAAAATATAGTTTGATTAAATTCATTGTACCTGAAAGACCAGAAAATGGCATAACAAAAACATAATATTTACGACTACTGTAAAACGCAAACAATAAACTCTTCGAAATCAAATATGTTAAAACATACATTCACTAAATATGATTCCAAGTGCGATCTTATCCTGAAAAATCTCTACAAACGTAGGATACCAATTCACTATAAGTTATCCTACATGAAAATATCGTATCCTATTCAAAATCTTCAATTAGTATCATATAAACATGCTTTATCTTCAATTTTGTTCAAACATCTTTTCGTATACTTGCTCTTCACTTTCATGAAACTCTTTCAAACCGTCCAGAAAATTCTTTTACCAGACAAGATCATCGTCAGATTCTTAATATCAAACACAACGTTCTACGAATACAAAAAAGAAAAAGAAACAATACTGCAGTTTTCATTGTTAATGTACAACAATGATACCTGGTTGCTGGTTATTAGCTGGTTGGCACTGATGCTGGATGCGATGCTAGCAGTAGTGTTTGTTACACAGGCAGTAGGGGTAGACACACAAGTCGCAGCAGTACTGGGCATGCAGTCGCTGCTGACCGTTACCTTAGTAGCCAGAAGGCTTTTTATTATGGAACTGGACGTAGTACCACTTCGATTATCTTCCTTTGCAACTACCTGGATCGTTTGACACTGTTGAACTTGCTGTAACTGTTGTTGGGGTTGCAGCTGAGTTTGGGAACCACTGGACAGCAGCGCATGGCTCAGGTGGGGATGCGATACTGATACCTGATTAACGACAAATCTAATTTAATTATGATATTGTTACGGCATATTTAATTGCAATAAAAATACCATCGTGGTATGAAATATTTATTTGCTCATTTTTTAATAGACATGGCGAAAGATAGACAGCTAGATGTTTAAGTAGAGAGTGAGACCTACATGAATGGAATTATCCACGTATCTCCATTGTTTACGGTAACATGACAGAAGAATGTTGAAAAACTTAAGTTGCACGAAGGAAACCCGAGAATGGCTAAGAAAAACTACCTTGAAATTTCGAAAACAATGAATACTCGGAGAAATTTTCATTGGTTCCTTGAGAATATTTTCTTTTTAGTTTAAATTGTTTTATCAAATTTCCATAAACATTTCTGAGATACTTTGATGCTGCCATTTATGTAAACCACCCTGGCATAATACTTTGACAATTTTAATTCTCGCGTTAGTAATCTTCGTTCGTTAGATACGTAATGTAGTATGCTAGTGATCTATTTTAGATATGATGAAGAATTTCTAGTATTGATAATGAATTTCATCAATCGTGATTATACGAGGGAAATTAAATTACTAATATTCGTAAGGCATAATAGTTAAACAATGTCCTTATAGCAGCATTTCATTAAGTTAAGCATGATATGTATCGTCTAGAACGATTGAAATTAATCAACAAGAAAATCTATACATGTTATGGAAAAATAGAAGGCAGCAAGAGTCATATCATATCATGTTACAAGAGTAATATGATCAAAATTACGCCTGCATGAAATGCACGCGAGAAATGAGAATCTACATTGATCATGCAATAGTCAAATTTGTTTAGATATATGATTTGAAAATATTTCGAAACAGACAGATTTTCAAGCTTCGATGATGTATGTATATCAAGCCAGACAGTTAAATTTGAAATGGTAATTTATATATGCACCAATCCTATCCTCAACACATGTATTTAAAATAAAATATATATCTCTTATTTATCGTTAATAAGTTGTCGTTTACAATAACATCTAGATTCGTCGATTGACAAATATATCACAATTATGCTATTTCGCATAAGTACATGGAATGTTAAAGCAGTCTTGCATCAAAAATTATTTCACAAATACCATGTTTCGAAAATTCAGACATCAACTGTTCAAATAAATCGATTAGTTATTATGTCATGCACGTGATAGCAATGGGATGTACAGGATTCGAGGCATGCGAAATGTAACGTTGTTAAGGAAAGCCCATATTACAATTGCATAGTGAAACCATAACCAAAATAAGAACCAAGGTCATGAGTGGTAGAGAGAATGGTAGAAAGCTAGGACTCGGACCCACCTGACTTTTAGAATCAACCTTGGTGACTGGATTTTGGGATTGAGTTGCAGTGTTCGAGGTACTGGACGGTGGTTTCGGTGGGGCAGACAATTGGGCTTTCAGGATAGGTGACGCTGGGGCAGGAGTTCTTGGAGGCCCAGATGCAGGATTGTCTAGGGCTGTGCTATCAGGAGCAGGACTTATACTCTTGATTGTACGCTGTTGTACGGGAAGCACCTTTACTGGCGTTGCGTTGACTGCTGGAATTGGAGCAGTGTTAGTCCCAACCGCAGTTAGGCTCGGATAAGTTACTTGGGGAGGTGTGGCCCGTACTCGGATTCCTTCATAATACTGAGTACCACTTGTTTCACCCTTCAATGGATTTGGTCCGACGCTTCCGCCAAATACAGATCTGTGAAGCAGAAGTTTGGCATCAACGAATGGTGGAATATAATGAATAATGAAAACGTGCTGTCAAATATGTAATATTGAACAGTATACAATTTTGAATACGGTAAGAGACGCACACGGTGATTTAAGACTATTTTGTGGGAAGTAAGACGCATGAACTTCATACAGATCTCTAACGATTTCAATTTGCTACCGAAGATTGATGTGATTTAATTAAATGACAAGTATCAAGAATTACCTAACGCATCTTGGAAAATGAAGTGGAGCAATCACGCCTCTTCTACCGATCTTTGTGCAGCAACCAAGATACTTTTTATACAATTCTTCTTGTTCTATACGCACACCCAGTACAGGTTCGAAGGTAGCTCTTAACCAACTCAGAGCAAACTGTTCGTTCTCCTGTATGATCTGTTGGTGTGCATGTTGCTGTTGAAGAGAGTTGTTCGTCTCCACTGCTTCTAAAAATGTGAATGAAAAGAATAATGCAAATTAATGTCGACCACAATGAGGGTTCCATAACACGGTCATCGTCACACATATTTTCGATTGATTTTCCCATCACGCTACATGGAACAAGGTATTGGATCATCCCATAAGATTGGTATGTGTCCTATATAAGTAGAAGCCGTCACTCAATATTGCATAAACAGTACCTGAGCACAGATCGAATATTGCAGCCATAGAAAACATATTCGGCACGATACATTGTATAAGTTTAATAATGGAAATGATGTAACGGTCAGTGGTAAAAAATATTTTTGAGGTGTACACTGTACGGATTAAAAAATGTCAAGCTGGCGAACTACACTTGCAAAGATGATCCTCATTTCTAATTGCCAACCGATAATTCATTATTTATATTCGCCTGATATATTTACCAATAAAAAAGCAGCGCTACTTATGGGACGACCAATTATACAAAAACGCCGCACTGTCAACAGTCACCATTGACAGAAGTAATTTGCAAAAAAAAAAAAAACGCTGCGAGTGATCCATATGGGGATGAGTCTGTTAAGAATTATTGGCAGAGTTCATTTGTCAGTACACGTACTGTGCGTTGCAGATTTTGTCACAGTCGCAGCGGGGGTAGTAGGTCGCGAAGGTGCCGGGCTAACGGGAGCCGGTGATGCAGTAACCGCCGCTGGAGTAGTTGGCACAGACGGCGACACCGTCGCAGCTGGAACAGTAGCCGGGACCGGAGTGTTTTGAGTAGTAATCGCTGGTGCCGCCACAGTGGACACTGTTTCGATTACTCTCATCAGAATACAAGCCTTCGGTCCGTAGCTCTGCGCTTCTACAGTGACGAGGGCGACTAATGTGTCGATAGCTCCGCGTACCCGCGCGACGCTAGTGCATGGCCGTTCGCCCAACGATGTCAACGCGTACAAACATTCCAAGGTATATACTAAAAGGGCTATGTCGTTCAGAGCTAGAAACCTGTTACAAAAAAAACAAAAAAACAGAGTTCTTTGTTATAATGTATTCCCTGGATTCCATCACGATTAGTGTGCATGAAATAACGAACGTAGTAGGCGTCTGTAAAGCACTGTACGTTTAAGGCAAACTAGGTGCACGTAGACGATTCAAGCATTATAGAAACTAATTGTTTGTTAAAAAATGAACTGGTCTTTTGAAAGAATGATAGTTATGTCCAGTAAGAGTAATAATATTAAAAAAATATAGCTTGAAATTTACACAAATCTATAGAAAATTGTGTTTCGTTTATACAGGTAATGTAGTAACGAAAATTTGGATATACTATCAGTTACGCCATCTTTTATCCTTTTTAAAAAATTTGTAACTCAAATGCAAATAATTCCGATACAGATATACGCTTCGCAAAAGAACACATATTTCTGCAGTTTGCCTTGAGACTAAATATTTTAGGAACACAACGAAATATTAACAGAAAATTCACCTGCAAATAAGTTCGTACACATTGTCTTCTAGTCCGAACGTAACAACTTCCTCGTTGCTGTCCTGTTGGCTAATCTTATTAAGCACCTCCAAGCAGGAAATAACAATAAACCTGTCTTGGGATTCAATTCCCTTTGCCACACATGACAGCACAACATCGCTTATCCTCTCGCCAGCCTCCTTCAAGATTATTTCATTCGCTATGTTCCCTAATATGTCGAAGCCAAGCTGATGCAAATTGCTCCACCTTGCTCTCACGCACAGTAATACAAATCTCAAGAAACATCGATTCCTCCCCAATATAGCGGCGTTCTCTGGGGTAAAACTTAGATTACGTAAGATAGATGCTATCTGTAGTACACGTTGACCATAAGGATCCTGCGTCCCTAGCGTTCGGCCAACACAAAACAAGTCTTTGTCCTCTTCTTCAAACTTTATGGAATTTTGGTTCTGATCTTTCAGGCTCTCGTCCTGATTCGATCCGATTGGATCTAATCTTGAACAATCTGGAAGTACCTAGAATGAACAACATAAACATGAATTTAGTTCACGAAGTACAGTATTTCATTGTTACGCGAGGCGTGGCAGAAAAGTAATGGTACAATAATGATAAATCAATTGCTACATATAGTACCGCGAGTGGCCCACAATTTTTGAATACAAGCTAATATGGCGTGGCAGTAATGATTACAAATCTGTCGTCAAATGTGCGAAAATATGATTTCATATATAATGGAAAAAATAGATATTTCATTGCCACTTTGGAGCGAACCGGAAAGATAATACTTATCTCTTGAAAATCATAAAAAAATGTATACTTTTTTTATCAGACTGGTAAAAAAGACAATATAATATATTTTCTCGTGTACCGTATAATATCAATAACTACAATTAAGAACAATTTATCGTTTACATCGTAGCGTTACATTCAGAAAACTGATCCTTTTACACGCGATCCTAATTCAACGACCAAGCCCAGTAGTTTCGTCCAAAGGGTAACATCCAACGATTATCAAAACAGACAATCGACAGTTCTATCTTACCCCGTCCACTTCCATCGACGTTGAAGCTTCATCGTTTTCCGTTGGCGTGGCGCTTTTGTTCTGCTTCTCCTTCTCCAAGATTTTCCGTCTGGAAAAGGTCTGCGGGCTGGAGTTAGGTTTCTTCATAAACGTCCTCTCGTTCGTGAGATCTATCACGTCCTGGGAGTCAAGGACGTCCGACCAGAATGAGTTGATCGAGTAATTCCTTACGCGGGAATAAACTTCGATGAAGAGTTGCCGCGTGCCAGGCGAGTCGAAGACACCGGCGTGAGCCAGGAGAATGTTCACGAGACGTGGATATTTATCGAGACGTAAGATGTGTTTGCCCTCGTTCGACAGCAACGTGCAGACGTTGATGGCGAAGTCTTGCTCGTTGGGAAGGGGCGATAGGAGAGACAGTGCAAGCTTATCGTAGTTGGATGGCTTGTAAAGGTCCGACGAAAGGCCATTGTAATCACGAAGAGATTCTGGAAAAGACACAGAAGGGTTAGGATATTCATGTACCGTTTATCATGCAGTTTGCGGCGCACGAAAAATTTCTTGTGTAAACAATGAATCGCCATTGCTTAGCGAACGTTATGTATCTGTATTGTTGCAGTCTTTTTTTCCAGCCGTTTTGGGTATGGGGTTGCAAACTATTGATATTCGGGGTTGATACGTATTTTGTTATAAGGTTTCCTTTTTAGGAATTAGAATTCGAATGTGGAGAGTTAATGGTACCGGTTTGGTTTAAGATTAAAACTTTGCATTATTGTTCGTTTTTTTTTACTTAATTGTATATACATAATTATGCTTGATAAAGGGTTTTTTTTTAATGGAATATTTGTAAAAATGTATTTATCATAATATTATATTTTTATAGTTAAGTATAACATTGTACTTATTATTTGGCTGTTACCTGACATTTACCGACGACATTATACACTGTAATTGTATTCCGTTCGTTACTATGATAGGCTCTTACCGAACTTGAAATAAACGGTTAAGAAAGTAGAAATAACAAAACTAAAGTTCCTCAACAATTTCTTGCATGTACGTTTGCTTTACAATACATTGATTTCGTAGTTTTAAGTGGAATAAAGACATAGCCGACGCGAGACTGTTTAATAATGCAGCGAAAATGAAAGTTCGGTCGGGAGTGGAGTTGCCCACTTAAGAATTATCAGAGTTAGACAGTAGCCAGTTAAATGTACAGTGTACAGTCTAACAAAGTTTGGTTTGAATCAAATTAAATCAGTGTTTAATAGTTTGCAATTTCATAATATTACCTTCATGTTGTTAAATTTATTTCAATGTAAATATATGTATGTCTAATAATATTATTATGCAAACACTACATGAATACTATAGAAGTATATTTTTCAGAAGCAGAAGACTGGAAAGAAGACTATTGCTAGTTGACCGACGACGCGATGCCTCGTGCAACTGGTGTGATCGACAAATCACGAGTGTAAGTAGGTTGTACTCGGTCAGGGTCAGATTTCTAAAGCAAAGGAAAGACTTGAATCGAGCGAAAAACGTACAGGCAATTTTTACCAATATATGACAGCAATAACTTATTATTATCAATTCGTATCTGCGATAATAATATAACATTAATAATTAATATCTTTGGTAATAACTTCTCACGAATAATTAATACTTTCGTATTTCTAATAGTGATATTTTATTACTAACAGACATAAAAATAATTTTCCACTTTTAGAATAGATAAACTTTATGTTGAACCAAGCGAATGAGAAAACTTTAGTCATCCCACAAACTCGAATCACAGAAGGTTAAAAGTTTATATTAATATGTTAAACAGAGGAGACGGGCTAACTCGTCGTCAGAGTTACCAATATTTTAAACGTATTAATCGACTGTACTTAGAAATCATCCTTTTTGTAATATTTATGGCTAATTTTTGATCTTACAATTAAAGTAAAGTTAGGTCTATTTTCTTCATTTTTTTATAGAGCTAAGGTAGACATCTCGCAACCACGACAATGAATTATAAATGTCTTCGTCCCTTACAAAATACATTAACAAGACTAAAATTAAGTGTTTTCGCCGACTGTCTACTGGCGTAGGCGGATGGCTAACATTACGAAAACACTGTATTTTTACGCGAAAGATAAATAAAGAAAAAGACAGGAACTATATATTTATTAATCATCGTGATCGAAGGACTTCCGTTTATTTTGGCACAATAAACATGATTATTTTTATATATTTTTTTATAATTCGCAATTTTAATATTTCACTAATTGTGTGAAATATACCGAAAGACTAACACCTGTTAAATATATTAACGAATTCCAACTACTAGATTTTATATTTTTTACAATCTATGAACAATAGTGTACATACACGGCACTACCTAACAACAACTACTTAAACAAACCACTCTATATAAAACATACCGCAATCCACTTCACTCATGTGCATATTATTCAATCAATTCCCAAATTCTGATTATTCATCGCCTACTATAACTCCCATTTCCTCTCTCTCTCTAACCATCACGTATCCTCTTATCGACAAATCGTGAAACAATAAAATAAATCACACGCGTTTTACAACCTGCAGGAAAGTGTATCGGCTTTGCTTAGAATTTGCACGTGTTTCGCAGAGCGTGTTCGCTCGAGAAGAGAATTATCGTTCCTTTCTAACAACGTGGCTCGAGGCTCGTGCAAACCCTTCGTAGAGACAGGAAAAGTAGCCGCCTTCGAAGCAATATTATCGCAAATCGCGGTAATCTTTTTCAGCCGCAAAACCGCGATCAATATCGCGCGTCCCGGGAGAAATGCTACCTTTTGCCGGAAACTACAGAATCCGTGGACGAAACGATGGAAGGGGAAATGGGTAAAACGAAAAAAACCCGCTAGAGGCAAAGACGAGAGGAGCGTCGTTAATAAAACTGAGCAGGCTGTTGAGAAGATCCATTCGAGTGTCTGCTGCATGTGGTGTTAAAAGATCAAATTTCCACTGCGAGTGATAATGTTTAAACCTTGTATGGAATTTGCGAAGAACGACGAATACATACGCGATTTTTGGGTCGAAATAATCCAATTTTATATATTTATGAAAAGTGAAAGTACAATAAAAGTATAAGCTCAATTAGAGATTTCGGTTTAGTATTTTAATATAATTGTATTTAATTTGCTGCTGTTTGTGGTACTAATATTTAAGTATGAATTCGGTGACTTTAATAGACATTGATAAACGCGGGAAGTATTTCACGTCAGACGAATGGTGGGTGGAGGAAAATTGTGAATAAAAGGGAATCCAGGGAAAAGGAAAGGGTGGGCTTGGAAAAAGGGTTGTATTCACTATGCTGACCTATAGAGACAGATTCATTCAGTGTTTCATATTGGTTCACTTTGGCAATTTAAGTAGAATAATTTTTAACTTTTGCTTATCATTTTTATATTATATATTAAATTTGAAAGAAGAGAACACTATAAATAATTGGGTAGAAGTATTATTTATATCTTGCAGACTTTCCTTTTAATTTGTATTAATAATAATTAATAAATTTTATTGGTATTCATTCAAGTGAGATTTATGAATCTATGCTGCTGGAATTCCGTAATTTTATTTTTTAATTGAAACCTGTAACAAATATGTTGAGTTACTAAATCCAATATTTGTTCTGTGATGTTTAATTTGTATTATACAAAATTGAGTACGTCTTTATTAACAGCGCTTGCCTTACGATTTTCATTAATGTTAAGCTCTGTCAGAATTTATTATCAATATGGTCTACAATACCTTCATTGAATAAGAATTGTAATTAAATAAATTCACAAGGTTTTGTGTTTCATATGCTCATAAGCCCAATTAGGATCACGTACTGGATTGCACCTACATATTTTGAGAAAATAAGTGAAGGCGAGGTATGGTAATAATTCCTAGCAATAATTGAGGACACTTTCGAGAACGAAACGAAAAGGCCATTCTTGGCAGAAGTAATGAGTTGACTTCGATTAGCCAAGTAAAGATTCGCTTCCAGGCCTGTGAGTTACCACCGCAGAACTTTCCTTGCACTACATCTTGACCCAATTTTATCAATCTATCGTTCGAGATACATATAGCATTATAGAGTACTCCATACAATGAAAACTCAATAAAATTAGGAGCGGCAGTGAAATAAATTCTAAAATTATGTGCAATTCTGTGATAAATTTAAATATACATACAAACAAATATTTAAATACTTATTCCACTGATGTAATATTTCTTACAACTTACAAAGAAATCTAATTAAACAAGTGTTCTTCGACTTTATATGGAATGCGATAAAAGGTTACATCGAATTATAATTTCCAGATGTGAGAAGCTTCTCGAGCAGAGGAGTTCAAATTTAAAAATATCTTCATATTCTGCTGAAGTTCATCGACTGCCTGCTACATCAAATTGAACTTCAAGTTGTACACAACTTAAGTTGAAGAAGATAAAAATAATATATTTGTTATTTTGTATTAAATTTATTAATTATGGAGTTTCCTATCGATCATTAAACAGAATTTATTAATATACAGTTAGACAGTTTCAGGCATGTAGTTTTTTGTACAAAGAAATCTTTATTATAATTATTTCAATTTCAATTATGTTTACGGGAATTTTATATAGTGTTCAGTAATTAATAATTTGTGGTTTGATACTTTGTTTATCGTATTCCGTTACTCATTTTTTTAGTAGCTTCAATTTAACAGATTTTTAGTTCCAATTTAGACTTGTTACATAATCATTCATTATACAATAATATTTTGGATTACTCAGTTTTCAACAGTTGTGTAATTTATTTAAATAGGTCCTCTAATATATATCTTTTTGAACTATCAACTCCGAAAGAAAAAATATAAAGATATTAATAAACCTGCACAAAATATGATGACGATTTTAACAAATTGAAAAATTGAACAATTGAATTCTGCATTCAACAAACATCCTATAAATTGGCAAGCAATAATCCAAAATCTAATCCTATAATATAAGCATTTAATCAAAGCATACAACTAATAACTTTCTTTAGTAATAATTGCAATCTTCTAGTAATTTTTTAAGTACTCCTACTCAGATCATGTAGTTTCATATGATCAAAGAGAAAAAAAAAACTAAAATATTATAAAGAAAGAGTGTATAATGTCAGTATGTTGACAATTCGCGCGGAATACTTGATACAGTGCCAAATGTTGGCGGAAATTCTAAAAGGAGGTGCTCGTAAACCGTTTTAACGCAGCTCTCCACGTCGATCAAACTAATGTAAATCCACGACGGCAAAAGATCATTTGCCTCTTACAGTTTTACCCTGAAACTCACAGTTCACCGTAACAAGAGTTAATGATTGTACGCGTACGCATTACTTATTGCCGATATCGCGTTACTGAACACAATAATATCGACACAACACAATGACGAAGGGTAGCAACATACCTCCATCTCCCTCGCTCTCTCACACTCTTTTCTCGCGTCCTGTCAACGCACTCGCGTGTAAAAAAACGATGTTACAGAAGAGCTAACGATAAACGATAGAAGTGTAATTGAAGCTCGATTGCACTTCTCCTATATGTATAGACGTTACAGAATAGTGGATTTCGAAACAGAATAATACAGATATCAGAAAATGTTCTTCTATCATAAAGAGAATTCCTCGAATCCAGATTTAAATAACAACACAAATTTATATATGATTTTGTACTTTTTCAACATCAGAAACATGTAACTCTGCCTGTCACGGTATTTACAGCTAGAATTAAATATCCAACCTAACTCAAGCCCCTAACTCAAGCCCCTTGCGTATTAAACCGTCCAAAATTCCAAGTAATTCAACAACCGATAAATTAACTTTAAGCAATATCTCCCAACTACATACTCCGTACATCTTCGTACCTACTATTTATCTACTCGTACTAACGAACAGCTGCGTCAAATAGTTCTCTATTTTCTCGGTCAGCATGACGGTGAGCTAATTAATCGATAGTTTAATCGACAGAGGGAACCAATCGAATCAACAGTGAGCTGTAGGTAACCCGTGATAAAAATGGAGGGGGAGACGTGTCGAATTCGACGAGGTTAAGGGCATTGTTTCGCTACTGGGTGATGCGAAAGGTGCACAGGGGGCGCTGCGCACGCGACGCCGCTAATTGGCCTTAAAGGATGACAAACGCTGTAACAAGCCGCGCTCTGTGGCTTGTGCAGTGGCACACGGAGGATCTGTGTATCGATGAGCACGCAGTGGCCTAGACGTCACTGATCGGAAGAGTGGTCCAGGATGATGACAGAAATTTCAGCGACGCAGCACCAGGAACAAGCGGAACGGAGACGGAGGAACAAAGATGGGGTAGGAATGAAGAAGTGGTGGGGGAGGTAAATGTGCAAAGCCAGAAGCGACGGCGGGGAAACGGAACCGCCAGTTACGGAGCAACACGCGCATGCGCCGACAGCGCTCTACTACATTGAGGATCGAGGACTCGCGGAACACCTATCCCAGCAAACGCTTATTGATTGTGACTCTAGGCACCGTGTCTCCCACTCTATCTACGCTTCTTTATCACACTCCTTTCTCTCTCGTTCGCCACACCATTTCTCTCTTTTGTTTTTATATCTTTTTCAGCCCGATGTTTATTTTACTATTTTCTGAGCCTCCTTGCGCTTTCCTCAGCTATGTGCAGGCCTCTGTGCGATGGGGGCAAAATGATCGGCCGAGCGAACGAAATAAATAGACTTAACGGGTGATTCGATTATATCGTTAGGGGTATTTAGATTACCGGAGTTTGGATACGAGCAGCAGATTCCGGGGGGTATTAGGTTAAGCGTGAATTTTAATAAAAAAATTTCAGTAATGTAAGATTCGAATAAATTTCATCAGAAATGTAGGTTTTAAAATAGAAGCGTCTTTGTTCTTTCTAGTTGTTGAGATGTAAAGTTCAGTTCTGGCAATAAATCTTAACTATTTTCTGCAAGCTAACACCATTTCAAAGTACTAGAATAACTTCGAAACATTTTTCACTCCGTCTAAACGTCTATTTTCAAATCCTCTATGTACTATGTTAAAAGATTAGTAAATCGGAAACTGCTAGTTCATGCAACCTAATACGCATTGCATAGCAAAATATTAGAACTACTTCCTTTACAAGTCATCAGTTTTATAGAATAGAGAAGAATATACTTTTTTTTAATGATTAATCTTTTTCAATAGTTACGAAGTATTGACGCCCGTTTAATCATTGTTGGTAAATATACATTTAATAAAGTGAAGAGAAATAAGACTTTTATTTTTTCATGCTTCCATATTTTTCGTGATAACTTTATATTTTACTGGACGCAGAAGAAACGGATGCGCGAGTTCGAGCGTCTCGGTGAAGCAAGCAATAGTAGCGCTGAAGTTCAATTCAATGAATACGCGTTGCGAATGCTTAACGAACAGTTTAACGCGCGCGTCACGCAACTTCAACGCCTCGATATAATGTTACGCATGAACGCGCGCATGCAGTGTGCGCGAACAAGATAGGATGTTGCACAGGTACACGCTCCTTAAACTCGCGGCATCGATTTTGTGGTGCACGCCCATTATTTCATCTCAAAATCACAACCAATATATGTGCCTGCAGCTGGCGTTTTTCGATCAAAGTGATGGTGGGTCGTGTACTACTATCTAACATAAAAACATGCTCGATCTATACAAGCTGCCTATAAAGTGTACGCATAAACTACGCATCTGTGGTTTGCGACTCTAATACAATTTTTTACGACAGATAAAATTCTCAATATTTAATTCTAAAAAATCAATGCTTTTTTTATGTGTACATAATATAACTATGCATTCTCAAAATACATCCCTGATTGCTGGCTATAAGTCTAAAATGAATATTTGAATACTATTACTGTTCGACAATCAAATAAAGATTAAATAAAAAAACGAACCACCAATTTAAATAGAGATCAGACATTCACATAATCATGTTCAAAAATATCTTTAACTTTAAAGTATTGACAATAGGAACTTAGAAAGTTGCTTCCCTAACATTTGTGCAATCGAAAGCGTGTTGGGTACACCGATAGAAAAGTCGACGTCTATCGGGCCAACTAAAAAAAAAGTAGCATTAGAGCAAACGTCACGCCTGTGGCGGTCGGGTCAATTCCGAGTTTCAGCGAATTCAGTCAATGTCGTTGAACAAAGCAAAAGTGCTAAGTTGCCAAACGTTCGACTTCCAACCGCTTCCAGTTTGCCCTGTCGCTCATGGAAGAAGCGGAGGGACCGAGTGAACGAATTATATTGGAGAGAGACGAAAATTCGCTGGATTGAGTGCGAAAGGCGCGAGCAGTCAACAGTCGACCGTACGCATGCGCATGAAATATAGACCCGCGTTCCGACAGTCTGAGCGTAGCCACGGAGGTGTATGCGCGGTTCTATGTGTGTCATGATTATTGCCCATTAAATTATCTTGCACACGTTGTGCGCGTTCTACTCTCCCTTCTGACACACGAGACCCGTAAATGTGTACACAAATATATATACACACACACCATGCATACATATATATATATGGACGCGTGTACCCATATATATACACGTGTGCATCCACGGAGCTCGCGTATATCTATTCACGTCTGTATCGTGTACACGTGTACGCATTTGTTCCCAGCCAGACTGGGCTCTCTATCTCCATATCCTCTCGTCCGACACAGCTCCACAGAAGCACGTCAATAACCCGTTGCCGCCTCGACAAGCTGCATATAGTGCATTTATAGCACGAGCGCACATGTGCTCGCTGCACACTTAACCGATGCTTTTTCGCGAAACGAGTTTAGGGGCTTTCACCTGTTTCCAGTGTAGCTCGATTCTCACACGGCGAGCCCTTGCTCGTGCACGCGCAAGCGCTCCCGAGTGAACTGCAGGCTCGTTATGCTGGGTCCACACTGGTCAAGACTGCTGAATTGTTCGTTAAATTGACCGAGAAAGTGTTACAAATGCGTACAGACACGCTTCGAGTTTGCGAACTGGTCCTTTGATCTACTGTCTATTGAGCCAGTAACATTGTTCGCTGTTCGCTGCCCACTGTTCGTAAAAGTG
Source organism: Nomada lathburiana (assembly GCA_963667235.1). Lineage (NCBI taxonomy): Eukaryota > Metazoa > Arthropoda > Insecta > Hymenoptera > Apidae > Nomada > Nomada lathburiana. Next base: position 9,337,163 of record OY763897.1, on the reverse strand, counting down.
TCTTACACGCTGCTGGCGAACATAGCTCGCGAACAGCAGTGTGGACGTGGCACTAGAGCAAGGACGTTACGATACACGCTGAATCTCTATTTGCGTTTCACGCAAAGTCAGTTCCAGTCCTTTCGTCTACGGGCGAGGTGCTGTTTTTTCCAGCACTAACGCCTACACGTAAATCGTCGTTAATGAATTACCGAGAAACGCGGAACGATAATGCATGTGCACGTAACTAATTGGGACAGGATGCAATTACACAGGGAAGCGTTTTCTTGGCGCGTAGGGAAATTTATAATTATCTAGCGGCCGGAACGATTGAGTACGTTACGAAAGTTATATTAAATGTATTTTTTGAAATTAGAATATAACAAAAAATTGAAGTATCAGTAGGCACAAGAAAGAACTGATCAAATAGCCTGTAAGGAATTCTTAGTGAAGAATATCTATCATTGCCTATGCATTAGTACACTATGCTACACCGCTATAGCAATTTTCATCATTTGGGCACAGTTTTCGATTCACCCAGAGAAAGCTCGCTATCGTCAGCCAGTCATATAGCGAAATCATTAGAGCCGACATCTTCATCCATCAAAAGAGTCAATCAATTAGAAAAAAATGATTCAAAGATTTAAAGACAAATTGAAAGACAACAAATCTCTGTCAAACTCACACGAATATAAAATTGGTCCATCTACCCAGCTACAATTTTGGAATTTAGGAACTACAAAACACGATGGTGCATATCGGTAAGCAGCGCGTCCCAAATGTACCGGCCGAATATGTTGCATCGCCACTAACGCATTGTTATCTGATGCAGTGGTCGTTTTTGTCAACGCTGATATATAAACCGCAAGTTGGCCGACGAAAAAGTTCTAACAAACGGATATTGCTAACGTAGCGAATTATTGAACCGTGGCACTGGTCGTGCATGTAGCCTCGCGCACGCATAAATGTGTATGCATGCTGCGTGACTGCGAGAGCGTGCATATACGTGTCGGTGACACCGAGAAAGAGCGAGAAAAATAGAGGAACAATGCACGGTGGAAAACGCATTTGAAAGTCGTTCAAGCGCGTGGACGTGCATGCGAAATGCGGCGCGCAGCGGCGCACAGCGGCGTAAGTTGGCAAACACGATTTACCGAGACTAATCGTACATAAATTCAGCGATCGGTTGGGCGAAGACTTGGTGTGGCAAAATGTGAACGAGTAGAGTACGGTAGCCAGAGTTTTCTTATATGCATTTAATATCTAACCCTTAGTACACCAATTTCTTTTCACTTGAACCAATTTTAAATAGTTTATTATGAGAATAACACTTTGTGACCCTGAATTCATAACGATTGATGGACATTGGTTGCAAATACTTTGTCAAGTATGCAACTTCTTAGTTACACTGGTGTATTGAGGTTTAATTAAAAATGCTCCTAATTATTTAAAAGTGCTAAAGGTTTGATTAAATATCTTCTATATTATTTTCTTAATAATAGAATTTAACTGATAATTATCAAATTTGAATACCACGTGGATACGTAAATTACTAAAATCGAACGATCTAACTTCAAAGGAATAAGAAAGGACAATTACCTGCGACATTGTGTTGATGATGATTATAAGTAAGAGGAACGGAGTGTAATGCCCTAGCAGACCACTTTCTATGTCTGGAGTCTTCGTCGTCGTCGTCGGCTTGTTGGCCATCCTCTCCCAGGAAGTGTACCTTTTCGTACCTATCTAGGTACCTGAAAAGACACAGAACTCTGTCAAGAATAAAATTTCCATTTTAACATATGCATTATAGTGTAACACAAAATTATTTTTATTTTTGCAAACATTTTAATATTCGTCTAATATAATATATTCTCGAAAAAAATTTCGCAGCAAAGGATTGAACATAACACCTGAATAAAGTGCGTATATAAAGAAGGATTACTCGTGATTTAAATTCGCATGCTTTCTCCGGGTACTAGCCGAGACAAAGAGACCATGTTACTTGAAAAGAGATGAATTGTCAGGCGTATACAATCGTTCCTCTGTACCTAACTTTACGGACATAAAAGCAGCTGAATTTAACGGTATACAAATGTTCGTGGTCCTCTGTGCTTTCTCTGTAACGAATGGTAATGGCCCAAGAAAATATGACAGGAACGCGTCGCCTTTGACAACTGTCCACTACATGCTCATCCTCTTTCCAATGTTCCGTCAACTACTGTACTCGTTTCCTTTTACCCGTGAATTTGTTGGTACGAAACACCAGAAAACCGTCTACGACCATCACTCGGATCCTGGAAGACTCACGCTTCTTGAGCTCTCATTTACGCAGTTCGGGGAATAAACTACGCAGTTGGATGCGTTGTCAATGTTATACAGAGTGTCCAAGGTGATTAGGATACAAGTCACTGAAACGGTTATGGAGAGTTTTCGATAATCAATTATTTGCTTGTTACTATAGGTGAGAAAAATAATTTTATAACGTAAAGCATTAACTAAATATATTGAGAGGAGATCAATTTATTGATAATTGAACCAAACTACTATTCCTTCCAAATTACAGCTTCCGAAACTATTGTCGTTTTTTTTTTAAATCCTACTGATTGTGAGATCAGTACACTACACGTACATACTAAACAAGAGTGTTCAAAAACATTCATTCTTATCGAGCCGCCGAATGTAGCGATACTGTTGCGCCTTCAAGCCACAAAGTGTCGCCACAATGTATGTATTCCCACATTTAACCAGTCTTCGGCAGACCGTCGACGCAGTAGGACGAATTAATGCATGGCTGACGCATGAATGGTACAACTATACTATTCGTCTCAAAATGTGCCAATCCAGACGAAAATTTTGAGAACATAAGAAAAGAGGAGAAACACTATCGTAATATAAAAAAGATGCTTCTAAGATTCTAGTTGAAGCACAATATCACAATAACGTAACGTCACACTATACGTATATAATTTATAATTTGGATACTAGAAATACTTCTACAACTATAGTAAACCATTCATATATCATATACAGCACAACCATATGACCACAGTACCACATCCATAATAGAGTAACAGGTATACCAAAGAATACTGTCTATCACGGATAAAGTACACCTCAAGTATACTATGACTACCATGGTACCATGTTAGAATCCTATGTATTCTGTAGCGCCATGAAAAGTTGGATCATACGCACTACAGTCACAATACTTCAATACCTACAGGACCAGCAGATATTGATAACTATACCACACTGAGACGGTCAACGGAAGTGTAGAGTGAGATGGAAAGGGGTTAAGGGGAGAGGAGAGGACACAGAGTCGTGGGTGGGCGAAAGAAAGTGGAGGGGGTAGGTGTAGTGGATCCATTCATGAACCAACATAGAGTACGGAAGGTGCAGACGTTGGAGCAACCAGCCAGAGCCTGATTGGCCGTTGCTCGCTGCGAACTGAGGCACAGACACTTTGACTACAGTCTGCTTCTGGCCCGTCCGTGCACTACTCTGTGTCCTATAGATGGGGAGTATGTAGTAGGAAGTATCTACTAGCGTGCTGGCGGTGCCTCTGTTGTTGCTACTACTACTGCTGACTGTAGGGTCCAGGCAGAGTCACGTGTCACGGACTCCGCATCGACTGCGTATGAATGGAACCGCATTTGGATCGGGCAATCAGCAGCGCCACTGGTACCGGCATTTTGAAGGGAGTCGAGCAACACTTTTGGCGCGTTCACATATTCCCGGAAATGACATATTTTCGTTGGTGCGCTGGACGAATGACGGCTATAGCCGTCATGCAGGAGAGGATAACACTTTGCTTGAACTGAACAATTCTGTATTATCACTTCTTTTTCTTTCTTCGGTACTAACATAAGCTGGAAGACCAGTGGCGAGTACGGCCCTCGTTTACTGGCCACATCTTGCTTTTTGTGACAGCTATAACCAGCATACATCTTTTTTTTTAATCTAATAGAAATGGTATCAATTGATCTGTATCAGCATTGTCTCTGCATCCAATTTCACGTAACGGCAAAGAAACTTTCTAATAAAAAGTGTGTGTCTAAGTTTGATCTAGAATAAGGAGGGTCCAGTATCAAGTTATGAACTTTTGTTGGGGGTGTTATTTTAGCGGTACGAATTAAAAGTAATAGGACTTCACACGGTCCCATTGAAAATTTATCATCAATATTGGAAGATACATAGTTATTTCGAGTATCGCCAAAGTCGTGACCACAGTGTGACGTGTTAACACGTTCGTTACCATGGTAGTGCGCATTAAATTTTTACTTGTATGCCACGTGTATCATCCGTGGTCTTAACAAGGCACTTTTAATAAATATTCATGTCTCTTGTAATAAATTTGATTTCTATGAAACGACTTCTAAGTATATAGTGGTTTTCTCAGAAATGTAAATTTGACATTTATGGATGACGAAACATTATGCGACATCTATTAACCCAGTTAGTTACTATTAAATTTGCGCGTTTTATGATTTCTGCATGGTTCTATAGCGTTTTGATGGTAATAATAACAGCGCAGGCGCTGTAAATTATACAGTGTGCTTCTTTTGAGTTAAAGATTAATTAATCCTATATATATTAAGAGCCAATATATTGACAATGTTCTGAATAATCATTCTGAAGTGCTATACAACTTTTTGTTCATTTCTTTATTCCTCGTAGAGATAAGAAAATTGATATTCTCTTTGTTGAAATATATACGTTTCAATTAAGTGGTGCATGGTTGAATTGATAACGATAAATCTTGTGCAGAAGTTTTTATGTTCGATTGGTTTTTGTTAAAAACGTAGATAATATTATTCTTGTATGCTTCATTCAATCTTGAAATAATATTAACGAATTATGGAGAAGGCAGCCAGTGTAAGCATCGAGCTAGTTGTAGACGACCGACAATGTTGATTTTAAGTCAACTTTGACATGAGTATCCGGAACTGGCGTAACAGTTAAGCATATTAACCACTGTGAACGCTTTAATATTCTTTTCTGTTTTAGTAATGAACCTTAATTTTATATTTGATTATGTAATGCAACATACAACATTATTTGTAGTCACTCCAATTTCTTTTTCATTTCATTAAGTTTTGAAATTTAATAAAACAAACTTTTATACCCATTTAATTAATAATTCTATTTTGCATTGAAAACAATGTTTCAACAATTTCCACATTTTTTTCCTAATTAAATAAAATTTTCATTGGCTTTGGACAAACAAAATAAATTCAACACAATTAGTATAATATTAATTCCATTCTGAAACTATCAATATACTGCTCTCTAGAAGAAGAAAAAGTACTGTACGATCCTCGACGTTGGACAATAGACAAGTGTTTTGTGTAAAGCAGTAAAAAATGTTCAGACAGCTCGCTTAAAGAAAATCGTGTTCCACGTTCTATGTATATCGATGAATATTAACGTGGGTTTCGAGAAGGTGCTATGTTTACCGATGCTAAATTAGTCGGGGAGGTTTGGAGCAGTCGCATGTCTTCCTTTTCCACATGTTTGTTGCCAACTATGTACTGCTCGAGCACAGGGATTATTATATAAATGAAATATTCAAAGTACTATATCATTTAGACATAATTAATATCATTAACTATCCGTGTACAGACTTCATACCATTCGCTATAATGAAAAGGTACAACCATTGATTAACAACTTATCTTATAAACGTATGATATATCCTCAAGTATTACATTTCTTTTTATTTTATACGGTCGAAATACTTGTTTCTATAATCCGGTTTTCACTATACTATTATATTATACACGTTATTCTAAATTGTAATACATGCACAATTTTCGTAAACTTTGTACTCAAATTATAATAGACGTGACATATAACTTTCAAGCGCAGTTTTATATCCTACCAGCGTTGATTATAGCAATTCTGTACTGCAATTTTCCACGTCTGAGCTACCAAGGATAAAAGTGTAAGATGAAACGCGAATCGTGGAAATCCCAATGTTACTCGCGAATGGCTTGACTAATGCCAGCAGTTACGTAACTTAATTCATGTTAAAAGATTACATGTTCCATTAGACAGTTCCAAAGTACACGATTTATTTTCCTCTACCAGTAATAAAACAATCTAGATACAATACCCCTTGAATATGCATTGTTACGCGTGTTTAGATATGTACATACTCGTATCATTGGCGATCCATTGTTCTTCGATATTGAAGACCTATATTTTTAATAAACGCAACGAATGAAAATAATAATACCTATAAAGTGATATTGCATAAACTTGAAAATATAAATTATTTTATCAATAATTCCAATCGAAATTCGTATTTTCTACTATGACTTAATGTTTCTTCTTACGTACATTATATAACGCCAGCCATTCGATGTTCTGAGGATTTGAAATATCTGTGTTATTTTAACCTACCTACTGAATTTCGCACACCTTGCGAGAAATAAAGCGTGTCCTAATAGGCAGATGCAAGTTGAGCACAGATATTTTTATTATTATACGCATTATGTTGATTAAATTTACTATATATTCAATCATATAAGTTCCACTCTATGACTACTGTAATAACTTTATCGTATTGAACGTATGTCACAGGGGAGGTTGACCAAACTGGATATAAAATTTTGCGACCTTACCCATTCACTCCGGTAGCATCAGAAATAAAAATGCCAAATAGACAAATAGATGGAAATGAATATACGATAGAATGGTAATACGTTCTCCATAGCGAAAGGGTTAAATTGCGACGAAAGTTGTTGAAGTAAATGTTTCCATACAAACAAAAATAAGTCTTTTTACGTCGAGTAGTGTTAGTGCAACGCTAACAACAGTTTTACGTGAAATGGTATATACGCGCCAAGTTGTGTGCGAAACGCTAACAGCTGATAACGGTTAAATTAACCCCTTGCCATATTCGTCCGTGAGGCATTGTTCACCTTTTTGTTTCGCAAAAACCGCAACGTCTCTGTGACGTCAATCCAACGCAAAGTGTTAAACCCACCGTTTCTATCCATTCAAAGATCGTCGACCAAATGAGTCAACGAATAGACGACGAAAAGCCATTGAAGGGATATGACACGTTGACTGTGGGGTCGATATGTATATCGATCAAAGCTTAGGCGTAGAGCCGTTGGCCAGTAGTCAACGTGTTAATCCATTGCCCTCGAAAATTCTTGTTTCATGGCATAATAATCTTCCAACTCTACGCTGTACCATGAAGTGCATTTAAACTAAACATCTAAAAGTTAATAGAAAACTTATTGTCGCGTCTCAGTCACCCATTCGAGTTTTTCCGCCAAACCAAGTGGCGAAACAGAGTCGCCAGCCGAGTGTAAAGAGTTAGCTCTTCAGGGACGACGCCCTATTAGCATAATAGTCCGTTAATAATTTATACTTTTAATTATTTTTCGCAGATTATAAATCTTTAATCACAGAAAGTAGTTAACAATGGATGAAAATGTATCGTTGTGATACATTTTCATCCATTTAAAAACAGCATCAGGATTAGTACCATTTACAGGCGTCGTTCGAGAGGGGCTAAAGGGGCGTCGAAAAGACGTCGAAAGTGGCATCGAAGAAACGTGAATCGAGAGTGGCGTCCTTGTTTGCAAGCGGCGTACAGTGGTAACAAGGTTGCACAGAGAGAGCTTAACCGGGGAGAGAGGACAGCGACTCAGGAACCACGTGGCTCTCGTCAGGGAGGGCAGTATGAATGAATGAACGAACGTACGTACTATACGATACGGAAAATGTTGGGTGGTGGTGGTGGAGGTGGTGAAGGAGGTGGTGGGGCGTAGGTAGCATAGAGCCGATACGCGGTACCGGCTGTGTGGTAAAACGTCGCCGGCTCTCCTACTCTTGCAGACGCTCGCGGACTGCCAGACATAATGGAGCATCGAGTGCTATGACAATTGACCATGCCTGATAAACGAACTCCCACTGTATCTGCGGTGCATTTACTTTCGTATGCACGAGACACTGACATTGGAACGTGGGAAGTGGATGGATATTTTGCGTGTACACTTATGGGGAGAAGAGGGGCTTGTTTCGCGGTAATAGATTTGAGGAGGCCAGGGAGCTGTTAAGATATGAGATTTTGATTAAATCTGCCATATCGTGACATTACACTATTTAACACTAGAACTACTAGATAGATTTTGGTATTATTTAGACCGTATACATTGGGCAGATTATTATGAAAACGAAAGTGGTTGAATGGATATTGGAGATATATGGAGGGCTTAAGAGCCAATCAGTGTTAAGTCCACTTTCGCTGAAAATCAGTTACGTAGTTCGAAAAACTCTTTATTGGTTAAACCTTTCCGTTGATAAATCAATTAAGTCACTATTTCCATACGTAAGCAATAGATGACATTTTTTTCCAAGTTATTTGTAAAAACCTTATTTGTCTCCGTTTGAATGCTAATGGACGTACACTGATTGGCTTCTGAACCCTCCATATAACTGCGATTCAGTCGCATTAAAAATTACCATAAATTTCTGGAACAATACGTGTATGTTAATAACTTTAAAGCATGACCTCTGCAAACCATTTTAACGGATTTGGTAGTTCTAGTGTCAATTTATCTTGAACGAATGAATGACCGTCATCTCTGTGTGTAACAATTATCATTCCTGTCTACGAAAGAGCTATGCCGCACAGAAAAATGTGGATCGCGAGTATTTGTGTACAACTTCAAATGCCTGATGGTTTTAAACTTTTGATCGATCAGTGTAATCCTATTTATCTATGCGTATAGTTTTGACCCAGCCCACAGTCACATTAGAATATTCATATCATAACTGCTGCAATGATTGGCGAGCACGCAGGTGGTAAATGATAAAATGATCGATGGCGTTTTAGTCACTTACCTAAGGTAAATTTGTTTAAGGCCGACCCCGCTGTTCACGCAGCCGTTGGGTAGATGGAATTGCTCACATAGCGATGCCCACTCGTTTCTCGTATTCACCTGAAATATAAAAGATCGAATGAATATTTAGATACACTGTTCATTGTTTAATACTAGAAGAACAGAAGTTTCTGTTCATCCGAAACAACAGCGTGGGTCAATATTACCCACACTATATTTATTACATAAAAACGAAAATATTTCATATTTATAGTAATTATACCAATATAATTCGTACAACATATTTTATTCTTTATATCCTTGTTATTTGCTATCGATAGCAAAAATTCTCACGTCTCATAAGCAAAAAAGAAGAAAAGAAAGTTACGCAGCTAAGAATTAATTTTGATCTAATACTTATCGCTATGAAAGATTCATTTTTTTAAAATTACGAATGTATCATTTGATTCGCCTGGTTCGTCCAAAAATCGAAACAATCTGCCTGTCTAAATCGAATGCAAGTTCGCAGAAGTTTTTCTCGCGAAAAATCCATCACGCTATCCCCAGCCAGGACCGTTCCTGGATTGTTGGCTGCCCACGTGCAAAGACAATACCGCCGCCCCTATTAATTTAATATTCGTCAAAATTTTACACATATTGCGGCCGCCCAGGTGCCGGGGCACCTTCTGCACCCCTGTCAGAAATGGCTCGGCCCCCAGCCTAAACTCTCTTTTACTCGTTTCAACCAAGTCTAAACCTCACAAGAATTTTCCCACGCGAAGAATCTGCTCGGCTGAACAGAGAGTGTTGTGGTTTCGTCCGCGAAAATTCACCGCAATCATTTTCCCCCAACGAGCACCGGTGCGCAGCACGGTGTACCACCGAATTTATACACACAAGAGCAGCTCGCGATCAGTCACCACTGCCAGACGCATACAGAGGAACGTGGTGAGGGCAGAATAGCAGCAGGAGTGGGAGTAGGTAGCGCGAATGGTTCTAGAGCTGGGGAATTCCTGGTAGCGGAACGCGAGATAAAACGCACGGGCAGGATATAAATTTCACGCGGCCCGCGCTGAAAAAAAAACCGCCGACTGTCGACTCGTGTTACGAGGCATACGTGCATATGTCGCGGGGGCGAGCATGGAAATAACAATAAGAGAAGATAGTGAAAAATATTAGAGTAAGCGGAAAGTATGAAAGAGGTCGGACGATTTAAGAAGGGGTAGGAATAAAAAGAAAATAAAAGCATTGGGGCGGAGGTAGGTAAAAGAGTAAGTAAAATAATTAGAAAGAAGAGAAAGAAATATTTAAAGTATTACATGAAAAATGGAAGTAATGATAAAAGGCGGAATTTTTAGTAAATATAGCGTTGTAAGCTTAGATAAAAATATGGGTAATGTAAAGTGGGAAATAATGGGGCGATAAAAGACTCTGCAGATGAATCTAATAAAAAAAATTGGAAAATACAGATGGAAAGTTAAAAAAATGTATAAGAGTGATGAATAAATGTATGTATTCGCGAATGAATCACAGAAAAAAGTTGTTGGATTAGTATGTACAAGCCTGACGTTATAGTGCCAGTAAATTTCCATCATAACATCAGGCAGACCGAAGCTTGTAGATCACCCAAGCTCTTTGGCAAAGTGATTTTAGTTGCCTGCCATACTTTATGGTACGTTCTGCCCGAGTATATATTGACGATACGATGAGACAAAATTTGTGATTCTGTGTTCCTCGTTAGTCACTGTCATATATGTAATTATGCTGTAAATATATTGCATACATGTGTACGAGTCATTGTAGCCTCAAAGGGTAGCAATACTGAGGTCAGTAATTCCCAGAAGTAAATTGTATACATATTGTCTATATAGCACGAGTTAATTTCAAAGAAAACTTGTAACGCTATACTACAGGAATGCTTGAGAATACTATTTCTCCAGGCACACGCATCAAGAACTTCATATCGCACCGAAAAAAATGAATTTGAATCAGAATACAGAGAATTACAGTACTAACTACGTTACTGTCTATTCTAATAAAAAATACGAGATATTAATCATCATAATGCAACGTTTACAATACTATCCATCCGTACAATTTTTCATACAAATATTCTGTTCTCTACTTTAATTCATCCCATATACCATATTAAAATAAAGAAAGTAAAACCAAACTAAAATATGTACATATACATATACCTTGTTGCATAGAGTCGAAGCGTAAAAATTTCGAGGTTAAGTTCGCGACGATAACGTCGGCACGTATCTGCATGCACGCAACTAACACAAGCGTCCCACGCAACGACACTCTGAACGCGCCGTTTCGTATTAATTACTCGGGAGGGTAAAATAAAATTCAATCGAGGAGAAGGCACAGCAGATATACCATGCGCCGAGCAATAGACGCGGAGACATAATGAAATATCGTCGCGACGCCGCGTCGTTGCACGCAGCGTTCGCCGTTGAACAGAAAACACAACGGAGCGGGGGGAACGAGTCGTGAAATCGACGACGGACAGACATACTGGGTCAGTGCTCCCTGGATCCGCGCCCGTTTCTTTGCTATTCTCGTCGTCGCGACGGTTCAACCTTATGAATCGAGAATGTGGCGCCCCGCTGTGGACGACCTCGCGACACCATCGGCCTCTGATCAAAGCGCAACGCGTCGCGCAATAAATATCTGATCAGTCAATGAACGTGAAATGCACCAACGAATTCGAATCGCGTTTGATCATCGTTATAATATCATTTCGTTTTATCTATTATCTTTGTAACGCTTTTAGGATGTAGTTTTGGGTATTTTTTGTATAGGGAAACCGGTGTTTGGAAGGAATTAGTACTATCGTCTTGAGACATTAGCGTAGTTAGCACATGACGAATCTCCTTCCATTGGCGTAGAGGCTTCTTTAAAAACTTCTTTTTAAATAAGTTGTTGAATTTTTATTGCTGTATTGATCGCTGTATACTGATGATCATGTTATTACTCATTGTATGGAAATGTAAATGTGCATGTCTTTACCTGTAGAGTCAACATTATACAACGCATAGGCGTTAATGAGTCGAACTTGGAATTTCTTCTGTACCGGTTTACCATTGCTTTTCATTACACGCTAACAAAAGGGTGGTCATTGTTATCTTGCGGACAAGGAACTGTTTTTTAACATGCTTGTCCACTTCATTTTGTTACTGTATGTTCAATGGAAAAGTATAAATGATTTTAAGATAGTATCAAATTTTGTAGGTTGAGGTATTTAAGGTAATCAAACGAGAGTTCGTTACATCATTAGAACAATTTAACCTCCATAATCGATTGAAAGCATCGATATTACCTTAGATGCAGAGATTCAAATGTGGATCACGATTGTGAAAATTGACGCGACATTTAACATGTGAAAAGCCGAAATTAATACTACGACATTATGTAACCGAGCCTTAAATTATTGGTAACCGTGATACGAAAAAACACGACATTTCCGTGCGTACGTAACTGCAAATTCGCAATTGATTTATATAATTTCCTAACGCTGCAGTTCCGCGCATTATTATACCATTAGAATATTCAAGTAGTACAAGTCAATCAGAAATTCACTACAGCAAACCAATACTGTTATGGTACACGATATCCAAATTTATAACGTGTACACATGCAAACATTGATTTCATGGTAGAGGCCATTTTCTGTAGTAAGTTTCAACAGAATTTGCATTTAATATTCTTAATGTTATATAAAGAGCCAAATCAAATATTTAACACAAGTCAACAACCAAATTTGTATTAATAGAATTAAAAGCTAGCTACAAATATTTTTAAATACCAGCATCTTGTTGCCATTAACTTTTAATATATCTTGCTTAAAATTGTCTCTAAAAATATATGTATAATATAAACCAATTTACTACCATTTTGGTTCCCAATAGAAATCACTTCAAATTTTTCACAGAATATCATTACAAGGTAATACAGAGTTTTACAAATTTGCAGTTCACATCTCCAGAAACTTGACACTATTAATACGATAAGATTAATAATTATTCCGATACTATATTTTCCCCGTACACTTTCCCCGATCATGAGTTCGCAATAATTTACGATTTGGAATTATAATTTCGCTCTGAATTGATATTTTTCACTTGCTCGACGTTAATTTAATTTCGCACGAGCAAAAACTGTAATTCGCAACATAAATCGTTCAGAATACCATCGAAGTGCTTCACTTACAACATATCGCGCATCGTGTAACGCTTGCTCGAGCGCAATAAAAAATGTAAAATTTTCCCCTGCTAAACTGTAATTACGCGTTTCAGCTGTATAATGTTAACCAGCGAAATGTTATGATACAAGATAAAACATCTGAAATCCTTACGGAAAACGCAAAGCGTGCACCCTGATTACGCGTTTCGCTCGAGAAATTACATCGTCGTGGACAAGTCATCTGCGGGCCATAGATATTCCAAGTTCATTGATTCGTGAAAATTGACAAGGGAAACCTTTTAACTCGGTATTTCTCACCCTTTATTGTAAAGGTGAGGTACCGGTGAGTGTTGTGTCTAGCACAAAGATGAAAATGTCAAGAAATAAAAGCAATGAGAAAAACGAGGGGGAAAAGAAGTGTAACTGCAAATGCGCGCAGAAAATATTTTATGATGTACCTGATCTTATCTGGCATTCTAGACGCTCATAACTAGATCGTGCAAGGTTTATCTGGCGTAAACAACGGAATACACGAGGTTTAACAGAATACGTTACTGCTCTGTTTTCCCTGATAAAAAGCTACCTCAACTTCGATAACCTCTTATTAGTGGTTAATGCGCGGTATCTTGTTTATCAGGAACAATTTGTATTGGAGCTCGTTTCATTATCGGACAAAGGCAATGGCGATATAACACTTTTCGTTTGTGTTTGTTCAATAATTATTTGCAACATTTAATATGTATGCACAGTTGTCCTGAGAAATATTTCAACCTTCAGTCATCAATTCATTCTTTCTAGGCAATGAAAATAATAATTTTAAGAGTAAGAGTAATTGAAACAAGTATTCTTAATAAATATTTCACTTTACAAATATATGCAAGAAAAAGGAGAAATTATGTACATATGCGAAATAAGATACCTAAGAAATGAGAGTATAACATTTTTCACGTTATGCGTAATGACGCTTTCGCTTATTTTTCATTACATTTTTTCCCTGTTTCAGAGTAAAGAAATGTCAAACAATTGCGCAAAGCTGGCGAACGGGAAATTCGCTTGAAACTACGGTAACATTTCTTTCGATCAAAAGGGAGGCAGGTAAGAAAAGGAAGTCGTCGCGATGAACTAACCAGTTGCAACAAAAGAAGCCAAGGAATTTACTTTAACCTGCAAATCACGGAGAACGAGGGATAGAAGGGAACCATGGCAAACTGTAAGCAACTTTTACGGAAAGAAAACAGCCAAGAATTTGTCTGAACCTTACGTTAGATTAACACAACGATAAAAAACAAAAAAATTCAAACGAGAAAATAGGAAATAAAGTATCATATGTATTTTTCATGGAACCATTTTGGTTTATTGGTTTACTAACTTGGTTTATTAACCGATCCTTTATTACTAGTCTATAGTCCCTTTTATATTAATTACATTTTATCATCATCATATCTTCCTACCCCCAGGATAGAATTATTTATGTATTCAATTAATTCAATTGTACATTTTCAAAGAGTGAATACAATTGTATAGGATGCCATCATTTCAATACTTTGACATCATAAACAGCAATGGCGGGCGCCATAATAATTGCCGTCGAATAGTAGATTCATTCAAACAGAAGAATAACGAAGAATATCAGAGAAACGAACGCCTAATGAATCAGTTGTTCGACGATCAACAGCCTCACATTATCATTATGAAATAAAAGACAGGTGGCCATTAAATGTGTACATCGATAGTCATGGCGTAGCAATGAATTACGATTTACATAGCACTGATGATAACGTGCGTTCAAACTCCTATCCAGTATTAATTAATAAGAGCATTAAATACGACACTTTCATTTCATTCACTATTATACAAGTAATATTCGTAAGCAATATGTAATCTGTATTCCAACGCCCATAACAAAGTATGTATGTTCATACTACGTAATGGCCCAAACTATTTGTTAACCTCCAAAGAGGCTCGATCAACTAATTGATATTTTAAGGTAAAGAAATATTAAATAATGCATCATTTACGCAACGCTTACCCCATATTGCGCTCCTAAACGCCACACAGCAGAATTAGTACTTCAGAAACGCCATCACTATGAAGCACACAACACAACACAGCGAAAGTGTCAACAACTAAAGACAACTATGTGTCTAGATATTCGGCGTGAATGGCCGATGTCAGCAAAAGCGCGACGACCGGCGAACGTGTAAACGACCCAAAACAATCATGACGAACTTTATCAACTACACACATACATAAACCACGTTTACTGGCAGCTACCATCGTATTCGATCAATGATATTAGCATCATGGTAACATTGACTGTATGAATACAATCTGAAAGTGACCTGCCAGTACTCAGCCCTTGGGACAGCTCCAAATACAGTGACAAAAAAGAACGAATGCATCACAAAGCTAACGATACCCATCGCAACAAAGCTGGCCTCACAGAGAAACCTCAATACTTGCAAATAAGTTTCATTCAGAAACCACGTACCCTACTACACATCGACGTACTCTCATTCACCTTGTCATACACCAGAATAATCTGCACAAGTTAACTAAACAAACCGCTCCCATTATCAAGTCATTTGACCACCGATCCCACCGGTTCGTTCGTCACCAAGTTGCGCTGTGACGTAGCACTTTACGCGTATACACGCGATTTACTGGAGCCGATTAGGCAGCATACCACCGGCACAAGCGGATCCCCCGTCCCGCCTGTAATCGTGCGACTTTGCTGGACCTTGGCAGTATGAATTACAACGCGCATGCGCGTAGACATTCTTTGAGAGCATCGAACGTATCCACGTGTTCGTTCGCCTCCGAGGGACTACATGATGAAAGTGTCTTTGCCGCCACGTGCTCGTTGGGGTAGGACATGGTCTCGCTCTCCCACCCCCTCTCGAACGACTCTTCTCTCTCCCCTCTCCACAACCCTATCGGTGACCATGCTGCACCGGCCTGTCGCACTCTCTGGTCTATGGTTCCGCGCGCGCCGACGTTTTCGCGCTCTATCGCCTCGGCTTTTTCGCGTTTCCAGCGTCGTCGCGTGCTCGCGTCGCGGCGTTTAACCAGTCTCCGCCTCGTCATCGAACGGATACATCATTCGTGACGGTCAACGGTGAACGACGCCGCGGTGCCAGGGGAATTGGCGCTTGTTTGATTGCCATGGTGGCGAGATATCTTCGCGGCTGGCGCGACGCGGCAGATCGCTTTTCAGTGGCGCCACTCTGTCGGCTGGTGGCGACGGACCCCGTTCTAGGGAGATTGATCGAGACAGTTGGATGGAGAATAAATGAAAATAGAATATAGTGATGATTATTGTATTATGAGCGATTTAAAGGGAACTGTGGATGATTAATGTATATTGTTAATGTTTCAATGTTCTTAATACTATTGAAGATTATATCGGGAATATTTCAAGGTTTTCAATATTATGGACAATGCGTATCTGAGGTTCCCTTTACATGTACAATTATGTTGCGAACCCTGAAATATTGACAATAGGTATTGATCGTCTGAGGGCTCTTTGATCTTCAGAGGACCGGCAAAAGCCATTCGATGTTTTACAAAAATATTAGTACATATATGTATGTATGCACTATTGCATGTATTTCTCAATCACTTTTGCCAACGCTGTAATATATGTATAATGAAAAATACAAGCGAACACGTAATTAATACATACATCGAATTCTAAAAGCTTTACGGACACATTATGTATATGGTGTCGCCTTGAAACAACATTACAGCAGGTTGTACGATATCAATCGTAACTATTTTTACGAGCAGTGTTGCACACTGCAATACGACGAATCATATAACCCTCCAAGTCACTATCGTTGGAACAATACACGTTTTAATGGAGATCGATGAAATGAATTCGATCTACATCGTTCGTACGGTTCAACGTGAAGAACTTTATTATTACGGTATGCCGGCTAGTAGAAAGCACATCAATTGCAATAATGTTATAATGTACACAATGTTAATAGCGTGTATAATAATAATGAGTACGGGTTAGAAGGTTAAGTAAGTTAAAGAATAGTACAGAGGTTCAATTCATTTTGCTCGATCACGGTTTTTTGGTTCCAGTCATTTTTCTGCTATATTAGTTTAATTTTTTAATAACATTGAATAAATTCCTTCACCGTCTTGCTTTAAGGTAACTAGTGCTCAGAGAAAAAAATATTTCTACTAGCATTTCAAATGGAATTAAATTCTCCAAATGGTTATTACTCAATCGTCGTACAAAATTTTGTCAAGTGTATTATTATCAAGGAAATATATTATAAATATGAAAAGCTACGCACCAAATGAAGTACTATGCTAGTAGAAATCTAAGAACATTTAAACAAATAGTTACTTGCTTTGACCTATATACAGTTCAATTACCTCCATGATTCAATTAATTCCAATTCAAATAAGACCATTAAAAACAATTTTTCTCATCCAGATAACATTTCCATTTAAACCAACAATAATTCCACTCGTGCAAATCGAAAACATTACGAACCCACTGTTATATAACTCGATACGAATCTCTAAGCAAAGAAAAAGGCGTTACACCAGCCGCAAAGGCACGAAAAGGAACTCTTATAACTACCACTGGCATGGAATTAGTATTCCGCCAACGAATTCGCTCTGCGTTATTTCTCATTCCATTCGACTCCCTCCTCCACAGTTCTCCAGATAGAGACTGGTTAAAGTTACGAGCAACACGGTGCATTTATCTCGCATCGGCAATAAAGTAAGACCAGTATATCCAGCTGACGGTGTATCGCAAACGAGACTCGAAAGCAGCAGAAACAGAAGTAGCAGGCTCGCTGCTATACGAACACCCTGAGGAGATATATCTTGTATCTGACGTTCGCCTTTCGACGTTCTGTTCGACACATCGAACGATATGAATAATGCTGGGGACGCAACGTGCATCGATGATACAGAATTTTTGGGAGAAATAAATTGGAGATAGAATGAAGCATCGTTTAAACGAATAGTTTAGTAAAATGCAAAAAATTTGGATGAGGGAAAAGTTCAAATGGTAGAGTTTGGTGACGTTCTCTATTGGAATAGAATGCACGTTCACTATCTTTTTGTCTGCGTTTGTGTAAATCGAATATGGACTTATCTGACTGTACGTAGAATCTGAGATTTTATAAATTCATTTGGCGAATTGTTCGGTTTCTTTGCGGAGTTTTATCTCATTCTTTTTTGTCAATTAATTAACATTTTAGGTTAAATTTAATTCTTGGATGATGTCAAAAAATTAGCTAGAGAATGTTTAACCTGATTTATTATAATACTCCATTCTTTAACCAGGACGAAGTATGTAACTTGAAATGGAAATAAGCAATAAATGGAATAACACGACAAAATTGAACTATGCATTTGCGACTCGCTATCGTGTATCAACACTATGTTATTTCACTCTGTCTTATCTGAGTCAGTCAATCTAAATATCCTCACCTTTGCTTTCTCGTGCATACCTATACGTTCTCCATTTCTTTACATACCCCTGATCGATTTTACAATTAGGATCTCTATGACGCATCAAAGAATTCACCAAGTGATCGCCATCACGTGTGCTATGAATGATAACTTGTTTGATGTAACACAAGGCTTCAAACGTTCCGTGTGTGGGTGTAGTACTGGCAATCAGCAATTAACACCTCGTTTAAATAGTATGTTTTTTAAACACAAAGAGTTCTGTATTCTTTCGTTTTCCTTTTTAGCATTACAGTTAAAATATTCCTATCGTTACCGACCGATCTGTAATCGTAATCGGGAACATTGAAACGCTTTTCTACATTTTCTACATAATTATATTGCTGATTACAAAAGAATAGTGTAAAAAGTATTTTCTACCGTGACAAAGTAGACTTGCCAGACTTACTAATGTAGTAAAGTAGCATTCATTATTATTACGAAATTTATATAATTATACAGTAGTCCCTCGAACAACGCGGGCGTTCGGGACAGCGACTGACCGCGTAGAGTGAAATCCGCGTAGTTTTGGAGCACCCCCCACCACCCCCGATTTTACCCCTCCACCATCACACACAAGGAGTAAAGTAGATACACACGTTTACCTGTTTTCAATGCATGTGCACATATGTAGATATATATTATATAATTTCAAACAGATATGAAACTGTTTGGAGAATGGGATAAAAATGCATTTATTTCAGTGGATAAAATAAATCAATACGACAGCAATGTGCCGGGACAAAAAAAAGTCTGGAACAAAAACCGCGTATAACCGAAACCGCGTTGTTCGAGGGATTACTGTACAACTTTTTGTAAAATTGTTCCTTCCAAACAAGAGACTACAATTGAAATGATAATAATGATGGCAATTAAAAATTTAACCTAAATTGCGTGTATCTTCGTTGTAATAGGTTGTTTACCTTATTTCTGTGTTGGATATGTGCTTGTGTAGGCATATTTTCTATTGAAGCCCTCCATATATGTATACAGATACACCTTGCCAATATGTACTACATAACGTTGTCGACTACTTGTGAAGAGTTCGCAAAGGTATACCGTTCTCGAACGTCTACGCACAATACGTATCTACTTGACCCATGCATATTTCGCTGCTCTCTTAACTATATAAATGCTGTTATCTAAAAAAACAACTGCTCAACCTAAACTGGTCCAACCAGTTTTCCTGAAGCTTTATGATTTTCACTATTTCCTAAGCATCGCAAGTTCCCAGTACGTACCGCGAACCACCATTGCAAAATAACCACGACCATACCATCCCTACATCGTGGCGCAAGGTATTGAGGGATGTTTTCATCCCGAGCGACCAAAAGCTATCTCGACACAACAACTCTTCTCACGCCCCTGTTCTCGTCTCACCGACAATTTAACAAAGTTACACCGACGTCATCCTACCAAATGGCCCCTTCTACAGTCAAGATAGTCTTCCATAACGCGTCGTCGCTGCGTCTCTGCAAAGTAATATAGAAAGCCAACCGACTTTGATCGCGGAGACAGCCCCACCATCACGTGGGCTCGCAGGCCCACGGCACACGACTGACAGTTCCCAGTCAGCTGATCGTCCATCGGGGTGGTGAGGGGGCAACAGCCGCAGCAGCAGCACCAGTAGAGTAGTAGTAGTAGTGTAGTAGAACGATCAGCAGCAAGAGGAGGTGGGGGTGGTGGAGGTGGCGGAGGAGAAAAGAGGGGAGGGTTGGGAAGAAGGGAAGGAGGGCGGAGGGGTTGGCGACGCGCAGTCTGCCGTCGTCGTTTGGATCAGCTGATCGTTGGAGGTGTGCTGGTGACTGACTGACTGACTGTGAACTCTGAATGAACGAACGGATGAAGAAGTCTTCGCGTGCGTACACGTACAGGGAGAGCTCTCGCTGGCTCTCACGGGGTAGAGGGAGGAGAGCGAGTGCGCGTATGCGCGCTTGTCTGCCTAACTATGCGCCAGAGCACTCGCGAGGGAAGCGAACACGAGCGTTTTAGTAGCAACGGAAGTGGCTGGGCACAATGGTGTTCGTGGATGGGACGGGATCCTGCCTGAAGACGCTCGGTTATGGGGTTGCGCCGTTGCGGGTGTTAACCCTTATCAGACGGTGGATACTCGGACCTGAGCTGCGGCCAGATCGTCACTGCAGTAGATTCTCAGAGAATGTCGCGAAACGGGTGGCAAACGTTTGTTGTGGTAAAAAGAGTGATGCCACGTGGGAGGTGACATGCGTCTAATAGGAGCTGTACAGGTAAATACCATGTGGCGGTGATCTGTTCGATCGTTCTGGCCTTGCTAGGTGCTTGCGCGTGTGTGCCAACTAAAGTATGACAAGAAGGACCTGGAATCGTTCTATACTCTGGCACGCAGTGTGTTTGTGCCGCATGAAACGAGAGAGTTGTTGTTGTTGTTGCTTGTCCTCAGGGTTTTCTTTGTATCTGAATAGTGACCAATCGGCACCTTCGCATACCAGAATTAGGATACCGGTACCGAGCACGTTTAGACCTCGAGTCTAAGGGTTCTGTCGCGGCATCCCTAGCGGCAACGGCAATTATATACTATTCACAGAAGATAGGTGTTGAAGACACGGGTTTGGGCTAGAATTACTTCACTAGCATGGCAACTAAAATATTCAAGTCAATATACCCGGTGTCTCTGAATAGAACTCAAAGGCAGCTATACTATAAACCCAGGGGGCGAACTCGCCAATTGCGGAAGTCCTAACAGTGAGGGTGATATTTCAGGGTGGATGGTATAGGGCACTTGGAGTGGTTTGGTGGATGATGGAGGAACGGATGCTGGGGTGAACTTGGACGAGTACTGGTGAACCAATGGGTCTGGGTATATATGTATAGTCGTTAATATGGTGTAGGTTACTTCTGATGGAGCAGTGGTACTTTAGGTTTACGATTGGTGGAAGCGTGGAGTATTAATTGGCCTAAGGGTAGTCTTTAAAAATTAGATACAGGTACAAACCCGTGCAATGTAGACTTATGTCAAGATTCGATGAAACAGTCGAGGATGAATGAGTTGCCTATGTCGGAAGTGAACTTAAATATTTCAAGTGTTTCTGTTGCATAGTTTGCGAGAAATAATATTTCTTGAAAATAAGAAACCAAGTGTTAACCCTTCCGCTATATAGAATATAGCTGTATATATGTACATACAGCCATAGAAATTTTGTAGGCATTGTACAGTATTAATTAAATTAATTAAAAGGGTAAGTTTTCCGTTTAACAATTTTGGGGAATATTAATTCTTAATATTTCAAAGAGTTACCGTTTTCTATGACGTTCATTCAAACATCAACCAACCCCACTTTAGGCGAACCCTTCCGTTCCACGAACCTTGCAACTCCATATTTTCAAACTTCTGAAAGGACACAGAACTTTCGTTTCTTCGTGGTAAGATAGTCTTACAAGCGTAACACACTAGCAAAGCTTTTCTAAGAAAATTCCTCACAACGTCAGGGTAATTCAAGAAGGAGAAATATACAGTTTTCTCTGAAAACTCTCGAGTAACTAAGCTTATGAAATATGCTTACGTTATGCGTAGTCTATATTCCTCATAAATAGATACAGGAATAGGTACGTAGCTCTTGCTGTATCTCATTTCGTTTACCAGCAGCAACAATTTTGATTAAGAAATGGAATACTTTATTATTTAAAAAAAAAATTATGTCTTTTATCCCACACAATATTTAGCAACTTTAAAATATAAATCAGCATAAGTGCAAAATTATTTCAATTCTTTTTCAAATTGCTATTCGAGAATTCATTTGTAATTCATAAATGTACCTAATATAGCCGAAAAAGTAGCTTAAATATAATCAACGATACTAATTCCAAATTAAAATAATTCACCAAAGCTTCACAATTATTCACAGATTGTGCGATTTTTATTTCACAGTGTCGTCTATTCATAATTCATGAATAAAACAGTTCACTTAACTCGTCGTTGAAATAAAAAGAATAAAATTAATAATGCGAAGAAGGTCCGATTTGCAATTGCGTAATGCGCCTCGGAACCTTAACACACAGCGCGCATATTCATTCGCGAGACAGTAAAAGAGATTTCGTGTTGGATGCTGCGCGCTGCGTCGGCGAGATCAAAGGAAAAATTTCATGGAAACTACGCGGCATCGTATATTTCAACGACTAAACCACCGGATATAATTCTGTTAGATATATATCACGAATTCCGTCCAATTGGTCCATCGGCTGTACCCACGTTTAAAAGTGTCGTATAGTTTCACGTTTATTATCAGCACTGTACATTCTCGATAATTCTATTAGCATTCTTAAATTTCATGTTTATAACTGAATTACAGTTACACATGTTACGTACAGTGTGAAGTATTTTTATTGGTTACGGAACACTTATTATCTCCATAAATTCAAGTACAATTACTAAAAAACAAAAAACCACTCGGATTCTCCATTTTCCATCAATAAACCAACCGTACATTTTTATCACGATACCAACGATGCTTCCCGATAATTGCTCTTAATTACCGTACTCTGTCCTTTAGCCAAGCACAATCGTTCGATTAATGCTCTAATGAACGCGTAGCATTCGGTTTCACGGTACGAGTCATACTGTGGCTACGTACACGTAATAAGCGTGCCTCTAATCATCAACAATTGAATACGCAATACGCGGTTAAGGGGCCATGTAATCCGCGACGAGAGAAGAACAGTCGCGCCTTGTTCTGCAGGGGACGATGGCAACGCTATTACAAGTGATGTAACGACATAGTAACTACCCAGACGGACGATGCGATGGCGAGACCGATTTTCGTAGAGTGGTGGAACCAATACACAGTGGAATTATAAAGCCTGTTGAATGGTAAGAGATACACACGCTTCGAGTATGAGAACTGCAATGGAGACGATTGGCAGAGAAAGAAAGATGGAGAGAGGGTGGTCGAAACTTGACTGTGTCAATTAAAACTTTGTTGGTTTTCTTCACCCTTTCATGATCATTGGAAGAACAATTGTCCGTTTCAACGAGGTCTAGTCATACGAGTTAAATTGTTGAAATTGTACACTTTTTTGCTGCGTATATTTGCGGATACATGTTGAATATTGTTTTAGTAGAAGAAAATAAAATGTTCTATTGCTCAAATACTTTAAACAGGTTTAGGTTTTGCAACCCTGACAATCCTGATCTTTTTTTTTAGAGTTTTATTGAATTCTTGTCCGCGTCCTATGATCTGTAACAATTGTATCAGACACGATAAAAGTAGTTCAGTTACGAAAGGGTTTAGAGTAAGATGCACTAAATGCTATCGATAATTGGCGGTAAAAGGCAAAGCTAAGTAAGTTGAAAACCAACGAAATACAAACAAAAGATGGGTCGAACCACAGAAACAAGATACATGAAATTTTCATTTTTCAAAACGTATGAATATGATAACATTCCCCATGGCATTATACTAACTAAGGAATTCATTAAAACGAGTTTACGATCACTATAACAACGCGTTTGACGTAATTGATTCTAATCGTATGGTTCCTTGGAAACGATTCAATTAAAATTCCAACAATAGAACTTAATTTTATTAAGAGGAAATAATAATGAATTTAATTGATAGTTTTTAAAAATGAAACGAAAAATTCAAAATATATTGTATTCACGTTTTCCGATCAATATATAATTTAATTTATTTCCTTTCCACTGACCCTCTATTATTAATTGGACATAAAGAATGTTTAACGGGACACTGTGCAATAAAACACAAAGATATATAAAATAAACTAAGAATAATAATGTAAATATCTGAAAGCCAACAACCGAGACACCACTATTATTATTCCAAGATTTTATTGATTTCCTGGGCTGCACTGATTACAGAAATATGATATGCTGACTATTAGACGATTTCAAATTGCTGGCTTTAAATCGATATTTCATGATACTATAAAGTTTGCGGAATAATCCTTTTCACAGTAACATTTAAACATTATCTTGCATTACTACATTCTTCTATGCTAAATTATATGTTTATGTATTGTGTATTTTATTGTGCATATTAAATGGTATAAACATTGACGATTAACAACAATAATATCACTCCCTCAATAAACTGTGTACAAAATTATGTGAATCAACTCCAATACTCAATGTTTCAATTAATATTAAATTTCCACTTTGCCAAACCGTGCAAAATTAAATTTCATATCGTTAGCTTAGCACTGTGCATTAGCTCCCGAAGAATAATCGCATTACTGTGCAATGCGCTGTAAAAATAAAAAGAACTTTGGGCAACATGCGTCGAATGTGAACAGCTGTAATGCAACGTAGACGAAGCATAAATATGGACACACACACACACGTTTAGGTATTTCTTTTCGGCAAGGTCCAAAGCCGGGCCCAGCGTCGAGACACATCTGGGAACGCATGCGGGTGCCACGTTGTGCTCCGCAGTTGTCGCACAAACCAAACAATAGCCGCACTCTTTTCTGCCTCCACACTAACTCGTTACATAAGATAAACTAATCTACCAGAGCCACAGTGTGCTTCAATGAGATATAACGTCTGCTGCCAGGCAAATCTTACTGCGGGACCGTCCACGGTTCTATGTACCAAAAATGTAATTTTATCAGGAATATGAAACGTAATACGTCCCCAAATTCAATTTAAAATACAATTTGTTTAAATGTTTAATTCGTGATCCTCGTTAATATATCTATATTAAAAATCAATTAAATAGCATATAGACAATTAATAGATACTATATATTTCTTTTATTTTTTGTACAATTCATTTTCGTTTGTACAGATGTTGCAGTTCTCAAAATACCACGTCATTTGAACAGGTAATCCTCCTGACGGTATCTAAAAATTGTACACATTTATACACAGTACTCAATCTATTTTATACAAGGCGAATCTGATAATCATAAATTATATTGTTACGCATGACTTCTTGAACTATAAAAAATTTTATTACACCGGGATTAGATTTGGCACGATAGAATTTATCTTAAACTGAACGCCACTCTTGTCCGCGATAAGACAGTACGATTTTTTTAATGGCTGCATGCGCCAGTGGATTACCCAACTAACTCGACTGTTGCTATAGATACAATAAATTAAGTCACATGAAATATATACGTATTTTAGCATATTCGATGAACGAAATTCAAAGTTTATATACGTCAAGGGCGACCAAATTGTCATATTAATGAAGCCCCAAATAATTCCGCTTCTTTTATGTGCACTAAATTTTATATGTACGTATTGCAATTCATTAGTATAAAATATATAGCAGATCGTATAAATTAAAAGTTAGTAATATTTTAAAATCGAAGTGGAAAATTGAAGAAAACAAGTTATGTGCACGGAGTAAAGTGTGGAAGCGAGAAAAACTTGCGCGCTCGTTCCGCAAATCGGTCGAAGTCGCTTTGACAAAGGAACACAGCGGAGAGAAAAAGTACAGTGACCTCTGGTGATGGCTCGTGCTCGAATGATGGCTTACCAACTGGTACACAACGTCGGCCAAGGCCATTAATGCCGATGCATCTCGCGTGCAGCAAAGCAGACGGTGCAAAAATTCGAAATATGTATGTATATTATGTATGTGCTTCTGCCCCCTAATGAACTCGATTACTCGAAACCGGTAAGCTCTCGCGAGAATTTCAAACCCTGTGCACAGATTTTTAACGGAAACGTTAAGTGTGGATATAGGAGAGAATTTTCGCGTTTCGTGTGCAATATATTGTTTAACTGGATGAATAAATGAAGCATTAAATATTAAATATATTATGACAACTTGATGAACGACTAAATTTGATTTATAGTCGAAGAGGCACAGTACCAGGAATTCTATAACGTGCCAACTTGACAACATTTGCTTTAAAAATTACAATCGTATAGGAAGCGAACACATTTTTATGCCTGCTGTATAAAGATGCAGAATTCTCCTCCACTTGTCATTAATTACGCCACGTTCACGCTAGGTACTACAACTCCAAGTGAAATATTTTATACGCAATTAATGAACTCTATCCGATAAGACTTCTACTTTCACCGAAATTACTAATATATTTTGCAACTCAACAATCGCAAGATTTATTGATTATGTCTTACTAACTCGCCTGTGCGTTCAACTTCGCGGTAATGACGTATGAACGTTTATCTAATCCGCTAATCCGAGCATCATAACTAGGATACGCTTTTAATTTTCATGAAAAAAAGTATAGAAAAGGAATGAAAGAAACGCGAAATATAGCCGTGAAGAAGCAACCGGCGAAAGAGTTTTGCGAGGCATTTTCGCGTTGGCAAGAGAACGATCGACGAGTTCGAATTGAGGCGATATGCTTTCCTTTGGCTGTCCTTTATCCATCTCACTCTTTCCTGGACTAACGGTGAGCCCATCTTACGACGGAGCGTATACCTCAGGCTATCTCTATTTAATCTCCTCGAAGCGACGTTGCCACGGTACTGCCAGCGTAACCTGTGCTCTCGGAAGTGGTCTTCCTTTGGCTGCGAGAATGGCAACGTCGCAGCACGGCACTACACCGCGCGCGCTTCCTCTCTCTTCCACTTGAACGCTCAACGCTTTCCAACTCTTTCTCTCTTCGCATTACATACTTGGTACCTCGACCGCACGGCCTCACACGCGACATTCGCGAAGGAGGTAGTAGGTGTCGTTACCTACGATTGAGGGACGAGCAAAAAGAGGAATGCTTCCACTGCAGCGAATAATGCGACTGTCGAATGCTGGCTTGCGATGCAGCGATCTGATCCTACTTGCTCGATCCTTTGAAATGGGGTTATGGGTGCTGCCATGGAAACAGCAATTTTGCATAGCTTTTCTTCGTTGAGCATTAGTAGAATGCTGGTAATTAAAGAATACTACGTGTATGTACGTTCGAGAAACGGTTGGAAACGGAAGCCACGAGATTCTATTATGGTACATTCGATTGGTTGATTTAACGGCACCGGGTATATATGTTACCGTGTCTGCGATAGGCATGTTCGTTAAAACAGGAAACGTGAAAAAACCTTTCGTTCTTTGTACGCATAGCAAAGGAAACACCTTTCCATTCTCCGTATTCCAAGCTGCTAAATTCCATTTTTCAAACCGTCGCGTCATATCGTATTCGCCTGGGATATAATCTAATTACAGATAACTCCCGAAAAAACATACAGTGAATTAAATAGTTCGGCAGAGGTGGTGCGTGGATGCCTATTTTTTCCGCAGCGAAAGAACGAATCTTCGAGTGAAAAGTACTTCGCCAATTTGGACACGGGGGTGCACGTCAGCGAAGCGCGTGCGTGGGACAGTTATGCAGGCGAGCAAGAAAGCAAGTACACCAGCAGCAGCAGCATCAGCAGCATCAAGTAACCAACCAACCAGGCATCTCAGTCTCTTCGGTGTCCCCAGCTGCACATGTGTGCAGGGCATGAGGTCGCTCTCCTCGTCGTTCGATGTGTGAGAGCCTGGGTGCCCCCTCCCGCGTACAGCCGGAGCAACGTTGCCGACTGTTCAATGCTTGGGCGGGCGGTGATGCCGGTATGCGTGTGGCAGGGCGCGGCGTTGCCATATCGACCGTACCTCATCACCGGGGAGCGAACCAGCGAGCCCCGCTTGCCTCTTACCCCGCAGCACCACCAAGTCGCGCTTACTTCGTTTCATTCTTCCTTTTATTTCCCGCCTTTCCTTCCTCCGTGTTCTCTCATCTTACATTCGATCTTTCTTCTCCTTTCATTTCCTTTCTCTTCATTCTCAATTTTTCCCATTTTTCTACATCGAGGTCTCACTTTCTGTCCCTTTATTATTTCGTCTCTCTCTGTTACGCTTGCTCCGGCAACTTCGAAACGATGTAAGGCGCCGCGGCACCTGACTGACTCAGCATTACCGACTTCGTCGTGGATTCCTCGCACGCTACACGCGCTACGTATAGCGAGCAGACCAATGCCAGACTACGATGCGTGCCCATTTGACGGTCGCTCGAAGACTCTCCCATATACCAGTCGCGCCCTTGAACAAGCCCGGCACTTGCGAATGTATCGCCACCACGCTTTCCCTCTGTCTCTTTCTTTCGCTGTGCACGTATATACATATACATGTGTGCACATATCCCTTTGCGCGGCTGCTAGGCGATCTTGGTCTCTTTCTCCAGGTGCTTCACTCGTCTGCAAAGGGGTCGCTCTTACCTTTCTACTTGTTGTTTCATTTTCCCTGCTGCCACCATCACGCGCTTTTTCTTGACGGAACCGGTAGGAGCGTGATGTTCCGTCACTGGTTGTTCTTTGACAACACGCTGCTACGAGAAAACGCGATACCTCTACCATTTACGTTCCGCGCGGATTACGCCTATGTTTTGAACTGGTTGGTGGGGTGACGCGATTCGGTGATTTTACGCGATTTCCGTTTCATTTTGCTCGCCCGCGAACCCGGATATATATGCTCTGATTTATGATCATTTTCCTGAGCATGGGAGTTTTTTGATTCATTTTATTTATTTTGCAAATCTTACGCTCGCTGGATTCCCTTTTTTTTGACGAGACAAGTAATGGCGATATATGCATATATTTTGCTCGATTTTCCAGGATTTTTCCCCTCACAATGGAATAGACAATGGATAGGACGATTAAGTTTCTAGCTGTCCGACGCTTTCGAAATCGGAGACTAAGATCAAATATTTAGATTAGCAGCAAACTGTGCAAGACTGACGAACCCAGCACGTTTGGTATGCAACAGTGGAGCGACATGTGAGCAGGCGAAACGTATATGTACTTTGAATATTCCTGTGCTCTTATAACTTCATGGTACGTCAAGGATTTGCTTCGAATATTTCTTTTTTTGTTTTTTCGTAACAGTTTAACGTTGTCGTCTATGATCGAGTAAATTCTATTATGCTCATTTCTCCATTATTTATTTATTAATATTATGACAATTTCTTTAACGAGTTAAGCGAGATTTATTATTTACAAAGAAATATGTATCGACTTCGTAAGCGACTTTGATGGACATTTAACGTTTCCATCTGGTCACCGGGTATTTATAGCTTTGTACATTCCGATGTGGTTGAAATATTTTTGCAAGTGAAATAATGATTAAGCATAATACGTTAAAAACGAGACGATCCTACAATTTGGAATACATACTCTGAAGTTTAATAAAATTTTATTTAATCTTTGGAGGAATTCTTTTTTAGATACGGTTCTTATAACGCTTTTGATGTTACTGATATAAAAACGGAAGATTTACGACCCATTAGAAGAGAACTGCTTCTTAATAATCTCCACAATTGACGGTTTCAATTTTAAACTAGGAGCGGCCACATAATACACTCAATAACATTATCACATTTTCTGCAATTTCATTACAGCCATTGGCTACAAATCGGCATTCGCATGATACTGTTCGAGATAGGACTTGCAACACGATTATAATTTGAAAACGGAAATAAAGATAACAAGCCCAAAGTTTTTATCAACAGAATACATTTGGCAAAGGCACGAAACTAATGTGATAAGTACATTTGACTTTTTTGTATAAAAATTAAATTGTTATACGTTGGGCAGTGTTCGCTACTATGGTAAATGAATACTACTATAATTAAAATAACGAAATGGTGAAATATTATAATATTCAAAATTCTAAGTATTATCAGACATTTTCTTATAACACGCATACTGAAAAACTTCTTTATTTAATTTAAATGTTATGAACAATTAAAAAATAATAAGCGTTAAACTATTGTTGCTAATTAATATTAGTGACAATACGTATGTGTATTTCCATGACATTACTGCTGAGAATATCTTTCTAACTTATACAGTTTCCTCACCTAATCTGAAACGTCCTATAATAATTCTATAATAAGAACAACAAATACAAATACTCCCGACCTCTCTTCCACTTCAATTAACAACTCCTTATATCTACGTATTTCACAATTTACATAAACCACACAGAGAAGTCATGGTCGACAAGACGAAAGGAAAAGGAAAAGGAAAAGGAAGCAGTCAGTGTACAATCATTTGTTGAAACGACCGGTAGAAATTTTATGGATTAGAAAAGCGAGCGTAGCACGCACCTAAGTCGCTTATACGCAGAAACCCAGCTCGAGGATCACTAGAATTTATGTATTTAGAATTTCTAATGGCCAGGTGACGCGTGTGCTCGTGAAAAGTCTCCAGATGTGTGTCCCACAAGGGTTTTAAGTTATCCAATCGTTTTGCTACCGTAAAAGAACCAGCTCTACACGCCAAACGGCTCGCTAATAATTTCTACCTCTACACACTTTCACTTCACGGCGACTACTCTTTGGACGCAGTGGCTTTGCTTCCTAACTCGCTGATAAATTTAACCCGTGGACGTATCAGGCAGCTTGCCCCTCCCCCCTCCCCATTCTATGTTTTTTCTGTTGCGAAGCACGGCAAAACGTCATTGACTGCGAGAAGTCGACACGGTGAATATTCTCTGTGACTGAACAGGCTTCTAATGACTTTGCGAAGTAGAAGATTGTTTTAATAAAGATACTCAGAGCAACTTTTTTCTCTATATTTTTTTTGTGAATTTCACTAGAAGAAATTAGGACACGTGGTTCAATTTTTAGGCTGCAATACGGATGTATTCGTGTTCGGTATTTTTCGTTGGTAGTGTATGCTCGGCAGTAATGATGCGTTGAAAGTTGCAAGTGCGAACTGTACTTTAGTGGGAACTTAAATATGTATCGTCAGAAAGTTGTACGCAAAGAATCCTAAAACTAGTATAACTAGTATAAGTCAGTGATTGCAACGCTAATAATAGGCAGGTATATATAAATACGAAATACCAAACGTTGAGTATTTAATGATCATAACCAGAGAACAGTCGGTCGATTAATACAAAAAATAGCAATCGACTAGTGTGAAATACTAGCTAGTACTGCGGCACCACACAGTGGTCAAATCATTACTGCCGGCTAGTGGTCAGTTTGTATACTACTAGCTAGTAGTCAAGTAATACAGACAACTAGTTCTCACAATTTACTAATCACATTTCCAATGGGTTATATTCTTCGCCCTAGCAAATATTGTTAATGTAAATAATGTATTCATATTCCGAACAAACAGAGTTTGTTTAAAGAATGATTTTACGATTATGATTAGCACAGATATAATTTTTATATTTAACATCTTCTCACACTTAAGATACACGATATTGGTTATCGTCATTGATTCCAAGAATGAATAATTTAAATTTGTTCTCTGAATAGTTCGCTAATGTAATACAAAATCGCACAAGTATGATCCTGTTGGCCTTGCTATCATTGTAATATGGTCAACAATCCGATTAAACTAATCTAGTAATGATAAAATAAAAGAAGTATGTAAATTTTAGTTTTGCCAGTTTGGTGACCTATTAGTAGTCGAGTCATCGTCCATTTCGAGGCAGAGATAACGCGAATTGATCTGTGCAAGTGATTCTGAGAGAAGATTGGCAAAAGCGACAGTTAGCCGAGCATCACCTTCGACAATTAAGCACACTACTGTAATTGCAAGCTATGCTTGATACTCCGATTTAAAATTTTAAGAGTACTTTACAGTCTATTTTATACTTATATTCATATTACTGTAGAAATTGTAAGCATTCTAAAATATGAAAAATTAGAACTAAAAATAGAACTTAACCCCACAAAAATCCTCCATAATAAAATTCCCTCCTCTAACAACAATTTTCCTCTAATACTAAAAACCGCTCACAGTACATTCCTAATCTAACAACAATTTCCCATTAACGTGTTCCCAGCAGGACAGTTCCAGGAGAAAAATTCTGATCGATATACGTGTCGATCCCGCATTTCAGGCTGATAATCACCCAACCAGTGCATCACCAGAGACGTTATGAAATATCTAAAAAAAACACATTAGCCCCTTAAATGCTAAAGTCGTATATGTATATACATTATGACCAAAGTCAGTATACTGTGGGAATGGCGGATATATTTGCATGCTGATTTCTTGTGTACCACAATGTACATGTTGGATACGCCCACTTGCGCGACATTACAGTACCGATCTTTATAAATTAAAATTTTCCAAACAAGATACATCAGCTTGGAGACTGCGAAACATTTGCCCAGCTCTGTGTTTCATGACACATCACACGAAAGAATCAACTTTGCCTAAATAATTCGTGCCACTCGTTGGAACGCACTTTCAGTGGCAAATTCGTAACGTTGAACGGCTTAAATACCCTTAATAAAATTTCCCTCGTAAAGACTAATTTTCTCTAACCTTTTCTCTATAATGACACAACCAAAGCTGATCCTTAGCCTCGACGGCAGCGCGTAACAAAAAATAGCGTCGTCCCGCCCGAATCACAAATCCGCGCTCCGCGATGCATTCTGAGCGTAGTCACGACCCGGCTGCAGGTTATATAGTCTAGCGAGCTTCGATCACACTTGTTGAGGGGAAGCCCTCGTACACTGCACTAACCTCCTCCTCCTTCTCCTCTTCACATGATATTCTCTTTCTCTCTCGCTTCTCTGCTCTCTTTCCCCCCTCTCGCTGCCCTACAGCGCACCTTCTTCCCACCTTCGGTTCATGATCTATCTCCCACCCCGAACTACACCTCTCTGCAAGTTAACCCTGACCTTGCGTCAACTTCCGTATTGTCCGGTTGCTGGGATTTTCGGCTGACTTAGCCGGTGCCTGAAGAACTAACCTGAACTCTTCAATGCATACGTATTTATAATTCGTCGATTGTGTACGTTCCACGAGCAAGATCATGCAGTCGAATGAATGTCGCGATTGGTGACTTGTAACGTATCGAACATGGCGGAGCCAGTTAATTGAACGCCGAGAGAATTGTGGCCTAGATTGGGATTTATAGTATCCGAGCGATGAGACCCAATTTACTATTGTAAGACTGGCGAGATGCTTTCCGTTTTAGCGTCCCGTGACGAGTGTCGAATTTTGCGCTTGACGCGTTCGACAGAAGAAACGTCTATGGCAAAGGTTCTGATCGACACATGTGTTGAAGTTTCTCAACACGCTTAATTAGTAAATAAAAGCAACATGTTCAATTCTTATAATCACTGCTATAGCTTATGTACGTTTCTCCCGAGGGGTTATACACCCTTGACGATAACTTCGATGACGAATACCCTGCTCTCGCGTCTGCACGCCTGCACTTTCTCATCAACGTGTTCATGGCAAGTTGAAAGAAGAGATTTGAAGCGTAAAGCGAGACTTTTATTCCTTGTGCGGACTGTGCACTATAGCATAGCTTTCTGAGAAAACTGACAATCTGTTAAAATAAGTCTGCCAACGTTCTATGTTTCAAAATCTAGCCCCATATGCGTCAAACAGTATCGAATTTTATAAAAATGTTCCAAGCCTACATTTTTTCGGAGGCCAAGATCAAATTCTAACTAACTCATGTCAAGCACTGGATTTAAATTGAAAGTGGATAAAAGTTTATGCAAATATAATTTCAGTGTGTAACAAGAATTTCTGAATGTCTAACAGAGAAAACAACACTAGAAAGTAGCTAAAGTGTGGACACGTGATGATTGTAGAAAAAAATACGAATTTATTTAAGAAAGAGTGTAAGTACCATTGATGGATGGTAAGCTAAGATGCTACAAGATGCAATGAGAAGGAAGAGGAGGAAAGGCTTGCCATGCTTTACCGCAGTGCTGCCGCGGCAAAAGTACGCATGAAAGTGCACATATACGGGCACATACATGTACATATGTACTATCCAATCGGTGCTTAGTCCTCAAGGAAACGTTGACCAGTGGTTCTTATAGTGAAGAGACAATTATTTTGAAATTTGCATTATTAAAATATTTTATGGCATAAGTAAAAGATTAGAAGCGAAGATTTCTAAACTATAGAAATTCTGCTGGATGAAATATAATTATCAGGAATTGTAACAACGCTGAAGTACTTGAGCCCATATTACAATTCAATTGACTAAAAATGTATGAGATTTAACAAATTCATGAAAATTCTGTACTCTGCCATTAACAAAGTTTAAAATATTGTACAAATATTACTAGAATTTTATTTAACACAGCATTTCAATGCCAAATGTTTTCGGTTTTCTAATGGTAGACAAAATTTGTTGTTATTATTTAATAAGCGTAAAAGTAGATTGAGACAGACAACGATTTATATTTCGATCGAATACAATTCTTGTCCTGTTGCAAAAAATGTAATATCCTTGGTTTCTCTTTGCGGCGAATGCTTTCATGGAGTCAATGTTAAAGACCGTTCGAATACAAAAATCGTGTTCCCAATAAATTATTTTAAACGGAAGACCGAGTCGATCCGCCTTGACTGTAAATACAAAAAATATTATGTCGACGTGTACCGAATAAAATGAAAAACCAAATGAGAAGTGACGCGATCGTTTAGCAATAATTACTATTCAAACAAGGCACACGTTTGAATGTTCATCAATACTAAAAATTAAGAATCGAAAGTGTCATCCTTACGAATGATAATAAAAATGGATCTCTTCACTTGAAAAGAATGTGCAATTTCGAAAATAAATATATGTATCATTTTTCAAATAAGCTGAATTAACAATGCCAATCGAGATGAGAAGCAGAACCAAGGATACCGCGTTTAAATCATTTCAATCGCTTCGTTACTCATCACTGTACAAAGAGACCTCGTTACGTTACACGAATCAAAAAGTACTATGTACATGAATCAAACGGACGACCAATTATTTCATCGAAAAGCCTGAATCATCATTCAAAGTATCTACAGTACATTCAAATCGAACATTTCCCAAGAAACAAATTTACAATCTTACCCACATAAAATACATCATGTAAAAAAATCTGTAATTCCCTGCGTATATTATGTGCATGCAAGAAACGTACAAATGCACGCATCCGCAACAATAGAATGTGCATATTTGATTTTTAAAAAAAAGGGAAGAATTATAAAAATGCACGAACACGTTTTACATCCGTAGTACATATTTCTTTACAAAATACGTGACAGCGATGCGTTTATGCGTATCAACTTGCGGGTATTAATAATAACCCGCGCGTAAATTACTGTTTATAAACTCGATAGTTAAGCCTGTATTCGTATGTGTGTGTGTTGTGTATAGTCGTTGGTAAAATAGAATCATGGATTTGCATGTTCAGGTTCCTTTTCAATGTGAAAATGGTTGTATAGTGATGGGGATAACATTTCGAACGATTTTCGTTCTCGGGTAAAACACGATCGAAAAGGAACTATATCCACTTCGCTGAACAAACGTTTTCCCGCGTTTCCGCAAAATATTCTTCGATCGTTAATCACGTGTGATAGATCCGAACACTGATTTTTACACATAATATTAATAACTTGTAATATTATTTAACCGTTGTACAAAAAGTATATATTACAAAATATGAACACATTATAGAAGTTCATTTTATAAAACAGGGGGGCAAAAATTTCCATCAATTAAACAAAAACGTTGGTCCACAGTGGATTAACTA
Organism: Nomada lathburiana; assembly: GCA_963667235.1. Classification (NCBI taxonomy): domain Eukaryota; kingdom Metazoa; phylum Arthropoda; class Insecta; order Hymenoptera; family Apidae; genus Nomada; species Nomada lathburiana. Next base: position 9,301,217 of record OY763897.1, on the reverse strand, counting down.
GTACCTGCTTAATACTTGCTATTTAATAAGAAGCTGAATTATTAAATGAAGATTGGCCAATAATAAGAAGTCGACCAAAAACTAATAGTCCATTACTATCTAACAGCTAGCACACTCAATTAGTAGTAAACTAGTAGCAATTAGTAGTCCACCAATTAGTAATTAACTACTATCAGCTAGTAACCAGTAATCGCAGCAAAATACTGAACAGTGGTCACCTGATAACAATAGCCGATTGTGAGAAACTAATAGACCTACCAATGAGGATAAAAATACAAATGTTAATCGACTGATACTAATTCGTGGTTAACTGCAAGCTTGTTACATATACTTTTTTCTTGCTAAATTTCAGCGATATTATTTTCTATACATTTCATTCCCACTGCGTCCTGAAAGAATATTTGCAAGGGATTAAAAAATTTGTTAGAGTTGGCGGGGTTGTTTTTGCAAACAGTACACGAGCTTTTCGCGATGGATCATGCGAATGCTTAGGGCACTCGCGTGCTCGAAATTCGAACCGGGTAAATGAGACGAGGCGATTCCGTTTCGTCCAACCGAATCCAGTACCCGATCGTTCGGATGATACCTGAAGGAACTTGGAAACACGGAATGTGGTGGAATGACCCGAGATATTTGAACATTCAAGTAACTTGAAAATAATTATTAACGTTCAACTCGTGTCTGAATAACTTCAAGATGAATTGATTCAATTGTAACAATAAAACAAAATTCAATTTGTTTGCAATGGTGCAATTAAGTATAGTATTTTGTATCGGTTAACCCATTATTGCAATTATTTTTACAAATTACAGCTTGGGTGATTAAACTCTTCGATATTAATAAAAACTGTACTGCTTCGTGCGTCAAGAATATATTCCTTTTACTAAGGTATCAGAGCGAAAGGATTAACGAAATAAGTAGGGAATTAGAAACTTATCTGTAAAAGTGTGTCCCCAAAATTTGTTTAAAAAAGGTAAATTATCCAAAGGATATTCAATTTTGATACAATTGTTGCACCTCAATGTTTTTTGTAACTTAAATGAACCAAAATTAATTGTATGAAGTTAATAGTCTTTGTGCTATCATTTCGAGACACCTTATATGCATCACTGAATACAAAACATTGTCTAGAATTTTTTGAAAACTGAATGCCATATCAAAATACCGAACAAGAATCATAAATAAAAGAGAAACGGCTTTTTAGTCAAAAGTTTGCATTGTTAATCATTTTCAGTAGATAGTATGCTTTCTTAATTTAAATTTCTCTTATCTACTACCTTTATTTCAACCCGAAGAGATAATATTTTGCAGTAACATCAAGATATAGAAAACATACAAAAATGAACTCGTAGCAAACAACATAATTATTAAAAAAGAACTGAACAGTAACGTCGCCTTCCTTGAAATTTTATTAGCTGATTGACCATAAATATATTCAACGAACAACATATCTATAAAATTTGAATATTTCGTGATTTCTTGCATTTAAAAAAAAAATAGAAAAAACGTGCATCACTGAAGTTTCTGTGTTTGCAATAAATTGCTAGTTATAATCTGAATATTATCACGTAGCAAAGCTACAAATACAGTTGCATAATTTCAGAAACTATTATAGCTTCTCGAATTACACATGGAACATATAAATCAAATAAAAATTCGCACAATATATTAATAGCACCTTTTTTTATCGAATGTAGTCACAGTTCCAATTTTTTTTTTAAATTTTTAATTAGTGCTCAACACATGTTACAATAAATATATGTGTGTGTGTTTCGGTGTGCAATGGGTCGAAATGACCGGGGTAAACCCAAAACTCTCTTCACGCGTTGCACTAACGAAACAAATTATACAGGTGACAGGATATTTCCTCATTTTTCTCCTATTATGTTAGCTAAGAATTACGTTTGCAGGCGTATCGCGAATAACGTCAGATAACATTTGTACATAAAAAAACATTGAATAAATGTGAAAAAAACAACTGAAAACTTGTGCAAAGGAATGAATACACGTGAATGGACTCACCTTTATCCATCCTCCGTGGGCAGTAACGACAACGTACAGCAAATACAGATCTATATCTTTTCCATTAATTTTGGGATTTTTCTTGAACGGGGTCCTACAAATAATGAAACACAAAATATATAAAATGGTATTTAAAAAATAAGTTAAATTGTTTATACCAAAATGTGTATTTTATTTACTATCAATAATACTTAATTAAGAGTTTATGTTTCATCGTAAGTATATATAATATTACTTTGTATATTTATCGAAATATTATTTACATTTTTAATACGAATAAAATAAAGTTAATAATAAAATAAAAATTATATTGAATACTGTTACGACATTAAAATTAAATATAAAATAATAAATGAAATTAATTATAAATCATATTAATATGTACATAAGTTAAAAAATACGTATTCGTAAATATGTTTTTTACAAGGATACAGCGAATATGCTACTTCGGTTACATTGCAGATTCCCACTGAGGTTAAGATCGCTTCGTACAATCGAGAATGCTTTGTTTCCGTTTCCGAATCAAGTAAAACACGACAATGACGTAATAACGCCAGCGTCTTCGCTTGAAACGATCGTCGGATATTTAATTGTCCGAACGTTCTAAAGAACCACCGAAATCTGTCTATCGATCGAAAAAAAAGAGCGTGGCACTTACAATCGTCGTAAGATCAAACGACGCGAGCTGCCACGAAAAAAATTCACCAGTTTATAGTAACGCTGTTAATTCTGAACAAACTTAACCTCAATAGCAAAAAAGAGATACGCGTTCGATTATCGACGACAAAGAAAACATGGTACACGCGTAAACAAATGGCTTGCACAAAGAAACCGAGAATCTCTGGGAAACTTTAAACTAACCGTACATAACCTCAACTCTGTCCACATTCTAGGTAGGAACGCTAACCCGATTTACTTTCGAACGTCGGATGGAGGCCGTTGAAATTTCGTTCGTAGCATAATGATACGGCCGAATAACGAGATAAATAGAAACGATGAACGGAAAACGAATTACTATATTAAGAAGAAAAAGCAGATAGAGGTAAATGATAAAAGAATCGTTAACAAATAGAGGAATCGTGAACAAACATTGTAAACGAATAAGCCTTACCCTCTAGTTTCATGGAAGTGACGGAGGTCCTTCAGGAAGTTGTCCCTCTCCCTCTCATAGGTGACGGGGTCCTTGTTAAGGATATTGGCCATATTCGCGAGTGATAGAGTGCGTGGGCGTGCTAATCGGGGTGTGCTCTGGGTTTACAGGGCACGTAAGGGCAGCAGGCAGAAAAAGAGGTGCACATGGGCGCTCATTAGAACACATTTACGCCAGGAACGTCCTGGTGCTATCAACGAGGATGAGGATATACGTGGACGAGGACGACCACGGGTCGACACGGGGTCGCGACCCGCTCCCGACATCGGGTCGTCTTGTCCTGGCCCGAAGTGTCGGCCGGTGGCCTCTCTCGCGCGCGCGAAACGAGACGACAGCGGCTTTTCCCTGCCGTACACAGCCAACCCGTATCGGCGCACCAATATACACGAGCTACCGTGTCCTCGCACTGAACTCGTCCGCGTGGGGAAAAATCCGAATGTGCACGTAGTTCCACACACAGTAGTCACTACCGATCAACCGAGCGAACCGTGTTACGGGCACGGGGCCGCAACGCGACTTTCTTCACGGCCCGATCGATTCACCTGTCACTTGTCAACGAAACGCCTCAGATACGTTGCGCCACGCACTCGTACCAACGATACCCGTGAACCTCGCGAACCAACGAATTCACCCGCGCGGTCCTACGCGGAGCGGCAGACCGACTCGAGAGCGCGTTTCCCTACGAGCGAACGCTTGACGTGCGCCCGTATATCAAAATGGCGTCTCCTCCTGCCTGGCATCCATTGGCGAAGCCACAGCCAATTTCCCGTACGCTACAATAGTTACGGCCAGCGCCGACCCTACACACCGCGACACCGTTTCCGCTTACACACCTCGTACCGCACGCGGCACACCCTTGCACACTCTACGTCATTTTACGCGCGACACCGCGTTGCCCCGACCATACCACAGCCTAGCCCTCGCCGCTTTTTTACCCTCGCCGAATCGTACAAACAAAATCCCGGGTCGCGCAGTATTTTTACTTTCAAAATGGTGTGGACCCCCCTCGTCAGTGGCGCACCGTTTGAATTGATCATAGGCTTCGCCGGTAGAGGCGCGACCTACTCTGGTGGATTACGGCGACATCTAGCGGAACCAACATAACGTTATGGGACTTTAGAAGCGAAACCTTTTTCAATGCGCATGCCCTTTTACGAATATGCTTCCTTTCTTGCGATAGTATTCGATCCTTGAATTGCTTGTTGAACATTACGTGCATTCGCGTGGTAGATGTTTAAGAATAAGTACCGTGATGCTATTTGTATTGTATTCGCATACTTCTTGCAACTAGATCGTTCGTAGAATGGCGGTCAATTTTTTGTGTACTTAAGTATCTACATTTCAGGAAAACATAATAGTTTCGTTGGTCTTTCAAAGAATTGTAACGAAACTATTAATAGATTATAGAGGAACCGATGAATTCGAATAATTATTCGTGATGCCTGCAACTAAAGGAAATTATCAACGATACAACATTTGCACGAATTCTCATAGGCGCAATGCCACCATGATGTTATTTAGCCAATAGCAACACTAAAAATTCTCCAGTGGTTGTAAATTATTATAAAATTTGTTAGGCCAATAAATTTGGTCACTGCTCATACATCAAATTGCATGCAGTGACACATACATACATGTATAACTTGCATATGCTATGAATCCCTAGTATAAATCTCTTAGCCTGAACGTGCTATTAAAAGAAATTTCATTTCCATGAGAATGAACAAAGAGTTAAAAGTTATTAAATCTTTCTAATCATTTTTACTTCCTATGTCTATTTTTATAATGCATAAATTATTTGATTTTAGATGCAGCTCTTTGTCTCCCCATCATTCCACAAATATTTTCCATATAAACGAAAGACGAACGAGTTACATTCCATAGGGTAACCTAACACATTCATCCGATTTGTTATCCTTGTTGGGTAAAACGTTTTTCTTGTGCAGATGTCAACGCAACAGTGTCTATAGTCCGAATTTCATCGAATTAATCACCTTCGGTAGAAAAATGACTTACAAACGGAAAAAGTATCATAGAGGAGACACGCATTTGAAAAAAGGTTGGAGAACTAAGAGAAGAACGAAAGATTTGGACGAGGTAAAGCGACCTAACCTCATTTTCAATTGCGAGCATGCGTTGTCACGTGGGTGACTGTGATCGGCAATTGTTATTACGATATCCTTTATTTTAGATCGATGAAGACTTGAAAGATAAAAATGTAAAAACTCTGCTAAATCAGGAAGTCGATTTAGACAAACCAGGCGCGGCTCAATTCTACTGTGTTCATTGCGCGTGAGTATTCATCTCATGAAGTGCTAGCGTATCCTTTCTAGCGATTTAACCTCTCGATGTATATTGCTAGAAACGAGCGTTTGTATTACAGTAGACTGCCTCTTAATCGATCTGTATGGAACCGGGTATATGATTGATATTTATACGTTGTAAACAAAATCAGAAATACGTATAGGTGTAAGTAATAGTTGGAGTATAGTATTTAATTGCGTGCACTCTGGAGTTTATGGCGCACCATTGAAAACCTTACGAATATACATATGTGTCCAGGCAAGGATCGTCAATACTATTGTAAATGTACCGTTTAAGAAGTGTAGATTAAAATGTGTACATCTCGCAGTGGGACAGGCAGTCGCGTTCATATGTAGCTCTAGCCAATATTAATTTGGTAATAATCAAGTTAATATTAGTAAGTGGCCGTTAGAAGTGTGGCTGTCATGCATCAATACCGAATCTACCCATTTTAATCTATATTTCCTGTAGAGGATGTGTGCAGTAGCAGTTTTCCAATGATGTACCATGCATCCAGTGGATGTGAGCTTAAATACTATAGCTCTTCCAATGTAATATTCATTATTTAACCCACTGCCGCATGCTTTTAGTTGGATGGCTATAAATGTTGCTTGCAGCAATGGGTTAAATATAAATCTAGATAGAATATCTATACATCAGTGACATCATGTAATAACATGTAAAGAAATAATGCTTATTGGCCATTTACTTGTACAAAGAAATCAGTCATTTTGCTTCAATTGAAATGGCAATCGTTGGATGGTTCAAGCAGGTTTGGATAAAAGAGAGTTCACTGTACTTAATTATTGCATATTTTAGTATAGGAAAGTTTATGGCTTGAACATTTGAACAAACTGGATTAATTAATTCTCTTTTTTTAGGAGGTATTTTATAAATAATACTGCTTTGCAAGATCATTTTACAACAAAAGTTCACAAGCGCAGATTGAAAGCCCTTGAATTAGAACCTTACTCTATCGAAGATTCGGAGAGGGCTGCAGGAAAGGGAAATTATATTGCGCCACAGAAAAGGAAAATAGAGACAATAACTCGAGATAATTTTAATATGGATACTGATTCGGAATTTGCATCGAAAAGTAAACTAGCAAAAATCGATGCATAGTAATTACGTTACCTATAAAATGTTACAACTTGTTATTTTAAGCAGTTTATACTGACGTAAAAAATCACAAAGTTTTCAGGAGACTCTTAAATAATATAAAATGGCGAACTATATATTAAACTTGATATATAAGTGTGTCTCCTATAAAAGCTCGAAGCATAATGTTCTCAAACACATGAATCAGTTTCTAAACATTAACAGGCAATACAGTTCTGCATTATTTGTTTCAAGCAGCAAAGGCAAAGATTTCTTTTCGTTTGTGACCCCGTATCTGGATTTTGACGAGCGATTGAAAGACCTCGACAGACTGCAGGCGGTTTTAACAGACCGCAAATTAAATGTGGATGCCACTGAAATCAAGAAAATGTGGGAATTTTATAAGGCGGTAAATGCAGATAAATCTAGGTTGGAAGTAAAAAGCGAAGAGATAACAACCAAATTGAATCCATTTTTTCAAAGAAAGGATTTAACAGTGGCGGAAGAAACAGAATTTACAAAATTGAAAGTGCAAATCAAAGCAGTCAAAAACGACCTAAAAATCGTCAAAGATACTCTGCATGGTGTGAACGAAAGTATCATGGTAAAAATGTTACAATTGCCGAACAATATAGACAGTAGGACACCGAGTCAAGTACCGATTGTATTGAAACGTGTTAATTCCATCAACCAATTGTCAGATCCCACGCTACAGAATCACATAGAAATTGGAAGGCGCCTTGGTTTACTAGAATACAAGAACCCTATGCAATATTACTTGTGTAACGATGCAGCCCTTTTCGAGCTTGGCGTATTAAATTACGCAGGAAGAATATTTACCGCAGAGAATATGATCAGAATAGCGGGTGCTGACTTTAGTCGCAGCGTGGTGATAGAAGGATCTGGCTTGAATCACGAAGATCCAGCGGATGCTTTTATAATAGATAATCACAGCGAAGTGGATACAGATTCTGTAAATCGTATGCACCTTGTTGGAGGCGCAAGTTTAATTTCATTCTTAGCTCTGCACACGAAACAGCTGATAAATCCAAACCATTTCCCAGTAGCGTATTTTTCTACAGGAAGGCAATATACTCCATTTCGTTCGGGTTGTGCACCAATTGGTTTGTTTACCGTTTCTCAAGCATCAGCGGTGGTCGCTTTTATGTTGGTCAAAGATTTAAATAGCTCCGAATATCAAGTACAGTTCGAAAGACTGTTGAATACCGTTTGTAAATTATATGATAGCGTGTGCGATCACTATCAAATTGTAATGAGGCCTGCTTCAGAACTGAAACCTTGGGAAACTATGCGTGTATCGTTTGAGTTGTGGTCTTCGTTTATAAAACAGTACATAGAAGTTGGTCATATATCGTTGTGCGGGGAATACTTTAGTAAGAGATTAATGATTGCATATCAGAGTGAAAAGGGACAAGCCTTTCCTTCCGTGATATCTGGTACTGTGATGTCGGTACCGCGTCTCCTGGGTTGCTTATTGGAACAAAATCCAGAGAAGTTTGTTATTCCACCAAAAATCCTGGAACATTCTCCCATAAATTATACTTCTCAAGATTAGAAAACATTTCTAAACGATAAAACGCTTAGAAAATTTTTACATTGTGTACACACAATGTATTTTTATGTATGCATTTTATTGTTTCTAATATCTTTAGTTGTACTTCCTGTAGAATTTTCTGTACATATTTTATCGATATAAATATTTTTGTCGATGTAAATACTAAAATATTGTATATCTATTTTTATTATGTAATACACCTATTTGTGGATGTATCTAGTGGACAATGTTTCAACTGGCTAAACTTTATACATATACAGTTACATACATGTAGTTACACACATATATATATGTATATTGTATATGTACATATGTATAAGTCAGGCCTCGGATTTAAGTGATCTTTTGGGTCGATTTTCAGAGGCAACGCCTCCTTTCCCCCACCGCGCGTCTTGGCCCTGCGATCGCCAATCGGCTCGAAGCTCCTCAGGCGCGTAGCATATGAACCGCGCGGGTTGCATTAGGGCGACACTCGTATCAATAGGATTCCACATCGTCCCATGGACCCATGGTTCATATGCTACGAGCCTGAGGAGCTTCGAACCGCTTGGCGATCGCGGGGGCCAAGACGTGTGGCGGGGGAAGGGAGGCGTTGCCTCTGAAAATCGGCCCGAAAGATCACTTAAATCCGAGGCCTGATATAAGTTAACACACTTGGAATGTTACGAGAATCTATATCTCAGTCATTTGGGTAATTATTTAGAAAAGGGGGATCAAAAATCATCAAAATCGGTGAGACCCCCCCCCTTTTCTAAATAATTACCGTCATTTGTCTTAAATATTTCATTGTAACACATTAGGCTGCACGCTGCTTATTTTGAAAAGCTAAAAGTTTAACGGGAGCAATGGGTATTGAGTTTGGAGAGTTGCCGGTTCGAATAAGGAAAATTGTGTATTACACCTTATCTTCGACGGACCAAAAGTTTTGGGTGAAATCTATTTCGCATGGTTTGCCCAACATAATTAAGAAATCATTAAAAATGGCGATTCCAATGGTGCCAAGTAACTAGAATATTTCGAAGATTACAAGTAAAATTGGAAATCAAATACATTTGCTTATATGTCCAACAAATAACTGATAGTAAAGTTCTAGAATATAACAATTTTTATGAAGCTTAAATCTTTCGTGTACTGTAAAGATAACCTTGAACTTGACTTATTTATTTCTGATCATTTATTATAAAAGAATGGTGTTTAGTTAACGCCAGGAATAATTTTTATAGGTGTGTTAATATTTCTGTGGTGCGTAACATGGGCTCCTGCTGAATACAAGAGATCCACGAGGAAAGACCCAAAGCAATACGAAAACGATACGTAAAACAGTTCCAAGAAGTTCATATGTATATGGTTGTTCACAACTACATAGTTGTTCCTTTCCTTGTTGTACTGTGGTTGTTAGTTTAATTTTGTTTAATTAATTGCAGTACAGTTTATTATCGTGAACAGTTTAAATTCTGAATTTAACAATGTTATTTTTAAGTTATGTACACTGAAAACGGAGGATTTTATATTCTATAATCCATAGCAAGAATAAAATTGGGACGTAGAAAGAATTTTCATTATAATTAATTAAATTTCGTTTTGGGGCAACATCTAGCAAAGAACAAATAATGTTTCTTTCATTAATATTACTGCAGGCGAGATCCAGGACTTTATAGCGTGTCTGCGATATTACCATATAGGCGAGATATAAAATAGGAATAGAACAATTATGAATGGATCCTTTTTTGCTCCACTGCACCCCCTTTTGTCCGCGACTATCCAGTTGTTCGTAATTATTATTTGAATTGTTTTCTTCCGTATTTTTTTCCCTTTCAGTTGACATCTCATAGATTAACAAATAATCACCAGGAGCCGACATATAAAATTTATAATACCAAATTGTTCTGAATAAAGGACAAAACTAATCTATTTTTCGTATATGGATTAATTGGTTTATTTTAGACTGCCCTGGTCTATACATTGTATGCACAATGTCCGCGGCGTAAATGCGACGCGCTTTTGTTTCTTGGCTTGTGCGACTCTCACTCGAGACATCTCTTCCAAAGCGTTAAGACGTGCCTTTCTACGTGCCTTCCGAATATAAACGAATAAAATATTTTACTATTAATCATTAATTTAGACTATTTTAATACCCATATCCCAATACATTACAATCCAAAAACTAGCGCTTTGTCTTTTTCACTTGACATTTTCAAGTCCCGTGTCTACATTTTTGATAAAATGACATTTGTTTATCATTCCTTTAAACGATTATTAAAAATCGATTTTAATCAACGACGTCTCAAATTAAAGTCCTCGATTCAAAGACACATCTGTTCCTGTTTTATAATGACTCTCATGTATAGTTACTGTGGAATTCTCAAACGAATATTTAAATTGTAGAAACTGCATAAAATCAATAAACCAAGTTGCATTCATAACGCTCTAGTGATAATTCTTTAGCAAGATAATTCATATACGTTTCGCCTTGAGAGTTACATTTTCTTATTCCTCAAGGAGCCTTCTTTTGTAGAAATGAAATTTCCATGTATATATTCTATTTCATATATTAATTAATATCTGTAGATATGCTTGAAACTGCGCGGGTCTCTGCCATATCTACAGTGCTTGCTATGGTATCGCCATCTATACAGAACTCGTTAAAACTACTCGCGCCTGCTATGGTTTCGCCATCTATACAGAAGTGCTTGAAACTACTGGCGCCTCTTACTTACCTTAAGTGTAGATATTGCAGAGGCCCGAGTAGTTTAACTTCTAACTGTATCCATGGCGATACTAAACACCCCTTTGGGTGTGGATAAGACAAGGATTTCAGTAGTACGTAATTTCAAGTAGGTCTTTATAAATAGTTGTACGATAAACTTAATAAAATTTAATTATTTATGTCTTCACTCATAAAATTAAGTTAATAATGTTCGATAATCGTTTCGTACCCTCATTTACATATCAATAAAGTGTTAGCAATCAGTGTTACAATCTCCATTAAAATTAATATGTGTAGTAACATTGTAAGTACTATTCATCGGATAACTGGAATCATGGACCCATACGTGTATTTGGATATTGTAAAAAATGTATTGTATTGTAAATGTAAATCTACCATTCGCCGAGTGACAATAATAGTCTCGTAATGAAGTGACCGGCGCAATTTGCGGATCTGAATCCAATCGAGATGCTGCCGACAACGACATGAATTGATGTCGACAAATATATCAAAAACAAAAGCCGAAGAATATTGATGAATTGTACACTATTGTACAGGAAGCATGAAATTCGATACCTGCTAACAGATGTGCTCGACTTATCGAATCCATGACGCGAAGGTGTGCTGCAATTATCAAAAATAAGGGTCTACATACGAAATATTATTGTATTATAATTATGGGTTAAAGAAACATGTGCAAATATAGGCGTTTCGATATGTACTTATGGATGTGTCCGCAGAAAATTTGACACTTCAGTATAAAAATATAAAAATCTTTTTAATTATAGCAAATTAAGGAAAGCTATTTTGATGTCTTATTATGTATATTGTAAACTTATGTAAAATATAATTGATTTGCGTATTGCGTATACGTATTTTCGTATACAGGAAATAATATTTAGTTTTGTTAACTGTGCGTAAGTATATGGCTGCTACTTTATGCACAAGTTGCACAATTGCTGTAATTTAAAATAAGCTTCAGCATATAAAGTACCTAAATTTTAGTATAATGTTTATTTGTAAGATATATTGTAAATTAACTTCGAAGAATAGTTTATTAGTATTAGATTATTTAGGTTTATAATATTTTTTATATTAGATAAATGTTAGTTTAGATTTGATACAAGATTTAGTTGTACAATGTATTGTAAATAGATATAAAAGAATAGTTCGTAAGTACTAGCTTGTAAATCTCAATTACAACTTTTTTGTAACTTGTATCTTTATTGATTAGCTTCAATTAATTTCCAATGAAAAGAATTCCACTGCTCTTTTTATTTTCACACCTTAACAATCCTTGAAAAGTCCTAATTCCAATTCCTTAAACGCAATTCTCGGAAATTGCGAATACCACCGAGCGCGAGCGAGCGCTACCGACCCGCCGGCACCCCGCGGAGTGGGATTTCGCCTCGCCACACGCGGTGTCAGTATCAGTTCAAGCGTCGCAGCTTGTGGTTCGTTTATACTGTCGAAGGTTAGCGACATACATAACCCTACAATGCAATAACATGTCGGGGTCTACTTTACCACCGTATACGCTTGACTATTAGCTTCTATTAATTAATACGCATTTATTTAGCAATCGTTTGGCTGTCGCGGATGTACATTAAACTCTTTCTCGAGTCTTTGATGCGCGATAACTAGTCGTTTATTAAAATATCCAGTTAATTAATTTATTAGTTTGAACGGTTCTTCGAATCTTTATTATATTTTGTTACACGATTATTCGGATTCGATGCGGTGTTAAGGTTGCGTTTATTTTGTTTCCAATGTCACTTACATAGCCAGTTACATATGTCCTGTCGCGACTTTGAATTCGATTCTGATTTTAGCACAGGTTTATCACGTTGCTTTTCTTTTTGTGGCAGGTACAATGGATGATTGGTTTGGTAAAGAATAATGTATTGAGGCTGCAGGTATGGAGGATTGAGATACAAGTACTGCGATGCATAACAATCAGGCCGATGAGCTATGATGAAGGATTGGTAACATTTAACTTATTATCCCAATGGTTTATGTATATATCTTGTCATCTGGCAATTGGATTTCGGTTGAAAGTTATTAAACACTTTCATTATTATAAATAGATTTCAATACTTACCTCTCTCTATTCGTATATCCATGTTCATTAAATAATGAAAACATTTCAAATAGAACTTACAATATATCATTCGTGATTGAAACTACAGCCAGTAAATTTCATTCATTCTAAACGAAAAATTGAAATACGTTCACGGTTCCCTGCATATCGGTCGTGATTTCTATTATAGCTTCACTAGTGTTCTTGTTGACACTTTTATTATCCCTATGACCTACTCCCAAATACGGTTAAATTGTATTTTCGATGCAGGATTGCCTGCGTAGTTACGTACTTGTTGCCATGCTCTTGAAGCATGATAAATAGTTTCGAGCCTTGATTTCTGCAAGCAGCTACGAGAATTTATAAATCCAGGATATGGTTTACTTACTAAGAATCGTGATCACCTTTAAAACCCTGACAAAGAATAGTGACAGTATGCTTTTGATAAAACATTGATATTAATCTATAATAATATATCTTGAATAGACAATTAATAGTAATTAAATCTGAATAATAATACGATAGTACTTTATTGAAGAAGAGCAGTATTTCCTCAACAGACGCTCGACAGGATGAAGAAATAAGAAAGACAAATAAAATCAAATGTGTATTGCTTCAATTTCTACCTCCTCTCCTCATGTACTAACTTGTACAGATTTTCTTTCAGAATATTTTGATGACCGCGCGCAATGCGGTTGGTAGAATCAGTGCTTGCTCCGTCAATGTTCTTGTTATTGTTTTTAGAGCGCAACCGCTTTTAATAATTATAATTATAATTAAATATAAATAATAGTAAAGATACGCGAATCTAGAGTCTGTGTTTGCTTCGAAATATTGCTCTCGCGAAATTAGAGTCACTTTGTTTGTCGATCACAATTATCAAACGCGCACGATAGTAGCCCCTTTTTTATTATTATTTTTTCCCAATACGTATTCCGGTGTTAGAGTCGGCACCTATGCTGTTCGGCGAGTTCGGGCTTGCATCCATCAACTTGAAGAGTAAGTATCTCTGTATTTCTTTAATCTTATATTGCAATGATCTTCGATTATTATCATACTCGAAAATTACTGAAAATGCAAAGATTTCAATGTTGTCTGCTCTTTTGAATGTTTCAGAAGCTGCCATGGGGTCGATGGAGACGAGCTTGACCGCACCCCTGGTGAGTCTGCAACCGGTGAGTGGCATGCTTTAAAGTTCCTCTGGTCACTCAATCATGTCGCAGGACGTAAGGTCCGAACAGACACGGGTGACCGGTTGTAATTACGTAGATTTTTCTTGCAAGCACTGTGACCATGGGTATATGGAAGTATACTCATGAGTAGTAACTTCTTTACTGTTTTATATTATATGAGGATAGGTCTTCTTGAACCACGCGTTCAAATTAGTTTGAGAATTTTAAGAGAGAAACTTAGTATAAAATATATCACTATGCATCTTTTTATAATAGAGTATTTAATTGAATACGTATGAAACGAATAATTAAATAGTTATTAATTATTAAATGAATATAAAGTAACGTCCAGTATCAGACGTGCATTAGTTTGTAGTGGAGAAGTCGAATACCCTTCGACTTCGTTTATTTGCACAATTACAATTAGTGCACAGTTATAATAAAACGCATAATGATTGCTGTTAGTAAGAACGTAGTATTTCTTCTTTTTTCTACTTTGATGGAATATAAAGTCAAGGTACTTATATACCTTGTCAATTTGTTGGAACTATCGAATAATTTTATTATTCGATATCCATATTAGTCTTTAGCGTATAAAGATATTAATAAATTCACTTTTTCCGTACAAGATATTAATTAAACCTGAATGTACAAGAAGACAATACGCGAACGGGTAGATCTCGAAATCAAAGCAATCAACTTTAAAACTAACCTTGCGTTTTAGAATCAATGCTTTGATGACGGGAACGCCCGAGGATGTTTCAATTTAATTCAAAGTATATTAAAGTAGATTCATTGAATAATTTTTCTAATAATGTAGAGTCTTTGAATAATTTATCTAATAAAGTAGAGTCATTGCATAATTTGTCTAATAAAGTAGAGTCATTTAATTTTCTCTTCAATAAAATAAAATCATATATTGATCTGGTATATATACAAATATATATTTAGCCCGTTAGAAAATCAGTATGTCTTTATCATCTTTTTAGACGAGGATTTCCAGGTTTAACCCTTTCCATGTTCACTGCCCGGACCCCACTCACGTGCCCCGGTGCTACTTGGGTGGGAAAACGGTGGTAGAGCACGATGATATTCTTTAGTTTATAAGCCATAAAATGATTTATTGTTGGCGACTGACAGTGCGTTTGGTGTATCGTGCACGACGTAATATCCGCATTGTGTGTGTGGTTAGGCTGTGGACTTGCGTCGTTCCGTACCTAACGTAGTTACTCTGACCAAGATAAGATGTTCATTAATTTAAAACAGAGACATCATTTTTACTATTAATTGCATTAATAATCCGCACTATACTGAGGCACGAAGTTTTTGTCATTTAAGATGACAGATCATGAATATACCCATCAATTGCTACCAAGTACCTCTTGTATCGGTGCTATTTAATTATTTTATCAAATATCTATTAAATATCTCAACCGCGACGTGGCTTTTTCCACGTGAACGCAAAGGTCCCAGCCACTGTCAGTCGATTTCAGGCAAATGGTACGTACCTTAGAGTGTGCAAGTTGTGTGACAACACTTGAGTGTCGGGGGTGTCCCGGGACGCCTCCCTAGTGTAGGCTTTCGCGCCCAAGTGTTTGACTGAGAACCGTGGAGTGTCGTGTGTTGGTGTGCCTGTTTGCTATTTTTTAAATATAGGTCCAGGCAGGATAGGTAGCATACTTTCTGGTGTGATTGATAGACATAAGTAGGTAGGGCCGGGCAGGTTGACACAGTCTCTGATCGGGTAGGCACTATTTCGCGTGTTCAACCTGTTTCAGGAAATCGGATTTGAAAAGTCGACGGTGAAGCTGTGGCGCGAACGAAAATGCGTTCGCCTCTGGCTTTGCCTATCGATTTTTCGAATCCTTCGCGGTCGTGGTTGCGATTTAGGCTCCGAAACGAAACGCCTCACATTATGCTCCAGGCTGCACGCGTGAACGAAGAACGATTACAATTTAAATCGTAAACTTTGCGATTTTCCGCAATCACAATTTTTACGATTTATTTGGTCGTGATTCGGTCGCGTGCGTTCCATTTAGCTCCGCGATTTAAACTCTTTATTTCACCTTTATAAGTTTTTTCTTGATTTCCGAGTAGAGCCTCGAGCCTAGTTTAAGTTTCAGCTGGCCCTCGGGTCCAACGAAAAGAAGAGGCTATATGCCGAAGAGGCCCGACAAACTGTCGCTCAAGAGGGCAACTACTAATGGCTCCCCATTCTTTTTAAGAATGGTGAATCATTCTTTGTTACTACTTTGTTACTGTGCTTGCATTTTCATTTGTAGAATTTTTATTTGTACTTGGCCGATGCACATACCGGCCCAACGATACAGCCCTCCCAAAAATATCGCGTTGCTTTAGAGTTGCGTTAAATGCCACGCGCCTTTTAATTAGAGATGCGACCAAATGAAAATTGCGTTTGATTTAGCGTTGCGCAACGATGTCGCGATTGTTCTTGCAATTTTGCTGTTCTTATTGTTAGTTGAATTGTAGTATTTTATAATATATTTTACGTATGACAAAGTTTCTAGTGTTGCGGAAATTATTTTCGCGTCTTGAGCCTTCAGCTAACTTTTCAGAGGATCTTCAATTACATTGCTTTTTGATATTACAAATAATTTCCTGTTTGCTTTCTATCAGCCTTAATAAATAGTGTTGCGAAATGATTGTATCGCGAGTTCTAGTTAGCGTTGCGTTGATTAAAGATCGCGTTTTTAATTAGAGTTGGGAATACCAGTCCCCAACTGCTTCCAATTGGAAGCCTGTTCCTGTGCCACCCTGGGGGGTGGCACATCATCGTCAGCCAAAGATCATGGCTGACCAATTCTTTGGCAATTCTTGTTGTATATGGTGTAATTTTTCTTTTCAGTGTTTTATATTTGTCTTTTTTTTTTATTTTTTTTTATTAATAACAATAACTGTTCTACCCAGAATGTCTGTTGATGGAAATACTGCTAAAAATTTGCACACATAGTAGTAAACTACTGCGTGAACGAAATTCAAATAAAGAAAAAAAAGAAATGAAATGAAAATAAAAAAAAAAAAAGAAAAAGAAAAGAAATGAATGAAAAAAATAATTTGTAGAATTTTTGATTTTATAGTAACTTGAGATAGTGGAATTCAATTAGAGACAATACTAGTGACTGTTCATTATTGGAGTTTAACTTCTAAATATTTTCTCTTAATCGTGGCAATTTTATTCTCATCTTTTTGTTTTAGTAGAGTCAATTTTTATAGCTTTTCGTGCTTGCTTCGTAGAAATTGAAATTCACTCGCGATATCCGTAAATGTTGAATAAAAAATCCTTGCGCGAAAAATGTTCTTGGCTGTAGTTGGGCCTCGGCATGGTGATAGTGGAAGTTTGATATATTGCTTCCGAATAATCGTTTGTCGCTTCTTCGTAGAAGCAAACTAGAATCAATTGTAGTGAAATGTGACTACTTCAATTTTGAGTTTTTGATGAAATGGATACCACCATCCAGCTTGATCTAGAAAGTAGAAAATAATATATCACCTTAGCCGACATCCAATTACCCATTGTTATTTAAAAGTAGCTGCATTTTTCATATCAATTGGGATTTATTATCTTCGCTAAAATTCGGATATTACGAATTAAAAGCAGCTTCATTTCAATATAAAATGGAGGGGCTTGGGGATGTTACTAATTCAATGCATCAGATTGTTACAGATTCACAGATGAACCCAAATATGATATATTATACAAATGCAAGTACATACGCCAGAAGCTCAAAAGTGGAATATATACAAAACAGATCCAGAAATATTATCAAGGACACGATTCGAAACTATAAAATTAAAGAGCCGGCCTCGTCCATCTGAGAGATTAAGTATTAATTTTTATAAAACTTTACTAATTATTTTGAGTCTGTGTTTGTTTCAGAAGCATTGAAAAGAAGAGGATTCATGAAAATAAGTATAATATGACCACACCCTCACCCCACCCCTGCTCTTTTAACTAATTTCAGGTCAGACAATTAATTATAAATCGAACAATGCTTTTTAGCTCCTTATGTAGGCAGGATTTTGTTTGAATACACAATCTTAGATCTTTATACAGGCAGGTTTCACACGAATTAAAATGATTAAACTTTTAATTAGGCAGGGTTTTGAAACCAAAAATTGTTGGCAGTTGCTGCAATTTTTTGGTTTGAGTTTCTGTCTATTCTAGGAAGTCATGGACCACGAAATTAATATTAGCTAATTGCGGAGGAATTAAGTATATGCATACTCATACCCATATGAGTATGGTAAAGTATCATTTACATTCCTACGTAGGTAGGATATTACTGAAATTATTCTTTTAATTGAACGCTTAGATGTTAGACTAGGTAGGGTCATACTAGTTTTAAGTTAGATGTTTAGTCAGGCAGGGCGCATTTGAATCTAATCTAGTATTTAAGAACGGAGGATTCATTTTTAAGCTGTGTCTTAGTTTTTAAGACAGTAGTGTTCACCACTGCAATAATATTTCGTTGTATAGTTTTAAGATCATAGGATATATTTTTTAAGAAAAATTTTTATTCCAGGAAATTGAATTTTCTTGCAGATTTTCTTTCAGGTTTACTTCTGATATTCAATTTAGCTTTCGGTCGTTAATTTTCCAAGTGCTCCTCTTGTTGTCATACTTGTACTGCGATCAATTAATGATCGTTCTACAAATTGACAATAATAGGAGATTTTTCTTTCTCACAAGTTATATTACAATTAGTTTTCGCGTAATTGGAGGGTGGAAGGGCCGTGGTTAGGGTGGGTCTCCATTCGCAGTAACCTCCACGTGGTGAGACCTGGGCAATCAATTATTTATTGTATAATTATTAAACGTTTAAGAGACGTTTGGCAATTATGTGGAAAATAATTCGAGCGAATTGACTGCGAATTCCCTTCCCATTTCCTTCTCATTCCCTTTTCCGTTCTCGGCTCGGAGGACCGATGGAAAGGCGCTGTTGGCACCTGTGGCGGTATTTGGGTTGCACTGTCAGCGGAGAGCGTTGTGTGGGGCTGTGATTGTGGTTCTGGACAGGTGACCCGCCGAGCAGGAATGCCTGACGAGTCAGACCACGCCAAGCACACCTTGGGGTGGCAGAAAACATATGAGTCATAATCTGGAATCGTGGTCTCGGTGTTGCATATCCGCAACTCAATGATAGCTGCGGCTCGGTATCAAATTGGTGTTGAATCAACTGGTGTTGATTTAAGTCGCTTGACTGTTCAGACTCTGGGCCGAGGGCTCGCGGGCTACTCGGTAGCAGTCACTTTCGTTACTTGCCTCCCCATAAATTTCACCCCTCCTTGATTCAAACCATTACTTGAGTGTCCAGCCTCTGGACGTTACTAATCCAATGCACGAGATTGTTACAGATTCACGGTATCATAGGCACGACTGGAAACTATAAAATTAAAGAGCCAGCCCCGTCGATCCCATTTGTGAGTTTAAGATTTTTATAATGCTTTACTAATTACTTCCAGTTTGTCTAATCTAGTAGTAGAACGTGAGATAATTGTAATGCACTCCGGGTCGTCTCAATTATCTCGGCTCTTGCCGCTTGTTTTTTAATCTACGGGGTCTCAAATGAAAAGGAAGAGATTAAGCTACACAGCAAAAATACCCCGTTGCTGTAACTATATGCAGTTGGCCGTAATAACAATTTCAACTGTTTAATTGTTGATAACAAATGAACTGCTCCTGGAATAATGATCACACCTATCGGGGATGGTAGCCTATGCCTCTGGCTTTAATTTATGTCCTCAGGAAGTGGCAGTAATCGCATTTGTTTATAATGTCTTTAAACAAATTCAATTATCTCGGCTTCTGCTGGGCCTATTTTACTCAACAACGTCTCAAATTGAAGCTCTCGATTCAAGGAACAATGCCTTTCTAGTTGAGATCAGTTTGCGTGTATAGTTAATGTGTAATTGTCATACAAATACTTAAATTGTTTATACCAAATGAACCGCTCATGGAATAGTCTTAACATCTATTGGGCATTGTAGCTTGGGCATGTAGCTTTAATTTATGTCCACTGATCATTGACGTAGCTGTCCTGCAAGTCCATATAAGAGTATTTGTTTATCATTCCTTTAAACAAATTCATTTATCTCGCATTCTACTGGGCCGATTTTAATCAACGACGTCTCAAATTGAAGCGCTTGATTGAAGGAAAAATCTCTTTCTAGTTTAGAACAGTTCCCGTTTAAAGTTAATGTGTAATTTTCAACCAAATAATTAAATTGTTTATAACAAATGGACCGCTCATGGAATAGTCTTAACATCTATTGGGCATTGTAGCTTGGGCTTGTAGCTTTAATTTATGTCCACTGATCATTGACGTAGATGTCCTGCAAGTCCATATAAGAGTATTTGTTTATCATTTCTTTAAACAAATTCAATTATCTCGCGTTCTACTGGGGCGATTTTATTCAACGACGTCTCAAATTGAAGCGCTTGATTGAAGGAACAATCGCTGTCTAGTTTAGAACAGTTCGCTTGTATAGTTAATGTGTAATTGTCATACAAATACTTAAATTGTTTATAACAAATGAACCGCTCATGGAATATTCTTAACACCTATTGGGCATTGTAGCTTGGGCTTGTAGCTTTAATTTATGTCCACTGATCATTGACGTAGCTGTCCTGCAAGTCCATATAAGAGTATTTGTTTATTATTCCTTTAAACAAATTCATTTATCTCGCATTCTACTGGGCCGATTTTAATCAACGACGTTTCAAATTGAAGCTCTTAATTGAAGGAACAAACCCTTTCTAGTTTAGAACAGTTCCCGTTTAAAGTTAATGTGTAATTTTCAACCAAATAATTAAATTGTTTATAACAAATGGACCGCTCATGGAATAGTCTTAACATCTATTGGGCATTGTAGCTTGGGCTTGTAGCTTTAATTTATGTCCACTGATCATTGACGTAGATGTCCTGCAAGTCGATACAATTACATTTGTTTATTATTCCTTTAAACAAATTCATTTATCTCGCATTCTACTGAGCCGATTTTAATCAACGACGTCTCAATTGAAGCGCTTGATTGAAGGAACTATCGCTGTCTAGTTTAGAACAGTTCGCTTGTATAGTTAATGTGTAATTGTCATACAAATACTTAAATTGTTTATAACAAATGAACCGCTCATGGAATAGTCTTAACATCTATTGGGCATTGTAGCTTGGGCTTGTAGCTTTAATTTATGTCCACTGATCATTGACGTAGATGTCCTGCAAGTCGATACAATTACATTTGTTTATCATTTCTTTAAACAAATTCAATTATCTCGCGTTCTACTCGGCCGCTTTTATTCAACGACGTCTCAAATTGAAGTGCTTGATTGAAGGAACAATCGCTTTCTAGTTTAGAACAGTTCCCGTTAATAGTTAATGTGTAATTTTCAACCAAATACTTAAATTGTTTATAACAAATGAACCGCTCATGGAATATTCTTAACACCTATTGGGCATTGTAGCTTGGGCTTGTAGCTTTAATTTATGTCCACTGATCATTGACGTAGCTGTCCTGCAAGTCCATATAAGAGTATTTGTTTATCATTTCTTTAAACAAATTCATTTATCTCGCGTTCTACTGGGCCGATTTTAATCAACGACGTCTCAAATTGAAGTGCTTGATGACAGGAACAATCGCTGTCTAGTTTAGAACAGTACCCGTTTATAGTTAATGTGTAATTTTCAACCAAATACTTAAATTGTTTATAACAAATGGACCGCTCATGGAATAGTCTTAACATCTATTGGGCATTGTAGCTTCGGCTTGTAGCTTTAATTTATGTCCACTGATCATTGACGTAGATGTCCTGCAAGTCGATACAATTACATTTGTTTATTATTCCTTTAAACAAATTCATTTATCTCGCATTCTACTGAGCCGATTTTAATCAACGACGTCTCAATTGAAGCGCTTGATTGAAGGAACTATCGCTGTCTAGTTTAGAACAGTTCGCTTGTATAGTTAATGTGTAATTGTCATACAAATACTTAAATTGTTTATAACAAATGAACCGCTCATGGAATAGTCTTAACATCTATTGGGCATTGTAGCTTGGGCTTGTAGCTTTAATTTATGTCCACTGATCATTGACGTAGATGTCCTGCAAGTCGATACAATTACATTTGTTTATCATTTCTTTAAACAAATTCAATTATCTCGCGTTCTACTCGGCCGCTTTTATTCAACGACGTCTCAAATTGAAGTGCTTGATTGAAGGAACAATCGCTTTCTAGTTTAGAACAGTTCCCGTTAATAGTTAATGTGTAATTTTCAACCAAATACTTAAATTGTTTATAACAAATGAACCGCTCATGGAATATTCTTAACACCTATTGGGCATTGTAGCTTGGGCTTGTAGCTTTAATTTATGTCCACTGATCATTGACGTAGCTGTCCTGCAAGTCCATATAAGAGTATTTGTTTATCATTTCTTTAAACAAATTCAATTATCTCGCGTTCTACTCGGCCGCTTTTATTCAACGACGTCTCAAATTGAAGTGCTTGATTGAAGGAACAATCGCTTTCTAGTTTAGAACAGTTCCCGTTAATAGTTAATGTGTAATTTTCAACCAAATACTTAAATTGTTTATAACAAATGAACCGCTCATGGAATATTCTTAACACCTATTGGGCATTGTAGCTTGGGCTTGTAGCTTTAATTTATGTCCACTGATCATTGACGTAGCTGTCCTGCAAGTCCATATAAGAGTATTTGTTTATCATTTCTTTAAACAAATTCAATTATCTCGCGTTCTACTCGGCCGATTTTATTCAACGACGTCTCAAATTGAAGTGCTTGATTGAAGGAACAATCGCTTTCTAGTTTAGAACAGTTCCCGTTAATAGTTAATGTGTAATTTTCAACCAAATACTTAAATTGTTTATAACAAATGAACCGCTCATGGAATATTCTTAACACCTATTGGGCATTGTAGCTTGGGCTTGTAGCTTTAATTTATGTCCACTGATCATTGACGTAGCTGTCCTGCAAGTCCATATAAGAGTATTTGTTTATTATTCCTTTAAACAAATTCATTTATCTCGCATTCTACTGGGCCGATTTTAATCAACGACGTCTCAATTGAAGCGCTTGATTGAAGGAACAATCGCTGTCTAGTTTAGAACAGTACCCGTTTATAGTTAATGTGTAATTTTCAACCAAATACTTAAATTGTTTATAACAAATGAACCGCTCATGGAATATTCTTAACACCTATTGGGCATTGTAGCTTGGGCTTGTAGCTTTAATTTATGTCCACTGATCATTGACGTAGCTGTCCTGCAAGTCCATATAAGAGTATTTGTTTATTATTCCTTTAAACAAATTCATTTATCTCGCATTCTACTGGGCCGATTTTAATCAACGACGTTTCAAATTGAAGCTCTTAATTGAAGGAACAAACCTTTCTAGTTTAGAACAGTTCCCGTTTAAAGTTAATGTGTAATTTTCAACCAAATAATTAAATTGTGTATAACAAATGGACCGCTCATGGAATAGTCTTAACATCTATTGGGCATTGTAGCTTGGGCTTGTAGCTTTAATTTATGTCCACTGATCATTGACGTAGATGTCCTGCAAGTCGATACAATTACATTTGTTTATTATTCCTTTAAACAAATTCATTTATCTCGCATTCTACTGAGCCGATTTTAATCAACGACGTCTCAATTGAAGCGCTTGATTGAAGGAACTATCGCTGTCTAGTTTAGAACAGTCCCCGTTTATAGTTAATGTGTAATTTTCAACCAAATACTTAAATTGTTTATAACAAATGAACCGCTCATGGAATAGTCTTAACATCTATTGGGCATTGTAGCTTGGGCTTGTAGCTTTAATTTATGTCCACTGATCATTGACGTAGATGTCCTGCAAGTCGATACAATTACATTTGTTTATTATTCCTTTAAACAAATTCATTTATCTCGCATTCTACTGGGCCGATTTTCATCAACGACGTCTCAATTGAAGCGCTTGATTGAAGGAACAATCGCTGTCTAGTTTAGAACAGTTCGCTTGTATAGTTAATGTGTAATTGTCATACAAATACTTAAATTGTTTATACCAAATGAACCGCTCATGGAATAGTCTTAACATCTATTGGGCATTGTAGCTTGGGCTTGTAGCTTTAATTTATGTCCACTGATCATTGACGTAGATGTCCTGCAAGTCGATACAATTACATTTGTTTATTATTCCTTTAAACAAATTCATTTATCTCGCATTCTACTGGGCCGATTTTCATCAACGACGTCTCAATTGAAGCGCTTGATTGAAGGAACAATCGCTGTCTAGTTTAGAACAGTTCGCTTGTATAGTTAATGTGTAATTGTCATACAAATACTTAAATTGTTTATACCAAATGAACCGCTCATGGAATAGTCTTAACATCTATTGGGCATTGTAGCTTGGGCTTGTAGCTTTAATTTATGTCCACTGATCATTGACGTAGCTGTCCTGCAAGTCGATACAATTACATTTATTTATTATTCCTTTATACAAATTCCTTTATCTCGCATTCTACTGGGCCGATTTTAATCAACGACGTCTCAAATTGAAGTGCTTGATGACAGGAACAATCGCTGTTTAGTTTAGAACAGTACCCGTTTATAGTTAATGTGTAATTTTCAACCAAATACTTAAATTGTTTATAACAAATGAACCGCTCATGGAATAGTCTTAACATCTATTGGGCATTGTAGCTTGGGCTTGTAGCTTTAATTTATGTCCACTGATCATTGACGTAGCTGTCCTGCAAGTCGATACAATTACATTTATTTATTATTCCTTTAAACAAATTCATTTATCTCGCATTCTACTGGGCCGATTTTAATCAACGACGTCTCAATTGAAGCGCTTGATTGAAGGAACAATCGTTGTCTAGTTTAGAACAGTTCGCTTGTATAGTTAATGTGTAATTGTCATACAAATACTTAAATTGTTTATACCAAATGAACCGCTCATGGAATAGTCTTAACATCTATTGGGCATTGTAGCTTGGGCATGTAGCTTTAATTTATGTCCACTGATCATTGACGTAGCTGTCCTGCAAGTCCATATAAGAGTATTTGTTTATCATTTCTTTAAACAAATTCAATTATCTCGCGTTCTACTGGGCCGATTTTATTCAACGACGTCTCAAATTGAAGCGCTTGATTGAAGGAACAATCGCTGTCTAGTTTAGAATAGTTCGCTTGTATAGTTAATGTGTAATTGTCATACAAATACTTAAATTGTTTATACCAAATGAACCGCTCATGGAATATTCTTAACACCTATTGGGCATTGTAGCTTGGGCTCGTAGCTTTAATTTATGTCTACTGATCATTGACGTAGCTGTCCTGCAAGTCCATATAAGAGTATTTGTTTATCATTTCTTTAAACAAATTCATTTATCTCGCGTTCTACTGGGCCGATTTTAATCAACGACGTCTCAAATTGAAGTGCTTGATTGAAGGAACAATCGCTTTCTAGTTTAGAACAGTTCCCGTTAATAGTTAATGTGTAATTTTCAACCAAATACTTAAATTGTTTATAACAAATGAACCGCTCATGGAATATTCTTAACACCTATTGGGCATTGTAGCTTGGGCTTGTAGCTTTAATTTATGTCCACTGATCATTGACGTAGCTGTCCTGCAAGTCCATATAAGAGTATTTATTTATTATTCCTTTAAACAAATTCATTTATCTCGCATTCTACTGGGCTGATTTTAATCAACGACGTCTCAAATTGAAGCGCTTGATTGAAGGAAAAATCTCTTTCTAGTTTAGAACAGTTCCCGTTTATAGTTAATGTGTAATTTTCAAACATATACTTAAATTGTTTAAAACAGGTGAGCCGCTCATGGAATATTCTTAACACCTATTGGGCATTGTAGCTTGGGCTTGTAGCTTTAATTTATGTCCACTGATCATTGATGTAGCTGTCCTGCAAGTCGATACAATTACATTTGTTTATTATTCCTTTAAACAAATTCATTTATCTCGCATTCTACTGGGCCGATTTTAATCAACGACGTTTCAAATTGAAGCTCTTAATTGAAGGAACAAACCCTTTCTAGTTTAGAACAGTTCCCGTTTAAAGTTAATGTGTCATTTTCAACCAAATAATTAAATTGTTTATAACAAATGAACCGCTCATGGAATAGTCTTAACATCTATTGGGCATTGTAGCTTGGGCTTGTAGCTTTAATTTATGTCCACTGATTATTGACGTAGCTGTCCTGCAAGTCGATACAATTACATTTGTTTATTATTCCTTTAAACAAATTCATTTATCTCGCATTCTACTGGGCCGATTTTAATCAACGACGTTTCAAATTGAAGCTCTTAATTGAAGGAACAAACCCTTTCTAGTTTAGAACAGTTCCCGTTTAAAGTTAATGTGTAATTTTCAACCAAATAATTAAATTGTTTATAACAAATGAACCGCTCATGGAATAGTCTTAACATCTATTGGGCATTGTAGCTTGGGCATGTAGCTTTAATTTATGTCCACTGATCATTGACGTAGCTGTCCTGCAAGTCCATATAAGAGTATTTGTTTATCATTTCTTTAAACAAATTCAATTATCTCGCGTTCTACTGGGCCGATTTTATTCAACGACGTCTCAAATTGAAGCGCTTGATTGAAGGAACAGTCGCTGTCTAGTTTAGAACAGTTCCCGTTTAAAGTTAATGTGTAATTTTCAACCAAATACTTAAATTGTTTATAACAAATGAACCGCTCATGGAATATTCTTAACACCTATTAGGCATTGTAGCTTGGGCTTGTAGCTTTAATTTATGTCCACCGATCATTGACGTAGCTGTCCTGCAAGTCCATATAAGAGTATTTGTTTATCATTTCTTTAAACAAATGTATTTATCTCGCGTTCTACTGGGCCGATTATAATCAACGACATCTCAAATCGAAGCTCTTGATTGAAGGAACAATCGCCTTCTTGTTTAGAACAGCTCCTGTGTATAGTTAATGTGTAATTTTCAACCATATACTTAAATTGTTTATAACAAATGAACCGCTCATGGAATAGTCTTAACATCTATTGGGCATTGTAGCTTGGGCTTGTAGCTTTAATTTATGTCCACTGATCATTGACGTAGCTGTCCTGCAAGTCCATATAAGCGTATTTGTTTATAATTTCTTAAAACAAATTCAATTATCTCGCGTTCTACTGGGCTGATTTTAATCAACGACGTCTCAAATTGAAGCGCTTGATTGAAGGAAAAATCTCTTTCTAGTTTAGAACAGTTCCCGTTTATAGTTAATGTGTAATTTTCAAACATATACTTAAATTGTTTAAAACAGGTGAGCCGCTCATGGAATATTCTTAACACCTATTGGGCATTGTAGCTTGGGCTTGTAGCTTTAATTTATGTCCACTGATCATTGATGTAGCTGTCCTGCAAGTCGATACAATTACATTTGTTTATTATTCCTTTAAACAAATTCATTTATCTCGCATTCTACTGGGCCGATTTTAATCAACGACGTTTCAAATTGAAGCTCTTAATTGAAGGAACAAACCCTTTCTAGTTTAGAACAGTTCCCGTTTAAAGTTAATGTGTCATTTTCAACCAAATAATTAAATTGTTTATAACAAATGAACCGCTCATGGAATAGTCTTAACATCTATTGGGCATTGTAGCTTGGGCTTGTAGCTTTAATTTATGTCCACTGATTATTGACGTAGCTGTCCTGCAAGTCGATACAATTACATTTGTTTATTATTCCTTTAAACAAATTCATTTATCTCGCATTCTACTGGGCCGATTTTAATCAACGACGTTTCAAATTGAAGCTCTTAATTGAAGGAACAAACCCTTTCTAGTTTAGAACAGTTCCCGTTTAAAGTTAATGTGTAATTTTCAACCAAATAATTAAATTGTTTATAACAAATGAACCGCTCATGGAATAGTCTTAACATCTATTGGGCATTGTAGCTTGGGCTTGTAGCTTTAATTTATGTCCACTGATCATTGATGTAGCTGTCCTGCAAGTCGATACAATTACATTTGTTTATTATTCCTTTAAACAAATTCATTTATCTCGCATTCTACTGGGCCGATTTTAATCAACGACGTTTCAAATTGAAGCTCTTAATTGAAGGAACAAACCCTTTCTAGTTTAGAACAGTTCCCGTTTAAAGTTAATGTGTAATTTTCAACCAAATAATTAAATTGTTTATAACAAATGAACCGCTCATGGAATAGTCTTAACATCTATTGGGCATTGTAGCTTGGGCTTGTAGCTTTAATTTATGTCCACTGATCATTGACGTAGCTGTCCTGCAAGTCGATACAATTACATTTGTTTATTATTCCTTTAAACAAATTCATTTATCTCGCATTCTACTGGGCCGATTTTAATCAACGACGTTTCAAATTGAAGCTCTTAATTGAAGGAACAAACCCTTTCTAGTTTACAACAGTTCCCGTTTAAAGTTAATGTGTAATTTTCAACCAAATAATTAAATTGTTTATAACAAATGAACCGCTCATGGAATAGTCTTAACATCTATTGGGCATTGTAGCTTGTGCTTGTAGCTTTAATTTCTGTCCACTGATCATTGACGTAGCTGTCCTGCAAGTCGATACAATTACATTTATTTATTATTCCTTTAAACAAATTCATTTATCTCGCATTCTACTGGGCCGATTTTAATCAACGACGTCTCAATTGAAGCGCTTGATTGAAGGAACAATCGCTGTCTAGTTTAGAACAGTTCGCTTGTATAGTTAATGTGTAATTGTCATACAAATACTTAAATTGTTTATACCAAATGAACCGCTCATGGAATAGTCTTAACATCTATTGGGCATTGTAGCTTGGGCATGTAGCTTTAATTTATGTCCACTGATCATTGACGTAGCTGTCCTGCAAGTCCATATAAGAGTATTTGTTTATCATTTCTTTAAACAAATTCATTTATCTCGCGTTCTACTGGGCCGATTTTAATCAACGACGTCTCAAATTGAAGTGCTTGATGACAGGAACAATCGCTGTCTAGTTTAGAACAGTACCCGTTTATAGTTAATGTGTAATTTTCAACCAAATACTTAAATTGTTTATAACAAATGGACCGCTCATGGAATAGTCTTAACATCTATTGGGCATTGTAGCTTCGGCTTGTAGCTTTAATTTATGTCCACTGATCATTGACGTAGCTGTCCTGCAAGTCCATATAAGAGTATTTATTTATTATTCCTTTAAACAAATTCATTTATCTCGCATTCTACTGGGCTGATTTTAATCAACGACGTCTCAAATTGAAGCGCTTGATTGAAGGAAAAATCTCTTTCTAGTTTAGAACAGTTCCCGTTTATAGTTAATGTGTAATTTTCAAACATATACTTAAATTGTTTAAAACAGGTGAGCCGCTCATGGAATATTCTTAACACCTATTGGGCATTGTAGCTTGGGCTTGTAGCTTTAATTTATGTCCACTGATCATTGATGTAGCTGTCCTGCAAGTCGATACAATTACATTTGTTTATTATTCCTTTAAACAAATTCATTTATCTCGCTTTCTACTGGGCCGATTTTAATCAACGACGTTTCAAATTGAAGCTCTTAATTGAAGGAACAAACCCTTTCTAGTTTAGAACAGTTCCCGTTTAAAGTTAATGTGTCATTTTCAACCAAATAATTAAATTGTTTATAACAAATGAACCGCTCATGGAATAGTCTTAACATCTATTGGGCATTGTAGCTTGGGCTTGTAGCTTTAATTTATGTCCACTGATTATTGACGTAGCTGTCCTGCAAGTCGATACAATTACATTTGTTTATTATTCCTTTAAACAAATTCATTTATCTCGCATTCTACTGGGCCGATTTTAATCAACGACGTTTCAAATTGAAGCTCTTAATTGAAGGAACAAACCCTTTCTAGTTTAGAACAGTTCCCGTTTATAGTTAATGTGTAATTTTCAACCAAATACTTAAATTGTTTATAACAAATGGACCGCTCATGGAATAGTCTTAACATCTATTGGGCATTGTAGCTTGGGCTTGTAGCTTTAATTTATGTCCACTGATCATTGACGTAGATGTCCTGCAAGTCGATACAATTACATTTGTTTATTATTCCTTTAAACAAATTCATTTATCTCGCATTCTACTGAGCCGATTTTAATCAACGACGTCTCAATTGAAGCGCTTGATTGAAGGAACTATCGCTGTCTAGTTTAGAACAGTCCCCGTTTATAGTTAATGTGTAATTTTCAACCAAATACTTAAATTGTTTATAACAAATGAACCGCTCATGGAATAGTCTTAACATCTATTGGGCATTGTAGCTTGGGCTTGTAGCTTTAATTTATGTCCACTGATCATTGACGTAGCTGTCCTGCAAGTCGATACAATTACATTTATTTATTATTCCTTTAAACAAATTCATTTATCTCGCATTCTACTGGGCCGATTTTAATCAACGACGTTTCAAATTGAAGCTCTTAATTGAAGGAACAAACCCTTTCTAGTTTAGAACAGTTCCCGTTTAAAGTTAATGTGTCATTTTCAACCAAATAATTAAATTGTTTATAACAAATGAACCGCTCATGGAATAGTCTTAACA
Source organism: Nomada lathburiana (assembly GCA_963667235.1). Lineage (NCBI taxonomy): Eukaryota > Metazoa > Arthropoda > Insecta > Hymenoptera > Apidae > Nomada > Nomada lathburiana. The sequence goes on along the minus strand of OY763897.1, from coordinate 9,270,506 downwards.
TCTATTGGGCATTGTAGCTTGGGCATGTAGCTTTAATTTATGTCCACTGATCATTGACGTAGCTGTCCTGCAAGTCCATATAAGAGTATTTGTTTATCATTTCTTTAAACAAATTCAATTATCTCGCGTTCTACTGGGCCGATTTTATTCAACGACGTCTCAAATTGAAGCGCTTGATTGAAGGAACAGTCGCTGTCTAGTTTAGAACAGTTCCCGTTTAAAGTTAATGTGTAATTTTCAACCAAATACTTAAATTGTTTATAACAAATGAACCGCTCATGGAATATTCTTAACACCTATTAGGCATTGTAGCTTGGGCTTGTAGCTTTAATTTATGTCCACCGATCATTGACGTAGCTGTCCTGCAAGTCCATATAAGAGTATTTGTTTATCATTTCTTTAAACAAATGTATTTATCTCGCGTTCTACTGGGCCGATTATAATCAACGACATCTCAAATCGAAGCTCTTGATTGAAGGAACAATCGCCTTCTTGTTTAGAACAGCTCCTGTGTATAGTTAATGTGTAATTTTCAACCATATACTTAAATTGTTTATAACAAATGAACCGCTCATGGAATAGTCTTAACATCTATTGGGCATTGTAGCTTGGGCTTGTAGCTTTAATTTATGTCCACTGATCATTGACGTAGCTGTCCTGCAAGTCCATATAAGCGTATTTGTTTATAATTTCTTAAAACAAATTCAATTATCTCGCGTTCTACTGGGCTGATTTTAATCAACGACGTCTCAAATTGAAGCGCTTGATTGAAGGAAAAATCTCTTTCTAGTTTAGAACAGTTCCCGTTTATAGTTAATGTGTAATTTTCAAACATATACTTAAATTGTTTAAAACAGGTGAGCCGCTCATGGAATATTCTTAACACCTATTGGGCATTGTAGCTTGGGCTTGTAGCTTTAATTTATGTCCACTGATCATTGATGTAGCTGTCCTGCAAGTCGATACAATTACATTTGTTTATTATTCCTTTAAACAAATTCATTTATCTCGCATTCTACTGGGCCGATTTTAATCAACGACGTTTCAAATTGAAGCTCTTAATTGAAGGAACAAACCCTTTCTAGTTTAGAACAGTTCCCGTTTAAAGTTAATGTGTCATTTTCAACCAAATAATTAAATTGTTTATAACAAATGAACCGCTCATGGAATAGTCTTAACATCTATTGGGCATTGTAGCTTGGGCTTGTAGCTTTAATTTATGTCCACTGATTATTGACGTAGCTGTCCTGCAAGTCGATACAATTACATTTGTTTATTATTCCTTTAAACAAATTCATTTATCTCGCATTCTACTGGGCCGATTTTAATCAACGACGTTTCAAATTGAAGCTCTTAATTGAAGGAACAAACCCTTTCTAGTTTAGAACAGTTCCCGTTTAAAGTTAATGTGTAATTTTCAACCAAATAATTAAATTGTTTATAACAAATGAACCGCTCATGGAATAGTCTTAACATCTATTGGGCATTGTAGCTTGGGCTTGTAGCTTTAATTTATGTCCACTGATCATTGATGTAGCTGTCCTGCAAGTCGATACAATTACATTTGTTTATTATTCCTTTAAACAAATTCATTTATCTCGCATTCTACTGGGCCGATTTTAATCAACGACGTTTCAAATTGAAGCTCTTAATTGAAGGAACAAACCCTTTCTAGTTTAGAACAGTTCCCGTTTAAAGTTAATGTGTAATTTTCAACCAAATAATTAAATTGTTTATAACAAATGAACCGCTCATGGAATAGTCTTAACATCTATTGGGCATTGTAGCTTGGGCTTGTAGCTTTAATTTATGTCCACTGATCATTGACGTAGCTGTCCTGCAAGTCGATACAATTACATTTGTTTATTATTCCTTTAAACAAATTCATTTATCTCGCATTCTACTGGGCCGATTTTAATCAACGACGTTTCAAATTGAAGCTCTTAATTGAAGGAACAAACCCTTTCTAGTTTACAACAGTTCCCGTTTAAAGTTAATGTGTAATTTTCAACCAAATAATTAAATTGTTTATAACAAATGAACCGCTCATGGAATAGTCTTAACATCTATTGGGCATTGTAGCTTGGGCTTGTAGCTTTAATTTCTGTCCACTGATCATTGACGTAGCTGTCCTGCAAGTCGATACAATTACATTTATTTATTATTCCTTTAAACAAATTCATTTATCTCGCATTCTACTGGGCCGATTTTAATCAACGACGTCTCAATTGAAGCGCTTGATTGAAGGAACAATCGCTGTCTAGTTTAGAACAGTTCGCTTGTATAGTTAATGTGTAATTGTCATACAAATACTTAAATTGTTTATACCAAATGAACCGCTCATGGAATAGTCTTAACATCTATTGGGCATTGTAGCTTGGGCATGTAGCTTTAATTTATGTCCACTGATCATTGACGTAGCTGTCCTGCAAGTCCATATAAGAGTATTTGTTTATCATTTCTTTAAACAAATTCATTTATCTCGCGTTCTACTGGGCCGATTTTAATCAACGACGTCTCAAATTGAAGTGCTTGATGACAGGAACAATCGCTGTCTAGTTTAGAACAGTACCCGTTTATAGTTAATGTGTAATTTTCAACCAAATACTTAAATTGTTTATAACAAATGGACCGCTCATGGAATAGTCTTAACATCTATTGGGCATTGTAGCTTCGGCTTGTAGCTTTAATTTATGTCCACTGATCATTGACGTAGATGTCCTGCAAGTCGATACAATTACATTTGTTTATTATTCCTTTAAACAAATTCATTTATCTCGCATTCTACTGAGCCGATTTTAATCAACGACGTCTCAATTGAAGCGCTTGATGACAGGAACAATCGCTGTCTAGTTTAGAACAGTCCCCGTTTATAGTTAATGTGTAATTTTCAACCAAATACTTAAATTGTTTATAACAAATGAACCGCTCATGGAATATTCTTAACACCTATTGGGCATTGTAGCTTGTGCTTGTAGCTTTAATTTATGTCCACTGATTATTGACGTAGCTGTCCTGCAAGTCGATACAATTACATTTGTTTATTATTCCTTTAAACAAATTCATTTATCTCGCATTCTACTGGGCCGATTTTAATCAACGACGTTTCAAATTGAAGCTCTTAATTGAAGGAACAAACCCTTTCTAGTTTAGAACAGTTCCCGTTTAAAGTTAATGTGTAATTTTCAACCAAATAATTAAATTGTTTATAACAAATGAACCGCTCATGGAATAGTCTTAACATCTATTGGGCATTGTAGCTTGGGCATGTAGCTTTAATTTATGTCCACTGATCATTGACGTAGCTGTCCTGCAAGTCCATATAAGAGTATTTGTTTATCATTTCTTTAAACAAATTCAATTATCTCGCGTTCTACTGGGCCGATTTTATTCAACGACATCTCAAATCGAAGCTCTTGATTGAAGGAACAATCGCCTTCTTGTTTAGAACAGCTCCTGTGTATAGTTAATGTGTAATTTTCAACCATATACTTAAATTGTTTATAACAAATGAACCGCTCATGGAATAGTCTTAACATCTATTGGGCATTGTAGCTTGGGCTTGTAGCTTTAATTTATGTCCACTGATCATTGACGTAGCTGTCCTGCAAGTCCATATAAGAGTATTTGTTTATCATTTCTTTAAACAAATTCAATTATCTCGCGTTCTACTGGGCCGATTTTATTCAACGACATCTCAAATCGAAGCTCTTGATTGAAGGAACAATCGCCTTCTTGTTTAGAACAGCTCCTGTGTATAGTTAATGTGTAATTTTCAACCATATACTTAAATTGTTTAAAACAGGTGAACCGCTCATGGAATATTCTTAACACCTATTGGGCATTGTAGCTTGGGCTTGTAGCTTTAATTTATGTCCACTGATCATTGATGTAGCTGTCCTGCAAGTCGATACAATTACATTTGTTTATTATTCCTTTAAACAAATTCATTTATCTCGCATTCTACTGGGCCGATTTTAATCAACGACGTTTCAAATTGAAGCTCTTAATTGAAGGAACAAACCCTTTCTAGTTTAGAACAGTTCCCGTTTAAAGTTAATGTGTAATTTTCAACCAAATAATTAAATTGTTTATAACAAATGAACCGCTCATGGAATATTCTTAACACCTATTGGGCATTGTAGCTTGGGCTTGTAGCTTTAATTTATGTCCACTGATCATTGACGTAGCTGTCCTGCAAGTCGATACAATTACATTTGTTTATTATTCCTTTAAACAAATTCATTTATCTCGCATTCTACTGGGCCGATTTTAATCAACGACGTTTCAAATTGAAGCTCTTAATTGAAGGAACAAACCCTTTCTAGTTTAGAACAGTCCCCGTTTAAAGTTAATGTGTAATTTTCAACCATATACTTAAATTGTTTAAAACAGGTGAACCGCTCATGGAATATTCTTAACACCTATTGGGCATTGTAGCTTGGGCTTGTAGCTTTAATTTATGTCCACTGATCATTGACGTAGCTGTCCTGCAAGTCGATACAATTACATTTGTTTATTATTCCTTTAAACAAATTCATTTATCTCGCATTCTACTGGGCCGATTTTAATCAACGACGTTTCAAATTGAAGCTCTTAATTGAAGGAACAAACCCTTTCTAGTTTAGAACAGTCCCCGTTTAAAGTTAATGTGTAATTTTCAACCATATACTTAAATTGTTTAAAACAGGTGAACCGCTCATGGAATATTCTTAACACCTATTGGGCATTGTAGCTTGGGCTTGTAGCTTTAATTTATGTCCACTGATCATTGACGTAGCTGTCCTGCAAGTCGATACAATTACATTTGTTTATTATTCCTTTAAACAAATTCATTTATCTCGCATTCTACTGGGCCGATTTTAATCAACGACGTTTCAAATTGAAGCTCTTAATTGAAGGAACAAACCCTTTCTAGTTTAGAACAGTCCCCGTTTATAGTTAATGTGTAATTTTCAACCAAATACTTAAATTGTTTATAACAAATGGACCGCTCATGGAATAGTCTTAACATCTATTGGGCATTGTAGCTTGGGCTTGTAGCTTTAATTTATGTCCACTGATCATTGACGTAGATCTCCTGCAAGTCCATATAAGAGTATTTGTTTATCATTTCTTTAAACAAATTCAATTATCTCGCGTTCTACTGGGGCGATTTTATTCAACGACGTCTCAAATTGAAGCGCTTGATTGAAGGAACAATCGCTGTCTAGTTTAGAACAGTTCGCTTGTATAGTTAATGTGTAATTGTCATACAAATACTTAAATTGTTTATACCAAATGAACCGCTCATGGAATAGTCTTAACATCTATTGGGCATTGTAGCTTGGGCATGTAGCTTTAATTTATGTCCACTGATCATTGACGTAGCTGTCCTGCAAGTCCATATAAGAGTATTTGTTTATCATTTCTTTAAACAAATTCAATTATCTCGCGTTCTACTGGGCCGATTTTATTCAACGACGTCTCAAATTGAAGCGCTTGATTGAAGGAACAATCGCTGTCTAGTTTAGAACAGTTCGCTTGTATAGTTAATGTGTAATTGTCATACAAATACTTAAATTGTTTATACCAAATGAACCGCTCATGGAATATTCTTAACACCTATTGGGCATTGTAGCTTGGGCTCGTAGCTTTAATTTATGTCCACTGATCATTGACGTAGATGTCCTGCAAGTCCATATAAGAGTATTTGTTTATCATTTCTTTAAACAAATTCATTTATCTCGCGTTCTACTGGGCCGATTTTAATCAACGACGTCTCAAATTGAAGTGCTTGATGACAGGAACAATCGCTGTCTAGTTTAGAACAGTACCCGTTTATAGTTAATGTGTAATTTTCAACCAAATACTTAAATTGTTTATAACAAATGGACCGCTCATGGAATAGTCTTAACATCTATTGGGCATTGTAGCTTGGGCTTGTAGCTTTAATTTATGTCCACTGATCATTGACGTAGATCTCCTGCAAGTCCATATAAGAGTATTTGTTTATCATTTCTTTAAACAAATTCAATTATCTCGCGTTCTACTGGGGCGATTTTATTCAACGACGTCTCAAATTGAAGCGCTTGATTGAAGGAACAATCGCTGTCTAGTTTAGAACAGTTCGCTTGTATAGTTAATGTGTAATTGTCATACAAATACTTAAATTGTTTATACCAAATGAACCGCTCATGGAATAGTCTTAACATCTATTGGGCATTGTAGCTTGGGCATGTAGCTTTAATTTATGTCCACTGATCATTGACGTAGCTGTCCTGCAAGTCCATATAAGAGTATTTGTTTATCATTTCTTTAAACAAATTCATTTATCTCGCGTTCTACTGGGCCGATTTTAATCAACGACGTCTCAAATTGAAGTGCTTGATGACAGGAACAATCGCTGTCTAGTTTAGAACAGTACCCGTTTATAGTTAATGTGTAATTTTCAACCAAATACTTAAATTGTTTATAACAAATGGACCGCTCATGGAATAGTCTTAACATCTATTGGGCATTGTAGCTTGGGCTTGTAGCTTTAATTTATGTCCACTGATCATTGACGTAGATGTCCTGCAAGTCGATACAATTACATTTGTTTATTATTCCTTTAAACAAATTCATTTATCTCGCATTCTACTGAGCCGATTTTAATCAACGACGTCTCAATTGAAGCGCTTGATGACAGGAACAATCGCTGTCTAGTTTAGAACAGTCCCCGTTTATAGTTAATGTGTAATTTTCAACCAAATACTTAAATTGTTTATAACAAATGAACCGCTCATGGAATATTCTTAACACCTATTGGGCATTGTAGCTTGGGCTTGTAGCTTTAATTTATGTCCACTGATTATTGACGTAGCTGTCCTGCAAGTCGATACAATTACATTTGTTTATTATTCCTTTAAACAAATTCATTTATCTCGCATTCTACTGGGCCGATTTTAATCAACGACGTTTCAAATTGAAGCTCTTAATTGAAGGAACAAACCCTTTCTAGTTTAGAACAGTTCCCGTTTAAAGTTAATGTGTAATTTTCAACCAAATAATTAAATTGTTTATAACAAATGAACCGCTCATGGAATAGTCTTAACATCTATTGGGCATTGTAGCTTGGGCATGTAGCTTTAATTTATGTCCACTGATCATTGACGTAGCTGTCCTGCAAGTCCATATAAGAGTATTTGTTTATCATTTCTTTAAACAAATTCATTCATCTCGCGTTCTACTGGGCCGATTTTAATCAACGACGTCTCAAATTGAAGTGCTTGATGACAGGAACAATCGCTGTCTAGTTTAGAACAGTACCCGTTTATAGTTAATGTGTAATTTTCAACCAAATACTTAAATTGTTTATAACAAATGGACCGCTCATGGAATAGTCTTAACATCTATTGGGCATTGTAGCTTGGGCTTGTAGCTTTAATTTATGTCCACTGATCATTGACGTAGCTGTCCTGCAAGTCGATACAATTACATTTGTTTATTATTCCTTTAAACAAATTCATTTATCTCGCATTCTACTGAGCCGATTTTAATCAACGACGTCTCAATTGAAGCGCTTGATGACAGGAACAATCGCTGTCTAGTTTAGAACAGTCCCCGTTTATAGTTAATGTGTAATTTTCAACCAAATACTTAAATTGTTTATAACAAATGAACCGCTCATGGAATATTCTTAACACCTATTGGGCATTGTAGCTTGGGCTTGTAGCTTTAATTTATGTCCACTGATTATTGACGTAGCTGTCCTGCAAGTCGATACAATTACATTTGTTTATTATTCCTTTAAACAAATTCATTTATCTCGCATTCTACTGGGCCGATTTTAATCAACGACGTTTCAAATTGAAGCTCTTAATTGAAGGAACAAACCCTTTCTAGTTTAGAACAGTTCCCGTTTAAAGTTAATGTGTAATTTTCAACCAAATAATTAAATTGTTTATAACAAATGAACCGCTCATGGAATAGTCTTAACATCTATTGGGCATTGTAGCTTGGGCATGTAGCTTTAATTTATGTCCACTGATCATTGACGTAGCTGTCCTGCAAGTCCATATAAGAGTATTTGTTTATCATTTCTTTAAACAAATTCAATTATCTCGCGTTCTACTGGGCCGATTTTATTCAACGACATCTCAAATCGAAGCTCTTGATTGAAGGAACAATCGCCTTCTTGTTTAGAACAGCTCCTGTGTATAGTTAATGTGTAATTTTCAACCATATACTTAAATTGTTTAAAACAGGTGAACCGCTCATGGAATATTCTTAACACCTATTGGGCATTGTAGCTTGGGCTTGTAGCTTTAATTTATGTCCACTGATCATTGACGTAGCTGTCCTGCAAGTCGATACAATTACATTTGTTTATTATTCCTTTAAACAAATTCATTTATCTCGCATTCTACTGGGCCGATTTTAATCAACGACGTTTCAAATTGAAGCTCTTAATTGAAGGAACAAACCCTTTCTAGTTTAGAACAGTCCCCGTTTAAAGTTAATGTGTAATTTTCAACCATATACTTACATTGTTTAAAACAGGTGAACCGCTCATGGAATATTCTTAACACCTATTGGGCATTGTAGCTTGGGCTTGTAGCTTTAATTTATGTCCACTGATCATTGACGTAGCTGTCCTGCAAGTCGATACAATTACATTTGTTTATTATTCCTTTAAACAAATTCATTTATCTCGCATTCTACTGGGCCGATTTTAATCAACGACGTTTCAAATTGAAGCTCTTAATTGAAGGAACAAACCCTTTCTAGTTTAGAACAGTCCCCGTTTAAAGTTAATGTGTAATTTTCAACCATATACTTAAATTGTTTAAAACAGGTGAACCGCTCATGGAATATTCTTAACACCTATTGGGCATTGTAGCTTGGGCTTGTAGCTTTAATTTATGTCCACTGATCATTGACGTAGCTGTCCTGCAAGTCGATACAATTACATTTGTTTATTATTCCTTTAAACAAATTCATTTATCTCGCATTCTACTGGGCCGATTTTAATCAACGACGTTTCAAATTGAAGCTCTTAATTGAAGGAACAAACCCTTTCTAGTTTAGAACAGTCCCCGTTTATAGTTAATGTGTAATTTTCAACCAAATACTTAAATTGTTTATAACAAATGGACCGCTCATGGAATAGTCTTAACATCTATTGGGCATTGTAGCTTGGGCTTGTAGCTTTAATTTATGTCCACTGATCATTGACGTAGATCTCCTGCAAGTCCATATAAGAGTATTTGTTTATCATTTCTTTAAACAAATTCAATTATCTCGCGTTCTACTGGGGCGATTTTATTCAACGACGTCTCAAATTGAAGCGCTTGATTGAAGGAACAATCGCTGTCTAGTTTAGAACAGTTCGCTTGTATAGTTAATGTGTAATTGTCATACAAATACTTAAATTGTTTATACCAAATGAACCGCTCATGGAATAGTCTTAACATCTATTGGGCATTGTAGCTTGGGCATGTAGCTTTAATTTATGTCCACTGATCATTGACGTAGCTGTCCTGCAAGTCCATATAAGAGTATTTGTTTATCATTTCTTTAAACAAATTCAATTATCTCGCGTTCTACTGGGCCGATTTTATTCAACGACGTCTCAAATTGAAGCGCTTGATTGAAGGAACAATCGCTGTCTAGTTTAGAATAGTTCGCTTGTATAGTTAATGTGTAATTGTCATACAAATACTTAAATTGTTTATACCAAATGAACCGCTCATGGAATATTCTTAACACCTATTGGGCATTGTAGCTTGGGCTCGTAGCTTTAATTTATGTCCACTGATCATTGACGTAGATGTCCTGCAAGTCGATACAATTACATTTGTTTATTATTCCTTTAAACAAATTCATTTATCTCGCATTCTACTGAGCCGATTTTAATCAACGACGTCTCAATTGAAGCGCTTGATGACAGAAACAATCGCTGTCTAGTTTAGAACAGTACCCGTTTATAGTTAATGTGTAATTTTCAACCAAATACTTAAATTGTTTATAACAAATGAACCGCTCATGGAATATTCTTAACACCTATTGGGCATTGTAGCTTGGGCTTGTAGCTTTAATTTATGTCCACTGATCATTGACGTAGCTGTCCTGCAAGTCGATACAATTACATTTATTTATTATTCCTTTAAACAAATTTATTTATCTCGCATTCTACTGGGCTGATTTTAATCAACGACGTCTCAAATTGAAGCGCTTGATTGAAGGAAAAATCTCTTTCTAGTTTAGAACAGTTCCCGTTTATAGTTAATGTGTAATTTTCAAACATATACTTAAATTGTTTAAAACAAGTGAACCGCTCATGGAATATTCTTAACACCTATTCGAGATTGTAGCTTTTGCTTGTAGCTTTAATTTATGTCCACTGATCATTGATGTAGCTGTCCTGCAAGTCGATACAATTTCATTTGTTTAGTATTCCTTTAAACAAATTCATTTATCTCGCGTTCTACTGGGCCGATTATAATCAACGACATCTCAAATTGAAGCTCTTGATTGAAGGAACAATCGGCTTCTTGTTTAGAACAGGTCCCGTGTATAGTTAATGTGTAATTTTCAACCAAATAATTAAATTGTTTATAACAAATGAACCGCTCATGGAATAGTCTTAACATCTATTGGGCATTGTAGCTTGGGCTTGTAGCTTTAATTTATGTCCACTGATCATTGACGTAGCTGTCCTGCAAGTCGATACAATTACATTTGTTTATTATTCCTTTAAACAAATTCATTTATCTCGCATTCTACTGGGCCGATTTTAATCAACGACGTTTCAAATTGAAGCTCTTAATTGAAGGAACAAACCCTTTCTAGTTTAGAACAGTTCCCGTTTAAAGTTATTGTGTAATTTTCAACCAAATAATTAAATTGTTTATAACAAATGAACCGCTCATGGAATAGTCTTAACATCTATTGGGCATTGTAGCTTGGGCATGTAGCTTTAATTTATGTCCACTGATTATTGACGTAGCTGTCCTGCAAGTCCATATAGGAGTATTTGTTTATCATTTCTATAAACAAATTCAATTATCTCGCGTTCTACTGGGCCGATTTTATTCAACGACGTCTCAAATTGAAGCGCTTGATTGAGGGAACAATCGCTGTCTAGTTTAGAACAGTTCGCTTGTATAGTTAATGTGTAATTGTCATACAAATACTTAAATTGTTTATACCAAATGAACCGCTCATGGAATATTCTTAACACCTATTGGGCATTGTAGCTTGGGCTTGTAGTTTTAATTTATGTCCACTGATCATTGACGTAGCTGTCCTGCAAGTCCATATAAGAGTATTTGTTTATCATTTCTTTAAACAAATTCAATTATCTCGCGTTCTACTGTGCCGATTTTTATCAACGACGGCTCAAATTAAAGAGCTCAATTCAAGGAAACATCTGTTCCTGTTTTTGAATGACCCTCACATAGTAATAGTAATATTATCCTTTATTTCGGGCTCGCAGGAGTGAAAGGTGTGGGTAGTGGGTACATGTAACCTATCTTTGCAATACTATCTTAACTCTTGCACTCTCACCGTCTGCTTCGTTCGTTGTTTTAAAACCTTCTCTACCTTACTTATTACACTATTCTTATCCCGTTATTACACATGTATTATACATCTTGCTTTGTCATCCCTGTTTCATTTCAAATTCCAAAGTTATTTTTATATCGTATTATATCTTTTTCCGTAGGTTCTGTTAACATTCGAAATTTTTGTCAGCACAGGTCACATCTTTTATTCCTTTCCTTCCTCGAATATTTCTTCATCCTTTAATGCTTTCGCATCCTACCTACATTATTAATTGCTGTTTATATCGTGCTCCGTTCTTACTCAGGTACTTTAGTAGTGTTGCCGTTCTATTATATTTAAGTCTTTCATTATATCTTGCTTCTTTCAATTTTCTGTCTCATTCCTGCCTTTGCATTTCATAGTCTCTTCTTTTAAGTCTCTTCATTAATTCCTTTATTTCTGCTCTTGTCAAATTCGCTCTTACCAGACCCGTTCCATTCCTTTTTAGATAATACTAGTTCTCTTATTGGTCTGGTTTGGCCGTCCCTTCTTTCCTTGTCTTGCAAATATCCCCTAACATTTTGTCTCTTTCCTGCTACATACTTACTAATATGTTTTTTGTGTCTGCAGGTTTCGCAGGCAAAGAGTAAGGAGCATTGACCGGCCTTCTCATCGTGCACAAAACCAAGAAAGAAGAAAGAATAACTCTTGCCAACATACTTTAGTTATAGTAGATTGATTTATAAAAATAGTTTGTAACTATTCGCGCATTAGATTAATTTAGAACAATTGTGTAATGAACTGTTATGTATATGTATTATATCTTTTATTTTATATTCAGATTATTCGGTAGATCTTGTATAAACTGTAATATTACTTATATTACGATTATAAGTTCTACTGAATGTGCTAAATATAAAATGAAAGATACAATAAACAATTTACATATGCACAAGTTACACAATTGCTGTAATTTATTTTATTAAATCTACATACAAACTATGTAAATTGGCAATGTAAGTTTTATCTATAAGATGTGTTGTAAATAGATATAAAGGAATAGTTCATAAGTATTAGATTGTAAGTTTAAAAAGCAACATTTTTGTAACTTGTATCTTCATTAATTAATTTGAATAAATCTTCAATGAAAGAAATTCTACTTCTCTTTTTATTTTAACACGATAACTATCCTTGAAAAGACCGAACTCCACTTCCTTAAACAAGTACTACCGTGCAGGAACTTTAAATGCAAAGTTCACAAGCGGAGTACTTGTCAAAATAGACCTGAGCATTATTAAACTTCTCATTAATTCTCCTGGAATTAATACAACGTCTTGATGAGAGCCCCCGAAAATCGATTCCGAGCACTTAAATTTCTGGGTTTCTGGGAAAAATATCTGCTGAAAATCGTGGATTTGTATCAGGAGAATATGATGTGCGAGGAGGTATCCGACCCAGCCAATTCTTGGAAATGACGTCACGTTCCAGGAATTTCCGAGCGCTAAATTTCTGAGTTTCTGGCAAAAATATCTCGCTAAAAATCGTGGATTTGTATCAGGAGAATATGATATGCGAGGAGGTATCCGACTTAGCCAATTCTTGGAAATGACGTCACGTTCCAGGAATTTCCGAGCGCTAAATTTCTGAGTTTCTGGCAAAAATATCTCGTTGAAAATCGTGGATTTGTATCAGGAGAATATGATATGCGAGGAGGTATCCGACTCAGCCAATTCTTGGAAATGACGTCACGTTCCAGGAATTTCCGAGCGCTAAATTTCTGAGTTTCTGGCAAAAATATCTCGCTGAAAATCGTGGATTTGTATCAGGAGAATATGATATGCGAGGAGGTATCCGACTCAGCCAATTCTTGGAAATGACGTCACGTTCCAGGAATTTCCGAGCGCTAAATTTCTGAGTTTCTGGCAAAAATATCTCGCTGAAAATCGTGGATTTGTATCAGGAGAATATGATATGCGAGGAGGTATCCGACTTAGCCAATTCTTGGAAATGACGTCACGTTCCAGGAATTTCCGAGCGCTAAATTTCTGAGTTTCTGGCAAAAATATCTCGTTGAAAATCGTGGATTTGTATCAGGAGAATATGATATGCGAGGAGGTCTTCGATCGCAGAAATTCTCAGAAATGACGTCACGTTCCAGGAATTTCGGAGCGCTTAAATTTCTGGACATCTGCCTACCAATTTTGCAAGAAGTGAAGACTTAGAAGTTGCTGCTTCCAAATTTAATAACGTATAGGGCCATTTTTACAAGTTTCTCGCTTTAGGACTTTGCATTTAAAGTCCGTCCACGGTACTTTTTGTTTAAGGAAGTGGATTTAGGTCTTTTCAAGGATTGTGAACGTGTGAAAATAAAAAGAGCAGTAGAATTCTTTTCATTGAAGATTTATTTGAATTAATTAATGAAGATACAAGTTACAAACATGTTGCACTTCAAATTTACAAGCTAATCCTTATGAACTATTCTTTTATATCTATTTACAATACATCGTACAACTAAATCTTGCATCAATTCTAAATTAACATTTGTGTAATATGAGGAATAATATAAACATAAATAATCTAATACTTATAAACTATTCTTTGAAGTTAATTTACAATATATCCTACAGATAAAACTTATATTAAAGTATACGTACTTTATACGCTGAAGCTTATTTTACATTACAACAATTGTGTAACTTGAGCATATGTAAAGTATTTATTATATCTTGCATTGTATACTTAGCGCATTCAGTAGAACTTGTATTAAAAGTAATTAAAGTATATACAAGGTCTACTGGATATGCTGAATATAAAATAAAATATATACTAGGTATGCCATTACAGTTAATTACACAATTGTTCTAAATTAAACTAACGGGCTAATAGTTACAAGGTATTTTTATAAACTAATTGACTATAACTAAAGTCTGTGGCAAGAGTTATTCTTTCTTCTTTCTTGCTTTTGTGCACGATGAGAAGTGCCGGTCAATGTTCCTTACTCTTTCCCTGCGCACAGAAAAAAGTATATTAGTAAGTATGTAGCAGGAGAGAGAAGAAATGTTATGGGATATATAGAGGAAAAAGAAAGAACGGAGGGCCAAGAAGCACAAGAGGAAAAGAGGTTTATTTGAAAAGGAGTGGATCGAGGGCTGGAGGGTCGTTCTAAAATAGGAACAGATCGTTCCTCGAATCGAGACATTCAATTTAAGTCGTCGTTGAATAAAATCGGCCCAGGATAACGCGAGATAATTGAATTTGTTGAAAGAAATTATAAACACATACTCTTATATGGACTTGCAAGACAGCTACGTCAATGATCAGTAGACATAAATTAAAGCTACAAGCCCAAGTTACAATGCCCAATAGATGTTAAGACTATTCCATGAGCGGTTCATTTGTTATAAACAATTTAAGTATTTGGTTGAAAATTACACATTAACTATACACGGGACCTGTTCTAAACAAGAAGCCGATTGTTCCTTCAATCAAGAGCTTCAATTTGAGATGTCGTTGATTATAATCGGCCCAGTAGAACGCGAGATAAATGAATTTGTTTAAAGGAATAATAAACAAATGAAATTGTATCGACTTGCAGGACAGCTACATCAATGATCAGTGGACATAAATTAAAGCTACAAGCAAAAGCTACAATCTCGAATAGGTGTTAAGAATATTCCATGAGCGGTTCACTTGTTTTAAACAATTTAAGTATATGTTTGAAAATTACACATTAACTATAAACGGGAACTGTTCTAAACTAGAAAGAGATTTTTCCTTCAATCAAGCGCTTCAATTTGAGACGTCGTTGAATAAAATCGGCCCAGTAGAACGCGAGATAATTGAATTTGTTTAAAGAAATGATAAACAAATACTCTTATATGGACTTGCAGGACAGCTACGTCAATGATCAGTGGACATAAATTAAAGCTACGAGCCCAAGCTACAATGCCCAATAGGTGTTAAGAATATTCCATGAGCGGTTCATTTGGTATAAACAATTTAAGTATTTGTATGACAATTACACATTAACTATACAAGCGAACTGTTCTAAACTAGACAGCGATTGTTCCTTCAATCAAGCGCTTCAATTTGAGACGTCGTTGAATAAAATAGGCCCAGTAGAACGCGAGATAATTGAATTTGTTTAAAGAAATGATAAACAAATACTCTTATATGGACTTGCAGGACAGCTACGTCAATGATCAGTGGACATAAATTAAAGCTACATGCCCAAGCTACAATGCCCAATAGATGTTAAGACTATTCCATGAGCGGTTCATTTGGTATAAACAATTTAAGTATTTGTATGACAATTACACAATAACTATACAAGCGAACTGTTCTAAACTAGACAGCGATTGTTCCTTCAATCAAGCGCTTCAATTGAGACGTCGTTGATTAAAATCGGCCCAGTAGAATGCAAGATAAATGAATTTGTTTAAAGGAATAATAAACAAATGTAATTGTATCGACTTGCAGGAGAGCTACATCAATGATCAGTGGACATAAATTCAAGCTACAAGCAAAAGCTACAATCTCGAATAGGTGTTAAGAATATTCCATGAGCGGTTCACTTGTTTTAAACAATTTCAGTATATGTTTGAAAATTACACATTAACTATAAACGGGAACTGTTCTAAACTAGAAAGAGATTTTTCCTTCAATCAAGCGATTCAATTTGAGACGTCGTTGATTAAAATCGGCCCAGTAGAACGCGAGATAATTGAATTTGTTTAAAGAAATTATAAACAAATACGCTTATATGGACTTGCAGGACAGCTACGTCAATGATCAGTGGGCATAAATTAAAGCAAAGAGCCCAAGCTACAATGCCCAATAGGTGTTAAGAATATTCCATGAGCGGTTCATTTGTTATAAACAATTTAAGTATATGGTTGAAAATTACACATTAACTATACACGGGAACTGTTCTAAACAAGAAGGCGATTGTTCCTTCAATCAATAGCTTCAATTTGAGATGTCGTTGATTATAATAGGCCCAGTAGAACGCGAGATAATTGAATTTGTTTAAAGAAATTATAAACAAATACGCTTATATGGACTTGCAGGACAGCTACGTCAATGATCAGTGGGCATAAATTAAAGCAAAGAGCCCAAGCTACAATGCCCAATAGGTGTTAAGAATATTCCATGAGCGGTTCATTTGTTATAAACAATTTAAGTATATGGTTGAAAATTACACATTAACTATACACGGGAACTGTTCTAAACAAGAAGGCGATTGTTCCTTCAATCAATAGCTTCAATTTGAGATGTCGTTGATTATAATAGGCCGAGTAGAACGTGAGATAATTGAATTTGTTTAAAGAAATGATAAACAAATACTCTTATATGGACTTGCAGGACAGCTACGTCAATGATCAGTGGACATAAATTAAAGCTACAAGCCCAAGCTACAATGCCCAATAGGTGTTAAGACTATTCAATGAGCGGTTCATTTGTTATAAACAATTTAAGTATTTGGTTGAAAATTACACATTAACTATAAACGGGGACTGTTCTAAACTAGACAGCGATAGTTCCTTCAATCAAGCGCTTCAATTGAGACGTCGTTGATTAAAATTGGCCCAGTAGAATGCGAGATAAATGAATTTGTTTAAAGGAATAATAAACCAATGTAATTGTATCGACTTGCAGGACAGCTACGTCAATGATCAGTGGACATAAATTAAAGCTACAAGCCCAAGCTACAATGCCCAATAGATGTTAAGACTATTCCATGAGCGGTTCATTTGTTATAAACAATTTAATTATTTGGTTGAAAATTACACATTAACTTTAAACGGGAACTGTTCTAAACTAGAAAGGGTTTGTTCCTTCAATTAAGAGCTTCAATTTGAAACGTCGTTGATTAAAATCGGCCCAGTAGAATGCGAGATAAATGAATTTGTTTAAAGGAATAATAAACAAATGCTATTGTATCGACTTGCAGGACAGCTACATCAATGATCAGTGGACATAAATTAAAGCTACAAGCAAAAGCTACAATCTCGAATAGGTGTTAAGAATATTCCATGAGCGGTTCACTTGTTTTAAACAATTTAAGAATATGTTTGAAAATTACACATTAACTATACACGCAAACTGTTCTAAACTAGAAACAGATTGTTCCTTCAATCAAGCGCTTCAATTTGAGACGTCGTTGAATAAAATCGGCCCAGTAGAACGCGAGATAATTGAATTTGTTTATAGAAATGATAAACAAATACTCTTATATGGACTTGCAGGACAGCTACGTCAATGATCAGTGGACATAAAGTAAAGCTACAAGCCCAAGCTACAATGCCCAATAGGTGTTAAGACTATTCAATGAGCGGTTCATTTGTTATAAACAATTTAAGTATTTGGTTGAAAATTACACATTAACTATAAACGGGAACTGTTCTAAACTAGAAAGGGTTTGTTCCTTCAATTAAGAGCTTCAATTTGAAACGTCGTTGATTAAAATCGGCCCAGTAGAATGCGAGATAAATGAATTTGTTTAAAGGAATAATAAACAAATACTCTTATATGGACTTGCAGGACAGCTACGTCAATGATCAGTGGACATAAATTAAAGCTACAAGCCCAAGCTACAATGCCCAATAGGTGTTAAGAATATTCCATGAGCGGTTCATTTGTTATAAACAATTTAAGTATTTGGTTGAAAATTACACATTAACTATAAACGGGTACTGTTCTAAACTAGACAGCGATTGTTCCTGTCATCAAGCGCTTCAATTGAGACGTCGTTGATTAAAATCGGCTCAGTAGAATGCGAGATAAATGAATTTGTTTAAAGGAATAATAAACAAATGTAATTGTATCGACTTGCAGGACAGCTACGCCAATGATCAGTGGACATAAATTAAAGCTACAAGCCCAAGCTACAATGCCCAATAGGTGTTAAGAATATTCCATGAGCGGTTCATTTGTTATAAACAATTTAAGTATTTGGTTGAAAATTACACATTAACTATAAACGGGTACTGTTCTAAACTAGACAGCGATTGTTCCTTCAATCAAGCGCTTCAATTGAGACGTCGTTGATTAAAATCGGCCCAGTAGAATGCGAGATAAATGAATTTGTTTAAAGGAATGATAAACAAATACTCTTATATGGACTTGCAGGACAGCTACGTCAATGATCAGTGGACATAAATTAAAGCTACATGCCCAAGCTACAATGCCCAATAGATGTTAAGACTATTCCATGAGCGGTTCATTTGGTATAAACAATTTAAGTATTTGTATGACAATTACACATTAACTATACACGCAAACTGATCTCAACTAGAAAGGCATTGTTCCTTGAATCGAGAGCTTCAATTTGAGACGTTGTTGAGTAAAATAGGCCCAGCAGAAGCCGAGATAATTGAATTTGTTTAAAGACATTATAAACAAATGCGATTACTGCCACTTCCTGAGGACATAAATTAAAGCCAGAGGCATAGGCTACCATCCCCGATAGGTGTGATCATTATTCCAGGAGCAGTTCATTTGTTATCAACAATTAAACAGTTGAAATTGTTATTACGGCCAACTGCATATAGTTACAGCAACGGGGTATTTTTGCTGTGTAGCTTAATCTCTTCCTTTTCATTTGAGACCCCGTAGATTAAAAAACAAGCGGCAAGAGCCGAGATAATTGAGACGACCCGGAGTGCATTACAATTATCTCACGTTCTACTACTAGATTAGACAAACTGGAAGTAATTAGTAAAGCATTATAAAAATCTTAAACTCACAAATGGGATCGACGGGGCTGGCTCTTTAATTTTATAGTTTCCAGTCGTGCCTATGATACCGTGAATCTGTAACAATCTCGTGCATTGGATTAGTAACGTCCAGAGGCTGGACACTCAAGTAATGGTTTGAATCAAGGAGGGGTGAAATTTATGGGGAGGCAAGTAACGAAAGTGACTGCTACCGAGTAGCCCGCGAGCCCTCGGCCCAGAGTCTGAACAGTCAAGCGACTTAAATCAACACCAGTTGATTCAACACCAATTTGATACCGAGCCGCAGCTATCATTGAGTTGCGGATATGCAACACCGAGACCACGATTCCAGATTATGACTCATATGTTTTCTGCCACCCCAAGGTGTGCTTGGCGTGGTCTGACTCGTCAGGCATTCCTGCTCGGCGGGTCACCTGTCCAGAACCACAATCACAGCCCCACACAACGCTCCCCGCTGACAGTGCAACCCAAATACCGCCACAGGTGCCAACAGCGCCTTTCCATCGGTCCTCCGAGCCGAGAACGGAAAAGGGAATGAGAAGGAAATGGGAAGGGAATTCGCAGTCAATTCGCTCGAATTATTTTCCACATAATTGCCAAACGTCTCTTAAACGTTTAATAATTATACAATAAATAATTGATTGCCCAGGTCTCACCACGTGGAGGTTACTGCGAATGGAGACCCACCCTAACCACGGCCCTTCCACCCTCCAATTACGCGAAAACTAATTGTAATATAACTTGTGAGAAAGAAAAATCTCCTATTATTGTCAATTTGTAGAACGATCATTAATTGATCGCAGTACAAGTATGACAACAAGAGGAGCACTTGGAAAATTAACGACCGAAAGCTAAATTGAATATCAGAAGTAAACCTGAAAGAAAATCTGCAAGAAAATTCAATTTCCTGGAATAAAAATTTTTCTTAAAAAATATATCCTATGATCTTAAAACTATACAACGAAATATTATTGCAGTGGTGAACACTACTGTCTTAAAAACTAAGACACAGCTTAAAAATGAATCCTCCGTTCTTAAATACTAGATTAGATTCAAATGCGCCCTGCCTGACTAAACATCTAACTTAAAACTAGTATGACCCTACCTAGTCTAACATCTAAGAGTTCAATTAAAAGAATAATTTCAGTAATATCCTACCTACGTAGGAATGTAAATGATACTTTACCATACTCATATGGGTATGAGTATGCATATACTTAATTCCTCCGCAATTAGCCAATATTAATTTCGTGGTCCATGACTTCCTAGAATAGACAGAAACTCAAACCAAAAAATTGCAGCAACTGCCAACAATTTTTGGTTTCAAAACCCTGCCTAATTAAAAGTTTAATCATTTTAATTCGTGTGAAACCTGCCTGTATAAAGATCTAAGATTGTGTATTCAAACAAAATCCTGCCTACATAAGGAGCTAAAAAGCATTGTTCGATTTATAATTAATTGTCTGACCTGAAATTAGTTAAAAGAGCAGGGGTGGGGTGAGGGTGTGGTCATATTATACTTATTTTCATGAATCCTCTTCTTTTCAATGCTTCTGAAACAAACACAGACTCAAAATAATTAGTAAAGTTTTATAAAAATTAATACTTAATCTCTCAGATGGACGAGGCCGGCTCTTTAATTTTATAGTTTCGAATCGTGTCCTTGATAATATTTCTGGATCTGTTTTGTATATATTCCACTTTTGAGCTTCTGGCGTATGTACTTGCATTTGTATAATATATCATATTTGGGTTCATCTGTGAATCTGTAACAATCTGATGCATTGAATTAGTAACATCCCCAAGCCCCTCCATTTTATATTGAAATGAAGCTGCTTTTAATTCGTAATATCCGAATTTTAGCGAAGATAATAAATCCCAATTGATATGAAAAATGCAGCTACTTTTAAATAACAATGGGTAATTGGATGTCGGCTAAGGTGATATATTATTTTCTACTTTCTAGATCAAGCTGGATGGTGGTATCCATTTCATCAAAAACTCAAAATTGAAGTAGTCACATTTCACTACAATTGATTCTAGTTTGCTTCTACGAAGAAGCGACAAACGATTATTCGGAAGCAATATATCAAACTTCCACTATCACCATGCCGAGGCCCAACTACAGCCAAGAACATTTTTCGCGCAAGGATTTTTTATTCAACATTTACGGATATCGCGAGTGAATTTCAATTTCTACGAAGCAAGCACGAAAAGCTATAAAAATTGACTCTACTAAAACAAAAAGATGAGAATAAAATTGCCACGATTAAGAGAAAATATTTAGAAGTTAAACTCCAATAATGAACAGTCACTAGTATTGTCTCTAATTGAATTCCACTATCTCAAGTTACTATAAAATCAAAAATTCTACAAATTATTTTTTTCATTCATTTCTTTTCTTTTTCGTTTTTTTTTTTTTCTTTCATTTCATTTCTTTTTTTTCTTTATTTGAATTTCGTTCACGCAGTAGTTTACTACTATGTGTGCAAATTTTTAGCAGTATTTCCATCAACAGACATTCTGGGTAGAACAGTTATTGTTATTAATAAAAAAAAATAAAAAAAAAAGACAAATATAAAACACTGAAAAGAAAAATTACACCATATACAACAAGAATTGCCAAAGAATTGGTCAGCCATGATCTTTGGCTGACGATGATGTGCCACCCCCCAGGGTGGCACAGGAACAGGCTTCCAATTGGAAGCAGTTGGGGACTGGTATTCCCAACTCTAATTAAAAACGCGATCTTTAATCAACGCAACGCTAACTAGAACTCGCGATACAATCATTTCGCAACACTATTTATTAAGGCTGATAGAAAGCAAACAGGAAATTATTTGTAATATCAAAAAGCAATGTAATTGAAGATCCTCTGAAAAGTTAGCTGAAGGCTCAAGACGCGAAAATAATTTCCGCAACACTAGAAACTTTGTCATACGTAAAATATATTATAAAATACTACAATTCAACTAACAATAAGAACAGCAAAATTGCAAGAACAATCGCGACATCGTTGCGCAACGCTAAATCAAACGCAATTTTCATTTGGTCGCATCTCTAATTAAAAGGCGCGTGGCATTTAACGCAACTCTAAAGCAACGCGATATTTTTGGGAGGGCTGTATCGTTGGGCCGGTATGTGCATCGGCCAAGTACAAATAAAAATTCTACAAATGAAAATGCAAGCACAGTAACAAAGTAGTAACAAAGAATGATTCACCATTCTTAAAAAGAATGGGGAGCCATTAGTAGTTGCCCTCTTGAGCGACAGTTTGTCGGGCCTCTTCGGCATATAGCCTCTTCTTTTCGTTGGACCCGAGGGCCAGCTGAAACTTAAACTAGGCTCGAGGCTCTACTCGGAAATCAAGAAAAAACTTATAAAGGTGAAATAAAGAGTTTAAATCGCGGAGCTAAATGGAACGCACGCGACCGAATCACGACCAAATAAATCGTAAAAATTGTGATTGCGGAAAATCGCAAAGTTTACGATTTAAATTGTAATCGTTCTTCGTTCACGCGTGCAGCCTGGAGCATAATGTGAGGCGTTTCGTTTCGGAGCCTAAATCGCAACCACGACCGCGAAGGATTCGAAAAATCGATAGGCAAAGCCAGAGGCGAACGCATTTTCGTTCGCGCCACAGCTTCACCGTCGACTTTTCAAATCCGATTTCCTGAAACAGGTTGAACACGCGAAATAGTGCCTACCCGATCAGAGACTGTGTCAACCTGCCCGGCCCTACCTACTTATGTCTATCAATCACACCAGAAAGTATGCTACCTATCCTGCCTGGACCTATATTTAAAAAATAGCAAACAGGCACACCAACACACGACACTCCACGGTTCTCAGTCAAACACTTGGGCGCGAAAGCCTACACTAGGGAGGCGTCCCGGGACACCCCCGACACTCAAGTGTTGTCACACAACTTGCACACTCTAAGGTACGTACCATTTGCCTGAAATCGACTGACAGTGGCTGGGACCTTTGCGTTCACGTGGAAAAAGCCACGTCGCGGTTGAGATATTTAATAGATATTTGATAAAATAATTAAATAGCACCGATACAAGAGGTACTTGGTAGCAATTGATGGGTATATTCATGATCTGTCATCTTAAATGACAAAAACTTCGTGCCTCAGTATAGTGCGGATTATTAATGCAATTAATAGTAAAAATGATGTCTCTGTTTTAAATTAATGAACATCTTATCTTGGTCAGAGTAACTACGTTAGGTACGGAACGACGCAAGTCCACAGCCTAACCACACACACAATGCGGATATTACGTCGTGCACGATACACCAAACGCACTGTCAGTCGCCAACAATAAATCATTTTATGGCTTATAAACTAAAGAATATCATCGTGCTCTACCACCGTTTTCCCACCCAAGTAGCACCGGGGCACGTGAGTGGGGTCCGGGCAGTGAACATGGAAAGGGTTAAACCTGGAAATCCTCGTCTAAAAAGATGATAAAGACATACTGATTTTCTAACGGGCTAAATATATATTTGTATATATACCAGATCAATATATGATTTTATTTTATTGAAGAGAAAATTAAATGACTCTACTTTATTAGACAAATTATGCAATGACTCTACTTTATTAGATAAATTATTCAAAGACTCTACATTATTAGAAAAATTATTCATTGAATCTACTTTAAAATACTTTGAATTAAATTGAAACATCCTCGGGCGTTCCCGTCATCAAAGCATGGCTTCTAAAACGCAAGGTTGGTTTTAAAGTTGGTTGCTTTGATTTCGAGATCTACCCGTTTATACCCGCGTATTGTCTTCTTGTACATTCAGGTTTAATTAATATCTTGTACGGAAAAAGTGAATTTATTAATATCTTTATACGCTAAAGACTAATATGGATATCGAATAATAAAATTATTCGATAGTTCCAACAAATTGACAAGGTATATAAGTACCTTGACTTTATATTCCATCAAAGTAGAAAAAAGAAGAAATACTACGTTCTTACTAACAGCAATCATTATGCGTTTTATTATAACTGTGCACTAATTGTAATTGTGCAAATAAACGAAGTCGAAGGGTATTCGACTTCTCCACTACAAACTAATGCACGTATGATACTGGACGTTACTTTATATTCATTTAATAATTAATAACTATTTAAATATTCGTTTCATACGTATTCAATTAAATACTCTATTATAAAAAGATGCATAGTGATATATTTTATACTAAGTTTCTCTCTTAAAATTCTCAAACTAATTTGAACGCGTGGTTCAAGAAGACCTATCCTCATATAATATAAAACAGTAAAGAAGTTACTACTCATGAGTATATTTCCATATACCCATGGTCACAGTGCTTGCAAGAAAAATCTACGTAATTACAACCGGTCACCCGTGTCTGTTCGGACCTTACGTCCTGCGACATGATTGAGTGACCAGAGGAACTTTAAAGCATGCCACTCACCGGTTGCAGACTCACCAGGGGTGCGGTCAAGCTCGTCTCCATCGACCCCATGGCAGCTTCTGAAACATTCAAAAGAGCAGACAACATTGAAATCTTTGCATTTTCAGTAATTTTCGAGTATGATAATACTCGAGTATGATAGTATTGTAAAGATAGGTTATATGTACACTAACCCCAACTTTCACTGCTGGGAGACCGAAATAAAGGATAATACCACTATTAGTATGTATTTATTACATGCTGGGAAATTTATTTAAAGAAAGAAATATTCACAAATGTATTTACCTTTGGTAAAGAGATCGACTGTTGTAGAATTAAATGGGTTATGGAACTTACAATGTCATTATACATATTAATGCAGGTGTTTGCTAACACTTCATTGGAACTACACTAAATTTTATAAATTGGGACATAAATAACCAAATTTTATTACATTTATCGTACCGCTATATTAAAGTAAGTACTTCTTGACATTACGTACCACTTGTATCCCTGTCTTACCTACACCCAAAGTGGTCTTTTGTTCCGCCATCTATGAAGAAGGGCTCAAAGCTACGAGTGTGTGCTTTATCTAAAGCCATTAGTTTCGCCTTCTATACAGATCTGTATGAAACCACTTGGGCGTCTGCCATATCTACGCTTACGGTAAGTTAGAGGCGCGAGGAGTTTCAAGGAGTTTTGCATAGATGGCGAAACCGTAGGTGGCACTGTAGATATGGCAGAGACCCGCGTAGTTTCAAGCACATCTTTACAGATATTAATTAATTTCTGAATTAAAATATATACAAGGGTATTTCATTTATATAAAAGACGGCATACTGAGGAGGCGAAGAAGGTTATACGCATTGGAAAAAGTTGTTCAGAATACTGAGTTCTACAACATATTCAAAAATCATCGAAATCGGTGAGGTAGTACCATTTCCGTAGATTTACCTAAAATACTTTCTCAGTTTCACTTTATTTCATCTTTCTAACTTTAACTTAATTTTACATAATTCACGAAATTCATATGTGTAAATTAAAGTCTCCAACAAGTTACTGGTCCATTAATTTTATTTCAACTCAAGTAAACAGTATTAATATTAGGAGACAAATAAATATTAGTGAATTACTAATTAATAATCTAAAGCGCAAAACAGAGCTACGCCTCTTTTAATCCAATGAGACTGCCGTTTTTGACTAGGAATCTCCATCGGTAATACGAAATTCGTGGAGTGACCGGTTGTGCTCAATGTGCCTGCTCGAATAATAGTTTTGTAAACTGGGCAAAGGTAGATTCCTGGTGGTATTTTATGATTTACTTGCGGCAATAGTAGAAGTGGAGGCATGTCTATGAAAGAATATTAATGAAATTATGTATGAATTCACAAACGAGTGCCTGATATGAAAGTGATCACAGTTGATAGTATAAAAATAATTGCGATTGTTACTCGCCATTTTACAGACATCCATCAATTATTTAAAATCACTACCGTCGATAATATTTTTTAATTATCTATGTTTGGTCAATTTTTAATCAGATTTGTTTCTTTGGGTCGGCTATTATTTAATGCAGCAATAATATTTTAGTAGCGAAAAAATTTTGAAATTAGATTACTGTTGCTTTACATCTATAACAAAATCTATATCCAGTAGTAACTTTTGGATAACAGTAGATGACTCTGCAATCCTGAATGAATCTTTTTATAAAAATAAATTAGTGGAAAAGTAATTGAACGTTCCAAAAATATTTTCGACTGCACTGGCCAACACTAGTCTAATAATTTGTTATATTTACTGGTATATAACTCCTTGGGTAGCGATTCGTTTAAGTAATCACCATCCCATCGACAGCCCTCAAGGAACAGACCATGAATAATACAGCCATCTGCTGGTCTCCGTCGTGGCATTTCTGATAGAACCTACAATATTAAACTTTATATTTATATAATTTATGAACGCGTTTTAAGGCCATCAAAATTTGAGCAAATAAAAGGTCGAATATAAAGTGATCGGTCAACACGAAAACCTTAAAACTGAAGTCAATGGCGTCTACTGATACAACGTGTTTCCTCGCGAAATTTTGTAGGGTACCAGTTAAGAAAGCTTGTGGAAAATAAAACCCAGAAATCCAAAAGGCTGCTGGTATACCATGATCCTCCCAAGATTTCAAGAAATCGATCCTATCTTTCAAATCTAAAAACCAAGCACCTATAATTCCAAGCAGAAAAGAAAATTTATCAACCCAATTTCAAGTTGGGTTCTAATTGTTTATCTTTGCGAATTTCATAATAAAATGTATTCAACTTCTAAACATTAAATTCAAAATGTTGTATTGAAAGTTACTAATTAAAATTTAACCAGAAATTATAATTTATAACTGTTTAGTTATATTTCGCATTTCGAAATTAAGTAAAATTTTGGTTTATAATTATCAATTATTTCATTTGTCGATTTAGGTAAAAATCGTAATACAACTTATTATAATAAATATACTATATATTTAGTACTTTTATTTTTTAATAAATAGTCAGTATTGCGATAAATTATATTTGACTATTTCCATGAAACTTTTATGCATACTAATGATAGTGGTAACATTTTCAGTGGATAACAGATATGTAACAGATACATATATTAATAATATCTCTCATTCCCACACGGTTATTTTAAGCTGCAACAAAAAGTTACCGAGTGGTTTCAAGGAAGGATAACCCTTATCCTGCCAAACTTTGGGAATTCTGTTATTGTATAGACTATTCGACACAGTTTCCAACATTTCTGACATCACCACCAAACCCTTTAATGCTTTCTGCAGATCCACAAGTGTTGATTTTACCACGTTCAGCAGACCGTTGTAGCGTATAGCCTCTTGAAGTAACACCGTATTAAACGACTCCTCGTAAAGCACAGGGTATCTAATATTAATAATATTTCATATATTTTATTCAATATAATAATTCAATACAATGTATTAATTACTATATAGAGTAGACAGTGCAATTGCTAAGAAATGTATATTTTAGCATACAACCAATAAAATTCACACAATAAAAATGATAGTCACCATAATTGTATACTAGAACTGTTAATTGTACAATTTCCCATACCAATTTCTTTAATCCTCCATTTCATTCACACAGTTCTATTGTTTGTATGCTAACAAATATACATTTTTTAACTACTGTACACTTAATCTTCTGAATAGCGGTACGTACTTTCTCTGCATGGCCTCTAAATCGAAGGTCTGCGGTATCGACGCCAACATATCCTCGGCTAATTGTGTCGTAATCTCTTCGAAACTCGCCGCTGTCGTTCCAATTTCCCGTGGTTGGAGGGCAAGTAATGTGTTCAAACAAGAATACGTTTCCGCCTGGGCGAAACTGATGTCTGCGTTTGGGTGCATACCGAACATTGATGGATCGTCGTTCAGGGGGAAGCTTTTTATGTACTCCATATAGTCTTCGAAACTTGCCGTATCCGACAACTAGAATGTACAAGAGAATAGGGCGGACTCAGGGAAATATTTATGGCATAGGAGTGGGATGAATTGTTATGCTAAAATATAAGGGTTCGTGAAAATAATGAGACAGGAAGGGAATGAATGTGGAAAATCAAGTATCGGTTTGTATACGCATAGTTGGAGTTTGGTTTCTTTTCTTCAGATGGATTTTATCCATATAGGGCAATGGTTCTTAATGTTTTCGAAATCGAGGAACACTGTTGATTGTAATTAAAAATGATATATTACAGATTACGTATGATTAAAAGAAGAACAGTTGTAATTACTTTGGAAGAAATATTGGCTAAGAATGAAGAGGACAAATATTCAGTGTAGAAATAAATTCGAGATGGAAAGTAAACTGTTTTTTTTAGAATGGCTGGTATTTCTACAGAGCAGTCCTTTTCACCCTTACTTGAGACGCCACCCCCTTTTATAATGTTCGAAAAATCAGAGACCCACCTTGTTATAATAATATTTAAAATAAATAATAGACGGGATGTATCTGCAAATTCTAAGAAAAATTCAAGCAGTAAAGTATGAACATACTGTAGTTAAGTAATTAGACTTGAAAGTATGCTTACTTGATAGTACCGATTATCTTTGTCGAACACGTACGTAGATGACAGGACTTCTGCCTTGTAAAAATCTTTCAAGATAGTCAGGACGCATCGACGATCCCAATCGTCTGTTATTCGACCACCATAATTTATGTGACCCGCCGTGTATATTAATACCTTCACAAAATATTACCAAATGTCTTCGTTAGTATCAAATGTCATAATTTAGTAATAGTTTAATATTAATAACTAATCGTTCTTTAATCGTTCATTACAAAAGTACAATAATAATTAAAAAAGCTCAACGAAAATAAATCTGTAAATAACTATATCGTAATACTTAATGTTGGGTAAAGTGTACATAGGAAATATGATTATAATGGAAATATTGCTACAGTAGAGTAATGATCGTGTCTTTTAACTCTGAAATTGTATACGTTCTCAATCTGCTTTTAATTATTCCTCATTACTAATATAATAAATTTATTTAGATTTCATGTTTCACTGTATTAAAATGAATTCATCTTGACCCTAGCCAACCAAATGGATGTTTGACCTGCAATATGTATGATTTATCCTGTTTTCGGGATACAAAAAGTATATATTTCCAAAGGCTCTTCAACGCGAAATTTATTTTCAATAAATCACGATGCATGTGCACGATATATGAAATAATCTTGTTCCACACTACCACAAATGTATTACAAAATGTCAGTACGTAGGACAGACTGTGTTTTCGACTTTACCTTAAACGGTACAATGTCGTATTCCAAAAGAAACATGTGCAACTGCGACACACATATTGTTAAATCACCGTCAGTGAATTCGTAGGGTATATTGAATCCGAGTGCACCGAATTTCCTCCTTTCCAGAAGCACAGAATGGAACAGGCATAAAGAAAACACCAGCCATTTAAATTCTTGGACTTTCGGGTGTACAGAATTTATGAAGCCCTGCATCTCTGCCACTTGAGTTAAATAAGCGCGGAACATATTTGCCTGGAACGGGTGAACAGACCATTCGTCGTTTCGTAAACATTAAATTTTAATTGAATTAATTTAATTTCTCATTAAATTAATTTTAGTCTGCAAGTGGAAGGCTTTAGGAAGAAAACGGGTTCTTCGGTTCGATGTTAGCAGATGAAACAAGACGTGGGACAAGTAAAAATAGTTTGCAGAAGAAAGAAATACTTTTAGTTTCGTGTATTTCCTTTTATTTCGCACCTTTACCCCTCTGGGGGGCTCTACCGTCATTTTACTGCTGTTCTGGAGTATACTGACGGGAAAATGTGGCGAGGGCGACGAGGTCAACCATAAGCGAAAATCACGATGGTTTTTTGCTCTGGACAATTCTGCGACCAAGGTTTCCAGCTCTGGCATCCAACTCGGTGCCAAATGACAATTCTGTGCAAAAATACGTTACAATTCTAATCCCTTGTACAACTAATTACTAAAAATTTCAACGCGTTTTCTCTGTCGATTTATGTATATATTTGCATTTCTGATCACATTGATATTTATACTTATATATGGTGCAAAATTTTTGCAATGGTTGTATGCGTAATTGTACACGTACCAAATATGTAAACTAGATTTTTAGTCGAATATCTGCTCAATCATACCGCCATTATGTCAATGTATAATACATACATACGTATATATGTATACGTATATTTGTGACGAGAAATAGGAGAGCCCCAATGAATACAAATAGAAAAAGATATATATTCTCTATGAAATTCTTTTTACCAATCCATCTTCAGTGGCAGAGGTATAGACATGGTATTTTTTTATTTCATCTTTCGTGCTTATACCTCGACTCAGGTGTGTTTCTTCTGCTCTACTCGTTTCGTTATTCAACAGCCCGAGCCCTATCATTTGCTGCGATAAATCATTTCTCCCTTGATTTCGTACATTTTTACATACACATATCCCATAGATAAAGGAGACACTTCCGTGTCTCCTCTATCCCTTATTTTATCGCCTTAGAGAAGCAGTCGACTTTCCGTTGGTATTTTCTCCTCTTTTTTTTCTTTTTCTTTAAGAGAAGGGTATCCAGTTGATCGACGCTTGTAATATTTCGTGGTATAAACCGTGACAAATCTTCCGGCACTGTGGTCGAATGTACTGTGGCGATTTGTGGGAATATTTGACTGGCGCGTTCGAATATTTGTTTTGTTTTATGGGTTGATGTATAGATATGTATAGGCCGAATGAATTGAAACGATTTATTATTCGGTGCGTTGAGTATTTTTATTTAATACCGCAGCGTCGGTCAACACATACACCAAGCAGTGAGTACGAAAAGAAATCTTCTTAAAGATGTTTTCTATACATAGACTAGGTGGTACATAAAATGAATTCAATAATGTCTATAAAAAGGAATAATGATATTTACTGATAAAAAGAGTGTAACAAGCAACGAATGAACTAATAAAACCTAACTATTAATAAAATGTGGACATAATAACGAAAAAAAGGGAAATACTTTTAATCCACTCGATATAATTAAAGCAATTTAAAATCCTACATGAAAACTTTCCAAATTTCATTCCTCAAACAGATCCGTACCTGGAAGAAGCACCAATAACCATGGTCCGCCGATAGTCTCAGTAAGGCTTCCGCTCTGGGCCCCTGTCCTTGTCCAAGCGAGATGGCATGCAATTTCGTGCTAGCCTTTAACCTGTCCGCGAACTTGTACAATTCAGCCGCAGGATCCGTGCCAGTGGACAAGATAAAGACAATGGGTGTAGTCGGCGAGGATTCATTGTATATGGCGGACAGTTCTGTGGCCTGTGGCTCAACGAATCGCTGTCCCAAATGCTTGGCGAGGTATAATTGCATCGCGTTCGTTACTTTGTCGGGACGAAGACACTTGAGTATTAACATCTTTTGGAAATCGTCTAAATTCGTCTGCCAGGGCTCTGGATATTTGGCTCTGGATAGAAAGGAATTCGCGATGCAATGTTTCCAATCGGCAGATATTCTAACAGTATTTTATTTTTATACAGCCCAATTGAAAAAAATAAATATAATAAATATTTTATTCTTCTTATACAGTATAATCAAAAAGAATAAGTATTTCATTATTTTTATACAGTCCAATCAAAAGAAAAAATATTTTATTATTTTTGTACAGTCTAATTAAAAAGAATAAAGTAGACAAGCTTCACGAACACCTGTGCAAGCGTACTTAATACGCCTCGTTATTTTAACAAAAATTAAGATTATCCTGTTTTCACTCTACTTCTGGCACACATGTATTTATGTTAAGATATATTTCTCTTTATTTATCCTTGTATCATTAATGAAACCACGCAATTATTGAAAATTTTCATGTATCCCAAAGACAATAAACTTCGTCTGTTGAAGCAGCAATTATATTTAATTAATTCATTTTTTGGGATAATACCGCAATTCGATTGGACTGTAAGAGTGACTTTAATGCTACTCACATATGCGCATCTTGGTCGTCGAATACTGTTTTAAACTGGGACACCGATTCTGCGAAGGCTTGGCTGAAGTTCTTGAAGTTCGACAGATTCTCGAGTGCTTGAATCTCTTTCCAGCATCGCGGTGTAATCCATTCTGGCGCCGGGTTTGCTCGTTCCTGTCACAAAGAGCAGGGAACTTTAATAGAATCGATATACAATTTTATTCTGTTTTTTTTCTACAGTGGGGTATCCTACAGCGATTAGTTTTTCTCTTTAAATCAAGACGAATACAACGAACGGGCAGTTCGCCAAGAAAAGTAGAATCGTCTTCTTTATATATCTTTATCAATTTTTGCCTTGCTGTTCAAAAAATGAGATTGTTTCGCAAATTTTAACAACATCCCCATTCATCCGTACCCCTCATGTTATATTATATTCTGATTTATATTCATCCTGTCGAACTATTTTTGCTTTACATTTTCTTTGGTTCTTCCTTACCATTCAACCCTGTACTCCATTCTCCCCCTTTCACCTTCGTGTCCCAAGCAATAATCCGTTTTTTCTTCCTACCTTTCCCATTTCCATTTACCTATCTCTTCCTTCTACAATTTCCTCCAACCCTATACATGCCTCGCCAATCTTACTCTGTTCCTAATCCTTCTTTACATAATATACACATCCTTCGATACTTTGCCATTCAATATCTGTCTAGTTTATAGTTTTTGTATAAACTTACACATGTGTGCAGTGTATACAATTTAAGTATAATAAATTCAATTTATAATGCGTATATTTGCATGCTGTTCTCTTTTATCATCGAGGTTCGACAGTACATGCATTCTATAACGAACAAGGTTCCAGAACGAATTTGTTCGTCGTAGGATACCCCCACTGTAAATATTAGACGAGACAATTCCAACAAAAATAATATATCAACACCTTTATCCTCAACGTTCATAATCTCTACTTATTTTACACCCGTGTTCACCGTCTGCGAAAATTTCATATCGTCGCAATTTGTTTCGTCGGCAACGTACTACAAAATGCTCGAGGAATTTAATAAACTAATTTCGTCCCGCTAAATCGAGATGAATCGAATTAAACGGGGTGAAATGAAATTGGCTGAAACGAAATCGGAAAGAAACGTCGCGTTCGATCGCGTCGTAAACACTGCACGCTATACAACGACGCGAAGGGCTATTTGAATTCATTTTGTTCCTCACTTCCAGTGGCTCTGGTCCCGATAAAAAGTGCCTCCACTCGATCGCGTCGATTAATTTATCGTTCAATCCGATTCGAGCGCAGACGAGAAAGGCAAACTGCAGTTTGTGCTTCTCGAATAGGCTGCGACAGACGTTCGAGAACAGCGAGAACATGAACACCTGGTTGATATTTTCCACTCGTGTCTCAGTGTCGGCTGGAAAGTTACATTATTAGTGTGGCCAGCGACAATGGCGTGCAGAAAATAAAGAGTGAATGTCCTTTTAATTAGATTTATTGCAGTGAAATTTATGCAACGCGGGTGTATGCAAATATATCGACCTGCGAGCAAGGAGCAAAATGTAGGGATGCGGATGAAGGAGAAGGACCAACAAATTCAAGGGCAAGTGCAATGCGGTGCAATAGAAGCAACTAAATATAGCAATAGGTATAAATATATAAGGACGGGGATGCTGGATGAGTACCTGACTAGAGGAAAGGGAAAGCAGCCAGGGGCTGATACCTGGAATAGGTACTGGAAGGCAGACGAAGGAAGGAGGTGTGAACTGTGCGAGGATGTTTGGGGAACATTGGAGCACGTGGTGCGTAATTGCAGGGAACTGAAAAGAGGGAACGTAGGGGTGGAATAGTTAGTTAGTGGCAGAAAAGGTGAAGAAGTGGTAAGATGGTTGAGGGAAGTGGACATTAAAATAGAAGAGAAAAAAGAAAGAATAGGGAGCGCAAGAGTGTGAATGAATGCGATAGAAATACAATGTAAGGTAGAGAGTAATAAATGTAATATTAGGTAGAGATTAAGAGATATAACACCCTTTCATGGCAGTGAGGCCGAAAAGTAATAAAATTCTATTCTATATTGACCTGTGATTGTGTGGCGATGAATGAGAAATTATTGTTAATTATAGTTAAATAAGTAAAAATGACAGAAAATTTGTATTTGTCCTGCAATATTTATCATTTTTAGAGCGACGCTCTTGTTTCTTCGTATTTATATAAATGATAGAATCCTTCAAGTGTATAATACTGTGCAGAGTACAGTAGGTAAAAATATACTAGTGAACAAATAATAAAGATTAAATCTAAATGACAGTAGAATAGGAAATAAGTACAAAAATGATATAATATTTTTAAAGACTAGAGGGTCCATCTCCTACAGAATTGTCATTTATCCATTATTAAACGTTAAGCTACTTATAATTATTTAATCGGTCCGAGATGTCTACAGCCGTTTGCGGTATAATAATGTCCCGGTGTCATTCAGTGTAAATTGAGCGTGAAAAGGCCATTATTCAGAAACGTGTACCCTCTCTTCAACTAATTCCAGCCAGTCTTGGCGAGAACCTGACGCGGTAATTCGAGCGGAAAATGAATGCCTTCACTGTAGTGAAATCCATCGTGGCTGCTGCTTTTGCTCTCACGATAAAAGTACGTTCGATATGAAAGAATTTTAGTGCACCGTGTGTGCATCATTATTCGCGGATCTGGAATGCTTAAATTGTTGCTGATCACGTCAGAACGGAGGACATTTTTATTTTGGTAAACAACAAATGTAAGAGACCCCGAGCTGCGAGCACCCTAGCTGGGCATCTGGGGTACGTCAGCGCGAGACCCGATAGCGCACGTAACTAGAGGATACCATAAACAAGGCCCTTGAAGGCATTGCGTCGTGGGAACATGGGACAGCCCGCCTTTTTGGCGACCACGATGCAGCGCGGCATTCTTGTATCGATCGCCGATCGGGACAGTCCTGACGATAGTTGACCAGCGCATTATAATATTATTATATATTGTATAAATAAAGTAAGAGGTGTCTTACATATCAGAAGTGGGATATACTACGTGCTTTACGGTTTAGTGAAGTCGTTGCGCAAATTTAGACGTTTTTACGCGTTTGTGCTAGTGGAGTGAAAATGGGCCGTAGCAAGGAGATGAGGAAGAAGCGTGCTTGTGAACATTCGCGGAGTCGCTCAGGTGAGAGAGCGCGCGATGATTCCAACGATCGTTCGCATGGGCGTTCGCGAAACCGTACGCGGAACGATCGGAGGGATAGAGACAATTCACGGGATCGGTCGCGAGAGTATTCGCGGGGTGATTCGCGTGACCGTTCGCGCGAACATGCGCGAGATCGATCGCGAGACGAGTCGCGAGATCGATCGCGTTATTCATCCGAAAGTTCGGGTGATTGGCGTGAAACAGTGAGACGCCTGAAACAGGAAGTGCGAGGATTGCGTAGCAGACCCGCGATGAGCGAAAATTTGGTGCCGCGCTTCGACCCAGCGAAGGACAATGCCGACGTAGAGTCGTGGGTGCGCGCTGTGGAACGTGTGGCTCGTCGGTATGGATGGACCGACGATGACGTGATGTGCAATATTGCACGTCAATTGACGGGGCACGCTCGACGGTTTTACCACGACGAGCAGAGGAACGACCACACTTGGAGCTCCTTCAAAAAGGTGTTGGTGAAGCAATTCCGAAGACCTGTGCCATTTTCCAAGTTGCTGCTTGGGGCGGCAACGTACGAGGCACAGCCGGGACAGAAACTGGGGGATTACTGCTTCGAGAAGCTCGCGAAATTGCGAGCTTTGAAAATAGAAATCCCGGACGAATACCTGCGAGACGCGATACTGGGCGGCATCGGCGACGAAAACATCGCGCGTACGATACGTTCCAACCAGTATCGAGATGTCCAGGAGCTGTATGCGGCAATGATGGTAATGGGAGCCATGCCGACGGCAGTTTTGGAGGAAAGGAGACCGACGACGCGGCCGACGGACAGACATCACGGAGCATCGGCGTTGCCAGGAACGTCGGATGTGGAACCGCGGGAAATGGAGAAGACGGCGACGTACGCTGGAAGGGTACAGCGAGCGCCCCTCATTTGCTACAATTGTGACCGTGAGGGACACGTTGGTCGCCAGTGCAGGCAGCCACGGGTTACCTGCGTAACTTGCAAGCGGGTGGGACACCTTGGCAAGTTTTGCGCTCAGGTACGGGGCTCCGTTAACGGGCCACGGGTGGCTTAGCCTCGACCACGGTAGGATGCTACGAAAGAAGGGCCACAACCGAGGAACTTGAATATTTTAAAATGGCCATGTGTTGTAAGTAAGGTAAAAGAGAATGGAGGCGAGGGCGGACTGCTTGGTAAGTGTGAACTATCCTTACTGTCTATCCCTCATGGAGTGCAAGAGGGAGTTGTTTTATTGCCACGAGGACCACGTACCGATCGAGGAATCGTTATGTTTTGTCTGAAGGTGGAATATAACGATGTTGAATGTATGTGAATGACTTTGGGAAGAGACGGAGCCTTTTTGGCTGTCTCTATTGTTTTGTATTTGGCAGCAGCATAAACAGGGCACAGGTATGGTGCAGGTATGTTTCCGTGGCGATACCTGAGACATTGTGACTGACAATGGTCGGCAAGGGTGCACGGTGGGTACAGAGGAGGTGTCGGAAATAACGTATGAAAAGCGGCAATTGGGTGTACGTAATATAGCAACGTTATGGGTTCGAGGGGGTGCTCTATCATGGGTGTCGAGGACACCACGAGCTCGATACAGTATCCTTCGAAGGACGACGTTTGAAAGGTACACGAATTGCGTGGAATAGAGGACGTTATGTTTCCAAGGAGACACAGGTTGATATTGAGTCGCTGATAATTTGGATTTTGGATGAATGATTATTTGGTTACGCAAGAGGTGGCAATTGGTTAAATGTCGTTGACTGGATGAATTCGGTTTTGCCTCTTATGTGAGTGCCTCACGAGAGTGCGAATCGTGCCAGGATGGATTGTTGGTGATATAATAATGTTGTATTTTCCAGATTGCTTTAAGTATAGCGAAGATGATGGCGAGAAGAATCTTGCATCATCTGGAGTATGTTCTGGGATGTGAGCACAACGGCGAGTAGTTCGTTGTGTCGTCACAGATTGCTGAACGGGTTGTGGGCATAACGGCGAGTAGTTCGTTATGTCGCCACATGTTGCTGAAAGGATTGTGGGCATAACGGCGAGTAGTTCGTTATGTCGCCACATGTTGTTAAATGGGACGTGAGCACAACGGCGAGTAGTTCGTTGTGTCGTCACAAATTGTTGAAAGGGTTGTGGGCATAACGGCGAGTAGTTCGTTGTGTCGTCACAAATCGTTGAAAGGGTTGTGGGCATAACGGCGAGTAGTTCGTTATGTCGCCACATGTTGTTAAATGGGACGTGAGCACAACGGCGAGTAGTTCGTTGTGTCGTCACAAATTGTTGAAAGGGTTGTGGGCATAACGGCGAGTAGTTCGTTGTGTCGTCACAAATCGTTGAAAGGGTTGTGGGCATAACGGCGAGTAGTTCGTTATGTCGCCACATGTTGTTAAATGGGACGTGAGCACAACGGCGAGTAGTTCGTTGTGTCGTCACAAATTGTTGAAAGGGTTGTGGGCATAACGGCGAGTAGTTCGTTATGTCGTCACAGATTGTTGAACGGGTTGTGGGCATAACGGCAAGTAGTTCGTTATGTCGTCACAAATCGTTAAAAGGGTTGTGGGCATAACGGCGAGTAGTTCGTTATGTCGCCACATGTTGATGAACGGGGTGCGGGCATAACGGCAAGTAGTTCGTTATGTCATCGCATGTTGGTGAGAAAGCAGTGACCACGACGTGAGATGTCCGTCATGGCACCAGAACGAGTCTGCATGCTGATAGCGAAAAGAGAACCGGCGAATTTTGAATCGCCTAGCTATTGGATACAAGCACGAATACGGGGAGAGTATTTAGCGTCAGAGCATTTCGAATTTGAGTTAAACGTCTGCTGAGAAAATACTGAATCCGATTTGTCGGGCGTCTGTTTTATCTTTTACAGAAAGCAGCGTAACGAGAATGCTCGAGGACGGGCATTTTTGCAGGATGGCCGAATGTAAGAGACCCCGAGCTGCGAGCACCCTAGCTGGGCATCTGGGGTACGTCAGCGCGAGACCCGATAGCGCACGTAACTAGAGGATACCATAAACAAGGCCCTTGAAGGCATTGCGTCGTGGGAACATGGGACAGCCCGCCTTTTTGGCGACCACGATGCAGCGCGGCATTCTTGTATCGATCGCCGATCGGGACAGTCCTGACGATAGTTGACCAGCGCATTATAATATTATTATATATTGTATAAATAAAGTAAGAGGTGTCTTACACAAAGTAAATGCTTTGATATCTAGAATTTAAAGAAAAATATTTTTTGCAACAAGTATGCTCGAGTCGAGGTTAACATCATGTTAACAACGAGGTTAAAATTAAATAAAAATACACGATCGTGAGAAACCATTAATCTTTTTCGCTGCAGAGTGTGCCTAATTGTTTGATATGAATGTACATAAACGTTCTGTAGAACAAATGTATGACTATTCCCATTATTTAAATCAATTATACGTTAGGCAATTAAACAGTGTACACTGGGCGAGTGGGCTAAACTGGGCTAAATTGACGAGTTCACGTTAAATAAATTGATATGTTACAGTTACTCCAGCCGAGTTAAATTTCTTTTTTTGCTTTCAAATCAAAACCGTCCCGTTTGTGTAAATTTTCAGGGTGTTAGAGTGAAAATGTTGCGAAACAAATTTGCTCCATTCATCGCTCACATTTATAAAGCACTTCATACAGCATTTCCCGACAAAAATAAATGTAGCTGTGTAATTAATGGGCTGGCTGAAAATATAATAATAATTAGCAGCAACAGTTATTGCGTTTTCGAGGAGTTCGCATACGGCACAGAAAGTTAATTAACAATGATTCTAACGAAATACATTTGATACTAACCGCTTTTTTCCGTCGCGAGTATGCTGTTGTTGAAGATAGCGACGAACCACTCGAGCGAGTACTGATACATCGTGTCAATATATTGGAGATCCGATAGGCAGAAGAACAATATGCGGCCCCGAATTGCAACTGGAATGTACAGTGATCTGGTTGTCTCGATGTCGACTTGAGTGATTTCAGCTTCTTGCATTTTCACCTGTGCAATAATAATAATAATAATGTTAAGAATAGGAGTGCGAGACACAGTCGAGTAAAATACTGAAGCAGATACATTAAACCAAACGTATATAAAAGTAGTTTATGTTTTCTTTGAAATTATCATTTTTCTATTTACTTTACGGAATATAATAAATATATAATGTGAATATAAATATGAAAAAGATTTAATAATAAATATAATAATAATGATAATAAATAAAATATATAAATAGAGATTCAATGGACGTGCACTGTTAATAAATCAAATTCGAATATTATCAAGGTGAATTAATTCATTGGCGATTGAAGCATAATAAGCGTGATCTTTTCTAACAATATTGTAATTGTATCCAAAACAAATGTAATGAAAAGATAAATACAGCGGAATCTTGTCAATTGAACAGAAGTTAAAACAGGTTTCAGTGCAACGATCTACTGATATACTATTAAATTACAATCATTTTGCACACTATACCATAATTTCTTCACTCTTCACTTTCGACGCCTCCAAAGTGAGAATAAGATCTATATCGTCTACCGCAGAACCCTCTGACACCGATAGCCTATACAAAATTCTGTCTTCTATATCTTTTATTTCTCTTCTCATTTCTGCGTTCGCCACGATAAGAGCATTTCTTGCCTGCTCTAGATCAGGTCGTTCTTGAATGGCTACCAAAGCGAGCATCTGATCCTCGAGGCCACTTTTATAAACGAACGCATTATTCACCTTTCTCTATTTCTATTTATCTTCTACGACTATGCTTTACCACAGAATGGAAGAAAAACATCGATTACCTGGAATATTTCTCATGGAATAATCTTAGAAAAGCAAATGAAGATTAATTTGAAATCTCCTCTACGTTTCCAGCAATGCAAAAAGCACTTATATCATATTACATACCCGTCTGTGTCACGCAAGTTTTATCTGCATTTATCTACATTATTACAAATAACAAAAATATTCCAGGTGGTCAAAGTGTTTTGTTCCGCACTGTATAGTATAAACGATACATCCTCGTACATAATGTACATGTATACGCACTACACGTTTCCCTTAGATAATTATTACGATCACCGTATTTATTTATTATTATTACTACTGTTTAAATAATCATGAGGGAAAGGGTTTGTATAAATGAGGAACTTACGTAGATGTTAGAGCGAAATTGACCAGTAGGATTTTCACGCACACTTCCGGTGTGTAATGCGGATTCGATAGTCTAGTCGTGAGGAAAAGTCTGAAGTCTGGATTATAAGGGACAATATTCTCTCCTACTTTAACGCACATTTGACCGCCGTGATCGAACAAAGATCTCAAGAGTATAGGATCCAAGCCCGCTTCCAATTCGAGGGCGACGTTCTCGATGAGGCAAGCCCTTCCAAATCGCACGCAGGTTTCCAGAACACGAAGGAGATCTTTGTCTGTCATTTTCGCCGCAGATATACCGCTCTCCTTGTACTATTCATTTAAATTCATTTAAATTGGAAACGTTGAGAGAGAATTTGATGAAAAATGTCAAGGGCGGAGTAATTATTTATTTAAATCGATTGAGTGATTTTCGAATTTATCAAGAATTGATACATAAGTCTTGTTTCATGAAAAAAAGTTCTTCTCAAGTATAATATAATAAAAGACGAGCTTGAAAAATATGTAGCTGTTATTCAATCTTAGTAAACCGTAGACAGAACATTTTCTTTGGTAAAATAATAAGATAAAAAATATAAAATTCATAGATGCATAATTTGCTGTATACAAATTCTAATTTCATAATTCGATATTATTGTTAAACTACCCCATTAAATTATATTTCAGAAAAATATTGTACTATAAGTAAATCAATTTGCATTGATATACCTGGACAATGGCAATCAATGGAGAAATTCGAAACGATATTATTTATTGCAATAATATGTAATACGTATTATATGCATACAATATTTTACATTATTCTTCTTTGCAGCACAGGAAACGTACGCGTATATAATATTCACATGGCTTACCAAAGAACGTATCCACTTA
Source organism: Nomada lathburiana (assembly GCA_963667235.1). NCBI lineage: Eukaryota > Metazoa > Arthropoda > Insecta > Hymenoptera > Apidae > Nomada > Nomada lathburiana. Next base: position 9,229,110 of record OY763897.1, on the reverse strand, counting down.
TTTGCTTGTGCCTGTGGGTCGATAAAGAGTGGCCAGCGGTTCGAATGCATCGCAAGAACAGCGTTTTCCACGGAAAGCATATCTCTGGGTAAACCCTCGATTTGCCATCTTCTTATCTCCACTTGATCACCCAAAGTCGATACGGGATCGCTACCTGGTGTATGCGGCACTCCGTGAAGCAGCTGCTTCCAAGAATTGAGCAAGGTTTCACGATATTTGTCGGTGAAGGGTGTCAGGTACGCTATCGCACCTGTGAAACCAGACATCTTTATCCTTCGTGTGATACTTTAATCGGTGGAAAATTTGCAATTCATTTTGTATACCAAAAATGGCAACAGTCTCGTTTTAAAAAGATTTTAAAAGAAAAGAATTTTATTCAAACTCTTCCAACCACGGCAGATTACTGCGAGGCGTATTTCGATAATATCTTTCAAATAAAAGGAAATCTCAGTCATCTATTTGCCAATTTTAAAATTCTCCAAAGTTGATATATTTAATAACATCGACGTTAAAAATTTGTGTGCGAATAAAGCTGTTGTAAAAATCAGAAAATATGTGGAGAACTTTAAAGTGTATTTACCTGTATCTTTTGAAGTTTTCAATTATTTCCGATTTTTGCTAAATAGTTTTATTCGTATATAAATGTTCAAAGTCCAAACTATTAAATATATTCGTTTTGTTGAAATAAGCAACATGTCTGACCAGTTAGTGCTAGTTCCACTGTGTACGCGTTCCACTGTATACATTGCTGGCCAGTCCTGGTAAGTAGTATAGGTCTACGATATGGAAAGCGTTGTTCTTTTTGAACCAATACAGGCTATTGATATGATCACTCATGGATTGTAAGTAGTAAATGTCAACGTTATGACAGAATATAATTTTTAATTTGCAGTGGACAATTGCAGAAATGTTTTTAAGTAGTACAAATCAATGATATTATCAGAAGTACATTCTTTCATCCTTCTACAGAAATTGTAACTGTACCACAAGTAAGAAATTTAGCACAAAACTAAACCAATCTCATGTATCAACAGTAACAGTTCTAAGAGTAATTATTTCGTTCGAATGGTGCAAAAGAACGATCTAAGTGTAATTAGTACCTGGGATACTGAGTGCATCAGAAGATACCATAATACTTTGAGAAATCGTAAGATTAAACAGGAAATAGAAATTTCTATTAAAAAAAAAGTACTTGAAGCCAGTTACGTGAAAAAAGGAAAAAAGAAAAAAGGAAAGCAAAATATTGGAAGTAGTTTGGCGCGTTATCCCTATCGATCGCAGGGAAATACATTTTGTTAATACAGTCGAATCCGTACCGGAAGCGAGTAAAATATCGCCAACAGCGTTCTGCAGGCAAGTTTGTAATTCGGCTACAGTGGCGGTCCAACGAATCTGTTCGCCAGCCAAACCGTCGATCAGCCGGACTGCTCTTGCCATTCTATCCTCGCAAAGCTGCTTTTCCCTCTCGAGTTTCGCCTTTTTATCCTCTTCCTCCTGTAGAAGCTTCCGTAGCTTCTCGACACCCTCCTCCACTTCGCGAAGCCTTGCTATCGCGGCGTTCAAGGCCTTCTCGGTTTCTACAAGCGCCGCTTCGGCCATTGCCAATGCCTCCATTTTCGGCTCCACTTTTTTCTTTACGAAATAGTAGTTGTACATGGCGTGCACCCACAGGCAAAGGGAATGGCATGCTTTTGAGACGTATTCGATCTGATAATTATTATAATTACAATTATAATTATGATTGTGGTGGATGAATTATTGTATATGGATTACGTTTATTTAAGTTTGCGTTATTCTTTGTTTTATAAAAAATGTTTAGATTTGATTGGATGTGTATACTCTTGAGACGTGTTCAATGCATGAGAAGAATAATTAGTGGAGCATATTTATTTAAGCTTTCGTTATATTTAATTATTTTAATAACGTATTTGGTTTCGTTTGCATCTCTACGTGTTTCATAATATACAATTAAATATGTTATACGTGCTTTTTTGCTATTTCATTTACTTTAACAGTTACGTATAACAACGTAATAATAATAATAATAAAATATCGTTGGCTGTAGACGAAAATAATTTATTGTTTTAATCAATGAAGAATAATTTATATGCAAAGTCTACAAGAAACATCTGCAGTGAAAAATATATATTTGCATTACCTAATATAACAAATAAATTATTACCGTTAAACAAATATATTGAAACATAATAATAAACACCGTATATGTAACAATATAAAATATCTCTTCTCCAGTAATTACACTTTTATTCATACCGATATTATATGATGCTATCAGTAGTCACACCATCAGATTATAGTTACACAATTTTCATTTATACGTCCAAAATGCTGGTTATTTGTTTAAAAAAAAATTGATTATGGTAACCAATATTAATTACGATTTGTAGACATATTTTAATATTAATTGTTTGGTACAGACCGAAATATTTATATCGCGTTACGTGACCTGTATTACAGCCCATATATTTTCATATTAATTGTTCGCTGTACATTTTCACGCTCAGTCTACTGGAAAAATTGTTACAGTGCAAGGGCTGCCAGAATTTCCATCGTAATATGTATGTTCGTGATGGCTCCTTACCGAGAAGATGATGGATTAATGAATTGTTGCAGGAGGCTAGGGTAAACTGATGAATTGATGAATGGACACAGTGGTTACAGAGCTCTCTATTCAATTTATCCCACAGGCTCAAGAATAGAAATAAGAAACATCTATCGTATGGTTTTCCTCAATAATTTTCGAAATTAGATCATTCAGATATAAAGGAAAATTATTAAGACTGAAAAAGAGACATCACTTCTAAAACCGCCTAACTCTTGAATGTCAATTTAAATGTCAGCATTGTATGTATAGAGGTTCGATTAACCAGTTCAATTAGGGAATCCCTGGCGGATCTTCTTTTTTAAAGTTACACGAGTTGAATAACGAATTAAGTACTTCTCTGGAGTATTGTCTCCTACGAGTTAACAACAATTTATCGCTGTCCAATTAACCAACCCCTTGTGAGTTTCATTTTAAACCAGTTACACGAGTGTAACTGGGTCTTTATCCAGTTTCTCTCCTGACAAAAAGCATTGCCCGAGTTCAAGTTGATTCTATTATTGAATCGTGCCACGAACGAAAATGGGAGAAAGGAACAGTCACTGAGGGATGAAAATTTTGTCATCCACTCTTTTATTCGATTCTATTTTTAGAAATCACGCTCGCAACGTCTGTCGGATGTGTTCTGCATTTTTAATAGACAGTGCAAAGAGAACCGTTAAGATGGCATATATATATATGGTCAATGAAAAACCTTCGACGGCTGAAAGTTCGGATTTTCAATGTAGGGCTTCAGTTTATTAATCATCTCCTCGCTGAGTTTTTCTTTGTCGTAATTCTCCATCATGTACAAAAAGTATCCCGGGTCTGCGAGCATCTGGCTACCAGGTGTCCAGTAATCCAGCTTTGGATCCGTTGCAGAGAATTTCCCGTCCGACTACGTAAAACAGGGAACATGGAACTTGTAATGCTTGCGCGTATAAAACACTTTATCAGTTTTTAACACATTCGCTGCTGACTAACAAGATGACTAACAAAAAGCGACAGAATATTTAATATTAATACTTCTACGATTATACTCCCTGTCTGTGAGAAAAATATGAAATCATTTTTATTATGATTATTTTTACCTGTACTACTTCTGGAGATATGTTAATAATTATTCAAACTATATGGGTCATTAAAATAAAGCTTTTCAAAAAAAGATCGAGTTCAAATAGCTAGTCAAAATTGGGGAAACTATGAACTGATCTCTATCTATCTTGTGTTTTCTGTAACAGTAGGAAATTCAAATAGTTTCCACTGCAATGTGAAACAAACATCATACACAAACCTTTATCGGTTTCACATTATTTATTATACAAATAGTTTCGATGACTATGAGCACGCCGACCGGAGGCCTTTTCATTGCTTTTACTTCAGTGATATCGTTCCTGTTTAAAGCTTTCAAACTTTTCTCAGCGGCAATCAACATCGGACGCGCTTGACCTGCAGCAAATGGAATATCGATTGGATTATTAAACGGTCCATGACTACCATGCTGTCGATTGATAAACGTAGCCAGTGTAATTGCGCCTTAGAGGATGATGTTCAGCCGTGGACAAAAGTTTCCGAACGACGGTATCTTTTTTGCCTTTGGCTCACTTCTACATACATATTTCCCTTAGAGTGGTAATTTCCCTCGGATAATTATTGAGAAAAGTTTCCGGATTTGCTAGGAGTTGTTAAGTAATATGTTAACTTTATTTTACTGTCTCTTTTATTATGGAGAGTTTGCCAACTGGTGGCCATTAGATCTCTGAAACTGTTCGTTCGATCGACTTCAAATTTTGACACAACATTCCTTGCACAATCGTCTGCGAAGTAACGATGAAGCACGATTTTTGATTTAAGTATTCGTAAAATTCGGAAACGACGGCTGTTTAAACTTCCATCTTCGGCGAAAAAAATCAGCTTTGGATATTCATAACAACCGAACGAATCGAAATATCCCTTATAATATACTTGATAATAATAGGTTCTTCTATAATATAGTTCTATTAACTATTAACTTAGCTACATTTCTATAGTGTACTCAAATATAAGACTAAATAAAAATTTATTTAGTTAAATATAATATCATTAAATTCACTGTCGATGTACATACGTACTTTTCTTTTCGCAACTCCAATAGAAATATGCAAAAATAAATCAGACAGGAAGAACTTTGTCGTTGGAAAAGTTTTGCTCGAAGCTGTATGTGAGTCTGGCAAAACATCAGGCTAGTTAGAGACCTGCCAGGTTTTCACACCGTACTCGTTTTTGTATATGTATTATACATTGCACACTACCATATTATGTATAACGTATAAAAAGAACGTACTTAAGTCTGCTTCTGCATCGTCACGAATCGCCTGATTTTCTATTTTCAATTTCGTCGACACCGCTTCCTGCTTTTCTGCCTGAGCTTTCGTTTTTTCCGCTTCGATCTGCAATCATATTATTCGCGACTCGCAGAGAAAAACGAACGACATCTTTTAGAATTAATTTAGTTAATTAATAAATTAATTAATTTGGCTGGTGAATTGATTTTCTTAATATGAATAGTCGAACTGCACGAGTTACGTAAATATATTGTGGACATTAATGTCGATAATAAATTAAGAAAATGAATTCAGATGTGCTTAATATTTAATTGCTTAAATATTTAAAGTGTTTCTTTTTAATTCGCATTCATACGTGTAATTGTAGACGATACTAACGGTATCTAACGTGATTCTATCAATCATTTTAGCTGTCGCCGCGGCGGCTTGTACCAACTGTGGCTGCATTTTTGCCAATAACTCTTGCATATTTTTTACTTCCACCTCTGCGCTTGCTAGTTTATCCAATCCTGCGAAGAAATAAGAACGTTGCTATACAAAAGTAGTAATGCCATCTCTTTTTGTGTCGCTATTTAAATGTGAATATACCGTGCGTACAGAAATTTTTTTCAAATTAACAGGTGGAAGACAGTTACTGTTACAATAACATTTTTGTCATTTAAAACGTAACGCTTTCGAGGAAAGACTACCGGAGCATTTAAAAAGGAAAAAAATACGAAAAGATCGCAAGCATTCGCGTTGTCACGAAGAAGATCGTACGGAGATTTATGTAAATTTGGAAGATTTGCGTTTCTTCCGCTTTTGGGTCATTAAAAATCTGGAGATTAGCGAAGAACCAGAGTACCCTCGTTAATTAATCGTAACGATTTTAACTGCGAATGTAGAGGTAGAGAGGAACAGCAGTATTCCAGTTGAACGATCGAGTTTTATTTCTTCTCTGCTTGCCTCGTAACTCAGGCGGCATTAAATAACACTTATTCGAAGTCTGATCGTCGTACTGCATTCGATCAGGCTAGGCTGACATCTTGGGCGAAATGCGATTTCGTATAAGTGATGCGAATTTGCGGGAGAATAAATTGCAACGTGGATGTGTAAAGTTCTGGCGGAAGAGTTGTAGAATTTATTATCGTGCTTTTACGCGACACCTCCGTAAAAAATCTTATGCGTATAATGATCATGGCAAGTAATATTTGTATTAACAATAATAATACCGAATATATAATGTCAGATAACATTAAATAATAATAATAATAAGCGTGAATGACTGTACTATAAAAACTGTAATGATCGAGGCGTACGAAGAAAAGTTTAGAAGGGACTACAGGGTTTATTATAAATAATTATAAACATAATACACTTCGTGTATTGCGAATAATTAAACAAAAGTAAAGCTTCTTTAGAATCTCCAATGCTGGAAGACGAGGTTTGAAGATTTATTACTACTGCTTCGCTGGTAATAAGATTATTGAACATAATTTAATCAGCTAGTATTTGCAAGTAGCGGACATAGAGAAAGTATTTACATCGCGACGAATAATTATGGGTTGAACTGCTATATACATATAGAAACTAGGTGCCCCATGTACGAATCATTTGTCACTGTAATCAGAATATATGCTCCTCTACTTTTCTCCTTTCCGTCTAATTTATTTCATCCTACTCTCTATTTTTGTTTGCAGATGCAATCAGTTTTTCATTTGCTTAGGTTCAACAATACGAATCCTTGAACAGATCCTACCTTAAAAAGCCATTATATCGCTGATATTAAAGGTGATTTAAATATAACAACTCGTCGCGTAAGTATAGCTTGTATATTAGATTTATATAGTTCATAATCATGTTAAGCCTTTTGCAAAAGTAATGTTATTAACCTGTATTTAATTAAGGGATATATTCATTATTGTCTATACTCGAGAAACTACAAGCGAATGAATTCCAAAGCACGTGATTCATTAATAAATTCATAAAAATGCTAAGAGGAACGGCGAGCTCTGACTAATGAAACTTGCGCTGAGAAATTTATTCGTATATCAACATTCGGAGGCAAATCAAATTAATTTAAAGCTATACGTTATTAAACATTCAATCGGGCCAATAAATTCTTGTTTGACAGGACAATACTGCGGAAATATTTTATTATATGTTCCAGGAACTGGAATCATACCTAAGCGCAGTTATATTATATTTTCATTTTTGTTTGATACAAAATTTAGCTTCATCGCTTTCAATTTCCCTCTACAAGCTATATTTACATAAATTTCAGAACTGAAATAAATACATAAATAATAAAATGAATTGAACGCGAAAAGTGCAGTCAATCCCTTTGGCCTGTGGACCGTTTAAATATCTGTTACCTAATTGTCTAAATATCGAACCAATGAAAATCAGAATATAAATAACCCATCCCTTATTTGACTACGTCGAGCTTGACTAATTACCTTCCACTGGAAGTTTCCTAATGAATATGGCAGACCCCTCTGTTCTCGTTCCCACACAGAATATTTATAGCGAGCTCGTGGAAGAAATCGATTACCCAAAATTGGCACGTATTACGAGCACAAGTTCGATACAAATCGAATAGGTTTCATTTCATTTAACCCTTGCGAATGACTGGCACAGATCTTTATCTTTGATCCGTGATGAAGAGTCTACTTTGACCGTCATTCAATCCTACAATGCAGGATTCCTACAGTACAGCAAAAGGAAAAGTAATAATTGAAATTGGAAATTACATATCTCCAACAAAGCTTGACAGATGAAAGGGTTCGCGATATGGGTCGTTGGTGAAACAAGTGGCACAAGAACGTTTCTATTTGAAATAGAAATTGTTGTATTTGCATTCAACTTTTATATTGTTTGATTGCTTTCAGTTTGCTAAATCAAAATAGAATTTCCTCCCCTACTTTAATTTTTATTTTGCTGGTATATTTTCTATTGCACTCGTTAAAGTGGAGCAGAGGAATTGTCTGATATCGTAAGAATATTAATCAAGATTGAAGAAGATCTGGTATAGTGAATAATGTATAAAATTATTCAATTCTAATCTTTCGAAAAAAATGTATCCGTACACTGTAAATAATATATTGCCTTTAACAAATAACATATTACTATCAATCAAATTCGTTTAAGCAAATAATAAAATCAGTCTCGCGTTTTCGTCTCAACAAATCAACAATATTAAACAAATAATTATCTCCATAGAACTATATGCATACGTGTTTACCTGCTCCTCTATGCTTTCGCCGATATGTAAAGGTTAAAATAAAATCGAAAAGTCCCTGCCACGTTAACGAAGCTGTCAATCATTTATTCACAACCTGTCGATAATCCTTTCGAGATTAATTTTATCTCCGGCGAAGAACTTTGCACAAGGTGTCAAAAGGGTTTGAAAGTTCTGTGAAAATTCATACGAGCAGATTTTCTTCTCAAGTGTACATAGGTGGTTAAGTCGGTTAAACACCTACGTGATTTCGGGTCCCTTTTGCACAGGATTTTCTTTTTTTCAAGAGTAAATCGATCCTCATTTTATTGTACAAGGTATTTTCTAGGGATTCTCGCACGAATGGCCGTGGAAAATGGTCCACGAAAACGTTCGCTGGATTTCGATGATGTATTCTGGATTTCTTTATGCTAACACAGGGAGGTTCATAGATCTTGAGGGTGGATACAGTATTTGGGAGCCCGTAAAGTAAATTTATCGAAATGTATGTGTCATCCCGTTTTCTGCAACTTTAATACTTCGCCGGCATGATTTGTTAGTTGCAGGACAGCTATTGGCAGTTGACTGAACGAGATTTCAGTAATGCCGAATTAAATATCTAACTGTTTTGGAAATGTGAAGGAAGATGAGAATTAGGGTAAGGGATTGATGCTTGAAATACCCGATGTATGCGTTAAGGTTTTAATTTTTTTTTTAGAAGAAAATAAGACTTTAATTGTAACAATTATATTTTGTTAAAGGATTATGGTAAAGTGTGAGATAATGACAATGGATTAGTTCGTTCAGAATTATTTGGAAAAAATACAGTAATAGTTAATAAATTGTAAAGTTTCTAATAATATCATTAATATTTTTATCGTATAATTCGAACATGAATAGTTTGATATAAATATAGAGGGAAAGAAAATCAAATAGCTCTCTTCAATTTATGTTTCATTTTTACGTATAAAGTACATCGAGACACGGAGAATAATGAAAAAGTTGCGAAAATGCAGGTTCATGATAAAATAAATCAAAGAAACGATTCGCAATATTATTAAAATGATTAAAGTTTCCGTATATGTTGCGATATTTCCAGCAAAGAGGAATACGATTATTCCGATGAATAAACTAAATGGAATTTCAATTTAGTAAACTGTATAAATAATACAACTTAAACCCATGAACGATGCATAGCTTTCAATTGATTTGTTCTATTCCCGTGGCAAAACGCTTTCCAAAAAGATAAAGTGGTGCGATGTCGTGAGTACAAACCTTTAGAGAGACGTTCAGCTGCCGATTGTAACTCCATTTTCTTCTTATTTAGGAGATTGCCGTAGCTGGATAGCAGTTCTAAGTACGACGTGGGTGTAACGTAATTATGACGATTCAATTCCTGCGCAATAAAATTCTTCTTATCTTATTTGCCGGACAGTATGACTATAGCTACAGTACTTTTCGAAATATAAAATAACTCAGGCCACTGTCATAATCACAGGCACAATTATTAATTTTGTGATCCATATTCATTACGACTCCCCCCCCCCCCCCCCCCTATCCGGTTATTTATCTATCGCAAAAGTTCCGAACCCTTTTTTAGTCCTTGTGTAGGCAACCGGGTACCCCATTTCTATATTATCATTGATAAATTTTCTATGTACTTGACAAGATATCGCAAAACCACTTCGGATCTCGATTCTTTGGGCAGTTTTACGTCAATTCACGTTTTGTGAAAAAAATGTATGCAAAATATTTTAAGTAACTAAGCTCTAAAACTTATTGACCATTTTGGTTGCCCACAGCAAGGGTTAAGTCACCCTGGAATGCGAACGCGTCATGGGAACTTCAGAAGACACAGTGGAAAAACAGAGATTGCAGGCAGTTGCCCTAAACAAATAAGGTATCCATTACACAGTTACATTTTAACAACTACTGTTCGCTGGGACTGCAGCTTTAAAAAGAAGTGGTTACTAGTGACACATCATTTACAATCTAGAGCAACCCCACGCGATCAATTCATTTCGAATAAAAGGCTATCGTCGTTTCATCGTATCACTTTGGATGTAATGTAACATTGCGTGCCCTGGTATTTCTACGCTCACCTTCAGGTAGTGGTCGCTCGCGTCGATCACGCTGGAATGCATAAACTGGCACAGTCTCACGATCGATATCAGCACGTCCTCAGTAATGGACTCGTCTTTGATGTCGGTGAGGAAGTGCAACGCAACGCTCTGAAATAAAAATCTTAGTCACTGATGCGAACGAGCAGAAAAATATTGAATGTTCGTTGAATGTGTGTCTGGATTGGGGGAAATCGTTCGTGCAATAGGATTTTGATGCTACCCGATTTTTACAATATTATTTTAAACAGGACTGTATAATGCTAACGTAAATGTATTTGAAGTTCTTGTTTCATTTCTTTAACGTACTATTACGACGAACAATTGGGAATAGTAAAGAACGAGGAATGATAATTGAATAGTAAAAATATTTGTGGGAAGCTGGCTGAAGGTACGATTTTTATTCGCAAAAATTGAAGAGTATGGCCGGATAAGGGGGCCAAAACTGACCCCAAACCAAATTCGACTTGGGATGGGTCAATCGATTTGTTATCAAGAAGAAAGAATTTGTGGCGACAAGTTTCAACTTTCGATCCCGATTGGGAGATTTAAGAACAAAATTTAAAGCACTTCAGTTAAGGGGGCACGTACTATAGAATTGTCGCAGATTTTTAAATTGAGGATCCAAGCTGCGAAAAATGAAAAACGCAGAATAAAATGCTGAATTAGGATGGAAATTAGAACTTCTGTGTACCTAAAGTGTTAAATATATTTCTATTTATTTAAAACAAGTCTTATTTAAAAAAAGAACGAGGTAAAAATATGATAAAACAGAAACACGTCGATGGATCATCGTTTTTCAAATATTACTCACTTGATTTCATATGTTTAAAACCTACCGGGTTTTGCATTGTATTTGTATTGTTTGTCTACTTATTTTTTTACTGACACCCCTGAGATTAACGATTGTCAGTGAAAACGCGTGTTTTCGTTAAAAAATTGTTTCATTCAATTTAGAAATAAAATCTAATTAATTTCGTTATGCAATATTAAATAGCCCTTCATTGATCTTTTGTTTCCGAATCTGACATCCGTTAAATTGACGGGTTCCGTAATGGTGCAGACCTGCAGTGCCGCTTCCGGCCACGGGCAAAACCAATCGATCGTGGAACAGTTTACCAAAGCTGGAAATTGTCTGATACGAGCACGGAATGTCTCGCCAATTGGACTGTAAAATTAAATTATAATTACGTGTAATCATTATGCTAGTTATGTAATATTTACAAGGTGGACCACGAATCGTGTACAGCTGATTGTGAGATGATTCTGTGGTACGTGGGTCGATCGAAAATTGTATTATTTAACATAACATATTTTAATTAGAGTTGTAAAATGACTGTAATATATTTTTTTGCAAAAAAAAGAACTGCATTTCACCTCGGAAACATAGAAAAAAAAAGAGTCGACAGCTTCCATTAAATCATGTTGTATCATATAAAAAAATTTTCAAACTCACTGGCAATAGAATAATCTAAGCTGATAACGATTCGTGGCTCACCCTGTATAATAATTATATTAAATGATATACTAGTTATCACATAAATTGTTTGCCAGCTGGATTGTTAAGATTTCATAAAATTAATTTGTTACACATATAGTAATTTGTATAGCGATTGGTCAATTTTATATTTCCTCGGCAAAAAAGAATTTGGATTTTTTGAATCTATCGCGCCTCAAAAAAAACAGAACGATCTCTAGCCATTTCATGAATTGGTCAAGCTAGACAACCTACTTAAGTGTAATCCCCATAGGGACAATGAACATGGAATTGGCGTATATATTTAGTTATCGTGGGTAGTGTCGTTTGTCAGTTTCGAGGAAACGATCGATTGACACTGACATCACGTGTCCCGTAATAAATCACCCTTTCCACGACTTAATTTACGTGTTTCATCAAGGAACAGCAATAAATCACCAAAAGCCCTACATATTCGAAAATATTCCAAACTCGACCAAGCACTAAAAATAAGTTTTATTTTATAGATTCGCGTAGGGTGCCGTAGCTTATATGTATTTCTGTCTTGTTCTCGTATAAATGACGCTAATACAACGTGAACAAAAATAATAGCGTTGTACCTTTGCTTGAGAATTTATTATTTCTAAAGTGTCCTCGCGCGAAGTATTTCAAAGCACCAGAAATGCAGTTTATATTTTTAGAAACGAGAAAACGGCAGTCTTACATATCGCTGCGATGTTGTGCAATGATGATGTAACATCGTTCAGTGTTGCAAGACGATTCTTTTCGAAGGACCTCTATCATACTCGATAACGAGACTTGATAACGCGACCCCATAGAGCCATACGAGTACTTCTATACATCGTCAGACGATGTTGTTACGTTTATATCTTCAATTCCCACCGTGTCAGCAGGGGATTCAAAGATATGTTAGGTGATACGGTAGAGACATACCTCATAGCAATGACGACGTGTAGGTTGTTACGCACTGTCTTCACGTAGGCGGAGAAAAGGTTGCTTCTGTTAATTTGTAGGCCAGCCTCTTGTACCTGTCCACGCGTCGAATGGAAAATCTTCTCCATTTCGTCCATTTGGTAGATGTTTGGCACGTCGCCGTTGTTTAGAATGCTGTTCAGGTCTTCGAGCATGGAATCGTTCTTTATCTGGACCGGAACGTGGGGAATTGGTGAGGTAGGAAGTGCTCGAATTCGTCTGAATTCCGAGATTGAATGGGATGAGCTCAGTGCAAGAGGGAATTTATAGCGTATATTTATTTGCGTTGCAGGGTTCAGAATATTTGATATAATTGTTAAATATGTCCCGAGATAAAGGAAAGTCAGATTTGTATTGCAATGAGCATTTTGGAAATGTTGGATGTTAGTTAAAGAATTGGCTGAGAGGAAAGGGGGAAATAAATGGAAGAATATGGGATCGAAGGCAAAACCAAATAATACTGAACATTGAATTTATTGCTTCCATTTGATTCTTACTTTTCAAACTCCGTATAAATAATGTATCTGGTATATTATGTAATAAGTCAAATATCAATCGGAGCAGTTAAACCATTTAAATAATTAAGTAAAACGATTTTCACTTTCCGTTCATTTAATTTACCTCTGGCTGTGGCGACGAGATGTATTTCATACCCCGCGATATTAAATTAGCAATTGTTCTAGGCCAATTCTGGACGACAAAATGGGACGAAAACAATGAGTAATTAGATTTCGTCGGAGGTTCCGTTTACCAGATATAAATATTCAAAGTTTAATTAATTTGACGCCTGAAATCAGGCAACCACATAGCATCCATTAACGCAAGCGGTAGGTCAGTAACGTCGTTAACAGTGGCGCAGGACAAAACGCTGAGCACGTGTTTCAAATACGTCCTCCCTAAATTAGCCTATTCGTTATATTCGAACGCAAGACACGAGTTCACGTGTAAAAGAATGGAGAAATAAAGAAAATGGCGAGGCACGTGAAAGAATATAGGGATTGGAATATTTCTTCCCTAGCAAGTAAAGGTATCGAGTATAAAGCATTGCGAGGGAGAAGCCGGAAGTCAACGATAACGGGCAATGCTTTCTGAAAGTTTTCCGCTACTCTGAACATACCTATTTGACTTTCTACTCCAGTATTTGGTCAGAGGAATAATGGAGGGTAACGCATTAGAGGGTAAAATAAGCGATTGATATTAGTAATAAGAGAAAATATAGAAGTGGCAAATATTTAATAATGTTTGATAGGGGTAGCAATATAATTGTAAGTGGTTCTGCGTAGAATTTTTAATTTGTGGAAGATATAATAGAAAATAGAGATTTGTATACATATGAGAACAAATGGTTTTATTATTTTATCATTTTTGAAACGTTATAATTCTTACGTCTGGTGATTAATTTTATTGTAATCATAGGTTTTGGACTTGTAAATGAATAAGTTGAAAACTTTTCCCTGCGATATCTCCAAAACTTGCAATGAAAGCAGAAGGTAAGTGACTAATGATATACTTTACGTTATCTTGATAGGTTATCTAGTATGTTTAAATGAAACTAGTGTTCAAATATTTGTATAAAATATAGTGCAATGGTAAATATTAAAGTATGAATTTTGTAATAACTATGTGATTACTATTACTATTATCTTTTTACCAATTCAAGTGCATGAATTTATTAAAATAAATAGAAGGAATATTTTATTAATCGTGTAATTTTATCTCCCCATTTCGTATTCAGGTGGAAAGAGCACAACGTTCAGTTCACAACTGAACGATAACAAATAATATTGGGCATGCATGAAGTGTACTTATAGCTTCTGAGAATCCTATTGTTTGTTTAATTCGGCATCGCATACCCATCCATATTTTATGGTATCGTGGAAAATTATAATTCCAAAGGGTTTCTCGAGTATCAATTATGAATTATTACATATGGCATTAATAATACATTGTTACATTGATTTTTGAATTTTCGTGCTCCCGCATACGTGAAATTCATTTTGAAGTACACACATTTGGATTTTAAAGTTGGACATAATTAATAATTGATACTGTACTTATAATAAACGAACATTAAAAAATATATATTATTCCACGTTTCTGAAATATTATCTACGAGTGACTAATAAATTAACAAACAAATTAACTGTGTACCTGTGTGTCAGAGAATAAAAAGACATTGCAGAGATTTTGCACGCCGGCTTTCATCATCGATTTTTTAATATCGTCGCGCCAGTCGTTGGAAGTGTAGGCACTGCTCAGCTCGATTTGAAAGCAGTCATAGTCTTGCATGTGCGAGGCCAATCTTGTCAAACTTTGTCGGCCTAAATAAAGATTATTTTAAATGTTTCAAATTATGCCGTATAATGATCTTGAATTTTTAAATCAATTAGCATTAAAAAAAATGTTTTCTATACTATCAAAAAAGGTAATTATATGAAACTATATAATTTCATTGATTCTACGAGATCAATGACGTTCCTTAAAAAATGAAAATGTGTTTTTCATAAACATCTGTATTTTAAAACACATATTTGACGCATCTGTATTTCCTTTTTAAATAGAAACCATTTCTACATTTCAATCTACTATACTATACTATCTCTGCTGTGAATTATTCTACAACCGCCACTATTATGTGTTTAAATTACAACACCTATTAAGACACTCTCACTTTTACTCCCATCACCTGTTCATTTATCAACGCAAATAATGTTCAATTTATCTTGCTCCTCTCACAAAGAGGACAGAATGAGAAGGGAAAAAACGATTCACAGATACTAACACGAATATTTTTTCTTACTTTACCTGATCCTCCCATTCCAAGGAGCAGAGCATTTCCTCGAGGTTGCCTCAGGATTCGATTTATCCTGCAGATGTGATCTATGGCGTCTTGGAAGAGTACCAATTGCATAGGTGTTGTTGATGATCCGTTATAATCCTCCAGGTATTCCGCCAATACTACTTCCAACTGTACAAATAACAGAAGTGAATATATAAAAGCGTATTGTAATTGATGTTATTTCAAGTGTGATAATGTAATTAAATAGATATTGTCTGTTAAGGAAAATACATTTTCCTATAATAATAATTATTTTGCTTATTTTTGGATATATAATACATACAATAATATAATGCAGTAATAAATTTCGAAAAAAACGTTTAAACCGTCATGCACAAAGAGAATAAAACAAAAAACTGTAATCTAAAATAAAATATGATATACGTACGTAATGTGAGTTATAAATTATTGTTCAGGGTATATAATTCTTTTTTGTTCATCGAGCAGTTCATTGTGATAACCCTTATATGTATAATAATATAATAAATAGGCAATTTCCAGAAAGACGGAATTAAAATGCAGAACTTATGACTCCTAAAAGCACTGTAGATGTAAATGTGATTAAGGTTTCGTCAAGAATAAATATGTACTCTTTTCATGTTGGTTATTTGTTCATATTCTTTCGCAACCGCGCAGAAATCGCCGTAAAATAACATTCCCTGGCCAATAACTTCATCGGGGTCACATTCAAACCTTTCACTCAACATTTTTCGCATGAAATTATCGAACCACTTCCGGTCTGCGTCGTTGATCAAGCGATCGCTGAATACTCGTAAATTTTCATGGTACCAGAGCAGCAATATCTTATTGCGAAGCTGAATAAGAAAAATCCGACAAATATTTGTTATCATCGCCAGAATTAAAATCAGAGGAATAGAAGTAATATAAAATATTGGAAACAATGTAAAATTAATGTTTAAACTGTTGCAAATTAAAAATTGAACACAATATGCAATTCATTCAACATATAGTGTAAGTAATGATAATAAATTTACAAAAAATTTCAAAGATATAGAGGAGAAATATAATATTTTTCTATACATATATTGACAAACCTCTACTTTCGCCGGATTCATCATGAGCATCCCCTGGAACACTTTACTAAGATCACGTAGATTGAAAGTGTAGTGAGACTTGTCTGGAGTCGGCAGCAATTCCTTGCATATCGTTGTGAAAACATGCAAAGTCGTATCCACAAAAGTGTCCAACATGTATCCAAAACTTGGCGTTCCAGACAGCCAAGCATGTAGTATCGTACCAAAAATATGTCTCTAACGTAATGAAATTCATAACGTTGGCCAAGTCTGGTATGGATTACAAGAATTGCAAATACTTTTGAAAAACTATGACAGGTAATATAATAATTCTCATGAAAAAGGTATCTAAGATCTACTTCATTCGTAAGTGGATTAAATTATATTCTGAATTGTAGAATCATTCTGTATAGAATTATTATATTCTCTAATGAACAATATCAATCAGTAAAATATAATCTTTGAAATAATCGGCAAGTAATACAAAATTTCTAAATGACTTTCTAAGGTTTCATAAAAAAAAAAATGTATGCACAGTAGACTAAAATGAAAATATAATTTTATTAGGACATTTTTATTTCAACTAATTTTTCTAAATCAGTTGAAATATCCTTAAATATTTCGTCAATCATTCAATACGATCAAACGTTAACAAAATATGTAGTTCCGAAGCTTTACGACCTGACTGAGAACCACGGTAAACAGTAATTGAGAGCTGATTTGGGGAGTTTACTTTTTTGTTCGCCCCAGAAGATGTTCGATCTTGTTCAGACTAACGATCTGCGTTTGGAAAAACAGAAAATGAAGTGTCAGATGAGCAGGAAGGGCCACGTGGACCTGGCCCCAAGAGATGTGAATTATCAAACGAAACTTGGCGGAACTTAATTAACCACGATTTTTCGAAGCCCAACAAATTGCGTCAGACAGATAAACAAGCAATTACGAACCACCTACGTAACTTAAAATCTCCACAATACGACATTAACAAAGCTTCACGAACGACGGGTCCAAGAGATGTGAATTATCAAACAGAACTTGACGTGCAATATCTCCACGAGTACTTAGCAAACCACGATTATTCTAAATTCAAACAAATTTCGCCGAACAGATAAGCAAATAATTTCGAACCACCTACGCGACATACAATCTCCTCCATATCATATTAAGAAAATTTCCACGCTCGACGGCGCGTGTTGCATACCCGACACAAATACACATTCCACAGTTGGAAATTAACGCACCCACGGCATGCCCTTGCTCGACCTCTTTAAGACGCATACAGAGGGAAGGAAAAAAAAATAGAAGTTTCAAAGGGGGTGGCTATGGACGCTCATTATTAGCCAAACAGGTGATCATGATAAATTATGGGAGGCGAGGGTACGATTTACGGGGTCTAATTACACAGAGTACGATAGAGAGGACAAACAGAGGTCGACATCGACGGTATTTCGTCTCTTTCATGAGCACCAATTATTATACGTGGGCGTGGATTGACGACTCGACGGAATAAAACAGGATGAACATTGGGAAAAGTGGTTGCGACCTGGCTGGTGGAACTTACCTGTAGTCGATGCCTTTGAACCACCATCCTCGATCGATCAAACGGCGCACAGTGGGGCATTTGTATCGAAAAGGCAGAAAAGAGTTCATTCAAAAAATTGTACATAAAGCGGCAACCTTTTTTTGGCACTCGATTTAGATGAATATGCTTGGAATAATACAACGGTATTGTTTTTTTCCGTTCGAGCACTCACGAAGTAGCGTGCTGCGTCAAAGGTTATCGGAGTTCATGACACGCGTCTGTTCCTTACCACATTGCGTACTAACTTATGACAAAAGAATCGCGAAATAAAAATGTGTTAATTGAAGGCAGAAAGTAAGGTAGCACGCTGGAATTATTTTAACAGTCTGCGTATAAATACCGTATATTGAAACAATCAGGGTGTTCTCGTTTTTAAGGCTCGCTTTAGTTGCGGAACAAAGGTTGCTGCACAATTAACCGTCCAACCGGCTGAAGGGAGTGACGAAAATTTGTGTAAATTTATTTGCATAATTTTATCTGAGAAATGAGTGGTTCCATTTAATTTTCTTACGATCGAGTAGAAAGGGCGGGATAAATTGTTGATACGTGACTGATCGGGGCAATGCAACGTTAAGAGCGATGCCATTTGCATTATTCGGTAAGCAATTGTTCTTTTTTAACAGAACAAGGGCGACCATCGTGGGAAAGTAAAACTGAAAGTCGATCAATATTAAATTAGACTCTGGCGGAGAACAAATGATGGTAAGTGGCAATGAAACGTTTATTCGACACTAATTGCATGCAATTTTACATATGTTTCCCATTTACAATCCTGCTATCTGTTTCGATACTAATCATTGTTTTTAAATGATTAAATATTTATTATTTCATGCTGCCGATAATATTATCTGCATAGACAGATTTCATTTATTTTGAAGGGTATGAAATACCGAAGTAGCAATTTTCCGAACATCGAATATCGATTTTTTGAATACCCCCTTTGAAATATTAGTACGCAATTCTGTTTGAGCAAAGTATTAAAAGTCTGCAGCGAGCAACGGGCGTTCAAAACGAAGAGATTTATTTTAACTCGCGTTTGAATCTAATAGGATCGCGGGTGATGCCTTTCAATTTCATTAAAAATATCTCAGCGATAATCTGCTTTCGTATAAATAAATGAAGCTACGCAGAAACACAATTAATCTGACAAGGAACAAAATAGTAACATAAAATCCTGTCAGGATCGTAGAACTTTTACCAATTATTATATAAAACTATTGTACAAATTTGTACAAATTTTCGTACAAAGTTTCTCGAAGGAACAAACCCTTGCTCACCCTTCCTTTCGAAATTTCGTTCAATAATAATACTGGCCAAGGCCAGTGATATACTTATATTTATTACACCACTTACCAAATCTTCCGCGTCAAATTTCACACAGGTAAAAGGTCGCAAAAGGAAATGGTGGAGTTTATATGTCCGGTACCAGGCTTACTAAATCCACTGCGTTTTATTGCTTACGTCACCCTAAGCTCGTTTACCCTTCCATCTTATTCACTTCCTTCGTTAGAAAAATAATATTTCGAAACCTACCTACTCTACGTCGACAATCGAAAATAAAATACTCTAATAATCTCAACCAAGAAAACCCATCGAAATAGCGTAACAATATTGTTCCATTAAACATTAAATGCAGCGAACATTGAACTCTCTCGAACGATTTTAAAAACGAGGAAACGGAGGTTCAGAAACGGAAAAATTAGACACGATCGAACCGGAGGAAAATAAATTATTCTTCGACCTGTCCTTCTTCTGATTACTTTCTGTTCCATAATTATAATTAACGATTCGACCAACGCGACGGTATTATCGGTCTACATAGAGCAGAACGGTTAAAGAATCACCTTGGCGTCGTTCTCCATTTCCGGGAATGCAATGAAATGGAAATGTCGCAATAGTCTGGCAGTTATTGGATTTCGACCGCCACCAGGTGGTCCCATAGCGCCGATAAAATTTACGTCCTCTATCTGTCTGAAGGATCCGATCTCCTTCCGGTCGTACCATCCTAAAATATTACGCGCGTCTTTTTATAAGCAGACTTCGCGGTAACGACATATTCAAAGCGAATTGATTTAAATAGAAAAAAAGATGTAGGATGAAAACAAATTGCTTTAAATAGTGCTTTTATGTTCTAGATTAGCATACTACAGCGATAATCAGAGATAATCCAAGGGTATTCGAAGGCATGTGTATCGGGAGATGGTAATTCGTTTGTATGTGTGAATTGACTTACCTGAAAAATCCATGAACTGTCGAATCAGTTCGATCGGAGGCTGAGCACCAAACGTTTCGAGGGCAGGCATGTTTAAGTCGTCGATGAAAAAGACTTGTTTGCGTAGCAGTGGTGGTCCATATGCATCCTTGCGTCTCTTGCTTAACTTTTCGTCAATTAAGTCCTTCACGTGACAGGAAAACGTTATATAAAGATATTAAAAGCCACAAAGAAAGGAAATCAAACTAATACATCGATAGTGGTTAACTTGCTCCAAATATAAAATTGTATGAAGTTAGATAAGAAGAAAAAAAATACTGGTTTCGTAATATTTTCCACTGGAAGTCATTTAGCGAGACAATCGATTGAATCAATGTAAAATGATCAATAGAACATAAGTTCGAGGAAAACAACAGAATTAATTGTTATCAGACGACGTCACAGGAAGAGATCCAACGTCAATAGAATCTAACTCTTTGTGCGAGCTTTCCTTTGCGACTCTCTCTATTTATTTCTTCGAGGGATCTCGAAATTACAATTGAATTGGGATCAAGCTCTGATTAATTCCAAGAAATTCGATCATTAGTTTCGAAGATCCATTCATGATTTCCAGAGAATTTCCGCGTCGAGAACAGTCGCTCGCAAATTAATAATAATCCCTTCTTACGTTTTCTTATAAGTATGTCGATTGCTCTTTTAGACGCTTTTACATTTTTTGTATACGAAAGTGCGCAAAAGAACAAGTAAACTAAATTTGCCATTTCGAAATTCCAGATTAGATAATTCTTCCGGATTATTTTAACGATAATTACTTAATTAGAATTTTTCTCTTTGACATCGATTGATTAATTACATGTTTTTTTTACCTGAGTCTGATTCGCTGTCGTCCTGGCGGAGAATGTGATGAAATCGCAAATGAATTTTTTAGGCATGTGTTTTTGGAGTTTACCCGCTATAGTCAATGTCTTCCCGCTTCCGGTTGGCCCGATGCAAAGTGGATTCGATTCATTAATTAATAGATAACCGATTAGCGCGGAGCTTCTTATGCAGTCCATTGTTGGTACCTCGATATCTGCGCAAATTGCCGTTCATATCGATTACACCATGAAAAAGTAATGACATGCTTTTGTGATATTAAAGTTTGTTCTGTTCGTTACTGGTAATGACACTGATATAAATTATGTAACTTTGCTTATCGCAATCGAAATATCGAATTCTATTACTCTTATATAAATTACACAATGCACGATTTTAATATATCAATTCATAGAACAAAGTCACCGTAATGTCGCTTCACAATATGCTTTAACAAATAATAATTTGATATACACGCCGTTTCATTAAAGAAAAATTCGAAACAAAAATCGATCCAAAGAAACAGCGAGCATTCGCGTATGAAATTTACATACCCGCAAATTTCATCTCCGGCGTGATAGTAATTGGTGCAATGTCATCCAGCCATTTAAACCATCTCGGTGGACTTGTCTCCGTGCCATCCATTGGATCGGTGAAACCACCATCGTGTAGTCTACGATACGGGGAATTTATCGAAACGAAATGAAAAAATAAATACAGATGGGTATCCTGTAACGAACGAATGCTACTGTCGTCGAATCGCGCGAGATGAATTGTTGCTGATCGTAATTTATTCAAGCTTTAGTAACAGTTTACAATATTTGACAGATTTGGTTCTGTTTAGGTCCAACACCGTAGAGAGTTACAGTTTAACTAACTACTTGCTACTAACTTTTAACTACTGACTACTTTTCTGCCACTGAACATATTGGGTCTCGTGAGTTCCATCTTTATACTGAGGAAAATGTCGGAAAATCGTGAGTGGGGGACACCCTGGTACAGAATTTGGATGTCGCGGATCACATACCGAAATATGGCGTTGAAGTGCAGTTGGGGGATGAATTTCTATGTCGCCAATGTAATTTCTATGTACCCGAAAATGTTTAATATGACTGGCGTCGAGGTGAAATTTGTCTGAGATTCAGAAAGGGGTGATAAGGAGATGCGTGGGAAATGAGGTGGGTGGGTTGTTCGACACTACAAAGGACAAGGTTCTAGAAAGAAATCCAGTTCGTTATAGGATACCCGACTGCATTTAAACAAGAACCCATTCGTTCTATCGATTACCTGTAATCGAACACCAAACCTTCTTCGGGGAATGGGAACGGATGATTATTCTCCCGTTGCACATCTCTAATCCAATCGCTGTAAATACAACGACTGTTATAGTCGCAACTCGCGCCCAAACCCCACACTGCTGAAAATGCTGCCCAAGGTGAAAGTAGATCGGCTGGAACAATACATTTACATTATCAATCATCAATTATAATTTCCTTCAACGAAAATACATCGCCATTGTACAATATAATGGCAAAGAAATTAGTAATTAATATGTTTAAACAAGAAGTATTGAACATCAGTTCAATTGAATTGTATTATCCAATTGAATATCAATTGAATGTATTGATACATCTGCCCGCAGACAAAATAATCTTTTTTTACCGCGTCAAAAATAATCAATGAAACCAAACAAATTTATGGAACGTCTTATATTTCGAAAACTTACAAGAACGTTATAAAAACTACATTAGAGTAATATCGAAAGCTATATTCCCTTGGGGCAAAATAATATCATTCAACGATGCATCTAACCATTAAGACTTGACCCTCAATGGAGTGGCCAGCAAACTTTATCCAGGATATTCTCACATTTCTACAATAAACAGTAGATTTTATGCGGGGGAAAAACAGCGTTAACCTCATTTTCGTCGTTTGTACGCTGGTCACGTAAATAGCCAGACTTTCCCCACTGTACATTATTTTTTCTTACGTTTTGTTTCCCCCAAGTGCAGCAGTGGGATTTAAAAGTCGCAAACTTTGCGAGGGGTGGTTCGAAAAGTAAATGGGGAGAGTGGATGCGTATTTATCTTGTGTTTAGCTTTTTTAACCAAAATAATACTCGAACTTTTGGAATATTTTAATCGAAATTGCAAGTTGATTTTTATGAAATAATATGAAAATGTAAGGTCTAGGTTTTTTTTTATAGAAAACCTTGTAGAAACGTTGAACGGCCTGTGTCTTGCTTAAGAATTGTCTTAAAAATATCTGTTTGATGAAAAAAGAAATCGATAATGTACCGAGTATTCTATTGTCAGAGTACTGTACATTCCAGAACATTCTGTTTCAATTTTTGTTAATTAATATTAATTTCGGGCTCAAGTTAACTGCATTCAACCGACTGCACTAGTTCTTTACTTTCCTAAATATTTAATAATACTCATCTGGTTCAATAATATAATTGAGCTCCCTTTTATAGTTGATGTTGTTACTTTATTCTGCTAAGAATTCTAATTTATTTTTAAAGAAGCTAGACTGTCCTTAACAATCAAATTTTTTCTGTAAAGGGCTAGATGGTAATTTTGACGCTCGAGTAGTACAGATAATTTATGCTGAAGACAGTAGTATAGGCTACAAATGGTGCGCCATGGCGCGCCATATCATTAACTTATTCAACTTTGTGCCATTATAGATACTCATGAATTCTTTTATTTTTCTTACACCTTATCATTCTTGTATGCCTTTATTACGTAAAATTTCATGGCGCATAAAAAAGGAAGGGGGCAGCCTGCGGTTCTATTTTTCATGGGGAAGTATACTGAATACAATATAAAATATAAAGTCCAATACAATGTGTAAGAATATAATATATGACTACAGTATGTAAACATACAATTTTCATAATAAATAAAATGATACGTGATCTGATTTACTATCTTATTTATTATTTAATATTTAATTTAAAAAAATGCAAACCTCTACGATCAATTCTTTAATCAACAATATTTCGTACACACGTATGTATACTTAATAAAAACTACATCCCTTTCGTCACCAGTTAAGTAAAGTTATATATCTTTTGGATTAGATAATGTAGTAATTAATTAATTCGAGTTAACCATATATACTGTCTTTTTACTAACTTTTGTGGTAATGGTATTTCCACATCGACTATAAAATTGGATAATGGCGTAATGATTACTATTATTAAGATTACTTTTTACTATTATTATTATCGCGTTATTATTGATCCTTACAGATAAGCGCTTGAATGTTGGCACTTGGAGGAGGCTTTCCATCTCGGCCAGCCATTGGGCCAATTCGGAAGTCCATCAGATTTATGTAAGATTGTATCATGCCAGAGTCCACCGTGCTTACGATTTCTCGTAGATGCTTACGAAGAATTTGCAGACCCGGAAGCAAGAAATGACTGGTCAACACGACTATTCTATCGATGTAACTGTCCATATTCTGCAGTTGTACAATTAAGTATATTTTATTATCTTCTTATTATTTTCATTATGCTTTGCTTCCCGTGTACCTCGTATTTCTATTATAGTAACACTTTCTATGCTAGGTTTGGGTTAGGTTTGCACGAAACTATACACGCAAGTATAGTTATGCGATTGTTGCGGTTTATACACATAGTGGTTGGAACTCCCAAGCAATTATGCGTTGCTTACTTTGGGTAATCGGTTTATCCAGCAATTAATTAGTGGCTGTAGACCTAAGCCTTGGGGTTCCAAATACACCATACCACATCTGAGGAGAAGGGTTGAAATAAAAGTGAAGCTTATTGTGTGCCAATTTATGCTGACTGGAATAATACAACGAACCATTTAATATTATAATATACTACTATGTATTGTACCAATATTTATTATAGTCATATGTTGTAGATAGTTCTATATATTCCTATTATATTTGCATTCTATTTTTCATAATATTCTTATTTTTGTCATTATTATTATTATTATTATTATTATTTCTATACATTCCAAACTTTACTATCGATAATTGTGTTCTTATCTCGCTGTAGCCATTTATTACATGGGATACATTTCCCCGACTCGTTACCACTTTTCCGTTTACAATGAGGGATGATTGATGCGACCAGCACGTCGACACGAATCGATTACGTGTTATTCGAATTTTCTCCGTTCCCGAATCCGTTTTGTACGGTAGCTGTCATTCACCTTTCATGGCAGACAGACCAAACGAGAATACCAAGTCGAAGTAAAGTTTTAAATATGAATTACCTAGTACTACCAATATTTTAATAGACGAACTTTTACGTCGCTAATTAACATCATATTCGTAACAGTGGGTACTACTTACACTACGTTGTGTTATTTATACGTGATATATCTTATATATATCTTATATATCTTTTCTAAGTTAAAATTAACTTACCTCGAAACAGTGGCAGGCGAAGCCACTCTTAAGTCAGCCACTTCGAACATCATAGTCATCGTAGGTAAGATTTTCATTATTTCACCAGATGTCAGGCATAGCTTCTTATTATCGTCCAACACAGTGTTCATGTTCTCAATCCATACAGCGTCCACTGGCCCGTCAAATATGTACCAACGTTTATTGAGATCATTCGTGGCTATTCCAGCTCTGAGCAATGTTGAAAAAATTCCATCAGTCCTAGGAGAAAAGAATTTTCGATGCAATTATTAATATTAGTAATTAGAATTTTTGATACAATTAATAATATTATAATTACTAATATAATTATTATTCTAAACAGAAATATATAATTAATTTTCTGTCAAATATTTACTGAACACAGCATTGTTGAAGATTCTTAGACACTTAAAATAAGTCTCAATTATATAGATATTTAATTAAAATAGTCAAATTTTGTTCGACAGTTTTCAATTTCTTTTCTATGTTAATTGTATTACTTTCGACTTTTCTGATTATAATGAAAAGTCCAGTACAATGCATATAACGCTTAAATGAAATTGAAGGTCAGCAATATACACGGACAAATTTATTTCTCTTTTATTTTGATTAAAAACAGCCTATTTAATAAATGTCAATGCCAGAACGCAATTTGCATGAAACCAAACGAATTTTGTAAATACAGACCGTTGTAAATATTTGATTCCACGCTCGAATTCAGGGAAGGTGATAATTACCGATGCAAACAAAAAATTCATTTCCTCCTGTAGGCAAAACAATTTCCCCTACGATATTTACATGCGTGTGTTTGAATATGAATAATTTCGAGATTGACAGAGTTCTTCTATGTTTATTCAGCAAAACGTGCTTCCATGAGAAACTCATTCCGTTCTCTAGTTTTCGTGGATTTTCTCTTGACAAACAGTGCCGCTACTGTATGTAAAAATATTCCGTAACAAGAAGTGAAGAAGGAACGGTTAAAAATATTGCTTGTATATGAAACTACAATATTTTAAGAACGATGAAATGAGAAATTCGTCAATTGTCTACGGCTTCTTTTATTTTTGAAACTATAAGTGGTACAGGTTAATGAACTGTTTTCTTTATAAGCCCGGAACATTTTTTTTATAGCCTACGCGTCTATATAAACAAAAGCAAATGGCTCTATTCAAAGTAACATGTTGAACTTTGAAATATCTAAAATGTCGCCACTTAAAGCTAAAATTTAAAATTCCATAATAAATCATCCACGTATAATTAAATTTCTATTTAAAACAATTTTCTCTCCCTTTATATATATACCTTATATTACACGTTTATGATTTCGTTTGAAGTATTTTTACAACAACTGTTAATCATTTAACATGGTAAGATTTGTGAGAATATACAAAAATCAAATTTTCATATGAATTATAAAAATCGATATCTATAACAGAAAAAGAATTGTATCGAATTATTCTTTACTATTCATTGGTGACGAAAGTTTCACTCGATTCCTCTAATATATCTGCCTATTCGAGAGGAAAAAATAATTTTCCTTCAAGTGCCAGTATCATAAATCCCGACCTTGCAAATCCCTTTGACACACCCTTTGATCCAACAGAATTGCGAGATTCGATACTTCGTTACATAGATGTTTCACTCACCATTCGCGTGTGTTGAGATCGTACTCGCCGTATAGCTGGCCCATCGTGATTGATTTCGGATTCAGCACGTAAGTGTACACTGGTGTGAAGGGTTTACCGCTTGGCTGTGGCTTTCCTTTCAATTTCGTACACGCATCTTTCAGAACTTGGTAACACTGTGAAAATTAATCTGATTTTCATTTCATGCTCATTGATGTTGCAGCATTAATGTAATATTATATAAGACGAATAAGGAATGGACATTGTACAGACGTTTATTGCAATTTTTCAATTAAATTACAATCGTTCGAAGAATGTTTTCTTTTCCCTTCATGCCCATTAATGTCACAGTGTTTAATTTTATTATTATTTGATGAATAACTTTCGCCCCGAACAATTCGTCTCTTATAAGTTTCGTTACGGAAAAACAATTTTGTAATACAAAATATGTACTAACAAAGAAGTGCCTCTTTCATCTATATCAGCGCTATCTACGATGCCGCGAAGAATTTCTTATTTTGGAGCAAAGTTAATTGCCTTTCGCGGTAACTTCAGAAGGCAATGTCTGCCCTCAAGGATGAACAGAGGGGATTAAATTTTTTTAGTTTTTTTAATTAAAATGAAACGACTGTTAAAGGAATGGAAAAGAATAACGCGTGAAAAATCGCGTTACCGTGAAACATAATTGCGCTGTTTAACTTATAACAAGCTTCGTTGCTCAGGGAGTTCCCTCCACTCTATATGGCACAATATACGAGCATTCAATCCAATCATTTTCCACTGGCATGATAGTATCACTTTTTCCTATAGAGACATCATATGACATAGATAATGACATAATCGTTCCCTTGCTCAGCTCATCGTCAGCTTAATTTCATCAAATTTTTCGAAGAAAGTCGGCAGACCGTTGAAACCTTTAATACTGAACCACTCTGGCTTTATCCGATAGCTCATACAATATTCTATAAATTAATAAAATATAAATAACCTTCGTAAATTTATATATAAATGTCCGCTTAGCATTTAATAAGAACAGTCTCTATTAAAGCTCCGAGGTTTTAAGATGTTAAGAATTAGTTTAAGAGTAAGCGAGGTACCTCTTTCCAGGACAGTTCTGGGGTAAGGACTGAGCGGTGAATCACAGTTCTCTTACCAAAAGGCATAACCTTTCCCACTCCGTGGCCAGATCCTCGAGGAATAGAGTCCCTATTCCTTGGTAATACGGCGACAGACCGATTGCCATATTTGGTCCTTCACTTTACCCTATGATAAACATTCCCTTGACACCAGATACGTAGTTGGAAAACCCAATGCGGTCAATTCATTCACTTTCAAAATCCCCTAATAAATAGTCAATCCTGGGACATTCGATAGTTGAATAGCGTCGGGCCACCGGCCATCGTCTGTCGCCCAGATTGCCCATTTCCAAAACACTCTCCAACAATTCGCAGGCTAAGTCCCTATCATAAATTCTTCACCGAATGAATAGCACTTCGCTACTCGGTCCTTTTCCTTTCTTTCAAACATACGCTGACGCTAGCAAAGAATACTAGAATTTAATTAGTTTAATCATGCAATGATATGAAAATGTGAAAAAGCATAGTGAACATTGGAAATATTAATCTTTTACTTATTATTCGATGTCATAAAAACACTAAATTTGCAATTCGAATACGTCGATTAATATTCCATTCGACAATGTTTATCTACATTATACCGGCAGCGAGCAGACTGTTTAGATTCTAAATA
Source organism: Nomada lathburiana (assembly GCA_963667235.1). Taxonomy (NCBI): domain Eukaryota; kingdom Metazoa; phylum Arthropoda; class Insecta; order Hymenoptera; family Apidae; genus Nomada; species Nomada lathburiana. The sequence goes on along the minus strand of OY763897.1, from coordinate 9,200,110 downwards.
TCTCATTCTCGAAACAAAAGACGGTACTTTACTTCCAGTGGGAAGTTTATTAGGTAAGGTACGCACGTGTCCCATGAAGCAGAATAGGGTGCGCTCGTTTTGCTTCCATGATCGTTACGAAAACGATATTCAAAGTGCCGTGCAAACACGGTTGCGCCGTAAAAAAGAAGAAAAAACGAAATTAGTTAGCACGCAGGGAGCGTAAAGTGATCTATCATTTGTTTCAGGCCAGCGCGTATATGTGTACAGCTAATCAGAAGTGAAAAATGTGTATTTTTTTATCGTACAAACAATAAAATTGCCACAATGAAAGAGAGGATTAATACAATTGTATAGTAACTATAGAATTAACAATAATAGTATACAATTATAGTACCTATCTTTTTCATTGTGTCAAGTTGATTGTTTTTATGTTAAAATATACATTTCTTGTTACTGTGGGCTCAATTTTGCGAGAAACGTCTGCGAATTTGTAAAGAAAACTCTAAAATTATATGCAAAAAAAGATAATGTTTCAATATAATTCTGACAATGAGTTATACACAGGATTATTTATATATGGTGTTACAAATTGCCCCCTCGGTAATGTATACACATATAGAGCATGGGAATAAAAAGTTTCAGATAAAAACGATCAGAATGCGAGAGGGTTACACGAAAGTATGAAAGTTTACGTGTCATTGAATTGAAACAAAATTATGGGCTACTTTGATTAAGGCGCTGACACTTGGATGTAAAGAACATTTTCAATGGTGGTCGTTAATAATATACGAGATAAAATATGAAACGTTTATTCCACGGGCGAGTAAAGCGTGAGCAACGTTTAAATATTTACGCGGTATTACTATTGCAATCATAAAAGGGTTAACGCAGCATGAAAATTTGAATTTCCTGCTTTTGTGTTACTGCGAACGGGTGAACTAGCTGAACGTAAAAAATAAAAACTCGTGTTTCGATATACAGATAAAGAAAGCAAACATTCGAATCGCGTGCTGAGCCTAGAATCATAAATTTTATCATGTGTATCTATGTATAAGTGATTCATACTTTTTACCCTGCTAAATAAATGCACTGTACTTTCGTTTAAAATTATTTGAATATATTCATCCCTCTCGGAGTTTCGCCCAATATACGAACAGATTTATTTTTGAATTTCCGTCGGTCAATGTATAAACCAATAAATATTATACGCTCAGTCTGAAACAAATTCGTATATCGTTTATTAAAGCATTCGTACAAAAAAAACAGATTGTGTAAGGATTCCTGTTAAATTAAAAACAGTTTTTGCGTTTTAATTACTTTTGAAGCGAACGCCTATTCCTGAGACAGAAAAAACAGAACGAGTGTAGACGCAAGCATGGTACATATAATTGCGTAACGAGACCAGCATGAAAAAGTGAAGACTTACAGTAAAGAACATTTCGTATAGGAAGAGAAAATAGATTTTTCTTTGCATACTTTATATACATAGTACAATATACTATTTATTTTAATAGAGAAAGAATTTTATTTCGAAATAGACTTTATATGTGTATAGCTGGATGCATCGTAAATTAAAAATACTGCAGACAGTATGTGATTAATTTATGACAAAAGTTACCAATGCATTTTCTCAAATTTCCTTCATTGAATTTAAATATAATTTAATTCCCTACATTATTACCATTATTTATTCTTAAATACTTATCATGACTTTTAAATACGAACTTTAGATTGGGGAATTAATTAGAGTTAGGAATGCAACATAAACACAGCATGTAACAATTTACTTAAACTCAATGTACTCGTTGCTTCGCTTCATTCTACGAATCATTAAAGTAAATAAAACATTGAAGTGATTTACGAGATACTATCGCGCGAAAATGGTCTCAAGACTTTAGTTGATAAATCTGTTCAGTCGAAGAAAAAAAACGTAGCTACAAAGCAATGAGAACTCGTTAAAGTGAATACTTTGACACGTATCGTTACACAGCCATTCTGCTGAACTTCTTGTTTGCCATTAATCTCTGCGTTGCTTCTGAACTATTAATTGATTGATGCATCCAACGCAATTAAATAAAATAAAGCTGAAGAATTCTATGTTCGCGGATAATACTTTGACAACGATCAATTCATGAATTGTCAATGTTTAATTGTAATTTAATTAATTAGACCTAATTGATTCTTATTGATTTTCAATACTATAACAAGAATTTTCATAAAATATTATTTTCTATATTCTAGGTATCCTTTATAGTTTAATTAATATTGTGTCCGCGACTAAATATAAACATTAAATACAATAACGTTCTTTAAAATGTAATAAATCTAGAAAACAATAATTTATTCGGAGTTTCGGTGATTATGAAATGGATATATTAGTCATATATTTTTTCGCTGATGATATTTATAGTTTTAAAGCTAAAAATAAACTGAATACTGGCTGACACCATCATTTCAACGGTTCGATTTTCGATTAATTCGTAAAAATGCTTCCACATTATGAATGAATATGTATAAAAAACATAAAATTAAAGAGATGCAAATAAATATTGTAAAATATAAATGAACTTTTTCTTATTTCTCATTTACAATTAAACCACGATGGAACACGATATACGTGACAAAATTAATTTTTAATTACATTCGACTTACAATTACAATCACTTTCATATTTAACTGCTTGTATTTCTGATACGTCTTTATCTACCTACATGCCAGACGCGTTAAATAAATCACTTGATACTCCTGTTACTACAAAAAAGAAAATCAATTTACTCGAATATACTGAAACTGTTTGACACACAAACTCTTTGACAACGCATTTGACAGGTGTCGATTGTAACGAAATCTGGAGTAAGTAGATATGCAAACAATCAGTCATTCGGAAACACCCTATAGATTAGATAAATTAAAAAGTGCAAAAAGCTTTGCGTATGTTATATTTTACTAGAGCCAAAAAAAGGAGGAAAAAAAGCAATGAAACGAGTTAAAACTTTCCGTGCAGGAGTCTATGCAAGCCGTTTAAGGTTAAAATTGATCATTATTACTGTTTTCAATAAATATATCAATATTGTACTTTACGTCCGATTAATTTCAAGTATTAAGAATATTTTATGTATTATTTATAAAAATTATATCGATACTGCGATGAGATATTTTTAAACTACACCCACCTGCGGCAACAGGTGGGTTCAAAATGGTCCCGACATCCATCGAGTCAAGGCTAACGAGATTCAATTCAATATCACTCCGACTCGAATTCATTTGAAATCTGAGACTTATTTGTTCGCAAGGTGTTCTCGGAGAAAAGTGTCCAATAACAAAATTGACAAGCGTCTTTGGCTGCGCAGCGTCTACCAGGTATTACTACCAGTGTTTCTTTCTTTTATTACTCGAAGAACAGAAACGCATAAATTCAAAAAAGAGGTGAACGTGAAAAGTTGGAAGACACCCGGGGTATGGCAGCTGTTTGATCGCACATTGGTACGTTTCACTGACATGTTCGCATATGTTTACTGTAGAGCTGTGCTTATATTCACCTGATAGTGGACAAGTGGTTCGTTTTATAACAATAATATCGACGCCGGTTTTTGACTTCAGCTTCGTAGGATTTTAATTCAAGCAAGCAGATGATAAGGCGTATTCGCGTTCTATGCAAAATGTTCAAGATATCGAGTGCTCAAGACAGTCCAATGTTAGAAACACGTAAGATCGTGAGAATCGTGTGGAATATAATGGTAGCCCATTTGAATATCTTTTATGGTTAACAAAATTATAGTTAAGTTGCTAAATTGATAATTACATTAACTAACATATTTTCATAATTAAATTACTATAAATTAAACACAATACTGTGGTGATACCGATATATTCCAAAGAAAGCATTTGAATACCCATTGACAACTTCTGTTACGAAATAAAGCGAAATATTACCTAAAAATAACAATGAAAAATGTACTTATAAACGGAGAGAAAAATTCATGAGTCACCCGGTATTATCACCAGACGATATGACGCGACATAGAGATTCAAATTACAAATTGCAATCAAACATGATTACTACACATACCAATGGCCAGTACAGTGAGTAATCGAATGATAAATAACTTTCCGCAGCGAGGTTCTATGTATGTGCACAGCATGGGTGAGGAGGCTGGCAGTGGAATCAAAGCAAAATGATAGTATTACATCGTTCTTGTTATTGTTAATAAATGCCTTTCATCACGACCCATACAATTCTATGCAACAGCGTTATAAATTCACCCATGTGGAGTAGCAACAAGCAAACCACTGACATTATTAGGGTTAACAAAAAAATGACTATTATTCTTGTCATATTTAACATATTTCTAATACACAGTTCTTTCATTTGCGTATCACCCGATTACCAAATAATAAAAAGAAATACGTAGAGCCATAAAAGATCCAAATGTTCTTCCGAAACACGGTAATAATAGCGCACTGAAATATCAGATTCCGATACCCGAGAGTAACGTTTCCGCCAACTACGTAAATGCTTTCTCTTGTTTATTGCCCCTCCAACGAAAAAAAGAAGAATACGAAATTCCAAGAAACTTATTCGAACGATCCACGGGATCGTGGCCGTAAGCACGCGCCGCGTCGCGTCGCTTCAAGGACGACGGGCGCATGAATGAGCGGTCATCGAGGATGAACGACGCGACGGCGTCGTCGGACGACGCGCGGCGTCGCCGCACGCCATAGTTTTCAAAGCGCATGCGACGAAACTCGACGGGCGGCAAACTCGTCAGAATCATGGATCGCGTTTTCAGTTTACCCGGCGTCGTTTCTTCGTCGCGGCGCGCTTCGATTTCGCTCCTGTCAGGGCTTCTCACTTGAAGAATCACCGCGCTCGCGTAAATAATTCAGTACATCGCTAAATTGAAAACCAATATTTCCCGGGAAATAAAATCCTCCGGTTAATTATTCCTGTATGCACCCTCTGGTGAAACTAAATTATGTGTGGCCAAATAACTTCCATTGTGGACACCTAATGAATAATAACGATAACGATAACGATAACGATAACGATAACGATAATAATAATATTAATAGTAGCAATAGTAATAATAATAACGGGAACCAGTATATTCCCATACATATGAGCAGCTTAGTGAAATCAAAATGATGTGGTAAAATAAATTCTCTACTAGACATGACAGTGGCAAGAATAAGTAATTGTAAGGTTACTTGTAAGTGGTCAGAAATATCGATAATTTCATTTAAGACAACAGAATATCAGTGTAAATTCGTTGATTAAAATGTCGAATAAAAAAGTTGGAAATTCGACAGGTTGAGTATGTACACACTGTGCGCCAGTGGATACGAAAAGATCGTCAGTGACGTTCGTTGAACTCTGTATTACGTATCCCGGTGTGCTCTTCGGCCTTGTTCCACGAGCAGAAGATTTATAGGACAACCGCGTTGCACCGTCAAGGCCACCGTGGAACATCACGAAATAATACGAAACAACATGACAGGGACCAGATTCGAACAGAACAGTGACGGCAGTGTGTGCCACGACGCGTTGGATCCACGGTGCATACACAAATGAGAGGAAAGAAAATAAAAAAAGAAGAATTCGCGCTTTCCAATATCGTTGCGTCGCGTTCTCCTGCGAAAATTGACATTTTTTCCTTCCAATGCTGGCGACTTTTTTTCAAACCATTGAGGAACGTCGAGAGAAATTTTCAATAAAGTTGCCACAGACCCAGGTTTCTGAAGAGACTGACATTAAAAAGTTCTCGCGAAATAAAGATGAAAATTTATCTGTCACATACGAACAATTCAAGTGAATATTCAATGATTCATCCTGTGCAAAGTGTGAGGCACGTGAAAGAGATCTGTTCGTATAATAATCACGTTCTAGCGAGGGAGAATTCCATCTGACACACAGGTGTGTCTGAAGAGAGTATGTAGAAGCAACCTTATAGAATCGTTTCAAAGTAAAAAAAGCAACCCAAAAATGAACTTATTCAAACGGTCCTGGAATTTCGATTGCCACCAATTATTGTAGAACGATATTAAGATCAACCGAAAAATATATTAGAATCGAATTGCCCGAGGCTTCCTCGGAGACCAAAATAATTTCTAAAAACGGCACTTCTCTGATCGATACTTCAATCGACTCGTTCCCAAAGGGAAACGATTTGCCCGAAGCCGTATTATCAAGTAACTTCACGGTCGCAACGAAAGGGAAGTCCAATTGCATTCCAGCGGATCTATTTCCGTATTCCACGCCGCCATTACGTTTATCTTCATTTTTCCTAGATAAACCCGTCGAAACGATGTACGACGTCTATTTATTATTCATCGAATCAAGGAAGCTTGACATGCTCGGTGAAACTCGTTGAATCTTCAAGACTGATCTGTATTATTCGTTTGCAAGTGTTACGGGCAATTTGGAATATTTATGATTCGGTTATGATTTATAAATGGCGAATTTAGAGAGACGCGACAGAGATTTGCTAATTGAACGTACGATACATCGGACTCTTTTCATGGATAATTTAACACAGAGCCTGTGAAGTCTAGAGTTCGTGGATATCAAGGAAATTCTGTTTGGTCTAGGCCGGAGATTACCACGGGACATTTGTTGCTTCTCGAGAGACTAGGAGGAAGTTGAAACGTCGCAGACGTCGAGAAACATTTAAGTGACGGCCGATGTTTCGTCTACTCTAGTTTGGAGTATTTCTTTTCCGCCATTGGAATTCGAAACACCTCGAGGATAACAACAATAACATTTATTGAATACCAACTGGTCCCCGTTGGCAGAGCTGGGAAGTGGGAATACGAAATTAAAAGACAGGGAATCCGATGGATTAGGAATAAATTAGAGTACTGGGGTCCCCATGGTTGGGGAACGAATGTTTGCATTAATTATTTTAAACGGTTAAACGGTACAGAGAATTAAACGAAAGTAAGGGAGAACAATTTTGTTCTTCTATTTTCCGGATAGTTTGTATCGTTCGAGGTTTGTACATTTGGGAACATCCAAGGAAAATAGACAACTCTTGCGGCCATTTTTATGCCCGCAGGTTGAAGTATTCGACGTTTATTGACACTTTGGAAAATTTAGAACTCCACGCGTCGAGGAACATTTCTGGTGGCTATTTTCGAAGACATTCCTCGTTTCTACAGGGATCTAAAATACTTTAAACGTTGCACCGATTGGTTGTTTCAAATTGATTCTGAAGTGCCATTCTGTTGAAGTTCAAATTTTTCTTATCTCCCAGAGAATCTCAATGTTGAAACACTTATATCGAAATCGATTCACCGTTACTACCATTGCTTCGTTTATTAAGAAAATCCAAAGAACTATTCTTTAATTGAATAGGCAATGTCGTTGTTCGGAAGTTACACTTAAACTGCGCTAAGAAAAAAAAAAATTAAATAACACAAAAATTCATGCCATCGTAAACATTTTGGAACGAAACATTGAACAATATTTTCCGTTTCTGTGACAGTGTAAATTATCGCAGTGGTTTTTCTAGTGGACATTGGAATGGAACATCTAACTGTCAGAAACGATCAGTTCAGAAAGCCGAAGAGTCACAGCAGGCGAGGTAGGGCGTTCTAATTAAACTGTCTTCGTGACCTCGTTTAATCAGTAAGGAAATTTCGTCGAAACTTGCGTCTTTGCCGTCGCCCACGAACGAAGCTTATAAATGAAAGACAGATCGTGAGGGTACGGCCAGCGTGGATTACATCAGTCTTATTTAGCACTGTTGGCATCACTGTGCCAGCCACTAACGTCATACCTTTCACGGCTGGAAGTGTTCGTTACTTCCGTGAATTGAGGAAAATCGCCTCCCAGATATCTCGAGGAAAGGCATTTTTCTAATAATAATAATAATAATAATAATAATATTAACATACATAATAGTAGCAGCAGTAAGGATAATACCAATAGTAATAAAATATTGGTATTACAAGAACATGTCATAAAGAGTATTATAAAATAAAACCAGTGACCAGTATAGAAAGACGAACAGAGGAGGACGAAATAAACAGAATACATAGAACAGAAGGAAGAGGAACATAAAGTACCAGAAGCAGCGCCAATTCTCTAAATAACTTCCAAGGAACGAACGCAAGACAACACTACTGTAAAGTCGCATCATGTTCTCTATTACGTCCCCTTATATTCCACATACCAGGTGTATGCAGGAATCCCCGAGTATGGACGCGTCGCCACGCTCCAGACGATCAGTGTCGCCAACCATGTGGGCCAACCTAACTTACTACGGCTACCGTAACCGTACGCTGGAACCAGGCGTGGAATTCGAGGAGAAACCAATGGAAGCCTGTCATTCTCTGTACTTTCTGCTAGACTTCTTTCACCAATACTACATTCCATCGATTATTTTACTCGGCCTGGTTGGCAATCTGCTGTCCTGCGTGGTCTTCCTCAACACACACCTCAGGATACGAAGTTCCAGTTACTATCTGGCTGCCCTGGCCACCGCCGATTTTGGTTTTCTGGTTACTTTACTGCTGGTCTGGCTAAACAACACTCTGGGGTGGAAGGTGTTTAACAAAGATGGCTGGTGCGAGACTCTGGTGTACGTGAGCGCTGTTTGCAGCTCCCTGAGCGTCTGGTTGATCGTTGCGTTCACCGTGGAGAGGTTCATCGCTGTTCAGTACCCGTTGCATAAACCGTATATATGCACTATCGCTAGAGCGAAGACTATCGTGTTAGTATTGGTCATTTTGGCGCTTGCCAGCCATTCGTATTCCTTTGTCACCGCTGGGGTGGTCCAGAGCAGGGACGGGGAGGAGTATTGTGATTTGAAAGTGGAATACTTGGAGACGATGAAGATTATTAACATCATCGACAGTATCGCTAGTTTAATAGCCCCGTTGGTACTCATCATTGTGATGAACACGATGATCATGAGGAATCTGCTGAGGTTCAGCAGACGGTTCAAGCAGTCGTCGGCTGCATCCGCGGACTGTGCCAGCATGGAACGATCGGACATCAATTTGAATCAGATCCCGGTGAGTGATATATGTGCAAGCTGTTAATATAGAGATGCGCGAGGCGGAGTTGATCGGTTGGTGGTTTGGATGGATGTATGTTTCAATTAAAGTTAGGTTGAGTCAAGTATAGCGGAATTGCTAGCAACGAGGGTCGCGAACGGTCAGACTATGATTTTAATGAAACATTGCAGGGTGAAGAACAGTCCACAATATTAGATAATTTTTTCGTTAGCTGCGGTAACTCAGGTTTAAGGGACGAAATCATCATTCAAAGTTGAATCATCGATATCATTTTTTAAACGATTTTGCAAATTGTTTTTGCATTATGAACTATTTGCACTGCAATATATTTTCATATTTTGAGAGATTTGAAATGGTTTCTTATATGAGGAAAGAAAGTCTGTGACATTGAAGAATTTGCAATATACATACAATGAATATATCGATCGTAATAAAATGGCACAGCTGGAAGATACATTGAAAATTATTCAAACAAATTTGAATTAAGATTTATACAGTATAGATGCCGAATAGGTCACGTCAAAGTTATACTGATCTATAGAGGATTAATGTAATATTATGTAATAGGGTATTAAATTGCAAGTCGGTGATATGTTACATATTCCCGAAAATTAATTCTCACGTTGCTAGTGTCGTATATTATAATGACACCATGTGCTTGTTACAGTAAAATCTGGCAACTTTGATATAACAAAGGAGTATGCACTTTACCACGTGTTATTACGACCCCGTTAATTGGACGCTTTCGCCTTCGTGACACGTTCTATTAACGAAGTTCTGCGTACAACAGTCGACAGTTTTAATAGTGGTCGTTAGATACATATAGCTATTTCACTAGTCCTAAATGAAATTGCTAACGATTTGAACAAACATAATATCGAGGTTAAACGGATACGAAACATTGAAACGCCTTTTAATATCGTGACGGGGATCATTTTGTAAAATAATCGATATATTTCTTGAAGCCTCAAAATTAATCCAATAATAAATGCACGGAAATAAAATTCGCGTAGACAAATTTTACTACTATTACTGTAGTAGCATCAATATGTTTCAAAATATTTTATTATCGTGCACCCTGTGATTGACTTTGCATATTAATATTTTATTAATATTACTTTAATACTATTTTACTATAATATTTTAATATTATTTGTATATACTGTGTTATTAATACTATTTACTATTTTATGCATCATTACGTTTGTACTACAATAATTGACAGTTTAAAGTCCCGCTAACTACCACGGTAACATGTAACTTCCTGCGAATATTGTTCCATAAATTGCTACATTAATTAGTTCTGAAACCCACGAATACAGTCTATAAAGAAGCCCTATTACACTGCTACCATTTCCAAACAAATAGGTCCGTTTCAGCGAAAAGTAATTATATTTACCAATGCCGGCCATTACTCGTCAATCAGTAGCGAGCACTATAATAACGAAGACACAGTGGGGATAACACTCCTTACCTCATTTTGACAGCACCGTAGTAGATGATGTTTCCGAATCGCTGTTTAGGACGCAAACAAGGAAGCGATCGCTTACTCTAACCACAATGAGAACATTGAAATCGATGCCAGAATACCAGACACTCAATCTTATTTTTTTTTCTCGCGGATATTCGATGGCGATAGGGCGCGCGGTATCTTTCAGTAATCTATATTTTACGAATTGAATACTCGATTGGAGTGTACTTCCCGCCCGATAGAATTCCATTTATCGGAACGAAGTTGTTGTTTGTACTCGATTATTCCAAATCCAACTGATTGTGAGTTACTACAATATCATTGGAACTACTGCTGGAGTGTTTCTGAAGTTATACGGGGTGTCGCCTAAGTGGTGGTACAACCGAGAAGGGGGTGATTTTATATGAGAAAATTATGAAAGAGTAACGAATAAAATTGTTTCATGGCTAGGCTTCGATTTCGAGAAAAATGACACGAACAATTTATTTTCGTCTTATCATCCCCTTTCAGTTGTGCCACTAGTTACACCAAGCGTTGTAAGCAATTAACCCAAACCGAACCCAAATTATTTTCACGCTCGCGAAGAGAACCGTCTTGTGATTGCAATAAAATGGTAGAGCTGTAAAATACTTTGGTAATTGGTTTGAAAAATTGAAAATATTCATGTAATATGTGCACAATGTATATGTCGGGTATGCGACTACAAAGTTACATGAGTGTGTAAAGAGTTAAGTGTACATATGCGAACACGATAAACTTTGTAGGACGTTTTTCTCGAAATCAAAGTCAGATAAAAATAAATTTATTTTTCAATAGAACTCTTATTGTGTTAACTAAAAATGTTAAGTAGTGGGTGAGATCAGTGGACTCTTATTATATGAACTGCTTGAACTCCAACGGGTTCGAATGAATAGAGTTCTACTGTATGAATCGGCCTGGTAAAAGGCAAAGCTGATTTATAAAAAAAAATTCGACAGCAGATGGACGTCACTATTTCGAATGCACGTTGTCGTCACGGCTTCCATGTTGTAACTGGATTTCGACTTATATTATTCTTACGTGCAAAATAAACATCGTGCCCGAAATGCACGTTCAGAAACGTCTTATGCGGCGTTTGACTTGTTTTTCGAAAGGAACTCAAACCGAACACGTGAAAAGCGTAGACGTTGAAGTTATTTTTTCTAATCCGGTTCGGCGGTATTCGCTCCAGACTCGGGTGGTCGTTTATACAGGCGTTTCTTAATATTTCTGTCGCGTCATTTAATATATTTGTTTGTAGTGGCACTAAGTGACTCAAATGTTTACAATGTAAAATATTTAAAAAATCAACAAACTGGAGTCACTGTATATAAACGAATTAAATTTTAATTATTGGACAATAATTTATATTTCTAACTAACACTTGAATTTCATTTTCTTTTATTTAAATTTGATCATGGACAAAAATAGGTGATTTACTATCGGATTGAGTTTTAGTTTACAGTTTTAAATTCTGAAATATATATCACTTTTGCCAGTTATAATTTAAAGAAAACAAAAGTGATTAAATTTCTCTACTAAATTATTTAAATCACCCGCATAGTCGAATTAAGCCACCCTTAATTTTTATTATTTCATCTTGTCCCAGTATTTTACTTATCGCACTACTATTACATCGTAACCAAATACAATTCCGAAAGATTCATGAAACGACAAATTATTAACTCTGTACTGCACGGAAATTCGAGATCATGGATCGCTATAAATTATTCGTTTACGAGCTTTCTCACCACTCTATACATTATAGGCAGTAAAACGGTCTCTTAAATATATCGCCTTTCGACAGAAACAATAGAATTGGTTTACTCAAACGCCTGTTTCGTCTGTTTCGTTTCACAGTTTACGACCAAGTAGTTGGATAACCCGTGTATGAACCTATAACACTCGTTTATTTTTTCAAAATGTGCTCTACCCAATTATCTGAAATTTTACCTTCACTTCATCAGACTCTGTCCACACCTGTCTAAAAGTTAACACCCAACAGTAATGAAATTATTACGTTTACAATGGTGAAAAGAATGAAACCTACAATTCTTGGACAACAAACGGAAACAGGTTTAGTTATATTAATCCAGTTTTCCAAAATAAAGACCGAAATCAGCAAAATTCTGAAGATAACACAGGAGAGCACAATCGACCCGTCGATAAATCGCACTCCAAGGTGGGTATTTTAATTTTGTAGTTTAATTTATGGCCGGTCTACGCTAACGGTGTCGGACAATCATCCAGCTTGCTGATCGTACTACTCTTTACGAGGCAACACATAGACTCTCGTCGACTTGTCGACAATTGTGAAGAAACATAGTTCATATCCATCGTCGCAGTTCGTAAAAGTTGCCTCGCGAAAGCTGTAATGTAGTTCTACCCTAGCAAACGGTAGTTGCTTCGGTGTCGTGAATGCGAAATTCAAGAGGCCGCTGCGTGATCCCGTTTAGCGGATGTTTTGGTCGGCCCACGCGAAATTCCGTCGGAATTGCGCGCGGGAATTGCTTTGCCACGAAATAACGAAGGGATGAGCGTGGGAATTTATCGAGCCAGCGGAATCCTTGGAGGTGGCAGGAGAGTTTTGGTAAATGGCGAATGGTCGAGCGATCGGCGAGGCATGTTCCTTCGAAAGGAGGATAGAAGTTCGTCGGAGGAAAATACGAGGGCGAGTTAAAAATTGTCCGCCCTTCGTAATTATTTATATGTATTAATATCTGAAGCTTTAATTTGTGATGTCTATAAACATATAGATAATATATAGATAAATATTAGGTCATTAACTATGAAATGACCGATTTCAAACTGAAAGTTCGATTTATTATATCTCAAGCAAGAATCAGTAGAATTGATCAAAGTATGCTGTTAATTCACGAGTAGTTTGAGCTGTATTCGCTTCCACGGCAGCTTTCAACTCATCATCACCCACCTTGCTCTCAGGTCGCCCACGTGGTTCATTGTGAGGATCAAATTCACCAGATCGGAACCTCTCAAACCCTTAACCCTTTGACTACGGCAGACTTTGAGACGTACCAGCCGTTCCGTACGGTAGGAATTCAGTCGCGACCTACACCGGGAACGGCGAAATTTTTCGTTGGGCGTGCATTTCTGAGAAAGTATATTGAAATAATCGAAACACTGAATTCCAGTACATTAAACCAATATTACTTATTTATTCGTATTCTGCATTGAATTGTTAGCGCACATACTAAAAATTCAACATCAACTTTAAGCTTTTTTTCACAATATAATAATTAATCTAGGAATGTAGTCAACAGTAGTCAAAGGGTTAATAACCACATCCCTGCCAAACAATTCGTTGATATTTCGAGTTGTCTGCGCTGCATTAGTTCCACGACGGAACTCATATCCGAAAATAAGGCGAATTTTTAACCCATCCATGGTTTACAAAATTTAAGCACCGAAAGACGATTCGACAGATTGAAACAAACAAAAACGTGCGTCTGACCGGCAGATGGCATACCTCCGCAATAAAAAAAAACAAAGAACTGTCGAGGCGAAATATCAGAGATATTGGGTATCAAACTTGGTCATTGAGGTAATCGGACATTTCATACTTACTGACCTAACATATGTAGATCAACTTTCAGAACAGACAAACACGTATGTTGATCATTTTCCGACATAATCGTCCAGCTTTTTAATACACTTTGCCCAGCTGTCAACAAGCTTCCGTTTTCCCTAATTGAAACATATTTTCGATCGAGCTGCGAGTCTTTGTCTGTTTATCAAACGTGAATCTTTGCCCTTTTAGGGCTTCATTTAGGTGGGTAAACAGGTGGTAGCTTGATTGGAAGAGATCGAGACTACACGCAGGATGGTCTAGCACGTTAAACCGAAGTTTCGCGATTGTGTCGAAAAATGATCTATTTGCCTTTTCAGAAAGTTGCTGAAAATAAATTCCACAGCCATGGTGTTGATAAATTTTGACTCGCCATCGTAATTCCTGGAAATATGGTTAAATTTGATGGGATTTAGAGATTGAATATTGTAGCGCGCATCAAAGTATATGTAGGGGAATAACATTAAAATGCGGTATAGATTCTGTCCATTTGGTATAATAGAAATTCTTCCTTTTGCAATAGCCAAGACATATCTTTCTTTAAATTGGTCCTTTTCAATATGTACGCAGATAGTGAACTGCCATGAACGAAACAAATTTGAAATTCCAATTAAATTCCTCGAAAACCGGGAATCGATATTTGTGTCTGTGTTTTAGTGCGTTTCACACAGTGTGTGAAACGTAGCAGCATGTTAAGGCAGATGATATATTTCAAGTGGTCGCGTTATTAAACTGTCCCTTGTGGCGGACGTGATGTACTACGCCGATAACCAATAACGCGCAATTTCGTATGGGCGATATCGATAAGAGTATATAGTATACATATAATGTGTAGTACGCGATATCTACTGAAAATATAGTATGTGCACTTTGTTGAAAAGTAAAAAATATGATAAGATCAGCACCGATTTGGAACGTAACATTCCCATATTGTACAATACATCGATTTTTGATAATAAATTATATATTACCACTACTAGTAATTTGACATTTTATTCTGATACTTTGTTCTTCTCTGATTTTCTCTGACCAATCTGACTATGTAATTTACAGTTTCAATATAACATAGAAAGGAATGCAATATTTTCTTCACTAGTAATTATACTGTTTTATTGCCAATAGAAAGATAAATCTGATATTTTTTGATACTTTGCTACATTATTCTGCAGTACGACACGCGTGGTTCTAAGCAAGTAGTTGTAAATTCTCATTTAAATCAATTTTTAATAGACATCTTCGGAAATAGAAATTTTCATTAATAGTAAATAGAAGTATTAATTGATTGAACGCATAAAATTACTTGAAAACGCACTATATCTTATTCGAAGTAATTTAACGGTCAATGCGAATAAGCTATGGGACCCGAACAAAAATTGATGAAAAATTAGCGAAGGAAATTAATAACGAAAGTAATATCAAAGGAAAATGCCCGGGTCCTACTCTTAGGGATTCATCGAACGTACAATAAAGCAGTGCAGAATGGGATAGAAATATTTATCAATCTCTCGAGTGTGTACGGTAGTATTTCATTGACTTTCATCCATATTGTAACACATTCGCGGCGAACAGCGCCACCCGCAATCGGTTATTTCCGATCGTGGTATAAATATCCACGACTTACGTAACAGTCACCATTCATCTTTACAAAATTCACTCTGGGCATTTTCGATCTCTCTACGGCGATACGTCAACCTACGTATTTGTTCCGGTACTGCAATACTGGATAACTAATTACCTGCTGATACTTCTTCAAAATGTTCTGTAGTGAATAGCTAATTTATTACTGACATAACTTTGGAATCAACTAACTGATTATTGATATAACTTCAAAATGTACTATAGTGGATAACTAATTGATTACTGATACTACTTCAAACTACTTCAAGTACTACTTCAAAAACGGCGTTCCCATGAGCAAGAATTGCCATACCGAACATTGAAGGCAGCCTCTGAGAATATTGTATAAAAATATATTTTGAGTAAATATTTTCGTATCATTGATATTACGTATTTAGATAGTTTCATGGTAACATGTACTTACACCTGAAATAACGTAAAGAAATAATCTACATGGTATTAGATCCAAATGATCACCCCGTTGCCATTCATTCCAATAGACACGCGCTCAATCTTAAAATAGATGTCCATTAGAATTGCCTCGAACTTTCCCTGCCATTACTCTTTCTATATTTAGCCTTAATGCGATTTTCCTTGAGATAAGGGAACCTTTTTTTTTCGTTGATCTGAATGGTAAACGACATTGTTCTTTGGGCAATTGTATGGTGAATCGATAGTAGGTGGATACAAAGGCGGAAACGATTTCGAACGAAATCGTAAAAGTATTTCGTTCCCCTGTGTCATATACGTGGAACACCGATCAAATTTCTTTTTCCATTTTGTCTCTGTCAATGCCGTCATAAATCCGGCCACACTGAAAACAGTACAGAATTGCTCCAGATAAATGAGCAAAACACAGCAACAGGAGCTGTTATCCGTCATTAAATAAACGTGGGTAGCCGGAAAAATATGAATGCCGTGGTTTAAAATTGTTTTCTTTAGAATACTGTAAGTATATCGTATCGTATACGATATTGATAAAATCTGTATTGTTCTGTACATTCAGAGGACCCTTTTGTTTTTTAGTATTATAACAATATCATACTAATTAATATTATATTAATATGGAATAACGAAACGCCAAGGAAATCTCTGTACGTATAGACTTGATTATTTTAACTTACTGGCGAACGATAGCTTTGACTCGGAATCAGTTTGGTGGTGAATAGATGCCAGAAACAATTGGGCAGCGATGACTGCCGAAATATAAATGTATGTATACATACGGCGTGCCAGTTCGCCTAGTCAGGGACTTTCGTTGAACGAGTCAAAAAAAGAAGGGAGTAATAAGAGATCAGGCGCTATTCAGTGGTAGTGTCTCACACTTGCTTGATTTTCCCACTAATCGTTTTTGTTTCTTCCTTGAAAAAATATATTTCGATTTTAATTTTCACATTCTGTAATTACAAACGCTGTAGCATTTCACTGTATTACAGTTTTTCATTCGAAGAGAATGTACAGTACTTTATTAAGGCTGACGTAGTAAAATTGTTGTTCACGAGAAACAAAGCAAACAAACAAACGTTTGTTCCTTTGACGTAGCTCCGATGGCAGGCAAGCAGAGATATACAGATCACGTTCATCTATCAAGAACTTATGTCAGACTGCTAATCAAACTGCCTGTTTTCTTTCAGCTTCTCTTTCAATTTTAAAAGCTCGTGCAATTTCTTGACGACTATAGTTAAGCAACTTTGCCTTTGAGCAAAATTCTCATAGAAAATATTTGTATACGACATGCACCCGATCCTTTTAGCATTTACGTTATTCTGTCAGTTGCATTCTTTGCGAAAGTCATTTCATTTTCTTCCATAAAATCGAGATACAAAAAATAATCACCGAGGTACAGCCTTGTCCGTTATTTGTCGTTTTCCCGATCCTTCGATTTAGCGGGATAAGATGTCGTTGAAATATTTTAATATACGTTTAATACACGCGTCGGTTTTTCTCCTTCAAACTACGCGCAGTCTATTTTTCTCGGCTAGGCCGTGGCCTAATAAAAGGGAGGGGAAAAAAACGAAAGAGAAGAGTGAAATATAAAAGCCCATCTGCAGAATCATCGGAACAGAAGGTGTTGAGCTCGTTCAACGAAATTCGTCTCTTTCAGCACTTGCAGCTTCGTTGGCTGCTCGACGCTGAATTATTCATGATATTCGAGCTTAAAAATCTGCCCCTCGACCAGCAAGATTGCAACGCCATGTTGCTGCCCCTTCACCCCTTTACCCCGCACAATTCCATTTCATTGGAAAACGGATTATACGTGACACAACTGAATCAACTATTACGTGGCGCAAAAACAGACGCTTCACTCGATTCGTTATGGTAGCTTTAATCGAGTTCGGATTACGTTAAGAGCGTTCAACGGTTCCATAATGATATTGCGATTCTATTTGGCCTATAGTTGGATATATACAATATGTATATCGTATATAAATCTGGTTTATCCTTCTGATTTCGTTGGTACGAGTTTCGTTTACAAATTTACGCAAGTGAAGCAGAAAACCGTTTCCATCTCAACGCATTGCCAATCGCGGTTTGCTGGCCCAACCATTGCTTTCAGTGCCCGCACATTTTTGATCGCGGCAGAAACGAGACATCTCGTAACCCGGTCTCAATGTTCGGTTTTCTGTATTCCAGATTTCTCGTGACCCGTTCGCAGTGTGTTAAACACATCGACGAATTCCCACGCATTGTCTTAATTGTTTAATAAATGATTGGAAAGATTTAAAAGAGTGTATAGCGTATCCCGTCACCAACGGTTGAAAGACGCGAATCCGCGTCACCCGTACGCAATGTGTTAAGGCAAACACGCTAGAAAAATTAATATGGGACGAGGAATGATTCACAATCAATTTATCTTAAATAATTATGAGCGGCATTTGGATTTTTTTCTAAGTAATTTTTACTGTATTAACTTGTCTGCGATTCATGGTTATTGAACGCTCCTTTTTTTTAGTTTAGCGAATACTGCGCGCCTGTAAAAAGTTTCGAGAGGAAAAAGCTGTGGCAATAATTTCGTACCGTCGTGTGTTAATTCTGTTAAATAAATAGTTCTGCAATGTATTGCAATGTTTCGACATCGCACAGTCGTGGCTGAAACGGAAATTACTGTATACTTCCAGCAAAAAACATAGCATTGCCCTGCATTGTAATACGCAAGACCACGAAAGTTACTATTACACGTACAATCTTATAAACATTTCACGCGACATTGGTTTTTTTAAATACATCGACATTAGTAATTTTCTTCTCTGCAGTGAATACTTTTTTCTGTTGGATAATAACTGAAATGAATAAACGAAAAGTAATAGTAAATAAAATCACGTGGACCACGAAGGTGCTAGTATTTATCACGTAACAGAAGAATCTAATCTAAATCTCAGCTTTCGTAACAGGGTGTTTTGTTTCTTTCATTTAGTTCATTGCCTCTTTACTGCCCGAATGTTTTCTACAGACACGATGAAAGCTGGGCACAAGTTTTCGCGTCATACTTATTGCCATATACAAGTCTGACGTTTCAAACGATTTTCTACACCGTCGATTTTCATCCTTCCATTCGCGATAAAAATGTTCGAGTCCGTATCCAAAATGTGTCGGTCCATTTTGGTTTTCTTTTTTTCACGATTCATCACGGTCAAGCGTGCATAGCTTCGATGTGCAGCATTAACCTATATTCTGCTGCGATAACATTTTCGCTCTTTTGTAACGTCCGCCTTTTGTTCGCCTGGTATCAATACCTTCGTTGGAGAGCAACAGTAGAACACGGGTTGTACACTGGAGTTTTGAATCTGTTCCCTTGTGATCGAATACGCCCCGGGGGTAGATGGACGATAAAATAAGAGAAGGAATGGAGACGAATTTATCTATCCCGGATAAAACTTCGTTGAATAGAATAAGTGGCAATCGCAACTATAAGAATGGTTATTGTATTCGTACTTTCAATTGGCTGTCACAGTTGCACGTGAATAGCATGAAACAACGACTAGTATTACCAAATGCGGATAAACAGTAAGATTGAACATTGATACCTAAATAATAAGGAAAACTTGTTTAATTTAACAGTAGATTTACGGACATCGTTTGTGTACCTATTTTCACAGACACTCGTTACATTGAAAGGTTCCAGTAAATGGGTATGTCTTATTTAAGAAATTGGAAATATAATTAATTCAATTATATAATATTAACAATCATATTAACAATTCAATTATATAATATTAACAAGTTTAAATCATTTTTTAACATAAAACACGATCATCTGTGTGAAACGAGATGGTGAAAAGAATAGACACTATTCTCGAACTAATTTCAACAAATGCAAATTAGACAAGTTCCTTTGAGAAATGCTTTTTCGTTGCACAAACGTCGGGACTAAACGGAATAATTTAAGGTGACCGGTACAAATGAGCCAGGCTAGGCAGAAAACGTAGTCAGACATACGTATCTTCTTTAGATCCGTGGATAAGTGGCATATGTATGTCTAGGATAAGTACGTGAAACGATACGAAACGATACCTTTATCTAACGGTATCGATAAATGGGGAAGTGACGTTTCTAGAAGCTGATATCGTTGCTGAAAAATTATTGGTGTCCCGTGGTCCTTTATTGCGATGGATTATTTCGTAACACTTGATGGCGTCGTGTAATTGAATCGACATTTAAGGAACCACCCCTTTTATGACAGAAATGTGTCACCATTCGTGTACATTGTACATAATGAACGAAGAAAAGCATATAATAATAATTGAATAAATAGACTGTATTTGTTGAGATTCGACTTATAACTTTTGGCTTGAACGATGTTTAACAACAAATGTTTACTAAGTACTACGTTTTATTTGTTTATTTTTTATCAACTATTGAGGTCTAGAATTTTGTCCTTCGATTCCGCTACTGTGGTGATTTTTGATCAATACACAAGGGTTTCAAAGTAAACCCCAGACTTCCTATATCGTATTTAAATCGGATATTATATAGATTTATTAATCACCAGCCTAAATACTATTCGGGCCCTGCAATATTCACTTCGAAACACATATGAACGCTAAAGAGTGAATTCGATCCGAACTTTTTTATCCCCGCACCCCTGTAACACTCGTGCATAGATTTACTAAAAATAATCGCGAAAGTATGGTAACGAATTCTGGCAATGTTCTTCCTCAATTTCCAGAGTGCCAGCAGCAGTAACAACGGCGCTGGTGGCATCAATCTGGGACCGGTGGTCGGTGGTCGACGTCCACCCTCCCAGCAATCGTTTCACTCGTCGAAGAACAACCATTCCCATCATTCTCGACATCAGACCACGTCTGTGCCGCCATCCACGCCACGGAACGCCTGTCAGCTACCCGAAATAGGAACACGTTGTATACGTAAGTATAATATTTACATTTATCTTCGTCTCGAACCGTCTTCGGCGCGAAATCGTAACGCCATAAGTTTTGGTCGGTCGGATAGCACGATGATAGGATTCGTGTTCTCCGTCATTTGTCTTCTCTGCCCTCCTCTATTACCAATCTAACGCGTCAGGCGGTAGCCATGGTTAATTCTGCGTGCTCCATTTTACTTTGGACGCAACCGGTGGTCTAGTGGAGCGTGTCAATAATTTAGAAGGCAATTTGTTTCGATGATTGTACGTTTTGGGTAGCCAACAGAGGGCTGATCCAATATTGTTATTGTAATTATAGTGCTGCTCTACTTTAGCTGAAATGTTATGTTTGTTTATTAATTGTTTAGTTTCTTTTCTTAATTGTTTAGTGTTCTTAATTATTCGCTCATATATGAGATTGTAATTCGGTAGAAAATATAAATAATTTAGCTGTGGATACCATGTAAGTTTTTATCTTTTCGAATCTAGTAATTTGATTGCCAATCTCTTGACGACTATAAAGTAACAAAATAAAAATATAGAAACGTAACAGCGTCACGTGTGTCAATAAATTAACTGCAATCAAAAGCGTATATGGAATATTGTAGTATGAAAAATATTCAGAGGTATATCAAAGAGAAGCAGAAAGGGAGAGAGAGAGGTGGAATCATTCCGGCCTGCCAGTGATAAGGGTCAACCATTTCGACGACGTTGTCACTGAAGTGCATCCAAGTTGTGGAAAGTACCTTATCTTTCAATTCTTTTGCTCTGAATATCGGAAAAGCACTGCGTTTTCCTACACGTATTATATAATAATGTGGTTTCATTAAATTAACGAACCAGTCTGAGAAACTATTGGCTAAACTACTTGTCGCGTGGTATTGTAAACTGTGCTTTACCCTCATGGTACATGTATCGTTAACTCGTCTATAGTTGTTCCATTTAAGCTCGTGAACGTTCTTTCAGAGTTAATTTCTATTGGTTGTAACTTCGCAAATACCTGAAGCGCAGAGCGTTTGAGATAAGTTAAATACAACTTACACACTCTGTAATAAAAATTCGACAAACGGAAGAGCAAAGTGTGGCTACTTTTTCTTTTTGTTCAATTTGGAAGAAATATAATTTCTTAAAATTTAATACATTTTTTACTAAACGATTAACTGACCACGCTGCCACGTTCATGTTTTTTATTTCGTAAATATGTAACATTTCAGGTTCAGCTGTGTGTAAACTTTTGTAACTGGCCATACAACGCTTGAATGTTCGTTGTTAAATATAGGAACAGCAACTTTTCATACAACACATAGCTACGATTGCGTCAGAGATTAATTAATCTTTATTCGTTCCCATAATACTGTTCTGCAAATTGCATTCTTAAAAGCAAAATCGTCATTGTCTCAAATGCAGTTTCGCTCATATCAGCAGGCAAACGAGTGGTTTATTTCCCTCTAACGTAATTCCACTGCAATACCCGTTTATAATATAAATTTATAGTATGTACACATCAGTACTTTTATGTCAGAAATTTGTTTTTCAATGTTATGCAAAAGCCTTTGTCGACAATATCTAATACAGAATGCTATATTATACTTTAAAAGTTAAAATTTCTTATTTTGCAGAATTTTTTTTCTATTTGTTGCAGACATCAGGTCGTCGTCAAGGAATCTCGAGAGAAATCAACAGAGCATCACGAAAATGTTGCTTCTGATAAGCACCGTTTTCATACTTCTTAATTTACCAAGGTAAGGTCAATCTTTTCCATTTTTTCGAATAATTATTTACTTTCTTATGGTAGCTAGATGAAAATTTAAAAAAAACTATGACATTCATTCGTATGTCTGTAAATAAATAATTACGATTGTTTTTCAACTCGTCCAAAAAAGACTGTCGAGTTGAAAATTGTTTGTTTTATAATTACAGGCATGGAATTTAATAACTAAACAAACAAAATTTTCCTATTTTATACTCATTTTCCGTAATCATGTCATTTTGAACCAAACTTTGTTCTTCTTTTTTATTTCATAAATTCAAACAGTTTTAAATTTATCGGTTTTGCGATTACTCCTTTCCCACAAATGGTGCTCTTCTGTGTACAATTCCTTTGCACTGAAAGCACACTTGCATAATCATTCTAAGGGACAATAAATTCCTAGAACGTCGAAACGTGCGTTCTCTGGAACGTTTTAAATTGCAGTGCAGTTTCCCTGACAGTTTTAGCATTCAAAGTATAGTCTAGCAGACGATGCGTATGAGTAAAATGAGTTTAAAATTAATGACGGTAGAACGTGAAAATTGTACGAAAACAGAAAATTATGAATGTATAGCACAGATGGCAAGGTTGATATAATTGTGGACGGAATACAGTGGCGTTAAATTAATTTCAATTTTTATTTCCTTGTGGATTGTGATCTTCCTGTCGTATGTCGATTATTCTCTGATTTGAGTGCCTCTAGGGTGCTTGATATTACTTGATATTGTTATTAATAATAATAAACTTGTGCAAATTGTAGCTAGGCACAAAAATATATTGATGTTAAAACACAAATGAATTTTTATGCGCACGAGCTTGAATGAGACTATATTGTATATTTGGGCAATGCATAAAACAATTGCATCATATTTTGCCTAAAACAAGGAAAGTTTAGTTCAGTTTCTTTTCATACAACTCAAATGAATAGTAATACAAAAATAAATAACGCAATTCTTCTTACACGCGATTATTCATAAATGCCTTTTGTATTTTGTATTTAAAAGAAAAACATACTGGGTTGCCCATACGACGTGACAAAACTAAACTCTCAAAGAAATAGATACTCCATTCATCTACAATGAATGAATTCATCCACAACAAAAATAAACCTCGCAATAAAATCACATCAGTGAAAAGAAATTGCTCATCATTAGTCAGCCATAGGCCCCCCTTTTCGCAAGCATAAATTCGCAATACCCCAAGACTCCATACAAGCAACCAATCCACATACACAATTGATACAATAAGAAGCAAATTCGTGGTTTTCCAGCTACGTCATTCGACTATGCGTGTTCTTCTTCACGCTGGCGCGCAAGAACACGCCCGATCTGCTCTGGTGCTTGCAACAGTTCTTCATGCTCCTCTACTACACCAACTTCAGCATCAACTTCCTGCTGTACGCTATGTGCGGCATCACGTTCCGTCGTTGCCTGCAACAGCTGCTGCGCAAAGTGCTGAAGAGCATAACCAGGTACCATTGTAATAGTCAGCGTTACATTTAGGTGTCGCTGCGACGATTTCGTGGTAATCGTGATTGAACCACGACCTTAGAGGCTGCGTGTCTGCGCCTTCTCGTTCGCAAACGGATCACGTTTGGATCGTTCGTAACGTTGACCGCGAGTGACGGGCGAAAGTCTGGTAGAAACGTGACTTTCACGACCGGTCTTGCTTGGAAGCCTGCGGACAGCTCGTTTCGCACCGTAAACACGTGTCTGCGAGACGATACGGCAACGTGGTGTCGATGTAGGACGGGGGTTTGATCATCCGTTTCTCGTTGGTGGGACGAGAAATAATGGCTGGTTAAGGTATGAGGTTTTCGGCGAGTTGTTGGAAAGGTTTGCACAGTTGTTGGAAGGAATACAGTGGGGGTGGCCAGGATACACTGGTGTCCACTTAAGCGTCCACAGCCTGAGGTTTGTCCGGACGCTTATCTGTGATCCTCGAATTCGATTCGGGGGAGGGCGAAAGAACGGGTGCGAGTAAGATACCCAATGTGTCCAGGGGACATCGATAATTTTAAGGCGAATTTACACATATGCGACACCGCAGATGAATCATCCGCAGTGAACGTGAAGGATGAAAACTGGGGCGTTTGTGTTTGTTCAGTTGAATAACTAATCAATTGAATTCAATTGATTAGTTCTCAAACTATCACCGGTTTTCCCATAATTCCTTATCATCGCCAGCTCTGAACTGTAGCGAGTGCGAATTGCTTTGATTATTGTCCTCGTATCTTAAATCAAGGTAAAGCTACTTCTCTATGTATTGATTGGTATGCTTTTTCGCAAATGTTTCTTTTCAATTTTTTTCATTCCCAAGGCACTCGTATTAAATTTTTGCAACTCGTACAAAAGGCATAGCAAAACTGAGCATTGAAACTGAACGATGAAAATGAACACTCATTTGTTTGATCAGGTTCAGACTTGTTATTGCAGTTTCACTGTTTCAATGGTGTGAATCATTCAATCGATTCGTCGAAAGACAAAAACTGAGGCCACTTCATTCACTAGTCACTTTCGATGAAATGCAGATAAAAACAATCCTTACGCCTTTCACTGTGGACGAATCAACTTGGACGCACGTTCAAAGTGAAAAGTCTAAATTCACCTTATCGGATGTTTGGTCGACACTCGAGTGAGGCTCACGGCGAGAGCCCAGTTTTCAGAATCGACAGGTATAGACGGGGACGCTAAAGTGGGCAAACGTTTAAATGGACGGTGCCGTAGTAAGATGTCAAGGTATACGTTTGTGCGGTGGAGATTAGGGGCACCGATTTGATTATTTTGGGGGAACGTGAAAGTTGTGTGCTTTATATAAGTTTCCAGGAAGTTCGGACAGTAATCCCCGGATAACTGATTGCTGCGACGAACTGCGCTGTTGATCACTTAACCGGGGTTAGAAGTTTTTTTACTTTCGGAAATCATTTACGAGTCAGAGTTTAACCTACGAGTTTAAATTGCAATATTATTATCATTATTATCATTGTTATATTTATAATATATTGATTTCGCGGAAATTTCTTTGCCGCTTCTTCAAGACCCAATCTAATCTAAATCTAACCCAAATCTAAGAACGTATTTGATATAAGGATTCACTTTCAACTCTGCTTTATTCTTTCCAGCACTTGAACTGTCGTACAAAAGTTTAAAGCCGGACCTTTAGTTGTTGGAATATAGTGTGGTTCGTTTTAACGATTCACTGATTGGAAGTTTAATTACTAATCAGATACAAAACTTTTGTATATGTACCTTGAAATGCTTGGTGCTTGTAAATTTTTGGTCGGCAGTGTATATTTATAGGCCCATGAATGTTGAGTAGAAAATGTACGACTAGAGAGATTGGTACTGAAATTGTGTACTATTTTCTATGTATTGTTGAATAATGTGAACGATGCCGCAGAAGACTCGAAGTTTGAAAATGACGACGGGAGAATTTTTGGAAACTAATTGTTGGTTGTACTGGCTACAACAGAGTAAGTTGGTGGTAATAGGAATTGTTTATATCAACCTGTCTGTATTCTATTTATATACCTTTTCATTTTACATATCGTCTCTGTCGGTAGATAAATTGAAAATGATTTTTTTAGTTTATTTAAAACGGATCGGCTGTTGGGAATCGTTTCTTCAGTATTGTGACGATGGTCGGTAGAATTTTGTTTAATTAAAATCACTTTCGATAGAATTCTACCACTTTAGTGAAATGAAATAATGAACGAAAAAATGGATACGATTTGTTTCGCTACCTAGTCTACACCTCTAGATATTAATCTATGCGAATTTTTTTTATATTAAAAGCGAAGTGAAAATATCGATTAAGCATTAATGTTTCGTTTGGACCAAGTTGATTTACACACCGAATTATTTATTTCGTGCTGTTGAACAGCACGAGGAACAGAGCCACGAATGGTGTGGACATAATAATGGTGGAAGTTTAATACGTAGGTATTTGCCGAATAAATATCGAAGTAGACTATTGTATCCACCATATCGGCACTTTGAAACAGACTGTACTTGAAAAAGTGTAAAGTAACCGAATATTATAATAATATCACTTCTTACGAAGAATAATCGATGTCTATTTTCTTGAGAATCTACATGTTTCGTTGAATTGTCGATACCGGGAAATCCACAGACGCTTTACCTCGTAATATCAGACTCCTCCACTATAGTGAATAAGTTAGTATAACGATAAAGTTATTGTAATAAGTGTAAGTTGTAATATAGTCCGACAAAATATATAATATATCGTTGCTTTTATAATAGAAGCGGTATTTGAAGAATAGTGACGAACAAAGAATCGACGTTTATTGTTTTCTTTCATATTTATTCGATACCTGTATATTTTTCATCGAAACAATAAATTATTTGTCAGCCTTTAGACCTGAAAATCGAGTATTCATTAATCTTCTTGTCGAGCGAAACTGGCACGACAAGAAGAAAACAAACGGCTTCTGCGACGCATCGTATAATTATTATTATCAATTAAATAGTAGATCTCGTTTGGTTAGAACCATGGTGTAACGGTGGGTGTATGGACAAATGATGTATATATTATTTTAATTGACAAATTCGATTCACCTCTTTGTACCAAAAATAAATATTCTTCTTCTTTTCCTTACTATTATTATTATTTTCGTTGACTGCCCTGGAATTATTCTGCTCGTTCTTTTCAACGAAAAAAATCATTCTGATCACTCTTCTCTCCCTCTGTTGTTTATCCGAAAAGAAGCAGTTAAGGGGAATATAAAAAAAATGTCCAGATAGGTAGACCGACAAGAGAGATAAGTCACTCTCGTTTTTCACCCTCGTAGCAGAATTTGCGAAATACGTGACAGTTTAACGAAATGCGGCCGGAAATCCTGGATAATCCAAAGACTTCCATATATTCGAAGAGGGATCAAAGTTGGACGTTCAATGATGCTTAATGGGATGTATCTCGCGTAATTCGCAAAAAAGTGTTTTACGCGTTAGTGATTTTATGCGATCGATCGATTAAATTTGTTTTCTTAATTTTCGAATTTCTTTTCGTACTCTGTGACTGTAATGTAGCATGAAGTATTTTGTAAAGTTTTGCAAATGATACTGGCTTGTATATCGCTTGATGTTACTGTAACACAAGTGTGTAATATTTAAAAAGAATTGAAAGCTTTTAATTATTCGAAAGTCTTTATTGCAATTCTTGGTACTCATTTATTCGGCCCAAGTAAATGTTTCAATGAAAGCATTAATAATCTTTCGAGAGTTAATTCTATCTTTCTGATTTAAATGTCTCGCCTTGACACATTTTTACATTCACCTGTGGTCCTAACTTGCAGTTTCCATAGGCTCTACGAAAACCATTCACGCGTGCTGTACTGTATTGCATTTCTGTTTCAATTGTAAACGGCTAGTCTCAATAAAACTGTTACGAATTCAACATGAAGATGTATTGAAATAATATTTACCTATCCCCATGTAAACCTACATATATTTATGCTATTTCGCACTGTAACACATTCACATTTTTATTTTTTTTAGATAATATACAATTTTGTCAACCATGAAACGAGGAGGAAAGATATTGCGTTTGTCAAATTATTTGCATACAGGATTGAAAAAGAAGTAACAATAACTGTGATATAAATTCAATATAAATATATAATGCATTTATAGTAAAATATTTAACAAATTCATCCACAAAACCAACAATTATTAATCTACTACTTCACTATCAGAAATAATTCGTTATTTTTAATAAACTTCGTCTTACTAACTTCGTCTTAATTGCTAAATAATGCACACGGGTACATGCATACGGCAACACGAATAAAGAAGATTTACGTAGAAACAGAATTATTGCGCGTCCAGAATTTCATTACCGGTACGAGCTAGATACGAATAAAAATCCAAATTTCCATACGAAAGCGTTATTCGATTAATTCGTCAGCGAATTAATTATGCAGCTTGGCGTGCTTGGAAACTGCAATCCCCATTTACATCAGTACGATTATCCTTCGAGAAAAGTGGGTCAACACCGTTTCGAAAGGCGATGTGGTGGGAATGAAATTGTTACCAGCGACTGCGTTTGAAGAAGCTTTGAATAGGGTGGGAAAATTGAGTCATCTCAGCTGTACCAGGAAGTGTATGAATTTCTTCATTTTTATTCAAAGTATTACTATAAACCACTAATATTGAACAAAAATATTGACAAGAATATTAATAGTCTTCCTGTCGGTTGATATGCTTAATAAATGAAAGCACACGAACGAATCCACGATACACTGCCCACGTACCTGTTTCATGGAATCTGCTTGCATTCGTACTACTCGAGACCGTAATTTACAGATACGATGCTACGCTCGTATCAAATAGAACAATATGCTTCATTTACCGCCGATACAGTTGAGTTCTATCGTAGATCGATATCCAGCTACGTAATTGTTGACAAACTCTATTATCTATAATGAATATTGCAGCCACTGTGTCGCGTCCGATATTCAATCATCCTATCAGTGGTTCACGTGTTATCGTTCCATGGAAGACGATTGTTTAAAGATAAAACCGTTTGTTCGATAAAGCTGGCCGAGGCGATGAAAAGGTATACAGGATGCTTCTTCGTTGCATTAACAAAATTTCGTATTTCTTTTATGCGTATGATCCTTTTTTTAAATCCTTGCGTTTAGCGTAGAGTTTGATAGAAAAATTATACCACGTTATATTGCGGTCCAATTTATACATATTTCGATATTCTATTTCTGTTCAATATTTAATTCATCTATATGTATATACCTTTCTTATTTACAGCAATAGACAGACCAGTTTTTGTTTTCAATTTTTCAACCTGTCAGTGCCAGCCAGTTTGAACAGCTGGATGAACAACTGCTTATATAATTATTGGAATGGCTCGAATAAAAGAAAATGGAATAAAACGAATTTACTATGATGAAATTGCAGAATGAGTGGTTTTTTTGATTCCGCTAGTACACCTGTCTGCACTACTAAAACAAGAGATAGCTTGCTGTTATAACTTGGGATTCGAGCTGGTGCTTTAATTGGCGCAGTATATCGAGGTGGCCAACTTTGATCTCTATTATTATAGAATATTCTCAGCAATGAATCCTATTCTAGTATTATAGGGAAAAGTTTCCATACACTCTGGAAGCGGAATATTTTCCGTCAACGTAACTCGTTAAAACTGGAAGAATCCATTAGTACAGAGAAAAAGTTTAACGACCACACTATTCGGAATTTCATCGAACAAATTTTTTTCTCTACATTTCGACCAAATCTATGACCAAGAATATTATTGCCATCTATTACACAAGATCCAACTGTTACAAAGAAATTTTAATAGATATATTTATATAAAAAAAAAAATAAATGAAAAGAAACATATTTACATAATGTAGTACAGAAGAATTTCTTTTCAAAGTCTATTTGATGTAAGTTTCTTTTTAGCATTAAAAAAGTGCTTTCAAGAAAGCTTCAAGTCATTCCGATTCTAATTACGACGGGAATCCCAGAGACGTTTGTCAAAGTGAAGTAAATATTTTGCATTATTTTTTTTCCTTGAAAAGAAGTTATAATAAGTAAGAAGTTTAACTGAGTGAATTTGAAGGGAAAGTTAGCAGCACTGCTCGAGGCTATTCTAATCCAGTGAAAGCACATTTTTTATACTGGAAATATAAAGTGTGTCCTCGAATTATGGAAAGTTGCTAGACTAAAAAGAAGCGTCGCGCACCTTAATTCCGGAAGCTTTTTCCGTTCATATGAAAATTTGTTCACGTAAAATGTATCAGCACGTTGATTTATTTATTTGTCACTTTCTTTGTGTGTGACATAATTATATATAAGCATCATTTCAAACGTTGTTTTATAATACGGGCGATCAATTCTATTCCACATGACTGTTCCACAAATATCGTTTTGTTTTTTCTTCGTAACGAGACAATAACAACCATTTGTCTCCAACACGCGAATGAATTTTTGAAACGTTCCAGTGTGCAATTTGTTAACTTCCACGAATCGTTCCGAAAACGATCTCTCGTTATCTTAACCGTTGCGTGCATCGATGCACTTGGCAATTCGATCCGGCCAATTTTCGCCCGAAAGGAAGCCCCGTGGCACAGAGTATACATGGTGTTACATTTAAACGCAATTGGTAGAATAATCCCGCAAGGGATTAAAGGTACCAAAAATATGTTCCCATTAATTTGTGACTTTACTACACGGACTGATATGATATGACATTTAAAGGTGACATTTAAAAAAGTGATCGTGACGTTCAAATCTCCCCCACTGCTTCGCCCACACAAAAATTATTTACACCGTGGAACGTGCCCCCTTATACCGAACAACTTGTGTAGAAACATTTTTAAGATAGCCTCAATCCAAAATGGGTCCAATAGTAACCTTTAATAGACATAACTGAAAGAATTTTTCAAAAAATACCATGTTACTTCTAAGAGTGAACATATTGGTACCCAGTGGAAAATACGATGAACTTGTTTTTGTTAAATAAGCACTAGCCTACCGTATACATTAAAACTTAGAATTATTTCGTCATAATGAATTGAATGCAAATAATCACATCTTAGCTAAACAAAACAAAACAATAATTCCAATACAAGTTCTTGATTGCAAATCATCGTAAACAACCGACAAATGTAATTCGAGGTATAAGGAAATGAAACAGGAAGTGGTGACATCGTTTTCCCATTACACGACGTCATAACAAAAGTACATGTTAAGCACAAAGACCCTTTTATTTGAAGAAACGAACCTGTAAATCCCCTGTATTTGGCTCCTCAGTTTTATTGATTTACGTGAGTTTACGATACGTCAATCGTAACTTAGGGTGAAATGACCGGAAATCTTCCGGGAAAAGGGCAACTAACGTCGTCAGCTCACGTGTCATCCTTTTCGTAATGTAAAAAGATAATTCATCCAACTGAATCATGTAAAATAACGTCATTCTTTTCAAGGATATCAGAGACGCGTGGAAAATGATACAATTTATCCAAGAACTTTATCGAAAATTTTACGGGACTGTGACTGTTAATGAATTAAAACATTTACTCAAAATATTAAACATTTTACTGAAGTCGTTAATCGTTTCTGCTTATACGTAGTTGAATATCATAGTTTGGATTTTGGGAGATTCTCTATTGTTTTTCAAAATTTACAACGCGTTCACCAATGTTAGGATACCTTGTAATGGCTTGAGAATAATCGATATCGATGTATTTAGGTGTTCGGACGATCGCATACAATTTTGGTAATGTCTCTATACTGCGCGGTAAGTGATCTCGAAGGTGCTATATTGAACGTGAGAGGTAGTAAAAGCGTCCATAAATTCTGTATTTATGTGAAGGTTTAAGCAGTCCGGTGCTACTGCAACAGACAGACGCGATTATGATCGATGCTTGGGAATAGAGCAATGTCAAAGGTAAAAGAATAAAAATATTCGTGCAATGAGCAAATAAATAGATACAACTGCTATTAGTAAAATTACGTAACATTCGTGAAATTAATATACGAGGCGTAGTTTGGCAAATTTGTATTACTGTAAATTAAACATACTGCGATGTTTCAAAGGTTGATTATATTTTTATGAAACAATATTTATTTTAGCGTTGGATCTTGCGAATATTTTTAGTGATATCCCTCTTATGTTTTTTTCTTTTATGAAGATAAATACTCATGCAAATTTCTATTTATTATTAAAAACGTATGAAAAATTTCTTCAGTCGTAAATGTTCGTTCGAATTTATTTGAACAATATATAATCACATGTTTCAGGTAACAAATTACTCGTCTAAAGATCTGCAGAGAAGAGCGTCTGATTAAAACTGGTTTTACTACTGCGACGTCGGACAGACACAGTCTTATTTCACTGGGACACTATCTCTAGTATTTCATTTGCTTTTCCCTTTCATTTTGGTTCAATTTGTTTCTTCCAATCTTATGATTAATTTATTCGTAGGTTCATTTAATGTGTTTCATTTAATTGAATTTATTCGTAATTTTACACCGTGCGTGTATTCCCTTATTACACTTCTAACTTTACTTCTCTAATCTAAAAACTAAATAATCAATAAACTGCAGATAAGTGAGTTATAAATTAGTTCTTTCTACAGAATGGGAAAATTGTATTCTATGAAACATCTATATTTAATGAACGTTTAAAAGTTATTGACGAGCTGGGATGTTAAAAGTCAAATTACAGAAAAACGTATAGCACTCAAGCTGACGAATTTTCACTTCGCTGTACAATATTTCCCACGCGTCCTATGATGAAAAGCACTTTGCAGTTTCACCTAGATGAACAAAAAATACTGTGAATACGAAAAGGTCTGTTGTAACCGACGCGAAGCTCGTAAAATTCAAATTGCACAAACAAAATAGGAAGTTCTGGAGAACTTCCTATCTCCGAAATTCCACATTCGCCTTGCTCATCGAAAACACGAGCACTGGCCAGCGCCATCTAGCACATAAATAAGCTACAAACACAACGAAAAGAATCCCGGTCTTCGAGTAGAAACAAGCAAGTTTTGTTTTTATTTTGGCTTATTTGCTTCGCGAATACCATGTTTCGTACAAATAGGATATTTCGCCTCTGCTGATCCTTCATTTACCCTTAGAATCCCTGAGTATTGTAAGGAACAATGGTAGAGAAATAGAATGCTTTTCTAGATCCATGTTATCTCTTTCTATTGTACATACACCGCCTTGTCTAGAACTAACTTTGGTTCGGAATTACCTCAACTACGTTTTGTCTAGAATGGTATTACATGGAACAGGAGCTAACTTCACTTGCTCGGCTGCTGTAGAATTGTAGAAATACCAATAATAATAATAATATGAATCTTGGGATTTTAAGATTTCGTGGTACATTTTGTACACCCGTAAAACTATAAGTAAGAATAATTTAAATTGTTGATGTTTCTGATATCAGAATATAATGGTAGAAAATATTTCAGAATGCAACTGCCGGATATGGAAGTACATATAATATAATTCGCTACGAAATGACGAACTTCTTAGCCTATTAATTAATAGGAATTTTTTCGTATCTTTTTGTTGCTCCGATCAGGCGAATGAAAATAAACAAAGGAATTGCAATTTCGAAACAAACACAAAACAACTATTTTACTATTTCTATAGCCTTGTTATTTTCATTATTATTATTAGCAGTATTTAATTGATTCTGGGCACGAAATATCTTCAGTAGATTAGGTCTAAGAGTAAATCCAATAGTGTGAACGCGTGCGAAACTTTTGTCGCGATATCGGGAAACTATTAATTGGCTGTCCACCATCTAGCATATGCACTGATTCTAGGGGAAGCAAGAAATACTGGACATGTTTCGTCATACTCAACATTATTTCATATAAAGATTTAATTTCTTTTATTTACCGCTTGTCTGTCAAAAACTTTTCGCATTTTAC
Source organism: Nomada lathburiana (assembly GCA_963667235.1). Taxonomy (NCBI): domain Eukaryota; kingdom Metazoa; phylum Arthropoda; class Insecta; order Hymenoptera; family Apidae; genus Nomada; species Nomada lathburiana. The sequence continues at coordinate 9,165,875 of OY763897.1, read as the reverse complement.
GCCCAAAGTCGATTCCAATTGGCGTGGAGGGTCACTTTCTTTCCTTTGATGACTGTCAGGCGTGATTCCACGCTTTACACAAAATCATACTTTGTTTCTTGTAGGTAAAAATAACAATGGTTTAAAATTCAATAGAAACGTTAAAAATCAATTATATGGTACCTTAAAAATAGTTTTTTTTCAATTTAGAAACGACTACAGCGCTCACAACTAATATCTAAGGTGCTCCAGAAGTGTGATGAAAATTTGTATAATTGAAACTACTTGTTCGTGAACATATAAATTCATAAATAATATTCGTGCAGTTTAGCATCTGTGGGATAAATAAAATATTTGATAAAACGTTAATACAGTAACGTGCTTATCTTCAGAACCATTTAAATAAGATACTATTTTATTTTCTGATTTCTCTGCACTATTTGTCCTTTCTGTTGATACGTGTTGTTCGCAGCGCAATTACTAAATAGACTATAACCTTATCCAATGGAGGACACAATGTGAATTTTCCACAATTCTTCTCTCACTGTCGCGTTCGTTTAATAGCCATTGTGCACGTGAAAAGGAGATCTTAACGTACTGTGCGACACACTATTTACAGATAAAAAGGAGCTCGGGTATTTATCACCGTCTTTTTATATTTTTGCACGTCATTGAATCCCTTTGTTATATTTTTTTTTTGCAGAAGAGAAAAAGAATGTTTCATAAATGAATTACAAACCTAAGGGTCTTGTGTTTCTAATTGAATTGTCGCAGCATAACGTTGGTGATTTCTATGCCGTATTAGAAAAAAAACTTAAAGATCCCATATTTCAAGTGATATGAACTAGTCTATGAAATAATTAGTGCAAGTAAAACGATATTTTATGTTACTACCAATCGTCAAATTTCTGAACGACATTAAAGCAAGATTTGCTCTGTGACATTTCACCCATGCCAGCTTTTAAGGATTAATAATGTGAAGCTTTGAAACAGACTGTATTTTGACTGCAAACATTTATTTAAAGTGTGTAGGTATATTAATTTCATAAGTTCTTATGAATTTACGAAAATGTAGGAGCATTATCAAAATAATTCTTGCAGAATATTAGACTATTTTATGTGGAAAATCTGTTTGTGGAGATACAAAAGTAAAAATACACGTGAAACTATTGGAGCAAAAGGAAGCAAAAACTCGCTTAAAGCATAGAATTTCTGCCAAGAAGAAAAACAGAAACAGTTTTCCGGCGTGCAGGGGATATTCCATTTTAAAAAATCTGAAACTACGTGGAACGTGTATCTGTTAAAAAAAGGTAAAAAAACGCCTTTGCTGAATGCCAAAAGTACAACCGGTGCAAAATTGAAACAGGACTTTCATGCACCATATCGATTTGATTGCATACACAATATTACTTTTTCATACAATTGTAAGCGGAACATTTTCATATTAAAAAGAAATTGATATATTCTAATAACAGTGGCCAATGCACAAGCAATAAAATATAATGTAGTAAAATAGAGAATTCGTCTCACACTTCTTTTACCTGTCTGCTTCACCTATTTCTTATTATTAATGCATAAATTGCCTTGAGATTGTATTTCAGAATAACGAAATTCAACAATTATTATAGAAGCAATTGTTTCAAAGTTCTCAAACTACTTTAATCAACCTTCTCGTACTACTGTACCGTAAAAAAGTGTGAGTAAATGACATTAACGAGTTGAAAATGAAGTACTCAGTAATCGCCAACCGGTGCTACTATGCACGGCGTTCATTGTTTTGTTAAGCTCCGTGAAAGTCGTCAACTACACTTTGCCAGTTTACTGAGGAAATAGCACGACATACCAAACAGTTCCATCGCCGGAGGAAACACAACTCGCATTCGTACAGAGTGGTTCGAAGTATGTGGACAAAATACTAAAGTTAAGCTGAACGTTTAAATTAGATACAACACAAAATACTTAATTATACGTTGGGTACAAAAATACAATTAGTATCTATTTTATTTTTATTCTATTTTCTATACTCGTTTTACTCGGCATAATGCTTGTTTAGAATTTTAAATTGAGATTTACAGTGCAATTCGATATTGTAGAATATTATTGAGAAATAAACATGGAATATGAAGTTGTGCAATTGCATGAGCAGTCATAGGAAAATGTTTCGCCATTCATATTGAAACATTTGAGGATTCCTTTAAAGATTCCGTATAAATGTTGTTTATAAAGTTTGTGAAGAAATTCTTAAAAGCTTCTTTAAAAAGAAGAAGTTTCTCCTACTGATCAACCTCTGTTATTCTGCTATAATTTCGCCCGATGAATGTTTGGCGTAGCATTGCCATCATTCCCAAGATAAATGAGGGAAACAATGGTTTTACAATTTTCTCACATCAAGGTGATATAATTTTATAATAAATATGATTCTGAACAAGTATCAAATACTGATTATTTTCCATTTAAAGGTACGTACTTGTATATGACTATTATTTGTTTTTTGATGTATCACACTTCTTTTATAAAATATAATCAACCGTATATTATGAAACACCTTGTATATAGCCCCCAAGATAGCCCGAGGCCTGTTCTTCCTGCGACGAGTTCAGGAAAGAAGCTTTTCGAGGTATCGAATCGAGCCCCGCAGCAACTCTCCAGAAGAGGAAGTTGTTTCCTTCGCGATACCAACAAAAGTGTCCGATAATATCATTATTTGGACCCAGATGGAAACGATTTATATAATGTTATGAACAATTTGCCAAATACGAGATTTTTTCTCTCAGAATCACATGATAGAAGGAAATCTAACATTTCAATAATATTATTTTGGAGACTCGATGAAAAATCAGTTTTAAAATCTATAATATATGATGAAGAACTTTTTAATCACTGTTTTTATCTTTTTTGTATTTTCGATGCAAAACTCCAAGACATTGCATTTCTTTTAACTGCAAAATATTATTTTAAAATCACACTAATAATATTTAATATCGTATTCCCAGTGTATGCAAGATTTTAGAGATTTATTTTCATCTGAACTGTGTGTAAGTATTTTGACGAATATATTATTAGCTTTAAGCAGAATAAGATAAAAGATTTGAGTACCTGATATAATATATAGTGTATTATACTACCCACAGAATTTTAATAAAAAATTAATATAATAATATGTTAAACAATATGATTATATATTATACATAAATAATAAACGATCAGTGTTACTGATTACTGATTAATAATACTAGATTCACTGAAACCAGCAATTCATAATAAGTATGTTTTACATCCTAGACTATAAATTATAGATAATTTGTAACACTGGTATCCCCACCGCAGGGTGATATTATTCGAATGGAAGAAAATCTACGTCAACGTACAACGTCAATCCATCAACACTAAGCACACACGATCGATATTGCTGTCAGTGTTTGAAAATAATGTCAGCTACAGGGGCTAGTACGAAGGCCAGAACGTTTGTAAATTATCTAAATAAATCAATATATTTACGAACTGCGCGAAACCGTGTATTAGGGGAAAAAAGAACGATCATAATTTTGTGCACGAATAATTAAGAGGAAGAAGCAATAATTTCAAATTACAGATATATTAAAATGTACAGATACGATCTGATTTCATATTTAATGAGAGATAAATAAAAGGGAGCTTGATTAACGAAGATAACATGAACGATGAAGTTTGAACGTAACTGCGCCTCTACGTAAATTCTGAAGAGAAATTTTCACGCCCGGTAAAAATTGCTAAAAGAATATCGCTCGCAGAAGCATAAACGCTGAAAGAGTTATAGCCATAACGAGTTGTTGAATCGAGTGACAAGTATTCTCTTGAATGAAAATCATTAATTACGCAATACGTAATTACGTAGTACGTAAGGATCGCCTCGGCTAAATTAATTCGAGTGGTTCTTATAGGTTTAGAAAAGTACTTACCTTTGTCTTCCCCGACCCAGTTGGCCCGACAAGCATTAATCCGTGTCGCACCACCGTAGTCTCGTACAATTGGATAACTTTCCTCACGAATTCTGCAATCAGAGGCAAGAAATTTAATGACTCTCCACCTTGGAACGTATCAAATTATTCACTCGGGGGGAGTTTATGAAAAGAATACGCTGGGAGAACAAAGAAATGGCCACTTTTTATGAACTCACGACGTTCAATTAGTCTGACGTTATTTATGTAAGATAAGCACGCAGCGTAAAATGTTCATTAACCCTTTCGCTACGAAGAGCGTACATTATACGCCCACAGATATACGGCAATTCTTAGCTGAAAATCTATATAAACATTCTCCGCAACAATGTATCATTATTGCAATTACTACCGATTATAGCAATTTTTTTGAATCATACTGTTTTGTGCATCGAATTTTTGTTCAATCCCCTCAACAATGAATTTCTCTGGATAACTTTTCTATATTTTGACTATCGACATTACTGTAGACTTTCACGGTCATGTGATAAGCCGAGTCTTTAACTTTGAATCTCTAAACTCATCTTCGTGAGTTCGCGTTCTTATATTCTGTGACTACGATTCTTTGCACTTGCATTGAAGAATGAAGCTGGTAAATAAGGCAAATTCAAAGCTGTAGTCTCGTCAAGTAATTTTTTGGACCACTGTTTTTTGTTCCTGGACTTTTATAGAAGCAGAGCGGCACGTACGTACATATGTGTACATATACATATAGGTACTGCGTACGTGCAAGCAATTGTCTATAAATGTTATAAATGCAACTGCATTACCTAAGAGAATCTCAAATAGAAGGTAAGAGGAAATACGACTTTTTATTTGCCGGAGTTACGCGTTGAAAATCAACGATTGCAGAAAATTAGAAGCCACTATGGTTTCTTGCAGCCATTTTATGCTATTTTGAACTGCGTCCTTCCTTGGCAAGTACACTTGGAAGTTCTTTATCGAGCTGATCCACTTTATACTCGTATTTCCTCTTATTATTTGTATGCCGTGCTACATTTTCCGCTGTGCAAAGAAAATCGTCATATTTCTCTGTCGGAGAAAATTATTTTTACTATTCGAAAATGGAAATACATTATACAATATGTTATGAAAATAGCTATTATTATTATTATTACGGGTCCCCGTAAAATTAATACCTATGTATGATAAAGTAATCAAATAATCGCAATGTCCAGTGTGATCTATAATTAAGCCTGTATTCTGCAAGTAATTAATTCCACCGCAAATACAATCACAATCATTTTTAACTTAGTCACTGTATGATAAAAACATACATATAAATGCACTATCTATAAAAGTGATAGCTGAAATTCTTGAAATTCTAATTGTATATTATTTTGTTTTATTAACTGTTTTCTTTTTCTTTCTTTTACGAAGAACACTAAATATAGTGAATACGTAACGTAACATCATGAATTATGTAGAACCGTTGTCACAAAGCACACCATTATACCCATCTGCATTTAAAATCATTTTGCCTCGTATTGCTCAACCTGAAAAAGGATGATCTCCAGTGACGTGCTTTATCCGTTGGCCCAGATAAATAATATGGGGTCGTTCGTTATTCCAATACGCATACGATGCGCATAAATCTGTTTGGTTACAAACACTGATCGCGAGATCGAACTAATAATATGTACAAATGTCTAAAAGAAAACGTTTAAAACCAGTTAAGACCAAGTGATTGAATTTCTATTTATGGGATTCGCTATTGAAACATTGGAATAAATTCAAATATGAATATGAATGACGCGATTCAATTTGAGCATCGAGCTTCGTTGGTGCTTAAATTGTAGTTATACGACAGATAATTATAATATTTTTGAAATGTTCATTAAAAGAACACATACCGTCTATTTCTTCCAGGTTGATCCTCAATATCGCCGCGCGAATTTCAGCTTCCAAAACCCCATAGTCAACTTGTTTCTCTTCCAAACGGGGGAATAGATCGGACACTATACCTAATTTATGAAGAGAAATCTAATATAATTAATATACTGCCTCGAAACAATTAACTGATGACCAAAACGTAATGTATAAAGATTGCAAGATAAACGTTACTCACCGTTAAACAGTGTCAAATCGTTCTTCAAGAATTTCGGAACGTTCACGTCTCTCAAGGCGCGCAAGCAGATCTGCGATTCGTTCAAATCTTTCTGTTCCCTTTTCAAATTTCCCGCCACCGCTATGACTGTCTTCACGGCTCGCATTCCGAAATCGTAATGGTCCTGGACGAAAATAAATCATCGAAATACATGAATCTCCGCTTCTTTGTATAAAATTTAATTTAATTTCCCGGTAAAATATTGCAATACTTTTCTTTTCATTTAAATAAAGTATTTATCGTTAAACACTTGTCACAAGTGTACATAAAAATCGATAAAATAAATCAAATATCTGGAATAAAATGTTGTTACTTGTGTGCTCAGCTGTTCTGAGCTCAATTTGAACGTTGTGGTGATTTTGCCAGCCAAAGCTTTCGCATCAGAGAAACCGTATGAAAAGAGCGAAATTTCAGCAATCAACGAGTAGTCGGGCACCATCATAGCCACAGGACGGAACAAGGCTTTCAGATTGTCTGGAAGTTCAGTTCTACCCGCGTATCCGGGATTCATAGTGATAAATACCGCGCAGGATGGCTTTAATTTAATTTCGTCGCCTTCGAAAACAAAGCTGAAGAAACATTTATATTTATTTACGTTGCGGTGTGCATGTCAAGTATTAGGGCTAAATAAACAATAAGGAAACTAAATAAACTAATGCTAAGTATTACGGTGCATAATCAACAATTTGGATGCAATTATATTTTCGCAAAGAATATTCTGATTTTTCTCTTATAATTTTTTACATTAATTATATATATCATTATATGTAATCATTGTAATGATGAAGAAATTATAAGGTTTAAAGGAAATGTTCAACTGTTTTCAAATTACACCATCAAGCGAGTGGCGCCCGGGAAATCCAGATTATTCAACCTATCAGTGCCACAGAGACGATTAAGGTTATCATAGCTATTAATCGTAAGATTCTTAGGACTGTTAAGGCTACCAGCATTATCAAGACAAGAAGGACCAAACAAATTCTCAAGTCTATCAGAATCATCAGGGTTTATAAAAACCATCAGATCTATCCTACAGCAGTAATTTGATCGTATTTCTATTTGAAATAATAAGAACTTATATTTATAAAGCCCAAAATAATTTAAATTTCAACGTATTAATATAACGTAAACGTTAATGGATTAACATTTTTTCAATTAACTAATTGTATTGCCAAACGATGTTCATGAAGAAAGGCTTACGAAACACTCGATTATTTAGAGTGTTGAATTTATTATTAATTTATTCAGAAACGTTTTAAAAAAGAGAAGGTACCGTTTTGAGTCAAACTTTTCGATATGTTAGAAGAGGAGTTGCTTTCGATCGTTTCTTCTCAGATATTAATTTCTATGGCTTAATTATATCTCCCAAATTAAGCTAGTTCAAATATAAATCAAAGTTTTCGATATATAAAAATATACGATGCTTACATGTCAAGTCGCATTTGTTGTGCCTGCTGAATGGTCATAATTTGCTGAGCAATGACAGACAACACCTCGATGTCTATCCTATTGAACTCGTCGAAGCACGCCCACGCGCCTGCACTAAAGGTGAACGTCCAATATGAAAACTTATATTTTCGTCGGAACAAATTGCGCGACAAACAATATCCTGTTACGATAATGGACAATTATGGAAATAACAGTGGATAGCAACCGCGTATCGCAACAATGTTACAGAATGATTTTCAATAGTGCTCAGCACTGGAAACGTACAGGTACAATGGCGTGACAGTTTTTGATTTTAATTGGCACTTGGAAGAAAGGGAAAAGTTTCAGTACAAATTCGCTAATGGGAAGTTCGGTAATTTAATCTCGAAAACACATATTAAAATATAGATATTTAATTATACGCGAAATTGGTATTTCAAATTGTACTACATATCTACTAATAACAATGAATATTGTCTTGCCTTGTCAGTAGCGAGAACCGGTATGAATATCAATTTGTTTGACAAATATTGTACTGAAATATCCTGGATTTAGAATGATGATAAATTAAAATTAAATAAGTACTTCACCTCATCTAATTAATAATAAGACGTAAATAGAAGGGTTAAATATGAGAGCAGTCTCTCAAACATATTTCTCAATTTATTCGTAAGGAAATATATGAAACATCAATCGTGAGGAAACTTACCTGGCGAGGCCCTTGAAGAATTTCCCCATGGACATGAAATCCAATTGATCAGAGCAATTGAATACCACGCATTGTATAGCGAATGCCTTCGCGAGGTCCTTGGTGGTTTCCGTTTTACCAGTTCCGGCAGGACCCGCGGGTGCTCCGCCGAATTTTAAATGCAAAGCACCGGTCAGAGTTAAATAACATCGATCGGTTAGGGGAGTGATGACCAATCTTCCAGTATTTCCCAAGTATTCATACCTCGGATGGATATTAATGCGATTAGTACAATTGGTGTTAAATGTTAAAACGATTGGGATAATTATTGGCGGGCATTGACACAATTTCTTATATTATTTATTAGAAGAAAGTGTTAATTCGATCATTATGATTGTTATATAAAATAATATAAGATTATTGTACTCTTACGATAAATCGTTTAATAAATCGTTTATAAGAAAAATAAAGAAATAATTAATAATTACAATTTTATAATTTTGCAATTTAGTAGCAGGGCACTTGAAGTGCTCCTGTAATTGTTTGCAAGGTTGAAAAATATCAATTTCTAGATTTATGTAGTTTCCTGAACATCTATAAATCTGAATACATTTTTTCGAAATATTTCGAGGGGAGTAAACAATGTAGGATAATAAATATTGTGCATATTTAAAGAAGGCAGTGGCTAAGTGACCGGGTACGGATAGAAAGGTTTATAACAATGAAGCAATAAAGCAAGAATCATTCTTCACGTATTAAACGCAAGCGTCAAAGTGGAATTTTGGATAATTTTTATACCTTCTGCGAAAAGTATCATGCTCACCATTATTCTACTTTTACGATATTGTTATAATAACTGTGCGTATAAATATTACGTCTCGTTTGCAAGCAGGCGGAATATCGTATGTTGGCAAAAGTATCCCGTTACAAAAGAATAATTCATTTCTTTTTCAAGGAATTGGATTGAAGCCAGTGTTGCATTCGATTGCAATAAAAATGAGAAGTAAAAATAACGTAGGACAGCTTCCACAGTAAATATTAAATACAATATTTGCAAGCAAATATTGTTTGAACAAATTCATTGTGAATGAAAGTCTGCACGAACATAACGGACAATAAAATAAATATATACCCGTATGAAAACTCTGCGTTAACAGCCCGTACTTTCATTTCAGAATCGTCTACCCAATAATATCGAAGTTGCGAGATCCAGTCGAAGTCGTTCACATTCGAAACGTCCCCTTGGACCAATCTTTGCAACACGTCTCTGGCGTGCACCTCGATCGTGATCACTGCCTCCAACGTCAGTCTTTGGTTTTCCGTTTGCTGGCCACGGACGAGTTCTCGCAGATCATCCAACTGTGTAACACAATAAATACCACGTCCAGAATCGCACGAATAATGTTAAACTTTTATAATATCATTAAAACGTTTCGTGCAGGACTACAATAATTATCGCAAAAGTTTTGTTCTATCGTTGAGCGGTGGTCGATCTTACAGGGAACATGTTAAAGCAGTTTTTTGGCAATTGATAAGAAGGTTGTCTATGAATGCAGATCATGATATGAAATAACACAGTCAAATATTATAATTAACTTGATCGAAATACTTCTGGGTATTGAACTTTGGTTCATACATAAAAGATGTCCGGGGAATAGAACCGCCGCAATTTCTTTTCAGAGTAAAGACAGTTCGAAATTTATTGGAAGCAATGTAAATAGTAAGAAAATGGTCTTCGTCTTAAATAGCAAAGTTAGAAACGGCACATTACTTATGTTGATACCTAGAACTTTTGTTATGAAAAATCCGTAGTTTCGTTTATGGTATAAAAATAAAATGGCAAATCAAAATAACGAAGATGTTCATTAATTAACCAAAGTACATTTTCCAGAACATGAAGGTCTATACTTTTTTACTCAGAATTCAACACGTTCCAATATATTGTAATAAAAAATATACCATTCTGTTTAAAATAACGAAGTTAACTTCAAAATCTCTAAAACGTGTGAACTTACAAAAAAAACACATGCATTAAATAATATGCACCTGTAAGCCATGCAACTTTTATATACAACATATTCCTCTACAACGTATACTTAACAATCTATACGGGGTGTGCAAGTTGGATGAACCACCCCGTATACATATGATATATCAGTCTCATACTTATCAGTCGCTTACATGAGCAAGGTGCTCGCTGTAGTAACTCGAAAGATTATTCTGTCGTATTCCATCCTCGACGTGTGCAGTCCAATATGTCTGACCGCCGCACAGGGTAACCTGACCAGGCCACATGTACACCCAGACTTTTCGTGAAACAGTAGCGATCACCTGCAGAGAATCTCCGATAATCTCCCGTATAGTATTTCGCATCACAGTCTCCAAGTCACCCAGCCAATATTCCACGCTTCTTTCCGGATACATCGGTGGTCGAAGAACTACTTCCTCACCCTCTGCTGAATACATCCTGGTGATCTGGTTTTCTTCCTCGAATCTCACCATTTGAATATTCTCGAAACATTTCCTGAGATGCGGTTGCACAGCTTGGACGTTCCTGGCCTGCGCCAGGATCTCGAGTAATTCCTCGTCGCTGAGAAAATAGAATCGTGGGAAGATCTTTCGTTTCATTTCTAAGTAATTAGCCAGGCCTTTTTGTACCACTTCCAGAAGACCCTGACATTCTTGCAGGCTTTCTAGCAACGACTTGTCGGGGCATGTCTTGATTATCTGTAACAATGTGGATGGAGAGCTTTAGGTTTGGTTAAATAGAATTGGGTTAACAGGGGGATTTTTTATTCGGGAATAATATAAACGCTACAAGGATAGAATTGTGGCATTATCTGATAGATTATTGAACAGTATAGTGCATATTTGGTTCAATTATGTTATTGCAAGGGGTTGGAAGTTTATAATTCATATCTAAAAAGGGTATAAAACTCATCCGATCAGACGATATTATCTAGTCTCGAATCCAGACTCGAGACTACATCGTGTAGGGATAATATTTTTGTCGAGGTCTGTAGAAAAGGGTGACAAGTGAGAAAGAAAGAGGGACCGAAAGTTGAGGCAGTCATTTAAAGGGTAAAAACTTTCGTACCAGTAAAGCAACCATGATTATATCTATAATCATATAATTTGGATCATTAAAAATAAATAATGACCCCTCGTTACAAACAACAAAATGAGAAACAAACATTGAATCTCAGAAAATCTTCAAGCTAAACATATTTTGCCTTTGTCTACCTCATGCTGCAATTAAAGTCATGTAGTTTTCGTGGAAATAATTGTTCCTCGCAAGCATAAACGAATTAAAGACAACAATTGGAATGGAGAAAAAATCAAATAATACAAAATATGAATATATAAATATAAATGAGTGATTAACTTTCTTAAACGTTAACGTTTAAGGAATATCAAAATTAAAATTACATAAGGATTGTCAAACGCAGACTTCATGATTCGCCTCCAATTTCGTTCCATGGCATTATACTTCCTACTTTCCAGCGGAAGTTGCGTATTGATGTCCTCTGAAGTGAATATTGGCTCCAGGTACATCCAGTCTCTATAATTTAAATCCTTATTCAAAGTACTCACCGATGCATGGGCAAAAATTTTACCGTCAATTCGAAATATAATTCCAGTTTATATTTTCCAAATATCTAATCGCAGTGTTTCTATTAAAATTGTTACACTAATATTTAAAACAATACTCTTCATCTTTTCTAAATTGACATTCATATATTGAAAAATATCGGCGGTGAACAGAACAGGTATGCAACAATTATTCAAACAATCGGTATACTTGAATAAAACAAAAACAGTGATTCAAAAAATTGATCGCATGCATTCACGTTTTAAACGAAATTATCTTTAGAAGGAGAACAGAGAAAGTCTGAAATTATTGATTCGAATCACTTATTGTGCTTTTCATATGAAAAATCGAAACGAATCAAAATGTGAACTGTTGATGTATACAGGTAACATATTAATAAGCGAGAGACGTTTCGACACGGGATCAATTTATTCTTCAATTTCTACTGTACCGTCAACTTTACCTCTGCACTTCTATCCAAAGTATCAAAACCTCCTCGGTTAGTATCAATTTACGTTCCCATTCTGCAATTTCATCTTCGAACGCAGTTTTCAGTGGGCTGAACGCGAGTTGTTGCACGTTCAGTATGTGGTTTTCCAACAGCATCATCGTTTCCTCAGCAATCTTTATTATATATGTACCTGCGTGCAACAGGGCACAGGAAAATAGGTATGTTATCAAATACCGTTCCACCGATTGCATCATACTTTTACAGAAAGCAAATATCGGGTCTCAAGGGGGAATTGCAGTGCATTTTTGTTGCTGCTGTAAATATTGGGTGAGTGAACGGGTACTGTAGGTTGCCGCATTCCTCGATAATTACTTTGCTTTCGTGAAACAGTTGTACCGTGAACAGATTTTTTTCTATTACGTTATAAAACAACTGTATATGCCCTGGTATGATAATGAATAAACAATTCATGTTAGATATTACAGGGAGAAAATCTTCGTCATTCAAGTTCACGTAAATTATTGTGTATTATATTACTTTTAAAAACTATCCGAGTTGTATAATTATCGAAGAACGTGGAAATGGAACCTGTAAAGGAAGGAATTTGTCAAAAATCATTCACTCGTTTTCATCCTGATTTTTCGACAAAGAATTTTTTCAATAGACTAACAACCAGTCGCAAAGAAAACCGAAAACGCTAGTAGAAGTAGAAGGACGATATATAGGTACATAGAAAATAAACGAGAACATTGATAAAAAGAAAATATTCGAAATATTGATACATTTTTAGAATTTAGGATCGACAGAACTTCTGCATGCACGTAATATTTTGTGCATCGATTGTAGCTTTGTGTTCTTTGCAGATGTGACAGACCGAAAATTGTATCTGGGCGAAAATGAATAATACAAAAAGTAAACGTAAGAACAAAGATATCAGCGTTCTCTCGTGTAAACGATTCAAAGCATTAAGCAAGAACTATATTCACCAGTAGTCTTGTAAGGTAGCATCTCCATAACTATATTTTCCCATTCAGCCATCATTGTATTCAGTGCTTTTTCCGTGGCATATTCTTTGGCAGCAGTCTCGGCAACAGTTATAACAAGTTCCTCGAATTCTTCAATGCCGAGCATCAACAGAGATCTAAATGTTAAGGATGCCGTGAGAGCCATATGTATTCCTGTCTGAACACTCAGTTCGTCAAAATGACGGTCCTTCATTCCCGGATTTCGGAGCATTTGTATCAACGTAATGTAGGGTTTAAATTCGTCTATCTGGTCCCTCAATGTGGTTGCTATATCCTGCATCTCTGTTCGATAGAAAGAAATCAAGGAAACGAAGTATTTACAAATGAAATTTTCAGTGGAAAGATTTTGTAGTTCTGCCAGTTAATAAAGGAATTAAAAATTTAAAGAAAGGAATGCGTATATCTGTAAATTAATATTTCCGTTTATCCACGTAGGAATGACATTATTTCTACATAACACGTTTCCTTTGCATCAAAATATTATCGTTAGAAATGTAAAATTCAAAGTAACAAGAGTCAAAATTATTGCACAGTTTAAATAACTGAGATTGGATAGTTTACTTTTATTAATAACATTTGAAATCAAGACTTACTAGGCAACTCTTGGAACGTTCTAATGGATCGAGTTATCGTTCGATACATTTCCATAACCTGTGTATCGATTTGTGAACCATCTATATTCATCAGAGGATTGTCCATCCATATTTCATACCATTTAAGCCAGTCTGTGAATTAGAGTGTATAAATAGCACAACCGCTATGATGAAAGCTACTTATAAATTTGTATTGAAAAGAAACCCTGGAACAGCTATTTCAAGTAGAGCTGAATTCCCAAACGGATTGGATATTAAACTGTTCCTGTATCAAGTGAAAGAAAACTCGAAGCAATATCAACTTTTCCTTTGCCTCCGGATGCTTATTCTTCCGTGGAAAGTTTTGCAATTCGAAAGGGACAGCAGGAAGTAAATTTCTGAGACGATAAAGAAATTATAAATTTTCAAAGAGGCGAAGGAGAAAGCATGTGTAAGATGAATGAATAAAAATTGCATTGCCAATGGAAAAAATTACTTGAGAGGGAAACAGCTTTTATCCCAAACATTTATTGCCCGGTGATTTTTAAATAATATTTTGCCCCTCATGCTACATTTCTTTTTTTTGAAGAAAAAAAATATTTACGGATTGAAGGAAACAAAAAATTTGCGCTAGAAAAATAGAACAATCGTTTGGAATGCATGCCTGAAGCGGTGATCCACAAGCTTCTGTAAGGCTCGAATTCTTTCATAAGCTTCTGCAAATGCTCGAATGGCGCCACTTTCATTCCGAATAGTTTCTGTCGTTGGTTCAACAGCAGACCCATTTCTCTGCTCTCCGTCATCGCCTTCCAAACTCGTTTCACGTCGAGAGCCGTCTCGTGTATGCGATTGATATCCGTTTGAAGAGCAATGTTCGCCACATTACTCACCAGGGTATCTATTTTCTCTAACAGCAGAACTTCGTCCTGCAGCTGGATTTTGTAAAATTTGTCTTGGTCTTCCAAATGTCGTGTGACTGTTTCTTCGATCTAGGTAAGTTTTGTAGCAATTAATCAGAGATACGAATGCTGAAATACAGTAAGAGTGAGCTTTGTGAGGTTGTTTTTCCTGAATAAGATCTGCGTAGTTGGAAGAATCGATACAGTGCGAGACGCTGCCAACTGGTTAACGTTTTGTGTTCTAACAACGAGTTTTGGAGTCTCTGATTGGAAGTCAAACAGAGTACACGTGTCTTCAGTAAATAATAACTCTTCCAGAAACAAACGCAATATGGACGATGATGATAATTTAATTCTGCCTAAGGGAACGGCTTGTATCAGCAGACAAGCCAGCCTGCAGTTCATCTCAACCTATGATCCACTAGCACCTCCTATAGCCGAACTCCCATCTAGCTCTACCCCGAACGCCAATGCGAGAACAAGCATTCCAGTGAAACCAATGCCTCCTATCTATATCGATCATATTCCTTCCGACGATAATAGTCCTGCGATATAAAATATCCTAACACTAAACGCAATACCCGCATCCTTCCGTAGATATAATGAGAAACAGTACATTCTTTTCCCCAATGACGAAAAAGCGTGTCGAACTTTGCAAACTATATTGAAAGCAGAAAATGTATCCCTTTGCACTCATTCAGCCCATAATGCAACCAAACATATACAGTATCTAATCTAAGGCGTCGACCATAATCAATCTTCGTTACCAGAAATAGAAACAGCTCTACATGATGTACCAAATGTAGTATCCATTCGCCCATATGACAGAGACAGATGAATTGGGCATCAAACGACCAATACATCCTGTTGTTATTTCCACTTTAGCAACAACCACGTTGGATCATTTAAAAAATATAACAACTGTTTGCTATTCGCGTATTCGATATTATTAAACATTCAATGTCCCCTCTATTCTCTGCCATAACTCTTATTATACGCGAACTCGCGGACCATCCTCACAAATGAATTAAGTAGATTTTAGTCATACATTGAATGTTAGATTTAGTTGAGGTTTAGATGGAGGTTGTAGCAAATAAGCACTAGTTATTGAAACTTAACGTACTTCAATATTCCTGAGCCATCCACTCAGTAATGAGGCTTATACAAGTGAACTGTACTATATAGTTTTAGTTCCAGACCATATATATGCTGCATTATGTCATGTAATCCAATGGCTGGAGTACTGACTAGTTTTTCAAAAGATGTACAAGTAGCAATGTGCGCTACTTGCACAGTTGCATTGTGTCAACCTAAATAGGTATTAGAAAAAACAAAGAAAGAACGAGATATGTATGCATAATCGCAAGAACCAATATTGTGCAGCACGATGCCAATTAAAAGGCACCTTATATTCGAAGATGAGATGAGACGACACGATTCAAGAGTTTCATCTGCGATCTCGCTATATCGATTACAATGTAAATCAAGTTCCTCAAGTTATATCCACGTAGCAGATTGCACTTTCGTTGGTAGACACGTAGGAAAGATAAATACAAGGGAAGATTGCCATCCAAGGTAAATGCACAGCGAAGACAAAAGCAATTATTGCACCTTGTTCCGCTGTTAATTCGTTGACCCAGATACGGTTCATAAACGCGTGAACGAGGCGGACGTCGAGGAACCTATCGATAGACGACCTGAAACAGCGCAAACAGGCATATGTTAGCGCACCGCAACTACCAAGGTAAACGCATCCGGTTGCTATACATTGCACAAGGTAACATCCAATATGGCGACCGTACTACTCTGCCAGACTAACAGAGAACTACATCACTCAATTGAGGCACACCTATTTTGATGAAACTTGGTACAGACCTAGAGAATCACGAAATATTGAACACCTATTTTTCTATCGATACGACACCTTTCTGCAACAACATCTTCAGGTGTACACGGGTAATTTGTAGTGTACTCGGGCATTTCTCGCAACACTGACCAATATTCTCAACTAATGCGGAATAATAAAAATCAAATTCACCTCTTTCTCAATCTGAAGCGGCGACCCAATAGCCGCCCATTTCGCCTCAAAATCTTCGTCAGTCACGTTCCAGTGAAAGATATCAAGTATATCAAAGTCCAATTTCAATTTATCCATCCTATCTACCAATTCTTGCACCGTTAACGGTATAGTCTCCATCCATTCGCGTATCTCAAATATATGCTCGATACCCTGTGGGGTTTCTTTCAATTTAATTCTTATTTGCGTGTACTCGTCGAGTATATCATCGACGTCATCCCTCAGTTTCTTCGTCAGCATAACGAGCAACCCTGTCGAACACTCGCTGCGTTTGTCCCTTAGAAAATCCTTCAATGGTCGCACGTTCACCGTAAACGGCCCGATAGGTATAGTGTTTGGAAGGGTAACTTCTATATTCTGTCTCATCTTGATATGAAACGCTATTTCCTCCTTTATCTCCACGGCACTCAGCTCCTCCTTCTTGTACTCCCTCGAATGGCAAAATGGAATTGAATTTGTTGGCCCGGGACGGGGTTGAAGTCAATTAATAGGCACCGCGGACGTATTTCATTCGAATCCCGTGAAACGTTAAATGATGAATGAAATCGCGAACGTATTGGAATTTCAATTACAACTTGACTACATACAATACGTACTCGATATAACTCGCTACGTTTAGATTGAAGAATTCCTGATATCTGTTGTATTCCTTGGCGTACGCTAACAGCGGTATCACGGACTTCTTGTAAGCAGTTTTCAAACGCTCACGGAAATCGCAGACTTTCTCGTCAAGCAGTCCAACGGAGCTTAAGAATAGATCCGGCGCGAATGTTAGCTCCGGAAGTAGAAAGGGGTGCACTTGTTTGATATGATGGCACGAGGCGAGTGCGTTGTCGTATAATGAAATAATACGGTCCTTTGAATAAACCCAGAACTGTTAAGTTTCGAAATTTCCTTAGATTTCGATACTCACATAAAACACCTCGGGCTCTGTCGTGTAGTACGCTCCGTTCTTGTCCATTTCAAGAGTGTTGACAAAGACAGGTGTACTTTCTGGTTTAAATTGACTGTCGATGAGATTGTCACCCCAAGTGAACGAGTCATTTGCCATACTCAGCACGGAGAGCGCTGGAGTCTCCAAAAGGTCCAGATAAAACTTGATGGAATTCTCCACGAGTATTCGAAGCGCGTCCTAAATGAATTGTACGTGAGTATATGTAATTCGATTATGGAAATGGGTCGGATAAATTTATTTCTACGATACAACAAATTTTCTCGTATCTTTGACTCGTATCATTTAAAGCGGAGGACGCCCCAAGCGTTATACGAATTTCGTGTTGCACGGGACTCAGAGGGCAAAGAGTCGGAATTAAATGAATATTTCTTTTTCTTCTTAATACTGCCGAAAGTAATGCGCGTTTTATTTTACTTTGAAGCAACGTAAATATGAAATCGTTTTCATTACTCAGCAAAAGTATTGCGAATACTACACTTGTTTGCTCTTACATGTTTCCACAGGTATTTGGTATTTGGGTATTAAGGTATTTGATATGCTTTTGCATCTTTAATATCCATTAATATAGTACTTCTAAGAACTCTTTTTATACGGAGGCAGTGACGACCTTACTGCATCAGATAAAATATCGTTCTCATATGCGTGTCAATGATGAATCTAGAGAAATCGAACAAAATTAATGAAAAATATTTTCCGCAGTTTTAATTCCGTCTTTTCAACACTATTTTGTGGTATTGTACGGAACTGTCGAATTTTTAAGGTACTGAAACTTTCATGGCTTTCGGATTGCCTCAGGCGAAGGATCCTTGCCGGGACACCGACATAAAGAGATTTGTACTCTACTCCGGAGACCTTTGTGATTTAACGCGAATCGCCTTCCTCCTACTTTGCCCTTAGTCTCGGACGCTAGTTTGTGTAGAATTGAGTAGAAACATCGAGCTCCCGCGATATTAGTAATTCAAAGTTTCTGAGTGGCCCGAGACCGAAGATGTTTTTGCCTATACCAAGATATCTTGGCTCAACCCCAGAGACCCGTTTACGGTTTAACGCGAATCGCCTTGTGTACTCTGGTATCATATTGTAGAAACTAACTTATGCTGTTCAGGTGGCGAAATCGAATTATCGCGATTAAATTGAGTTATCGAGATATCGGAATACTCTGTATACTTATGCAGAATAAAAAATGGAGTTGCAATGTGAGTATCGGAGATAATGACTTGTTGCTTGTATTTTAAACTGATATATTATATTAATTTCGTCCTACTAACGTGATTAAAAATGTTAACGGATCGAGTTCTTAAACGGAAAAATATTTAAATAAATAAGTTATTAATTCGAAAAGTTATTGGCAGCGTAAACGACAAGTTAATTCGTTTTTCTATTTGATGAACAAATGATATTTGGGTATGGATCTACTCACCTGCATGCGAAGAGTAGTGAGATTCATGAAACGATTCAACTTCATCACGTCGTATATCCGGTGATTATTTTGTTTGAGATTGAACCAGCCCTTTCCTAGATCCCTCAAGCACATTCTAACCGACTGCGTAATTTTTATCAGCCACGGTTCCTTTAAATATTTAATGACAGCAACGGTGGCCTGGGTTTGCAAATCTTCGAATTCGTATAATTTCATTTCCTTCCCATAATGACTGGCGAATAGACACATAGATGCCGCCTGTGCACACTCGGCCACGACACAAGTCATAGCTTCGTATACCTCTGTTTGAACGTACAGTGTGTACCAGTGACTGTAGTCGCGGATTTTCTGTATCGAAGAATCATTATTACGAGGAAAATCAAAGTGATAAAATATCAATTGCGAATGAACTCAATTACGAGAGGGTTAGGAAGACATTTCGAAATACTGTAGGAGTTATTATAGTTACAGCGAAAAGTTTAAGTCCACCAGGCATTTCAAGATGTCCACAACTAACAAAGTGGCCCCAAGATTTTTGAACGACAAAGTATTTATATACTTCTGTATTACACATGTCACTTAAAAATCAATACCCTTATTTTCATGATTATTTAAAAAATTTGTTTTCATTATTATGTATCTTTAACTTCTTTCCGTTAATTATGAGATACATTCAAATTAAGCTATATTCACATTAGTGATACATGTAGGTGTATATAAGGGGCGGGGAGATACGTAACTGGTGCCTGTATTCTTTCTACATTAACTGAATAGAAACATGCTAGTTTTCAACATAAATACCGTTTCAAAATTGTTTTCACAATTCCAACTCTACGAAATCTAATATAGATACCGTGCTTGAGACACATCGGACGTAATTGATTTGTATGCCGGTAACCAATGTCGTTAATAGTATAGGCCTAAATAGAAGCTGGAATAGACCGTTCCCCTATCTACACAAATCTTCTAATTATCCCCGTAGAACTACACGAAACAGTTCCCAAACAATTCGGGTACAAGAATTTATCCAATTCATTTCGAATTGTTAACATTAGACTCGTCTAACGGCAATAAATTAGATTGAGTAACACTGTAATGGCCGTGCAAGAGATGGCCCGAGTTCAGATGAGTAGTTGAGGCGAAGGAAAATATATGACTTGTTGCTATCTACCATGTTTATTCTACTTTTACAATCAATTGGCCACTGTAGCCTGTCAAGCGTTAAACTACCGCCATACTGTTTAATCACTATATCATTCTACCCCCTGTCTTTTGCTGCACCCATCGTTTATTTCGAGAAGAAGAAAAATAAACGTGTAGGCATATGCTTTCTATACAGATACGATACAGAAGAATGTTGGCGATGTATATAAATGTTGGCAATATATATTAAATACCTGAGAAGGATTTAATGTACAATTATTTCTCTGGTACATAAGTACATTAATTTTTTGCCACGGTTAGTTGAGAAATAATAATTACTTATCTGTAAATTGTTTGAAACAAGTTAAACGTAATAATTTATTAAATTCGTTCTTCATGAAAATTGAGGAACAATTAGTCTTTGTCCAATATAAAACGTTGCTTCATACATTGTTCGCTCGTTACGGTTCGAAATTCTTAAATAATTCCTACATATTATAAGTTCTATTAAAATAGACCTACTAGAAAATTAATACGCTTTCTCTGTGTAACATTTGAAGGGAAATTGCTTGCTTAGGCGACATTGACTGTTAAAAGAGATGGCGTGACAGTAACCAAAATGGCTATTTCATAAGTTGTATTCAACGCGTTCATTTATAATATATACAAGTGTTCAGGTTAAAAGAATGTCTCGCTACATTTATCTCAAATGATAAATGGTGTAACATAAATGGCTTTTTCATGGTTTTTTTTACCACGGAAATTGCAAATCTTCCCTCGTCGCCACAAACAGCTTACGATTACATTTAATGGACTTTTGCTGAACACTTAAATATGAAACATTTAACTGACGGATAACTGGAGAACAGCGTAAACAAACTATTCAACCAATTTTCAATAATATTTCGCGATAAGAAAATAAATTAAGTAAGCTATTTGTAGCATCTGAGAATATTATTTTGATAACAGCTTTATTATTCCAAATAGAAAAAGGGGTATTACCTGAAAATTTTCCATGCCTGTATCGATCTTTCCCTTTTCCGGTACTCTCATCGGTTCGTCGTCTGGCGCCCAGGTGATAAATTTAAATACGTCCGGATTCTGTTGTATTAGTTGCCTCCACATTAGATCACACATTGTACGTCGATAATCCAGGCTGATTTCCTCTATCAGCTAATGGACGACAGGATTGGCGAAAGTACTACTTACATATGTAGATCACTTCCGGTGTGAGATGGAGGAAATCGATGGAGCAAAATGTAGTGTCGTTTTGTAAATATTGTTTTAATATTTATGGTAATATTATATTTTTAAATGATTCTTTGAAATACGTATTTTTACTTTAAGTTGATTTGAATTTTCACGTATTTTGTGTTAATAGTTGATTTTAATTTCAACTTTATCTTTATTCAATTTAATATTGTTAACGATAAGATATTTAACTTTGCAAAATATCAATATCGATACTATGTCATATTATTGGAAGTATATTGACCAGATAATACAAAAATATTTGTAACGAAAGATGAATACTGATATGATCACTTTTTAGAAAAAGTGGACTGGACCTCATACTTACCGATAATACTTTTTCCTCCGTATATTTTTGATTGCTCAGAGTTAGACGAATAATATTTTCTTTCTTTTCTTCGTTCAATTTCGCCATGCCATTCGTTTGCATACAATCCAAGTAGAAGTTGTACCTGTACAAACACAGCAATATTGATTCACGTTAAACGAAATAAAAGGATGCACAAGAGGACTTAACTGTCCTTTGTCCATGCAAATAGTAAACCTTCTATAACAAAAGGAAAATATTAATATGCTGTTCGATAAGTCCGCGCAAAAATAAAGAAATCGTAACTTTTTCGGGACGATGCCAAATCTGGAGAATAGGTGGGATGCGGAAGTGATTCGTAACCTAACTCCAACAATTTTGCGGCCGCAAAATATTGTGAGCAATAGCGTCACCCATCGTGCGGACAGCTTTTTCATTGGCAAACGTCGATGCAAAATGTCATGACAGCCGGTCATTCGAGATGCCCACGGCCTGAGCAATTTCGCGCACCCCCACTCTTCTATCGTCCATCATCATGCGGTTGATTTTTTCACTGATTTCTGGAGTGGTGACCTCGACAGAGCGTCCATGACGTTCAGCGTCACTTGTGCTCATATGGCCACTTCGAAATTTATCAAACCACTTATAAATCGTTCTAATCGATAAGTGCAGGCTCGCCATAATGTTGAGCAAGCTTAGCTTTAGCTTCCCCAGGCGTGTTGCTTTTCAGAAAGTAATGTTTGATCGCAACACGAAATTGTCTTCCATAGTTCGTAAATCACCCCCGACTTAATCGATTGAAACGAACGCCAAACACAGAATAACAGATCGAGCTGGCTGAAGTTGCAAGAAAGAAGAAATAATCCCGGTACGTGCCACTGGTGCTATCTCTCAAACTTTGCACGGACTTATCCAACAGCCCTAGTATACAGAACGAACTCCTTAATTTCCTTATTACAGTTTGTTAAAGTTTCAAGGTCCCATTTGCTAAGTAGATATTTCTAATTTCGTTGTCCACCAATTGCAAGTTATTTCTAGTTTATGAAATATACAATCAATACTAATTGACCTACTCGAATACGAATCCAATTTAAAATATGCCCAAGTACTTACAATTATCAACTGTACATCTATGACATAATCGAATAAATATTTTACTGAAAGCATAGCAATTACTTTATAGCAGCCCCAGCGATTCGTCTGTCCTCAGAGGCGGCTGCGACTCTCTTTGCGAATACCCTTGGATCCTCAGCGTAGAAACGTATGTAGATCCGTGGTAACGAATACTTCCGTTTCTGTCCGTCGAGTGTAAGCACGTTCCACAGTTTTCTCCTATAATCGTAGTTCAGCACAGCGGCGTTATACCAATGGAACAGGTTGTTTAACTGATCATCATCAAGGGGGAACATCTCGTCCTCTGAACGAAATCTTGGCACAAATACTGTGGCCGGTAGTGGATAATGCTTTCCGTCGATAAGGCTGAGATTAATCCAGTCTTCCGTAGTTCTTTTAAATAATAAAAGTCAAGGAAAGTAACAAAAAAAATTCATTGCATAGTTATAAAATAAACATGAAAGAAATAGTGAACTGTAAACTGTAAATAGTAAACTGTTGCTTATTATGCTCATTATTTTTACTACAGCTTATTTCTGTACTATATAAACGGCAATTAATTGTTCATAGTCATATAACAATAAAATGTAAGGTTTATGTAAAACACATTCCACACCTTGCAATGCCGAAATGGAAGCAGTAAATTACTATTACTAATGCGGTAATTAATTTCCTGAATACAAAGAAACGAATTACATCAATACAAAATTTCAGTACGACAAAAATGATTAATTTTATCGCACGCGCACCTACAATCGTAGTCTTCGTCGTCGAAAATTTCCAAAGGTAACAAATGTGCAGGGCTAAACAGATCATACATTTCCTCGCCAGTTAGGATTGGCAATATGGCGGACGGTGGCAATAAATCCTTCGGACTAACTCCTTCCGCCTCTAATGCGTCCTCTATTTTCAGGTATTTGTAGATTCTACGTCTCCTTTCCATTTCTACGCCACGTGGAAGACGTTTCGGTTCTACCTGTTGCTCCATTTGCAGTTTCGGGGCAAACGTTTCCGCCGGGAACGACTGTTCAACGAAAAATATGTTTATCTCTTTATGAAGTGTGAGCATGTCAGGGTAAAGTTATATGAACCACCGCAAAGTATACATTTGTATCAAATTTTCCGTAATTAATGACGCAGAGCAATTATCAGTTTTATTTGCTTCGTTTATTTATGGCCTTTTCCACACTGAAGGATCTCTATAGGTATGTATAAAATTACTAGAATAATTAGCCCAACAGGAGTTTAAATGAAGTCTGGCGAATATCATTTCCAGGAATGAAATGTTCATATACAGGGTGCCTCAGGTAACTTTGATATTTTGAAGTAACATTTATTGCTCACCACCGATCGATCCTCCGGGAAGCTTATCCATCTTTTAGCTTCGCCGAGAAAGTTGTACGTTTCCTGATCGTGTAATTGTCGGACATGAGCACTATGGTGCTCGGTATAAACTTGCCAAGTGAGTTTGGTTCTTCTTGGTGCAGTGGTTAAAAGTACCACTTTCGGCTCGACAGGAGTTTCCGTCGTGCCTACAGATCGTACAATTATTTTCAATAGTGACCATTTGTCGATAAAATGTCAGGGGAATATTATCAGCATTTGTTAATATGATTATTTTATATGCATTTACTTTCTAAAAAGACATGCGAATAAATAAACTAAATAAACAAGATACGTATGAGATGTAAGATTTTCAATAAGAAATTATTGATAACCTACCTGTCACAATTTCGGAGTAGTAACCCCTCTTCTTAATCGGCTGTTCGTCCATAGCTTTATTTTCAGTTGATTTTATTCTACATTTAAAAATAAAATTATATTCCTACAATAAGTAAATACAATATACATTTATATTTTATATCCTAAAACATTAAAATGCTGTCTGCTCTATTGGCGTTGAAAATGAGGAAACAATCGTAATCAAACATTTATAATATTAACATTGAATACGAAGTTGCTTGCAGTCATATATACAGTGTCTTCAGTTTAAGTGAGAACAGCTAAATAGTAAAATATAAGGGATACAAACAAATTATTTAAACAAAAGTTGTAGTATATTAGGGGGCGCATATCGTACTGGTATTTGTATGACCTTCAAATGACCCTGTAATGCCTTATGCACATCATGAGCAGAGGACGCTCGAATCAGTGTCGGATGTCTTAGTCGGTATGGCAGTCACGTTGTGCCACGAAAGTCCATGGCGAAACGTGACTGCCATACCGACTAAGCATCCGACACTGATTCGAGCGTTCTCTGCTCATGAACAGTGATAAGTTGAAGCACTACTATTTATCAAGTATGCATTCTTACATCTCGTCGTTGTCTGTGTCAAAAGCACCGACGAGATATACATAGCAATAGACGAATCAACCAATGTCTTTTTTCGGCCCGGATTCCCGGGCCACCGACAAATTAGCCGATTTGTCTATTCCTAAAATCGCAGCCTATTCGCTCGACGCTTTTATCATGTATTTAACAATTGTATCGCAAAAGAATAAGTGATAGAATTGGTAAACGTATGACGAATAACATCGATTGCCCAGGTCTCACCACGAGGAGGTTGCTGCGAATGGAGACCCGCGGGGCCCCAGCCGCGCCGCCACCTCCATCTACATATTTACAAATATTATTATTTACAAATTTGCGAAGGAAGAATTAAGATAAATGAATTTAACGAAAGCTGAACATAAAAATTCTATTAAACCTGAATCACTGAAAAAATCAAGATTATAATATATATTAGAATATGCAAAATGTATTAAAATAAATAATTGGAACGAAAGCTGAAAATAAAAATTCTGTTGTACCTTTCGAACTAAAAGATAAAGATTATAATGCACATTAGCTCATAGTTAGTTTCAGTAAATAGGATGTATTAAAATGATTAGGTATGGCGAAAGCTGAAAATAAAAGTTCTGTTAGACCTGACTTAAACTAAAGAATAAAGATTATAATATAAATTAGTATGCACGTAGTTCAAATAAATCCACATATGCTTAAGGTAAATTAAATCTTAACTTAAAACATCCTACCTGACTAAAAAGCTAATTTTATTTGGAAATTGATTTAATTTAGATATATGATGAATCTTGAAGTTCTTTCGAGGAAGTTCTGATCATGCACCTGAAACACACGAAAACACCAGCCTAACAAAAAATTTATCTCAACTTAAACATTGCCTGCTTGGCTGAAAACCTAAAGGGATATAAAGAAAGGGAAAAAGTATATTTTATAATGAATCTTCTTTCACTAAAATCGTGATCCTGCAACCTGAAACACATCAAAGTTTATAAGAATTTAGTGATAGTTGTTAGGTATGATAGCCCGATTGTTTCTACCATTTCCTTTGAATCATATGATTTCCTTCGATTTATTTGATCCATACAGCATCCCTTTTGAGCTTCTAATTACTTACATATTGCAATTTACTTGAGGTAGTATTCTATTATATTGATGTCTTCTTTAACTTAATAATTCTGTAACAAACTTATTTATGAGATTAGTAATTGTGAAAAAATAGTACAGTAGTACAAAGGAGCATGTTCTTCCAAAATGCAAATATGCTGAATGCTGAATAATAATTTTGAATTACAAATAGAAACATTTACATGGATACTAAGATGAAACAACTCGTTTTTAGTGTTAATAAAAAGTTGAGATGTAAAAGAGAATAATATATAGTCAGAGGGGCATTCTACTATTAATTATCGTCCACTTCTTATAAGCCCGATTGAAAACCGTAAGTGGTTTTTCTCTTTCTCTCGCGACACTAATTTACTGCATTACTTGCAAAGTCAATCGCGTATGGTGCTTCGTTATCTCTAATCTAGTATTTCGTATATATTAAAAAAAAAATAGTAATTCACTGCACCCATCATTTTTAACTCGCAAAACTAATAACGGAGAAGTCATGGTAGTCGCATCCAAGACTACCATCGAAGCAATCACCATCTGCAGCGTTAATAGGTGCCTTTGGTGACTCATGAACCTATTTGGGCATTTCATTGTGGTCGCAACGCTACTTTTAAATCGCGATCATTTATCATCGCAACACTAAATAAAAATCTAAGAAAAATATTTGCGATGGAAAAATATCGCGGCACTGAAAATGCTAATTAAAACCTGTATAGAAAAGAAACACGAAAATTATTATCGCAACGCTAAAAGCAAGTACATATTGCAAGTATAATTTAATATAAAAGCTACTCTAATTCAAACCGCAATCTGTATTAATTCGCAACTCTAATGCAAACCGTATTCAATCGTTCGCGACGCTAATAAAAATCGCGATTTGCCCAATACGATGACGGTGGGCCAGGCAATAGTGCTGGCCAAACAATAAACTACAACTACAGTATACAAAAGCGAGCATAGTGACAAAATAGTAACAAAGAATGGCTCTCCATCCAAAGGATGCAGAGCCATTGGTAGTTGCCCTCTTGAGTGACAGTTTGTCGGGCCTCTTCGGCTTTTAGCCTCTTCTTTTCTTCGAGCGCAATGCCCGCTGAAACTTAGTCTAGGCTCGAGACTCTATCCGCAAAAAAAATAAAATAGAATAAAAATCTAAACCGCGTAGCTAAACGGAACACACGTGGACGAATCACGACCAAATACAATCGTAAAAATTGCGATTACGGAAAATCGTAAAGATTTCGATTAAAATTGTAATCGATCTTCGCCTACACGCGCAGCCTCGAGCATAAAAATACGTTCGTTTCGACACAAATCGCGATCACGACCGCGAAAAATTCGAAAAATCGATAGGCAAGGCCAGAGGCGAACGCAATTTCGTTCGCGCCACAGCTTCGCCGTCGACTTTTCAAATCAGATTTCCTGAAACAGGTTGAACACGCGAAATAGTGCCTACCCGATCAGAGACTGTGTCAACCTGCCCGGCCCTACCTACTTACATCTATCAGGCACACCAGAAGGTATACTACCTATCCTACCTAGACCTATATTTAAAAAATGGCAAAGCATTCACACAAACACACCTCATTCCACGTTTCTCACTCAAACACCCGGGTGCAAGGGCCTACACTAGAGAGACGTCCCGGGACGCCTCCGACACCCGAGCTTGGCATACAATCATTCACACTCTAAGGGTACGTACCAATTTCTGAAATCGGCTGACAAAGGCTAGCGACCATTGCGTAAATATAGGCTTGTGCATTTCTTTCGTATAAAATATTCATTGTTAAAATATATTGTACATTTTCTTTCAACTAAGTATAGTTGGTTCGTATAGTACTCTATTCTTTGCCATATTTTCATAATTCGGTATGATATTCAATCTATATTTGCGATTGTAAAGCGTATTGGCATTCTTGAAATCATAGTATCGGTATTGGAATTGGATTTATAATTTTTAATGAAATTCCCGAGCCGACGCAATTCCGCAGCCTAACCACACACACACAATGTGGAAAATACGTCGTGCACGGTACACTAGCAAATGTCAGCCGCTAAACATTGTTATTTTAAGAACTATATGATCATCGTGCCCATTGCCTTTCGCTCACCCAAGTAGCACCTGGGCACGTGAGTGAGTTCCTGGCAATGAACACGGAAGGGGTTGAACCTGAAAATCCTGATCTAAAAAGATGATTAATGTACAGTTGCAATAGTATATTTTATTTTCAATCTGTTTAAAAATGACTCGACTTTGTAATTAAGAAATAAATGCAATTCAATATTTACTTGAAAAATTGACAAGCTATTAAATAAGCCTCAGGTGATTCCTTAATCGAAGTAAATTGTTCAAGATAGCTACTCCGATTTAAAAATCTACCCATATACAAAGTGCCTTCTGGTACATAATGTGCAATAAATTTCATACGAAAAGGACTCGACTATGGCATATGAAAATTAATATTAAATGCTATCATTGGCTATGCGCATTCAGTGCTGATTTTAATATACGTATCGTTATATGTATTGTTTTAATACACGATTACTATAATCATGAAACACTTGCAGTAACGAAGTCGGAGGGTATCCGACTTCTGCACTGCTCAACAGTCAAAACAAATTTCAATTGATTATAAATGCAATTATAAATTTAATATACAATATCCTCAATATATATATATATATACATTTGTTCCATGTACTTATTAATGTCATTATACATTTTTATCAAAATACAGGAATATTTGTTCAAATATGATTTGATTAACAAATATTTCTATGCTTCCTAATTTTTTCATATTAAAAAACGCGGAGTACAAGAAGGCAGATCTAACCTGGTATAAGAAATAATAAACAAGAAAATAATGGCGGTCACTATACTCGCAAAACTACTAAAAAATACAACCAGTCACCCGTGCCGCTTCGGACCAATCGTCCTAAGGCATGATTGGGGACCGGAGGAACCAAAACGCATGCGACTCACCAACTCGTTGATTGCAAAAATAGACGAAGTACTCGTGGACGTCGATCAGGAACGTCACTGAGGCAGCTCAATTCAACCCAAGCGCTAGGAAGTGTGCAAACTGTAAATAAACAACAACGCAAAGAATATTAAAATCTACCGTTAAAACTACAGAATTTAATTCTGCATAGAAAACTGAGAATTGTTGAAAAGATACTTACATTTCTCACTTTACCAGTGTCGCATAAAGCATCCCCTTCAGTGATGCACTGACTCTACTTCCGATGGCGAATGTAAGAAAAAAATAAAAATAAAAGACTATGTACGCGACCGCAGATTATATCGGCGAACAAATTAAGATGCTACTTTCGCGATTGGAATAATTGAAAAGGAGCACCGGTGCTCTGATAATAGTATTAATATCTAGTACGTGAAAAACACTGACTCCACAATCGCGTGTAGCTAAAGTGTGAACGAAAATTTAAGCAGAGCCACTTGCTCTGAAAAAGCTAGACAACTTCGAAGCAAATATTGACTCTACCGACCGCATTGCGCGCGGTCACAAAATTTTCTGAAAGAAAACTTGTTCACCCTATCGAGTGTTAATTATCAGTGACATTTATTAAAAATAAATATGAGCAAACAATATTTAAATGTGCATTAGAGATATGAAAATATGCATTAGAAATATTTAAATATGCATTAAACATATGTAAATATGCATTAGAAATTCTTAAATGTGCAATAAAAATATGTAATATACAAGCGTGCAAGAAAAATTTGTAAATATGCATTGGAAATATATAAATATACAATAAAAATATGAAAGTATGCACGAAACATAAGCAAGTGTGCATTAAAAATATGGAAATATGCAAGGAAAATATACAAGATTGACAATGCAGTAATAAATGCAATAAGTTGTTGCATATGTTTTTAAGTATAAAACATAAAAACATATGCATTATGCAAAAAGTGCAGAAAGTGCAAAATAAAATATCCTATTCCAATTGCAATTACTTAATTGTAATTACTTAATTGTAATTGCAATTGGTATAAAAAATCTAATTGTTTTAAATTGTTTTAAGTATCTTAACTGTGGTTGTATCATCTTGGTATTAGTCGCATAAAAATATAATATAAAACCATAATGAAAATATATGATAATTAAAATGCTCACATACACAGGCCTTGGCTGCATTCAATTCTTAGGCATCATTGTATCTATTGGGTTACTCTATTCCATATAACCATGGAATAATCATATTACTCTCTCCATACTCCTGTAGCAAAGAATACAAAGGAAATTAAACATGTGCATGAAAGTAATGATAATTATTATATATTAAAGCAATAATTCAATACGAATTCTGTACAAAATGTAAATATTCGATTTGCAAATGTACAGGCACACAATGTAAACAAAAGATCTAGTATAGAAGCAATATTATGTGAAGTGGTATCCTATTAAATAAACAATCCTATTATATAAACAGCAGCGGTAATAGAGTGAAAATAATTCTGGTATAGTTATTACGAACGCACCTTACTGAGATGTCTTCCATATGTTTTGTCAGCACGGTGTCACGTAGTAGAATGACAATTTTGCCATCGTCATTTACCCTTCGGCTATGCTCGGTGCCCGACTAAAGCCAAACACCATTGTTGTTTACGAACGACTTTGCTTCCTGGAAATTTCAACGCATACGTTACTTGTTAAGTGTCTTTTTTTGTTTCGCGATATATTGTCGATATTTTCCAGGAAAAACAAGCTTCCCGACCAGAGGCAGAAACAACAAAGATATACTCGGAAATAATTGCGCGTATTATGTTACTACTTATGTACAACACGATTGTATATCACACAAGCTTTATACGTGGTAGGAATTATAATTGAATAGAGATATATTATTAAAATTCTACTTACTTCAACAAGAAATTTGAAGAACGCTTACCTGTCAGCGAGAAGTTGATTGAACAATTTGACGCGGCATCAGTTCGGTCCTGCGCATTCCCGCCTGTCAGCGTCACGTTCGAACGCGTTCCGCCAGTTCTGATTCGAAGCAAGCGAAAGGGACGCCATGGAACAGAACCAAACAGAAATTAGGGACAAAATGTATTAAGAATCATCAATATTATAATAATATTGCCAGAAACTACAGAATATGCTGCCAGATAATGGAATTCTGAGCTTAGATACATATACGCATACGTAATAGATAATATGTATATGCATACTCGAGTCGATTTGAAAATGCACGCCACGCGGTGTGACTTCTTTCACTGCACAAAATTTTGTTCATTTCTTGCAAAATATTCATTAATATTAAGAAAGAAACTACAGAAAGCTTGGAACACAGGGAAATGAAATCAATGCGTATACCATTTCCTGTTTTCGACAATATAATAGGCTATGTGACATACCTTACTTCGACGGACACTCTGAGCACGTCTATTCACTACGAGATCCGCTGGGCGAAAGGGTCTGGCAAACGATGGCCCGCGAGCCACTCGTGGCCCCTTCCCCTACTTATATCTTCCATCTCCAGCGAACTGGTCGCGCGTCATATGACAGCCATACAGACAAATGACGCTCCACACACCTATGCGTATTGTGTCAGGTGCCACGTCAACGTCACGTTATTTTCGCGTTTAATTGGTAGTGGGGACTCGGTGGCCGTTAGAGGAGAAAAGCTTAGCAGTCCCTGAAGTAGGGGAAGGGGCCACCAGTTGGCAGTCCTTGATGTAAAGTATATCTTTAAATATTATTTCATTTATTGATAGTACAATTGAAATAAGAAGACTGTGTATTTCTAATTAACAGATTTTTAATTAACTGCTTTGTAATTAACATTAATTGTTTGATAT
This sequence comes from Nomada lathburiana, assembly GCA_963667235.1. NCBI lineage: Eukaryota > Metazoa > Arthropoda > Insecta > Hymenoptera > Apidae > Nomada > Nomada lathburiana. The sequence goes on along the minus strand of OY763897.1, from coordinate 9,133,646 downwards.
CCTTTGTCGCCTTCCGTTGCGGCAAAGAACAAAAGTATTCTATAAAATCATTTAATTTTCGCATCGTGTTCTATACACTGTTGGTAACGTTGCAAGTGACACGGAAATAGCAATGGGACCCGGGCACAGACGAGATATAGGAATAGATAAGACATCCAATGTATTTTTTCGGCCAGCATTTCTGGAACCACGGGTCCCATTACCATTTCCGTGTCACTCGCCACATTACCAACAGATTATAGAAGACGATCCGAAAAATGAATAATTTTTAAGAATTCTTTTGTTCTTTGCCGCAATGAAAGGCGACAAAGGATATCAAATAATTAATGTTAATTTCAAATCTGTTAACCCTTTCTCTCCGTGCTCTATTCGACTAATTTCCATTCTGTAATACTTGTAATAGAAAATATGCAGTTCGACAGGATATTCAAATACACCCGCCTTAAAGAAAGAACAACACCCCCTCCCACAGTTAACAGCCAATTAGCGCAATCTATTTCAAAAATCTGCCTCTTTCGCCCAGGGGATCTCGTAGTGAATAGACGTGCTCAGAGTGACCGTCGAAGTAAGGTATGTCACATAGCCTAATATATTCTCGAAAACAGGAAATGATATACGCATTGTTTTCACTTCCCTCTCGTCTAACATTTCTGTAGTTTCTGTGTTAATATTAATGAACATTTTGCAAGAAATGAACAAAATATTGTTCAGTGAACGGAATCACACCGCGTGGCGTGCATTTTCAAATCGACTCGAGTATGCATATACGTATTATCTTTTACGTATGCGTATATGTATCTCAACTCAGAATTCCATTCTCTTGCAGCATATTCTGCAGTTTCTAGCAATATTATTATAATATTGATGATTCTTAATACATTTATCCCTAATTTCTGTTCGGTTCTGTTCCATGGCGTCCCTTTCGCTTGCTTTGAATCAGGACTGGCGGAACGCGTTCGAACGTGACGCTGACAGGCGGGAATGCGCAGGACTGAACTGACGGCGTGTCATATTGTTTACTCAACTTCTCGATGACAGGTAAGCGTTCTTCAAATTTCTTGTTGAAATCAGTAGAATTTTAGCAATATATCTCTATTCAATTATAATTCGTACCACGTATAAAACTTGTATGATATACAGTCGTTTTGTAAACAAGACGTAACATAATACGCGCAATTATTTCCGAGCATTTCTTTGTTGTTTCTGCTGGTGTTCGAGAAGCTTGTTTTTCCTGGAAAATATCGACTATTTATCGCGAAACAAAAACAGATACTGATCAAGTAACGTATGCGTTGAAATATTTCTAGGAAACGCAAGCAATCATAAACAAGAATGGTGTTTGGCTTTAGTCCGGTATCGAACATAGCCTAACGGGAACGGACAATAGCGAGGACGCTCATTCTACTACGTGACACCGTGCTGACAAAACATATGGAGGACATCTCAGTGAGGTACGTTTATAATAGCTATACTACAATTATTTGCTCTCTATTACCACTACTGTTTAGTTAATAAGTTTGTAATTACCACTTCATACAATATTGCTTCTATACTAAATCTTTTGTCAACATTGTGTGCCTATACATTTGCATATCTAATATTCATATTTTCTACAGAATTCTAGTTGAATTATTGATTTAGTATATCATAATTATCATTACTTTCCTGCACTTGTTTAATTGTCTTGTTATTCTTTGGTACAGGAGTATGGAGAGAGATGATTATATGGTATAGGGTAACCTAGTAACTACAATGATGCCAAATAATTAAATGCAGCCAAGGCCTGTGTACGTGAGCATTTTAATTATATTTTTATATTGGTTTTATATGATGTGTGATTGATAATAGGATGAAACTACCACAATTAAAATATTTATAAAAACAATTAGATTTTCTATGCCAATTACAATTAAGTAATTGCAATTGGAATAGTATTTGTTATTTTGCACTTTTTGCATAATGCATATGTTTTTATCTTTTATATTTAAAAACATATGCAATAACTTATTGCACTTGTTATTGCATTGTCAATCTTGTATATTTTCCTTATATATTTGCATATTTTTAATGCACACATGCATATTATTCGTGCACACTTTCACATTTTTAATGTATATTTAAACATTTCTAATGCATATTTTCATATTTCTAATGCACATTTACATATTTTTCGTGCATATTTATTTTTCATAAATATCAATGATAACAAACACTAGATAGGATAAACATGTTTTATTTCAGAAAATTTTGTGACCGCGCGCAATGCGGTCGGTAGAGTCAATATTTGCTTCGAAGTTTTCTAGCTTTTTTAGAGCAAGTGGCTCTGCTTAAATTTTCTTTTACACTTTAGCTACACGCGATTGTAAAGTCAGTGTTTTTCGCGTACTAGTTATTAATTCTATTATCCAATCGCGAAAGTAGCATCTTAATTTGTTTGCCGATATAATCTGCGGTCGCGTACATAGTCTTTTATTTTTTTTTTTTTGTCTTATATTCGTCATCGGAAGTAGAGTCAGTGCATCACTGAAGGGGATGTTTTATGCGACACTGATAAAGTGAGAAATGTAAGTATCTTTTAAACAATTCTCAGTTTTCTGTGAAGAATTACATTCTGTAGATTCAACAGTAGATTCTAATCTTTTTTGCTTTCTTGTTTAGTTACAGTCTGCAAGCTTCCCGACCATTGAGTTAAATTGAGCTGCCTCGGTGATGTTCCTGATGTCTTCCACGAGTACTTCGTCTATTTTTGCAATCAACGAGTTGGTGAGTCGCATGCGTTTTGGTTCCTCCGGTCCCCAATCATGCCGTAGGACGATTGGTCCGAACCGGCACGGGTGACTGGTTGTATCTTTTAGTAGTTTCGCGAGCATAGCGACCGCCATTATTTTCTTGTGTATTATTTCTTATATCAGATTAGATCTGCCTTCTTGTACTCCGTGTTTTTTAATATAAAAAAATATTAACTATAGAAATATTTCTTATTGAATACACGTTGACATTAATAAATGCATTGGACAAAGGTGTATACATATAGTGGGGACATTGTATATTAAATTTATAATTGCATTTCTAGTCAATTGAATTTTGTTTTCACTGCTGAGCAGTGCAGAAGTCGGATACCCTCCGACTTCGTTACTGCAAGTCTTTCATGATTATAGTAATCGTGTATTAAAACAATACATATAACGATACGTATATTAAAATCAACACTGAATGCGCATAGCCAATGATAGCATTTAATATTAATTTTCATATGCTATAGTCGAGTCCTTTTCGTATGAAATTTATTGCACATTATGTACAAGAAGGCACTTTGTATATGGGTAGATTTTTAAATCGGAGTAGCTATCTTGAACAATTTACTTCGATTAAGGAATCACCTGAGGCTTATTTAATAGCTTGTCAATTTTTCAAGTAAATATTGAATTGCATTTATTTCTTAATTACAAAGTCGAGTCATTTTTAAACAGATTGAAAATAAAATATACTATTGCAACTGTACATTAATCATCTTTTTAGATCAGGATTTTCAGGTTTAACCCCTTCCGTGTTCATTGCCAGGAACTCACTCACGTGCCCAGGTGCTACTTGGGTGAGCGAAAGGCAATGGGCACGATGATCATATAGTTCTTAAAATAACAATGCTTAGCGGCTGACTTTTGCTAGTGTACCGTGCACGACGTATTTTCCACATTGTGTGTGTGTGGTTAGGCCGTGGAATTGCGTCGGCTCGGGAATTTGATAAGAAATAATAAACGTATTTAGTAATATGTTTTACAATTGCATATATACATTGAATACCGTACGAGTTATGAAAATATGGCAAACTATATAAAAATATGCGTTTATGCATATTTACGCAATGGTCGCTAGCCTTTGTCAGCCGATTTCAGGAATTGGTACGTACCCTTAGAGTGTGAATGATTGTATGCCAAGCTCGGGTGTCGGAGGCGTCCCGGGACGTCTCTCTAGTGTAGGCCCTTGCACCCGGGTGTTTGAGTGAGAAACGTGGAATGAGGTGTGTTTGTGTGAATGCTTTGCCATTTTTTAAATATAGGTCTAGGTAGGATAGGTAGTATACCTTCTGGTGTGCCTGATAGATGTAAGTAGGTAGGGCCGGGCAGGTTGACACAGTCTCTGATCGGGTAGGCACTATTTCGCGTGTTCAACCTGTTTCAGGAAATCTGATTTGAAAAGTCGACGGCGAAGCTGTGGCGCGAACGAAATTGCGTTCGCCTCTGGCCTTGCCTATCGATTTTTCGAATTTTTCGCGGTCGTGATCGCGATTTGTGTCGAAACGAACGTATTTTTATGCTCGAGGCTGCGCGTGTAGGCGAAGATCGATTACAATTTTAATCGAAATCTTTACGATTTTCCGTAATCGCAATTTTTACGATTGTATTTGGTCGTGATTCGTCCACGTGTGTTTCATTTAGCTACGCGATTTAGATTATTATTTTGTTTTTGTTTTGTTTGCGAATAGAGTCTCGAGCCTAGACTAAGTTTCAGCGGGCATTGCGCTCGAAGAAAAGAAGAGGCTAAAAGCCGAAGAGGCCCGACAAACTGTCACTCAAGAGGGCAACTACCAATGGTTCTGCATCCTTTGGATGGAGAGCCATTCTTTGTTACTATTTTGTCACTATGCTCGCTTTTGTATACTGTAGTTGTAGTTTATTGTTTGGCCAGCACTATTGCCTGGCCCACCGTCATCGTATTGGGCAAATCGCGATTTTTATTAGCGTCGCGAACGATTGAATACGGTTTGCATTAGAGTTGCGAATTAATACAGATTGCGGTTTGAATTAGAGTAGCTTTTATATTAAATTATACTTGCAATATGTACTTGCTTTCAGCGTTGCGATAATAATTTTCGCTTTCTACACAGGTTTTAATTAGCATCTTCAGCACCGCGATATTTTTCCACCGCAAATATTTTTCTTAGATTTTCATTTAGTGTTGCGATGATAAATGATCGCGATTTTAAAGTAGCGTTGCGACCACAATGAAATGCCTAAATTGGTTCCTGAGTCACCAAAGGCAGCTATTAAAGCTGTGTAAAGCTACGGTTACAGTGGATGCGTATTCGGACGACTATGTATTTTGCATTTCTATGTTGCACGCCGTATAAAATGGACATGGATTTGACTAAGTATTATTATTTTTGGGACAATCTTTGATTATCAGCCTTGTTAGCAAATCAAAGATTGAAACGGGAAATTCAATTTTTGCTTTTACGGTGTACAAATATTTTAGTAACTAAACGTAAATTGACTGGCGTGATGATCACATTTTGATAAAAGAAAATGTTTAAAAACTCAATTGCAAGTATGATTCTGACACGTCATTAACTTCTTTAGTGCGCGTGGTCGGAGTAGACTAATTGAGCAGCTTCGAGTTTGCCAAATCGAAACGGTTGTTGTCATGCAATGATTGTAATTTTTTCTGAAAATACCTATTGGAATCTATGTAAACGGATATTGCATTTATTCAACTTGTTGTTGCAACCCACTATAATTGTTGAAAACAGTTTTCAGTTGTGTACTACAATTCCCATCCACTATTATATTCTACAATGTATTTTTCAATAAGTTCACTTTTTCCCTACCCCATTATGATAGCTCCGTAACTTATGTATGCACTGAATTTACAAGGTGAGGTTCCTACTATTTTACTCCTTCTGAGTAATGAGTTTTCGTTGGTTGGCAAATACTACGCTACTGAAGTTCATTATATTGGATGCCTATAATTATTTGTTTAAATTAAATTATTTACTTAGTATCCGCTTTACATTAAATTAGTTTGCACTAAAAATTAGAGCCATGCATTAATTTCTGTACGATGAAAAAATTTGCGAATAGGATCTGCTGCTTAACGAGTAAAGTGCTTGCTTCTTAAAACGAGGTATACATTTTGTGCTCAGGTTCGCTTCATACTAACGTGACAAGTTCTTTATTTATGCATGGACTGCTAATTATTATATACGATTTGCAACAGTCAGTCCTATTGTAATTGCGCAAAGCTTTTGAAGCATTACGCACACATGTGAAGAAAGGTTTGCGCAAAGGAAACTGACGATTGCACATGGTAATGATAATAATGGCAAGTTCGGATATTTGCTTGCGAATTAAAAAGAAATGGACATGCCAAAACGGGTACTTGAACAGAATACACATGTATAGCGCGCCGGAAAACAAGCACTATGCTCATGCTTCTGCATGTTTCAATATTTTCCTGCATGTTTCAATCTTTTTCTGCATGTTTCAATCTTTTCCTGCAGTCCCCTATTGGCAACTATTTTATAATATGGAAATTAATGAACCGTTCATTAGTACGATGGAAGTTTAGATTTGCAACTTATTTTATTAAAAAATATCATGCAAATTACCAATAATCATAGACACCTAAAACGTATGTCAGTAAATTTAGTACGACAGTATTTGCCACTCTGCAAAACTCATTACACGGAGGGAGAAATTAGTAGGAATCTCTTCTTCCTAGTGGTTTTATTTCATCATGCGATAGAGTCAAACTCTGTTTCTCAGACGCTCAGTTCTTCGTTTTCATATTCCTACGACGTTTTATTATTATTTTGTGATAGAACCGGTTGCTCTACTGTTTGAAATGTTGTCCCTTTAAAAGAAAATCTCGATATTTTCAGTCACCAGCAATTTTTCTTCCTAATGTTTCTTATTGTACATCACTTATTGTTAGTTCATTAGATAGTACCGGCTATTGGTACAAGGGAAACATCTTTATATTGGTTGCCTATGACTATAAATTTGAATTAAATTATTTAAATAATAGACCTTTTACATTAAATTAGTTTGCATTACAAATTAGAAATAGCATTAATTCTTGTACGATAACAAAATTTGCGAATAGGAACTGTTGTTTTACGAGTAAAGTGGTTGCTTCTTGAAGCGAGCTATACATTTTGTGCCCAAGTTCGCTTCATACCAGCCATAGCACGCCAATCTTTTTATTTATACGAGGACTTCCAATTATTATATACCTCATGCAATTGTCAACCCTATTGTAATTGCGCAGAGTTTTTTTCGATAAATTACGCTCGCACGCGAAGAAAGGTTTGCGCAAGGAAAATTGACGATTGGACGCGGTAATTATAATAATTGCAAGTTCTTGTATTTTGGTGTGAAAGAAAAAAATTGACACGTTATAAAGCATACTTGACCACAATACATATGTACAGTCCGCTTGCAAAGAAGTACTATGCTCGTGATAATCTTTGTTTGCAGTCCTCCATGGGTAACTATTTTATAGTATGGGAGTTAATAAAACGTTCATTACCACGACGAAAGTTTAGAACTATAAATTATTTTATTACAAAATATGTAAACTAGTAAACAATCATAGACATCCAAAATCTATATCAGTAAATTTAGTGAGGCCCTCAGACCTTTCGATTCAGAGTAAAGGGAAATTAGGAGGAAGAGTTTTTGAGGTTTTTGCCAACTGCTTGTATGTTATCATATGACAGAGTCAAATACAATGTTTAAGTAATATCAATTTTCACGACGTCAATTCTTCGACGTTCTTTTATTACTTTGTGATAGAGCCGATCGCTCTACTCTTTGATATGTTGTCGCTTTAGAAGAAAATTTCTCTTGCACATTCAGTTATTAATGTTTCTTATTAAACGTCACATATTCCATAAGACAATGCCGGGTGTTGATAAGGTGAGAACGTATAGATTCCGTCCAAAAAATGCGATTGATATTGCATGTATAACGATCGAATGCTATTTCACAGCTGTTATCTGATTTTCCTTCAGAAAGCCAAAGTATCTTATAAAGTGTATATACGCACGGTGTAAAGTTCCCCGGAAGATTTCGTCCCATGGCCGAGGCGAAACGTTTAGTTGCATTAAAATATTTATACGTCATAAACGGAAAAATTAAATTTCCTCGTTTTGTCGTTTTGTGAACGATAGTCGCAAAAATACTAATAATTAGCCAATTCCACGTCCATTTTATACGGCGTGCATCATGGGGATGTGAATAACATAGTCGTCAGAATACGCAGCCACTGAAACCATAGTCTAAGGTGATTGCTTCGATGGTAGTCCTGGATGCGACTACCATGACTTCTCCGTTATTTGTGTTGCAAATTAAAAATGATGGGTGCAGTGAATTACTATTTGTTTTTAATATATACGAAATACTAAATGAGAGATAACGAAGCACCATACGGGATTGACTTTGCAAGTAATGCAGTAAATTAGTGTCGCGAGAAAAAGAGATAATCCACTTACGGTTTTCAATCGGGCTTATAACAAGTGGACGATAATTAATAGTAGAATGCCCCTCTGACTATATGTTATTCTCTTTTACATCTCAACTTTTTATTAACACTAAAAACGAGTTGTTTCATCTTAGTATCCATGTAAATGTTTCTATTTGTAATTCATAATTATTATTCAGCATTCAGCATATTTGCATTTTGGAAGAACATGCTCCTTTGTACTACTGTACTATTTTTTCACAATTACTAATCTCTTAAATAAGTTTGTTACCGAATTATTAAGTTAAAGAAGATGTAAATATAATAGAATACTACCTCAAGTAAATTGCAATATGTAAGTAATTAGAAGCCTAAAAGGGATGCTGTATGGATCAAATAAATCGAAGGAAATCGTATGATTCAAAGGAAATGGTAAAAACAATCGGGCTATCATACCTAACAAATATCACTAAATTCTTATAAACTTTGATGTGTTTCAGGTTGCAGGATCACGTTTTAAGTGGAAGAAGGTTCATTATAAAATATAACTTTCCCCTTTCTTTATATCCCTTTAGGTTTTCAGTCAGGCAATTCTTCAATTATATTAGCTTTTCAATTAGGCAGGCAATGTTTAAGTTAAGGGGGTAGACCCGGGTAATGCAGCGAGCTGTATACCGACACAATAAGGCCCCAAAACATGGGTTAGAAGGATTCTAATTATATCCTTATATGAGAATATTTTGAGCTCGGTGAGGGCTCATTAATATAATTAGAATCCTTCTAACCCATGTTTTGGGGCTATATTGTGTCGGTATACAGTTCGCTGCATTACGCGTGTTTACACCTTAAGATGCGTGGGATTTCTGAGTCGATATGTCAGTCACATTGGGGCATGAAAGTCCATAAGATATCTCGTCTGTGACCCGGGTTCCCAGAAATGCTGGCCCAAAAAGTACATTGGATGACTTGTCTATTCCTATGTCTCGTCGTTGACATCGCATTAAATAGTTTAATGCGATATAAAGAATTATCATTCAAATAAAATAGAAGTGTTCTACACTAAAATGCTAACTGTTTTACCATCTATCAATTGTACAGACAATGTCCGTGCCGATGTGTACTAGCAACCCAAATAACGTGTGGTAGGTACTACCCTCTGCAGTCAGGTAGCAAAACGGGGGTGTGCAAGTGAGTTCGTTTCTTGTCGTCGGCTGATCAGCTGTGCGGTTTAAGGTGGGCTTTTCCCCTGTGCGGTATCGTGAGCATTGCCTGTTCTTCGCTCGAATCATACATAACCGTCATCGTGCACCGTGGATCGAACGTGGATCACGACGATAAATAAATTAACAAGAGTGCGCGGTGGTGGCAATAAATCGGTAGTATTTTTCTGGTGAAGTGGGGGGGCAAGTGAGGCATGACGGGAACAGGTGACAATAGAGCTTCGCCATGTTAGATTTTACGAGATCGCGAAACGTGCGCCGCTGCTGCTGCTGCTGCTGCTGGTGCTAGTGGAGAGAGAGAGAATTTATTTTGTTTTCTCGACTCTCGTGCTACTTTCCTCAGCGGTGATCCAACTGAAAATCATCCAAGCTGGATAGGTTACCCGAGTATCTCCGCGATACCGTGGACTGGTTTATGGGGTAAGTTTTTTTCTCGAACGAAATATATCCAATGTTCGGCAACGATTATCCCGACAATGGAAATATATCACCTAGGTCAAAAATAAAAAATAAAAAATAAAAATAAAGAAAAGGTTAACGTCGACGTTGATTCAGAATCTAACCTCCCTGTCGAGGTTGACGCTCTGTCGCCACGGTTCGCTACTCCGTTTCGATACCTTAATAATCACCTTGTCTTTTCTCTTTTTCTCAGAGAAAGTAATACCGTGGGATCTCTGTTGTCATTGGGGTATCGTGTCGCGTAAAGAAACGCGCAATGTCATTCTGAATTTCGTCCGTTTACCGTCCCGAATATAACGCTTGTATGGAACGTTGTGTCGTTTGAGCGCACAGTGTTTCCCCGTTATACGCACGCTTTTCGTTTCCATTGCGTCGCGAATTCGCAAAAACCAATGACATGACAATAGTTGTCCATTTTGTCAATAAGGTGAAAAGCTCGCGTGAGTCACGGATATCGATATTTCTGTGCAAAAGTTACGGTCCCAAGCAGCCGCGTTAAAAATATCCGTACACGTTTGTCAAACGTTGACAACCTTATTGGATTTCGTATTTCTACCCTTTTATCGCGCGATACGTAAGAGAGATGTGCAGCGTGGCCCGGTTACCTGGAGTACTTACGTAAACGCGAATTATGTGACTTCCCGGGTAAAAACCGTTAATGACAGGACGAAAATTTGCCTGCCCCCTTCTTCCCGAAAAATACGTATGTGTACAGGGTGCGTAAAAGATGATGGTCACTCGAACAAATAGGTTGCCCCCAAACTTGTTTCTAATAATAAAAATTATTGTCGAATTCTTTTTATTATAGTATGTTAACCGCATTCACGTCTTTAATAATTAAATTAATATATATTTTTTTACATTTTTCGAATCTATATATTAGTCTTATATATTTTATTTTATTTATAACATTTTCTAAAGTATTAGTAGACATATAGTTCCTTTCAGAGTTTCTCTGCTCATGGGGAACATAGGGATACAAAAATAGATTTGTATTGTTTCAAATAGTTTTACAGCACGCTACTTCTTCAAATGTCCATCGATCCAAAGGTGTAGAATCCTCCGCGAAAGCCAAGATTATTACTTTTTACACACCCTGTACACGCAGAGACCCGCTCGTGTTACGTTACTGTTATTTTTCGCTTTCTGCTGACGAATCGTTGGACGCGCGTATTATATGCACATGTTGCGCGATATACAACTGTCAATGAGGATAGAGAAAAATGTTATTTAGTATTCGATGGTAGTTAGTATCGTAAAATATGGTAGCATTGTCTCCTGTACGATTGTTAGGATATCGTTCTTTTACCCTACCCGTAGAAATAGACAGATTATATACATGTAGTAGCGTAGATTCTGGGACAAGGAAGTCTACCGTTTTTATTACTTTTGTATTTCCTGTTTAATCGTATCACGATTGTTCTTATTGTGCCTAACATTTATACGCTGATCCTTAAAATAAAGTATTTCTATGTGTAGTGTCCCAGTGCTATAGTACATTATTTGCCTTAGTATATAATTATTGTACAACTCTCAGAGACTCGATGGATGTACGGATGAAATTGTCAAATTAGTGGAAACACGTCAATTCGAACTACACACCTGGAAAGATGAGCTGTTCTGAGTGCTGCCAATCGCACAAATAGCAATGCTTATGTATCCCTGTGTAGAGACGAGAAACTGGCCATGCAATTTAATTGATTGTCGCATTCGGACGACACCTCTACTCATATGCATTATCGGTTTTGGCCGAAACGATCTATCGCGTGACGAGGACCGCCCGAAGAGAACACATCGAGATTGAGTGAAATAGCGTAATATTGAATGATGATTTGGAGGCATTGACGTGTAGACATAATACGCAAGCAACGTAACATTATGCTAATGCGGCAAGGGAAATCTCACGTAGCAGAGATTTTGTTCTTCTCGCTGATATAGAGCTCCTACTAGTAACCAGTGTGACTGGTTAGGACCATAGAAATGGGGTTTTCTGGGGAGAATTAGGTGGGGTGAGCGAATTATGTATGTACCCCCCTTGCTCCAGCTTCTCATCTCTGCACTGGGCACATGCATATATGCCTGCATCTTTCGACCTTCTATTCGTAACGCCTGTCAGTAAGAATATTTTCTGAAAAATACGATCTATCCAGTTGAGTCGCTCAACTTGGCCATCAATGAATCTTGTTCAATCTTGCTTTATCGAGTTTCCATGATACGGAAACACGACGTTATCGCTGTCCGCCGTGATAAAATTATCGCTGGCCCCTGCTTATTGCACTTCCCGTGTACGAATCATCCTCGAAGGGGGAAGAACACGGCGATATCGATATGTGTATCGCGGTCGATCTCGTCGTGTACGAGCGATTTAGGAGGCGGCGCGGTAATTTCACGCGTCGACGGGCCGCAAAAGCGATTGTTAGCCATAGAAACGACGGGTACCGAAGCGAACTGTAAAATATGCAATGGCGCCCGTGCGAATTATATTTCTTTCGTCCCGCTGGACAGGCTGGTGACGATTTCTCACTGGCATTTTAGCATTTTAATGCTTTGCGGTTTATTTTATTTCCTTTTTTTTTAACCGTTTCCGCTCAACCGCGTGCTGTGGTTGAAAACCGTGTGGTTTTATCGAGGCACATGGTGGTAGGCACCGTCGAAAAAACAAAGAGGGAAACGGAGACAGACTATGCAGATAAAGCGCTGTTTCTTTCAATTAGGTTTGCAATATTATTATTATATCGTTTTGTAATCGAATATTAATTAGGGCGACTTGTAGAAATTATTTGGCGAATTGTTAATATTGTTCATGTATTAGGATGTAAAAGTATGTTGTACTAATATTTCGATATTACAATTCGGCTTTCTTTTGCTGGTAGTAGTGGTTTCATTCGTTATCGATTTCGTTGCTTTTTTGGGGAGTTTATGGGTTATATAGGGCGATCCAAAAGAAACAGAACGCTTGATTAACATGGCTGTCTAAAGTGGGTTTCTAGGTAATCGATAAGAACTTTGGAGACTTATTTATGTCGGAGTGATCAATTATTTTGTGGTTATTCTCGGTCTATTCAAGGTTGATCTACGTTTTTATATCGTCGTTTTCCTTATTTTGTTTGTTAATTTACAAGTTCTTGTTTATTGTAAAAAAATAGAATCGATTACGACGGTGCATAAATTTACGTAGGAATAGTTTAGTTGTAAGCTAGAATTAGTACCTATGCATTTGTGTCGACGTGTGTCCTATTTCTTATGCACCACCTTGTATACTAAAATAAGTATACTCTTTAGATATTACAAGTATGGAACAACATAAGTATAAGTATTACAAGGAATCTGTAATACTTGAATCGCTTTATTAACACTCTTCATGCGGGACTCTCCACAAGAGTCCCAAATAAATCAACCCCTTTTGTCGTTACCCATAGCAGGCAACGACTACACGGAGAGTGTTAAGTATCACTGTAACCAACAATTCCAAATTAAGTTCATGTCCACGCTTGTCCAGACCATAGCACGGTAGAACAAGCTCGAAACAAAGAATAACTCGATTTGACGGGAACAAATTGTCGTAAGAGTCATAGAGAGTAGGTTACAGTCTGAGAGAGATCACTCGAGCAAAATAGAAGACAATGGCTCGGTGACTGGCCGGTTGGTCATGTGTATGTCGTACTCTTGAAACACTTCCACGAGCGTGTGCTCGCGCGGCGTGCAAAGCGGAAAGTGAGCGAGAACAGCAGCGTAGCAGCCGCGTTCGCTGGCTCGAAACCGAGCGGAGCCGAGATGACTCACGTGTAGGTTTCGCGCTGCGATCGGCTTCCTCGGTGAATCACTCGGCGAACTCGCCAAAACGGAGACACCGTGGCGTTCTCGAATCTTGACACACCGTGGACATTCTTTCCTTTTGGGCACCACGTATTCCCTTTTTGTGGCGTTTTTAAAAATGGCCGAGAATCGTGGTCATTGGAAACTGGACGATTGAACGTCTATTATGGTGTGCTATTGCAGTATGTTTCGCAAGAACGCGGACGCAATGTCTTGATATCTTGATACCTATTGTGTCGGAGCTTGTATTTATGTCAGCATACGAAATCTCCTCTGATACGCAGTGGACCAAGTTCGCTTAGTATCCATTCTGTCATTGGAAAGAACAGATCATTGCGAAATGAGTGCCGTATGCGCTAAACGCTTTGAAGCGGTCTTCTCGTGCACACCCCCCGAAGGGGCCCAAAATGGGTGTTAGAGATGCAGCAAAATAACTGCAGAAGTCTCAGGAATTAGTGAGTAAGTGGGTGCAACGGTATAAAGAAGCAACGTGTGTCGATGACGTTGAGGGCACTTGATGGAACTTGAGGGCAGTGGAAACTTCAAGAGGATAGTGATCCGAAACACCGAAACCGCCTTTCCACGGAATGGAAAGGGAGTAACGGTATCAACGTGTTGGATCGGTCATCTCAGTCCCCTAAAGCCAATCCAATAGAAAATGTTTGATCCATTATGAAGTACAAACTCCGAATAAAGCGTATTTTAAAATTAAAAGCCCTAGTTCGTCGTAATCGAAAAATATGAAGGTCTCATACGCCGAACAGTTGGTCGAAAGTATGCCCAGACGCTGTGAAGCAATAATCGCAAATGGTGGAGATTGGACGCACTACTAATTACATGCGTATTAGCTTTTTAGATGTACTTTCGAGTTATATAAAAATTTTTACAAGAAATAATTATTCACACGTGACCACGTGTGATATCGTGACCACGCTCTTGTGAAACAGACTGTAAGTGTTTGGTATGTTATTTGGACACTGACATAATATACTTCATAAATTAGAGGTATTGGGAGGATTTCAAATTTTGGACCAATCTAACTTTTCGGTAATACCAAAATTTTGGCTTTGGAAACTCAACAAATGAGTGACTTTTTGTTGGCTCCGCCACGGAGACATCCACCCAGTTATTGCTTTTTGAGGAAATCACTTGAGTAATGGCGGAAACTTTTTTGGGGCTAATGGAAATATGTATTTATCAATTCATACATGCTTTACAAAAGTGTACAACAGAACAAAAATGAGTAACCACTGACGCATTTAACATATCGAAAACTTTTAGTCGATCAACTGGTATGACGATTTTCGGCAGGACAGAACAAAAATTTCCATTTCAATTTCTGAAACCAGATTGAACGGAAAACTTCACATGACGAGGAGAGGTGAGGAGAGCGCGTTGTGTGTTCGAAAAGAAAGGAAAAGAGCGGGAGACGTCAAACAAGTGATTATTGTGTCAATTGCCCAAGTAAATCCAGAATGTACGTGGGACACTGCTTCCAAAGATATCGTACCATGGGGAATTGTTTTATTTACAAGAGGAAAAAACGTCTTTCTCCCAAACGCTTCGGTGCAAAAGTGTGCAGGAGGTGCTAGTAGACAGTGGTGAAGAAACTAGCGGAGCTAATTTTTAATTTGTTTTTAAGGCGTGAAAATGAACATGAATGCAATATTTTTTCCAGCTTGCTCCGTTTGGATGTCTCTTTTATTAATGGAATGAAGCAAATTAGAAACAAATCGGTTCTTTAAACTAAAAAATAAGAAGCGATTAGTTGCCTCACATTCATCCCCTTCAACCTAATTTCTATTTCATCTGCATGATCATGACGTCAAATTGGAGCAGGCATCCAAATTCTGCTATCTTATAAGAAAGATTTATTTGCAAAAACATCATTCTACCATACCTTTCCATCAATTGTTATTACAATTTCTTCTTTCAACGTTCTATTATCTTTTTCTATAACTACCACTACCAACCGTCATACACATATCACATATTTATATCTTTCTACTTTACAACCAGTATTTCATTTTTATTCCTTGTTTTTTTCTCATAGTTTTAACCGGAAAGAATTAATAAATCTATTTATACAACAGCGTCGATCAAATTAGGCTTTGGGTTGTTGAACGCTTTGAGAACGTGAGTGGAATGTAAACTGTTACTGCGTATATTGTATTCTGTAAATAAATCCCCGCCACAAGCAAGTGTTTAGACGTAGATAAAACGGTTTTATCAACAGTTTCGACGATAGCACAGCCTTCGCCAACAATATACTACACACACTTTCCTATATTTGTTTTCGTCATGCCTACGAACTTATCATGGCAATATAGTCTTGTACACTGTGCCTTCAACAAAGAAGTACATAATGTACTTTTTTCTCTTAAAGAGCAATGTATTATGAGGTATGTCCTGCCTCGTGTTTTATGTAATACGAAGCTATTCGTACATACGTGGAAACTGAACGAACATTGGTATTCATCTCCAATTGAGGGAAAGTGGAAGGAGACTCCAGTTAGAGTAAAGATTACGGTTTTTTGGATGTTGACACATTTACATTTAATTTTTTTTAAATTTTCCCGCGTATAAATAGAATGTGCACGACTATAACAGTAACCAAGATTTTTTTATTTTAATGAAGATAGAAATAATGGATATAAGCTTGTTCACTTCATTCACTAGTTTATTTATTTAATTTAAATGATTGTGGAGTATTTAATATTAACTACATCTGAATTGTAATGCCCTAATTATAGATTATACTGTACTATTTAAGGCTAATTACTGATTGATACCAAATTCATCCTAGTTTCATGAATAACTGATGCCCAGGATGATCCAATTCTCTGCTATTGATCTCCTATTCGAACTAATTTATTTAGAAGCATTCCAATATCATTATATGTTACTTGTGTCTGTTTTTCCTGGTCAATTTGAGATTACGGACGATTATTAGGGGTCGCTAGTATCTGCACTGCACTATTCATGCTACGTGTATTGACCCTCGCCATAAATGATTGCAGACAGAAGCAGAATTTGTTTTTATAAGATATTCTATTCGCCTTATTTCCATTCTTATCTTCCCCTTTCATTGTACCGTATCCCCCTTTTATCTTGTACTCTTCTTCCGTATTTGAAAATTGTTTTCATTGTAATATTATTAATAATATTGCATCCTTTTTGTTCTGTATTTTTCTCGAATACAACAAATTGAAAAAAAGGGAGAATCATTTTGTTCTTCATTTATAATATTTTCTATAGTTATATTACAATTGATCATGCTGTAGTCAATGAAAATACACCTGTCTCGCATGCGAACAAGATGTTATTTCTTGTTCTTACTGAATGTTTTAAAGTCTCTCCCAATCATCGTTGATTCTCGATGCAGGCAAAGGAAAGTAAAGGTCACATCGAGAAGCCCATCCCTACAAATTGACAAAGAAAGCTCGGTAATTATATCAATATCCACTTCGCATTTACTTTAACAAATCAATACTCCTTCACAGTACGCGAATGGAGAATACTAAACATATTCTTCAAGCATAATTCCGGACGTTGAATTTCTAACGTAAGTAGGATATAGGAGAAAGATTTCATCGAGTCGACCAAGTAGAATAGTATATTAATTTCCATAGTTGCTATAATATTACAGAGCATACCTTTTTTGCAACAAAATAATCTTCGCTGGTTTATTACATTCTCTAAGAGAAATATTGAGTATAAGTGTAACAGAAATTTATTGACAAATGTTGTTATTTTGCTCTATAATAATTTACCACTTTTTTTCTTTTCTTTTTAGATAAGCATTACTAATTAATAAATATGAAAGAAATTTCTTGCGGGATTCGTTGACACGTGTTTATTATTCAATAGAGGAGTGGTCACAATAAATAATGTTTTCTTTTCGAAAGTTTGTACAACGTCATAATGCAAGGTTCATTTTTAATTTTGCCAGAAATATCTTTGCCCACTTTCTAATTTAGCAATATAAATTATCATAATGGACGGTTCCTTTCTAGTTTTGCCAAAAATATTATCAGCAACATAATTTCATATGAAACACGTCTTAATTCATCGCGTTTTGTAGTTTAGTGGAAACATTCAGTTCCCTCAAGGTGTGCCACTTTTTCTAATAGGTCAGGCAAAAGATCAAGGAAAAGAGCATTAGGTTAAACTTATTGCGTGTCGCTAAACTCGCAAAAACTTTTGCGAAATCAATTATGCATATAGGAAATGAACTAAATGATATTTCATTTTCCAACTGTGAATTTACCATAGTCAAGTATTCAAATTAAATAATAATACATTGACTATTTTGCACTGGCGGTGAGAAAGTTAAATCAATTAAGTGAAAACTTAACAATTCTTGCATTCAAATGCTTTTAATATCATTAATTCAACCGCCCCTCTACCCATAACAACAATTTATGGGGGATGGTTGAATTAATGATATTAGAAGCATTTGAACGCAAGAAACACCGTAAACTTTGACAAAAATCAAATTTGCCTGTCCACCGTACTGAGAACACGAAATCCTACAAGAAATCGTACATCTTGCATTCCTGGAACAGTCAGCGTTCCCACAGGACGTGCTAGGACCACGCGACCTACAAAACCATCCCCTGCCGCATTTACTTGACATTCATCGCTGCTCTCGTGACACTGCCGTTCATTTTTCATTTTCAACTTAATGTCATACGCAATGTTGTTGGAAGCGTTGCTTGTGAATGGAAAAATGCCGCGTGATTAACACGTTTCGTTTCGTGTGTGCTATCAGTGGCCCTCAAGTGACGAATACAAATAATCAGTTTGTACATAAAGAGATCTTCTAACATATTCCTCAAATACGTAAGAAACAAAACGTATTGAACTCGAAACTATTAAGAATTCCTTAAGATTAGCATTTCACTCTCGTTCAATACTTTATTTGCAGTCTGCAGACTGCATTGCGTACTAGCGCCCACTAGCTACAAGAAGTTGAAACGGTAACATACGTATGATACATTTGAGCGTTAACTTCACTTATTTGACTGTGAATAAATGCTGATAGAGGAAGCAGTTATTCAAATTTTATTTATTGATTAAATCACTTATTATTGCCGTGGACTAGTAGGGCTATTAATGGTTTGTTTTTCTTTGAAATCAATTATTTTACATTGTTCTGTTTACATTAATATTACTTGTGTACATATTTTACGCAGTGGCCGAGATTTCTTGATGGACGAAAGTCGTAAACTGTCCTGACCTTTACAATAGTTTCCTTTAATATTGATATGGCCGATTGCAGTGCAGTGGTAAAACCCCATAAGACTCGTCAACTGTTCTTTGATAACGGTGATTGTAATCGCAGAGTTCATACTTTTCTGTTATTAATAATCACTATAAATTATACAGTTTCCATTTGGTTTTACTCTTGACGTAAACTTGAACAATGATCTTAACGGCACAGTCAGCGAACTGCAAAGTATTATCTAGTGCGAATATTTCAATAAGAATTTCATATCCAATGCAATACTTATTTATAAATTTTCTTTAGAACATGGAACGTGTTAATGGTCAGTCTACATATCTGCCTAAAATAATAATTCAACATTTCTATTTTCTTCTTACGGACCAATGTCGTAACAACGACTAGCGATTTTCGATGATCTTCGAGTAGATAGTGCACGACTGTGTTGCGTAATGTTTGCCACAAACTCGATTAGATTGTTGCCTTTATACGGAATCGAAATAAAAAGATTCGACTTAAGCCGTAGCCAGCGATGGATTATATAAACCGCGAGATCGATATTGACTCCTTATTGGTTTTCTTTTCTTTTCTTTGGATTTTGTGCATGTCGCGCGAGATCGAGAATTCTTCGTGGATGCTAAGGTGTGATTCAAGGTGCGTTGATGGGTTGATTAGACACCTTGGAAGAGTTTGACTCGGTCTTTGTTGCGGATAGTGTTTTATTCTTTGTATGGTAGCAATGGGTTATAAGTTATAAGGTTATACGTCATATAATATTATTATTATTATTATAAGTTATATAATGTAATATTGTTTTAATATTTTTTTTATTCAGGTCAGTGGTGAGATTTTTATTAGAATACTTTGAAAAAATCAGTGTTCAGAGAGTTGGAATGAAATAAAATGAAAATATGTACATTTAAATAGAGAAATGTAGGGTGTGAATTGTGGTAATAGGAATGCGGCAGGTCATTACAGTGAGAGGTGCTACAGAAAGTCTAAGAGTGCGTACTTATAAACGTCTCGAGTGCAGAAAACCTTGCAAATCTAAAATAGTAGAGGTTATCTTTACTGTAAATAGTGGTGGTGGTACGTAACCTTGAACTGCTAAAACTCGCGGCTAACACTGGAGAATAGGCTTATAGGAATGAAGAAATGCAGTGTATCTCTTGGCCAAACGCCTAATGGAATCACTGAACTCTGTATTTAAAATTACAGTTTAACGCTAACGTTCCATTGAAAATAGCTTCGGTCACTAAAAGAACTAAAAAAAAACTATTATCTAAGAAAGACAAAAATGAAATCCATTTATTTCTCAACATAAAGGGCAATATATGTACCAAACTTTGCAGCTCAATATATGGAATAAAAATTGAGCAATTTTCTCATACAACTGCGCAGACCCATCATATCGAAAATTAAAATTCTTATTACCCATAACCAGATACCTGCAGGGGAAAAAAGGGTACAATTAGGACAAAATTAATTGATCACCCCGGTATCCCAGAATCTTTATTTTAATAGCCAAACCCCCAAGTGCCGCGATCTTTCAACCCAATATCGTATGATTCCAATAAATCGACAGGGAATTGCCTCGGTACAGGGTCGTGGTTAATTAGTATCGATATTTACCTCACTGCTGTGTACGAAATAAACGGAATATGGTTTGCATTGTCGCGTTTCGTTGTGTGCTTGTCCAGAGATATAAATTAACTTGTGTACATGTAGAATTTTTATTGACAATAATTGATATGTTTGACTGGCTACAGTTTTGCTTGCTTTTTCATTTATTTCTATTTTCTCGTTGCTCGCGTTGAGTCACTTTTTACGAGACCACTTCTTGCGAACATTTTCTGCCGCTCTTTTTTTTGTGCCATCCCGTGAATCGTTCTTTAATTTCACGCTTGGGCTTTAGATATTCGTTTCTCTTCGTTTCTCTCTTATATCTATTCGATTTTTTTTTCTAATATCTGTTTTTCGTTAATATCCGACAATCGTAAATTGGGACGAGATTTGGCCTTTAACTGGGAAAGATACGAAATTGTGATTTTATATGGTAGTTTGAAATCTTTCATTTTTATTACAATTGGTCTGCCAGTTAAAAGATATTCCAAGAAATTTTATATTCGAGAATTATTTCACTTCATGTCCATATTGAAATTAAGCCCCCAAATCGCTTTTTGTTTAAGAGTTGCGTAATAGAGAAATGGAAATGTTATTTCGAGCGACACTAAAAAATGATAAGATACTTTTCAGACTACAATAATCCTATATGTATGCAGAGTGTTTCATTCATCTTGTCCATTATTTCTTGCGATAGAAATAAAAATGTGACGACAGAACCTGTCCTAATGAACCGGATAAATTCAAATGGTATACATATCATAGACCTTCGCTATTCTATAGATTTTTCGAGGTTAACAAATTCTTTTTTACGGTAGCCGTACTTATCTCATGTGATTTCCTGGTTGTTCACAAAACCCGATTAAATACAATTCCATTGATCGTCAACAACCAAAATGAAATTTATATGGAACATAATTGAATAAATATTAACATGAATATAATCCATTAATATAATTTTCACAAAGGCAATCTGTTTAGTACACATTATACTGCGGGTCAGAAGCTAATTATTGAGTCCCACCTCTGTCATATTGAAGCTTCTCCACATTAAAGCTGCGTTTTCACGCGTGTGACGCGACTATGGCTCTAGAGGCTTGTATCACTTGCATAGAACCGAAATGCTGTTTTCATATAAGCAGCAGTGAAGTGTAAAGCACTTAAGGAACGTGAGTGGTCTCTTCTGGGCTAAAATCGCGTTTCTGCATGGACAGTGCGTGGAAAGCTTGAAGAGGATGCGCGAGTCATTTTGGGCGAGAGACGCGTTTTGCTCGCGTGCTACATGGGGTGAATACTCTCGACAGCATTTCTGACAGTTTTCCACCGACTTTTATCGACTACAATATACACTTCAGTCCCAGTTACTCCTTTTGCTATATACAGAGCGACCTCAATTGATAAAATTTCAACAGAATTTTAAAAGTCTGCAGATCCCAAAGTTATACTTAATTGACGTGCAATAATTTTCATAAAAACCAGACGTAGACAGATTTTTCTTAAATAAAAAAGAAAATGATTAAAACAATAGGTAACCAATGCTATATAATATTGTTTAAGTATATATATTGATAAATTCAATTTTCATATAGTCGGTTTCATATCAGAGGGTATGCGCGTCATACAACAAGTTTTAAAAAGTGTAGTACGAAGGAAATTCATTTTTTAGCCAGCGTTCTGTTAACACCTGTTAAGTAACAGTAACATCCTCTCTTATTCGAACAGGAAATTAAGAAATCGGCATTTTGTCAGGGAAAGCAGTTTACTGGCCAAAAGTGACGCTTTCAGTCATTATAATATTTTATCTCACTCTTATGTCACACATTACGAAACATTATAACGTCATGGGTATTGGCCTTAACCTTTCGGCAGTTTACGCGCGCAAAGCCCCGTAAACCAGTTGCGCCCACTTCGATATACATCGACTTATGGTAATTCGTATAACCCGCGGGAAACCTGATACGGTTTGCATTGTCCGTGAATAATGTTTCTCCGATTTTGTGTTTATTTTTCAAACGGATCCTACTTTTAATTCGTACGCCGAGTTCCGCTAATCGTGCAGCAGCCAATGGCTACGTTATTTATCTTGTAATTAATTTTGTTTACTTCTTTATTAAATGTTCCCAACAAAGTGTTTTTGTATTGGAAAGATTATAATGATCCTTTAGAAAGTTTGGAAAGATTCATATCTCACAGCGACTAACGCCGAGGTATCAAAATATGTAATACATGTCTGACACAGTTGTCTGTTTCTACTTCCCCAGTTCCTTGCCACAGTTAGCCCCAAGCAGTTAATTCAAACTTCGCGGTCACAATATCTATGGACTTTTAATATTTACATTGTATTGTGAAAAATGAAGAATTCACTATTACAAGGTCTCGGTGTTGCACAATTATTTAACACAATTTTCTCCACTGTTTTTACTTTTCTCGAAAAAGGAAGCTAGCACTAGAACAATAGCCCGCTCTCTCTTAAAATTTCCATCGAAATCTTCATTCAATCCTGCCAACGCCGCAGAAAATTACAATTTAATACAACAATCAAAGCCCCGGTTAAAAAGCCGTCATTTCAATTTTGTTAACGATACCTAGTACCCTATCATCAATCACAAACCACAATCCCCATAAACTCCGAACGCCATGTTTGTATCCGTATGTTCCTCTCGCCAACGTCTTCCTCCGTTCCTCGACCTCATCTTCGTGGAATCAGCCCGGCCGTTCCGCCATCATCGTCCATCTGCTACATCATTCACGACCCTGAAGAACAGGTACGCGCTCCCGTGGCGCGGACGTTAAGGAGAAAGAAGAACTTGTTCGGTTTCGCCCAGCGCTAACCCCTCCCGTAATTACATTACAACGAGAGACTGAGACAAACGCAAAATGACATTAAAAACTTCCAGAAGTGCAACACAGACAACCATATGCACTGTCCTCAGAGACGAAGCCCCTTTGTGCTTAGCTTTCCCCTCTCCGCCGTACCCCTTTTCTTTCAAACACATATACACACATACGCATTTTCTGTATGCACATTCTCCGGCGTCTTCTTTCTGCTTCTTTCCATCGGTAAGCGCACGCTCTCGTGTTTTATCTAGGAATTAGAAAGTCCTTGCTGCTTTCAATTTTAATATTTATTAAGCTGGACGCGGCAGAGCGATGGTTACGTTTATGATCAAATGTTTTGACGCAATATTCATGGGATTGGAAATAGCATGTTGCAATGGGACTGGATACGCAGCTTTATGGAAATATTACGGCGGATTTTCTTATACAGTAATGTCTATCCTGTCCTTATGGATTTTTCTTCTAATTTGTCCTACAATATCATGAAACTTGGCCGTCATTATAATATATCTTCATGTACTCATATTTTGCTATTTCCATTTCGTCTGGTTATCATGGATCCATTATCAAACTTGGAAGCCACAATCTGCAATAAAATGTAATCTCTATTCCCACGAGCGAAGAGAGATTGAATATTAAAGGGTGAGCTACGCTTCCCGTAACAAGTAGTCCTCCCATTCAGTGTTACCAACGAACCCACATGGTTACCCCCGCCCCGGTAACTAACCTCTTACAATATTTATCGTACATACAAGTTTCGCGAAAGAAATTACCACGCGTAAAGCAACCCCTACAACCGTCTCATGGTTCCCCAATAAGTGCCCAAGTAATAAACCCGAAGTATTCCGTGAGCCGCAGGTATAACGTCAAACGTCTCCGTTTTTTCGCTTTATTCGCAACTTTTTTCGTCTTTCCCTTCCACCGTTCCCCCTTCCCGTATCTCTTGTTTCCCCCACCAGCACGACAGCCGCGACGACCGCGAGTCGCTTTCTCCGTTTATCTTGGCGTGGCGGCCGATAGCCGATAGCGGTCGCTGGTACCTGGCGAACGCCTGGAGAACGGCGACGTCAGTCTGTGCTTCGTTGCTCACCGGCTCCGTGCGCGTCCCGACCACCTGAATCCGAGTGTCGTGTCTCCTGCTTGTTCTTTTCCCCTCCTCCTTCCTCCTCTCTTCATCCATCTTCTCTTCTTCTACGACTTCTCCTCTCCCTGCCCACTCCCTCAACAACAATATCAACCGCGTATCCATCTGACTTCCAATAAGTAGCCATTCTTCGTCCATTGATTACCAATTGGTAGGTTTCGTGCGTTTTGTGCATATACGTTTCGTGACTCGCTGCGACGAAGCAGCTGTAGTGTCGTGCCTTTTGGGCGGATTTTTCGCTGTCATCGGTTCGATGTTCGGCCTGGGAAGCAGGAAGGTGCTCAAGTACTCGGCCATCGACACCTCCTTCTCCATCGACGTCGAGGACACCGTCACGTGCTTTTGCAGGTCAGTCTTCCTGGCGTAGCAGCGCGCGGCAGGATCCGTGAGATCGCTTCGAATATGTATGCTGAACTTTCTTTACCGACCGTTGCGATTGAAGATTCGGCTCGTGTGTGCTGGATCGTCTCGAACCGGATAAAGCGATGGAAGATCCTATTGTTTCGTGATTTTTATGCGGGTCCTGGTATGTATAGTGAGACGCTTCGAGAATATGATTCATTGAATTAGCAACAGGTTGCGAAAGAATTCATTTGTGGAAGTAATTGTCGTCAGTTTTCTAGCGTCCGTTTGGAGTGTAAAAGATTTAGTTGAATGGAAACATTGTGTTTTGTTTTGCGGTAAAGTTACGAAACCCTGGTATTATTATGCTGGTATTTCTAAAACATTTAATGGAAGAAATGCATTGGGTGCAAATAAATAAGCGGTAATACGATGAAAGTAAAGTGTCTTTAGGTAATTTCACTATGCGGAGCCTAGCATTGCCACGCTACTATATGTTACATACGTGTATCGTGTAACTGGCGACCACAACTGAATCCCTTTGGCCCAACAAAAACCAATGTGTCTACCATTTTTTAAATTAGAATGTAATTAAATATATTTAATAATTTAATACAAAAACAAGAAATATATTCAAAACTAGAATGCCTTGTTATTAATTTATAAAATTAGTCAAGACATAGCGGATTAACTTGTGGAATGTAGGCGTGATTTGAGATTATGTGGAGGCGTTCGGAATTTGGTACTCTGTTGTTCTTTTTTGGTCATTAGCAGAGGTTGGTATTGTTGTGATGTTGTGTCGATAACGAACGATTGCGCGTTGCGTTAGTGTTACTTCTGTTGCGTAACGGAGAGTAATTATGCGATTTTAAAGGAGCAGTTGGAGTTTGAATAGCTGAAACGAGTGTTATGGAGTTTTGAGGAATTATATGGTTACGTGAACGCTTCGCGTTTATTGTTACCGTTAGCGGTGTTTGTATAGTGAGATATTGAAAGTGCTTTACTGTGTGTACGAGTTTTATTGTGTTGTGCGCTCGGTGGAATTGTTCTACGATTCTTTGAAGGTCATGCCGTCCAAGATGGCGAAATTTGGCCCGATTTGGTTCGCTATTTTGGAGATTTGGGCAAGTTTAGGATGTATTAAATTTTGGAAAACGTGAGTTTAACTTTGAAAAAATTACAATTGCTGAAAGTATATGCAGATAATCATATACAGACTGTCAGAATAAAAATGATACAATCCTTGGGTGGTCTATAATCAAAATAACTAACAAATATTTGAGTAATTCTTCTGCTTAGATAATACATTTTTCCAAAATTATTAGCCATAAGTTATCTAGTGCAAGTTAATTTTTCAGAATGGAGGAAACAAATTTTGTTTAGATCGACCAAAATTCTTTTCTCTGTCTTCTCTAATTTAGTTTGAAATAAATTTTCTAGGATTTTTCTATAATCAATGTTTGCAATGCTATTGAATTGAATTTGGTGAGATTATCTGTCGTGTGTGCTGAAATAGTTAAGCACAGAATGCAAACAAGTGGTGAGGAAAGATTCTAAAGAACAGGCTGTCCAAATTGATAGGTGTATCGTATAGTGCTGACAAGCTTGTAAATATTTTGAGGGCAACCTTCGTTTGATACTAACGAGAAAAACCTCGTAATTAAGGAGATAGTCGTCTTTTCCGTTCAAGATTAGAACCATTTCCGGATTTCAACATTCTCCGTCGGTTGATCGATAAAAATTCGATAAGATGTAAACAGGTTATCCTAACTTTGAACATGATCCCACCTAATTTTTCTACGACAATATTTTACTATATGGACCCGGTGGAAACTATTATTGCTGTGGTTTTTGTTGTTTCATTGTGAAAATTACAATTTTTTGTAATACGCTGAAACGATATCATTACGTATTCTGTACAGACAGCGCAAAAGAATTGTTCCACAATACGATCAATCCACGTAGGGCTGTGCCACGTAGGGACTACCTCTACAAATATGTCCCTAGATGAATATTTTACGATTCCCCCGAAGAATACTCATGAAATCATTCTACCACAATCCGTCCACCTGCGCATAACATCCGATTATATACTTTTTACTCACATCTAGGGATTTATTTCAATTAATGGGTGTAGTTAATGGAGTAGTTTTTGTAGAATTTGAACGATATTTTTGCACATGACGCGCAACCTGGTCCAACAGTGGGTAACACTGGTAGACGGGCCCAAGTGCCAACATTTCAAGGTTTAATTTATGATTTCGCTATATCAGTTCCGCAATATACATACTGTATACGTATAACTTTTCGAGCGCTCCAGATCGCGTCCGTTGGCGTCTCGAGGATTGTTTGAACGTCGCGATAACGAGGGAGTTGGAGGTCGCTTTTGACACGTCAGCCAACGCACGAGCTGAGACAATGTGCAAACAATTGATAGTGAAGGAATTAACGATCTTATCGGGGCGCGATAATGAGCCCTGTTAAAAAGGGCAAAATCTTGTTGCACGTTTTTTAGTTTTAATTCGCGTAATTATAATCTTAAAACCGTGTGTACAGTTATCTTACTAAAATTATATTTGAACACCATTACACAAAAAAGGTGCTGTTTATTTAAAGTTTGACATTCTAGGAGTAATATTGACAATTCGTTTGAAAATGATTGTTATAACTTTTGCTCAGTAGTGTACATACAATCTGCTTCTATATTTTCCTGCTATAACTCGTTTCATAAATGGACTACACGTGTACTCGTTTGCACGTTTATCGATAATCAATCGAACAGCTCCCGTAACGCATTAATACACCGCAAACAGTAGCAGATAAATCTAACAAGTAGTAGTTGTACCTTGTGTTACATAATGAAGTTGATCAGGTTCGTTCTAAGTTCCCGTTTGACTCACTAAGCGAGTTTTCAAGATCGCACGATCCAATTATCGAGACATCGTTGTTGTGAATATAAACGTATAATGGAATCATATCCTATACCAATATTGTTGGATATTGTATAAAGTGTCAGGATTGATTTAGATTATTGATACGTATAGATGTAGAGCTTAAGTAAAGAACTGGAAAAAAAAGAAATGTCTCGTTCTCTTTTATTGAAGACTGCATCTCGCAGATTATACACCGTGGGCCAAAATTCGTGGTACAAATGAGGTACATGCCTTTCATACCTTAAAGGGTAATAAGTATCTATAACCAACGCACAGTTTAATAGACTTCAATGGAATAATTTCACGAGTATTATCCTTGTTCGTGTGTTGATGTCAACTGTCGACAACAATCGTTGTTGTTTCAAATTTGTTTACAAAACTCACAAAGATCACTTCTACACTTCCGAATTGCAAATAAAAATTGTATATAGAAGAATTTATGTACATATTGAATGTATAATTACATTTTATTTAACTTTATTACCTCTCTCGAAATACTTGTATTTTTCCTCGTAAAATTCCTACTATCGAGCTCCACAATATAAAAGTAGAAAATTCTTCCTTGTTCAATTGAAAATCTTCTGTATACTCAGATCCCTTAATATTATGGATTCTTTTCATTCTTAACCCCTGAATTTTGTCTCGAACAATTAATAAATTAATATTACACCAGAGTAGTATTAATCTGTAAAAATTGAATATTTGTTTAAATATTCGTTATTCACAGCAATTTTATAGAACACTTTTTCTATTAATTTTACCTCCCCAATCACCCACTTTAACTAGACCAATAAATAAATAATAGGGACACTCTGTATTTATTCTACATTTTTCTTCCACATCGACGTCGTACCAATGTGCACCGCCCTGTATTGCTTTTTTATCTTTATTCTTATCTAATCTTAGAAATGTTCTACTGCGTCGTAATAATTCGTGCAACCAACAGTTTACATCATTCGACGTTTCAAGTGAATCTGACGTTTGTTCCGAATCAGAACGAAAGGTCGAGGCGAATCGTTGCGGAAATAATTCGAATTAAGGTGCACTTGAGATACCGAATTAAAAATAGTCCCGAACCGGGCCGTATATTTAATTGAGACAAGCCGGATACAGTTTAATGCAAATCCGCAGCCGTTCGGTTTAATTCAGTTCAGCCTGACTGGCATTATTTTTGGATTCGACTGTGAAACATTTAATTCGTGGGGCATATTGAGGTTTCCTGAAACGCGACGCGTTTCCGAACTTGAAAATGAGACAGTGTTACGCAACAGTGGCTATTTCGAGGTGAACGAAGATTCGTGTTATCATTCGTGCATGATTAAATATTCCTGATTATGTATTATTATAATTATAATGCACATTTAGTAGAATATATGCATATTAATGTATACCTGCTATAGTGTCTATGCGTATATGTGCCCATGCATATGTATTACCATTACCAAGTGTAACTTGATGCTGATGGATACTGTCGGTGTATAAATGGTGTTTGTCGATTATATTATATTTAACAAGAATGTTAGAGACATATTTATTGCTGCGATATTCCATAGATAATATATATAATGATAATCAATTAACTTAAAAGTGTTAAAAACTATTATGTTCCTCGAAATACTTAGTGAAATAAATAATGTTTTTCCAAAATTGATCGGAAAGATAATCACTTAACGATGAATATTAAACGCACTACATATTCCATTTCGTAACGAACATCATTACTCCATTAAATCTCTGATCATGTGATGTCTGGTAACAGGCATTGGAACAATCGATTCACACGGTTACTCGAAGCTAATCGAATGGAATCGAAGGTCAGGGTGCGCATGGAAAATCTAATTCGATCGCGAAGGAGCGGTAATTAGCGTGGCCATGATAGAACTCCGTGTTTATCCTTTCGATTGGCAAGGTTTATTTTTCCTCCACGATGATTTCAACCACACGCCAAGGTCGTTCTTCGATCGTTTAAATTTCCCGGAAAAAACACCAGTTTTGCGGATACATTTACAATATAGATCAAATGGCATGAAATCATTTCTTCGGCCTTACAGTCTTACGGTCTTCTTCCACGGTTTATTCCGTAGAAGCAAAGAATAAGAGTATCTATGTACACAGGACTTAGATTGAATTTTCATGTATCCTTCGAGCAACAAATAAAATATAATGCATTCCATGCAGGTAGCAATGTTTTCTATCACGACCGATTTCTTTTTTATCGTGATCGTGACTGCAGCTATTGATCGGAAAAAATGATATAAGCCGCTTTACGTACATACATGCATACATATTATAATATAAAGGACATTGCCAAATTGTTTGGCACATCAAATAGATTCACCAGTATCATCCTAGAGCCAAATCAGTTGGCACTTTGACGTTAAAGGATTAACCTGTTCGCTATGGAAGACAGGAGCTGGTTGGCACACAGAACTCGTCACAGTTTTTTTTTTTTAAATAAAAACGCCCAGACGTTACTGATGTATCAGCATAAAAAGGAACTGCGGGAAAAACGCAGCACCTTTTATTAATGGCACCTCATATTTTTTCAAGACAGCACTACCGTTATCATTTATAACAATCCCTACCTTCTCATATAATATCTGCTGCGGTCTATTCGCAAATTAAATTAACAGAATCGTTCTAATTATTTCATCGTCCCGTTTGTTTAGATTCGTTTCATCTTCTTAAAAAGCAGAGCCGCTAACGAAATATCGTTTGATATAGGCAGAAGTAGGGACGAGATGCATTAGGAAAATGTACAGGTATACTTATACAGACTGTTCACAAACTGTTTGGTGTAAAAGAAATATTGATTAATACAGACAAGCTTGAAATCTGAAACATTTGGAAACGAATAGGCGTATGAAACTACGCGAGAAACACTTATTCTCCAGAGGCTCATCATGACCAGGTACACTGAAATCACGTGTTCTAAGGGAAGTAAATTCTCGTTGGAGATCAGGTTGAAGGCAAAAATGAAAGTCAGCCATTATCGCGGAAGCGTTTCTCGGAACCTCCGGTGGCATTATTGTCCGGCCACCTTATGGCGCGTCTCCAAGAACGAGAATTCGCTCAAGCTCGTTTATGTCCTCCGTTGCTCGCAAGGATATGCTTCTTACGAGCTCTCAAACCTGTCCACTCTGAAATATAATACTCCTTGCTCGCCGTTAGTTGAAGGCTCGCCTTTAAAACGAGTCTGTGCTCCTGGATCGAAAACATTAAAATGTAACAGTTGTGTCGGATTCTTTATTCCTGTGTGCTAGTGACGTAGAGGATCTTAGAAACGGATTTGATGCTTGTATTATACTATGATTGAAGCAAAAGAGTTTGAACTTGTAGTTTTATGTTTATCATACAGGATTACAATCATAGTAATGATGATTATTTCTTTGCAACAGGTTAAATGTAATTATAAAATAATTCTTCACTGAGAAAACATACATTCAGTTCGCTCCTCTACTGCTGAAGTGACAATTCGCGTGTCGATGATTTTTGAATTATTATATTCCGATACGACGTTACGGGGCGATTAAAAACCACGGATTCGGTTAGAATGGACACCCTGTACACTCGATTGCCTGTCTCAGTTCGTCTGACGTAAGAACTTCACGGACGTTTGACGTGTCTGATGAGGCACGTGCCGTGGTGTGTGCAAAGCATGCTTCAGAAAGCCGATACCGGCGTGCGGCTTTCGAAACTTGCATCACGGGCGCTCGTGCATTACTGTGGCTGCTTTCCGCGTTTCCCGACGTCTCCAACATTTATTCCTCCAGTTTTCTTTTACTCTGCGCCATATACAGGTAGCCCTGGTATATGATACTTTGAGAACACGGCTTTCATATAACACAGTGTTAAAACTATGTTAGTCCCGTGTAACAAGGCTGGAGAATTGTCAGGGCTCTTGTAGAACACGGTACGCTTACGATAGTCCTTGTAAGTAGAACGTCGTATGCACATTTGTGGATTCTTCGTATAACACGGTCCTCCGAGTATGTATACGGTTTTAGTTAGTTATACCGTTTAAGTTTGGTTTAATTAACATTTCGTTAACTTCCACATCCGTTTCTGATGATAAGCAGGATTTCAGTATTTGTACTGCGGTCAGGTGGAAAATAAAATGGAATATATCTGTGTGCGTACAGTCAGTCCCATAAGTATACGTACCCGCCCTGTCCAGTCTAAAAATTTGTTGAAATTTGGTCCAACTAAGCGTTGTATATATATATATGCTCATTTGTATTAAAAAATGTATTCCCAGATCTCTCAATTTCAACCAATTTCTTTCATTGCCGGCGAGGATGCGAATATTTATGCGATTTTTACCGTGTATCCGCCGTATTCAAGTCCAATCACAGTGAGCATATTAAACAAATATCAACGAACAAGGTATTATTTATACGTCAAAGGAAAATCATCTAAACTTCAACACCGTCAAAACCGTTTCATTCGTACATCGACAGCGATCTCTATCGCTATTTGTCCACTTAATTGGCCTTCCGATTCTATTTCGACAATGGAACGACAAGGCGTAAATTGAATTCCAACTTTCAAATACTCAGCAATCCGTATTCCTACGAGTTTCGTCGCATGTCAGCCGTTCCAAAAGCAATCACCTGCATGTTTAACCGCATCGCCGGACGCGAAAGGATAAATGTCTGACCGTGGAATAATAATGCGTATCGACGTTGTCCGATGTTCATCCTACCCAACCCGCCACGTTTCTTCCGGGGACTTCGAATGCGGCGCAGCGACATTAAGGTAGTGTCAATGTTTGATGTCGACGGAACCCGGCATACCTATCGACGATGCACCAGTAACACGTGATCGAAGCCAAAATTAATATGCGACACTGCGGTCCCATTGGAAATTTCGATGCAGAATACACGACGGGAATGGAATTTTACCTAGGGGAATAATTGGTGGGTTAATATTGACCAGCCTGTTCCACGGGTGAAAAATTGTACGTACAGTAACCAACAGTGGAAATCGTACAGGCTATGTCGTAAGAAGTATTGAGTGTTGTAGGATTATCTTCTTTCATCAATAAAGGATAATGGTAGATTTGTTATTTTCTGCACGAGTAATCATCAAGTATTAGGCTATGGACTGGTAATTTATTTTCAACCAAATGGCTGCAACAAAGTTGCTAACGATTCACGACCAGTACGATTTTCGCTGTCAGTGACTGTATGTTATACACGTTCGTTTGAGATTGGCGGATGAACGATACTACTACTGCGATACAGATACTGGTTAAATACTGGTAAAACTCTGCGAGTGACCAGAGTCGATGTTCGTTCTCCGGATCTGCCCCCCCCCCCCCCCATTCCTATCAAACCACTTAACTCAACACTCTAAACTCTAAGCAAGTGTTTAATAAGTTTCCCAAGGAGGGCCTCCCCTAATTCCATCTCTCTCAACCAATCATTTTCACATTTATTTAATTTCGTTTAATTCGTTCATTCATCTAATTGATTAAGCGTAAACTTCCTTTTATTGGGACTTACATCTCGCATCCGAGCTCAAGTGTTCCACACATCTTAATTTACTAAACGCCATCAGATTATCGAATCAAATGTGCCTATCAACTGGTATATAGTATTCACTAGCTAGTTGGATCATACAAAGTACGAAAAGAACCTAATACCACGGACCACCTTTTAGATAGCACTTTGTCATCGAAAGAAAGAAAAATCGAATGTCAAAGAACGATGGTACCCATTCTACGCCCATTAAAAGCATCTTTGACGGCCGAATCGATACAATACACTGTTCTAGGATACGTGTCTGAATCCTATGCCTTTGTTACACCAGAGGTAAACCGAGTTTGCCTCTAAGAAATTCTGCCCCTTTGTCCACGAAACGGAGACTGCGATCCTAACGCTCCTTCGAGACTTTCCCAGAGTGTTTCTCGTGGCGAAAAATGGCGGTCGGTCCGCGTAACGCGAGCCGATTAATGGACTTCCGATCTTTTTGCGGAAAGGAAACCTTTCTAGAGCGCAACGAGAACACGAAGGGTGTAAACGGTATGGATATGTTCTGTACGGGGTGTCCGGTTTAACATGTTCGCAGCTGGACCGAAAATCGGTAAAAATATTAGAAAGCGAAGACCTATTAATGGTAAAAGTGTGCAACGCCATTTGTCCGGAAGACTCTTCTTCCAATTCCAAATTGCTTTCAAATGGACCAGTGAAGCGAATATACAAGTTCCATAGAAGAAATGGATATGTATAGAATTTTGCGACGGTGTTGCAACTTTTGTCATAATAACATCTTTTCTTCCTTATAGGTTCAAAATAAGTTTATCTTGTACTAAAATAATTTATGTTACAGTGACGTTTCAGTATTCTCAGATATAAGAAATACCATTCCTCTCCCTTTGATTGGTATCGTAGCTTCTGAATGAATGAAATGAAACCATTAGTCTTATTCTCCAACCAGTATCCGCAATCTTCCCCAAAAGACGATCATTTATATTGCCCGCGTTCCATTCACGCATCCCATAAAATTCCAACCCCATATCGAAGTCTATACATATATATCCACCACGTACACGAATCTACCCTCCATGTTTACGGAAACGTGTCACCAGGCAGGCAACCCCATTTTTATGGGTCCATACACAGACGTGCTTTTATTTTTAAGAAGTAATCAAATAAAAGTTAAATTAACCAGTATGGTGTGTTGCCGGTTAGAATTTTTAAAAGGGTACATACATTTAATTAGCAGATGAGGGGAAAAAAGTGTATTTACGTAGATGGCTAATTTTTCCATATTCTTATTCAAGTAACAGTGGAGGCTGAATACTAATTATATTTTAAATTTAAAACGTTTTGGTTTGGTTTTCCTTGTTTTCTTGGTTTTAGTCACTTGTGGATTTTATTCATCTTGTGAATTGAATTACTTTCGAGGGTGAGCTCAAAGAAATTTGAATAAATATGTGCCAAGCGAAAATGATATATCGAAGTGAGTCGTATGTAAATAACTTTCGCCGTTGATAATATTGTATTCGAAGTGTAACCTTACCCTAAACATGTAGTTATAAGAATAATGGGGAAAATTAAGATCTGTTTGCGCTTCAGATTCCAAAGTGCAGGAATTGATCTTCTAAAATGTAAAAGCTTAACCGAAGTTACAATCCAACCACAAGATCGGTAAAAAGGAATGCAATAATATGCCGCTAGTATTAATAAAAGAAGAAACGTAAGTAATAACATATTTGGCACTTGATTGCTCCAAACATTTCGTATCACGTTGGCAACACTTTGCCCACTCTGTGGAATTCCCCCACTCCCCACGAACATCCGTTCCGCAGTTCTGTTTCCTCACCTTGCAGTACTTTTTTTTTGTTACCTAACCCTTTACCATTACGACTTTTTATTCCCGTCACAGAATAGAGCGCATAAAATGACGCTGAGAAAACGAACAAAAATTATCGATCGACTCTGTCCAATGATCGCCCTATATGGTAACGCAAATAGGGAGATCCCCCGTGAACGACAGAAAAATGGCGCAGGGATAGTTAATGGCCGCGTGAGCGCCACCGCTAGGGAAAATCGAGTAAACAAACGTAGGAAAAGTTTACGAAAGGGAATCACCGACCCGACGGCGTGCAGTGCCGCCACTCAGGCGCCATTTCCGTTCATCGATCGCATCCTTTGCGTAATCCTGACGGGTTAGAGCCTCTAACTTAGAGGCGAACGGCGGAGGCTGGCGCCAATCTCCGCCATATTTCTCCACGCCAAAGTGGCGCTCGCGCGCACCAGGAAGCGCTCGATTGCCCGGGTAATTACGTAGTTAAAAGCTCCGCTTGTTTTCGCCTTCTTTTACGTCCGTGCACACGATCGTGGCACTTGTTTGCCTGTGGGATCTTCGTGTTCAGGCTGATTTATTAGTTGGATTTTGTGCCCGGTTTTTTTGGATCTAGTAATACCGAAGGATTGAAGAATATACAGCTAGTCGGAAAATTGAGCGCGCGGTAGTTCAAGATGTATATTTTTTTACCATACAGACAATTAACGATAGTTATGGTATACAATTACAGATTCTATGATAAAAATTAGCAGTGTCAGTTTTACTTTGTATATGTCAAAACATATAAATTTCTTATTACTGTGCGCTGAATGTTCTGAGTAGATGTACTGAAAATGTTAAAAGTATTTCATTTGTGTCTTTGGAAATGTTTCAAGAAAAATTATTTACTCTCGTTTATGTCTACGAGAACGAAGGAATTATTTATCCATTGATTTAATCTTGTTAATGATATCTATATTTAAAAAAAATGCGACTAAACTGAATGGTTAGGCTCAATCTGTTTTATAATTGGATTTTCTAAATGCATATTTCTTATTGGTAACAATTTAGTCCAAGTTCAGTGCTTGCAAACTGAGAAGGTCCTTTAAAAACTCAGTTTCCAAAGGGTTAATTACTCCCTTGAGGGATGACATTTAAGAAAATGACCTTTATATCTTTGACTAATATTTGTTCCCTGCTACTATTCATCAACAAAGTGGCTAAATTCTGATTTACGATCTCCAGTGTAGCTTCAGACTTCATACCAAACTCATCCTATTCCTAGGAAACACTTCAAATCCCAGAAACACCAGACACTTGCAACTCCTGCTTTTTGCCAATCTATCAGGCCAGAAATTAATTAAACTGTAAAAGCTTCGCGGCACGTTTCCCTAGGTAGCTTCAGCATGACAGCCAGTTGAAATTAAACAGTCCCTGGTGTCCTTTCGACAAACTGATCCACTTTTTTGAAACTTCACTTGAAGAAAATTAAACGAATCTATACAGGGTCGTGATAGAATCATCGTACAGCCGATCAAGGGACAATTGTTTAAGGCAAAAGAAAAGCAAATCCATGCAATGCAAAATCTATTAAACTTGGAAAATAAACATTTAACATATTATATACCTTTTCTTGCGGTTGAAAACTGCGATAAATATCGTTCGACTTCGATATTTCACTCACATCCCAGACAAACAGACGTTTCAGAAATTTTATTGTCGGTTCAGCCCGGTGTCGTTAACACGGCTCCTTATTCAGGGCTTAAACTCGGTCCCAGTAATTACATGTAAACGAAACTGCTAGCCGTGGTAATTGAAGTGGTTGGCAAAGTTTTGAAAATTGGAAAACGATGCCCTGCCCATATGGTGGATCCTGCCCACGTTTGTTTAACGATAAACGAGAGATAGGATTATTGATCGTTCGGAAAAGTGTTATCCGATAAAAAGTTTACATTGTATGTATGGTTTCAGGTGTGTACAGTACTAATTAAATAATTCCAGTTCATTTAATCGCACTAAATGCGAGAACAACGTCCTGTCAAGTTTTTATATTAGCAATTATTTAAATATTATTAAATTGTAAAATCATTTTAATAGTTATTGAAGCCCATTTTTTAAACATTTCTTCATTCAATATATCTACAATAACAATTTGAATACAAAACGGCAAACAATCTCTAAGTTTAAATACTTTAATTACTTTTATTTCTGGATTAAAATATTTTTAGATTAAACGCAGTATATAAACTGTTTGATAACATCAGTTCATAGAATGTTACCACAATACACAGAAGATATTTTAGTATTTGCACCCCCGTATAATTTAACCACTTTCCACATTCATTTCACCGTGCTTACCCAAAATACGACACGTCGTTACCTCACGACTCTGAATGACCCGTTTTCATCTGCATAATGCGGTCGTATAAGTGCTTTGTACGAAACCGTGTTCTGTTTATGCAAAAAGGGATGCACATAAAGAGAGACAGTTTATGCGTGCGTGTGTGTGTGTGTGTGTGTGTGTGTGTGTGTGTGTGTGTGTGTGTGTGTGTGTGTGTGTGTGTGTGTGTGTGTGTGCGCGCGCGTGTGTGTGTATGTGTGTGTACATTTTGTAAATCGAAGTGTCGAAAACTTTATGGTATTTCACTATCTTGGGGATTTTTCATTCTTCTACAATATTGTACTATTTCAAGCAGAAATACGTGTATTATGAAACAGGAAATATAGGGGTGTAAAGGAAGGGGTTTATTAAAAATTCGTCGAAGTTAAATATAGTTTTGATTGCACGAATATTTAATTTAACTTTGTCGATGTATCTATATGTATTATATAGACTGGGTGTTGCTTTTTATTTTTATTGCGCTGCTCTATTCTATGGCGTCAGCGTTATTTAAAATTCTCCCATCCAAGTGTGACGAATTTAATGCATATAATTTGTGGATTTATGAAGAAAGTTTTGACGAGTCGTATTTTTATGGTGCGCGTAATTATGGATGAGAAAAGTGTTTCATATATTCTGGTGAATGAAAA
This sequence comes from Nomada lathburiana, assembly GCA_963667235.1. Taxonomy (NCBI): domain Eukaryota; kingdom Metazoa; phylum Arthropoda; class Insecta; order Hymenoptera; family Apidae; genus Nomada; species Nomada lathburiana. The sequence goes on along the minus strand of OY763897.1, from coordinate 9,095,480 downwards.
TAGTGGTTTATTATACAATTATATGATGATACAAGTTTTTATTTCCCGAATAATATATATATTCCAAAATACAATATTATTAAACACTTCAACGAAATACAATTTCTGTCAATCATATTCTTTTCGTAGATAACGCCCCTACCGTAAAACTTATCTCTTCCTAGCATCTAAATTCTGAAATTATAATTTCTCAAAAGAAAAAAAAACAAGGCTTGCCTTCATGCTACTCACAATAGATTCAATTTTCCACAAGCAATCACGTACCCTCAATTTCACCACAAATCCTTTGCCTTTCTTTCATTTCCCCCACTTAAAATCTTCAACCATAAACACCCACAAACCCTCGTCATTCCTAGAAGAAAAAGAATAATCCCCAACAATTCGGCTAAATAGAAAAATCCTCATTCCTCAAGTTCCATTTCCAACAATCCGAATACTTATCCACGTGTCATGAACTTTTCCACAAAGAAGCAAAAGATAAAATAGGCAAATTTCAACGAATTTTCCCCTTGAAAAGAGATCTGTTCCTTAAGTTCCATTTTGAACTATCGAAATTAACAAGCAACAAATCGTATATCCGATTGCCAGTTGCTTTCGATTCCCCGCATTTCCTTGAGGAATAACAAAAATCGAACTGTCGATCCTTAACGAGTCGTGTCACGACGAAACTCTACTTGAAAGGATTTCGCGTTTCATCTCGTTCACCCCTACCACCATACTTTCAACAAAATGCATCATTACCACGTATCACTGCTAAACCGCGTAGCCTGAAGTGGCATACGTAGAAGGACGCAACGAGTCAAGGTCACGGTTTACTTATCGCCCTTCTCTGGTTTTCCAGAAGGGCAAGGGTCGGGTAAAAACGAGGTTTCGCGTCTATCGTCCTAAACGGCTAACTTCCGGCGCTCAAAGCTGAGGGGAAATGTTATTAGGACGGTGAGGTTTCCTTGGCGACGTTACTGGTGCGGTTTTTTAGTTGTTTTTTTAAATTTGATGCACTTGTGGAGCAAAGTTATTGGGTGTTCTTGTTGTTGTTGTTGTTGTTGCTATAAAAATATTTATTTCTTTTGCTCCGACTCTTTTTCGTGATTATAAAAGCATTTATGTCACGTGAAATCAATGAGTATCAACCTGTAAGTGCAAATTAACAATGAATTGATGATTTCAAAGAATTTTATTATAACAAATGTGCCTCGTAACATTGTAGTTACGACGACATGCAACATCTGCATTTGCTCCTATTAAATTTTAAGCGTGGAAGTCCGTAAAATTAGAGTAGAAAATTATAATTTGCATTAAATCGGATTACGGGATGTTTCAGTTAGTTGAGCTGGACGATTTTAGCCCAAAGAAATTACAAATTTCTCTGAGCACCTCTTCACAGCCCTTTGTCACACGGTTCTTTCACATTATAACGCTCGCCGAAATTAACTATTTAACTCCTGCAGCGGACAGCTGCAGTGTTATAATCATTCGTACCAGTTCTACGTTTACAGCAGTTCCATTCGTGTTTTTCAATTGTCACATATAATATGTACCTTGCGACACGAGTGTCCCCCCAAAATCTAAGTCAGCGGTGTTGCATCATAAAAATACCAATAATCACTTCTTGGTCCACCAACGTCATTCATTCGAACTACAAACCTACTCTCCCACTCACAAGAAGACAAATGCGACATTCACGATCACTGTCCTGAACCATCACCCTCCAAACACAACCCGCATACCCATACAATCTGTTCCCCAAAAAATACAATCTATCCGCCCCTGAAAATACAATACGTCACCCTCACAATCTTCGAAAAAGAATAAAATCCCACATCTTTTCTCCCCGAAAACATGAAACCGATCCACGTCAGCCGTTTTCCCAACCACCGCACACCGTGGGCGTCAGTGTGTCTATTCGCAAGAAGAAGTACAAGAGCGGGGGCGGCGTAGGCAGACGTTCGATCCTCCGAGAGGAGAAACAAGTAGACCCACGCTGAATCGCGGGGTTAGAGAGGAATATCGATTGCCGCAGAGTCGGAACAGCAGCAGAGGGGCCAGTCAGCTGACTCGAGTTGCCAGCTCACAGCTGATCCGACGCTCGGCGTCGCGGCGCAACTACCGTCGCATTGCTGCCCTCCCCACTTCTAAACGCTGCCCTCGATCTTTCTCTCTTTCGCTCACCGCCGTTCGATCTTGCCCCACGTTCGTCTCCTTGTCCTTCTTCGTGTTTTCCTGTGTTTTCCGCATTCGAGTAGCCGCGTTTCCCAATTTTCACGGAGCTCTGCGGGTCCCATCGGGCGTGCGTATACGTATACGTTATAATGCAGGTTGTTCCCAAGGGTTCACATTGTATAGCCTAGTCACCTTTAGACCGGGCTGGAAAATAGTTTTGATTGTTATTTGGTGTAACGGCAGTGGTTGATCGGGGCGAAAGGTTAGGTATCGCGGGATGAGATGGTTTATCCGAAATATAAAATTGTTAGTTATTTGAAATCTGGTATAACAAGGGTGTATAATAGATCTATGTTGGTATTAAGTGTACCGTTTTGGTATGATGCTCTTGCTTGCTTTCGTTGCGTACATGAATATATGAATATATCGATGAGGTATATCGAAGAGTACCGTGACATGGAATTCGTATTGACCTGGTGTCAGTAAGCAAATGGTGAACGAAAATGAAATTTTTGTTTCACTTAATATTGGTGGATACGAGTATGTTCTAGCAAGTTCTATAAATTTTATATTAAATTTGTTTAAAGTACATATACGTCATTGCATTTTGCGCCCCCCCCCCCCCCCCCCCAATATGTGTATATCCATAAAAACATAGTTCCTTTTATATCTTTCTAATGAAAATTAGAAAGCGGTACTTCGGACTTGTTCCAATTGCACAAAATAGGGGATTGAGGGTTAAGGGAATCTAGCTATTAAGGGTCTTAAGAAGGTAGCATCTAGTTTCGAATATTTTTTTTTATTCCCATCAGAAGAGATATATGATTTATTCCAGTTCCGTGAGCCACTCTGTATGTGGCCGTAGAAAATGGAAAAGTAGCTATTATGGAATCTAAGAAAAGAACTCACTGTACGTCTGTTCGGATTTAATTGTCGATAAAGCGTTTTGCTTTCTCCACGCAAATTATACAATAGCTAGGATGGCAGCGCGGAGAATACATGTAAATTGCTGCAGTAGGAGCCGCTCGACCATGCTGATTATTATGCTCGACATCGAAGGGCCGCCATTATTTTGTCGTTTTCATGTCGTTCCTCGTCGTTCCGCCGTTTATTTCTACAAGCACACCGGTGCAAATGCAAATAGATTTAAACGTCGTTCCTGATGTTCGGTCCAACGAAACGAAATTGTTGTGAAATGTTAATTTCATTCTCAACAGAATTCAGATGACACTTTCAGATGAAAGTCCAGAAAATGTATTTACCAGGCCTCTTCTATTAAGCAAGATTCGACCCTTTCTGAATGATTTTATTCCACCGTTTCTTAATAATAATAAATGTTGGTTAAAGAAACGCATCAAATATAATGCAATATTGATCTTAATCTTGCCGATTATCCTTTGCTGCGCACTGCGACTAGTTCCATAAGACAGCTATTTAACGTTTCAGAAGTAAAGTTTGTGCCTGAACTTGCCTCTATCAATCGCAGAATCCATTCGAGAAATTTAAATCGCCAGCTAAAGATGTTCCACGCGCAAAATAACAGTAAACAAAACTTTCAACAAATACAAATAGAATTTACGGACTTGCAAAGCAGCCCAATTCCATCGACTCCGCAGCAGCGAAAGACACCAAAATGGAAAATAATTAAAACCGACAGAATAAGGGGATGCAGCGTCGCAGGAGTTTCAATCAGTCCTACTTGCCGTGTCAACGCTTCGCAGATCTTTTGTCCCAAGTTCCCTCGGCGTTTCACGTCTTCGTATTTACCCAGCGTGGCTCGTTCCTTCGGCAGTCACCTGCCGTCCTGTTTGCTACTGCAATAACGCATTCTACGTAGCTTTGTCGTGTGTCGGAGCTATTTGCTCGTCATTCCTAGTCCGCCTGAACGCTTTGCCAGTTCCTCTTCCACCCCGAATCTGAGCCATCGTGTGTTGTACAAAGGGGGAGCGCATGGCGTACAGGGTGGAACAGTGATTCTGCAGGCCGAAACAACGATAATAGTCCGTGTCGTAATTCCACACGAACGTGATCGTTGCCTCGACATAATTGCACCGGATTGAAGCGGATCGACGGGGCTGCGAAGCTGTTTCGGAATTGCTATCAACGTGCGCAATATTTCCTCCGGGGGTACACGTTTTGGAGCAACGATTCGTTGTTTGGTTAGATGGCAGTGAGAGAGGGAAAGTGGCATTGTTTTGTTGGTATTTTGGATAACCTGGTGCTGTGTAGAAGTTTTAGTCTTCGGGTACGATAAATGGTGAAAATCAATTTGGGTGGTAAGATATGTAAGTTGGTTTTGTTGAGCGAAGTTTATTCGTATTGATTGTTCAATAGTGCGATAAAAGTATATAGTAAATCTGTTGACTAAAAAGCAATACTAATAAACACTTGGAGAATCCAGTCTTATGTTAATGAATCAAAACACCGGTATAAAAATATATTGTATTAAGTATATTCAACAAAATAGCAGGATAAAATCATGCAGGATTTCTGAATGTAAGGTGATTACGTATATAAATATTAATTGGGGAAATCAAATTAAATCTTCCTTCCGACATTTGTGCTTTCCGAAGAAAATTACTGTGACAGTTAGATATACAGTAATCTCATTAGACGATTTAGGAGGCGTTCTACGAGTTAATTTTATTTGGCACTCTTTTTGTATTGTTCTTAATTTATACGCAGGACCTGATGAGTCTGTGACCCAAAAAGTTCAGCCTATCCGTCTCGTTAAATTTAATATGTGTAATAAAAATGTACGGCTTCATTAATCAACTAAAAGATAATTAATACTAAAATATTTATCATTAATAACCCACAAAAAATTCTATCAGTAACTTCACCTTCTTACATGTGTAAGATAACCTCGTCTGAAAATAAACCTTTTATCTTTCAATTCACTTTAGTGTCCCATTAAAGGCAGAAAAAAAACACTAATTAAAAAAATCTTTATCAAGCAAAGCAAATCTTTTATCGTTCATTTCTCCTTGGTACCCCATTAAAGACGAAAGGGTAACATAATAAAGAAATTGGTAAGGGTGCAAAATAAAGCCCAAGCAAAATATCTTAATACCGAACAAAATTATATAATTAAAAAAGAAGGTAAGAATTTGCTAATTACTATAACGTATAAATGTCCACCAACAGCTTTTAAAATTGATGAAAGTACAAGTGTAAAATAATACACACCATGCGACCATCTTTCATAAAACAATCGCAATTGCAACCGTCAAAGAAAATGTCCTATTCCAAAAGAAATCCTCAGGAACGATTCAAAAGAGTAAAGAAATGAATAAAAGATACACCTGCTTCCTCGAACTCTTTACCAATCGACTCGCAATATCGTTTCATCGTGTCCTTTGCCCCGTAATCGAGACTCACCCTTACGTAAGCGACAGTGGCGCCCTTATCTAAGAGTTCGCGAGTATCTGTACTCAGGCTAACCTAGATCTAACCCAGACCCGGTTTTATAACATGATCGGGAGGTGACCCAGATTTTGTTTAGATTCAATCCTGACCGAATCCCCGTTGGTTCTATCTAATCTTCAAGTTCACGCCCATAGCGGCCGTGTTGGGTAAAGAAAAGCGTGCAAATTGTGCACCACACCCAATCCCGACTTCCGTTCCAGACTTTTATCTATGACATTTCGCATTTATTTCCCTTAGTATAGTGGATCAGGTGTTGCACACGTTTTGAATGAAGCAAATTGAGGAATAGTTGGATAAGTTAGTCTTTGGAGGTGCTTGGTCGCACAAAAGGAAAAGGAAAAGTTGACTTTTCCATAATTTTGTGCCAATTAAATATTATAACGGTAATGGACCGGCGTGAGAACATTGTTTTACACTCCTATCAACTTCCATAGGGACAAAGTTATCGCTGCAAGAATGTCCCTAAGCTGATGAAGTTGACCACTAAGCGTTACCATGGAAATATTCTACTGTTCTGTAAAGATTGTACTCCTCACTGGTATATAATTTTGAGCAGCCCTGACGTTTTTCCCGTAGAAATCTAGGGACATATTTTTAGCAGTACACCCGTGTCTCGGCGCGCATTTTTATTAAGAAAGGGCAATGTTCTTGCGGATGCTGTACATCTAGTGTCAGAAAATTGTTCACCATTGCTACCAAGGCACGTACAGTCAGGTCTACCGCTACTTTATCCCTAGATTCCCTTCAAGGACGCGTCCAAGAAAAACGATTGTAAAATCGTCCCGTTGCAAACCATTCAGCCGTGCATACTTTATACTATTCACTCATACATATATAATTTCAAGCAGACCTAAAAAATGTTCTTGCACATTGTCCAATGCAAATCTACAGACATATTTGAAACCACTGTTCCTGCAGCCCTACGTGCATTAGCACTAGTGTATTCCTGCGTCAGTTGTAAAACAGACATGAGTTCATATATGTGAGCTGCAGCAAAGCACTAAAAGCAAACTCGAATCAAGTTCAACCACTAGCCGATAGCCTACAGTTTTCTCGAGGTTATTATTTATCTAGCTAGTGCAATTCCATTCTCATGTCTCGTTCAATGGACGAAACTTAATGCGAATCAAATTTAATACGTCCTAAGTATCTTCTGAACCGAACCGTGACCCATTTTACGTTTCCGACTCTGCAGTAAAACCCGATCTGTGAGAGTTGTTCAAAGCCAATCTTGATTTAACCCAAATACTTAATGGCCTTAAACGTACTCAAAATTCATGCTGGTTTCTGCATCGAATATGTCACTTTCTTTGACAAGAATTGCATGCTTTCAACATACTTTTTTTTCGTTTATTTATTCCGTCTGGTATTTCGTTCTCGATTTTGCCATTGTGCGTGGGGATGAGACATTGTTTAAAAATGATTGTTATGCGTGGAAAATGAAATTCAAGGGAAACGAAGGGAATATTCGCCCTCGTGATAATAATAACCATGTTCCTTGCTATTTCTGAAGCTTTTTTATAGATGGCAAGCTTTGTCTCGTCACGTATTAATCGACGCGTGATGAGTTGGGGGTTCAATCCAAGTATAATAATAGTTGGTAATTCCTGTAATGTCGTTGTGAGGATCCCAGTCGATGTTTAAGCATTTTCGATTGTGTTATTATTACGCTTTCCATAGCATTCATTGTATTATATTTAATTATATTTTATGAATTATATTGATTATATTCCAAATGCTTTAATGCCTCGAAGCGGACAAAAATACATGTATCATTTGAGAGTTCATTCGACTTTATTCGAATTAGAATATATGAAGTTTAAAATATTATTAATGTGAGATGAACATATTTTATTACGTTTGGAAATCTTTTGAATTCTATATTTTTCTTGCGGAATGGTTAACTATTTAACTGGTACTGGTATTCCAAGTTCTGGGTTTTTAATTTTTTTGTAGAAAACCGTTTTTAATGTCAAAGTATGTTGCACCATTATATTTATAAATTTGGAAAACATTTCAACTAGTGATGTATTAGTATCTACGTTTATAGGCGTAAGGAAATGAATCGACAGCTTTTGAAGAATCTTGAAACTGATTTAAAATAAATGTTTGTGTCGGTGATCGTTCGAAGGACGTATTGCTATAAATGGTCGAATTTCTTTCGTCACATTCCCAAAAATAGGTGGTTCCGTTTAAAGACAAATGACTTTGAAGCTTTAAAAAAACTTGACCCTGAAATACATGCACCACCAGCTATTATGACACCCATTCTTTTTCGCCTCGAAATAGACAGTTTTTCTTGGAAAATTTCACGAGCTAGAAGCTTTGTACCAATTCTTCCACGGAGTATACAGAGCAATTGATAAATGTATACCAAGCATTTGGCGTTAATAGATGATTAAACATTACCTTAGCGTTAAGTCATTAAGAAACAAACTATGTAATTCTGATACCTATCCTTTTGCCTCAAAGCAGTCAACCCATCTCGAAAGATTTTATTAGCTTAATAATAGCAGCTCGATTTAAATGAAAGGCTAAATATATATATCGTGTTAAAGTTACAGTAAATATTTAATAACCAACTGCAATGAAAATTAAATATTTTCACAGGAAAATTTTCACCGAAATATTCCACGTTTATGGATGATATCAGGGTACATGTTCAGTTTTCTCCTTTTTTTCAGTCATTAGAATTATGTACCCATCCAATATTTAACTAACAGAAGAATTTTAATTTTGATAAAATGTTTGTCACTGGTTTCAAGAAAATTTGCTTGATGTTGACCAAAGATTTGCGAATGAAGTATAATCAGAATAATATTAAATAAATATTACCCTTGAAGTTTAATTAAGATAACAACTATTCTAACCACTTGAAAGCTATTTACTAGCTTTATAACTCTTTCAGGAGATATATTAAACGGGCAAAAATTCCCGAATAAAAATATTAATTTGAATTAGAGAATTAACATCAGCAGTCTTATATTAACTACATTTAACTACCAATTTTCACTTTTAATCCACTTAATATCCTCTTCCTATGGCATGCTCGAGGTCCTAGATTTTAGGATCTCGATTAATCGGGTCGCGATTATCCACGGTCTCGATCATCCGAGGCCTCGATTATCCTCGGTCTTAGCCCAGCAATTTATGATCGTCTCATACGAGAGGCCGTGTTGATATCGAAAAGTTGCTGTAATAGAGCGCTTACGAGTGAAAATGTTAGTAAATAAAATAAATGTAAGGGAATATGTTGAGATATATATATAATCTGTCAAACAGTTGAACTATCCGCAAGATTGAGAATGAAAACCTAACCCAAATCTGATCGAAATAATAGATAAAAAGAATCGCGTTTCCGCATATCAAAATTGCCAAGCCAGATCTTCTATAAATAAATTCTAATAACAGCCAAAATAGATCGGATATATCTATATCTTCTATGCACAAAATAACTTAATTTTCACTTACAAAATAATTAAAAAGCACTTTGCTTCACTGCACCATGTAACTACCTCTACTCTGTAAAAAAGAAATCAGCCATCCTCAAGATTCGGAACGAAGGGCCACCCCAAACTCAATCAAAGTGAAAAAACAAACGAACAAAAAGATCGTATTATCGCATATTAAAGTCTCCAAGCCAAATCTTCGATCAGTTAAATAAAAATATTATAGAATAAAGGGGTACTATTATTCCCTCCGTTTCCTGCTCGCCTCGTCTTTGTCCGTCATTTCCGGGTGACGAGGCTTGCACGGCTGGACGCTCCTCGATTCTCCCCCACCCCGGGTTTCGTCGCGGCGCCTGGCGTCGCGTCGTCGCGCGACGCAGCATTAGGAAGGGAACGGAAATGCAAGAAGGATTTGACCGTTTCAGTCGCCTTCGAGTTCTCGAGCGAAGCGCGTCGAGGCTTGTGTCGTTGATTCTTCGATGGGAAACCGGTGATCGGACACTGTACGAGTTATCGTTCGCTCGTCGATTCGTCGTATCGTAATTGTAACAATTCATATTATATTTCTTACGTTTAGCTGAGAATCAAGAGAATTGAGTATTCGTGTTGCAAATGTTTAATGGCAAATGTTGGGTGGCAAGTGAAAAAATGGCAACGAAGAATGAAACCAGAAATGGGAAACGTAGTTCTTGGAATGAAGTATTGAAAAAGATTTTGATGCGCGTGTTATGAATGTTTAATGGGAATTTTGGGTGACAAGTGGAAAAATGGTAACGACGAATGGGAAATTGAAATGAAAATCGGCCCTCTTAGAATTAAATTGAGATGAAGCACGTTTAGGATTGTGTGACATTCGTGTTGTGCACGTTGAATGGTAATTCTGAGTGAAAGGTGAAAAATGGTACCGGAAAATGGAAATGGAAAATAGACCCTTGGCGTTATTACTGTTAGACGAGATTTAAATGAAATCAAATTCAACTTCAACTGGGGTCATGTTATGAAAGTTTAATGGGAATTTTGGATGACCAGTGAACGAATTGGTAGCAAAGAGTGGAAATGAAAAATCGAGCACAGGTTCTTTTTACAATTAAATAGCACATATTTAAGTTCGTCTATAATAGAAACGTTATACGTGTATATTGCTGAACATTTGATAACTTTGACGGATGCGTGGAAAATGGTACGGAAAAATAGAAATAAAAAAATGGGACAAATGGTATTTAATAATTATCTAGATAAAATTCTAGTACCTACTGCTAAGAACTTTTGGTATTTTGTACTGTGGACATTGAATGGCAATTTTGACTAATCATTGACAAATGGTACCGAAAAAGTAACATAGAAAATTATACATATGTTCAAAGAATAAGACATTTCAACGAAGGTACAGAATTCTTTTTTAATAGCCAGTTTTATACAATTTCTATCTATCATTTTAATTCGAGTTATGATAATGAATGATGGATGAACCATCATCATCAAAGTAAAAAATATTGGAGTTATTTTCGTTATATTGAAAACAAAAATTCTCTCTGAATAAAATAACTACAGAGTTCACTAATCGAATTTGCAGACAAAATTGATAACATTGAAATGAGAATAGACAAAATTATTTGCACTCTAAATTTTCTCTTCGAGCTACATTTTAAACTTGCTACAGACATCTCTGTATCTCTTTCTTTCCCTTTTTTCTCTCCCCTTCTCTGTGGCCACTTTTTCGCCCATTCACTGCTTCAGTCAGTCACTGGACTTTCATTCAATCGGTTCGCCACCTTTGTTGCTTGAAACTGGTCCAAATGGACTGAATCCGTCGCGGTTAGGCTGGTTTAACTACTTAGCAAACGTCATTGGACATCCAGGTGTCACTGGACAGGTGGTAAAATGAATTTCAATAATGAAACAATTCTTTTCAATGTAGAAAATTTCATTTCTTCTCGTTTCTTTCGTCAAAATATATAGCTACTCACCAAAAGTTTGGAATTATTATTAGATATTGCAAACCGGATAGAAATATTCGAGGGAATTGACAATTGTATAATAATATTAAATGAAAAATTGAAAGGCTGTCCCAAGTTCGAATGTGTCGAAATTAAATAAATTATTGTTAATTCCTGCAATATTAATTTCGAATTAATGTAGTATGACATTTCATTTTTCTTTTATTAATGTATCATTCTATAATGTGTCCCTGATAGAACACTGTTATTCGTGTAGAGTGACAACAGTTTCTAAACATTTCTAATTCCAATAGTGACAATGAGTTCGAGACGACATGCAAAGATTAAGATATAGTGAAAGATTGTACCCTGGAGCTTGTATTTAAGTATGGAGTACAAGTACAGTACGTCTGCACAAACATTTAAACTACAGTATATTGCATCGCTGAAATATCCTATCAGTATTTAATATTAATATTATGTTCAATACTCAATATTAATATTATGAGAATATTGTTACGCTATTTTTTATTCATTTTCGGTGTATCCGTCCCTTAAGCAGAAACAACATATTTTTACAATGTTGAACCAAAAATTATCAAACAAACTATATTATTTCATTTCTTATTTCACTTTTTTTTAAATAATATATATATAAAATATTACATTATTCTATCTTACAATTTCTCAGCCCCGATTCATTTATTATTAACAAAATTCCATGCAAGGGCTGAATTGAAATTAACTACCCGTTGTTAACAATGTCAAGTGTCAACTACGTTTTCAGATCACTGTGTGAGCTATTGAGAATCGATTAGATCGTTCATTTAGATAATATTTATAGTTAAATGGCGTTCTGACTCTCTGATTGGAGATCGTACTTTATCTTCGGCGTGAATTGACCGACCGGTAAGTTCTCTGTGCAATATCAAGACTGAAATAGCTCGTGTTAGACAATGCGGATCGCTATCTAAAGGATTACGAATTGGCGAGGTTGGTGATTCTAAATGGTTCCTACAAGCTGGCTATTGGACGACTTTCTGATTAACAGCGAATTTAGCCTTCCAGTTTGAAATTGAATGGGCGACCCCAGTGTCAAGGGTAGAAACATTTAGAGAACAGTGACTATCTAGTTCAGAAACTGAAACGTTGATTCAAATAATCAGAAGTACAGTAGATTATTGGTAAAAAATGTAGGACTACCAGACATTGTGAAATGTTGTGCAGAAATTTCATGATTGATCAATTGTTTTCGATTGAAAATAGAAGAATATTTCCTAGCTACTGGAATACATCGAAACGATGTTAATTACTGTAATATTAATTCATATATATTCTATAACAAATTATCGTACGTATATACTGACAGCCAAAATATTATATAATACTTACATACTATTGTATATTTATAATAGAATATACATATAATAAAATGTTCTCAACTATTCTTAGTCTTATAAAATCAATAATAATATTACTTTCCAGTACAATTCTTACTGGTATCACAAACTCTTTGCCACAAAGGCGCGCGAAGGAACGTTTTTGAATAAATCATATTAAAATTATAGTCACTTGTCTCTTTATTTGTTGAATAATCCTCGTGTGTAAATCCACTTTCTTATAAAAACGTATTGATGAACAGTGCCAGTTCAGGTGCAAACTAGGAGAAAAAGATATAGGTGGTAAAACGCTGTCTGAGCAGCCATCCGGTTGGTCGTTTCATAGCAATTTCCACGTAATTTCATGGCAAAGAGATGCAAGTGAACTTCCACGCCATCGTATTCTTAACTGGGAACGAATTTCCACGAGACTCGATCCTCCCCATTTTTTCCCCCTTTCGTTACGTTTGCAACGGAGTAACGTAATAACAGATGTAATTCAATCGTTTTCGAAAACTCGACGTACCTTTCTGGGTTTAAGGTACTCGATATCTTAAATGTAATATTTATTTAAAGAAATAAATGTTGGAATAATTTACAGTAATTTATCAATTTAACCATTTGTGGTGTTCCATCGAATCGCAGCACACTTAGAATCATTAAAAACACACGAGAAGGATACATGTTTTATACCAATACTCGTCTTCTTTAACGTTTATCTGGAGAAAGTTTCACTGTCTTTCACTGTCTAGAAATGCTGACAGTAACAGTGAGATTACCTTCGCTCTGACCTGAATCGTGAATCACGGAGGTAAAATTAGCTTAGCGTGGAAATAACAGTGTGTAAATATTCTTTTTTTTCGTGTCATAGACATCTTTGTCAGTACCCCTGGAGATTATCGGGGGTGAATATCGTCGCGACGTAGAGAAAGTGATTTATTGAGGATTATTGGATTTCAAAGTGTGATGTGGCATCATGTTGATAGTGTATAATGTTTGAGCAGATAACAGTGTAGTTATCGTGCTCCCCCTCTTTTATTGCATTCGTATTAATCTTGGTACAATGAAATTCGGTGAAGTAAAATTTGGGAAAGTAAAATTGATTTAGAAAGTAATTATAAGTGATTCTTGTGGCACATGGCGGAATTGTGTGGTGTACGCGATTTGATTGTCGAGCCAATTATTAATTTGCTGTGAATTTGTGCAAGTGATAATTAATAATTTTCCTGTAGTTCCTGTAGAACGATAGAAAATATAGTTGAAGAATGGGGGATGATAAGGAATTATAGGAGGGACAATAAGTGGATGGAATCATTAATTACTTATGACTTGAAAGGAATTATTTAAAAGATATAGACAACGATGGAAACTATTTTTATTTTGGAATAACTAAAGGATCTTCTATTTAGAGAATTATAAATTTATTGCTACAGAGTTTTGATCACAATAATGATCACCATTCACAATACAATCTACCTATATTTTCATTTTTTTCATTTCCATGTCATTTATTCGAATTTCCATTCCTCTTATACCCTAACAAATAATCCTCGAATATTTCTGTCAGCTATTTTTCATCCTCCGTTAAATACTTTATGTTCGTAAATTATGATTTCATCCACATTCTATTGAAACATTCACCCCCTCCTTAATCCCAACGTTTAATATTTCCTCGCAAAACAAATCACCCTGACGTGTGGACGTGAAGAAATTTCTCTCTCGCTTATTTACAATCCCGGAGACCGTGCTGAGTGAAAAACAAAACGTTCGATGGGTGTGCAATAATTCATCGAAAGAATGTAGTCGAACGGTGTACCTTCGAAATTCGCTGACAGAGATATATAAATCGAGATCACCACGATTGTAAATTTCCAATTGTGAAAAAGGAATTCTAATTTTACGATATTTCTGTACTCTGTTGATTTGGCGCGCGAAAATTTCAAACGGTTCAAAATTAAGCTGTTTCATTCGGACATTAACTTCTTCTATATGCCCACGAAACAATAATACCGGTGTTACCATAAAGAAGCACCTGTCGAAACACTGTACAGTAAAATCTGCACATGCTGTCGTAAAACATCGAACACACTTTTCTAACCCGTGCTCTATTTTCAGTTATTACATCCTTTAAATAAAAATAAGCAGCCCAGAGGCGCTATAAATAATTTATAGACAGTATCGTGTTTTTTTTGTTGTCTTTTTTTATGCACGATGTGAAAAATAGAATAGTGAAATAATGAAATAACAGGGGTACGTAAATACGTAGATGTAATTTTATATTTTTGAATACAATTCGGGGTTACAGTATCGAGAGAAGGGCAAAAAGATTCTTTGCATCGTTTCGAGACGTATTACAGTTGTTGCGATGAAAATTGGACGAGCAGTGATTCATTAGAATTTATTTTTAAGCGCGTAGCAGCGTGGGATAGGCCAATATTGTAATTGTTCCCTGTTATTCTCTTGCTTTTCCTTTCTTTGAGGTAGTCGGTTTTCATTTGCGATGCAAAACGTAAAATATTCTGATAGAAGCTAGATCGTAATGTATCTGGTATTATTCAGTCATTTGCATCGTTCTCAAACTGTTGCTAACTATTCTTTTCTTTTTTTGACATTGTTTCTCGTGCATTAATTTTGTTTAATTACAGATTTTGTGTATTCGCTTATCAGTCATTTATGGCTTGCAATATTTGATTGTAAAAGTATATTTTTAAGGTGATCACGGGAACAGGAATACATTATTCTAGTTTAACATTTTGTAATCTCGCAATATTTTGTATTATTCTACAATTTTACTTGATATAGAATTAGTATTAGTTTCGTTTGAAACTATTAGCTTGCAATTTAACCGGAAATTTAATATCTCATTCTTTTCGTCGCCTCATTTTATGAATATTGATTGCACGGCAATGAAAACGGTAATGATGATAATTTCTCAATTATTTGCACCGCTACGTTTTAATTATCCTAGTTTTACGAGCATTCCACCATTATCATTGTAACGTTCCCATTTCTTTGCCGAATCAAGGAAACGAATAATATTAATCATCTTAACAATAATTTGGAGCTCGTACCTATTCCAATACCAATAAACTCCTTCGAATTCGGCAGCAAACGAATTTCCAGACAATAAATAAACTAATAAACAATTTTCATGACACGTTTGGCCTTTATACACAGAACTTTGTTCTCCACTGATATCATTACTCGTCGGTGTGGTCAGAGCGATACCACCTCAACGATCGGCTAATTCAATTTGTTTTTGCGGCGTGTGCACGGCCTGAGTCTGGACGAAATTGACTTACATCACTGTCGCTGTTGGTTGGCTCATTTGAC
The DNA here is from genome assembly GCA_963667235.1 of Nomada lathburiana. Taxonomy (NCBI): domain Eukaryota; kingdom Metazoa; phylum Arthropoda; class Insecta; order Hymenoptera; family Apidae; genus Nomada; species Nomada lathburiana. The sequence continues at coordinate 9,079,793 of OY763897.1, read as the reverse complement.
AGTCGTCACGTGTCCTCGATTAAGCGTGGAAAATGAATATCAATTCTGCGAGGCCGCAATCACAGACACCCGTACAATAGACACCCGCGCCTTTCGTTTTGCTAGTCACAGTTTCTAATAATAGCGTTCGTTCAATGGAGACAGTGTCCGTGATTTCGATGATTTTCATCACCCCCTTTTGTAATTAACCCTTCTCTGCTGTCGTTAGTATTTATTTTTTCCTCAATTCGGTGCTTTGTTGCATGAAACGTGAAAGCAATGTTTTTATGCAAAAGGAAGGTCGAAGGTGATATCAAATGCTGAGAATATTTTTCACATTTAGAAATAGGGTAAGGTGGAGGTTTGGAGTTTTAATACGAAAGGTGAAAATATTCTGCTCGCGTAGCAGTAGGGTTGCAAGTCGAATCACATATCCGGGGGATGAAAATCATTTTTTTTTGCGCAAATGAAATCGTGGGAAAGGTTAATAGTGGAGTGAAAGTAAAAGTAAAACAAGAGCAAGAGTGCGTACTAAACGAAATTGTATTTTTCTTCACTCCATTCTCACATATCATTTATTTTCCCGCATAGTTCGGAAATTATTGTTCAAAAAGTTTCGTTGTCAACTTTTACAAAATATTCCACAATACCACTGTCACGTTCAGGTACTAAGAATGGTGATTACTATTATCAGTTGCAGAAAAAGTGAAACGTTCTATATCTTTTTAAGTCGTTGTTATCAACACATATATTTACACAGATCAATTATACAGCGTACACGTACATGAACCCAATAAATCATTTCAAAACTGTATCTACAATCTATCTCTGAAGGCGAAGTGCAGCTATTTTTTTTTTTAATGCTTCCCATAATGGACGACAGTACTTAAAACAAAAATTAAGTCCAGGAATGGCTGTGCTTCTGTCATTTTACCGTGAGTCACCAAAGTGCTCGGCCGATAACTTCTGTCTGACAGTAATTTTCCAAAGCATTATTCACCGCGTCCACCGCTTAAAAGTTTACCAACCGGCTGCCACGAAGGGACTTGCTACGATTAAATAACCCTATTTTGTTGTACATAGAACGTGTACAGTATTTTTCATACCTAAAATCGTTCTGCGCAGTCCCTTTTTCATTTATTAACATTCACGCGCACTCCAAGAATCCATTGACACCTCGTTCCCCACACTGATCTGATAAAATCGTTAAATACTTGCAAACCTAGACAAATTCAGAGTGCAGCGTGGTTTGAATCGTGGGTGGGGGGGACGACCTTGAACTGGCGAAACTCGTGACCTACTCTATTTCGAATACTTAATACTTGCATTCGATCGTGGATCCTTTAGTACACGGTATATGTATGTTTGTCTCGTTTTCCAGTAGACAGAGTTTGATATAAAATCGAAACAACTTTTGAAACCGTAAAATAGAAAAAAGCTCGCAGTATAAAGTTAAAGCATTCCTTTTACGCTTCTTCTGTTCATGCACTTGTACGGTACACATTGCGTAACTATTATTAATGGTGTAATTTATAATATTAAATTGCAATCGTTGTTTTAGGAAGACAAATTTCATGTTGATAAATACCCTAAAAAAAAGTTGTACAACCGGAATACCTATTATTAATTGAACAAATTCTAGAAGAACCACGGACACTATTTAAATTTCGATTTTACGTTCGACAACACTACTGTTCGCAGTGTTTAATGTACTACTACTATAATTTCCAAATTGCACGCCACTTGGCAAATAATTGCCGACAAATATTCGCCGAATAGCTTGTGCCTGAAACGTTTCTTTTCACCGCGAAAAGGAGTAAAGAACTCTGCCTTCTTGTTGACACCAGTCACGTACGATTATTATCCGTCGCCCCCAGCCTTAATGACGTCACGCTAATGAGATGCTCAGTTAAGCATAAATTTCGATCGACGGTGCGCGATTGATCGCAACGAAGATACCCGGAGCTTCTTTAAAATGTATACATGTGTTTATCTATGACTATGTGCGCATGACGTTGTTGACGATTTCGAGTAACGAAGTCGACTGGCGTTCGTGCGCCCCCTCGTTGACGTAAGCAACGATGATTTAATTTATACAACGTTTTGAAAAACCTTGTTTGTCACGCGCCCGTTACATCTTTAATATCCCCTCATCCAATTACTGCATTAAGACGCGCCTTATCGCTTTTCCTCTTCGTTATGTAAATGTTGCCCCCACTTTCGGTGAAATTGAATTTTCTTGCGCCCACCGGTATAGATTATTTTGTGGCACATTTTTCCATGGAACTTTGTACTTTTTTTGACATCGATCTTCCAATATCTTTCTGTGGAAAATTCATATTTTTCGGGACTGGACCTTCTATTCATTTTATTCATGGTGCTGACAAAGTATGGAAAGGTTATTGGAACTTTTTCTGTTCAACGTCTCATTGATTGTACCATTGATTCAACCATGTTCCTACGTGGTCAGATCGAGGGCATTTCTGAGAAATAATTATGCATACGACTGTGCCGTAAATATTTTACTCGTTCGTTTCTTCGGTAAACGTTTCCACGTACAGATAGCCGAAACATTTAGATAGAAACAATCTTGTGGTCATTTTGCCTAACACACGATTTTCGAATACATTATAATCATATCGCTGTTCGTACTTCGTGTATCCTTCGTATAATATTACTGTATGGCAGTTTTAAATGTTTTTTATAAATAATGAGATCATTCTTAAGAAGAATTCTATTTTTATTCGATGCTGATTAATTTTTTTGTTTTTATTGATGTACCATTTTTACTTAGTACATATACGCATAGTTTGAACATCATTTTAATTGTACACGGCCAGTTAATGCCACGGACTTATTCAGATACATTTCGAGCTCGTTTTGTTTATTGTCTCGTTATCAGCCAGGCCGTGCATGTTTTGTAATTCAATGCAGACATTTATTATTCTTGACAGTATCGTTTTTGTGCAGTACCTAATCTTATCGACACGACGACAGCAACATTGGATGCTATTCTGTTAAATAATTGTGTCTGGTACGAGTACCTTTATCTACTAATTCGATGTTGAAATTGAATTTCGTTAAGCCAATCGAAAATATGACAAGTATATAGAGGTATAGAATCCGATATAGATCTCGCTACTTCTGAAAGCATTTTCATAATATTGATTTTACACCCCTTGCTTCCGGCTGCATCAATTTATTTATAAGCTATAAACTTAATGCGCTACAAATTCTTTGCAAGTAATTTTTGTATCGTTCACTTTTATACCGACGCAGGTAGGAAGTTGCTGCGCACTCTTCTTAATTTACTTGTAATTTAGGTTTAAACAAAGCCCAACGTAATGTGACGTCATCTGCGGTTAAAACGTTCCAAAATCATTGCATAAAATCGGTCGAAATCCTCGCTATTTGAGCGCCCGGTCTCTTTTCTCAGTCGCCCAATAATAAATCGTCAATTCAGCTCGAAAAAGCGCCATGGAAACGAGCAATCTTTCCAACGCACGCGTCTTTCACAATTTTTCCAAACAATCAACCGACACTCTTCGACATTGGACCGTTGAACCTCTAAACAAATCGAATGTCTGTGGAAAACAGGCGATAAATATCACGGATAGTAGCGCCTCGATGGTCATTTCATAATCGGGCTTCGGGGCTCGATAAATCGGACCGAATTTACGATGGATGGCGCGCGTATTCGATGTAAGCTCGTAACTTGTATGGCGAGGCACACGAACCGTCGGAAGCCACGGATTATGTGAGCCTCTTAACGCTGTCGTGTGTCGTTTCGTCCCGGGAAAAAGAAACGAAGAAACAATCTCGGCTAGGTTATGAAAACGCCGCATTCCGTCCGTAAATAACGTCTCCGTTGGTTTTATCGCGAGCGTAAAACGTCTCGCGAGAAAACACGGCCGCGTGTGTGAAGTTCACTTGTTTGTGAAATTTTGCGCAACGATGGAGGTTGAAGTATTGAAGCGTCTGGTACTTGGTTTTAGGCGTGGACTGTTAACGGTTCGCGAGATATTTAATGTTAAATTTCGATACTGCTACTCTGCTTTGAATTTAACTATCTCCAGCTGCAGAATATGCAACGAAGATGGTCAGAAAGTTATTGTAACACAATTACAGTAAATTGCTTAGTCGGTGGACACTGTTTCTTGTATTCCTTTTGAACAGTGGAAAACGTTGGTGAGTGTACTGGGCGTAATGTGCAGTACCATACCACCGCACTATCATCGGGGTACTGAAAACAATTACCAATATTACAGAGCAGAGTAACTTTTAGCACACTCTGTGTAACCCTCCATAAATTAAAAGTGTGGCCTTTAATACGCGGTATTAAAGTATTAAAAGTACTTGACTACGAAAGGGGAACAGTGTTTGAACGTAGGTTTTAACTCCTCTGTATTTTTTTTTTTTATTGGCGTTTGGGTTGTTCGGAAAGTAATTTCGTTTTTTCCCGACAGAGGATTGAATTGTATTTTTTTGCCCCCACTTCACACTTAAGCCACATAATCATTATATGTTTTGAGAGCTGATATAGCAAGGCTTGTGTGTGAAAAAGTGCAATTGATTCTACGCAGTAGTTTTTGGTTGGTGCCCTTTTAAATATGGAGAGCAATAAGCAGCATTTTCGTCATATTTTACTTTTTTACTATAGAAAAGGTAAAAATACTGTTCAAGCCAGAAAGAAATTAACCGATGTGTATGGAGAAGATGTGTTGACAGTACGCCAGTGCCAGAACTGGTTTGCAAAATTTTTTAGACGATAAAACCTTCACTTCAAATGAGGAGGTCAAAAACCACCTCGATCAGTTTTTTGCCAGCAAAGACCAAAAATTTTATGAGCGTGGAATCATGCTACTACCAGAAAGATGGACCAGAATGGCCAATATATAATTTAATAAAATATTTGTTCATTATACGAAAATTGTCTTTCATTTTCACAAAGAAAAACGAAATTACTTTCCGAACAACCCAATACCTTCACAGTTTCACAAAATTGCTACTTAAAATGTATCACATTTTCTTCGCAATGAGAATAATTGTAAAAGGATTTATTTGACGTATACAGAGTGGTAAAGAATGTTCGATATACTACTATTCTTATACTGATATCGCAATTATATTAGGTAAAGAATTATCTAGTTTCTTCGCTCAAGTGATCAGAAGTTCCAGTTAAGAGTATATTTCACTAGATACAGAAACAGAATTCTTAAAGACAAGCATAAAATCGTAAGATGGGTGTGGACTGCGAACTATACCTCTTCATGACTAATTCAATCAGGTCGGCAGTTGTTCATTAGATTGCGTATACGAGACTCTGCATCGATTGAAATTCACTCAAACGGGACGAGCGAACGTAAGCAGTTATCTGATTGATCTGGGAAAAAAATGCAAATGACAAACCCCGTTATATCGAGATTCAATTGTAAAGTATAATGTTTATCTGAGACAAAAATATCAATATCCTGTCGTATTTATTCTAATTGCACTTCAGAATGAAATAAAACGAGAAAATATGATCGAGTACAATAAAACAATCGCAAATTTTATATTCAAAATGATATTAGAGCAAAGATTGCACGGAATATTAATAAAAATTACTATATCCTAGAGTAGTAATCGTACATATTAAACCAATGATAAAATGAGTTTCACCCGAAACACTGCGGTACAATGGGGTGAACATAACTCTAAAGATAGCTCGAACAACCACAATCTTCATTCCGTGTAGTTAAGCTCGAGCTTAATCGAGGGGTGGTTTTATTGCAGTGATCCTGGTGCCCCTGGATGAATAGCTCCCTGGATGAACCGTTTCAGATCATCTGTTACAGCTATCTATTTCTGTTGGATCTTAACTATCTGTCTCTTATAGCATTTCATTACATCTGTATATACGGATAAACGTCAGCGATCGAACAATCTCGATACAATTACGTATTGCGTTTGCTATCTCATTGGAGATAGCTGAAGAACTGTATGTATACACTTTAATCATCTTCGCATTAGAAACTGAAACCTCAAACTATATGATTGCCACGTATTAAATGTGCATAACATGAATTCGTCAAAGCTTCAATTTTACGCATTCTGTTCAATTATTAACAATAAGCGCATATGTTCCTATTCGAAGACACCCTGTATAAGGTTGCCACGAATCTCGAGAAATCCCTGAGCTATCCGAAGTCATGCGGAGTGTTTTGGCGTTGGTCCAGTGGCGCATATTCTAAAAATTCCGTTGCATTCCTACCCCAGAGAAGAGGGAGAGAAAACGAACAAGCTGAGAATCGTAATTACGATCGTCCCTGTGACCCGTTTCGATGTAGACCAGGTGTACCAGCGTCTTCTAGGATTTTTAGCATCCCATTTCTTCTCATCGTATTGATGAATATGAAAGATATACTAGTATTGGTTGGCGTATATTTAGTAAATATTTAGTAATTTTAGCATTTTTCATGTGCAATCGGTGCAAAAATATCGTTCCACATTGTTCCAAATGTATAAAGATTTAAACCAATTAAGACAAATCCCTAGGGTGACTTTAGACGATGTCCAAGGAAAATACTAATGGAATTATTCTGGCAACGTTGTATTATATCGTATAATAATAAATTCAGTTGTGTACAACATAACACATATAGGAGAAGTTCATGGCAGGAATGTTCAACATTAGTTCAAAAGTTCTTCTGTAATTATGTTTAATTGCAGAACTATTGTGGTTTGTAGGTTATGGATTAGTTTACTTCGTGGCAGCAATTTTGTATGATTACTGATAATGACAGTAGTGAACGGGTCTTAAAGCCTCAGGAACCTATGTATGTTGGTTCCCCCGTTTTGTTTTCTCTAATACTAAAGATTTCCGACGTGAAATATAGACTAAAGATAGATCTGTCTACTAAAGATAGAAATTATTTTGAAATTGAAAATTGTTATACATATGTATAGTAAACTTAACGAATTGTTCAAGAATGTATTGACCCATTTTTACATTTCTCAATTAGCAAAATTATTTTAATCATTGAGAGTCCTAAAAGTATATATTTTTAAATCCTACTATTTTTAGCTTCAAGTAGTACTTCACGATAAATCTTCGTAGTGGCCTTCTTTGGCGCGTCGTCGATACCGTGTATCATTGATTTTCTCACGCGTTTCAAGAGTCTTCACTAACTTCTTGCAATAACATTATGATACTCTACTATTCTATATAAAATCCATATTATATACTAACGTACCAGACTCATATATTTCATGGTATGCTCGAATGAGAAAATGTTGCCACAGTGTTTACTTTATTATAATTTATTTTCCATTGCTGTAGAAATGTAAGAAGAAATACGGATTTAGTATTACTTCAGTTCGTTACTTTAATGTTGAGAAATGATTTTTATGAAATTTTTCAATTTTAAACAGAAATGTGAAAAGCGACACTTCTATTGAATCACACTATATTTCTTGTGTTGGCTAAAGACTGGTTGAAAGTGTTTGATCGTTTTCATTAAAGAAAAACAGAGTAACATAATATAACAATATGTTTATGCCTTCTTCTGTAATTATCCATGCATACTTCATGCTTGCAAACAATTTATTCGAATTAAGGGTATATAGAAAAAAGATTAGTTTATTCTACGATATTTCATTATGTGACTAATAATATAAACCAATCAATCGTATTCACCATTCTTAGACATTGCACATTTTGTAATATTTTGAGGCATCTAATTGGTCAGAATCAAATTCAATCGATCAACTTTAAGAAACATTCCCAGTTACTTCAGGTCTAATAATACCTCGATAAACCTATTTCAAAAGACCGATCATGCTTGTAAAACAGTTACATCATAGACCATATTCGTACCATTCAATTAACAAATCGATACAGCACAGGTGCGCTATCTGGCCTCATCGGTCACCCGAAACAACACCCTCCGTATTCAAATCTACCTCAATACAGAATATAGATAAGTGCAACAAGAAAGAATCGGTTCACGAAATGCCAAAACATTGTCGACTGTGCAAAACCTGTTTAATAAATAATTACCACGATGTAAAATGTATCCAAACAGTATCTAAAAACATCGCCGATTTCGATTTCGACCGAAGGAACACGCTCCGTCGGTAAAGGGGTGTAACAGGCGTTCACCCTCGGCGCGGCGTTTGAATTTCTCCCGGTCGAAGTCGGAAACGGTAGCATCACATTTAGATATCGTTGAACGATTGTTCCACAGCGTACCGTGAACGTGAGAGAGCTGCGGTTCAACTGGGGCCCGCGCGAATCGAGAGCGGCTCAAGTTCAATGATAATCGAGGTGGACTTGGCACGCGTCACCGCGACCGAATTCTACCTTCGTTGATCTTGGATCGATAGTGGCGACACTCGAACGGTATACACGACGTTCGACCATCATGTATACCTGCGCGGAGAAAAGGGATTTACTTCCGGGACAACGGCATTGTAACGTGATTACCACGTGGTGAATGAAGAACAGTAGGAATGTATTATTAAAGGGGAACGAAACAGATTGTTACTTAAAGGGAGAGACTGTGAACATTTTTTAATTGAAGAAGAACTTTTGGTAGAAATCAAACAAAAACAGATAAGAACAAGGAGCAGAGATAATAGACGCGGATTTAACAGTCGTATTCGCGGAGGGGGTGCAGTTTGAGGATCGTTGTGGTTATACAAGGCGAACACCAGGCGATAATCGGTGTCGCAGACGGTGTTCGATGAGAACCAAACAAGATTTGGTGCATACCCAGCGTACGTGAAAAGATCCTCGGGCACGAGGACGGGGCGCCGAAGAGATCGTCATCGACCACGACGATCACCACGACGACGATGCTGCGTTCGCCCGCACGCGTCGTTCTCCAGGATTCTTCCGCCTCGACGTCCTCGACCCTGTCGGCGCCACCGACGCCTGTCCATCATGGCGCTGCCAGCAGCTCGACTGTCTCTTCGCGTCTTTCCCTCCTCGACACCTGCCACAGGAAGATCAGGTTATTCGGCGAGCTTGTCGCGTGAGTCCCTCCGTCTAGTTCCATCTCGTCTATATAGATCTTTATGTATATATACATATACATATAAATATATATATTTTTCATATATACGTATATATATATATATTTATATTGTACATGCACACAGGTATACACATACACCTGTATTTATACGGGAATGCTTCGAAGAGAGCACTGGCTTGATTTTGTATAAGTATTAATGTTGCACTTCTGGATATTATTTCGTTTAGATTGTTCTTGGGGGTAGATCGAAGACGTTCGGTCAGTGTTTTTCAAACTGTGATACGAGGAATGTATTAATAAGATATGGGTGGCAGTTAATGAGGGTATTACATCTGAGAGCGATTAGTTGAATATTTTTTATCGAGTTGATTATTCTTATTTGTAACAGAGAATTAGACTATTTTGAAAAATCGAAGACAATCAAAAATTTTTTTATTATTATTACATTAATTATATTGTTTACCTCATCGCGTACTTAAATATTACAGCGTGTACCAAACATATAATTCGTTAGTATAACTACATATAATCCATCGTCTTTGGAACGCACTGGAATAGATGGTTTTAAATAAATCAATAAATGAGGCATTAAAACATGAATATCAATTATGAAATATTTTAACGATAGTACTTTTGAAAGAATCCATGAAGCATGGTGTCCTGAAATTTTTTAGAATGTCTTTTTTTTATTTACTAATTGGAACTTTGTTTTTGGTACTATTAAACTTATATCATTCGGTATTCTGAAATATAACGATGGAATTTCCTACGTACATTTAGAAACAACGATTTTCCATTTAACCTTTCACGAATTTAGTCGTTCTTAGACTATAAGTACAAAGTCATAGTACATATACATTCGAGGACGAAGTGTAAAGTTGCGGGAAGTGTCCCACTTTCGAAAACTAGGAGAAAAGAGTCGGAAAAGTGCCGTTTCCTAAATAACTGGACAAACTGGGTCATTGATAGATTTTTCAGGTGGCATTTACTAGAAAATTCCGTCGATGAGTACAGCATTAATGGAATTTTTCAGTGCACTCATATCTTAAATTTTGGATTATTACTATCGTTGCTGAATGATGATTAAAATCAAAGTAAAATTCCAACACGTTTCTGTTTTTAAAAAAATTATTACCAGTGCCATTTTAATTAACGAAATAAACATGTGGCCGATCGATATGAAACGTTTTCTATAAATTGACACAATTGCGCAGAGACATGCGACGATATAAATCTACGGAAAATATCTGGTCAGAACAAAATTTCTCACATGTCCGTTTTTAGATCACTGAATGAACAAAAGCTCTGGTCTATAAACAGGGTAAATATTTTGCAACTAACTTACCCTCGTCGAGAAAACTCGTGCGCTTATTTATCAGAATTTTATTTATCGATTGTTATTCGAGGCAATAACAGATTCGATCGGTATCGTTCCAAAGATAATGTTCAAATACAGTGAGATAAAATTTGTCGCTAAACTATCGTTCGATATCGTCGATTTTTAAACAAAAAGCTGTATTTTTTATCCAGAGACAAGCCAGTGTCCCTCGTTCGAAAACATCTTGCATATGCATTGTCTAAGGTTAAAGACGTTACAGATTAATATCTTAAGAATTGAGGAAAAAGATCATTTACACATCGCAAATTAATCACAAATTACCATCTGACATTCTTAATTATACAATTTAATAATTTACTTGTTAAAACCATATTCTTTTTACTCATATTCTTTTTAGTATTATCTTTGAGTTGAATAACAATACCAATCTGGAAGTGATTATGGTTCTAAAGATATTGGTCTGTCGCTTCTACCAGTTTTATACCTTGCATATTGGGTGAACAGGAAGCTATGATACAACCGGAAACCATAGAATTCCTCGACGACAATGACCGAACAATTTTTCTTTCATAAAAACCTCGTTTCTTTAGAATTAAATGAAAAGAATCGCAGAATTAAAAAACAAAGCTTCTTATGAAAAATAAAGTACTGTTGTCATCGATGGAATTACTCAACTTCCGGTTGCATTACCACTTTCTCTGCCCATCTTGTTACATTTTATTTCTGTGTATGGCCGGCTGAAAATCATTCATTACATTACTATACTTTTGCATGGCATAAATATTTATCTGATCACGCACCGAGGATCAAGAATTTTGCATTTTTTTTAGCTTTGCTGATCTAGGTTAGGTAACACTTCTCTTATTGCCCTTTTTAAATTGCGCGCCACAAGTCTAATTTCATCTGCATCTTGTATTAATGGACGTTCTGGAGCATCCCTTGATTATTCTAGTATAAAGAATCGAAATATAAATTGAACGTGGAGATAAGAGCAACCTATGATTTTGATAAATCGCTGGCAAAGAATTGATAGGGATAGGAGGATGAATCGTGCGCTAAATTGGATAACCCTTTTCTTGCTCATTGCTGAAATTGGATAAGTTAGGTGTGTCGCTTTCAAAGAGTTTGAGATGATGTATCATGTTAAAAAGGAGAATGAAAAATCGTAACGGAAAATATAATTGAAAGGATTTAAGAACATTTGTACAATTTTATTCAAACTACGGCTACTCTACTGCAATTTTTCGACCCGTTAAACGACCCGTTAAATTTTTATTTGTATCATTTAAATTTGGATAAATTTTATTCATATAATTTCGTAGATTTTATTGATTACTGCGGTACAAATGTTCATGCGAGTTTGCATTTCAAATGGAAACACGGCCAGTGTAGTTACCAGGTTAAGAAGAACTTCTAAACAGCATGTGAGAATTATGATACATCATTCTGCAATATAGAACGCGCCAGTTTTTCAAACTTGCATAGGCGTAGCACGCCAATTATGCCAGTAATCGTTTAAGAACGCGATGAACCGCAAAAAGGTTCTAGCAATGGCGATTAAGTCGAGACCAAGAATGTACAGGAAACGTTCTTCATGCAAGAAACGTTAAATACACGAACTATTCGTATAAGTAAAGCAACGGAGGATTGAACTAGATTTCTAGATTACTCTGCGTATTTCAGCGCACTCGCGGCCATCTTGTTCGTCAAGATTCGTATGATTGGCGAGGTTATAAAAATCGCAGACATATTTTTATTAAACGACACTCGGTTAACTGTTAAGATAGATTAGATGAAGTAGAATACAGGGATATGATAGTTATAAATTTTTCGTATTCGAGGCCTGTGGTATACTATTAATTGTTTGTTAATATTTCAGTCCAACACATTCTGCGTCACAAAATGATTGTTTTTTTTTTGCTAAATTATTTTTCAACCGTTCTTCGTGCAAGGTAAATGTATATAAGAGTATTAAATTACGAATTAAAAATTGGCCTCGAATGATAATCAGAGTCTGTAACTTGAATCGTAGTCTTTTGCGGCGACTGGATGTTTTGCGTTGAGTTCTTTTGCGACCCGTGGTCAAAACTGGCACTATCGAAATCATAGATTAGCGAACGGCAAATGATTCATGGAAATTCAGTTTGGAAAGGTGTGTTTGGCCAGTTTTCACCAAGCAAGCGCAGCTTCTTTCCACTGGCATGAGCTTTGTAATGTAGTGGATAGGAACCATACCTTGGCGACCGTAGACGCGGCTGAATTTTATGGCTCTCCGATTATATCTGCATGCGAATAGAACATTTTAGCGGTTAGCGGAGAGCTTGGTCATGCTGCCCTAAGTTAGACGTCGAAAACAGAGATAAAGTTGAACAAAACTTAGAATACTAATATTATACTTAGCCTTTTTGATTCGAAACCTCGTTATCGTTTTTTTCTCCTTGCTATGTTCTTTATCAGACTTGATAAATTTATCTTCAATTTATACTACGGTTGATAATGAAATGTGAATGGAAATACTCTCAACTTGGAAAGGTATTTCTGTTTAAACTTTATTATTTGTAGTAAAGGGAGACGGATAGTATAATAGAATACTTCATACTAACAAGTCTTCGAAAAATCGTGTTACTTTACAATTTTGCCAATAATCAATAATAAAAAGACATAAATCATCGGCCCTTTGGAAACATAGCTGGTCAATACAGTCCGCAGAACTAAATCTGACCATAAATATCAAAATCGAAAACGGTTAACTCGGAAAAATTAGAATTAGTTTTCGCACAGAAATGAATTACAATCAAATGTTATCAGTGGATCTTATTGAATGCAGTACGAAGTAAATGCAATATGTTGAATACAAATAATAAGATAAATAAGTGGAGAAAAATTAACACACGTGAAACCAAAAGGTCATTCAGTAAGCACAGTAAGGTTACAAAACTTAAATAGCTTAAATATATATGCTTCATTTCACTTAATGGCGTTCTAAACGAGTTCTGCGTTTCTCCCTATATTTATTAGATCAAAGTTCCTTCGCAAACAAGCGTCGGAGATGAAAAATTGTGTAACGAGGGAGTGAGGGAAACCCAATCAATTATTAACGTTCATCTGAAAAGAAGCTTTAGCTGTCCTACATAGAAAATAGGGAAGGGAAATGAGAACAGGGAAATGTCCAAGCAGCAGGAGTCCGTGATAGATTAAAAGCGAATTGAACACAGTAGCCTCGGAGATCGTTTGGACCAGTGCGAATCCGATAATTCGTTAATCTGATTAGCGAGCCGGTGCCAGTCGACTAAAGATGTAATGTTCTGTGCACAATTTGATTAGTGCAATCATTGTTTGTGAGGCACAATTACAGGGTGGAACGTAATTCACCGTGATGTCGACGGGCTGGTAAACATTTTGTTATTGTGCCCAGATGTATTCATAGAAACATTTTTTTAATTAGTTTGCCGGCTGTCCAATATTTCTTATCTGCATTTCAGTGTTGCCGCTATTATGCATTCGGTGTGAAAATAAGAGAGTCTATAATTAATTGGCAAATAACAAATTATGCGTCGTAGTCACGTTGATATAACAAATGTAATGAAACAACATAATGAAACAAATAGAAATTATTGATTGAATCATCTGAACAATATTTTCAATATTGTCAGCGGGTCCATTTGTTATCTTTGTTGCAAATGAAACATATAGAAGCGTTTGGAAAATTAGCTACACTTTGTAGAAATATAAATGGATTTATAAATTCACTTGTTTTTTCAAGAAGTGTAAAGAAGAAGTAGGGGCAATACTGTGGAGGGGGAAGCTAAATTGCGTAGTGGGGGAAGCAAGATAATGTCCTTGAATGATGAAGAGCTTTGAGTCTGACTGTAGAACTGCGAAATCCGTAGTTTTAATTATTTTTTTTTTTCTGCAACCCTCCACAGGAAGGTGTTGAATAAAAGGACAAAAAATAATGAATACAACAATACACAGTAACTTCTTCGTTTCGTCATTGTTACAGAGCTAGGTTAGCCGCGTGTTAAATTGAGCCTCAAAATCCGTACTCTTTCAAAGAATCTCATATTAACCGTAAATAAATAGTAACACGGTAATGATAAAAATCGCGTGTTCTAATTAAAGCGTGACGCCGTTTCTCTTTAAAGGGTAAGCACACCTACCACGGTACAGCGTTAATAAATAAAAGTCACAGCTTGCAATTAAAAGTACACCGTACAATTTCTCGCGCCCTTTTTAATGATTTACCCTTTGTACGCGTTAAAAATTAGTTTTTTCCGTTTTAACGAGAACTGTTAACGGGCAATTTAACATTTGAGCCGTTTATTATGAGTGTGGCGTAACTCCATTCTTTCCATGATTAACATATTTATTTTATCATACCACGATTTTGGCAAGTATACAGTGTAAAAGAAGGGTACTTATTCGCACATTGAATAGACTTGCCTCGCTGTTGTAATTAATAGATTATAAAAATTTGGTAAATAAAATACCCAGACAATAAATGCTTATGATCGACAACGTCAATGATAGTTTCGAAAGCCAAACTGTTGACGCACGAAATAATTTCGAAAACCGCCGGTGGTTAGTTTTAGGTTAGCTCACAGTTATAACATGGCCGCCATTTTGGTTGAACGCGTATTAGAGGGTTGCTGGAACGCGAGCATGGAAAAGGTGTATCAACTCTGTTACGTCGAAACTTAATTAACTTGTTCAGACCACATGTTATCGTTCGGTGGTTAAACTGGAATTTTATCATTTGGCAACGTTTCAAGGACGGTGGTTTTGTCGCATCAAAGGTCGATTCGTATCTAACCTTCCAGTTTGATATGTGAAAAATGCATTTAACATACACTGGAATTAATTGCAGTTTTTTGCAGACGCTCTTTGAATAAGTTGGTAATTGAAGATTAGATTTGAGTAATTTAAAAACGAAATTAAAATAGGTTAGATTACGTTTATTTAAATGATAATTTATTTTAAATTAAACAGACAGTTGTCGGCTATCGACAAGTTTTAATTTTTATTAAAGAAAACGTGTTCGTCATAGTTTTATAGATTAACTCGGAGAACAGGAATGTTCTGAGGAACAGGAATTATTAGCATTTGTGAATAATTTCCACGCGATACAATTGCATTTAGGGCCTAGGCCTAGTTTGCGAACCCAACTCAGTTCTGAATTTCTTAATACAATATTCGAATACGTGCGAAAATCGTACTACTTTTAATTAGTTCAAATTAATTAAACGCGCTTAAATTAGGTTTACAGTATCTTTGAATTACATTAGTCTAATCTTATAAATAAATTCACTTGCCCGTAGCTGATACTCAATTTCGCAAGTTTAAACTGTGCCAAACTAGTTAATTTGAATTGTGAACCTAACGTAACTCAAGTAAGTACAAATTGCATTCAATTTGGTGCAATTTCGTATTACTTGAATCCAGGTTAAGTTCTACCAACTCCAGACTAATTTACATTAAGTGCATCGTGTACCCAATTAGAAAATGCAATGCACTAACTGGAATGCTACCCGAAATCGATCAATTCCAAAATATTATCAACTCCACTACTACTTCCAAGTAAGTTCATTGGTCTAATTCACCGGCCGTGTGAGCTAGGTTAGGTTACGAGCCTTATCTTTCCCTCTGCACGGTGGAGCCGTGAAATTTCAGGGGTTTTCGGATGGAAACTTGCTAATTACGAGACACCCGAGCGGTTTCAGAAGACACGATGCACTTGCGGCCGCCTCTTTTCGTCGAGGGCACCGCAACATTTCGAAACAAGCCTGCTCGGCCCTCGCGATTGCCGGAAAAACGTATACGAGTACACTTTCCTGTACCTCACTGTCATATAGCTAGTGTACTTCTGAACGGCCCATGAAACGTTCATACACTGGCGGCCGCCATTATTTTTTGGAGGAATACTTCCTTAAACTGGTACTGCCGGTAAACGGTGGTAAATATTCGTTGAGCAGTTTCGTTACACGTGAGCAAATTGGACTTTAATTAAAGCAAATTAAATCTGAGGCGCGGATACAAGGGAATCAATAGCTAACTTTCAAACCCTGCTCAACGTTCTTACGTACATAAACGTACAACGAATTAACCAAAAGAAAAAACGAAAATAATTTGCTTGGAACATTTTAACTTTATCCGACAAAATTCCCTAGCATCCTCCATATTCTTGCAAATATTCCATCACCGCGTCTCACGTGCCACACCCTGCACCTACATACCTATTCCTACGTATATTCTTGTTGATCTTTCCCTACGTGATATGCTCGTTATACGCGTAACTAGGAAGGAGGGAATCGACGCGAGTGCGGCAGCCTTGTAGCAACGTATTGCCAGGAATATTAGCGATATCAGGCCAATGAGCTTGAATGTGTTCCAAAATTCGCGAACCCCTGAGCCTGGTGTATATTGGGGGATGGGTGTGAGGGGCCGGGGTGGTGATCGTTGGAGAAAATCGCGGCGCTAAGCGACCTCTGGAGCAAAGTGCATTTAGGGCAACGTAATATTGTCCTTCGTTCCGGGAATGAAATTGCTTTTTCGAGTTACAAGCTCGCGTGTAATTTGTTTTCCATCGCCGTGCCGCAATATGCCTATCCTATGCAACGAATCTATTGATTTTTGTCCGGGAGGGCCTGTCGTTTTTCGATTACTATTGTTATTATAACGGGGGACGCGTTGGCCGAATATCTGGTAAACGGCAGATTACCTAGAATAGAATCAGAAAGTTTTCACTAGTGGCTGAGGGGAATGAAAAATGGAAAATCGTAGAAATGATTGGTTCGATTTAAAGTACATTATTGTGATTGATGCTTACAAAATAAAATTGAAATTATAATTCAGATTTATTGGAGAAGATAACATTCTTGCGCCTTTTTATATACTATCCATATGCGATATAAAGCATATCGATGCATTAAGAAAATTTCATCCCATTTGGAATCGTAACCCACTTAAAAATTAATTTCCTCGAACAAAACGATTCACTGTGACTTCCTTTTGTATTAGGTTAATTGAATAGGAGAAAGTATTTGTTACATAGCTTATTTAATTGAAGCAAAAGAAAAGAACACAAAGCATTAATAAATTTCTGTTTATTTTCCATTTTAATCCTCGGTGTTGCCTTATTACATTTTAGAGTCAATTATGTTGTTGCCATAAGAGGGCCGTATATTTTTACGGTTCGGAAAGGTGAAACAATAAATCGGATGCATTAACGAAAGTAGATTTTTTTCAACGCTCGCCTGAATAATTCATTCAGAATCGAGGTTACAGAAATCAAAAGAGAGGGCTCGCGGAGTGGTTCTTGGCGAACTTCCGTATCGTCTTGCCCAGAGCACAATAAACGTTCAAAATATAATTATGCGTTCGAAATGCGCGTTAATGAAAAGCCATTCTTCCCTTGAGACCATGGTCCTGTTCTCTAATGCGCCTCGCCATTCTATCCCAAGCAACTAAAACTTGGAAATGATGTTGATTATCATACTTTTTTTTATATAATTAGTCTTCCATGAGCAGCACTGATAACTTTATTATCACATTTTCCATACGCAATTAATTTCTTTCGTGAGCTGCATTAGTGAAACATTTATGCTGATAAAATTAATTCGATATTTATTTTTCTATTAATAGCAATAAAATATTTAGACGTATTATATTTATTAATTTTCTGTGTTAATTTACGTCGTTTCAACGCATGTGTTTTATCGAATGAATATTGTTGTATGTATTCACTTCATTCCTTGTTTATTTATACATTTATTGTATTTACTTATATCTGCACAAAAACAAAACTAACATAATTTTTCAAAACATTAATAATATCGTAT
This sequence comes from Nomada lathburiana, assembly GCA_963667235.1. Taxonomy (NCBI): domain Eukaryota; kingdom Metazoa; phylum Arthropoda; class Insecta; order Hymenoptera; family Apidae; genus Nomada; species Nomada lathburiana. Next base: position 9,061,617 of record OY763897.1, on the reverse strand, counting down.
AGTCGTATATGCCAATTTATTTCAACAATCAATAATTCACTAAATCGCTTCTACTTTACTTTATTCGATAAAAGGAAAACATTTGCCTTCATTATCGTATCTATCCTTATTTTTCTTCTGGTCGTTTAGTCATGTGTTCCCTGAAGTTACTCCGAAACCGTGAGTTCTATAGAAATTCGTTAACCTCGGTTCTCTAGCGACAAGTATAAATCAGTCGTCTGATAACGAATCAATAGTTCATTCAGAATGCCTGCGTTGAATAACGTCACGTGTTTCCACGGTAATTAGTCGTCATTTCTGTTGAAATTCTGTTGATCAATGGAACGTAATTTCAGGCGAGTCACGTGTTACGCACCCTATAATCAAAGGTATCAAACGCCAAATAATACGGTGCGAACACGTGTGCGTTACAACCTACACACATCGGAACCCTTTTATTGATAGTTATTCAATCATTAATCATTTCGAAAAGCAATCGAACTCTTTACACGTTTTTAATTTTCCCTAATTTTACTCTCACATTCGACGACACCTTTAACGAATAATTTTGTTGAAAACCTGTCCAAAAATTTGGATTTCATATCTTTCATATCGTTCGTGTATTATAATTGCGAAAACTAACGATCTCGACGTGGAATTCAGGTGATTTAGAGGAGGTAAAAATTGTTGTCCCTTGAATTGAAATATTTTGTATATTGTTAGAGGGTCGTGCATGAAATATTATCTGTTCGTTAATTAAAGTATTTGCTACGGTAGGGTTTCTGATGTGAATGTCACAATGTCGTGCCACGAATTGCAAGCAGTGTAATCTGGTTTTAAGACCACGCTAATAGCGTGACGTGTATGACCGAGGCAAACATACTAGGTTATCGTTATTCAACAATATCATACTGCTCAAAGCTTAATATTTTTTTTCGCTCTTGTTTTCCAGTGAGATTACAGTAGAAAAAAAGGAAATAGACGTGGACTATATAAACTGCATTACTGAAACTGATATTTTTCACTGAAATTTTTATGTTAATAGATTCTCAACAGTTTCCATTCAATCGAGCTTTCTATTTATCAGGATTACGATAGTTAGTAATGAATAGTTTTCAATTAGGATTAACGTAATAAACATACACGTATGTACGCGTGTAGTACAAAATCCCGCGAAATAGAATGCCGTGCATTTAATATCAAAAACAAAATGATAACATAGTGCCACATATCAATATTCTAATCCGACCGTATCATGAAAAACAAAGGAGAAGAAGAAACTCATTCCAGAACGACTCAGGTTTCCGGAACAAACGCTCCAGAGTCAAGTGCACTGGTTTGTTGCAGCTTCTTTTTTCCATCGATTCCAACAGATAATGCTCGAAGTTTCGCAGCTTTGTCCCGCCGGTAATTAGCCGAATACGTGACTGCTCGTTTCAATCAGGAAGTTTCGCGGGTCGCTCTACAAATACAAACAGAACGTGACCTTCGACACAATAATTACCCTAGTGGCTGCGCCAGGTCTCGTTATTGAGGCAGGGCCAGGCTAACCCTGAGCCGAGATCAACGGAAGCAAGATGTGCCTGCGTTAAGCCTCGTTCCAAACCAAACACTCGTTTATATACAGGGTGTTCAATCCAATTCATGGTGGATTCGGTTACGTAATTCTTCTAAGTCATTTATCGACGGGGAATACACTGGGATTTTCAAATATCCCCGTTGAAATGCTTATATATCAGACTCTTTTTTTTACCCAGTACAGTGCAAATAAAGTGAAATAATGTTTCCATCGAAACTCGAAACCCTGAACCAATTAATCGCTGTGCTAATGGCTAACTTGCACTTTTACACGTTCGATGTGCATAGCGGATGATTCACCCGCAGTGAATTTGAAAAATGAAAGCTGGAACATTTAAACCAGTTCGATGGTTCGATTCGTTTCATTCGTTTTCAAACTGTAGGAGGGCGGTAATGGTGAACTGGCGAGTGTTGGGATTCAGTTGATAAGTTTAGTCCTTGTGGAAATATGTTGCAAAATATTGGCGAACGTGAGATAAACGTTGATGGTGGTGGATAAAAGTTTGCATTAAACGGCGGGAACAAATGGCAGCAACGATACAACTCGCACGACAGTAGAACTTGCCGTGGAAAGACCTTGATCGGTATTGAAATCGTTCGGGAATGAACGAACTTTATAGTTTGATTTTCTCCTACAGAAAATTAGACCTTTCATACAGAAGGCTGACACCTAGTTGAGTTCAGCTTTGCCCATAAAGTATTGAACCATCGATTCAAGTCGCACAAAGTAGAGCCGGTCTCCACTTTCTTCGCTGTTCAATCTGCGCGTTCGTTTGAAACGAAATGAATCGTTACACTATGTTCACTATGGACGAATTATTCGTGATCCGCATCGACATGGAACCTGGTAAGCGACAACGCTTCTTCGGACCCTGTTGCGAATTGTCAACACAGAATGTCTCGTCTGAAACAGGGTTAACGCTTGCGGTGAACTGCAATTGAGCACGATACACCTCCTCCAGAGACGACTCGTATTTCATGCGGACACACCGCTCCCACACGTCCACATAATTTCTATTAGCCTCGCAACCGTCTAACCCTGCTTTAACGCGTTTGTGTCTCGCGGTGGGGCGTTAATGCTGGCCGTGGTTCGCGGCCAAATTGCGGGAAAGCTACGTACAAATATGTTGTTGCGTATAAATTATGTATGCATCGTTGAATGAGTATAGCGTGCAGTTGTTATATAGGGCAGCAGGGTTTTGATCTAATGTGGTTAACCGAGGGAGAATTAAGCGAAAATACCTGTGCGCTGTTCTCTGTCATCAGTCGTTGGTATTTTTTTTAGTAGAAACAGAGATTTCTGTTGCAACAAGGGTAGAACAGAGTGCATAAGGAACGCCTGGTATTTGAATTACATTGCAAAATACGTCTTTTACTTTTGCATTACTTGAGCGTAATCGCTGTGCTTTATTAGACTTGGTCCTAGTTTTGATTCAGATATAATAAGACTAATACAAAAGTGATGGAACTTAATGGAACGTCATCCATAAATGTTTAGCGCTTCTTTGTTTTCTGTAGTTTTTATTGTTGTTGTTGGAGGGTGTTTTACAATTAGCACCAACGGCGATATTCTTGCGGAGTTTCCGACGATAAAAGGGACTTAATTGTTTCGGAACTGTTAACGTAATATCGCGTAGTATACAGGTGTTTTATCATAATGAGTTTGGTAATTACGAATTTAAATTGGTGAAGCACTTGCGCGTCATTTGCAATATTTTTCGGTGCGAATAACGTGCGTGAGTTACTGTGGAGCAGTTGTACTCTCCGTGGAATTATAACGCGTAACGTTTATGGTTATGTCGTAAAAGTAGATTTTGTGCCATTTCAATTACGGAGTTCTCGGCAGCGAATGAAACTCACACGGCTTGCAACGATATTGCTCTCGTATTTGCAAGTGAAATTAGTATGAATTTTGATCATACCGATCGCAGGTTAAATATCCACCATTCAAGTTTATTTCCTTGTACGTGTATATACGTTTGAAATCTGTGACTGTTGGCGGCCATCCTGCTCGTAATCATCGACAATTCAGCTCGCATTTTGACTAGCTCATATACTACTACTGCCTTTTTTTTTCACTATTTGCGTTCATTTCAGTTTATCTCCCGGCATTAATTCAATTCTGGTATATGGGAATACTAGATATCTAATCTAGTGTTTTATTAATGACAGTATTATTGCAGGATAAATTGTTGCGTTTTATGCAGCAATTTATCGCAGAATATTTTTACACTCGTGCGATTGGAATATTTTTTCTTTAAATTTGATACACTGCGAGTCGAGATATTGGCGGAACAACAAGTAATATTCGATGCATAGGAATACATTACTTCAGTTCTTTTACAAATTAAAGAAAGCTAATGAAAGTGAATGTATCATTCGCGTCTGAAATCCATTCTTCATTGCCCATAATAATACCGTAATAAAAATATATCATTGTCATAAAAAATATCTTAGATGACATTGAAAACATGACAAAAATGATCTTCAGAGGTTTACTGATCTGTGTCGAACAACTTTGTTCTCAGACATTTCTTTATATCTGCAAGACTAACGTGGATATCACGATTTACGTCATAACTGAAACACCCTGTATATTCAGTCAACGATTCGCCCAACTACAACACGAAATCAAAGTCAACTCGTCGACGTTGAAGAGCAACCGATAATACATAAATCTACTTTCGAGCAGAAACGAGCAGCAGTCGATAAACACGGCACAAAGAGTGCGATCTCTATACCAACGTGTGCGTGCCACAAAAACCTCTCGAAGTTTTTCTCGTACGGCTCGTCGATCGCTCGAAAACGATCCTCGAACATCGTTGCTTCCCCCTCGAGCGTTTCTCGCGCTCTAAATCCCCTCAGTTTCTCGATCGCTTCGCCGATAACGCGTACTCGAAACACAGATTGAAAGCCCGATTTGTAACGTGACGTTGAATTCGCGACTCCTTCCGTCCGCCATTTTGAATCATCTTATATTTCCTTTTCTATATCTAGCTGGGCTGGTGAAACGCGTTTCCACTGCCTTCTTTCGTCGCCAAGCGTCGGTACTTCTGGACAAAAGATTTTTTATCGTGATTCATGGTTATGTTCTTTGAGTATTTTTCGTCTGGTATAGCCGAGTATGAAAACGGAAGTGCGCACGAGTAGGGTTGGGAGGAAATTGGTGATTCTTGAGAAGGCATTTTATTGTTTAATTTTTCTATCGAGTTTCTGTGTCAGATGGACGGTTCAGTTTTATTTGTAGATTAAATTGCCCGATTATTGTTGATTGAAATTAATCTCTATGATAGTACTGCTTACGAGTTTTCTCGTACTTCTATACTAAATGCTTAACTACGTTTATGTCAAGATGGCGTCTGGCAGAGACTCGTCTGATACTACTTTCTGCTGGAAGCGATTGGGTTGTAATTTATTTACTGTGACTTTTATTTTTAGACGTTAACAACCAAAATGGAATAGTATAACAGCGGCTATAAGTGTATCTACACAGTATTAAAGACTTAAACACCTGAGTTACGTTTTAAAATTAAAATTAAAATTAAAAATCACTGGGAAGGGCAATTGCGGTTTAATTGCAATACTGTGGAAAGATTTCTTTGGAGGGAAATAACTAATATAACGAAATAACTTTTCAGTCTTGTTGCTGAGAACATTGAGAGTGCTTAATTTGGAGAAAAATAAATAGGGTACTATTATTGCACAGTTCTCTCCGATTATTTATGCGAAATACAAGCATTTGTAAGAATTATTCTCATGGACGAGATAATTTAATCCCATAATAAATTGTTAATATTTCTGCAACTCTTAAAAATAAATTTAGACACCCCCTATTATCGTATATAACGCTATAAAATGAAATAATATTTAACTGCGTCAAAACGAATCTAACAATAAATACTTTGCCTGTACATTTAAAATTGTCCACGTCAGAGTGTGCATCATTGAAATATTGATGGAACAAGAATAACGTATTCCCACCCTTTTAACCTACCATAAATCAAACCAATATCTTTCCTTCGCCATTTTTCACAATCGATAACACCACCTTCCATCCATTATTCATGCCAGAGCATAATTTTTAACCCGTATTCATACGTCCACGCGATAACATCAAACACAATTCGCACTTCTGTATTACCGACCGAAAACTGCATTCCCTCCGCCCGATGACACCTGACGTAATCTGAACTCAAATCTGCGCCACTTCAGAAACGACCTCTAACCGAAGCAATCTTAAAAACTTTCTCCCATCAAATATAAAGTACGCAACAAGTGAAACCCAATGCTTGCGTAAAATATTCCGACTCCCCCTGTGAATTGCAATTGCGTTACAAATATGGTTAAAGTTTAGACCGGTAAAGTTTACCAATTTGCAGCCTGAGTAACGTACTTACAGTTCACGCGGTACGCGACTATTTTACGCGCGAATTATTGGTGTCGTACACTATATTAACCGCCAATAAGTACCGCCAAAAAGTCGAGATAACTTTACATTTTGTACATGTCGGGTTTCAACACTTTGTGTACAACAATTTGCTTTATTGCTTCGATCAAGCAGTAGCAGGATCGTAGTACAATAAACGGGACAAACTGAAACTGAACTAGCGTTTCCGCGCTGTTTATAGAAAAGCCCGACGAAAGGAGAAGGATGCGGGAACCACAGAGGATCCGAAATTGTACCTCGAGGAGGCGGCCCTCGAAAGACAGCTGCCAGAGTTGGACCTGAGGATGCTGGTCGATCTACCGCCTGGTTTGGACTACAACGAGTGGCTGGCCTCTCACACCCTCGCACTATTCGATCATATTAACCTCGTTTACGGGACGATATCCGAGTTCTGTACGATGACTGGCTGCCCCGACATGACCGGTCCTGGCTTAAGGTACGTGTCGAATAAAAAATTAAATTGAAGGGAAAGAATATGATTGCCTCTGTAAAATCGTTAAGATTATTAAGTACGAAAATGTAGGTAGAGGGGAACGTACGATATTATTTTTATAATATTATTTACAGTATTATTTAACATCGCTTTTCAACTATGTTGTACTTGCAATAATGCAATAATTGCAATAATTGTAGTCCAATGGACGTTGAAGGACATTTTCTAGATCGGTGGTTGTCAACACGCGGATCACGATCACTAAGGGGGTCGCCGTGATTATTTCTAGTTAACGCTGTTTTATTTTAATATGGTTACATCACTATATTTTATTAATGATGTAACACTGTTCTTACCACAAATGAAAGAAAGGAAATGTAATAAACCTTGGATATTTGCAATATACTTTATCCGCCACCTTATAATGGAAATGCACAATTGTGGGTTTTTTTTCTCTGTAACTAGGAAGGCTGTATAGTATCAGTAATTTTACCAATCTTACTGTTGACAATGGAATCATTTTTTAAAGAATATAGTTCACACAAGGCATACAATAATGTCGTTTGGATAAATTTGCCGTAGATAGTAGTTACGCTACATCTAAAGCCAGAAGTAAGAGAAAGAGGGGACGTAGAAAAACGATTAGAAGCCGTTCACTGAGCAATTTTCTACTTGTCCTCGATCTTTTTCTTCCTTTGTGTCGGCCATTTCCTTTGCCCGATATCACAAGACAAATAATTCGCTTTCATGTCGTTTTCAGAACTTACCTGTGGTTCGATGAGAAAGGGAAGAAAACGAGAGTGGCAGCGCCACAATATATAGATTATGTTATGACTTTTACACAACGCACCGTTAGTGACGAAACTATATTTCCTACGAAATATGGTAAGTTGTGTATCTCACCTTGGCACAATTGCGATTATTGTTATTGGTGTCGCATAGTAATTAAATTCATTATTCACCATCGTTACATACGCCGTTCCTTGTATTTTTACCTTTTAATATATTTTTGCAAATTTCGAGAAACCTTCAATACAAAAGCTGTTGAAAGGAAGTGTCACTTTTCATAGAGAGAAAAATTCCTACTAAATATAAAGAAAAACATGTAATACATTTAGTTTCAATTAATTTGTCGCCAGGCACCACGTGCAGTACTCGAAGTTCGTGTACTTTAAAAACTCGAGTATAAGAATTTCATAGCCCTAATTTTGGAATAAAAATTGCTTAATTTGAAACGCATTGGCCTATCTAATTGCCTTTTAAAATCCCGCCATTCTGGTTATCTTAAATTTCAAACCACCTGCCGTAAACTTTAAAATACCGTTAAATATGAAAAATTCAGAAGACTAACAAATATTTCACAATTTAGTACTATATTTACAATCATCAACATACAATCAAAAGTTGATTACACTGTACTTGCCGCTGTACTAACGTTGTACAAGTAACCCACCAATATCTATATGCATACGTGCACACAGGTATACCCTTGAATATATTTGAATTCTTTTTTTTCCCCAATGTTTCAGCAAATGAATTTCCTAGCTCGTTCGAATCGATAGTGCGTAAGATCCTGCGGCTACTGTACCACGTGGTGGCACACATTTACCACTGCCACTTCAGAGAGGTAGCACTCTTGGGGTTGCACGCTCACCTCAATTGTGTATTTGCCCACCTCACGCTCCTTAATCAACGCTTCAACCTTATCGATCCCAAGGAAACGGAGATCTTAGGAGACCTAGAGGCTGCCCTCTTGGGTAAGCTTACCTTCCTGCGATCGATATTATTATGTAACACCCTGGAACGTCATACTCTCATAATAGTATTATACCACGGTTTGAGGTGAAACATTAACGATACGTCTTATGCGACCTACTAAAATCGTACGATATTACATAAAACGGCATGCCGATGACGCAGCAACCAGACGATAAGGGGTAAACGCTTGGCCTGACATGTTGATAATATTATCTAACTGATGGGGGGGCACTGCTTTGGTTTAGGAATTACATAAATGGAATTCAGCGTAGTGACCTTTTAACGGATTAATTGTTTGGGCAGTTTCGATAGAGTTGTTCGTCGATTGCAGTCTAAAAAATAATATTGATAGTTACAGATGGAGTAATTTGATATTCAGTTTTTTTATTTAATTGTACCACGTATATGTGAGTTATAATTATTCCTTTTCTTTTAATATTTTTAGATCAATGGAAATTTGTTTGTCGGATGGAATATAATAGTAATGATATTAGAGGGAAATTTTAATTGTTAGAAGTAGCTTAATCTCATCATCGAGAAGCGACCAGCCGGCTGCGCCCCCTGTGCTGCCAACTCTAGAATTCCTAAGACGAAATAAGTTCGTCCTGCTCGCAACAGATGCAAAATTTCTCATCGCATTAAAAATGCGCGTGCAATGATGCACTTCAAACAATTTTTAGATAAAGAGATAAAAAAGTATTTAACAAATGTATAGTGTACGGCCGCGGTCAACCAAATTGTTAATGGGTTAATGCATCGTACGATGTTATTCTACTTTTAGAAAGAAACGTTCGCCCTAATTGAACTACTAGATGCAATCTGAATAACAGTTGAAGCGCTAAAAGTGAAAAATATTAACTAACGAAATTGGAATTTCTTAAGCTCCACTTGTATCTGCCTAAATTCCATACATCAATGTATTTCCACTTCTTCGTCTCTGCACAATAGCAAACATTTTGTTACATCCACATCTGAGCAAAATTTGTCAATTTCCAATTGAAGTAAAATTGAAATTCTTTTCCTTCAAGTTCAAGCTATAATTTGAACTCCCATATTAAAAGAAGTAGTAAAAAAGAAAACGCCGACGGAAGCCGTCGATATAAAATATTAATAATAAATACACAAATTTCAAATTTTCACGCAGGTTTGAGCAAAAAATTAGCCACTTACATACTTTCCATGCGAAATATATATTTTACCCAGTCTTCCGGAGATATTTCGTAAAAGAAAAGAAACAAATCGTGATGGAAGTCTATTGAAAATAACTTTTTTTTTTACGTATTATTAGTAATAATTGTTGAATTACGATTTACTAACAAACGATCTGCAATTTCAGGTGACTCGACATCATCATCAGCGCCTTCATCACAGACCTTAGCCATCCAGGAGACTCCGACAACAACCACCTAGATCGCGATGCACAGCAAGCAAGAGGTTGCAGTTCCTGAGACTAGGTGACGATAGGCGTTTTGTCTTTCCTCCTTTTTTTCTTTCCACGTCCTTACTCTCTCCTATGTATGTATTTTTTCTTATTCTCTCTACTCTCTGTCTCTCTCTCTCTATCTCTTTCTCTTACGCGCTCTTTTTCTTTCCGTTCTATCTTTTTCTTTTTCTCTCCCTCTCTTACTCTTTCTGTTCTGTTTTTTTTCTTCTTTTAAATAGAACACGCGAACGACAGAGTTTAAGGATTAACGACTATATACGCAGGTGGAGCGGAAGCGCAATTCTGTAAAAACCAGTAGTACCTGTACATAGCGAAGTGTGAACAACTACATGATGTAATTAGGTTCCTCCGTTTGTTGTTTGTGAGATTGTACATAATTTATTAAACAGTAAGATATACGAAAGAGACGAAGGATGATTATTGATTATTATTGACAAAGTTAGTTGCTATAAGAAAATGATAATTTGTTCTGTAAAAAAAAAAAAAAGGAAAAAGAAGGCAAAAACAACAAAATGAATGAAACTGATAATAATATTGTAAAGTTAAAGTAATACCAAATATATACCTGGTGTTAAGGCATGTGTTCTATTCGTTGAAACTCGACGAACGGCTGCTACCGAGCTGTTTCCGAATCTTCTTCAAACTCACGTCATTGTATCCTGAACATTGCCTATCGATTCGATGATCATGAGTCATTTATTATGCAGAGAAAGTAAAAAACCGAAACGTGTGAAACTTGTAATATGTTCGAGAAGATATCATTCATTTGCACAAGTTGCACTTAACATTGTACTAAAATTTTAAACATTTTAATTATCTATGAAGCCCTTCAGTTTCTGTAAATTGTCTGTACCTTAGCGCAACACAGTTATGGGAAAGGAATTTCCTTGGAACTTCATGGGATATTTCAGACAATAATATCTAACGAAAACACCTATATTTCTTCAAGAATCGAATTTACTTCTCAAAGCGTTAAACTCACTTTTTCCCTAATTAATCGCAGTTCAGCATTACTTCGATTCGTCCACATTTTGAAAGTCAATACAGAGTCGATAAATCAGTAGATACATTCGAATGTCCCCTCGCTCGCATCTCGGACCCTTAAAAACCAGTAAACTACAGGTCCACGAAGAGTAATACATATTTATATAAGCGAACATAAGGCAGCTTCCGCAATGGTGCTACATTTGTACAAATGATTCTTAATACCTTATCCCCTCGACGATACAAAATTCCTTGGTTCATTCTTGACAATTCATTTGTTATCCATATGTTGTCAAGTGCAAGCGACCGATGGACTAGCGGCACCCTGTTTGACTTCAACGATCCTAATCGCCGCGCACACGTGAGCTATCTCTCGTAGAAACATCCCTATCGCCTCGGCGATAGGTTCGCAAAGATCCTTCAAAGACGTCGCTATATTGTACAATAGTATCAAAACAGGCTGTATGAGGGCATTGAACAGGATTGACAATAGTGGTTTTATAAAATAGTCCGCGAGCAGCTGTAGTATGCCCACTGTCAGCGGTCTGATTATGCTGTATAGTATAAATCGAACTAATTGTAGAATAAACGCCGTGACGAAAGCAGTGCCTATGTGAATGGTCCCAAATATCTCGGCCCAGAATCGCGTCGCTGCTTGATCGGTTTTCTCGGCACATTTTTCCGTAGCCAGTATCGGTGGTGAATCCGTCGTTCGATAATATCTGCGTAAAAGAGAAGAAAGAAAAAAAAGGAAATGATTTGAAGTCTTTTTATGTTAATCGGATCGTGTACGATTGTGAAACGAGAAAATTGAAGGAGAAAAAAGTGATCGAGCTTATTTGAGGATTTTTCTGTTGTAAATTATGTAATCGCGAACTACCTAGCTTTGTTCCTTCTTTTGTGATGTTTCTTCTTTAATATTTTTGATAGAAATATTTAAGTTTGTCATTATGGATTGAGAGCTTGTGGTGTTACTTTTTTTCTTTTTTTTTTGTTATAGAAAATAAAATTGTTGAAGGATTATGTAAGAGCGAAAATGCTTGCATAATAAAAGCTGTGAACGATGAAAAAAAAAAGAAGTATTCTATTGGAGTATGTATGTAGTTGTACCTACGCGGAGTTCCCATGATCGAAATAATATATATCTATTTTCTCGGCCACTTCCATCTTTCTTTCCTCGACTTTGGGCGTTTTTAATGGCTCTTGTGTAGCATGTCTCTTCTTTTTTGGTATACCTTCTGATATTTCGCAGCACATGAAAGGCTAAACGAAGTTATATTGTTGTTAACAGTTGTTAATACATTATATGTTCACTTTTTTTTAAAACGCTTATTAATCAAAGATGGAAAACAGAATACTATAATAATACTTAAATATTATACAAGTCTACCTCCGCGTAATCAGGATTTTTTTTCGGTTTCAATTTTACTTCGTACTTTTTATCTTTCCTATCTGTGTAACCTTTCTTTGGCCACTTCCATTTAAAGGGACACCAAAATGGCCGTGAACTAGAAGTACCTGAAGGTTTACATTTTAACCACATTAGTATAATTCGCGGTGAAAATAAATATTTGATATTACCTATTCATATTTATTAATATTTAATTTATATTAACAATTACATTAATATTAAATATTATTAATATCACATTTTTATAATCAGAATAATATAAACCGTGTAATTTAATGGACTGAAAAGTATATACAATATTTAACTGCAGAGCAAATGGACAGGATAAATAACTTAAGAGACTAAAATAATTACCATTTCTATACTTCAGAGGTAAAGTATAGGCCCTGCTAGAAAGCATAAGGTAGTCCATTTATAAATTATGTACACATTAATCAATTTCACGGAAGTATTTATATTACTTCTTGTGAGCATGACACAAACATGGCGTCGGAGATTGAGACCGCCGCATCGAACTTTGATCCATTGGTCCGTCTTTTTTATGCGCTTCCCCTAAGGTGGCAGAAATCGCATACTGTTCCGAAGATCCTCCATGATGCGTGGCTGATTGTATATCATAACATTTACAGTCTTTATCTGAGTGAATATATTATTTATACTTTCACCTGAATCGTTTGCGGCGTTATTCGAATTTACATTTTCACCTACAGTTAAATTGCTGAAAATTATTATCCTCCCTCTGTACAGAATCGATAACTGTTTCTTTGACGTTGACATTAGATGTATAGCTACTGTCCGACTGCAGCGATGTAAGGTTTGAGGCTTCTGTTGCGTCAGTGCATGAACAATCCTCCCCGGAAACCATTTTAAACGCATTTCTTTCAAACAAATCGAACGAAACTTGAAATTAAAGGAACAGGAACTAAAACAACATTAAACTGTCAAGTGACAGCAACAAAACTAATTGGCTGTATTCAGATGTTTGCCATTTCAGTATTGATATGTATATCCTGTCCTAGACTGACTGCAATATTTATGTATATCGATATACATACAGGCATTATGTATGATATATATTTATATAAACTTATATATTGATATTAATCAGTAATGTAGATTTTTGAAAGCGGGAAATTTTCTTCTCCCGAATCAAGAATTAAAATAGGGATACAAGCAGTGGAAGAATAATGAAAGTGAAATAAAATACTTATGCTTATTCTCTTTATTTTATTTTACAACACATAGTAATTTTGATTCGATTTCACGGTTAGTTACCAAAAAATGTTTACACCTGCGATACCTCTCAATTTAACTAGACTTTACTTGTTCCTGAAACGATGTTCAAAGTAATAGACAATTTATTTATGTACATTTCCTTCTATCAGAAGTAGAGTGATAATTAACCTAATATGATTTGATACAATAGCTGCGAACTCATCCACGCGATATAACGCTTGCGAATTTTTTTTATTTCTATTCAAATTCGTAACAAGTCGCAAAAATTTTTTTTTTCCACTATATTTATTCACTACACACGTTTCTATATCTGTCCTTCTTTCAACTCTTATTCTGTGCTTAATTCATCGTTTCATTTAATTCCCTTATACTCTTCGAAACATATAATTTACGTAGCATACAAATGAAATGTTTCATAATGTTAATTATACAAAACTTTCTCTGCGTTATATTTATCTAATCGTTATTTGCTTGCCTTTCAAAATGTTATAATACAGCATCAATTTACTTTTCTTTTTTCATTCGTTGATAACGTATTTATATTATTTATCTAAACAATGCTTTCGCATGTTACGGACTCGCACGCTTAGAAAAAGGAAAGAGACTAATTGCTACATACATCATATATAATCGAATGGGTCTCGTTCAACTGCAACGAGATTAACATAATGCGGATATCAAATTACTTTAATATCAATCAGACTAGAATGGAAATATATATGTATATATGTGTACGCAAATACTGGAACAACGTGTGCCACTCGTTCGAGTGACATTAGTATTATTGAACAGAAACCCTTTCACTCGACAAGTGGTAGTTAATAGTTTGTTACAAAGTAATTACATTTGACTTACATTTGTATTTATAATATTTATACACATGTTCCTTGTAATTATTCCGACATGGAGTATTTATGTTGCAATATCATTGTTTCGCGCGCTCGGATCTTATGAATTAACCCTATTAATGTATGTAAATACATTACAACGGTTTTGTACAAACGCCACTTTAACATTCTGCACAAGCAGTCAAAATTAACAACTTATTCTTTTTTCTAATTAACTTCGGACAAATGTACCGAATGTTAATTTTGCCCCGTACAATTCGCGTGCATCGATGGCTTTTCGTTCAAAGAAACTCGCAAAATCAATGAAAAGATTAAATGGAATTTATATACACAATGAAAAACGAATGAACTATACATTAAATGTAAGCAGTCGCGTTAAGATAAAATGCAATCGGAATATAACGTAATGATATACTGCGATTGATAAAATAGTATAACGGTTATCCCCGATTGTTATCTGAACAAATGATAATGCTTAACTCGGGCAAGACGAATGAAATATAACACGAAGTATAAATCCGTGTTTAAATACTAGTCAAAGTTTACTTCAATTTATGCAGACAAAAAGAAGTACTAGCACAGTATATTGGTCAGTCGATAAAACGTATATAACTATTGAAACAATTGCTCGTCCCTGTCTTTTTTATATGGATCTATTATTTATAATATCTTACGTACCTATATACATAAACAACAAAATGGATAACTACATAACTAATCAAAATGTATGTAACGACGATATGTTTGAATATTAAATTAATATAATTTAGTACTCTTTATCGTTATTACAAATGTTTCAATATTCTTATTATATATCTGGATATATAATAGCTGTATAATATATTTTTATTAATAAAACGATCCACGCAGAAAAGAAAAAAACGGGAAGAACAATTACGTCAATGCTTGTATACATTTCTACACTGAATCGATTAAGTATTGTGCCAATACTTTTGTCCAGCACTGTACGAGACGAATACGAGCTTAAAACTTAAAATACATTTTAATTTTTGATCGATCCTCGTAATGTCTCTTCATAGATTTGTGTAAGATAGTAATTAGACATTTAGGCACCTATTGGAAATGCAATGCTAAAGAACATGTACACCCTTTTAATTGGAGGATTATAATGCATATCGTATATAGTCTAGGGTGACCATTCCTCCCGTATTTTAGCTCTGCGTCCCGCATAGGTACGCGTCCCGGAATGAGCTACTTTTAAAACTAATCACGAATTATTTATTTCGTTCGAACTATTTATGCTTTAAATACAAATTTTTTATTGTATCTGTATTTGTTTCATTAAGTGTAATTTTTTAATTTTGTTTGTAAAATTACCCTTCCCCTTCTACCCGGCTCAAAGTCCCGGATTGCACCGCAGAAAAAATGATCACCCTAATATAGTCTCAATTCTCAATGAAACTTAATTCTAGTCTGTTAAGGATGCAATTAATCGTACAATTTTTAACTATCTATAGTAATTGCACGCAACACAACTTTCACAGTGTTTATGATATTTAAGAATGGTAATTATTAACGCTAGAAAGTGGAATTGACATAACACTTGCAACCTTAACAGCTAAGTCGAACTTTCTTTTCGACATATATCAGCAAATGTCGAGAACTCGAATTAAAAGGGGACAATTATCTTTAATCGCATACTAACATTAGAGAAGAAGGAAAAAATAATTCGCGATTACCCAGTGAATGCGCGATTATTTTTTTTTGGAATGTAAACCAATGTTCGACGATTATTTTCTATTTAATATCTATCGTCACACGTGTTATTTGTCGTACAAAAAAAATGACAGACTCCTTTCTTGTCCTTCTTCTGTCTTTTTTTGTTTGTTTTTCATTTTCTTGGATTTGTCTTCTGAATTACAACATACAATTAATGTGAGATAATTTGTTGGAAAATTGTACGATATCATTGAAGTACGACATCCATCAAAACAGAGACATTGTAAACAATTGTATATATACTACACTGTAAATTTGTATATATACTATACTGTATTTTATATTGCTATCGTTAAAACGTCCCACACGTAATGCAATAATGGATTAGATAGAACAGACAACGTTAATCAAATCTTACAGAGTTAGAGGGTAGAGATGTGTAAATATGTGTGGGTGTGGATATCTTTTGAATAGTACAAGCATGGCACTTAAAGTCAGGTAAACTTATTTATAAGTACAAAAGACGGATTAAATTAGCCAACAATATTATGCAATACAATTTTACTTGAAAATCATATTGCACAGCGTTTGATTATCCTTTGTCTAACCGATTCGTTCGTATTTCTTTCACATAAATATGCCACCCGTTCGTCACTAGTAAAATTATCTAGCAATTATTATTAATCATCGAAACCGACGTTCACCTTTACATATTCCCCCCTTCTCATTTTTTATTGTTATATTCAATATTAAGTTAGCAAAAACTGCGACGATACTGCTGCTCGCGATTCTTTTATCCTTTTTCTTTCTTTACGAATCCAGCAACGCTTAAAAAAGCTACGAAGTACAAGTAATAGTAATAAATAATATCGAGAAAAATACAATACACGATGATCTCATAGAGTTGACTGTCATGGCTTCTTTTTCTAAACATATTACAAGTCTCCGATAGGATTAAAATTGTAGTTCTTGTAAAATTGTAAATTATTTAGTAATCGAACTGGTTGCTCGACAAGGATGTACATACAGTGTTCAAGTAAACCAAGAAGAAAAAAAGAAAGAAAAACTTGCAATCGAATATTAACGTTTTCATGTTTAATTAATGATTACGTTACGATTACATGAATATTAATAGATATTTACAATGTGGTAGAAATTATTTCTTTTTTTCAATCTATTATACTAACGTTCCGTTTACATCGAATAAATCGCAGCGATGAATGTACAGGGAAACAGTAAAAAAAAAAAAAGAAAAGTCTGGCCTAGGTAATTAATTTCTTATAAAAAAATAGCGTCAAAGTACTTGTGCAACGTGTTCTCCTGTTTCGTACTCGTAAAAGTGGAATACACGAAGGTTTGGATATGCATACTTACGCCGTAGAACAGTCTTACATGGTAGAAGAGTGTGTTAAAACTTGTATACACAGACTGTAGGAAATTTACTTACAATATGCAATTTAAACCTGTATACGGAAAACCACTACTACCTTCCTTGAAAAGATCGCTCCAAGATTTAGGTAGGTAACTCTTTGGTAGCCCGGATGTATTATTCAGGCATAAATGATATGACACACCGCTAGCTTCTGATGGCTAAACAAAATTACATTACTCCTCCATGACAGTATAGTTCTCTGGCCCTCAAGGAAAATTCTAAATATATTGGAAGTTGTCTTTCGTAGCTAGTAGCGGCAACTTTTCGATGCTCTGTTTGTGATCAAAACTGTGCAACCAGTCCGAACTGGGCTTTGCTTTCACTCCACAGAAGCTTAAATTGCAAAAATCGGCCGCGTTCTGAAGAGCACCGCGATGGAACGGATTTCCTTGTTTGAAATGCGCGTAGCGTCCGGCGTTCATACGTTCGTTCGTCGTCATACCAAGGACCATAATCTAATAAGAAATAGAATAGAATTGTACATTAATAAAGTTCTAAATAAGTAAGCAATTTAGTGAAAGTGAAAAATATAATCAACGCATTTTAAACAGTGAAAATATGTTTAGTACAATTAGAAACAATGAAGAATGTAAGATTGGAAAGAAATTGAACGAACCTGATAACACTGGCAGGCTAATAGTGTGCCGACCCAAAAGAAATGTAGTGACGTGTTCGCTGTAACCCACATTACCCATGTATCGCACGTAGCTGCAGCAACTAGGTAATTATCAGCGGTGTGGCCGTTCGTTAAATTTGTCCAGCATTCAAATTGCCAATACTGTACACTAGCGGATAGAACAACGACACAAAGCCCTAACAATGATGCTAAAAATCCCAGGAAATACTTGTGGTTATGCGCACCTAGTTTGAAAAAAAGGAACAGTTCGTTAAAAATTAAAACGATAATAAAAATTCAAGCTCCTTGGAACTAGTACCAGTTATATGTGTGACTAATGGGAGGATGGCGTAAGTTTTAGTTTTCAACGACATACCGATGCAATTGTTCACCCAAGGGCAGTGATGATCGAACCGTGCAACGCATCGATCACACGTAGAACAATGTTTGGATCTTATTGGCCTTCTGACCAGGCAGCTGCTGCAAAACGATTGTGGCTCGAAACCACCGGACTCGGCTAACTCTATAATCGTCTGGAAATACAATAAATGTCCAAATACGTTCGATTTAAAGGAAACCTAATTATAGTATACAGGGTGTAAGGTTTTTCCGCACAAACGTCTACTTTCTTCTAACATTTTTTTCTCAGTTTCGTGCACAGAATACGCTGACAACGTTTGCCTACAAAAACCTCAGACCCCCTGTATATTGATCTTTACATTCAATTTGTCCTCATGTGTAGCAGTAATTACGCCTGGATCACCTCTCCAGGATTGTAAGAAACAAATCCACAACGGTACTGATCCACCTACTAGTAGTAACCATAAATACCATGCAGCATGTATGCCTAACCAAAATACCCATGTAACGTATATCCACATCTGTAACATATGGCAACAAGAAAAACAGTGATTATGCTTTGCAGACCAATGTGAATGTTGCGTATTAAATGAAAAATAATCTTCGAACAGAAGGAACGATGATTGTCAATCAAATTCAACAAACATAAGAACTGTTTGCATTCTTTGATAGTATCAATTTGAGAGTCGTTTTTTTTATTATATATTTCTTTGCGCGCGTTATCTAAAATGTTATGATAAGAGACCTCCTGCCTATCTCAGTTGTGTAAAAGTTGATAATGAGTATTAGTTCGATTAGTTGTCCACAAAGACGATTCCTAATATTACTTAATTCAATAACAGTTTATATTCGATAATCGTTAGCACATCGATAACAGTAACAATTCAATACATTTAAAAAAACTGTGCAAAGACTCACCTTTGTAGCCAAATAGATTGACATCGGTACAATATGAAACAATCGTTCGTCGAAGACAAAATGATTAGCTAAATACAGTGCTATATAAAGAGTGACGAAGGCACCTAATTTTAGTAGATAATCCAATCCACTTTGGAGAATCATCCCGATCATATAGAAAGCTATAAACGGCGTACTGACCATACAGTACCAGCGGATTCTCTGGAAAAGACGATAAAACATGTAAGAAAATAAAATTCTGTAGCATGCAATCGCGATTTTGTACCTTATCCCTACACCATGTTCTTGTCCTTCCTTGTTTCTCTTTAATTTCTTGGCTGATCTTATGTCCTAACCAGGCAGCACCAACGTGCCGACCCAACAATGTCATTGATGTTTCGTCCCGAACATTAGCTGCATCTAACGACGCGCCGTGATGGACTAACGTAGATATTGCTGTACTATTTTCAGCTATAATAGCCCAATGCAAAGCGGTGTTACCATGTAAATTATCCACGAGCGAATGAGACGCTCCTAATGTTAACAACAAGCGTGTCGGATCTAAACTGTAAAAGGGAAGACTTCAAAGTAATCAGTATGATGCATACCGAAATGAAAAATATTATAAAGAAATATGCTTGTCGTTCTTTCACATTTACCTATTAACTTTATAGGCACTCCACATGAGTGGCGTCATTGCACTTCTATCTGGCATATTAGGATTTACACCTTTCGCGACTAGATAAGCAACAATAGAGGTGTGACCGAATTGTGCCGCCAAATGAATACACGAGAATCCTTCTGAATCTCTGAGAGTTGGATCGGCTCCTGCCCTCATCAATATCACAACTGTAGATAAATGGCCCTGTCTGAAAATCAATTTTTGTTTGTACTCTATGCTTTGCAGTGGAGTAAATTTAAATTGAGCATGCAATTTTTTAATTAACCTTGTCGCCCAATGTAACGGCGTGGACACAAGTTCACCGCCGATTGCGTCAACAACAGCTCCCTTCCCAATTAAATACTTTACAACGTCTTTTCGATTGTTTATTGCGGCCCAATGCAATAGCGTTATAGCCTCCCCGTCTGACTGATTGACGTCGGCGCCGGCCTCTATTAATTCAGTTACACGACCTAGAGCTCCATACTGCGAAGAATAAATTCTTTGTATAAGAAATACAGTGAACGAATTGAGTAATTAACCGAATGACATTTCAAATCACCTGAGTTGCTCTAACAATATCAAACGAGCTACAGTCCTGCGCTGGAGGCATAGCAGGTTCTTGATGATGACTACTAGGGTCATCGGGCTCCCCGCTGGCCTCGCTCTGGCAGGCAGTTTGGATTTTTAACGCGTACATGTTGAATTTCTTAATCTCGACTAGAGACTCGGGTGATAGTGGTCATAGATACAAGAAAAGCTGTGTATCTAAAAGATGTACTTTTAAAATTGCTTTCTATTGTAAGACGTAACTGAAACAAGAACGATAACGAACTACAATTATTATATTTACTTACGTATTATCGATTTGATTAAGTTATATTATTAAACAAAAATTTTCGTTTTATACATTCTTGTTTATATTTTACTATTTTAGCATTATCCTAAAAAAAGAAATTTTACAATGATAGAATTAAAAACCCCGTTGTTGTAAATCGAAGATATAAAGGACGTTTTCAACTTTTATGCAAGTTCATGCGATGGTAAAACCCACCGGTGTTCGGTCGCGTGACATCCTATCGAATTACCAATACCAGGGCAGACCACTTTATAAATTAGAATATCTACGCTCGCGCTTCAATCTTTTAGCAAAATCGTGAGATCCAAAGAAAATTGTCGAAATTATTCTAACGCGTATGACGTTTATCGATCGATGATTAATAATCGTTCAAATTATCATCGACGATAATAATCAATCCGTCGTTTGTATTCAACGAGTATGCCGCGTTGTAAATACGATGTGTACTATGGAGCACATCGAGCATATTGACAATCGATTCGGTATTCGAGTCAGGTACTAATGATAAACGTCTCAGCGCACGACACTCTTTCATCCTTGGGAAATTTTCGTTCCACGTTATTACACGGGCAAAAACCCGTTCCCCTTTAATCCGTTACGCATGTCCAATTTTATTACAAGAACATATACACACCATCACGTTGGTCGCCTCAAAGAGAGAACAATATAGCCGCGAAACGTCAAGATAGAGAAATGATTCCACGATAAGGTATATCAAATATTCCGCAATCCGTGAAATTATCTTCCGATTGTAAATATACCTAGAAAAACTACTCGAACGGTTACCGTATCTATCTTACCTCCGAAGTAATGACAGCATAGATAATAGTTGTGCATAGTATGCGGCATGCTACCCCCTAAATCGTGGTAAGGGGTTAGATTGAAAGGACAAATAGTAGCGAACGGGGGTGGGGCGCCGGTACATCGCATAGAATCCAGACAAGGGTTGACCTTTTCTTCGGTTATAGAAAGAACACCCCTCCTACGACTCTGCTCGATTTTTTTCACCCCACGATTCGGGTCACCGCTGTTCTTATTTTTCCCCCTATTTTTTGCACAGTTTCATACCTGTAAACGTTTACCTTAACGATAAATTTCTTAAACACGCATCGCGTACCGCAACGATACACGATATTCCGTACGCGTCACATGCACATTATATTGTACTTTCTTCGAGTTTCGCGATGTGCTTCTTATTGACCAAACGCAACGGCTTCGCGAGCCGCCCGATCGGTATCCGATACTCATCGAACGAACGTAAAGTTATCAACGAGTCATCTGGCGGGGAAAGTAAAGTTATATCACAGACGAGGTATAAGATAGACCTAATATGTAATAGAAATTTGTGTTCGACGGTCTTGGGGTTATTTCGCCATTTTTTAATTTCCCCGTTACCATTCTCGTGTCGCATGCGACATTATCGATACAGAATATAACAAGATATCGGCGCTATTCAGACGATTAATATACAAAAACAAAAGGGATATCGAAGTTCTTTTACTTCATTTGAACAGTTTACAATTATATTTAATTGTAGTATAAGCAATATATTCAGCATCGCTACATTTTTTTCAAAAATTGAAAACGAATGTTGCTCAGCCTGTATTTCTAAAATAAACCTAGCGCGCAATCGCAAACACAGGTCCACTAGTTTAAACTCTGTTTCAAATATCAAGCTCCTATTGGCGAAACTGTAACCAATCACCGGTCGAAATCATTCTTCTGCATACCATTGTTACCAGTTTCTAGAATCGAGAAGCTAGTTCAATTATAGTTCATGGTGAATATACACCATGCGAAAACTTTCCCCTTCCATGTTCTACTTTCCCGCGGATTTTGTTACGATTCCGATGCGGCAGTGATGTGCTTTCATTGTATTGTATTTATGAATATAATCTTTTAATCACGAAGTTTTCGTATCTGTACATATTATTTTAACCGCAGTATTTGCATATATTTAATACATGCCGAGCGTTGCCATACGTGTCGCGAACATTGTTTCTAACAAATTGTCGCTAAGGTTATAGTAATGTACCATTGACAGATTCGCCATCGATCTAGCGAATCTCTTGTCAATCGATGTGATGTTGTAAGAAACGTTCTACATTTGGAATTATTTAGGTAAATGCAGGCACAGTCTGTTTTTTCGAGCACTGGTTTCTATTTCTCATTTATTTGTTTATATTTGCATTTGATATTTATTTTCATTTTAGAGACGTTTTCAGATGAAAATGATGAATATCAATGGGCAACATGATTCCCCTATCGAGTCAGATACTCCTTCAAAGAAAACGAAGATGAAACAAGGTATTCAATTTTTAATATCTGCAATATCGTCAATGTAATTGTCAGGAGCACAATATTATTGTTTATAATTGGATCCAACGTTTCAGCACGATTGCCTTTTCAAATGGGAAGTTCGGTAGATTCGCCGAATGCCAAGCTAAGCAAGAAAAGGAAATTAACGTCACCCGTAGTGGAAACCAGGAGTTCAAGGTCTGTTAAAATACAGAAGAAAAATTCCAATAATAAGGGTGTTAAACGTAGAAAGTCGTGTGACAGTGCCTCCGATACGACAAACAAGGACTACGATAGAGTAGAAATAATAGAGAGCACGGAAACAGAAAATGTGAAAGAGAATGCGTTGTCGAATCAAGTTGAATCCAAAGCTATGATTGAGACACCAAAACGAACTTCGGCGACGCAAAGAAAGTCGGAGAGGCTGGAGAAATCGAAGTCGAGTCCCTTAATAAAGTTCTTTCAGAAGACTGAAAAACCCGGGGAGGAGAATTCCAAGGAATTTTCACTGAGTTCTGTGGAGCAACCGAAGGATGAATCGGATATGGAGGACTCTGACACGAAAAGCGATACAAAGATACCAGAGTTGAAGGGTAATGTCAGTGACATGGCAGGGAATTCATCGTCGGTTTTAAACGATTCCCTGTGCCAATCCGATTCTGATGCCATGGCACTATCTTCTGATAATGAAGACAGGGACGAGGACAAGTCAACTTCTAATACAGATAAAAATGCGCATATTCTTAGGACTCCAAAATCTGATCCGTTAATGCCGAAGAAATTAACACCCAAGCAGCAGGAGAAGAAATTATTAAGTGCCAAGAAAAAGGATGAAAGACAAAGAATGAAAATGGCAAGTTGGACTGTTTGGAATCTAATCATTGTACATTATGTGTATATATATATTTTGGTTTTTTTAATATATTTTATTTGTGTCTCAGGAGAAAGAAAAGAAATTGGAGGAAGAGCGACAAAATCGGCGGAAAGAGAAGGAGGAGAAGCGTAAGGAAAAAGAGGGGAGGGAAAGAGCTGAGAAGGAGCAGAAAATGGTAGAAAAGAAGATGAAGGAACAAAAGAAACTAATGGAAATAGAGTGCGTGTATACTATGATTGATGCCCAATATGCTTTGTACTTGCTTGGTACCTTCAGTTTTGAATAAAACGAATTTATTTTGTAGACAAAAGCAGAAAGAGAAGCAAGCGAAGGAGGAGGAACGTCGAAAAAGGGAAGAAGCTAAAGAGGAAGAAAGGAAAAAGAAGGAGGAAGAAAAATTGGAAGCAGAACGCAAGAAACAAAAAGCGGCGTCGAATTTTACCAGTTTCTTTGTTGCCAAGAAGCAAGAGAAGTCTGTAGACGAAGAGAGCACGACTGAAGTAAAAAATTTCATGCCCTTCGAAATTAAAGGTGACATGAAGGTAGCTCCAGTCTGTAGAAGAACCTTAAACGAACAGGAGAAATCGTCATTGGACGAAAAATATAGCGAAGGGATCACACAGTTGTCGAACTTGTATATTAACGAGCTTAAAGAGAAAAGATACGTTCCACGTAAGTCGTTCCAAACTTGGCCATTCGAAGCGAAGGATGATGTAATTTTATTAGGTAAACAATTCTTCCCTAAAGATTAATTAAAAAAGAGATCAAGTAAAAAAAAAATTAATTATTAATTATCATTTAATTGCAGACGATGACAACGACGATAACTCGAACATGGTGAATGAAAGTATCGTTGTAGAAAAGCAACGGGCTAAACTGCTACAATTTTCTGAAAATCAGCGTCCACCTTATTGGGGTACCTGGAGGAAGCGTAGCAGCCATGTTAATCCTCGAAGACCGTTTTCCAGGGATACGGTAAGTCTTAAATTGAACTCTTCAATATATAGCAGAGGATGGTCTGCTTTCACTAAACTCTCATTCTGTTTTAATTTATTCTCTTGATTTTGAAAATTAAGGAGTAGGTCGCATGTATTTTTATACATGTGTTCCCTGTCCGCGAAAACAGCAATCGTGAAATGCTGAACTACAACGATATTATTTATTGAATTACCGGAAAAATTGCAAGGGGATACAGTAATGCGTATGCTTTGAAATTTCGATTATATATTCTGTTATATAGTACTCGGAAGTTCAATTCAGAAACTTTCAACTCGTATTTTAAAATCGTATACAATTTCTCACTTTTCTTTGTTTTTTTTTTGTGACAAAGTATTAGCACACCTCCACGAAAAATCGCGCTGCGTAACATTTAGAAATTGTACATGATTAATAACTCAATTCATCATACAATATCTTCACAGTACTTAACAGTATTTATTGTCATTTAGAGTTTCTCATTAAACCTATCTCAACAGTTAGTTGAACCATCTTAAAGGAAAGGCTACGAGAATAGCCTTCCCTGAATCTCTTTTATAATCATTATTTTAATCTCATGCATCATATCGATTATCGAAAGAGTGCTTCCTTGCCCTTCTTTGTATTCTGGACGCGTCAAGAACGAAACATTATTTTATCTTTATTTTTCATTAAGTACAATGCAAGGAAGTAACGAAGCTGCTGATTCGATAAATCTGGAAGAAAATTTCTTTCAATGTCTTCTTTCTCCGTAATCCCATTTTCGCCAATTGTTTTATACAAGCGTAATTGACTAAATTTCCGCCGGTAGAATGTTTATCTTTCCACCGCGAATTCCTCTCCCATTATGGAACAATGGATACGCGTTTTTTCGGTGAACCTTGCGATGCTTCGCCAGGTGATCGCTACGTGCAAATCTTTTCGTGCACATCTCGCAGGGATATGGCTTTACTCCTGAATGCGATCGCCGATGCCTGGCGAGCTCGTCGGATCGACTAAACCGCCATCCGCAACCGGACCAGGTGCACGCGAACGGTTTTTCACCTGTGTGACGTCTTAGATGAGCTTTCAAATGGGAAGCTTTTGCGTAGACCTGAAAAACAACGATGGAATTGTTGATTTTTAAGTCATCCTCAATCTAAGTATACGTTCTTTCAGAACTATTGAAGTGTGGCTATTTATTTTATATTTATTGTATATTATTTGGAGGATGTATTGGTTGGCTGGGATAGCTTTATAGGGCATGTTGTTTATTTAGGAAGTTGGGGAATTTATGTTTGGATTAATGTTGAAAAATGAGGGATAGTAATTCCTTTTTAATTTTTGTTCGCTTGTTTTTGCTTTGTATACATTTCAATGAATTGTATAAATGAAAGATACGGAGTAGATAAGGACAGAGATAGTTTTGCGCCACTTAATGTTAGAATATTCAATTAGCGCATTGAATGATTGTACCTTCGAGCATCCTTGATAAGTGCAAGGAAAACATCGATCTTCCGCCGCGTTCGCCAAATTGCGATGGGTGTAGTCGTGGGTTGCCAGTGCTGCGGCAGCTGCTGATGAAATCATATTTCCTTCTACTTGATTATTGTTGCAGTCTGAAATCCATAAGAAATTACATTTCTTAACACGACTTAAATCGTTTGCTCTTCTATAAACTTAGAAACTACGAAATATTAAATCTGTTATTATTAATATTTTAACAGATGTCGTGATTACTGATTAAATATGGAATAATATTTATTATTACAATTGATCGCAATTTTCTTTTCTTTTTTTTGCGATTAATAATATTTCATTCTGCATTTGGAAGACAGTGATGACTATTTTTACACTTGACCTATTTATTACTGCTTTAATCAAATTCATTTTCTGCGAAATTTCAAGTATAATTAATTTATTACCAAGTTTAATCAACATAGTGCCACCGTTTTTATTTTTAAAATAACCATTCTAATTAAGCGAATACAGTATGTTGTTTTTTTTATAAATTATAGATTTTTTCCCCATTGGCTTCCACTTTCAGAAATACGATTTTAACACCCTGCATTATTATTACTATATTGCATACCTACAATTATTGATCGTTTTTGCAATACTCGTGAGGGGGGTTACTTTAGTTAATGCCTCCACTAACCCCTAACAACCGTTATAAATTACAAAAAAGAAGATAAAAACACCCATACAATGTATATAAATTATTCAGATAAACAAAAATTACTGTATAGATTACAAAATTAAATATCTCATTATACCATAATTAATATAATTGCAACATTTTCACCACAAATTATATATTTATAATTGTCCAGTTAGTGGATGGGAAACCTTGAAATAGCTTTCATCTGAAAGGGGTGAACGCCAGAAAATAAACGGAGCAACGCTTGCTCTTTGCTCAACTTTCTAATCCAATTGCTCTTCGTTGAAATTCGCGATGGTTCGATTCCTCTTGTTTTCGATTCCTCGACACGATTTCAGTCTAAACGCTCTTGCTGTACGATAATCCCATGGCACTTGAAACTTACCTATTCCGCTCGTTTCCAAAGTATCATCGAGCGCTCTCAAATCGATCCCGAGCACCCATAATGGTTCCTCTTGTTGGAACGTTTGCTGCGGGTTCGGTAGGGGCAGGTGTAGAAAACCCTCGCAGCCAGCGGTGCACAGTGGCGTCCTTTCCGGAAGTCCTGAGTTCCAGCTTTTGTCTAAACACCATTCCAGCTCCGAGTCTAATTCGCTTAACTCGCTCAGACAGCCTGTGCCTAATGTGGAAATTTGATTTGCAATTTAGAAATATTTCCAAATTGGATTATGTACTTTTATATTTTATACAATTTACAATTCAGGTGTGGCGATATTTCATCCACATCGTGGACGTACATTAAATAATTGTATCGGTAATTAGACGAAACAGAAAGAACTGCTCATTATTTTCCAGTTGGATTTTACATTTATATAAAAGAATTATGTTTATATGCTTTTTCATGTTACGATGAATGAGAGATGAAATATTTTTTACCTTATACGAACTCCAAATCTAAAATATTGAAACCTATTCGTACATTTTTGTGATTATTAATTTAATTAAGAGAGCATTAATTAACGATTCCATTCAGCATAGTGTCTGACTCGAAATGCAAAGAGTGTAAAAATGCCATGATTTTCTTTTTGCCTGTCTTGTTGTAACACCTTCGACTACTCACCTGACCAGGATGTCGATGTGTTATCACTCCATTCGTTCCAAGATGTCTTTGTCGGACAAGTCAGATCCGTGTAACACTCGATTATATTATTGATATTGTCCGTGTGAGGTTCTACGATTTCGGAGTTATCGCTGCTGGGTGTCGTTCTGCAAGAAGACGCCTCGTAGTCGCAGGTGAAGGTGGTCGAGTTTGTGGAGAACAATTGTCTCTCGACACCTGTGTCCATGGTGAGGCCCAGGGCGGAGAATAATAATTCGTCCGTCATCTACGACGAAAATTATATTTGCAATAATTAATAAGAGTCATAATAATTGTTATTACAATATAATAGTAATTATTATTATATATAAGAAAGAATAATAAGATAATTATTATTATGATGAGGTGCATGTAAGAAAATTAACTTCGTCACTTGTACGATATTATATCCCAATGCTATATTCATATTATTGTTACCTTT
Organism: Nomada lathburiana; assembly: GCA_963667235.1. Classification (NCBI taxonomy): domain Eukaryota; kingdom Metazoa; phylum Arthropoda; class Insecta; order Hymenoptera; family Apidae; genus Nomada; species Nomada lathburiana. Next base: position 9,033,187 of record OY763897.1, on the reverse strand, counting down.
TAGTCACGACATTTTCAAAGACACGGTTTTCATAATAATTCACGTAAAACACATACGTAACGTTTACAATATATAAATGGAGAATCTGATTGTTAAATAACAGAAAGTTCGGATCTCTAAATTGGAATTATCGTACAGTAAACAGTTAATCTTATCAAATAATAATGGGAAAAATTAGAAACAATCGAGCAGACCAAACTTATTTCCTTTCAGAATATCGATACGGTAACGATAGATCGAACAAAAATTATAGAACTGCAAAGAACGTTCGAAATTGTTTATTGTTGCTTGCCTGGAATTAATCGTTGCCTGTAGATATCGTCAACACGTCATGCAACGCAAACGTTCTATATCTGTTGATTAACATTCAATTCTATTTTGAGTTATCGTCGCCAAAAGAAAGAGGGAAACGTAATGCAACAACTGAGTGACGGATCTCTTGTCTCTTCAAACGAATTTATGAAATCTTGCTCTATGCTCGTGTTCACTAAATCTTCATCGTATGTGCTCTTTTTGTTTTTGCTTTTGTATTTCTTATAATATTTTTATTTATTAGTGTATTGCGTGACGGAAACAATGAAAAGATAAGAAAAGTGGTGTAATGAGAAAGATCATGTGAAGTGCCATATGCCATGTTTAATTACAATTAGCAAAATACATTTTCATCATACAAATTTAAATGAGTACCTAACATTTTTGTGTTGTACATGTATTTAGTTATTTATTGAGGCACCAAATATTGAGTTATCCAAATTTCAAGTAAATCATGAGATTCACGAATACCTTATTCGTGTGGTTATTTATGCAACTTCCACCCGGAAGTGTCGAATTTGATTAGCAATTATTGCATCGTTGAAGTCTCAAATTTTGTATTACCAAAAAGCAATTAATATTGTAGAATGTTTTGAAGTATTCAAAACATTGTACTGTATCACGTCTCAATTCAAACCACCATTTTTTCATTTTTAAATAAATTCTGAGGACAAACGATTTCGTTTTACATACTGATTTAATATCAGAAAGAATGTCATGTGACAATTATTATGCAGCTGCCAATTTTTACTCACATCGAACATCGTGGCTTCTTCGATCATCTCGACAGTTGTCCAGTTAAAAAAATCAATTCTACTTAAACCAAACGAACTAAGTCCTTAATGTTTTATTAATCTTCCTCCTTTTTATTTACGCTTCACATGAAATTATTCCACCATTAGTCACTGTCTTGATTTCCTCCTCGCACTATCACTTCCGATTCCCACTGTTACAAGGTCCTCGATATCGTACATCCAACAAATCGCTATCTACTATCCTTCCTTCTCAATTTTTAACTCACTCTTCCAGTTCCTTCTTCGAAATTCTAACTACACTACATCGACACAATTCTCTCTATTACCAAGTCCAACTAAAAACCCCTATTACATCGACTAAAATAAATTAACAAAATTATCCAAAATCAATTCCTGGCGATTCCTCTCAATCGCGAAAAATCTTTTCCTCCATAAGAAACGAGAAAGACTCTCCCTAGCAAGACACTCGTATCCAAACCAACCCCACCTGAAATTATTAACAAAAAAACCCCGACAACAAACTAAGCAAAAACTGAACAATCGTCAGCCAAGATTTTCATCGGTACGAATTACTTTTTAACTCTAACTCAATCCCGTCCACTCCGACGAGCAAAATATTAAAGTATCGAGCGCGACAGGTCTTCCTCTTGTCACGGACTCTCGAGGACGCCACAGATTCACCCTCTCGATCGTTTCGCGGTCGAGGGACGCGTGGTGACTGCCTGCCGACCGATCTCGATCGACAGAAGACGCGTACTCGTGGTGTGCCTTGTCGCCACACGTTTAGAGATAATCGTGCCTGTGCCACCCGGTCCCGTCGCGATGCTTTTCCCCAGGGATCGGCCGGCTCCCAGAACACCGGCAGACGCACAAGCAGAGACGGCTTCCTATGGTTAATTGGCTAATTACATTACATTTGGCCGATTGCCTTGGCGTTTATTTACGACGCCAGCCACCCCCCGATAATCGGCCACGGGATTTTTGCGAGATCGGCGACACCGAGGGAGGACCGTCGGTGCCTTTCTTGGCGAATTCGTGTTTGGCGAATGGCGTGGACCACGTGGCCACTCTGATGGAACGTTCTGCGCCGACGATGATAACGTTGGCGTGGTTTTTGTGCCGGAGGTTGTATGGGCTTGCGAAGAAATTCGCGATTTCTGCCGTCCGATCTCTGCGTCTTTCTCCTTTTTGCAGGATAATTTAGTGAGGAATATTATGGGGCGATTTTTTTAATCGAGGGGCTGCGAGTTGAATTGGTAATACGTGATGCCCTTAGCTGGTGCATTTTTTCCGTGGGCCAGTGGTAATTTGATGGGGGATATTATTGGAATTGGCGGGCTGTTTGATCGTTGTTAGTCAGAATTTGTGGCGGGACATTAATATATTGGGAGTGCAATGGTTTTTTAGAAACGTGATGGACGAGTGCCGTGTAATAATTTCTATTTTGTGACAGTTACTGCTACTGGCGTTTGTATTGTAACGGAATGAAGGTTCTTTTTTGGATTTGCAATTAGACCGAGATGACTTTTGTCAGACGTTCAACTTTTATTTCCTAGACGTCTAGGTTTTTTGCTTGTCTGTCTCTTGATGTGACGAAAAGACATACGATACGATGATTATTTTTAGTCCAATGACGACTCCTTGGAGACATAATGAACGGATTGGACGTTGCATTTATATGTATATATTTTGCTATCAATTCTACTTCTTATAATGGAGATTTGAAAGTTTGAAATTTGATGGAGAATAGAAAGTGAAATGCAATTTTTATTATTCTTATTGAGTACGTAATAGTTGGATACCATTTCTGGCGTTACAAACATGAGGACAAAAATACAGAAATCTGTTACACAATTATATTCTTTTACTCAAATTATTTAATTATATCGTAATCTACATTATTTCACGCTGCTCGTGAACCAGCTGTGCTAATCACCAGCTAAATAATCATATGGTCGGTATTGTTGATTAAAGAAAGTGACAACCGTTATTATACCTTACAACATATGATTCTTCTCAAAGACAAAATTCATTCAAACAAAATAGTGAGAGATACACTCAAGCAACAACCCTTGTAATCCTTGCAAAAAATAAATCAAAAGGACAAAGATTCTCTCTTGTGCCTTCCTTCAAATAAATATACATATAATAACATAACATCCCAAACAAAATTTTTACCCCAAACCTAATTTACATTATAAACACCGAATTAACTGCCACGATCCTGTACAAATAATTCAATAAAAAGGCAATCACAGTTCGTAGTATATTTCCAAAGAATGTATCAATGAAGCAAGTTATTATAATTGCTTTGACCTAGAGCGACAAAAAGGAGCTTCAGGAGATAAAATGGTTAGAAGTCACTGGCACTACCGACTGAATCGCTTTGTAGTATACGTTTATCCGTGTCGAGGGAGGCTGACCTTAGATACAAATGTACATATTTTGCATTCAATTCAAGCGTCAAGAATTCTTGTGCAACCGAGGGAAGTGCAACGTCTTGACCTTACGTTTCCTTAATATCTTCGAGTAATCTTCACTCGCCTTTTTCTTGGTCTGTCAGTAGAGATTCTTGAGAAACGGTGAATCTTGTCGGTCAACCAGTCTTGTTTCTGTTTCGTTTTGGTGTGTTACTTAGTTCTTTCTTTTAATGTCCTAATGTGTGCTTTCCTTTGTTATTTATTAATTAAAAATAATCTTCACTCGCTTTTGTCGTTTATCTGAATTGCTTACCTCTAGTATGGAATTTGAAAATTTATTATTGAACAGAGTAAAAGGACCAAAGCTAACGCTTATACAATATTGTTTGCAAAGAGTAAATCATATAATCGCATTTAAATGTATTAGCATTGTTAAATACGAGAGGGTTAGATTATTTATATTTTCCCGTCTTTCCTATTTTTCTCCATACAAGGAAGAAGCAATTTTTCTACTCGTAACAAAGCGTGGCCAAAGTTTAACCACCCCCTTCAGAAAGGGTTAAAGATATTTGTGGAGGTTCAATTACTCAAATCTTCTTTGCCTCTCTCATTTTTCTTCGCAGAGCTTATCGTTAAAAAGCTGACAGTAACAATCTTTTTACTCGTAATAAATTGGGACCTAACCACCCTATATATATATAACCACCCCCCTTAGAAAGGGTTGAAAGTCGCAATTGTTCTCTTCGTATTTAAAATACAGTACTGTGACTGTGTTCCATTCTTTCCCAATATAATAAACAGTAAAATAATTTTTTCCCCGTACCCTTAGGAAATCCCCCCCCCCCCCAAAAAAAATTTCCTCAAAACTCCACGTATATCAGTCAAATATCAGCTGTGTATCGTGTTTCTTGCGTGCACAACGAGCCATGGCGCTAATGGATATCGCTGCGTTTCAACACGTTACCAAAAACAGACCACCGTCAGTTGACATCGATCTATCGATGTTCCTTATCGAATTCACGACAAGAGAGCGGTATCTTTACCTTTACGCAAATGTGACGCGTTTGGAAACGATCCAGGAAATCGTCAGATATTCCTGAACTGCTATTCATTACGTATTTTAATTCACTCGATAAGCTATTATTATTCATATTATTTCCACGAATAATTTAATGCAGCAGAAAGTTGGAATTTCGAAGAATGGTCTAATGGGACGTCAAATTTTGAAAAATATGGCAGCCCTTCGAATTTTTTCACTGTTCCATTGTTTCTCTTCGTTTCATTCACTGTTGCAATGATTTTTTAACGTTCACAAATTTTGTGTGTGTGTTTATGTTGTTTATTGCTGACTAGTCGAGCAGGGGGAGCTTAGATTTTCAATTTTGAAGGGTTCAGTTTCTTGAAAATAGATTTATAGGATTATATTATGGTATTTAAAAATTGGGTATCGTTAAATACACAATTATGTGAAAATTTGTAAATGAATTACAAAAATATAACAGTGTCTCTTTGCTTTTTCATTGAATATTTGTCGATTATTTCACTGTACTTAAAAAAAGAGAAACCAACTTGCGATCCATTTTCATCAAGTATTTCAAAGTATGTTTTACTTTTATACTCGACTATACCTTTACAATTATACTCAAACGTCTACTACAAAGCTATCGAACATTAAATTAACAAATATTACACGAACGTATTCATTGGATACTCTAATAATTTATTGACCAACTGCATCTGCATTTCATCCGCAAGTCGAATCCCATCTAGTTGCGTGCGCTTTTAACAACGCTAATGCTAGTTTCCATGGAGCGACGATGGCGCGACGGTTTTTATCTAATGACGCATTCGAGGAGCCACGTCGCGTTGCGGCCGATTAAACGTTCCCGATTGTTTTAATTGAAATGTCGAAAAATTCGACTTCACGCCGTGGAATACAATCGCTGCTACATGTATATCTACCCTCCGCAGTGATTTATTAATTGCGCTGTTGGTTGCGTCACCGGGTGGCGATTAAAAAGAAGCCTCGCGATTCAATTCGATCGTGAAGAACCACGAGCTGAACAATGATATCTCGATCGTTCCTCGTGCCATTTACCATCCTTCAACATGCAGTAATTTTTCAAATTACAAATTGAGTCGAATCTGTTTTTTTGCGTTCTCTTTTTAGAGCGATAGGTTGAACGTTTCATTTTACGTTTGAGTTGTCCAAGGGGGTGTTTTACTAACGAAGAGTTCGTTTTCGTGTGTTTTGTCTGTTTTAGAAGTTACTGTAACAGTTGGTTTGGAAATTAAGTTTCTAAATTGTCCCCTTAAATAAAATAAATTAGTTTCTTTAGCTCACGCGTCGAGAAGGTTCCAATCATATTTTTAATCTCACAACTGTTTGCTTACTTTTACAGCTTATGTGCCCTCTTGTAATAGTTCAATTTACTCCATTGGATCTTTTTAACATTATAATTGGAATATATTGAATTCCCTCCAGTAGTATTTTTGCTCATTCATATCATTGATTTATTCTATTTAAGTATCTAAATCAAGCTTAGCTTGAACTCTTTTTCATATGTATTATATACGATCCGGTGGTAGTGAGTATTTAATTTCTTGGAATTACATTAATCTTGTCAATTCAGATATCGTGGTGTTGTTTTGTTCAAACGAAATGACGATAGGGAATAAAGTTCACTGTTTCGTTTTCATTCAGGCAAGTGTCTTCATTTTATTGCATTATTAGCAATGGTATCAGTTACTTCTTTTGTGACATATTTTATCTTAATTCGTCAATATTCAACAAAGTTTAACCTGTACCATTACACTGGTCGTACTTTGTCTCGGTTCAGATTTCTCTTCAATCTAGTTCCAACTGTAATTGCAATATTAAACTTCGCGAAATCACCAAGGGTTGACTGAAGAGTCGTTCAATTGAACGTCGAACGAATTATTGTAAACTTACGCCAACTTATATGAAGCACAAAGAACGGTCTGAAAAATATCATAAAAAATATCCCAATTAAGCGTCAAACGAATTATCCAGAAGTCGAACTCAAAACAACATAAATTGCACCTGCGATATTATACCTCTGTGAGAACACAAACTTGCTGCTGCGAGTATCACAGTTCGACGTCATTCGATTTACCCCAAAAAATGAACTGGAACCAACTTGAATTTCTGCCGAGAAATCAAACCTGAGGAAATCAGAAACTGGTCGCAAAAATCGCACGATGGAACGTCGAAGGAATGATCGATTTCCAGCAAGAAAAGTGACACGACGTGTAATGGTTTCGTTGAAGAAAGAGTCGAACCACGGTAACAGGGCCCAATATTTGGAAATACATCAATCAATCAAATCGACATTCAGGGATTTAATCTCCGGTGTGCAACGAGGAGCACCGACCATAATCTTAATGGGGCATAAAACAGCCATTACAGATGGCCCGACGGGTGACAACACGCTGTAAATAATGCACCGCCACGTTCGCCAGGCACCGTTTCAATGTTACGCATTGCGTTCAACTGATAACTGCATTTCCTCTCACAGAAACCGACCAGTTCTTTTCCAGACGATGCCACGATTTTCCAGACGCATACAATTTCGACGGATAATTTTCTTCCTCTTCATTCGGTGTTTATTTAGTGGGGATAATTCGATCGACGTACGCGAAAGAAAAGGGCTCGATTGGAATTTGAATAATTTTGTCGGTGGCTACAAAGATATTTGTGCAAGTACAGTTATATTTGGAAGCGGAAGGGTTTGTGTGGAATTTGAGCAACTTTTTTTAGTGGGCACAAAGAGTTATGGTGAAATTGTTACTGCCTTTGTGAGATTTATTTGTCTAACGCAAAATTGACTCACGTGAGGCAATGTGGGAATACTACAATGAGAGTATCGCGAACGTAGAACACGTGGGTGTTTAATCAGTTACTAAATGATGCAGGCAGATATAGTGTCTAAGCAAGACATACGTTTAGGTGAATATTTAATTATAGGTACATGTGTACATTTTGAGTTAAGTTGTTTAATAATTTCGTTGGAAGCGATGGTAGCATACAATATTTTTTTACGCAATACCTTAATTCACATTGTGCTATCACAAGTATACAAAAACTAAGCGTTCACTCCAAAAAGAATTCACAAAGAATCATGTTGATTATTCAGTTTGCAACGAACTTAACATTTGCAACGTAACACCTTGATCTCCCCAAGGCCTCCAATTAATAATAATAATAATAATCATCGACAGTGAATGATTTATCGCGAGTACGTCGACGGATTTATAGTACGAAACTAATTAATGTCGTGTTTAATGGTTTTACTGGTGCTTCGACAGTCTAGGTGCGTCTGTTTCAAGTTTCTCGACACCAGCCCTTCAGTAACGAACCTATGTATCTCGTGAAAGTGTGAAGACGACCAGCGCAGAGGTAGCTGGACATAATTTTTCGAGATACGTTTTATCGCCACTTAAACGGTACTTGACGATACTGAACACGATCGTTGGAAATAGGGTACGGGAGAACGGTGCTCGTGGTGTGCACGAAAAATTATCAAGCACTTTGTCAACTCTGACATTCGTGTTGTTTTCGGCCATTCCAGGTGTGCCTTGCATGGTTCGCTTGTATCATATATTACACTTGGAATTTGTAGTACAACTAAAAAACTACAGGTAGAATTGCAAATATATTCATTAGTGTCCAGGCTGTATTGCGCACTGAGGCCATTTTCACCATTTATCCACAAGACGAAACCTTATCGCAAGATACTTTATATTATAAATGCAAAAATGCGAATATATCGGTGGTCCACGAAACGCGAATGGAAATTTATAATATACGAGTATGTGATATTCGTGTCACTCGTAACACGGGGGGTTAAAAAAACAAGGTTTAAAAGAAGCAAGGGAAAGAACAACTTTTCCAGCAAATCACATTCGTGCTTTCGAATATAAAATTTGAGTAACTTCTATTTATAACATCATGCAGCGCATAGAGGGTGGAGTAATCGGCACACACTCACCTTTTCGTACGCTGCCGAAAGCTGCTCAACTGGTGGCTAACCCTTTCCTCCTCACCCTCCTCTATTTGTCTCTTCCCTTTTCTCTTCTTCGTCCTCCCACGCTGGTTTTCCGCGTCACGCCTCGAACAACGCCAGTTCGCCGATCATTCGCGATATTACGTTTCCCTTCGCTAATAAATTAATGTCAAAGGGAAGGTCCCGTAATTGATGCACGAGTGGGGATCAAATCGACGTTGATTTATCGATCAAGCTGGCCCGCGTCTCGTGCAACAAACAAGAAAACCAACGATTTATGGACTTTTCGAAACGATGCTGGATCGTCGGGGTCTTCTTCGGCACGCTTTGTCCTCCACGGCACAATTGATCGACGCGATTTAGTCCTTGGGAAGTGATGCGCTCGGTTAACTAACTCGCGATAAATTGGTACCACTGTCCTTAGTGGCTTCTGTGTTTTTCAAATGATTTTTACTATCGCCGATCTTAATGTATTTTTATTTGTCTCCTTTAATATTTTTCAATATTTGTTTTTTGTTGTTATAGCTGACTCTGAATTTTGTAGAATTTCCTGTTCTCCTTATCGGTCCTTATCGATTTTCAATTTCGGTTTGTTATTTAGAAATATCGCATTGAATTTCGTGCGAATTCTTTGAACAGAGAATTCCCTAACAATTTCTTGCAAATTGTGTGCAAATTAATTAATGTTATTTTCGCGAAAATCGCCGTTACTTGGTTTTTATTCGTTGCTGTATATTATTGAAACTCGTACTTCCCTTGTTATATTCTAATTTCGCAGGAATCTTTTAATATAGAAACTGATAGATCGAATAATTACAAGATTTTAGTTAAGGAGCTTCCTGATACAGAGATTATCAACTACCTGCCAATTTGTAATTTAAAAATACGAGCAGATAATCGTTTAAATATATAAGAAAAAATAGCTACAAATATAAGCTACCAAGTTGTATTCAATCAACAGATTACGCCCTATTCACTGTCATTTCATATCTCTGGCCCCTTCTTTCCATCTTGTTACAGAAAAATATCTGGATCTCGTGACTTTAAAACGAACTTCTCTCAATTCCGTGGCAAAATCACCAATAATGTAACTCACACAATTTCCAATTAATCCCCCCTCCATCCAATACTAAATTACATAATTTAAATGACTAAATTATACTGGTGTATCGTTGCAAATCATCACTCTACCAATACTTCCTCTCCCAAAAGCGACCAAAAACTAATACTCGAAAAATATCCACTCCTATTTCGAACTTCAATTTTCACTTTCGAAATACTAATTAATCTCCTCGATTTTCAACCACGCTGCTCCTTTCAATGATCAATTTTCAATGAAACTAATTGTTTATCAATTTCGAGACTCGCTGAAACGTATGCGTATATACTACTACTGTATAAATGTATAAAAATGATATGTATCTTCTTTTAATTGACCAATGATCGATGCGATAATTTTTGTTTAACAACGAATACGGGAAAAACGTGGACCGATTCCGCGGTAACGCTTCTGCATTTTGTGAACACCGACTCGCTGGCGAGTAGTATCGTTTTCAGACTAAAAGGGAATCGGCATGCAGAGAGAACAGCACGTGCGTTGAACGGCCAGCGATATCAGCCGTCAAGGAAGTCGCATTGATACCGACGTCCTGCTTAATCATGCCAGACTCCAGTGAAATCCAGTGGCCGCGATCGTAACTAAAATAAACGGAATGCAAAACGGACGATAATATTAGACTGTCCAATAAGTTCGTCCCGTTTTCATTCCACAACGGATTTAACCCTTTTGTTGCAATGTCGTTGGGCGCTGTAATACCGCCACTGTGCCGGGTAGATAACAGTACACGTACAGCACCCTTAGTGATGTATTTACATCGTATGTCTAAATTCGAAGAATAGATTGTGCAAGGCAGGAAGTACAATATTTATTTAATCAGATGCTTGTTCTTGAACATCTTCTTGAGTCACTCTTGAGTCACAAACAGTTTTTATAATATTTGGATTATGTACGATCCTCCTCTGTATAATGTAAGGTGAATTTATTGAGGCAATTGAAATGCATTGAAAGTGGGGTATTTCAGAATGTAATTTTATCCCAATCATATTTAATTATTCATTTATTTCATGTTTAATTTATATGAAAATCGTTGAGCGAGTATAACTAAAAATAAAATTGTTTCTTCACTTTTATCCAAATGACGTTTATTGATAGTTTAATCGCCGTGTCTCTGTAGTTGTACAGACTCAGGTCATAGAATTCAGTATGTTTCACTCCGATAATAGTATAGAATGATAAAACAGGCCAATAATTGTACGAAGACGTAGTTGAAGAGAATAAGAAGACGGGAAATAGCCAAGGGTAGTCGTTGCTGTGTATCGCGGGGGGTACTAATTCAGTAATAAACATTTAAGGGATGTTCAATTATTATAAAAGTATTGTGTACTATTTAAAAGGATCATCTGTGCAAACAGTAGTGGGAAAAATATTTGTTGCCTCAAGTAACAATTATAGCGGAGAATTTGATGATTAAATTTAAATTGGCTGCAAAATATTTTCCAGCCGTATTATTCTACCGCGAGTAATTTATTTATTATATCCCGTCACATATTGTGAATTCAAAATCACAACTGTAACTCATAAATAACAAATTTATTGTATTATTCAATAATAACAATAATAATAATAAAAAGTTATTTATAATCCTTTCACACGTGAAAGTAAACAGAGTTATTGCGTATAATGAATAAATTGATGAACCATGAGCTGCAAATAAACTTAAAGGAAAAATACACGGTTATTAACAGCCGTTAAGCAGTTGTTTTTATCAGTGGTAAGAAAAAACAAATGTGTTGATAAAAAAAGTGGTTTGAACCTTTAATCGTCTTTTAATGGATTACTTATAACGCCGTAACCGGTATCATGTTTCATGTTTCCATCACGGCTTATCTGTCATTAAAAAATATTAAACACTAAAATTACATATTTATTACGATTACGTGTCTCATGCTAAACCCCATTCTTGTTTTCTTTTTTTTTTAAGTACAAATAAAGTAGATATAACGCTGTTTTTTTTTTTTGCAGAAATGGTTTAATTATGAAGTGGATTCGGAGGAAGAATGGGAGGAAGAGGAACCGGGCGAATCTTTGCGTGGTTCAGATGACGAAAAGGATGAAGAAAATCCTGAAGATAATGAATATGATGTAGATAACGAGTTTATGGTTCCTCACGGGTAAGATAATAACGTGTTTCAAATATTTAAGTATATTTATATTTTTTAATATTATTTCTTTGTTCATTTCTATTTAATAATAATAATAATTGCAGGTACTTGTCGGATGAAGAGCTTCGAGCTGACGAAGAAGACAAGGAAGGCATGGTAAATATTCGAAAATAAAATGTTTCCTCTAGGAGGCAATTAATTAAGTAGGAACTTGTTATGTAGGAATTTATATATTGTTTTTCCATAGACTCCTGAAACGCAAAAGTACAAGTTGAAAGTATTGGGCGAACAATTTGAGTCTGAGCGTAATACAAAAACGTCGAGATTGAAGCCCAAAATAATTGGCTGCATTTGGAGGGGATCGGAAAACGAATTTGCATCGAATGGTAAGTATTTTAAAATAATTATAACGGCTACGCATTTATTATAAGCAAGAAGAATTATTAAAAACGAGAAAGATAAAATAATCCTAATTGTCCAGTACATAGTAATCGAGATTCGAACTTTTATATCCCTTCCACAACTAAACCGATCAATTATTTATTATTTCTGCACGAATTCTTTTGCGCTAACCCTTGTATTTGTTATCATACTACAATACATATTGCTTACTATAATAACCATCTGGAGCCCCATTCCATAAACCAAAAATTAACAAATAAATAAGTAAAAATCATGTTCATTTTCCAGTGCCTCGAAGAACCATCGATTTCCTATCACTCCGTGAAGCCTGGGTGCGTCAGATTCCAGTTGTACTACCAACCGTGTCTGAGAACGACGCCATGGCGACCAGCGAGTGTTGTACGCCCACGCGTTTACAAGCCTCGGCAAATTCCAAGAAGGCACGAGTACCAGAAGAGGCACTGCCAGACTTGATCCGACTGATTCACGGAAACGTCAATGGAAGGCGGTTCCTCGTGAAGGAGTTCATGATCTACTGGAGCAAGAAGGATGAAAAGGGCGAGAAGCGCATCTCCAAGGGCAGTCTGCTGCAAAAGATCCGCGAAATCGGATCGTGGCGACGTTGCCCGGAGGAGGGTGTGATGCACAAGAAGGCTTGCTGGTACATTCCCGAGGAAACCAGAAAGAAATTCATCGACGAGGAGCTTCCTCTGCCGAACAAATGGACGTACAATCTGACTCCAACGAAGAAGGTAGATTTTACAGAGGCCGCTGAAAAATTGGAGAGGGAAGACAAGGACAAGGAGAAAGAGAAGAAAAATGTGCCTCTGATCACTCAGTTCACTAAGAAAATCACTCAGGAAGAGATGAAGAAACAGTTGACTGTTAAGCCGGTTCAAACTACCCCGAAGAATACTAAAACTGGTTCAACGAAAGCGCCGAAGAGGGCGACGCTGATCTCCGTTGGCAGGGGAGAACAGTTCTCGAAGACGTCTAAGGAGAAGTTGCCGAAGGTTTCCGTTGGCACTGAGAAAACAGAAAATAAGCAGCCGAAGGATGATTCTGACGCCGATGTTATTACTTTGGACAGTGGCACGGAAGAGGAGGAAGTTAGTGATAAAATAGAACTGGAAGTTAAATCTGTCGAGAAAAAGGGAGCTGGCGTTAGACTTTCTAGCGTGAAATTTGAAGAGGAAGCGAAAGGCGAGGGGAACGAGTCTACAAATGTTGAGGGAACAAAGAATAATGCTAAAATGCAGTCTAATTGTGCGACGACAAATGATGTCTCTAGTAAGGATACCAACGGAACTGTAATCACGCCGATGGACATTGACGATTAAATTGTACAAAGGGGCTGTAGAGATTATATAGTTACGTTTCACGCACGAAGAATAATGAATGAAAATTTTGCACGAAAACACTAAAAAAAATTTTAAAAAATGTGATATATAAGTAAATATAAGGAAGAACTAGGAGAAAGTGGTAATATTTAGATTTGCCGTAGTAGAATTGGCACGATCGTAATATTTTCGTATGTTAGATTGTAATTTTGCTATTTAAACGGATCTATATGCAAGTTCTGTACAAAGTTTCGAATTGTTCCTTAGTTTTGTTAAAACGAATTTGATATTCGCCAGCTGCGTATACACATTACGACTGTTATTATTAGAGACTATCGCAAGTTTTCCCAAACTATTAACTGTTAATCGAAGGTGAATATGAAACCGTTGTTGAGGTCGTTGTATATTCCTCAGCGCTCTCCTTATCGTTTAAAAGTTTCTATAGGAAAGCAGACGTTCGTTAATTGTTACAGCTTTAGAGATATCTCTATATCGTATTATGCGAATTATCGTTTTTTCCCATACGAGCTACGCGTACTCTATGCTTGGAGTCTACATTTCTTCATTGCCTTGAACATGATATTTATTAGAGTTAAGTATCGTTATAAGGATGCCCATTGTAACAATTGTGCCACACCGTGTACGTTCCATTTAAGTCGTCGCCATGCTGCTGAAAACAGACATTCTAGCAGCGATCTAACATATTCTGTATGTAATATAATATTTTTACTAAGTGTATAACTTATATAAACGATATTTGACATATAGGAGCTGTTATAAGTATGAAATATGGTATCGAATGATAATGTTCCCTTTGTGATGGTCCCCCCCCCCCCGAGTTGTTTTGGAAAATATGGTCGGAGTTTTCGAGAATAATAAATTTGACAACGTTGTTTAAAAACGCGTCGTTGGTACACAATTGTATTTTTAAGCTATGTAATTGAAACATCAATTTTAATGGATTTTTATAAAAAATCAGGTTATTTTTAATTGCTCCGTGAAAATCGATACAGCCATTTCGATCACTATTAAAAATCTAATTCTGGTCCAGAGAAAGAAATGTGTATGTTTTTGAAACAGTGGGAAATTTTGGCTATTAGGATTTTTTACGCGTCTGTTACATTGGTTGTTTCTTTTGTATAAATTTAACAGCGTTATGGTTCTCGTTATGCATTTGAGGAAATGGTTGAACGTCTATTCGGTTATTGAAAATCGAAGTACTTTCAATAATTTAAAAAGAGAAATAAATAAGAGCCGGAAGCGCGCGAATTAATATGAACGATAAGAGAAATGACATAGATATATTTCGTGAAAGCTTTACAATATTAATTAGAGAATGATGTAATTAGAAACTTCAACGGAGATCGATGTTGAATTCACAATATAACTTATGTGATATATGTTTCCTTTCGCATGATTGAAAGAAGGATCGAGATTGGAATGCAGTATCGTTAGTTTGTAAAAAGGAAAAAAGGAAGCAAGCGTATAAGATTTATGGCTCGTTATTCTATTCTATTAGCAATGATACTTTTATAATGAAAATTAACGAATAAATCGGAAGATATCTATATCGATATATGTAACGAGTTTTTTTTTCTTTTCATTAATTAATCTAGATTCCTCCTGAAGGGGATATTTCCATTTTTCACATTCTATATAATGAAACATAAAGGATATCGTTAGTCTAAAACAAAGCGACACTGTTTTAGATTTAGCAAATTTTTATGAAATAAAAATTAACATGGAAGGCAACTATAAAATAAAGGGATTGTACAAATTACTAAACGAAGTTACATGGATAACAGCCAAAAATAAGTTTCGTAAGTTCTTCTGCCAGACAAGAAATAAAAGTTTCTCGAAAAACAACTCACATAAAGATCAAACCCTCGGAGATTTCAATCGAAACATACTTGAGCTATTTAAGTCTCGGCCCGACTAAAAAATAACTAAAGGTAAATCAATTGTATCGTATTAAACATAAGTAGTACAAAAACATTCCAAATTATTTGCCAAATTATTTACAAAAGTAACAGGCTCGGCTCACATAAGAAAATAAAAACCAAACAATAACTAGTAACTTTCGGTGATCTGATAATTTTCAAATTCAATTTCAACCCCTTCGATTGCTTTCTCTTCTAACCAGTCGCAACTTCGTGGCACAACTTCGGGCTCTTTTGCGCCCGACACAATAGAAATCGCCTGGAACCGTTAGACTCTTCATCTTTCACCTTTCGCCGAGCTGAACCACCCTCACAGGGGGTGGATGAGGCCGGGGGCGGGATATAATCTGCTCCAGTAATGCGAATTATCCAGAGGATTCCAGCGCTAAAAACTTTCGTGGCGTCTGGTAACGTTCGAGCACAGGTCAATGCATCGAGCTGACTTTGCGGAACGTGGAATTGCATTCCGTCGAAGCGTGCACCGGAGTTAAATAAAATAACTGCAGGGGGAACTTTTGCGCAGCATCCCATTATTGGCGGTCGACCGGAAGCGCGTGTCGTATTGGGACGGACCATTTGTGTGTATCGACTAACGGTCCATCGTTTCCTTTGTTTCCACCCCGTTGTTTTGAGGGTGGGGGTGGAGATGGGTTGCAGGAACTTTTCAGGGTTTTGCGAAAACATTTTTTAAACAAAACGAAACGTGATCAGCTTAGATTGTTCTGTTGTTAGAGGGTTTGATCGTATATTTGTTAGGCTGGTGCGACATGGTTTAATCATAGTCAATTGTTATATTGTTTTTTGAAAAGGTTTGTTTCCAGTTTTTCATACTTTCAGTTTTTCTCACTTTTAAATACTTTTGTTTTGCGGAGTTTAATCGAGCTGGCCAATGGGCGGCTGAATGATGTATACAGTTTCTTATTTATAATTTGTGATAGATTACTGCAGTAACGCAATTCTGATGTGAATTGTGTACTGATTTTTGAATTCGGTAATTAAATCGAACCTCGACTTTTCTATTAAGTTATTGTTATAATGTGAATTATGCTCTAATGAATGGGACTTATATGAAAGTCTAGTCGGCAATGGTAACAAAAAAATCATCGTTTAACCCGTTCCTCACAATTTACCTCGCTACATTTTTCAAAGCCAGCGGCGTCGAATAAAAGTTCGACATTTCAAATTGTACAATTTCTATTCACCAGCATATTTCGTCCGCTTCTTATCCTCCTACGGAATTAAGAAGAACAAAAAATGTATATAAAAAATGAAGAATCCTGTCATTCAATAGACAGGATAAAAAAGCTAGGGATTGTTATTTTCACTTGGAACCGGCAATGGGTTCACGAGATTTATTTTTAGAAACACGGTATTAGTTTTGATCGGACGCGTTTTTTTTTTAAATTGCGATTCCGTGCAACGCACTGCGAAACACGAATCGAAATTGAAAAGCAATCTCGCAGGCGAAGTGTTATTATTTGCGATTCAATCAATCGAATAGTGACGCGCGTAAACCGTATTTCATGGAAATATGATCCCAGAACTCTTGTAGCTCGCGCCAGCAATATTAACATTGTGTTTGCTCCACTGCGAAATAATTATGCTAAAACGTATCGGTAATTGAAAATATTACCTGCATCAGTTTACCTCAATAATTTAATCAACTTTAATATTCGTGTGAAGAAATGACACAAGTTGCAGCATAATTATTTGAGTTTCGTTAATTGTAAAAATTAGTATGCAATAATTAGGAATTATGCTTATGTAATTGTATTTTCAATATAATGAACACCAGTAATATTGTAGCATCAGTAATATTAGCTTGACAATCATAGATTTCAATTATAATTGCTAATTATTAATTCCGTTTAATTTAACCCGACACTGCCTCCCAGTAATACAAATAAAAAGTCGCAGACAAACGAAACAAAACCCGCCGACAGAACCAGCGACCGTCAGTTTTCTCTGCCTCCAATCTCCGGATGCCATGACGGAAAAGAAGCAACAAGAAACGGTCCAGCAGGAAGTTTTGCAGTCGGTAGTTCGAGATGTAGCTTCGGGCTCCTCGTCGGACGGCATATGGCCGGAATAAGGAAAGGCTCTGCCCGAAGATTACGGCAATTATCGAATCACGTTACGGGATCTGGCGCCACACGGTTCGAAAACGCAGAAATTAAGCTTCAACCCCAAGGGATGGGCATACTCGTTTGGAGATTGGAGAAAAAACGTCGACCATTCGCGAAACGTGGACGTTGATTTCGAGCTGCGAGTAAATCGCCATTTCTTTCGAATTGATTCTCGTTTTTTACTTTCTGGAGGATGGATTTGTACGATTTTTTGTTTCATGCTTTGGGGGGAGGAGGGGTTAACAAACCGTCTGACGAATTTATAAATAGGGCGTATTATTTTATTTCATAGTATGTACTGTATAGTTTGTAAAAGTAATTGCATATAGGCTATCGTTGCCTGTGGTACAAATCCAACGTACACAAGGAACAAACTTGAGCGTCCCGAAGAAACAAACCCGAAGAATAAAAATCGCCAATAAAAATAACACCCCCCCCCCCCCCGAACCGCCCCTCCAAAATCAAAGCACCCGAACCGCTCTTCGCCGATGTCTATCACCTCAACAAACTTTCTTCCCAAAACCTTCCACACCCTACCACCCAACCACCCTATCCAACACCTCCACTCTCGTCCCAAAAAAGAAAAACCTCCGTTCCACCTGTCCATCCAAAAAATCAATAATCCCTCCACAGTTTCCGGTCTCCAGCATCGTCTCACCTCCCCCTTAACAACTCCACTATCCACCACCACCGTCCGCGTACCCTCGCAAGAACTCCCCCCAAAAACATTCCGTTTCCAATTCCTCTTCTCATCTATCCGCTCCGAAGATGTCCTCTCCCTCGGCCAATCAGCGTTCGTCCGTTGGTCGTGGACCGGCTGGCCGTGTCTCCGGATATTAATGAGAGGACGGAGAGAGGCGCCGGTATCAGGGTCGTGGACTCTCCTCTCCTGTACAAGGTAGAAGGAGACAGAGAACGAAGGTCTACCACCTCTCCACCCCCGTCGTCTGGGACGAAGAAGAGGAAGCAAGAGAGGGAGGGTCTCCACCCTGGAGGACCATGGAGGGAGAGGACGTCGTTGGGTCACGAGGAAACCGTCAGGCCAACGAGGACGGAATTGCGTGGGTGGAAAGAGAGAAACGGAAGAGAGTGTGTGCGGCTGAGTGACGCTGGCTGCAGCGGCGGCAGCAGCAGGAGGTGGACCAAGAGGAAACGGAGCTCCGGAGGACCGGGTGAAGGTGGTGGAAAGGGGAGAGAGGCAAGCAATGGGGAGAGAGACGTGGCGAGAGAGAGAGCGAGATCTGGACTCCACGTAGGAGACGTTCAATACTGTAGCAACGACGCCGAGCCAACGCCATTGGCTACCATTTTCTCTGTGCACCTTCTAGGCATACACCTTGTACTCTCTATGCAGCTCCACGGAACTTTATTCCCGCTGCTGGCGATTGATCTCTCGCGTCCCTTCCCCCCCGGATGGTGCACGGCGTAGCGATGGGAATGATTTCAATCTATCGCGTGATTTTCGGGCGATTCGAATTTGTACAATCGAGGACATGACCGCGACTCGGGTTCCCCCCGTATTGCTGCAACTCTTTCGCTGCGGCAGCATGGGAAATGAATGCGTCGTCGATGTAGAAAATGGTACAGACTTTATTAACAGCTGTGCAAATACGTGCTTAAACGCTCTGCTTGATGAACAGAGGTTTAATTTTTACAAATAATTGAAATATGATTATACAAACTTTTGTTCATACTGTGGCTGAATTCTTAGTTACGATGTTGTACAGTGTACCCCGTTTAATAGGGACCGGACCAATTTGTCCCAGAAAAGCGAATTTCAGCAGCAGTATAGTTATATTGTAGTTTTTGTTTCCGTTCTTCGGGATCTGTCCCAAATGAACGGCGGCCCTGCTTAACCGAGATCCACTGTACAATATTATTTTGGGAAGCTATTTTTATTTTATTCAATGAATTATTTTTCAGATTCGGGCAAGCAACCGGTATTTATGTAAAAGCGACGGCTAGGTTGAATATCCATGGGTGAATTTCGCGATTTTTTCAATTGTTAATCACTGTTAAACGGCAGTAGCTGTTTAATACGGTCTTTAGTATGTTAACATTGGACGCCAAAGCTTTATTTTGCGACCAAGTTTATTAAAAAGTACAAGGTGGAAGCGGAGAAAAATGAATTGGACGCGTTTGACGATTTTATATAAATGTTTCCTCGTCTAAATAATTATTTAAATGGGAAGTCATTTATTATTTGACAGTTCAAATAACAAGCGGAAGTAATTATTTTTTACTGAAGCAAGTAAAAATGGGTTATTTAAAATAGCGACATCAATTATTATTTCCGTACATGTACAACCTAATTTATTTTGTCATTATTATCGACTAACTTAAAATATCGAAAATTAACCATACTAGTTCTACGATCGTTTCATTGTACAAAATGAAACCGGATAGGAGAAGCCCAAAAACTATTCACTATTTCTCTTCCACTTGAATGCAATTTTATTTATAAATAAGAACCAACAAATAAATTATTCTCGCCGTTATTTAAACGACTCAATCGAAAAACTAAGTCGTATTTACAATGAAAATCACATTTTCCGATTTACTATTTATTATTCAACGCTTAAATAAAAATTTACCCAACACTGGTCTTAGCATAATTGCCTGCAAAGGCGCCTGTAATACGTCTATTACGCCAATGCCTCTGTACACGGCTACTGACACCGGGCATCAATCCTGCCTCCGAGTATTCAATTAAGTACAGCTGGTGTAAGAGAATCGTTCCATGCTACTACTAATACACGAAGAGGGAAGTCTGCCGCTAGAAATATACCCCCAGTTTTACGTTGGAAAGTTTCCGAAGAAAAGTACTTGCGAAATCATTGTTCGCAATAGGTTCAATTATGTAGGCAGGTATATTGTACATATTTTTCTCAAAACGAAATACCAACTTAATACCACGATATTGTCCACAGAATTTCATTCCAAATCATTCCAAAATTCGATAAAGATTACCCACCCATCGAAATAACAATTACAGATATTTAAAAAGTTTCCGCGTTAAAACCTCAGACATTGTTTCGTGAAAAACAATGATCCTTCTAACAGTGATTCAAATAATGAAAAAGGTCTGTAACAAGCAACAGTGAATTATTATAATAAATAGACGTAATAAATTTCGCACGAATAAATAAATAAAGAAGCATCGGACCGAGATGAACGAATTTAGTCGATAGCCTTCGATAAATATTTATTCTGAAATAATTCGAATAATGGCCCAAACATGCTATTTAGGCAGCATCGCCGGTAACTGGTCGCCGCTCGCAGCTGCTGAATCTTATGCTAATTCCACCCCCAGGGCCGAGAGCTGGCGCTCATCGCATGAAAAAGTTGCTTGTTACACGCTTGCCCATAAATCTCCTCGCTAAAGCTTAATCTGTTCCGTGGCCGGCCACGGAAAACTCGCGTGGCCAGCCGCGCGCGTACATTTTCATAATTTTTTATCCTTCGGCAGAAATTTCCAATCCGTATCTTGCCGCGCGAAAAACTTAGACCCCGCGGAATCTCAATTATTTCCGGCGAGAACCAGCGGATGAGGAAATTGAAAGAGCGGCTTAACGCCGCGGGCGAAATTCTGAAGGATAGTTTTCGACTGATCTAAAAGTTAATGCTATTAATTCTTCATTATTTTTCGATGCCAATTCTTTGCCTTTCCCATATTTTCCATTCTTTCCCCTGGATTGATCGTGCCGTGGATTGTTCAGATTTTACGTTTACTAAATACATTTTTGAATTACTGCTACGCGTATTTCTTGTTCTTATATTTGTATAATATCTGTATAAGTCTAATATATGTGGGGTGCGAGAAAAGAGAGCTTGTGTGTCAATACGTATGTGAAATTCGTTGAGTCTTCAGTGAGCAGCCCATTTTCTAATTGTTTATTAATTCACTTGGTAACAACATTGCAAATTGAAATAATAGTAAACTAATAGTAAGCGTTGTAACAGAAACATCCATATAACTTGAATAAACTTGTAATTCTTAACAAAAGTAATACCACTTAGTAATATTCCCACAGATATTATATATGTTCTTAAGCACATCAAAGTTTGTTAGAGTAAGGTGCTATTTTCATGCGTCCTTTTGAAATATTGAGTTATCCTCGAATCGATTTAGACAAAGAAATCACTGTACTGTATTTACTTAAAGACGACTAACAATTGTTCCATAATATTTCATCGTTACTGATAGACATGACAAAGCCTAATTATCGATATTTAAGTCATTCAGAAGCCAACAGAAGAATGATTGTTACAGCAGGTTTTACAAATATACAAAAATTTATCTTTCTTCTCATTATACATAAACTTGCTCATCGGAGAAGCAGGGAGAAAACAGTATGAAACACTCTTGTCAGAGATCAGATCGAGCCGAGATCGGTTACGCATAATAGCAGCCTCGCCTTCGAAGCGTTGTTCACGTTCTTGTGGGCTCGGTTCCCGCGTAGTCGAAGCGAGAAAAAAAATCGCTGTAGCGTGAGAACCGGCGTTCGCTGCCCCTCGGGATATTCGCGTGAAATTCCAAATGTAGATATCGCCTCCTAAGATGACGAGTAAACGTCCTAGATCCCGGGAAAAACGCACGGGACCCGAGCTGACGGCACGCTACCTGGAAAGTGACGCTCCCACCCGGAGCCGTCTTTCCGTAGGAGACAACGCGGTTGCCATACGCTAGGCGCTATCCTGAAACTTGCTTAACACGTTGACTGCCACGGTGGTCATATATGACCGCAGATTGTTTCTCCTGTGACGCCACGGTGGTCATTGGTGACCGGAGTGCTTGACCTGTTTATAATTGTACGAGTTGGAATGAAAATGCATAGAAAAAGAAAAAAAATACACTCGTGGCGTCTTAAGCAAAACATGTAATTTCGGCGTGGCAGTCAACGTGTTAACACTAGAACGACAGACGAGATATAGGAATAGACAAGTCATGCAATGTATATTTTCGGCCAGCATTTCTGGGACCCTGGTGGTTGTTTTTTAATAAATGGGGTGTCAAATGAAAGGGTAACTATAGGCAGTTGGCCGTAATAACAATTTTAATTCCTCAATTGTTCATAACAAATGAACTGCACCTGGAATAATGTTCTCACCAATTGGAGATGGTAGCTTATACTTGTAGCTTTAATTTATGTCCTTTGATAATTCTTGTAGCTCGCCGGCAAGTTGAAAATTTGTTTATAATTTCTTTAAACGAATTTAATTATCTCGCTTTCTACTGGGCCGATTTCATTCAACGACGTCTTAAATTAAAGGTCTCGATTCGAGGAACGATCTGTTCCTATTGTAGAACGACCCTCTACCCCTCATTCCACCCCTTATCAAATAAACCTCTCTTTCTCTTATGCCTCTTGTTTGGCCCTCCCTTTTTTCTTTTTACTCTGCATATCCTTTAACAATCTTTGTCCCTTCTGTTACATACTTACTAATATATTTTTTGTGTGTGCAGGTTTCGCAGGCAAAGTGACGAAGTACACTAACCGGGACTTCTTATTCCGCATATGAGCAAGAAAGAAGATAGGAGAACTTTTGCCACCTACTTTAGTTATCCTTTAGTTATAGCAAATTTATTTATAAAAATAGTTTGTAACTATTAGCGCATAAGATTACATTAGAACGATTGTGTAATTATAGTAAGTGTTATGTATATCAATTATATATTTTATTTTATATTCAGTTTATTCGGTAGATCTTATACATACTTTAATATCACCTTTACCACAAGTTCTACTGAATGTGCTAAATATAAAATGAAAGATATACTAAATACTTTACATATGCACAGGTTACACAATTGCTGTAATTTATTTTTATAAATCTACGTACAAACTATGTAAATTTGTAATGGAAGTTTTATCTATACGATGTGTTGTAAATAGATGTAAAAGAATAGTTCATAAGTATTAGATTGTAAGTTTAAATTGCAACATTTTTGTAACTTGTATTTTCATTAATTAATTTGAATAAATCTTTAATTAAAGGAGTTCTACTGTCCTTTTTATTTGCACACCTTACCAATCCTTGAAAACACCTAATTCCAATTCCTTAAACAAGTACTACCGCGCAGGAACTTTAAATGCAAAGTTCACAAGCGGAGAACTTGTAAAAATAGACCTGATCATTTTTAAATTCGGCGCTAATTATCCAGGAATTAATACAACGTCTTACTGAGCGCTTAAATTTCCGAGTTTCTCGCAAAAATATCTGCTGAAAATCGTGGATTTGTATCAGGAGAATATGATATGCGAGGAGGTATTCGATCGCAGCAGTTCTTGGAAATGACGTCATGTTCCAGGAATTTCCGAGCGCTTAAATTTCCGAGTTTCTGGCAAAAATATCTGCTGAAAATCGTGGATTTGTATCAGGAGAATATGATATGCAAGGAGGTATCCGACCCAGCCAATTCTTGGAAATGACGTCACGTTCCAGGAATTTCCGAGCGCTTAAATTTCCGAGTTTCTGGCAAAAATATCTGCTGAAAATCGTGGATTTGTATCAGGAGAATATGATATGCAAGGAGGTATCCGACCCAGCCAATTCTTGGAAATGACGTCACGTTCCAGGAATTTCCGAGCGCTTAAATTTCCGAGTTTCTGGCAAAAATATCTGCTGAAAATCGTGGATTTGTATCAGGAGAATATGATATGCAAGGAGGTATCCGACCCAGCCAATTCTTGGAAATGACGTCACGTTCCAGGAATTTCCGAGCGCTTAAATTTCCGAGTTTCTGGCAAAAATATCTGCTGAAAATCGTGGATTTGTATCAGGAGAATATGATATGCAAGGAGGTATCCGACCCAGCCAATTCTTGGAAATGACGTCACGTTCCAGGAATTTCCGAGCGCTTAAATTTCCGAGTTTCTGGCAAAAATATCTGCTGAAAATCGTGGATTTGTATCAGGAGAATATGATATGCAAGGAGGTATCCGACCCAGCCAATTCTTGGAAATGACGTCACGTTCCAGGAATTTCCGAGCGCTTAAATTTCCGAGTTTCTGGCAAAAATATCTGCTGAAAATCGTGGATTTGTATCAGGAGAATATGATATGCAAGGAGGTATCCGACCCAGCCAATTCTTGGAAATGACGTCACGTTCCAGGAATTTCCGAGCGCTTAAATTTCCGAGTTTCTGGCAAAAATATCTGCTGAAAATCGTGGATTTGTATCAGGAGAATATGATATGCAAGGAGGTATCCGACCCAGCCAATTCTTGGAAATGACGTCACGTTCCAGGAATTTAATAGCGCGGAATTTAAAAATGATCAGGTCTATTTTTACAAGTTCTCCGCTTGTGAACTTTGCATTTAAAGTTCCTGCACGGTAGTACTTGTTTAAGGAATTGGAATTAGGTCTTTTCAAGGATTGGTAAGGTGTGCAAATAAAAAGGACAGTAGAATTCCTTTAATTAATGATTTATTCAAATTAATTAATGAAAATACAAGTTACAAAAATGTTGCAATTTAAACTTACAATCTAATACTTATGAACTATTCTTTTACATCTATTTACAACACATCGTATAGATAAAACTTCCATTACAAATTTACATAGTTTGTACGTAGATTTATAAAAATAAATTACAGCAATTGTGTAACCTGTGCATATGTAAAGTATTTAGTATATCTTTCATTTTATATTTAGCACATTCAGTAGAACTTGTGGTAAAGGTGATATTAAAGTATATATAAGATCTACCGAATAAACTGAATATAAAATAAAATATATAATAGATATACATAACACCTAATTACACAATTGTTCTAATGTAATCTTATAGACTAATAGTTACAACCTATTTTTATAAATCAATTTACTATAACTAAAGATAATTAAAGTTGGTGGCAAAAGTTCTTCTATCTTCTTTCTTGCATATATGCGCCATAAGAAGTCTCGGTTAGTGTACTTCGTCACTTAGCCTGCGAAACCTGCACACACAAAAGATATATTACTAAGTATGTAACAAAAGAGAGAAAGATTGTTAGGGGATATGCAGGGGAAAAAGAAATAAGGGGGGGCCAAATAGATGAGAACATTATTCCAAGTGCAGTTCATTTGTAGTGAACAATTAAACAATTAAAATTGTTATTACGTCCAACTGCATATAATTACAGCAACGGGGTATTTTTTCCCGTGTAGCTTGATCGTTACCCTTCCTTTTGAGAGGTCGTTGATTAAAATCGGCCCAGCAGAAGCCGAGATAATTGAATTTGTTTAAATAAATTTTAACAAATGCGATGACTGCCACTTGCTGCCGAGATACATCAATGACCAGAGGACATAACTTAAATCGAGAGACATAGGCTACCATCTCTAATAGATGAGAACATTATTCCAAGTGCAGTTCATTTGTTATGAACAATTAAACAATTAAAATTGTTATTACGTCCAACTGCATATAATTACAGCAACGGGGTATTTTTTCTTGTGTAGCTTGTTCGTTTGCCTTCCTTTTGAGTGGTCGTTGATTAAAATCGGCCCAGCAGAAGCCGAGATAATTGAATTTGTTTAAATTATTCCGGTAACCATATGATAATAACCGGACATGTGGCGCCATCTCGCGTTTGCGGCCTTTTCGCAGTTTGCCGCTCCGCCAAAACCGAATGCCTGGATTACATCGTTACTTTAAACAATTGCGATTTTCTCGGCTTCTAGAGTGTACTTTTTAACCAGACCTGTCTTAAATTAAAGTTGCGGACCAGAGCTATCTTCTCCAACAGTTGCAACAATATGGCAGTTGTGGTTTGAAAGTTATTAACAATTGAAAAATCGGCAAAAATGCTCTCCTGGTCACTGCAATTATCTCGCCTTCTGCTTGCGCTACATTAAGGATCGACTGTTTAGAATGAAGGTAAAGGATGCCGCTACACGGCAATAAACGATTTAGAACTGCTGCACGTGCCCTTTATTTTTGATAAACAATTTAACAATTCGATTGAGAATTGCACCGAAACTATACTCGAAGCCCTTTCCCTAAGTGGACCAGATTGTTCCTTGAACCGAGAGCTTCAATTTGAGAGGTCGTTGATTACAATCGGCCCAGCAGAAGCCGAGATAATTGAATTTGTTTAAATAAATTATAAACAAATGCGATGACTGCCACTTGCTGGCAAGATACATCAATGACCACAGGACATAAATTAAAGCGAGCGACATAGGCTACCATCTCTAATAGATGAGAACATTATTCCAAGTGCAGTTCATTTGTTATGAACAATTAAACAATTAAAATTGTTATTACGTCCAACTGCATATAATTACAGCAACGGGGTATTTTTTCTCGTGTAGTTTGTTCGTTTCCCTTCCTTTTGAAAGGTCGTTGATTAAAATCGACCCAGCAGAAGCCGAGATAATTGAATTTGTTTAAATAAATTATAAACAAATGCGATGACTGCCACTTGCTGCCGAGATACATCAATGACCAGAGGACATAAATTAAAGCGAGAGACATAGGCTACCATCTCTAATAGATGAGAACATTATTCCAAGTGCAGTTCATTTGTTATGAACAATTAAACAATTAAAATTGTTATTACGTCCAACTGCATATAATTACAGCAACGGGGTATTTTTTCTCGTGTAGTTTGTTCGTTTCCCTTCCTTTTGAGAGGTCGTTGACTAAAAGCGGCCCAGCAGAAGCCGAGATAATTGAATTTGTTTAAATAAATTATAAACAAATGCGATAACTGCCACTTGCTGGCGAGATACATCAATGACCAGAGGACATAAATTAAAGCGAGAGACATAGGCTACCATCTCTAATAGATGAGAACATTATTCCAAGTGCAGTTCATTTGTTATGAACAATTAAACAATTAAAATTGTTATCGCGTCCAACTGCATATAATTACAGCAACGGGGTATTTTTTCTCGTGTAGTTTGTTCGTTTCCCTTCCTATTGAGAGGTCGTTGATTAAAATCAACCCAGCAGAAGCCGAGATAATTGAATTTGTTTAAATAAATTATAAACAAATGCGATGACTGCCACTTGCTGCCGAGATACATCAATGACCAGAGGACATAAATTAAAGCGAGAGACATAGGCTACCATCTCTAATAGATGAGAACATTATTCCAAGTGCAGTTCATTTGTTATGAACAATTAAACAATTAAAATTGTTATTACGTCCAACTGCATATAATTACAGCAACGGGGTATTTTTTCCCGTGTAGCTTGATCGTTACCCTTCCTTTTGAGTGGTCGTTGATTAAAATCGGCCCAGCAGAAGCCGAGATAATTGAATTTGTTTAAATAAATTATAAACAAATGCGATGACTGCCACTTGCTGCCGAGATACATCAATCACCACAGGACATAAATTAAAGCGAGAGACATAGGGTACCATCTCTAATAGATGAGAACATTATTCCAAGTGCAGTTCATTTGTTATGAACAATTAAACAATTAAAATTGTTATTACGTCCAACTGCATATAATTACAGCAACGGGGTATTTTTTCCCGTGTAGCTTGATCGTTACCCTTCCTTTTGAGTGGTCGTTGATTAAAATCGGCCCAGCAGAAGCCGAGATAATTGAATTTCTTTAAATAAATTATAAACAAATGCGATGACTGCCACTTGCTGGCGAGATACATCAATCACCACAGGACATAAATTAAAGCGAGAGACATAGGGTACCATCTCTAATAGATGAGAACATTATTCCAAGTGCAGTTCATTTGTTATGAACAATTAAACAATTAAAATTGTTATTACGTCCAACTGCATATAATTACAGCAACGGGGTATTTTTTCCCGTGTAGCTTGATCGTTACCCTTCCTTTTGAGTGGTCGTTGATTAAAATCGGCCCAGCAGAAGCCGAGATAATTGAATTTGTTTAAATAAATTATAAACAAATGCGATGACTGCCACTTGCTGGCGAGATACATCAATCACCACAGGACATACATTAAAGCGAGAGACATAGGGTACCATCTCTAATAGATGAGAACATTATTCCAAGTGCAGTTCATTTGTTATGAACAATTAAACAATTAAAATTGTTATTACGTCCAACTGCATATAATTACAGCAACGGGGTATTTTTTCCCGTGTAGCTTGATCGTTACCCTTCCTTTTGAGTGGTCGTTGATTAAAATCGGCCCAGCAGAAGCCGAGATAATTGAATTTGTTTAAATAAATTATAAACAAATGCGATGACTGCCACTTGCTGGCGAGATACATCAATCACCACAGGACATAAATTAAAGCGAGAGACATAGGGTACCATCTCTAATAGATGAGAACATTATTCCAAGTGCAGTTCATTTGTTATGAACAATTAAACAATTAAAATTGTTATTACGTCCAACTGCATATAATTACAGCAACGGGGTATTTTTTCCCGTGTAGCTTGATCGTTACCCTTCCTTTTGAGTGGTCGTTGATTACAATCGGCCCAGCAGAAGCCGAGATAATTGAATTTGTTTAAATAAATTATAAACAAATGCGATGACTGCCACTTGCTGGCGAGATACATCGATCACCACAGGACATAAATTAAAGCGAGAGACATAGGGTACCATCTCTAATAGATGAGAACATTATTCCAAGTGCAGTTCATTTGTTATGAACAATTAAACAATTAAAATTGTTATTACGTCCAACTGCATATAATTACAGCAACGGGGTATTTTTTCTCGTGTAGTTTGTTCGTTTCCCTTCCTTTTGAGAGGCCGTTGATTACAATCGGCCCAGCAGAAGCCGAGATAATTGAATTTGTTTAAATAAATTATAAACAAATGCGATGACTGCCACTTGCTGCCGAGATACATCAATGACCAGAGGACATAAATTAAAGCGAGAGACATAGGGTACCATCTCCAATAGATGAGAACATTATTCCAAGTGCAGTTCATTTGTTATGAACAATTAAACAATTAAAATTGTTATTACGTCCAACTGCATATAATTACAGCAACGGGGTATTTTTTCTCGTGTAGCTTGATCGTTACCCTTCCTTTTGAGTGGTCGTTGATTATAATCGGCCCAGCAAAAGCCGAGATAATTGAGTTTGTTTAAATAAATTATAAACAAATGCGATGACTGCCACTTGCTGGCGAGATACATCAATGACCAGCGGACATAAATTAAAGCGAGAGACATAGGCTACCATCTCTAATAGATGAGAACATTATTCCAAGTGCAGTTCATTTGTTATGAACAATTAAACAATTAAAATTGTTATCGCGTCCAACTGCATATAATTACAGCAACGGGGTATTTTTTCTCGTGTAGTTTGTTCGTTTCCCTTCCTATTGAGAGGTCGTTGATTAAAATCAACCCAGCAGAAGCCGAGATAATTGAATTTGTTTAAATAAATTATAAACAAATGCGATGACTGCCACTTGCTGCCGAGATACATCAATGACCAGAGGACATAAATTAAAGCGAGAGACATAGGCTACCATCTCTAATAGATGAGAACATTATTCCAAGTGCAGTTCATTTGTTATGAACAATTAAACAATTAAAATTGTTATTACGTCCAACTGCATATAATTACAGCAACGGGGTATTTTTTCCCGTGTAGCTTGATCGTTACCCTTCCTTTTGAGTGGTCGTTGATTAAAATCGGCCCAGCAGAAGCCGAGATAATTGAATTTGTTTAAATAAATTATAAACAAATGCGATGACTGCCACTTGCTGCCGAGATACATCAATCACCACAGGACATAAATTAAAGCGAGAGACATAGGGTACCATCTCTAATAGATGAGAACATTATTCCAAGTGCAGTTCATTTGTTATGAACAATTAAACAATTAAAATTGTTATTACGTCCAACTGCATATAATTACAGCAACGGGGTATTTTTTCCCGTGTAGCTTGATCGTTACCCTTCCTTTTGAGTGGTCGTTGATTAAAATCGGCCCAGCAGAAGCCGAGATAATTGAATTTGTTTAAATAAATTATAAACAAATGCGATGACTGCCACTTGCTGGCGAGATACATCAATCACCACAGGACATAAATTAAAGCGAGAGACATAGGGTACCATCTCTAATAGATGAGAACATTATTCCAAGTGCAGTTCATTTGTTATGAACAATTAAACAATTAAAATTGTTATTACGTCCAACTGC
Source organism: Nomada lathburiana (assembly GCA_963667235.1). NCBI lineage: Eukaryota > Metazoa > Arthropoda > Insecta > Hymenoptera > Apidae > Nomada > Nomada lathburiana. The sequence continues at coordinate 9,002,542 of OY763897.1, read as the reverse complement.
ATATAATTACAGCAACGGGGTATTTTTTCCCGTGTAGCTTGATCGTTACCCTTCCTTTTGAGTGGTCGTTGATTAAAATCGGCCCAGCAGAAGCCGAGATAATTGAATTTGTTTAAATAAATTATAAACAAATGCGATGACTGCCACTTGCTGGCGAGATACATCAATCACCACAGGACATACATTAAAGCGAGAGACATAGGGTACCATCTCTAATAGATGAGAACATTATTCCAAGTGCAGTTCATTTGTTATGAACAATTAAACAATTAAAATTGTTATTACGTCCAACTGCATATAATTACAGCAACGGGGTATTTTTTCCCGTGTAGCTTGATCGTTACCCTTCCTTTTGAGTGGTCGTTGATTAAAATCGGCCCAGCAGAAGCCGAGATAATTGAATTTGTTTAAATAAATTATAAACAAATGCGATGACTGCCACTTGCTGGCGAGATACATCAATCACCACAGGACATAAATTAAAGCGAGAGACATAGGGTACCATCTCTAATAGATGAGAACATTATTCCAAGTGCAGTTCATTTGTTATGAACAATTAAACAATTAAAATTGTTATTACGTCCAACTGCATATAATTACAGCAACGGGGTATTTTTTCTCGTGTAGCTTGATCGTTACCCTTCCTTTTGAGTGGTCGTTGATTATAATCGGCCCAGCAAAAGCCGAGATAATTGAGTTTGTTTAAATAAATTATAAACAAATGCGATGACTGCCACTTGCTGGCGAGATACATCAATGACCAGCGGACATAAATTAAAGCGAGAGACATAGGCTACCATCTCTAATAGATGAGAACATTATTCCAAGTGCAGTTCATTTGTTATGAACAATTAAACAATTAAAATTGTTATCGCGTCCAACTGCATATAATTACAGCAACGGGGTATTTTTTCTCGTGTAGTTTGTTCGTTTCCCTTCCTATTGAGAGGTCGTTGATTAAAATCAACCCAGCAGAAGCCGAGATAATTGAATTTGTTTAAATAAATTATAAACAAATGCGATGACTGCCACTTGCTGCCGAGATACATCAATGACCAGAGGACATAAATTAAAGCGAGAGACATAGGCTACCATCTCTAATAGATGAGAACATTATTCCAAGTGCAGTTCATTTGTTATGAACAATTAAACAATTAAAATTGTTATTACGTCCAACTGCATATAATTACAGCAACGGGGTATTTTTTCCCGTGTAGCTTGATCGTTACCCTTCCTTTTGAGTGGTCGTTGATTAAAATCGGCCCAGCAGAAGCCGAGATAATTGAATTTGTTTAAATAAATTATAAACAAATGCGATGACTGCCACTTGCTGCCGAGATACATCAATCACCACAGGACATAAATTAAAGCGAGAGACATAGGGTACCATCTCTAATAGATGAGAACATTATTCCAAGTGCAGTTCATTTGTTATGAACAATTAAACAATTAAAATTGTTATTACGTCCAACTGCATATAATTACAGCAACGGGGTATTTTTTCCCGTGTAGCTTGATCGTTACCCTTCCTTTTGAGTGGTCGTTGATTAAAATCGGCCCAGCAGAAGCCGAGATAATTGAATTTGTTTAAATAAATTATAAACAAATGCGATGACTGCCACTTGCTGGCGAGATACATCAATCACCACAGGACATACATTAAAGCGAGAGACATAGGGTACCATCTCTAATAGATGAGAACATTATTCCAAGTGCAGTTCATTTGTTATGAACAATTAAACAATTAAAATTGTTATTACGTCCAACTGCATATAATTACAGCAACGGGGTATTTTTTCCCGTGTAGCTTGATCGTTACCCTTCCTTTTGAGTGGTCGTTGATTAAAATCGGCCCAGCAGAAGCCGAGATAATTGAATTTGTTTAAATAAATTATAAACAAATGCGATGACTGCCACTTGCTGGCGAGATACATCAATCACCACAGGACATAAATTAAAGCGAGAGACATAGGGTACCATCTCTAATAGATGAGAACATTATTCCAAGTGCAGTTCATTTGTTATGAACAATTAAACAATTAAAATTGTTATTACGTCCAACTGCATATAATTACAGCAACGGGGTATTTTTTCCCGTGTAGCTTGATCGTTACCCTTCCTTTTGAGTGGTCGTTGATTACAATCGGCCCAGCAGAAGCCGAGATAATTGAATTTGTTTAAATAAATTATAAACAAATGCGATGACTGCCACTTGCTGGCGAGATACATCGATCACCACAGGACATAAATTAAAGCGAGAGACATAGGGTACCATCTCTAATAGATGAGAACATTATTCCAAGTGCAGTTCATTTGTTATGAACAATTAAACAATTAAAATTGTTATTACGTCCAACTGCATATAATTACAGCAACGGGGTATTTTTTCTCGTGTAGTTTGTTCGTTTCCCTTCCTTTTGAGAGGCCGTTGATTACAATCGGCCCAGCAGAAGCCGAGATAATTGAATTTGTTTAAATAAATTATAAACAAATGCGATGACTGCCACTTGCTGCCGAGATACATCAATGACCAGAGGACATAAATTAAAGCGAGAGACATAGGGTACCATCTCCAATAGATGAGAACATTATTCCAAGTGCAGTTCATTTGTTATGAACAATTAAACAATTAAAATTGTTATTACGTCCAACTGCATATAATTACAGCAACGGGGTATTTTTTCTCGTGTAGCTTGATCGTTACCCTTCCTTTTGAGTGGTCGTTGATTATAATCGGCCCAGCAAAAGCCGAGATAATTGAGTTTGTTTAAATAAATTATAAACAAATGCGATGACTGCCACTTGCTGGCGAGATACATCAATGACCAGCGGACATAAATTAAAGCGAGAGACATAGGCTACCATCTCTAATAGATGAGAACATTATTCCAAGTGCAGTTCATTTGTTATGAACAATTAAACAATTAAAATTGTTATCGCGTCCAACTGCATATAATTACAGCAACGGGGTATTTTTTCTCGTGTAGTTTGTTCGTTTCCCTTCCTATTGAGAGGTCGTTGATTAAAATCAACCCAGCAGAAGCCGAGATAATTGAATTTGTTTAAATAAATTATAAACAAATGCGATGACTGCCACTTGCTGCCGAGATACATCAATGACCAGAGGACATAAATTAAAGCGAGAGACATAGGCTACCATCTCTAATAGATGAGAACATTATTCCAAGTGCAGTTCATTTGTTATGAACAATTAAACAATTAAAATTGTTATTACGTCCAACTGCATATAATTACAGCAACGGGGTATTTTTTCCCGTGTAGCTTGATCGTTACCCTTCCTTTTGAGTGGTCGTTGATTAAAATCGGCCCAGCAGAAGCCGAGATAATTGAATTTGTTTAAATAAATTATAAACAAATGCGATGACTGCCACTTGCTGCCGAGATACATCAATCACCACAGGACATAAATTAAAGCGAGAGACATAGGGTACCATCTCTAATAGATGAGAACATTATTCCAAGTGCAGTTCATTTGTTATGAACAATTAAACAATTAAAATTGTTATTACGTCCAACTGCATATAATTACAGCAACGGGGTATTTTTTCCCGTGTAGCTTGATCGTTACCCTTCCTTTTGAGTGGTCGTTGATTAAAATCGGCCCAGCAGAAGCCGAGATAATTGAATTTGTTTAAATAAATTATAAACAAATGCGATGACTGCCACTTGCTGGCGAGATACATCAATCACCACAGGACATAAATTAAAGCGAGAGACATAGGGTACCATCTCTAATAGATGAGAACATTATTCCAAGTGCAGTTCATTTGTTATGAACAATTAAACAATTAAAATTGTTATTACGTCCAACTGCATATAATTACAGCAACGGGGTATTTTTTCCCGTGTAGCTTGATCGTTACCCTTCCTTTTGAGTGGTCGTTGATTAAAATCGGCCCAGCAGAAGCCGAGATAATTGAATTTGTTTAAATAAATTATAAACAAATGCGATGACTGCCACTTGCTGGCGAGATACATCAATCACCACAGGACATAAATTAAAGCGAGAGACATAGGGTACCATCTCTAATAGATGAGAACATTATTCCAAGTGCAGTTCATTTGTTATGAACAATTAAACAATTAAAATTGTTATTACGTCCAACTGCATATAATTACAGCAACGGGGTATTTTTTCCCGTGTAGCTTGATCGTTACCCTTCCTTTTGAGTGGTCGTTGATTACAATCGGCCCAGCAGAAGCCGAGATAATTGAATTTGTTTAAATAAATTATAAACAAATGCGATGACTGCCACTTGCTGGCGAGATACATCGATCACCACAGGACATAAATTAAAGCGAGAGACATAGGGTACCATCTCTAATAGATGAGAACATTATTCCAAGTGCAGTTCATTTGTTATGAACAATTAAACAATTAAAATTGTTATTACGTCCAACTGCATATAATTACAGCAACGGGGTATTTTTTCTCGTGTAGTTTGTTCGTTTCCCTTCCTTTTGAGAGGTCGTTGATTACAATCGGCCCAGCAGAAGCCGAGATAATTGAATTTGTTTAAATAAATTATAAACAAATGCGATGACTGCCACTTGCTGCCGAGATACATCAATGACCAGAGGACATAAATTAAAGCGAGAGACATAGGGTACCATCTCCAATAGATGAGAACATTATTCCAAGTGCAGTTCATTTGTTATGAACAATTAAACAATTAAAATTGTTATTACGTCCAACTGCATATAATTACAGCAACGGGGTATTTTTTCTCGTGTAGCTTGATCGTTACCCTTCCTTTTGAGTGGTCGTTGATTATAATCGGCCCAGCAAAAGCCGAGATAATTGAGTTTGTTTAAATAAATTATAAACAAATGCGATGACTGCCACTTGCTGGCGAGATACATCAATGACCAGCGGACATAAATTAAAGCGAGAGACATAGGCTACCATCTCCAATATATTTACTCCAATGTATTTTTTATATTTACATTAATGTTGCGGCGCAACAGTAGACTCATAAAGCCATCGAGTTCCTTAAAATATAATTATTTACGTGTCGGGTATAATTACTACATTCTACATCTGCACGCTATATATCTGTAAATTCGTACATCTCCTTTTCTAGGATTAGTAGGTTTTATTGGAACTCACAGCGCTTTATGGCTTTACGATCTGCACTCCTTTAGCTGCACATGTGGACTTCGCGCTAGGCACCCTCAGATGAGTCACTACCTGGCAGTGACCGGTAATTAGGGGCGGTTAATTTACACTTATACCAGATTTTGGAATATCCCTTCCGTCACCTCTCTACATCGACGAACCATCTGAATTAGCCAATCCGCATGTTACCAGCAGCAACACGCGAATCCCCAGGTTTTGGCGAGTCTTCGTAAGAGCGAACCTAGCGAAGACTCGGCAGTCACACTAACATCGTCAGTGTCTCGACTACATCTTCCAAGACACAACACCATCTTCCAAGCCACGACATTATCTTAGGAGTCACTACATCACCTTAAAAGACACCACATCATCTTCCAAATCACATCACCTTCGAAGTATCATCGACACCTTCAGAGTCTGTGCATTACCTCTGTCTTACCAGCATCAACAGACACTCCTCACCTTTGAGTAGTCACATCTAATTATCATCTTGTACATTAACATGTAAATATACGACTATTTATCAAGTGAAATCAGTTCTCATCACTTTACACCATCTGATATAACTAGCCCTCACGGCATTAGTTTGCTGTAGAGCGCAACGGTCATCATGCTTTTGATCAACAGTCAATTCGCGAGCTGAGAACCGTACAATTAATGTTAGTTTAGAATTGCTAAAATTTAATTGTAAGATGTATTCTAAATAGATTAAAAAGAATAGTTCATAAGTATTAGCTTGTAAGTTCAAACTGCAAACTGTTTGTAGTTTGTATCTTCATTAATTAATTAAAATATATCTTCAATGGAAGGAATTCTACTGCTCTTTTTATTTTCACACCTTAACAGTCCTTGAAAAACCTTATTCCCATTCCTTAAACAAGTACTACCGTGCAGGAACTTTAAATGCAAAGTTCACAAGCGGGCAACATCTCGGTGACGAGAAGGGGTAGTTTGAAGTGACGGCACCAGCAATCGCTGGAGCAAGAGGGGTGGAGGAGAATATTGCGACGGGATGGTGGCTAGTTTTCTTGGCTTTCTTCTCTGCAAGACTTTGAGTAGCATGAATCAGGTTTTTTATATGGGAATTGTGTTCTAATTATTTTTAAGCTGTAATTCAGAAAATGTTGAATCAAATGACCAATTTTTGATGGGCTCAGTAGCAACAGAATATTGTGATATGATGTTTCGTGGTTCACCCTGTACATTGGTTTTATTTGTAAAGTGGTGGAGATGTGATTTGGATAATATATATCAAATCTATTGTTAATGGATTTCATGGGAAACTTGTACCTTTCAGTGATAGTTGAAAGTATTCAGTTTCATTCGATATCGTTTATAATTAATCGAAGGTATTTAGGGCCACTGTGTATCATTCTATAGCATGCAATGCTAAACACAATTGTTGCCAATTTCATTACACAATATCACTAAGTATTACTCATTAACACTGAACTGCTGCTTTTCTGTTAATTGCAAGTGCTTCGCTATTCTTTACTACTCGCAATGAGTGCAATTACAATTAATCGCAACTCATAGCAAGCACAATTTCAATTGATTACCACTCACAGCAAGTGCCTCACAATTAAACACTTCTCAACACAGCAAACTTCAACTCGCACCAACTCGCAACACTATACACACTACCTACTCAGAACAAATTCGTCATCCAAAATTCCTCCCAACAAAACCCCTTCTTCATCCCCATACTGTACAATTCAATTACCCTAATATGACCCTCGTCGTGTCCATACAAAATCCAACCCACCCCAAAATCTTCCACACACACCTCCGTGATTCTTCAGCAAACAAATTCTTCTTTTCTATTCGTTCGATATACTCGAAACCATGGAACAGTTACCTGATCGAAGATCGGATGGACCTCGAGGCCATCGCTAGACGGCGAGAAACGCAGAAACGAAGAAGGAGAGCCGACAGGGTGGAGGCGGGTAGTTGGTGGTAATATATCACCCTCTTGTCGTCCGTGAGACGCGAGTAAGCCTGTCGGCCAGTACCCACCTTCTACACCGCTCGTCCTCCCCGCGTCCTCCGACCTCCGCCGACTAAGGTGCAAGAGGGAATCGATATCTAGGTACATTCGCGGGCAACTCTCGTCGGACGAGTAGCATCTCCAATTGTTGGACGACGTGTAACTGCTTCTATCGGCTTCTTCTATCAGGATGAATCGATGGTCCGATGTTCGTCGACCAAATTCAACCCTCGTGTGGCTTGTTCTAAACGAATCGAATTAATGGTTTTCGAGAAGTCGTTTCGAAGGGTTTCACAGTATTTCGAATTTGATGCAAGACTATTTTGTTTGTGCGCATTTGTTCGTGATATTTTATGGATGTTTTAACATTTGAAAGTGATGAGCTGGATTAATTTTTGGCTGAAAATGTTGTCCTGTCAAGCTCTTATTCTAAATTGCCCCGCTGAATGTTGCAGAAATATTTTTTACGTAATCTGGATGGTATGAATGGATCAACATACGGCAAGAATATTTTTTTTTTTTAAATACGTTCAGACATGTATAATACCATCGCCTCGAAGTGACCTGGATCTCCCAAAATTAAAGTATTGCGTAAAATTGATGTCTCTCGTGATCGTAGGCTTCAGCTCATTCTGCACGTCTTGCTAGACAAATTTTAGATTCAAAATAGCGCCCTTCTGCGATGATACATTTTCTGAAACGAGCAATAACCGATTGCTTCTGAAGTAATATCAGCAGAAGCTCTAACTATTCGGTTCTTCGTATCCGGTGTTGTATGATACTTGGGCGTTCTTTGCAAACTGTTAATTTCCAAATCGTTGGACCGGTCGTACTTTAGTTGCAGCATGGCCACCGTCTTCCCCAGATCTCACACCAACGGAGTTTTTTCGTGCTGAAAATTGAAACAAATAGTTCACAACGACTAGCCCAACCACATCGGAGAACGTGAAGAACCGAACAGTTACAGCTTGTGCTACATACATATTCCTATATTGCCCGAAGTCCTGAACACTTAAAACGACCATTAAATTGCACCGAATTTCCCAAATCCCCGTATCCCTCAATTAGCCCCACGCAAATCATTTTCCATCTCGCCCAACAATTACACCGCCCACGCCAGAACCGATATCGCGCACAGGCCCCGCTCGAAAATCACTTAAATGGATCAGAAAGCGATCGATCGTTCGTTCTGTACGCTCGAGGGGGCGGTAAACGCTTAAAGCGATCGAACTTTATAAGCGGGCCGTGTCTGCTCTCGACAACCGGATGTCAATGCAACCGGTAGCAAAGGTCACGCCACGATGAGCTCGAGAAACAGAAAAGCTATATCAATACGCTTATCGCCAGTGGAACGTGGCGCGGATCGCGTTTGCTTCTCAACCCCTTTGGGCTGTTCAGTCTGCAACCCACCCCCCGGCCACGTCGCTGCCACGATCGTTTCCTCGATAGGGATGCAGGGTGGATAGGAACCCTCGTGGATGATATCGCGGTTGCAAGCGGATGCGGGGAGAACGGAGGTTTTGGTTCGCGCTTTACAAGCGATTGAGTTTTAGGGATGTCTTGGTGAGCTAGGATTCTTTGGATACTCGACGAACGGGGTGGCTCGAATGTTACGTGAATGTACATTTAGATTCGGGAGTTGCACGCCCTTAGTCGATTTGAAAAAGTGTGAGATATGAGGAGAGTCGAGGTGATTGATTGAGATACACGTTCGGAAGAAGGTATGAGAGACTGTTATTGAATTTTGAGATATTTTAAGGTGTTCTGCTTTTGGACCGCATTCGAGTAGATATTTCGTGGACGATTCATTCATTGTTCTACCAAACGGATGATGGAATAATTAGGTTTCCCTTTATCCAGGTATTTGCCTCGGGGCTTTTAGCGTCCTACCTAGTCGGGTTTTTTTGTATTCAATTGTATTATTTTGTTACTAAATTTTTGTTCGCAACATATTACCGTTCCGTCAAGTTGCACTTTATTTTGAAAGGAAGTAAACAATAAAATGGAACACGTTTCGTAGGATAACAAGAACAATCTTTACCTGGACTGGTCTCCAGTGCGAAATGAGTTAGATTCCGAACAATGTTTTTCGCGAAAAGAACAGAAAAGAAAACAATGCAAAGGAACACTGATACAGCGACGGCTTTGATCTGCATGGTTGTCTCCGTAGCCGTGAGTGGAAGCCATTCCGTTTACCAGCACCCTTTGATTCCACTGGTTTTAAGCGTGACGAGAGCTTCAAAATGGGCGCATCGAATGTACTATGCTTGAACAAGAACGTTTGAATACTCGCCGTGCGAAGTATACTTCCTGCTCTTCATGCTTTCTACGATTTAGACACATCGATGCAATAGCTTCACGGCCATCGTCCGTTTTGACGTTTAAATAATAGATCGACCTTTCACCCTTTTCTGTTTGAACAAGTGAAACAGAAATGGTAGGAGAGTTCGAAAAGGGTCACGCCACAAGCTACTAAATTTTAGTAGACGTGTTACTGTTCTTTTATATTTATTTGAATATTATATTTATAGCTTGCGAATGATAGATAGCGTACAACAAATTTGACCAGTAAGTTATTTCAATTTACGGGGGACAATAAGGATACAACTGTCACGATATATCGCGACTTAAATCGGACAAATAAAATAATGCAAGTAGAAACCTCTATTTATCCTACGTAAAATATATTTCATTATATGTACTTGATATATTTAAACATCTTATTATATTTTGAACCATCCACACTCCACTCCCAATTCATCCCAATGTGACGTTTAAAGACTGAATAATAAAACCTAATCCAAACCTGACCCAAACCTGACCCAAACCTGACCCAAACCTGACCCAAACCTGACCCAAACCTGAACCAAACCTAACCCTTGCGTCAGCAATCAAGACGGTCAATAAGTTTGAAGCTCAGTTACTTAAAATATTTTGCATACCTTGCTCCCGCCGAACGTGAATCAACGTAACAGTGTCCGATGAATGGAGATACGTAGTTTTGGCGATATCCTGCCAAGAACACACAAAAATTATTAAAGGAAATATAGAAAAGGGTACCCGGGCACCTACACGAGGGTTAATTTAGTGTAACCAGATTTCCCCATAAAACGACGTTTCTCAGTGAAGCGACCACCGTCCTACACAGGGGTGTATCACCCTGTATCTCATCCCCCACTTCGTCCAACACTCGAAGCAATTTTTCCAAGCGTCCCTGGCCGACCAATCCAAAGGCAATCGGGACGAGCCTGCAGGAACCTATCCCGGCAGAAATGCCGGAAGAAAAGGTAGAGACACCGGAAAGGGAAGCGGTGAAAGGAGGAAGTCAGCCCAGGGGAGGCGTGGGTGGTGGATGAGATGGAGGTTGTAGAACCGTGGATCGATGTGTCGCCGTGTGTCCAGCGGTCACGAGCGCTTGCGCCTTGGAGGTCCCTCTTGTCCTCCAGGACGTCGCGACGCCGGCTTTTCTGATTCGCTCGAAACCACGGTGACGGTCCCTCTGCTATCTTCTTCTGGCGTCTTTCCCTTTTGCTTCTTTTCTCTTTTTGTTCTCCATCTGTTCTGTGCTTGTGCTCTGTCTCTTCTTTGTCCCCATTATTTTTGTGTGGGGCTTTTCTTTTTTCCCTCTTGGTTCCCGATGTGTTCTTTCTCTTGTGTTTCTATTCTCTGTCTCCTTTATGTCCCTTCCCTGTCTCTCCTTAGGTTCCCCATCTATTCTGCGTTTCTCCTCTGCCTCTTCTTTGTCCCTACTATCTTTGCGTGGGATTTTTCTTTCTTTTCCTCTCGGTTCCTGAGGTGTTCTTTGTCTTGTCTTGCTATTCTCTATCTATTCTCTGTCCCCTCCCTGTCTCTCCTCTTTTTTTCGGTGTTATTTTCCATTTTTCTTCTGGGCATCACCACTTTTCTGTTTTCTTTCCCCTGACTGTCTATTCTGTGTCTCTCCTCTTACGTTTCGGTGTCATTCTCCTTCCTCCTTCTCGATACCTGCCCCCCCCACCCCTCTCTCTATCTCTCGTCGTTCTATTGCCTGACTTTTCTATATATCTTTTCTGTCTCCTGCCTGCACTTCTCTTCCACTTTCTTTTTTCTTCTCGGAACCTTCCCTTTATCCTTTCCTTCTTCGTTCCTTCCATTTTTTGTCTCTACTCTGTTTCTCTCTTCTTCTTCCCGCCCTCTTCTCCCCCGACTACTTTATTTCGCTTGGCTTTTCCCCTTCACTCCCAGTCTCTGGTTCTTCACGTTCTCTCCTTTTTATCTTCCTCTCCTTCCAGTGCTCGAGCACGACAAATTCCATGACAGGTCACCGCCCTTCGTGGGTGGGGCACCCAGCGAGGATGAGGGATACATTTCTTGGAGTCGGCGATTACTTAGGTCGAGCAACAGAAGGGTGTACTTTTCGGCGATACAGTGAGTACTCTATGGCGAGCAGCAGAGGTCGCAAATTAAATTGTTCCAAACTGTGAAGGACTAAGTGCACTTTGACTATAGGTGGATATGTCTACGCATGCGGGTAAATGTTTCCGAGCATGACATACCAAAAAACGTTATTCGATATTACGATTGGACATCGAACATAAATATGACACCTTAATCAATTGTAAACATTACCTTCAATATATTCTCGCATTTATTAAACAACTTCCCGCAATGCGTGGGAATGAAAGTAGCAAACTGACAGAACTTCACCCCCCAATCAAACAATCTACAGAAACCGATAACAATTGATCGCAAGTGTCGAATCACATTATTCATTATTTATCTATCCGCAAATCGACGCTTCGCCAGTGTCGCAGAAGACACGGCCATCGTGGACTCATCGCAAAAAAAAAATACTCAACATCCCTCAACTTCAACCGAACGTTACTCAACACCGCCCCCAACTACTCAATATCGATGCCTGAAAAATGATTCGTCGTTTAAGTCGAACGACACGACCCATACGTAAGAACATCGGTCGTTCTTCGACCAAACAAACGAACGGAACCAAGCGATTACGTTGATTGGACGGGAAAGTGATTCGTTGTCCCCGAGTGGAAAGCGTACGAGAGCTGGTTCAAACGTGTCCGCGGCCAGGGATTCGTTCTCGTCGATTCTGAATGTCGCCGTGCTGTGTCCCCACGGCAGGGCGACACAAGCGACAGCGGTGATTGGCCGAACGTGGGGACAGGGGCGTGGTTAACCTCCATCGCTGTATTTCGATAATTGCACCGCTCTCACACCTTCGTCCAACGAGATCGTTCAAATTCGTTTAAGAAACGGCACGTATACTTATCTATAATGCAACAATTGTGTGCTAAGAATGGGAAGCAAGACGGGGATATATTAAGGGGGGGAGCCCGGTTCACGATGCTAAAAAGTGAGTCGTCTTTTTGGCTGTAAAACTATCGAGCCGATCTTTTTGAAAGTTTCAGGATATTTTGGGTCATATTCCTACGATACGAAATTAGTTTTGTCGTTACAAAGTGGTCATAAATTTACATAAGCCGGAGTTGCAAATTTTCGGGAATCCCGAAGCCCCAATTGAAATTTGTTTGAAATTAAAGAACCAAGGTCTCTCTTATTTCTAACATAATTACATTGTCGATAAACCTAAAAAACGATGAAAAAGTTGAGAATAGACAAATTGGCGGGACATCGAAAAAATCTTACGATTCTGATTCATCGCGTAGAAGTTTCTTATTCTTTCTTGCCCCTTCTTTTTCCTTTTGCTTCGCCAAATTTTTGTTCCCCCTTCGAGAGTATCCGTGAGGACGACACAGGGCGAGTTAACGAGCGGTTGCGCGTAATGAAAATGTCTGCACGAGGTGACGTTGAAAGAGCTCTGTAGAAAGGGTGATGAGATAATGATGACGTGCGTGGCCAGGCACATGTGGAGTAAATTGTGGGACATATCGGCGGAGGGTTGGACTTTCACGGAGTGGATGGTTTAAAAGAACAAGAAGATAAGAAGCGTGTTGTGCGATACCGCTGATACGAATGAAGGATTTCGGATGTTCCAATGGGCAGTAATTATGGTCCCTGGTACCTACACCTTTCCTTTCAGGTTAAATGCCGATCAGAAGGATACACGCCATGGCCGTACGAATTAGAATCGTTCAGAATTTCCAACATTCTTTATGTGTTTAGGAAAATTGAAGGAACCGAGCGAAATTTAATAACGAAGCTCACTTTCGTTTCCTTTAAGTTTATTTCAGTTGGTCAGTTTAACCAACTTCTACTTCTATTAACAATAGAACTGCCGATAGATACTTGGCACTGTTCAGGTGGCATACGTTGGGCAGATTATGAACACGAAAGTCGTTGAATGGACATTGAATAGAGATATATAATTGCCAATCTGTCTAATTAAAACTCATCATAAATTGCTACAAGGATACCTATAAATTGTAGAGGTTATGCAGTATGTAACATGTGTGGTTGTGTGGTTGTGTGGTTGTGTAGTTGTGTGGTTGTGGAGTTGTGTGGTTGTGGAGTTGACGTGTGTGATGTTTGTGTGTGTTCGCCTTGTGTATCGCTCAGTCACACGTTAATTTGTTTATTTGTTCTCTAGGTAACTGACCACTGACAACGTAGGTTGTAAGAGCTTTAGACTAAATTATTAAAAGTTTACTTATCTTTGCCCACAATAGTGTTCTATTGTTCTATTCTAGTATTAAGACCTGCTATGTTGTTCATTAAAGTGGTTCACGGTGATTTTGTTAATGTATCAGATTGTAACATATATGTAAAGAGTATACCGGTATTAAGTCCCCGATTATAGTGCACCAACTTTGTTGTTGTCCATCAACCGTTCGGCAAAAACATTCTCTATCGAAAGTGGGGCAACGCACGTTAAATTGATACAACAATTCTAAACTCTTGCTCATGTTCTCGCAGACGAAACTGTATCCCGAGAAAAAGAGGCAAATATCAGCGTCCACTGATGCTACATGATTATTGTCCTGAAGAATTTATTGAACCGCATAGAGAGATAGAGTTCGCACGATCGATCGGGCCATCGATGTGTGACAGAACACCAGTTTGTAGGAGCACGCATCCACTATAATCGTAGCCCTCTTTTCGACCATCTCGCAGCCGCGCTCGCACTCGTATCTGAAAATAATCCAACGGTCCCCAATAAAACTCCCAGCAATTCCATTCAACCACCTCTATCTTACCCGCGCAACTCCACCTCCAGTCCCGGCAACGACTCGAACAGAGTGGGGCACGGATGAAGAAGGCCGATACAGGGGCGTGTTGAAAATCCACTCTCACGGCGAGACCGTGGGCCCTGCCGTTGCCGTGCCGTGTCGCGGGATAATTGGGACACCGTGTATTATCGCTTGCGTGCCATACTTGCGGCGTGTGATTGGATAGGCGGAGATGGGTCGCGCGAGATAGCTGACCCTAACTAACGTAGAAACCGAGGCTATATCTTCGAGGACCATCTTCTCCATCTGCAGCAGCATTACCTATCCACGTCACGGTTGATGCATGGCGTGGGCGTTTCTACCTTCGTACACCGGGGTTCTCATTTAATTACCGCTCGCCTTCTCAACCCCCCGCCCACCCCACCCCCCCTTTTCCGCATTAAGCTCTCTCCACTTTCGACGTTCGCTCGAAGCTTTCCTCTGAACGGGAATCGGTTGTTCCCTTTTCGAGGACTATGCAGGGCTCTATACTGTAGGTAGGTAGGGCTGTAGGTCTGCAAAGGGGCCGCGAGTGGGGGATGATTCAGGTGGCGAAATGAAATTGAGGCGTGGCGATAGAGATATATTGCATTACGATACTGTGTATTTACTATATTTTGTAATATACGGATAATAAAGCTGCGGCGATGAAACAGTGGATTAAAGGAATTGTATGGTAACTGTACAGTTGACAATTATGGTAATCATCTTTTTCACTGTGGCAAGTTTATTGTTTGTACGTTAGAAAATATACTTTTCTTGTCTGAATAGCTGCACCTAGGGTTGGTAGGCAATATGGGGACTTGGGTCAAGACGGGACTTTTGTTTATTTCACAAATAATATACGATTGCTGACAAAAAATAATGTACAAATCAATTGATGAATTCTGTTTGCAGCAACAGTGGCAGGCAACTATCACCTGCCCTGTTTCTTGATTTTTGTAGGCAAGTGTATGGTTTGGTAACGAGATACAGAAAATTGTGCAAAGTAGAATTAGTCGCTTTGACTTCTTAGTGAATCAACCAACAATGCTTCCAGGTAACCAAAGACAAAAGAAGATACTTAAATCGTGCAACAGATGTTTTTTTACCAATGGTTCCAATCAGTTTATTCCGTTCTTGAACACTTTCATGCGATCTCAGGTTTGCTTTCAATTCATTGCTACGGTTTCATGAGTCTCGTCTCACAAATTCCATGTACACAGAGGCGTATATGAGAACACAAAGGAACACAATCTTGCAGTGCCGTGTGAATTGTCCCTCTGAATCGCGTGTCATCTCTTTTCCCGGGGACGGTGGACCGAGGGGTGAGTTCGTTCATCGTTGATCGATGTGTCTTCGTCGTGAGAGGGTAGAGGGTGGTTCGGTTGGTGGGGAGACTATGGTCTAACAAGGCAGAGGTGTTTCTTGGATGCTCGAGGAATGGTGTCTGGGGCGGCACCTGGTTGAAGCATATTAGTGATCACGCTGGGAGATAATTTGTATTTGGGCAATGTTTGTAGCGAGTAGTGGGGGCAGCAAGTTGGTGTCTTCACTGTGGTGGTTTGTTTTGTTCAATTTTGGGGGTGGTGCATTTATCTGTCATATAAAAGACGTAACAATTAATTTAATGTGAATTTTTAATACCATTCACGATCAAACTTCGAACGTTCGCAATAGTTCGACTACCCACTGCGCGTTGCACAGTTCTTGTTTTTTCACAACTTCGTTGCGAACTTTCCATAATTATAGGAAACGGTAATTAACGCGACGACGTTGTCTACCTTTCCGCAGTGTGTTCCAATTTGGCCTAAGAAAGTAGGGCTTCGTTCGTCGTGGAAACTTCAATGCCACGCCGCAGTAGAAATTATACACCGATATTACTTATTTATTTTCGTTTCTGGATTAACCTTTGACTACTCGCGCGGCAACGTGCAATTTGACAGAGCCGTTTCCCTGAAGACTGGTTCCATCGCGACGGGTGTAATTAGCAGCAGGCCAATATCGTCTGTCACAGTGCGACGTAAAAGTGCTGGAAATATGCCCGAACCTTCTTACTGCTACCACAATTCAAGTGATCAGTCGAGTCAGGGTTAACAATGTTTCTGTTTAATTGCTACGATCGCCGCGTAACACGTGACAGCGAACACCCTCCGTTTTAAGTCTTGCACTCGGTTCTGACATAAAATCGAGACCGGGAACATAAGTTTCCTTGCATTTCGTAAACGCACGGTGGAATTACACCGGCTAGAGATGGTTGCGTAAAGTTTTACTAAGTGGCCTGTCCTATTTGACAATCCTTAACCAACAAACGGTCACGAAGCAATAATCCAAGTGGATAGAAACGATATTATTTTAACCACGAACGAACTCACAGACGGAAAATCATTCGCGGAAACATTTCACGAATTCGTCCGCGTCGAGAGCAATCAATAGCCCGCGAATAAAAAAAAAGAATATAATTAGACATTACCTCGGGGGGCGAATAATCCCTCTCCGTTCATCTTCCTCCAGTCCATCGAGCCCCAAGTTTTTCCGTCGTTGTAATTAACCAAAACATCCATCGACGCGAACGATATTCGCCGAGAAAGAAAAGCAAAATTTCCCGTCATCCTTCGAGATAATCGAGAGTGTCCAGGTGAGAGTAGGGGGAGGACACGGCCGATTATAAATCACAAGGTTCACCCAGGACCCTTTGACGACCCGACTCTCGTCCCAGCAAGCACAATATGGCTCGTTACACACACGCGCGTGTTGTATAGAAAATGCGCGCAGGTATATGTACGTGTATATACGTATATGTATACGTGGGCATATATATCTACACGGTGCACATGGTCGAATAGCGTGGACGCGAGATCTTCGTTCTGCACGCACATAGGACACACGAGGGGAGGGACGAGAGGCCTCATTAACTGGTTATTAATAGCTTAGCCGGTTCATATTAATGACAGACGCATCTGCTTCTTATATATCTACCTGGATTATCCGCTGTGCCCCCGCCACGACCAGGGGTCAGCAATTTTTACCGGTCGTTCTTGGTGCCTCCAAGAGACGGTACCGCCGGTGTACTCGTGGAGCACGTGGAAATTATGGTAAACTGTGATATTTTTATTTTACTTCATTTCTTATTTTATTTATTTTATTTTGCTTCGGTCGATTTTGTTTTAGTTTAGTTCGTTTTATCTTGTTGTTGACGGTCGTCGGGGTGGTTCGATACAGGGAAGGGATTAAGGGAGTGAAGGGGTTGATTATTGGACGGTTGATTTGGAAGATACAGTGATTTAGAGTTCGTTTGTATACTTGTTAACTTTGCGAACACTGGCTTGTTCAATATAATACTTTGTTAGTTTCAAGCGAGAAAGCTTTGGTCTGGTATTTTTGTTCACGATTAATAGACTCAAAACAATTAGTTTGTCAAAATTAATGTATTCGTCATTACGTGAAAACTGTCTCGTATGTATAATAGAAAATTTATTCGAGCCACTGTATTGTATAGAGAAAATACTATAATATTTTTCCCTTTTCTACTTATCTCACGAACTTACTGTTCAGGAGGTTGACTCTAGGGATTAATAACGCGAGCACCCTGTATATATTTAATGCCTAATATTGAAGTGCCTAAGTAATTGATGAATATTTCCTGTCGTTATTAGATTCCGGCATAAAAAATAATATTAATATTAATATTATTATTAAGTTGGAATAGAAAAATTGCTACAAATTTAACAGAAGATATGTGTCGAGATTGAAAGTGAATTTACCAAAACTTGTTGAAAGTATCTCCATACTAATGATAATACATGGGAGCAAAAGACTGTTGGAAGGAAACGATGGAAAACTATTGAAGGATAAACGATATGACACAATACTTTATTAACAATATGTCAGGACGATTAACGAGTGCTCTGCAATGAACGACTGCCAATGAACGAATACGATGTCTAACGAACGAATGCCAACGAACGAATGACTTCCTCTCCACGACGATCGTCTCGACCGATCGTCCCTTCGCAAGGTTGAGATGGTTTACGTTACCTGGCGCCCGATAGGAACCGTCGCGGCATAGAAGGTTCTATCACACGCCCTAACGTAAACCATCACGGCCCAAGCCAGATCTTATGTCTCACCGTAGGACCCCTACAAATAATAAAACTATTTATTAAGGGAAACCTAGCAATTAACGAATTAAATTAACCAAGTTACAGATTCTATGCAAAGGGTCGGAGGAAAACGTACACTGGCCTCCATTTCGGGTCAAATTAACCCCATCTTTCTAGCAAGGGTTAAATAAAATCGAACAGCTTGATATGTTATATCTGATGAAGCTGTGATTTTTCTATGGTGCTTCCTTTTTCTTCATACTGCTGGGCTGATCTGCATCTACATACACCCCTTTCCAGCCAACAATAAGAAGAACAATCTTATTCGACACGCAACATTCCCAAGTAATCGTTTCCACGTTCCTCGCATCTTTTACACTCGCCGGATCCCACAGGTCATTAGTAACCGTTTTTAACTTCTTTTTATTCCAATAAATCATCCCGTCGTTCGAAGTTAATACTCGCAGCCGGGGGAACCGAAGGCTCTGATTTTTATGTTACCTTTTCATACAGAACTCTTGGTCGTCGAACAAAGTTGTATAAAGTTTATACACCGCTGTTGTACACAAAAACACTGTGCATCAGTTCGACAAAACGCTGACGATTATGTATATTGCAACGTTACTTGTATGTTACCATTGTACCTAAAGGGCCTTAGACCCTTAACCCTTTGGCCGGGGCGCACTCTCCGAGAGAACTATCAATATCAGTCAAGTTAGGCGCATCGCCCTGCACACAGCCTACATAGCATGCAAATAGCGAAATAGTGAATCCAGCGATACCTAAGCTACTCAGCCGCAACGATATACGTTCAACACGAAATATCACGTGAGATCCTACGCAACGCGATCGACAGATTATCAGCGATCCTAAGCGCTGGATCATCGAGTGATCCACGCCACTTTCGCCGATTCGCGATTGCCTGGGAGCACGTCGACCAGTCACGCTCACATTCTCCAGACTCGCGAGCGATTCGCCTGGGGCAATTCGCCGGTGTATTATGGAGGACAAGCGATTCACCTGACATCCACCGTCCCCCTATTTCACGCACGTCCCCGAGGAATCCGTTTCTTCTTCGACCGTGGGTCAAAGGTTGATCACCGAATTCCCCGCAAGCTCCGGCGACCTTTCGAAATCTGATCGACGACCTGCTTTCGCGGTTACGACGCTGAGCAGTAATGGCGTTTAATCCTTTCATTACGGTGTTCTTAAAGGGGAAAATGTTCTTGATGCGCAGAGTGTACAGTGGGTGTAGTTATCATTAATATCGGAGAATTACGCGTGAATATAAATGGCTAGAATTGGATGCCCCGTCTAATTGTCTAAGCCGTAATTTGTATAAATAATTGCGAGAATGGTGAACGTTTATTTCGAATTTTTTAGCGAACACTCGCTCGATGTTTGAGGGCGTGCACACGAGTGTTGCGTAGTGTGTTGTGCACAAATTTTTATGGGACGTTTCAGTTATGGATAAAAGTGTGACAGGTTTAAGAAGGATTTCATTAATTTCTTATGTACTTTGATTTACCGGTGTAATTACAGTAATGTGCGAAGCCAAAAACAAATTGCCGAAGAATTTCTCCAAAAGTTTCGACTTACACTAAATTACCAACAGTTAATTGTTTGCTTTCACCTAACATACGTACGAGAAAAACGGTATCATTCATAGAATGATCCAATACGTATAAAAAAAAGATGCCCATGTTTCTACTTAACTAGTTAAGCTGCTCAATACTTGGACAAAAATTAGCTTTCAACCCTACCTCCTTAAACATAGCTAACTTCAATCGGTCTTGTCTATCGATCGAGCCGAATAATGACGGTCCCACTGTAATTTTTACAGAATGGTAGGTAGATTAACAACAAATAACAATCGCCCGAGTAATCGCAAGAAGAGAAATCTAACCGATCATAAATATAAGCCTATCGCCAGATAAGTCGCACAAAATTCTCACGTGGATCGAAATCTGAACCGATTCTCCGACGAGTGATGGATCGTGGTACGGTTCCAGCGAAAGTCGGTATCATCGACGATATTCAGTAGCCTGGAATGGCTGGTTGCCTAATTTAAGGCGTATTCAAGGCGACACAAAAGGGACCCGGTGGCTCATACGTCATCGTGACAAGTCTATGATCCACGACTGCCTTTGTCCAGCGGCTTCTGACGATTGATCCATGGCCATTACGCGAAACTGTTTCCTTTTTTCCCTTTTTCTTTCTCTTTTCTGCATGTTACCAGCCATCCCGACTGACCGCTCGCGAATGCTAATTGATGTTACTGACTTCGAGTGACCGGCCACGGTGTGTGGTCCTCGGTGCTCGCGAGAGTGCTTTTAATCGACCTCGATGGTAAACGCGCCGAGAAGGGGAGAACTGGGACATTTGTCTGGACGAGAGGGGGGGAGATTCGTAGGAGTAGGTTTTGTGTAAGCAATGCAGGTGTTGAAATTAGGATCGGGATTGTGCATTGTCCTTCGCGTTTCTGCGATTTTTTGGGGAAAAGATGTTGGGTTAGGTATACACACATTGGTAATGTTTCTGTCAGTGGAACGGAAGAATATTTTTTGTTAGACGGATTGGGTTTTGTTTCTTGGAAGACATAGGAAAGTGAAAGGTTCAAGCGAGATTGGAACGTTCATGACAAATCAACGTTATTCAGAATCTCGTTGATTCTTGCGTGCAAATTTCATGCATTATTTCACCCCATAAACGGTTTACTAATTGAATGCGAAGTAGTTGGAAAGGACACCGCGTTCTCTTTTGTCAGTGCACCATTCGTAATAAATGCGACCAATAGATTATCAGAAAAAATATTCGCATAAACTTGTGTTGATTTACCTATAAATAGCTATAGATATTATACGGTGCTATTTCGACTAGAATTTACTTAATTGTCACACACTTACTAATTCCACAGAAGGGTTGAAATAAAATGTACCATTCGCATCAACATCCTAATACAGTTTACTTACAGAGTAAACACGGAGAAATATATGAAATAATGGAACGAATAAATTATCTAATAAAAACCGATTAAACGAATTACACTCCTAACACGAACCGTGCTCACGTTCCGCAAATATATGGATACCGGGCCACCTATACATATATATTACGAGCACCGCTGATACTGGCTGCGGCAGATAAACACAGAAATATGCCTATAAAATAATAACACCGTCCACGATGCTCCGAAGCGGGGCCCAAATTTCCACGGGTCTAACCACCGTACAGAAAATCGAACGCTCGCAAAAAGAACCGTCCCGACGGATGGACACGCGCTGTTCCATCGATTGATCGACCTCATAGATTACAGTTCCCCGGGAATTAATTGGAAACGAGCGGGGAAACGAGCGTAGCATGGGCGTATCTCGCAGAAAATCGCAGCTGTCCGAAGGAATATGATAAGAGGGAACGTTGCCAGTACCGAAAATCGGCAGCTAGCCGAATCTATCCGTGGCTGGCTATTATTTTTTACGAACCCAGACGGGAATCGCGTCTAATTCGACGTTTAGCGATTTAAACGTTTGTCTGTGATCGCCAGGACGCATCTATAATCTGCGGCCGGCCGCTCGGACATGCAACTTGCGTGAAACGCAGCTGCTTCCGAGGGAAGAGAGAATCATCGGCTCGAACGAATCGATGGTCTTCATCTTTGGCTGCGCGTCATCTTCTTTTAATCCTTTTTCGTCTCGGTTTACTTTGCGGCAGAACGGCGTACCGACTGATCTCGATTTGGGTGATGAAAATAATTGGGCTGGGTGAATTCTTTGTCGTTTTTAGGTAGACAGTCGATGAGGTTCAATGTCTTTGAAGGAAATTCGTGAAATTAATTAATGGTTCTCTATGTGGAATATTTTACAGAGGACTTAGGCCTTGGATTTTGTTCTTTATATATTTCCAATTAATTCAAGATTTTTCAGAGTGAAGTATTTTAGAAGATGTACATGGCCAGCTAGATTTTGATTCGCTTCACAAAATTCGTTAATTGAGTTAATTGATGTTTTAATATGTGGACTATTTTACAGGGCAGTTAGCTGTTGCATTTCTTGTTCAGACATATTTGCAATTAATTTAAGCTACTTCGGAGTGAACTATTTTAAAAGAGGTACATAGCTGGTTAGTTCTAGATTTCTTATTAGGAGTTTTGTACAATCAATTAGCGTCTCGCTAAAATCGCATTAATATCATAAGTCTCTTCTGCAAACAAAATTTCGTTAAATCGGTCCAACAGAACCGAACCCACCGAAAAACTCTACGAAACCGCCACCAAAGCGAACGAACCCCGGCCACCGTTTCCGTGCTCCAATTCCAGCCTACTTTCTCACGGGGAAAAAAGACTCCGGGTCCCGTGAGAGAGTCCAAGTTCTTTTGGTCCCGTCTCCGTCGGTATTCGTGATCTATGGCGGCAGAACACAGCACGTCCAGAGTTCCTGTGGACGACGTGGATTGGCGTGATACCCTTTTCGACAACTACCGCCTCTATCACCTGCTGCCCCCCCCCCCATCCCCCTTAACCAACCCCGCGTACAGAAAACAGTATCCGCAGAAGAGTTAATAAAGAAAGATAAAAAAAACGACCCTAAGAAACGGAGGCTCAAGTGCGATCTCCTCGCTGTCCTTTCTGTTTTTTTCTTTCTTACTTCTGATCCTCTCCTCCACCGGAGTGGCCGTGATTATCGAGACGAGAGGCGGATGTTTCTAAGTCGTGGAGGTGGTGCGATGTCGGCCGAGAAACGAGCCACACGAAACGGCCGTGGAGGAGATCGCGGAAGGGCAAGAGGAAAGAGGATAAGGAAAGCCGTGGAGTAGAGAGGACTTGGAAGGGATACACGGGGTGTAGCTGCAGAGAGCAGAGGTTACTTTTAATGTCTCGCGTCACGCAGCCCAAGGCAGCGTGAGCCTCGCCTCGTCCTCCTTACTAATTTGGCGCCAATTTCCAGGCAACCACCCAAGCAAAAACTAACCGAACCATATACACCGCTCCCTATATGTATACATACACTTGCACCGTGCACTTCACCTCGTGGGCACTGATTAAATGCTACCCGCCGTCGCTGACTCGTTTCGTCTTCCTCCCCTTGTTTCGTTTATTTCCTTGTCTTTTTCTTTCCTCCCATTTTTCGTTTTCTTCGTTTCGGTTTTTGTACTTGGGATTTGTGCCTCTTTCCTTCGTTCTTTCGGCGGGCTCCTTTCGTCGCTCCGCGAGTCGCGCCGTTGTTTCTCCCCGTTTCGACCCTCGCATTCGTGGTTCCCACAGTAAGAGAGGACGCTTTGCGCGCTTACTGCGAGATTATTGTGTTTGTGGCACCGGGTGGACGTTGGATATTGCACGCACGAGGGGCCGACTTTCGTGAGCGAATTATCGGCGGCCTGTTTTAAATATCGGTCTATTAATTTTACGGTCCAGGTACACGTAGTTGCGGGGAACTATATATGTCGCGAACTGTTCATTGAACTGCCTTTGCGTGGCTTGTTTAATTGCAATTAATTATTCGGGAGGGTAATATTGTAATTATTGAAGGTACCCGGCTTGCGCCTATGCAAATTTCACGACAGGAAAGAAAATGGAGCGAAGTCTAAATAGTGAGGAAGTAGCGCAGAATTACCATACCCTAGAAATAAATTGCTAGTAGCCCGGAATTTCCGTTTAAAACGCTTTTCGATTAGACTACGGCCTTCACCCTGGTCAAATCGTCCGATTTATAAGCTTATTATGCTATTTATTCGCCAATCGCGGCAATTATATGAAAAGTTATTAGTTAAGTCGATGCTTCGACCATAGACAAAGCGTTTGCAGCAAAGGGAGTATTGGAAGCTGGACTACAGTTAACCACGAACGGCTAACTATCACAAATCTATTCTCGACTTCGAGGTTTATCATTCCGCTGGATCTCGGGTTACATTAATTAAACTCGCAATCATCACTCGACAACCGCAATTAACGCTCAAGCCTGGGCTCATTGTTGGACGCGGAATGGAGGAGGAACTATTTTTGCCTGGAAACAAGCTAACCGCGAACAGGTAACGAACGTGAGCCTATCCTCAAGTTCGAACGTTATCGATCTGCTTGATCGCGAATTACAAACGATTCCATTGAACAGTACGCCCCGTGCAAACTGTAATTGATATTTCTGCATTGGTTTATGAAGAAATTCGCGTGGAATCATTGAACCGCTTCATTTACTTTCATATGTTTGATTTGTCGGTATTTAAATTCATTGGAAGATGAAGGGTGTATATCTAGATCCTATTAACCGTCAGATATTTGTAATAAATAGAGTAATACGTGAAATTTTCTTAACGAAATGAATAAATAAATCAAATGAATCGGACTATAATGAATACATGTATGCGTTACATATTATAATTCTTATAGGATGCAATAAATATCGTATTATACTTTTCATTCGTAGTTCAAGCGACAAGCTTTCCCTATTTATCATTAAAAGTTTCGAAACGTTTCAATTTATATACTTTTCGAAATCTTCAATTAAGATGAAGTTTTTGTAATAAAGCTTGTCTGCTTCTGAAAGTTGTATAACAATATTAAAGTGGTCAGCTAGAGTCCGCTAATTATTCTATCATTTTCAACAGCTCTGTCTCACAATTTGCAGCATGTATTTATTTCTTGTTCGAATTTTCTGCAGTTTAATTTCAATTTCACAATCCGTCTTTCTAACTATGTATATGTAGACCTCGCAGTAGAATGTGTCTTTCAATATCTGGCTTCAGTACTCTCATTTCTACACTTGCAAGCCGCGCAGTGGATAAAATTAATAATAAACGAATAAAGTATTAGTTTTGCGTCCAAAACAGTTCTTCGCTGCCATTATTCATATCTTCCGTCCCACTAATCATAAAAGAAATAAAAAACACCTAGCTGCCCAAAGTTTTCGTCCATCAGAAAATATATTTCATTTCTAATATTATATTTTTATGCGCGTCCCAGGTCAAGCAACTTTAATGAGGCAAACGACATAATTGCTGGACAATTTCGAAGAGAAAGGATCGAACGTCATCACTGTATGGTAAAGCACCGGTCTAACTGCGTTGCCCTTCCTCCCGTTGCTCCATCCATTGGATCCATTGCCCTGGAGATGCGTGGCCCGAACCTGCGGCTTCACCATTAAATTGACGCCCGCTGAGACTCATATTTGCATAACCCGATGCCATACGACCGATCCTATCGACGTCTCCGTGACTGGCTGCCTCGTTTGCGACTCGTGTGACCCGCGTGGGAACCACCCTTTATCTCCTTCCTTTTCCTCTTGTCGAGGAAGGTGTTCACCATTTTGCGATACAACGTTGGATTTGTTCGGGGAACCGGGGGAAATTGGTGATATTTGTAATCCATTTTTATATATACACGATTGCAATTATTCTTATCGTTATTTCGGTTGCAATTTACATACTAATTTATTGGTATTTTGCACCAAGATACGAAAGCAACAGACATTCCTGTAAAAATAATCCTGTACCCCATCGAGGATTCAATCATTCAATTTCACGACGAAAATAATGGATGCCCCATCACCTAAAATTTGCCGAGAAAAATTTCCGAGTTTCAGTGGAACGACACTGGTCCTGATAATTGATAAAACCATGGAAGTTCGCGCGAAGCGTGTTGAGCCCATCACTGAGGATGAACCAAGGAGCTTTGGTAGGCAGCCAGGATCAGGTCAGCGAACACAAGGAGAAAGAGGTTGGCAGGCAGCCACGGGCAGTATATCACGTGGCAAGGATAAGTTTTTGATCGGCCCTCGGTATACGGATGACTCCCTGCTGCTTGACCTCATCACGCCACGCTATGGGGGTCTTTATAAACCGCCATCGACTGTGCGTATCCTAATCACCTTTTGTCTTAAGCATGCCAAACTCTTCTTTGGAGGCTGGCTCTACTGGCTCCCGGCTAAAGAACCGAGCCACCCAAAGGGCCCTTCGTCACCCTTCGCCGTTCATCCGAACGGATATGATCGTACAACAATTTAAGCTATCACAATAATTGTGGATAAACACAAGAAATATACTAATATATTATCCGCTTGCAGCGAAAAGGCATCACTGAATTATCCAGGAATACAAATCTATTGATACGTCAAAATAACGAACAATTTGGTTGCTCGTCCAATTAAAATGTACTACACTACCGTTAAGCCTCTGTTGAAAACTGATACCATTAAGTTTCTGGATACCAGCCTAAAGAAATATGCTACCGATTGTTTCTCCACTCAACTTCAGTCGTATTCGCAATTATACTACGTATTACGCTTTTAAGGTTATCCACCTTTTCTACCCGTTCTATTAAACGAAAAATGCAACACCAACCATGGAATCCCGCTTGGATCCGTGGCGGCAAGCTCGAGGATATTGTCTGGATCAAAAAGGACGTCATGGCTTGGTGTTCTGGAATACACATTGTGTTTCTCAACCTTGCTCAGGGTACGCAAAGTATTTTCTGGTGCTGGAGCCACGAAACTGGAGAGGGCGCTCGATGTCTGTCCGCTCACAACAGGTTACACGTATTCGCGTACGCCGAAAGGATAATTCAGCCTCGAATCATGGTCTTTGCTTATCGATCGATGAAAAAAGTTTCCGAATGCGCTGGTGGATGTCGACTTGGTTATTTGGCCACTGCGTTCACAACCGGCGATCACTTGATCTCGATTGGAACGTATCCCTTCTTCGCGATAACCGTTTGGAATTGGAAAACCGGCGGGAAGATTCAAAGTGTCAACACTTATTTGCACGACGGGATTGGTCAGAGTCTGAAGCCCACTCTAGACGGCCCCACTATCGTTGCACAGATGGGGAAAAGTCTTGGAAAGCTGTACACTTGGGAGGTGGACGTAGTCGAAGAGGTGGCCATTTTGAAAAGCAAGAATTATTTTGGTCCCCTTGGTTCCTTTGGTTCTTGAATCGCGTTAATCTACTTATTGACAGTTATATTTCTCTTCTTATCCTCTGTTTCAGTCTAAAATCTTCACTTAAGCAAGCTTCAATTAACCTGCAAATTAATCATCCAACCCCTGACCATAGGTCACGAAATAAAGCTCCCCAAGAGCACACCAATCTTGTGGGCAGACTGGTCTCCAACGTCGAGAGAGCCGCTGTTAGCCATCACGGACATCGATGGACATATTTATTTGTGCAACTACGACGGTAGCGACATCTATCGCATAGTTCTCTCTCAACGATGCGGCACGTGTCTCGATCTAGAGGCACCGATCATCGCCTGGTTCAGAGATGGCATTGTTTTGCGGACAACGTTCTGTCAGATTCGTTTTTACACCAGGAACATAAGAACAAATACATGGCGGAAGGAATGGTACATGAAAACGGAAACAAGGCCGTATATCCTGACGTCCCATCCGTTAAGGAAGGATCGATTTTTCTACTACACTTTTGAGGGCTATTTAATGCAGGTCGATTTCGACGAAAACGATGAAAGTCCTAAAGTCACCAGATATCTCGAAAACGGCGCCACCTACCGGTTCGTGGACTTTGTTTATCCTTGGTGTCATCACCTTGTTGCGTCCTGTGGCACAAAAGAGTTGGCGATTTTGGAGTGTTACGACGGCACGTTTGTGACGTCTATTGATTTGGAAGTAGAGAGCGACATTCTTTGTCAGGCCTCGCATCCGGATTACCCTCTGATCGCTCTGGGAACCGGATACGGCGAACTGGTTCTTCTGAGTATCCTTGATCCTATGGAACCCAAGGTGGCAGCACAGTTGCGATTGCACAGGTCGCCGGTGGATTTCATTAAGTTCTCGCATTCAGGAAAGTAAGTGGCACACTGCGAACGAGCAAATTAAGTTCTTCCCTAATTCCGCCTTTATAAGAATTCAATTTTCACCTATAAATCTTTTCGTATTGAAAACGTTATTTACTGTTTGTTACTATAAATATCCTTAGAGCAATAAACAATATGATAGGACTTATTTTTATTGATCCCTCAAATGTACCCACTCAATCACGCTAATTTCTGAAACCCGAATTCCTTAACCTCAAAGAAACCCCTTACTACTCCCCCCAGGACAATGGTCGCCGGTGAGAAGTCTACCGGAAGCTGTTACTGCATCAGTCTCCAACGCGATGACATGTACACCGTGCAATGTTTGGTTCAATTTCATAGAGCTCTCAGCGATGTCCTAATTTTCGAGGCTTACAAGAAGTTGAGGCTTCTCGTTCTTTACATTGGACACACACAATACTTGGTTGGACAACAATTGTCCCTGTACGAAGTGTCGGAAAATCAGACCCTAGTAAAGGGGCACGTCCATGTGTTGCAACTTCCTGGAGTGTACCGTGCACTGTGGCAGGTGCCTGGAAACGCAACAACCCTCGTAGGGTCGCCGTATGCGACACGTCAGCTTCGAGTGCAAAAGATACAGGATTTTAAGGACGTTGTTGTGGTAGACGGTGTGTCCACTGGACACCAGGTTAAGATGGCAGGGCTGTACGTGGATCGCTCGTGGATCACCACGTCCGCATTGGATGGGTTTGCGGTGGTCAGAGACAAGAGCGTACGAAAGGTGCTCGCGCATATTATGACGCATCATAGGTCGGATCTAGGGACCAAAAAAACGATGGCGACGAAGTCTGGTGACTTGGTCGTGTGCCTGGGGAATAATGGGTCGCTGGTCGCGACTAGGTCCGTCGCGTTTAACAAAAAGGTTTGCATATTTTTGTGTGAGATGTGCATTGACAATAATAAAATCCGCAACAAGATACATTAATAGCAATAATAAGTAAATAGAATAGGCAGTCTAAATTTCATTATTCCTTGCAACTAACCTTCCCACATTCCTTCCTCCTTTATCCAGCGTAGGAGCAACCAGAATCAACCTCTTCTGAGCATCACGAATCGCGTCACATGTACGGAATCGAGAGCGGTCTCTACGAGAAGCAGAAACGAAAAATCGAGTCCGACTACGCTAGCATTGATACTTCGATTTTCGATTTACTGACGCGTCCGAAATACGAATTTCCCGATCCCGAAATGGGAGACAAGACCTGGTCAGAGTGGAGAGACGAGCAGCAAATAAAAGAAGAGGCCGAGAGAAGCATACCACTGAAAACGGCCATTTTAACAGACTTCGACGTCCTCCGAGGAAAGGTGAAGAAACTATTGGATGCCAATGAAACGTGCCCGGAAATAGAGAAACTTCCGGTGTCCTCTTTCGATTTAGATACGGCTGGGCGTGACCAGAAGTTGAAAACCGGTCGAAATGTTTGCGAGGATCTTCGCTTGGAAATGGAGCATCATATTTTTGAGATGCAACGGGTGTATATATGGATTAAAGAATCGTTCTGGGACCCGCAGGAAATCGTGGGCAAATGTCTGTTCTCTATTTCTGGTAAAATGGAGGTGACCAACTATCCAACGGTTCAGGAGAAACCGTTCACGCAGGATTATTTGCGCTGGACAAAGTTCTGCAAGGAAACTGAGGCTAACATTCTTGAGAACGGAACGTTTGAAGCGTGGAAGGTTTATTCAAGCGATATGCTCGAGGCTGAGGTGAATAAAGAGATGACATTGTATCGCGAAGAGGATAGAAGGATTGATTTGCTACTGGAGGATGATGAGGAGTATGTGACTACTGAAGACGATATAGAACAGCTGAGAGCGATCGAAGGTAAACAATGATAGAAATGGCGGCTATTGAAAATTATACAAATTATTAGACTTTTGCTGGTCCATTAGAAATATGCGTTTACACTTTAGTAGAAGATAATAATGATTGTATTAATTTGTATTGGAATTGTATTGACGGGACCGAATTGGTTTCTATTGAAATTTAATCGTTGTCAATTATGATGTTTTTTTTTATATTTGATTCGTCTTCATCATCGTCTTCTGGAGATCTTTGAAGACAAGATCTCGTGATGTTATGACTTTTCTTTCTTATTCATTCAAAGTTTTAATGCAAGTTAGATGATTTGTTGCAAGAATTCCAAATCGCAAAAATCATATTACTTATTATCCGTGTACAATTTTCTTCGTTTCATTAAAGGCACAACAACGCACCTGTACATCGACGCATCGCCCTATTGCAGTCAACTGGGGATTTACGGGTTCGGTCAGGTGATAGCAGACAGTCGTTTGGTGCTTCACGACTGCCATAGGCTTCGAGCCTACGTGAACAAGGCGTTTGACGAAGTGTACTCGTTGAAGGAGAGAGAGATGGACGTGATACACAGTAGGATCGACAGGATACGTTACATCGACTCCGAGCTGAGGAGTATGTTCGGTCGACACGTGCCCCGCGTACCTGGCGATCCAGACTGGCACTGGCAGGTTACTATTCGAATTAATTATACGGTTACATACTCATTTATACTTAAAAAAAAAAGTTTCCATATTGTATACAGTGCATGTGTACCTACACATTCTTCACCGAGCAACAACTAAACTGAATGAAACAAATTTTGCAACTAATACTTATTAATTTATTACTCGATGTTTCATTGCATTACGCAATCAAACTGTAAATACTATTTTATCATACTCCTAATCACCCAACCAGATGTTTTAATAATCCCCTAAAAGGACCCCCCCCCCCCACACACACACAAACACATGTCTACCATCCTGCTTTCCTTATCGTCGCATTTACCTCTCTTTTCACCTGTAGGAGAATCCGGATAGTATTATCCAAGTGCAGGATCACGAGGTGAAAGCGAAACCCTACGTCTCTCCATCCAAACAAGAATTACTAGACAGGCAAGCTGAGGAGGAAGAACGAATCAGGCAATTGTTGTTGGCTGACGACTTTCGCGAACGCGCTCTGATGGCGATGATGGACGGCGTGCTGGAGGTTCGATGGGAGGACACGATCAAGATAGACGTTCCTAAGCCGGCGTGCATGCTGCAGACGAAACCGGAAAACTATACGGCAGATGATATCCAGATAGTGAAACAGTACGAGAAGGCTGTGCAATTCCTGCAGGAAGAACGGGAACGTTATAAAAGAATACTGGAATCAGAGTACGGAAGGGTTATGGGACTTCTACAGGAAGGGATTGATAGATTCAATGGGAAATTAAAGGAACTGTTTCACGTAAGATTTGACGATTCTTACGATTACGATTTTATGTATGGTAAGCGTTTAGGAAACATGAGAGGGGGTAAGCTTGTATGCTCGTGAATTTTTATAATGATTTATTCGTGTTTAAAATGATAAAGCCATTAAATAGGGCAGGGATTTTATTTTTGCGATTGAAAATTATTAGGTATATTACAGTTGTAATATTTGACAATTTTTCATCGACTAAGTAATTTCTGTACTCCTCGTCTGTAAAATAAATTTCGTCTTGAATTAAGGGCTCCCCAAGCCCCGTTTGAAATGGCTCGTTCATTTATTTGGGATGAATATCAAATTAAACAATTGAAACGAATATTCAAAGCCAAAGAAGGGCTCAAAGACTTACGAGACAAGCTAATAAAAGTTCGCTGAAGTTCGATAATTGGTGTACTTTCTAATCGCTTCGCAGTTAAAAATTAACGTCAATAAGGCCATCAATCAGCTGCGTCTGCGCTACCTGCGCGGTTGGCTGATAATTCGTCGTCGAATGAAATCATTGCAAGAGGAGGACAGACTCAAAGGAGAAATCGCTGGAAAACATGAGCAGGAAAGCGTCCTACACGCTCGCCTACAAACCCTTCGCAACGTCCATCAAGAGATGACCAACAGACACAATGTTCTCTCCAACAAAGAGAAAGTCACGGGCAAACTTCACACGGGCGATTTCGCAACGTTGAACAAACTGAATATCGAACTATTGGACTATCAATTCAGACGTCGACCAAGAATCAATTTGAAGCATCTCGAGGCGTCTGATTTCTTGGATCTGGCGAATCACGTGATCACACGTAGCCCATGCGTTTATCTACCGATGGCGTGTAAAGATTACCTAAGGACTTTAAACAACTTAGACGTTCGACCAGGAACCGTTCCATTGACCATAGAAGCGACACACTGGGAATCTTTGGTTCGGTTGAGACGCCAAAAGATCGGTGTGGAGCTGAGAAACAAAGGGGAACAGACGGCCATCGCTGCGCTAGATGGCGTGATCGTCGGATTCGAACAGAAGATTGAGAAATGCAAGAGCGATATAGAGGACATGACGAAGAATGTAGTTGAGTTAAGGAAACGACGAACCATCGACGACTTGAACGTAGAGATACAGTTGGTTTTGAAGATGGGACAGGTGGAGATTGATCTGAAGGGAGATGCTACGGACACTGAGAATGCAATTCTGATACCAAAGTCTGGGGTGGATACTGTGAATAAACTGATTGGTGCTGCTGGGGCGTGTAAATTGGAAGCTTTGTCGCGACTGCTGAGTTTCCAAAGAGGTAAACCAGTAGCTGTACATGCTTTGTAATTAAGTTGTTATTAATTTACGTGAATAGAGTTTGCAATATTCCTCTCCTTCTCCTCTTCTTCACTATGCTCTACATGGATAATTCTACCAAAATACCACTATACTGACACTCCTTGCTTCTACTACCGCGCTTAACGTTATACATCCCTCTGTGTTGACGATAGTACAAAACCAACTCCTATACTGACACTCTCCTAACCAATAAACGTAGCACCTCGAATACCAGAACTACCAACACCAGCCCCAAAACCAAACATTAACCTGCGAACTCAACAATGCCAGGCACTCTACTGAAACAATGGAGGCACGAGTGTCAAAGGAAGCATCTAGAGGACCTGGAAGAGGACCTTCGGTTCACAGAATCGGTGACAGTGTCCAAAGAGATGCAGCTGTACCTGAGTCGCAAGGCAAGGGGTTTACGCGACAACAAGACACCGCTGCAGCTACACGAGGGAATCGAGACGGTGAATCGACAGTTCTTGGATGCCGTCAAAGGGCATCGAGCTAGGTCACGCGGGATTCAAACGGAGATCGCCGCCACGAGGAGGAAGAACGAGCAGCTCGACAAGCAGATCTTAGAGATGAACGTGGCTAGGTGCGACATGGAGCAGAAGCGCGATCTTATCGGCGAGAAGAGGCAGCAGGAGCACGCGGAGAGGAAGCTGCGGATGATCATGCGCCGGGCGGAACTGATCAAGAAGCTGCAGGATAATTACGCCGAGCTGCTCGAGCTGCAAACTGAGCACGAACTGCTCAGGCTGAAGCGGTATCCGACCTTCGCTTTCAAGATGCTCGACGACAAGGATGATGAGGATTGAAGGGACAACACCAGACTGGGTTCTCAATTAATTGGCACCTGGTCTGGCTCACGGATTGTTTCCTTTTCTCTGCTTCGCTTACTATTATTATTGTTTCCTTTTTGCGGTTAACATTGATGCGCATCGGTTTTGCAACTGTTTTGAAATATTTGGGGAAATCCATTGTGGAACGCAGTATTATAAATATAAATGGAATTACGTTTGGATGTACTTTTGGGCGAAGTTAAGGGCGTCTGATTTCGGTATTGCAAAGAACGAACGTGATTGAATTGGAGGGGGGAAATCAGGGCCGGTTGAATGGTATATTTGTCGACGTTAAAACAATTGAATACAACGTAAATGAGAAATCCAAAAATTAAATTGCTATTGACGGATGGACGGAATTGGCAAAGAAATTGGGGAGCATAATTTCGATAATTGCCTACGAGATTCTGTGAGAGGATTTTGAGGGATTCGCGAGGTGGAATTTATTTAACGGGTAAAAGCAATGGTTCGAGTGAATAGAAAATAGATTCGCAGAGCAGAGTTCGTTGGAATAACCGCAAACTGCGTTTGTTTTAACCGACATTTATTTAACGTCCGCCATTAAATCCGATGCTAGACCTATTTGACTCGCAAACTGCTTATAATCATTTCGATTTCATGTATTACCGAAATAACTGTACAAAAACTGTACATTCATGTGAATTAAAAATTGAGATTCCACTAAAACAATATTGCGGCATCATTTATTATTATTTCAATTAACGATGTAGAATGTAGATAGTTCCTCGGGACAATAACCGCTCTCTGAAACAAAACGCGTTCCTCCCTCTCGATCCAATCCACCATAATAATTCCAATGTGTAATTTATCGCATCACAAAAACGGACAAAAGTGTAGAGAACTACAAAGGGGAAAGTAATATTATCTACGTGTTACAACAAAAGTAGCAGAATGAATTCCATCAGTAGCACCATGCCTCGTCGTCCAAAGCAAATTACTCGAACCCAATACTTAGCTTGCCGTTACCCTAGCCGTCATGAGGAAGGATAAAAGATAGAAAAGAAAAATCAACGTCGACCATTGCGCCATCGGACATTTAACCCTTAAGTCCACGACAGTCCAAAGTATCCGCCATTCGCCTATCACCGTTTGTATGTAGACAACCGCAAAGTTTACCGACGCTTTCCAGGATCCACGGGACACATTGTGCCACGAAGACCACCTTCTAAACGCGGCTGAGTTACGGCCGGTCGAAAGGATTTAATCAGGCCCGCTTTGCTCGCTCTCACAAAGGACAAGCGGCAATTTGCAGCGGCACATAAATCACCCGTGGGGGACCCGCGATGCATAATAGTCGCCGCGATCCATACTCTTTTTCCCCATAAATAACTGTACTAATAGTAGAGCTGCGAGATGAATGATCCACGGCGCTGGATAGCCGCGAACCGTGCGCCGCGCCGTACGAATCAATTTCGTGCGACGTGTTTCCAAACGCGTCCAGTTTTCGATTTATCCGCAGAAGAAAGGTAAGAAAAGGTTCGGACTCACCGTGCGACGATTAAACGTTGGATTTCGTCGTGGCCAACCTTTCTACTGAAATAGTTCGACCTCTTGTAAATGTTGTATAGATGTGCTTTTTATTTCTTTTTATACGTCGATGGGATGACCGAGTTGCCTCCGTTCATTTTTTATAGCTTGAACACCGTGGAGAATGTTCAGAGGTGCAGAAGGGCTTTTCTGCTGTTTGGGGACAATGGCGGCTGATATAGGGGCCAAAACTTTGGGGGTGAAAATACGATTCGAAGTTGTAGGACGTTTGACAGGTGAACGGAAATGTAACGGGCGTATCTAGACGTGAGAAATGTTATGGAACATTTGATGTTCCGATCAACGGTCAGGGAGATATTAATGAGAGTTAACATTTTGGTCTGCTTCCACGTGTCTTGGACGGGAAAGTGAATTTTCATCCCGGTTAAATTGTGAATCATATGGATACGAACCTTTCTATTTCAGTGAGTATCTTCTCGGCCGTTTGAACAATTTTATTTACTCGTGCAACAAATTTTTAAGACTGTTTCTTTGCGCAGTCACAAAAGATGACTATTCCTTGTTTACGTCTTCAGGATTATTGTCACAACAGTTGTTCTAGTCGCAAAATAACAGAGAGAAAATGTAAAGCAATGAATGGTGAAACGAAAAGCATCAGGATGATTGTTTTCGAACACGATCGGCACGATTTCCACCGGAATGAAGAAAAGATTAGAAAAATGTGGACAGGAGAAGCCCTCGATCACGTACTGTAAATATTTTCGCCGTAACGGTCGTATGATTTTTATTAATGAACCCGCTGGGGATCAGGGCGGCTTTGTCCCCGAAATATTATGTCGGCTGAAAGGTTATTCATCGGTTCCCTCTTTTTGTTGCCGCGGTAGCTGTGACGGGTCATGGAATCCGGGATATCAATGGCCAACGATCGATTAATCATCGTTTCGCCACTGACATCGACATAATACTGTCATCGTTACATAAAAACACGAACACGGTGTCACGAAAATGCCACTTGCAACGATATCTCTGATACGCTTGATGCCCGAGGCATTTATATTTTTTCTGGAACTACAATTCAGTACCTTGTATTTTTTGGAGCAGGTATAGTCGTTTGTTAGAAAAATCAGTAAAATACGGGTGACAAATATTGTGTTCGTCTTATTAATTGAGCCGCTCATTAGCCAACTCGGTTAACTCTGCCATTCGAATTTATTTCAATTTTATCGTCAAAGCGCTTGGTGTTAACATATTTTATACTTGAAACAAATTTCCTTATTACTGGGTTCAATGCCACGACATAGCGAGCATTTGTTTCGCCAGAAAGTAATGGGCAATTTATTTCAGCAGTAATACGCTTATATAAATCGTTTCAAATGGATAATGTTGTTCCTGCAATAATAATACTTGAATTTTAACAATCAGTGTACACTATTGAGTCGCTTACCTTCACTTTTTGTTTTACGGAGCTTAATCACATGGAGTCCGCAAAGAAAAAAGCATCCGCTGCTTGAAGGGGACAGTTTATCTTCTTCAAACGAAAGGTGCCCCATTCCGTGAACGTATGCGTATTGCATGCAAACGCGTGAAAGTTCAATGGAACGATTTCCAGCGTTGAAATTAGCTGGGAAAACGACGGTCCATGGTGGCACATAGAGGACGGGGTATCGCGTAATGTACACAGGCCGGTTATCGGGAAAGCTGGCACTCCAATCAATGCAAATCAAATCGAGAGTCGTGAATACGAAGCGTATAGTCAAATCAAGCGAATAAAAGCTTCATGAATGTAAAAGACTTGGTGAATGCGAGCGGCGGCGTGAGCCAATCTGGTAATGCGTCTTCTCCCACCGTTCGCCACCACCCGACAGCCCTTTTAACAGACCACCCTGGAAAAATACACCCGTTGGAATATCGCGTTACACCCGTGGCGATGGACGACGCGTTTAAAAAAAATATCGCCCGTGTTCTTTCGTCTACAGTGTTTTCACGCTGAGTATCTCTTGCACCGTCGAACGAGTCTCGTGGCTCGAAAAATGGCGAGCAAGTTGATGGGTTTATTTGAACCTCGAGGATTCGGTATTTGGTGGTTTCGAGAATTCCTCGAGATATTACAATATGTCTCGAGAAACTTCACTTGCAAGGAAATTATTATAAATCTCGTTTATAATAATTGGTAAAAGTTGGGCAGGATCCGCAAAAGTCCAGTAGATATGACCCTGTTAGGTCTGACTCGTGGACATCTGCAGGTTCTGACCAACTTTGTGCCGAACCCGCGGCTCTAGGGTTATACCCGCTGGATTCCTACGGCTTCTGACCTTTCATTTCTCGAGGATTCTCGGGAAATACGATCTGTTTTCTCATTTCTCGAGAAACGAAAAATATCGAGATATCAGGAACACTATATATACGATATATTATTAGTTCTGTATACACTTTATTGTCCCATTATTAAGTTACTATTAAGTTCTTAATCCACACGCTACAGGTACTACCCCTGCTACGTAAAATATAAAAGTCTCCAAGAACCATCACCGAGAAAAATATAACTCACCATCCCTTCCACCACCGCATCCAAATCTACCCTCCCTCCGAACAAAATACAAAAATCTAACATTCGCAGAACTAAAAAAAAGTCCTCAAAAACCAGCACCACAGCTCACCAACGAACCTCGCCATCCCTTCCCAAGTCTTCTCCCTGGCCGTCCGGACACCCCGTTCCCGTATAAGGCGAGGCGATCGCGCGAGACAGGCCGGGTTGGTGCAATAAAAATTTGACGCGATCGTCCGGCATCGGGCGGCGAAGAAAAACGTTTCTCGTCGCAAGGGGCAAAGGGGGAGCACTGGCGGCGGAGCCGAGTTTACGACTCGCGCTACGCGAAGGGCGAAAGGGACGACAGCGAAACTCGTTATTATCCGACCGTACTTCTTCGTGGCGTCCACGAAGAAGACGGCCTGGACGTCGATGTCGACGTACGCTCGCTCCACCACGGGCCACTTTCAGACCATAAAGAGACAAAGGAGTGTTCCGTTTCCCCCTGCGCCGCGCAGTAAACTCTCATTTTCGCGACAGAGAACGAACGTTGCTGTGCACGACGGAGAAACGGAGACGGGGATGATGTTGTGCGCGCGACTGGGGCGCGTAAAGGTGGCTTCGATATTGTAGAAGCTACGGAGATTCTTGGTACTTGGTGCTTGGAGAAGGAAAACGGCGCGAACTTCTGAGTTCAGCGTGACAATTGCTTGAAGTCAGTCGTTCTTTAGCGGGACCGTAATGGAGGGTGGTGAAATACCACATTTCAATCGTTTCGACCGGGGGATCGAAAGCCATTTGCAATTTATATTTTTGAATTTGTTGCATTGCTATCACTGAGCAATATGCAACGGCATTTTAATCCTAAGATTGTAATAACAAAAGCACGGGAGGGTGTGCAAAAATTCGCCAGAAACAACGATGAGAATATACAGTACACCGAACCAAACTGTAAACATGTTCTAGACATTGCATAAGTGGTAAAAGAGATTCAATTGATTGTGGACGCGTACTAAATGTACTAAAACACTGCAAAATATCAGCGAAGGAAGAACTGAATTGAATAATACAGTGCGTCAGTAATGTAACCTGTCGAGGCTACAAGGCACACCATTTCGTGGATATTTCGCTGCGTTGCATTATCAGTGCTCGTCTACTTGGCGCGGTGGACGGTGCCTAAGCGTGACACAAATCCCTGCTAAGCTGGACGTCTTTCTGCGGGCGAACGTACTCGAACAGGCACTTACGTATGCGCGGATCCACAATACGCGATGCCACGAGGTGGATGGAACGCCACCCTTGTTCCTTTTCGCCGGATTTGACTGAATGGCCGCGACGTTGGATTGTCCTGCCGCGGTATCCAGCCAACCTCGAAACAAGCCTCGAACGGACTATTCGAGACAGCGTCGACAATCCTATTCGTTTATGCATGTCGAAGAGAATTCTATTAGAAATTTTAATCCTGGTAATCTCATTGGGGTCTTGCTTTATATTTTTGTCGTCGTGCCTACGATCGTTCCGATCTGAAGAAATTTTCTTCAGGTTTCTGTATCTTTTTTTTTGTT
This sequence comes from Nomada lathburiana, assembly GCA_963667235.1. Lineage (NCBI taxonomy): Eukaryota > Metazoa > Arthropoda > Insecta > Hymenoptera > Apidae > Nomada > Nomada lathburiana. The sequence continues at coordinate 8,963,327 of OY763897.1, read as the reverse complement.
TTATTTATAGCAGTGGGAGTATTGTATTGGATCGAATCCTGTGCCATGGATTTTTTTTTTTTCGTGGCTATTTTAAGGTGTATTCTAGTTTACTGCGTACTGTTTTGATAAAGAATTAAATTTAAATAGGTGCACGTTAGATTTTCAATTTTAATATGTTTATATAATTATCGCGAAAGGGGGAGGAACGATGTTCTTGACATTTTGCAAGACCATAAATCACGGTTCGAAGATGCGCATCAAGTTTGGTGTCATCAGCGGGCCGAACGAAAGGACAAGGAAAAGAGAGAAATGACTGCAGAAGTATTTCCACTTGCAAACGCGAGCTGAGACAGAAAATTAACGCGCAATTTGCCGGTTCGAAATGTTCGAGCTCGGCGAAGGTGCACGAATGGGAGGCTGCGCCATTACGATTACGAGACTAATCTCGTTTTAATGACAGGGTTGTGAGTGCTGGACGCATGATGAAGTGTCAAATCGGCCCTTTGGATGGGCGTTGTTTCCCGCGACCACAATGCCAACCATAATATATTCCGTGGGTAGATTTTTAATTAGCACTGAAACATGCCCCCTTACTGGGATTCCCAGGGGTATAAGTTATTCCTAGTAGTGAAGTTTATATGCACCGTGGAAATATTGCCTCCAGATGGCATCTGACCAGCCCACTTTCCCTGCCTTTTCTATTCTCTCACGTGGTCTACTTACAATTAGTGACAGGTATTGTGGGGAATAATTGAAAAGTGGAGGGAACGTTTGTGGCAGAATGTTGAATGATTGTTACTAACCTGTATTATGGCGGTATAGTTTTTGCAGTGCTAGTTCAGATGTCCAAGATTTCGTAGAAACTGCGAGTAATTCCTTTATGTCCGTGTATTATTATTAACATGAGGTAAGAATGTTTTGATATAATAAAAAACAAAAGATGGATAGAATGTTAATAAACAAGATTCGATTACCACTATTAATATTTTGCAAAGAAGTCGAATGGAATGAAATTGAAACGTTTAACAAATTAATCTACGAAGTTATTTATTATATTTAATTTCAGATATAAACTAAATATGTTACACACCGAATTGCAGCATTATCATGTTCGCAACATAATTAAACATTTTCAGAAGAACATTTCTCCAAGCTAAAACACATTACGTCGCGTGCAGTAGAATTCGCACGCGACTTGCCAATGAAAATTTATACGTGTATGTATTATGCACAAGTGGCACATGTTCACTTGCTATCTACTATGGAATGCTACCAGCGTCTGACAATGTTGTCGACTAAAGTACTCTGTGCGTGCAATTGCTGGAAAATACTCCTCCCCCGATTTTTCTTCCAACTTTCTTGCCCACGCGTTGGAATTATTATCCTCGGTCGTGGGAATCTGTTCTGCCATTAATGATAGGATTCAATCGATGTCTATTCGTTGCAACAAGTCACGTGTACAGAATTAAATGTACGACGTGTAGAATTTTTGTTGGAGAATTTTTTGTACCGCTTTATTCGTCTCCGCAAGCATTATTGAGGAATCCCAGCAAGTGCTTCAACAATTGCCAACAATCCTGTCACCAATAATGGGTTGATGGTCAAGCGACAATGCCAAGGTAGCAAGAATGAAATTCGCCTCCACAAATATTATACACCTAAGCATTTTTACTGATTGTGGGTCGGTCGGCATTAACTCGTGAAAATTACTGAACGAAATGGGCCGCATACAGACGGCTATCCCGAACAAAAGCCAAGGGATCCCATTCTCAATCTGGACCCTGTCTCACCAGGATGCGGCCGAACATCTCACATGCCCACCATCGCGCTGCTGTTGTATATGGTTGCTGGAAACAGCCCCCGCTACGCAGTCTACTAGCGTACGTAGAAATACGATTACGAGGTCCGCTGGAATCTTCATCGTTCGCCATAAACAGTGTAACGAGTCAGGTGGACGATCGTGAGCCACGATCTGTTCCTAACCTCTGCTTCCAGCCCGAGGAGCACACCGTTTCCTCCCCCAACATGGATCGTTCTCGCGTGAAATCTCGGCTGCCATTAATTTCGCTCTGGCCGACAGGTCACTCGAGTAGAACGGCCCATTACAGATATTACCGGGCCCTTCCTATCGAATAATTATTATTGTTGTTTGCTTTTGAACGATCGAGTCGCGCGCCCTCTCCCACCCCCGTGAATCTCAACCACCCCGCGGTGGTGCGGCGGGGTCGGGATCAGGTTGACTGGCAATTTCATGAGATATTTATTACCGATGACCGATAGAGGCGCTCTTCGCGCCTTCTACCGCGGCGCTAGTATCGAATTGGAATCGAAACGGCCGGCGACGACCAACTCCTTGGGCTAGGGGTTGGTACGTGGGACTGTGCGCGGGGTCAGTCGAGAGGTGAGCGTAATAAATATGTCGAGAGAGCCGATCGAGACGCTCGTTGCGTTTCTTTGGCTGTGAAGAGATTATTCCGGAACTTTTTGCGGGACCTGGCGTACGGTCGGATCAAGTGGAATACGTATTGGGACTCTAAAACGCTCTCTGGTGGATGTTTTTTTTTTTTAGAAATCGTCTATTATAGTGTTTTTGAGACAGTTGGATGTTGTCTTTGCAGTGATTGTTCCACGAAGTTAATTACAATTCTATCCTGATAAGTGATCCTGAAATGGGCCAGCATCTTACCACTTGACCGGGGTGCTGCATTGTAAACGATGCACACTTACAGCGAGTAGGAACAGCAGCATGAGACACACTTGTCGCATATCACATTTGTCTAGACTGATGTCTTACTATTTCTTCTTCTGAATCTGTTTTCCTCACCAGGAGATCCTCCCCATTCCTGCAAGAAAGACAGCACACCGCTGCGCACCAAGTAAGACCATATCTACCAAAAACCGTATCGGCACAGTTCCACCTAGGTTAAAGCCGCGCTCGCATGAAAGACGTAAGAAGATCTGGACGTTCTCACGTTCGCGTGCAACAGTGCAGCAGCAACCGAGGAGGAACAACAGAGAGGCCTATCCGCTGAGAGACCGAGGAGCGCAGAAAAGAATGAACGAAACAAGAGAAGAAGAAGAACAAAAAAATTGAGTGGTTTGCAAAAAAGGAGGGAAAAAACCTGGCACCTCCGAACCAGAGTCCCAGCGAAACCACCTTAAATACAGGTCACGCGTGTTTTGACCAGGGTGTTCCCCTTTGTTTTCTTCTACTTGTAATGGCTCCGTCGTGTTTACCTGCTGTCCGCGTGTAAAAAAGTCATCGTTAGAAGGGTTCCATGCCGATCCATTTTGGGGTAACCATTTTCTCCCCGGTAGTGGGCCGGTGCGGAGGGGATTGGGACTCACGCGGACTATAACGTGTTCTGTTCTTTCGGAATTCGGTACAGAGTTCGAATGGGCGGCCTCGAGAGAACGAACGGTGGGAATGACGGCCGTAACGATTCAAATTACTAATCACGGCTCTCGCGTGCTCGCTTACTGGGATACGTCTGTTGCGGCCCGCGAATTGTAGCATCTGAGACGTGCGGCGCGCCGGTCGGGCCCAGTCAGCGGGCCCCATCGGGGAATTACTGAAATTACAGTAGTCCCGCCCTCTAGGTGACCGCTTCCATCGTGGCTTGCCGGTATGGGCCTCTCTTGCCCCGTCACCTGTTGTTTCTACTTGCGTTGCATTGATAAACGAGCCACTATTAGAGAACCGAAAGTGATTGACATTGATATTTTGCAATTTTGCGAATTTTAGTACCCAAAGTATATGATCGGTATCTGACTTATTGTAAATAGAATTCATTATTTTCATTTCTCTATTTATTATCGCGGAGCATGAGACATTTTGTATCGACGCTGTTTTCGATGCAGTTAGTTTGCCTTTTGAGCAGCTCAAATCAGATCAACCACTAAAAATATTAACTATTCTTTATATCTGACAGAATCCTGTTTCGTAGACTTAGTTTAGGAAACAATGATAAAAAAATATATCATCGACGTCATGACCAAACTATCACATTCTCTATTTCCATCTCTTTCTACTTCTCGCTCAGTCATGTTCAGCGCGACATACATTGCGATCAATTACCATCCAAAACCCTCGTAAACCAGCATTACTGTCCTCATTATTTACCGCCTAACAAACATTAAAACGGCATAATACGAAACAAAGAGCGACAGTTTATTAAGCACCGTGCGAAGTCACCGTTTCATTAAGTTTACACGATACAAAGCGAAGCTTCGTCGCGAGAAAAGTGAGCACGATCACAAGGGAACCACCTGCAACGATCCAAGAGGTGCATCGCCGTGAGCGAAAGCTACACGCGTGAAAAGTGCATCCATTCTCGCGGCTTATCGTGCGCCACCAGCAACACTACATCCATTACGGACGTCGCGGTGTTGGTAACGCTACATCAATTCCCTGTAACCCGCTCGTTCTTCGCCACAAACGTCCACAGTGTGGTCGGGCGAAATCTAGAACCTTTCGCTATCAACCGCGAACGATAGCCGGCATAAATCTGCGGGCATGATCAGCGGTATCGTCATTCAACCTAGCAATTATTGTGGCTCTGGGTACGGAAAAATTATGCGCAGAAGGTTACTTTATTGTTGCAATCCTGAAGATGATAGCTATTGTTTGATGTATTTGAAGGTTCTGCAGGGTAATTGGTTTTGATCAGTTTTGCCAGATTGCGATTCATAGTGGCATCGATATTAAAGGGGACCCGAACTTTTGTTGCGGTTAAATCTGTTTTAAGTCTCGTAGTGTGTTTCAGTAGTCCCTGAACAGCGTAAAAAGCGTAGTCTCCATTTTATTTGTTATAATGATATATTCATTATACTCATTCCTCTTATCATACGTCATCTGTTAAAAGACAACACACTTCACCCCGGTTAATTGCTCGCGAGTGGACTCGTTTGGGGATCACCTATCCGGGTATTATACTGTGTGTCCTATGCAAACGCCAACATTCCTTCATCCTACTAATATTATATCATATTTTGCACGAACTGTAACCCCTTTATAGATACGGAGCAACAAATATCCAAGAAGAACAAAAACAGCCAGCAGTAATTATCATCTTCTTCTGTCTATCTCTTCCAAATTGTATCGCGTCTTCTTCCCAAAGAACGAACAAACCACACCAGTTCCCCCAGACTCTTTACATACCGAGATCCATCTGTCCCTGTGCCTATGGAAAGAAAGTCAGACACCTCGAGGACGCCTCCCAGCCATGCACCAGAGCGTTTTCCCCATCGGCAGGAGCAGCCATTATATAGTAGTAAATATCGTAACGACCGCCCTGGGACCTCGCGACCAAGCACGACTGGCCCAATGCGCAGCCGCCAACCACGAGTAATTATGTAATTGCCAAAGAATTACTTACCGGACTCGATGGACCGGCGGCCCGTCATTCAGTGACATTCCGTCCTTTTTACGAGGCTCTGAGTGGCGGGCCGTTGTCTTTCATCTGTCTCTTTCCGTTCGACGCTTTTCACCGCGAACAATTTCTGACGTGCTTTGCCTGCTCCTCGTCTGACGTCCGCCAGAGGTCAGGCCATCTCTCTCGCGTGATATCCTGAAGTTGGAGCCGCGGCAGCTGCTCGCTCCTTGGGTTGTAACTAACTCGTTCGCCGGGTTTTATACCGGCACTTTTCTAATTTCGACCGGCCGGCGCGGATCCCGAGGGACGCAGGCGGGCCCGTTTTACTGCCGAACCGGGAAGGGAGATGCAATTGCGCGGACGCACGGAGATTATTCCTCGAGAAATGCAGCGCCCTCTAGCGGATAGCCGTTTCTTCTTGGAGCCAATCGAGATTCGATAGTTTATGTGAAGGCTATTTTTACACTGCGATGGATTATCTAAGATAATATTGAGGGGACGTTGGGGTATTCCTAAAGGGTGGCTTCTGTCAATGGGTAGTAATTGGACAGTAAAGGTGTTGGTATTTGGTAATTGATTAAAGTGGACAGGTAGGAGTACAATGTTGGTGTTTATATTATATTTATTAACGTTGGTTTTTGGCAGTTGGGTTTCTCTTTATCGCGGACGATCTTTAGTTTGTCTTTCAATTTCTTAGAGAAGGTATTACTATTAACATATGGCACATCTGTGGTAATTGGTGTTTGAAACAAAAACGAGCCAGCACAGCACCTAAAATATACAGATACTTATATACTTTCGAGTATACTTTCTAGCAACTTTCGAGCAACGTCCCACGAACTTTCGAGCAACGTCCCACGAACAAAGCTTCAAGTCCTCCCGAAATACGCTAATTGTAAAATCTCTGACCTGACTCGAGTTCGTCGTATTACTTTGTCCACGTTCAAGCTTGCAAGGAAAATGCAGCGTGATGCCCGCTTGCAGAGAAGCGTGTCAAAGCGATCGAGTATAACAGGTTACCAAGAGGGCGCGACGATCTCTGTCTATTCGCGGCATTAATTCCACACGGAACCGTATTGCGCGTTGATTACAGCTTCCGCGCAAAAATGTCTGGCACCTCGCGTCGCCGTCTGTGTCCGATTAGCGAGTACAATGCTTCTCGCGTAGTTAAGTCGGCCGCGATAACATCCACCCTTCCCGCGAGAGGACTCGCTGCAATTTTACCGTCACAGCCGTGCGCGCCGCGGTTGATGCATTAGCGCGATTATGGGGGCCCAATTTGTTCCTGTTGCGGATAACGGCCCGTTATCGACGGCCACGATCGTGCAGCTTTGTGCACGCCTCACGAAACCGGGCGCACGCGGTTGCGCCACTCGTCTTATGATTACGTCCTGCCACGAGCACGACCTGTCGCTCGACTTGATCCCTTGGATTTTCGCCCCTTCCTCGCCCTGCAATAAACGGCCATCTTGGATTCCACGGGACGCAATGTTTTCATTCGTTAAAGCTTAGGATTGTTTGCGCAGTATTTTATTGTATTCAGTGCAGGTAGTAATATGTGAAATGTAATTTAGTGCTACTCGATTACTTTTACGGGTTCTTAATATTATGTTGTAAAACGATCCATTCGTGCAAGTAACGGTCGACACTTTTTACAGATGTTTTTGGTCTCTCTACTTTGGGAGTGTCAGGTATTTCGGCTGAATGGAGACACTGTTTATCACGTTTCATATTACATTTATAATTTTCTGCAGTAGAATTTAATTTTAAAAAGAAATAGTATTTCAGAATTTGCAAGTTAACTCTCTTCGTCGTCAATTGTTCGGACGAGTTCGATTCGTAACGTGTAACCATTCAATAAGAGTGAAATAATCAATATTAAACATGCAACGAAAATTTACAAAATATTGAATATTTAATTGACGATTTAAATTGTATACACATTATTTTAGACTTACTTTTTAAATAAAATTACGCCTGCGAATAATTAAGCGAGATTAGAATGGAAGGAACATATATTTACACCCCATACCCTTTCTTCGTACTTCAAAATGAAATTACAGTAATCATCGTTTCAATGATGGATACAGTGATTGTTTGCTGATGATTCCTAGCAGGTGTACAGGTACCACAGTTCAGGCAAGTGGGAGCGGGTTCAGGCCAAATAATATAGGACCGCGGCTAATGTTGTTTTATTTTGTTTTATTCAATTACCCAATCGGTACGCAGGCTCTACTTATAGTCCCACCTTATTGAATTTAATCCGAAATTCGATCCAGACCCCTTTACTATACTTACACTGTACCCCTTTTATTCCTTTAATTTTGTTATTACGTGGATATAACTATTTGAAAAATATTTATCTTTACTATTATTCCATTTCTTCTTGGTATAGTTCGTTTACAATATCATGATATCCATTTCGTAGTATCGTGCTCCCTGAATTACAAAATGGTCGCACAAGTACAAGTGGCGTCTAATAACGATAATATTTCATGCAAAATATTAATCGTATCAATTTTTTGTAATCATTGATATATTGATCACTATTTCCTATATACCTTTCATCGCCTGTCCGGTAATTTTTGCGTGCTTTTTTACAAAGAAAAATTGCTGTCTTTACCATGTATAATCTGACGTTATTGTGATGAAATAGAACTCCTTTCCCGTTCACTAATGATACACGCTTTTCCAACTAAGAAATTCTATGAAAACGATGAAATTATTATAGTCCGATCTTGCTTTATAGACTGGAAATGATATACACCTACGATATCCCATTCTACGATTCGAATTACCCAATTAGTTACCCAAACTAATTTTTCTCTGGAGATTTCGTCGAGAAAGGGCTTGGCAGCTGCTTTGCTGACCCCGTAGCGACGTAAATGATACAAATGCGCCATTAAAAATGTTTTACAATTCCCACGGGGTGGTCCCGTCGTTTCGTGGTCCAGCAAAAAAGAAAGGCAGCAAAGCAAATAAGTAAAAAATTATTTAAAAAAAAGTCACCAGTGTGTGTGTCACAATAAGGCGTCGCAGCCTTTCGTTTTCAGTGTCCTCGACAAAAGACAGGATCCGGTGAACGAACGCCACTCGAAAGAATTGCGTGTCCTGTGTCGGCGCTACCGCAAAGGGAAACGAAAATCACGACAACGAAATCGAGTTGTCGCGTTCGATGCGCGACAATCGCGGATACCAGATGGCCAGGGTGCCATCGCGTGCACTGTCACTCCAGCTGTCGCGGGGTCGCACCGGAAAAGCTCTGCGGTCGGAGCTGAAGAACGATTCCTCGGGACTCCGCTCGAATCTCTACCACATTGTCGTCTTTAGTGGTCAAGTTTCTTTATAGACTGTTTACGATTTCTTTACGGTAACGTTAATGGGTTATGATATAACGTGGGATGTACAGAGACGAAGTTCAATGACTTTGCGATTGTACACAGTATACTGGGTGAGAGTGTAATGAACTGCTGTATGAAATTGTTTTTTATTTATTGATTTTGGAAATATCCCTTACGGCAAATTCAAGATACAAATGATACACTGTGTATAATCAACATTGGGCACAGTATAATTTTAATGCCCCTTGCGTAACAGTGGTTTCATTGTATTATTTTATTTATTGCAGTAATTTCATTTTCATGGAAATAGTTAACATTTCACCACCAAATATACAACACGTACACTCTAACGCTGAATATTCTGATGAAAAATTGCCAATACACATTGTTAACATCGTTCGCTGTGCACGAATTGATGCAATTACTAAAATAAAAAATTATAATTATTATTACAATAAATCTAATCGTGTCGTGCATTACTTGCTCTCTTCTTTAATTACAACTTTGTTGCCGTTCAGTTTGTAAAGAATGACATGTCGCGAATAAAAACGGCCACTCGACAACGTGTTAAACGTCCGTAGTTTCGTTCGCCAGTCAAATTAAGTCGAACAGTGCGTAAGGGTTAAAAGCAAGTACCTCTATTTCACCAGCACGACTGTTCTTCGCTGCATGGAGCACGGTCAGCGTCCTGTGATCGTTAAAATCCCGCCCGTGCCACGAATTTTAATAAGGAAGAGAAGCGAATGGGCCGCCACACGCGGCCCGTCAACTAATAAATTGATTTACAAGTGAGTTCTCTCGTCAGAGCGTCCGTTTCAATCTTCGCCGCCTCTGCGAACTTCGTACGGCTGCTCGCTCGATGTTTACCATCGTACGACCGCCTTTTAATTTCGCCTGTCGAAAATCCCGATATCCTTGCCGCGTAATTCTCCAGCCTACGGGCATCGGAAGATTGCTGCAATCTAGGCGGACGGTAGCTTTGGTGGCAATTAATTCTTGAAACATTGCCGGTCAATGCTCGCGGATTGTTTGCAACAGAAATCTTTCCCTTTCAAGATCTTGTATTTTTCATGTGTACTTAGCATGCATGATTGATTGGGATACTTGGTGGTATTTATGTACGTACATACATTGGAGTTTGTTTCATTGGAATTTGAGTGTGGAAAGTTTTTGAAATTATTATTGTTTTTCTAACAGCAGAGCACTGAATCTCATTAGGGCTTTTGTGCGGCAATTTTTGCATTTAATTTTGTAATTAATTCATTAATTTTTATGCTGGAGTTTGAACGTTCTGAAATTTTAATGGCGTAATCAGTGAACACTATTATTTAAATCCTGCGAATTATTTGTTCTTAGTTCTGTCGTCAGAATAATTAAAATCGTCGTCAATTATTTGTATAATATTTGTACAACATACAGTGCGAGAGGGACTTGAATTTCATAAATTTATATAATTCTATACATTCCGAAGGAAGCCCCAATTAATATAACAGAATGCCACTTAGCACGAACTTTTAGTACACAACTTAAAGGAAGTCTATAAATTGAATTTCATTTAAAGTCCGGCTGATTGCAAGCTTCGTTATCCTTTTTACAGCATCGTAATTACACAGGATGTCACCGGACCGGTGGCGATACAAGGTGATTTAGAGTCATTCAACGAATTTCATTGGACGGAATCACACTAATTTTCAAGTCGTATCGTTATCGTTTGGATCGTTACATTTGCATATTGGGCGGGGTGACTTGGGTCTTCGAGCAAGGAAATTATGTTTCCTCATTAAGAATGTCAAGGTGTGCCTCTATTGAATCCGTAAGTAACCGTAGAAATTGAATAGACCTGCTGTTCTTTCCCAATTTGTGCCTGATTATACAGAGCCAAGATTACTACAGTAGATACGATTAATATAAAACGGAGTTCGTTATGCGAATGCGGAGGACTATTAAATATTGACAAATTCGCAGCACAATCGGGAGACGCAAACGAGCCACCCCGTATATGCTCACACGTGAACGTGTTAACGATCGCGTAATAACGATAAACGCTGGCAAGACTGTTACCATTAATGACCGTTAAGCCCGTTCCAGACGGCATTAAAACCACCTCATTACGACAATAAAGATGCACCTTCCACGGGGACGCCTGTCATCTGCGATTTCGTTGTTCTTCTTGCCTGGAGAGAGTAGAGGCGCGTATATCCTGGAAAACGACACGCTGCTTTATTTCTTCACTCCTCCGTTGGTACCGGCTGGAGGATCTCATTCAGAAAGAACCGTCGCCGTGGGAATATGGAAATTTCTGTCGAGGAGACAGGAACTGGATTTCCTGTTGAACAATTCTTGCTTAAGGTCATCGGTTGTTGCTTCGAGGCGAAGGTAACATTAATTACTGGCTACTTTTATCGACTTCTCGCTGGTGCATAGAGGCAGGTGTACAGCTAGATGCATATGTCCCTGGATCGACCGTGACGATGTCCAAGAAACACACTTGTGACATCGTTTGGTAATAAAATAACCGATTGGCAGTCAAAGATTAATGTGTTACACGTGTCTGCAATTAATCCATTCTACCAGCTATATTAATGCAACGATAAATACGAATTTTCGTATTCAATTTGTCTCTAATTTTACTCTATCTTTATCTTTACTCTAAAGTAAAGTATTTATTTGGCGTTGAACGTAACCATCAACTGCATCAATTACACAACTACATTAAGTACTGATCGAACACTGTGCTAGTAGAATATCGGAAAATTCGAACTAGTCTGCCTAATCGTTTCGTGCGCATCAATTCTAGTGCACGATGATTGGAATCGTTCGCGGTGTGACGATTAGAAGCACGGCTGTGAAGATCGACGGTGGATCGATAGATCTTTACACGGCGATAAGCTCGTACGTACGTGGATCTTCTCTTGTGCACAGTTCGCTAGGCAGAGGCCGGATGGGACGCGACATGTGCACGACGCCGAAATTACCGTGGCGATTTTTATCTCTGGATGAGATACAACCGACCGATATTCACGGTTCGACATGGAAGCTCGCCTGCGGTGTCTGATTAAACGACCGACCGGCCACGCTTCTAACGTGTATTTAGAGCACGCCTCTGCACGACGGGGACTAGGTACCTGCTTGCACCGCGTCGATTAGCTTCGTGTAGGTAGCAGGGCGCAGGGTGTGTATCGTGTCTTGGATTCGGTCGGCGTCGTTGATTTTCTGGGGAACACTGATGGATGAATGTGTGCGGGGTAACTGAAAAATTTCTTCGATATATTTCTGTATTTTAATATTGGAATTTACTCGATGTTTCATATCAATGAGGAAATAAATGTTCACGCGTAGGTAATATATAAATTGAACCTTTACCAGAAATATGTAATCGTGCTTGCTCTTTAAGACATGGAAGAAATTTATTTATTCAATTACAATTAGATTTATTAATTTAATTTAGTGATTAATTTGTTAAGAGATTGTGATTAATATGTACATATTTTCCGTGGTTTACTACGTGTACCACCTGTTGTTCTGATTGAGGCCGATACGATGAGTCTCCCCTTAATTCAGAGTTAATTGTGAAAACGATGTGACGAAACGGAATCATTTGTTAAGTACGTCAATCTATCAGAATCCTGTGTTCATGATGGATTATGATTGAGGCAGAATATGTTGGAATTCGTTGAACACAGGTTGACCGCTTGATGAGTGAAAAAGAAGCTGTAAATAACTCAATTATTTCTAATGAATTTGACCGCACAAGAGGCATATGGTATGCGTAGAATAAATAAAGAAATCCAATAAGTACGCAGAACTGTCATTGTGCAATGTGTTATAATTAAAAAACAAAATTGTAAACTTACAAGATAACTTAAGTAAAACAATATTGTACCCAGCAACGAGTTGCAGTTTCGGTACAATCAAAAAATTATTTTCGTATTGGAAAATGTATCGTCCACGTTATTAGGTATCTATATTTAAACATACGTAATCGTGTGTTCTACCCAACAATTAACTGTGACAGATATTCAGATGCACAAGTGCATTTCGTTATTTGGGAATGCATGTATAATAGCCCATAGTGTCAATACAAACATCTTCTGCTGGTCTACACTGTAATTACATGAACACTTTAGTCCCGCACACTGTATACTGTTTTAAACTGCACCGATTTCTCCAATTACAGCCATGGAATTTGTATGACATAATTGCATGTTTCAACATTGTAAGAGACCGTAACAAATTTTGAAAGAAGGTGTTGGCGAAAAAAAAAGTCATACAGATTGTGCTCCAATTTTCTTTTTCACAATGTATAATAATACACATACGAGAGCCAATTATGCATGTACATGTCATATTCATCGAAGTCTCTCGATCCCAACAGATTCGAAAGGTTTTTAATCGAAACTCTGCTTCCGATTATTTTACCGATTTCGGCTAATTTGAAAGCAACCCCTGCGATTAAATTGGAAATTACTGGAGGAGGCAATTATTATGCCTCGGGTAATGGGGAACGAATATGGCCTGCATTTGTTACAGTTATTCCAATATGTAATCAGACATTTTTTACATTCGAATTCTTGAAACAGCTTCTTCCATGTAATGCAAGAATCATAGCAATTGGTACTTCATCAGCGACTTCTCTTTCCTGTAGAGAAGAATAAAAATACATATATCTTCTCCTCATGCGATAATTGGCATCCATACTTATATATATTTAATACTTTTTCTTTTTTTTATTATTTTGAACAAGGGTAGCAAATTTGAACAGCTGTTGCCAATAGTTGAGTTAAAGAAATATGTTTCTATTTATTACAATTTATTAATTTTTTCACCGGAATAGGCAATCAAAGTAATTGTCTATATAAAGGAAATGAAACTGGACAGTAGTTCAACCCAATAACTCACTGAATCTGACATTGCCACAAATTCCAATAATATAAAATTAATAATAAATTTCGTATATTTATAATCACTTATATAAGTACTACTGTAAACAAAACAAACCTGAGCCACAAAAAGTACAACCCTCCGCCATAAAAAGAAACTACCCGTCCCTCTTCCCAATTTCTAACTGAAGCTACCCCATAATCTGAAAGCGTTTAATTCACGATTGAAACCGCGAAACAACGTTCCGTCATGTTAACAAAAAGTGACAGACTTCGACGAACATGTCCTTATTGCGTGAACTCGAATACTCGTTATAACATTGTCGTTATCGTGCATGGACGATGGGGTTATAATTGAAGGGTAATTTTCGCGAAAGTGAGCACCTCAAAAGCTGATAATTTATTATCCCTCGAACAAGGCGCCGCTGTTTCCTTCGGGCTGAATTTGGTAAACGGCTTGTGTTACCCTTCTCATATGTTCGTCGAAAGGTGAAAATATATTGGTCGTTGAAGTCAACAGAGTTCTGGTTAATGTATTAGTGAAACTGAAAATAGTAATAACAATCACTAACAATAGTCTTGATTCCCAATGTAACGTGCGAGGTTGAGCATTGCATAAAACTATTAATTAATAATTAAAACAATTATTTTGGATGATCCATTTATCGAGGAAGCGATAGAAACATTAATAATCGTCGAAACGTTATAACCCACGAAAGTCTTGCAGTAGCTACAACATAACATACCGATCCAACTTCAACGTAACCCTATTTATTGACCCACGTCCGTTAAACGATTTAAAACGGGTGTGCCGGGGGTAACAGAAAGCAGACGCAATCACGATTGATTTCGATAGGTATTTATTTTCATAATGATGAGTGTTCTTTATAATCGATCTATAATATCATACATCATAGCATTCCGTTTATACATAATTACAATTGTAAATTCTGCATCGCCCTTGCGAATCGTGTGATTAGTTAGTGAATTCATTGTGCGCCGCGAGCCGCCATCATTTTTCCCTTCTTTATTCATTTTAAATTTCACTCCGCGCCGCTACCTCAGCCGAGAAACATGAAAAAGTCGTTGACCGCCGGCGTATACAAAGAAGAACCGGTCACCGGTTCTTTCCAATTCTTCCGCTCGTCGCAGATTCACACAATGATCCTGGCCGTGCAGCGCGCCATTTCGTACGCGCGTGCGCGGACTACGAAAATAAGGTATACAACGTATGTACAACCGAAAAGAGGAAAATGAAAAATGAAAAAACGATCGGTCGATCGTCGCTCGAACGCGATTAAAGAACGACTTTCCACTTTAATTCGCCTTCAACTTATTACTTCGTTCAATTTGAACAATGATCGATCGACGATCGGCTACGTTCGAACGCCGGATGATCGTTCGATCTTACGAGAAGGAAGTCTCCGCGGCAGTGCCCGCTACTGGCCGCTGGTACAGCGTGTGTTGACATGTAGGATCCCTAGGAAACAATAAATAAAATCTATCTATTCTCATTTGTCTAGCGCGAGACGACGTCCGTCAACTTTGATTCAGTGGTCGATCGGTGCTTTGCTCACGGTGGCGATCAATTCGGACCGGTTACACTTTTATCGTTATCTTAGATTCCCTGTCGCCGTCACACGCGTTCACTGCCCGTCCGAAGTTTGTAAATCGCTACGGTTTATGGTTTCGGCGGTGCGTTGTTTGCAAAGAGTTTGGGTACGCCATAAAGGTGTGCACAGGGATGCAAACTTGTTCATAGGTTGGGGAGGGCATAGAAATATTGTGCATTTTTCACGTTTTTAAATTACGATCGCGGGTACAGAATAGTGTGTAATTGCTTTTGCGAAATATAAACAAGGTTTATTGAAATAAAAATGACTATGCACCGTTGCCAATATAGCGTGCCTAGCAGTGAGCGCGTTAACCAATCTCTAATCTTTAGCTGCCATGCACCATTCTCAGTCTCCACTCGATATCTCGGCCCGGATCGTTCCGCCGTTACAAAACTATCGTCAGATCTCCGTTCCAGCGAGTTCTCTCGCGCCGTATCGGTCGCTTCGTAGTGACTTAATTGATTAATTACGCGATACATCGAAAAAGGTACTATGTTTATATATACAGCAGTAGTAATTGATTACTGATTAAATAAGTGGCATATTTATACTAAACTTTACGTTTATCACAACGATGATAAAATCAGCCGGAAGACCGAAACGAAGGCGCGTTCGATCTTTCCAGATGTCGCTTCATTTTCACCTAATCTCCTCTCTCTCTCTCCCTCTCTCTCTTTCTCCCTCTCTCTCCCTCCTTCTCTACCACCGTTCCTTTTTTCCATTATTAAATATCAAGGACAGAAACACGAATGCTCCTCGATCGACCAGCTTTCATCTAATTAACCAGAAACATTCCACGAATTTCGGTAACACGCGTTCAGTTCATTCTATTAATTCGTATTCCCGCACAACGATTTGTAGGTTAAGTACTCCGTTTCGATATCCGTTCGCAGATCTCGACTAACGACACGCGATCTCGAGCGAAAGAACACCACCGGTATTCGGGGTGGCCGACTGTGTATGTGTGTATGTGGTTACATGGACGGTGGACGAATTTCCGATTCCAGCGGCGTGGCCGAGGGTTTCCGAATTGACTAGATTGGAGCACCATGCGTTTTAACGAAAACAAACTCGAGAACCGGGGTTGCAACGCGAGTAAGTGATACCGGATCCAGGCTGTTCTGGACACGGGTCGCACCACTGTCGCTGGCAAGATTCGCGGGCAAAATGGTCGATTCGAATCACCTAGGTCCTGTTTCTTAAGTACTTTCGCTGAACGTGTCCGGCAACCACTGAATCGCACCGACATCAGCCGTGCACCCGAACCCGATTTCACTTTCGTTGATTTCATCGAGAGTGTCCAGTCTCGATATTGCACGCATCTGTCGGGTAACTCAGTCGGTATATTTATATCGAGGTCGCGAGCCAACTGTTCCTCACCGATCGAGACCATCAGCGACCGGAGTTTTGGCATCACAGTAAGGGGAAATAATCGTGACCGTAGAAGGAGATCGGTCACGTGCCGCTGGTCGACAGAACTGGTAAATCGCGATGGGCTTGTGGGTCTTTCGAATGAGCGTCTCTGACAGCCCTGGAACCGAACACCCTGTCACAACCGGGAATAGTGCACCTAACTTCCTCCTTTCTATCCTCGGAACCAGGTGAGGACATAGGTGAGCCTGCCACAGAAGCGTGCCTATTCCCCTGGTCATGGGTCATCCTGGTCAAATGGTTCAAGTGCTGATGAGTCAATCCGTTTAGTCCAGCCAAATGTGACGCAAATGACGAAAGACCAGAAAACGTGGCACCCAGGTGTGGTGGCAGCAACAACGGATGTGGCGGCGGTATCCTTGCCGCCAGATCAACGGCAGATGGAAGTCCAGGTGTCAGGGGATATGCACCCAGTGCACTGATACCAGCATCCGCGTATAATCTCGCTAGGAACTCGTTATGCAGCAACGGGCTCATTTGAGAGTCCTCTACTCTGGGTGACAAACTTGGCGGCAAACTCGACGACATTGGCGGACTCGACGAAGTGGACAACAGCTTTCGATGAAGGTTGAGGTTAGCCGAGTGCCTGTCGCGAGACCTCTTTGAGGGGAAGGCAGCGTTGCAGCCGTCCACGCTGCACCGGTGCATCAGCTTCAGATGGACGTTCTGATAGTGGGTCTTCACCCCGAAATGGTTTTGGAACACCTTGCCACAGGCGGTACAGCGACGGGGATTCTCTCTGTCCAACGGTACCTCTTGGGTACTCACGAAGCCGCCGTTCTCGAATCGGGCGTAGGTGATTAGGCTATTGTCCGTATCCATGGCCGCTGTGGAGGGTGAGGCGCTGGATGAACGAGAGCCACGTGAGGAATTGTCCATGGTGATCTCCTGGTGCATCGTGAGGCTGACGGGGCTGGTAGAGCCGCGGCCAGACCTCGAAGCCACCTGCTGCATCCCGGTGTACTGCATGGCGCGACCCTGCGACAAGGACTCGAGTTGACGCAAAGTGTTGGTCGAGGAGTCGTGGGAGAGGTCGTCGGCTGTCGTCGGACGGCTGTCGACCGAGCTCGGGGCACGGGAGGGATCATCAGGACGCTCACCTTCTTGATTGCGCAGCGCCGCGTTCACTTCCTCATCATCATCCTCATCTTCGACTTCTTCCATTGGCTCATCCTCTTCGTCATCCTCCTCCTCGGGATTCTCGTCATCCTTGACCTTCTCCTCTGCGTCGTTCTCTTTCTTCAGGGTTAACCTCGACGCCTCCTTGTCCTTGATGGTGACCTCCTCGTTCTCGCTTTTTCTTCGATCAGCTTGATCGGAAGGATTCGATTCTTTTTGAGCGACAGATGAAGACTCCACAAGCTCATGGGTGGTCTTTGGTTCAGGACTGATCTGCCTCTTCGGCGACTTTACGCTGCTGGCTCTCGAACTCAAGTCCCGCGGCTCATCCTGAGGTAAGTCTTCGGCGTGTTCTTGCGACGACCCTGTGTCCCGCCTGGTGCCACCTGCCATGGTTCCGTCTCTGTTGCACGCCTCTGGTGAGTGGGAACTAGATTCATGGTCGTTGAGGCTGAGGTTTTTTAGCGGGCTCGGCGAGGCTTTTCGCTCCTCTGCTTCCAGTCTGGACATGGACATGTCCTCTGGTTGACTCTGGAAATCGTTTAGCGATGAAATCCCTCCGCCTTCCGATATGCAGCGCCTCTGCACTCTCTCTTCGTCGTTCGACGAGTCCCCGTCGGTAGAAGACGAGTGCACCTCGGTTAAAACAGCACACCGAGTGGGATGCTGACTCTTCCTCTTCCTGACGCCTTTGCTGTGCATGGACGCCGAGTTCATCGAGTGCTGACTAACAGAGTAACTCTGCTGATC
This sequence comes from Nomada lathburiana, assembly GCA_963667235.1. NCBI lineage: Eukaryota > Metazoa > Arthropoda > Insecta > Hymenoptera > Apidae > Nomada > Nomada lathburiana. The sequence goes on along the minus strand of OY763897.1, from coordinate 8,944,833 downwards.
GATCGTGCCCATCGAGTCGTTGTCTTCGTTGCTATCCGCGTTGCTAACCAAGTCTTCCTCCGCTGGCTCCCCGAAGTAGAGTTTGGGTCTCTTCGCTAGACTAAAGTCAGCTGGCTGCTCGTCATCCTCTTCGCCAGATTGCAGAGGCAACCTAGAGGGTAGGTTGCTCGCGTCGTCTTCCGCCACAACTACAATTCCGCCGTCGTCATCGTCGTCTTCTTCTTCGCCATCTGCAGCCGCCGTGGAAGCCTGAGTAGAGGGCGACACTGTGTCGACTACGCTGCTATTGGAATAGGTTCCCCTAGCACCAACTGAGGTATGAAGAGTCTCAGCACCGGTGGTCATCGCGATGGTGGTAGTTAGCGCCGTCGTGGTCGACATATTTGCGTTCACACTCATTCTCTGCTGAAGAGCTTCGTCGTAGCCTGGTCTGCTTTGGTGCTGAGTGGATTGCAGATCCAAATGCTTGAAGTCCAATCCACACAAGGAAGCTGGTGATCTGAGATCAGGTGGAGGAGTGAGTAATGGAAACGACCCGAAGGGAAGGTGGTTCAGACCAGTGGCTGGGACAGGAAGGCCCACCTGTGGTGGCAGCACCAACGCATGCGCCATGGACGAGCGGCCATCGTGCGGAGAGATCTTCCGTCGCAAATGGGGCGAGTGTAGCTTCGGATTCGGGTTAGCGCTGTGTCTATTGCGCGATCGTCTCGAGCTGAACATCATGCTGCAACCTTTCACGGTGCATTGGTGCATTTCGCGTAGATGTACTGCGCTGAAGTGAATCTTGAGGGCACCCTTGTCGCAGAAGGTCTTCAGGCACACGTTACACTGAACCCTCTTCTTGCCAGTAGTGGGATTGATAAACGGAGTTCCCAAATTTGGTGGAATATTAGCAGAACCACCCCACTGGCTGCCAGGTCGTTTTCCAGGAGAATGGGGCTTCCTTCCAGGAATACCCGGCGGCCTACCTAGGGGAGCAGCTTGAAGAGATAGTGGCGGGTGATGTCGATGATCGTTTATGTGTTTCGAAATGGAGTCACGCCTGCTGAGATTCAGTGCGCTATCGGAATTCTCGTCATCTTCCTCGTCCTCTTCTGACCCAAATTCACTACTCTTCTCACCTCCACTGTGAACATCCGAGTGCGCTGTCATACCTTGGACCGAACCGGAGGACTTGCACATGGGCGGTAGAGAGTAATGGGCAGGAAAACTAGGTGGCAGAGCTCCGGACGAGACAGGTACTGATAAGTGGTGTCCAAAGTTTAAAGCAGACGAAGACACTAGCGCCACAGGCGGCATATGAGGCCTCTGAAGGTGATTGCTAGTTGAATGATGAGGTGGACTGTGCGGGCTCTGTGGATTCCTCATGGATTTTCTGTTTTGCAACAGTTGCTCGGTTGGCGGTGGTGGCGGCAGAGGTGGGAACGCCGACAGACCAAGCGTGCCTAGTTTCCGGAAATCGAACGGTTGCATACTTTGCAGTCTGTTCAGTGGTGACACCGTCAAATGTGAGTCCAAGCCTCTCGGTGGAGAATGGGCGTTACTCGTCACCACGGAATTGGCAGTGGACGAGGTGGAATAATGCTTTTGGGCCGTTGGCGACATCGTCGAATGCGAGACGGACGGCGGCGGTGGCGGTGGAGGCAGGGGATGCGGCAACCTTGAACCCGGAGGCGGAAGACCGCAGTGAAGCAGGTGCAACGGTGGTGGTAGGTGTGCTAGTGGCATCGTCGGCGGCGAAGGTCGTCTGCTTGGTGACATAGCATCCGTCCCCGGCGTCCCGGCGGCCAGCAGCAACTGCTGCACGAATGGACGCGTCTCGGCGAACCTGAGGAACTGCTGCAGTACCAGCGGCTCCTCTTCAGGAGAACAGATGCTCCATCGGTCCAGCACCGGGCCGTTTTGCGAATCCTGCACAACAGATTAAAAATATTTCGTTACTCATTTGGCCGTTTTTTATTATTATTTCAAGCCCCTTCCTTGCTTATATTTATTTATATTTTCAAACAGACTAGTTACATATTAAGCGACTCTACGAAAGGATCATTTAAAACGTTATTGCTTATTTATCATTTGCATTGCAGAATCCTATTCATCTTTTAAGTACCTGTGCGTAAAGGTTAGAAGGTTTGACTTTAACACCTTGCGCGTTTAGGCATATGGTAAACAAGTATGTAACTAAGCATAAATTCTAAATAATAGCTCTGGCGGAAAATTGCATCTTCCAGTAACATGTATCAATTATTCTTGAATAATCTTGAATCCATAAAAATCGTAGAACGAATTAGAGATTGGCTCTGCTACGTGCCGCACGCAACGCGCCGGAAATCGTTTCGCTTCCTCTTCGAATTTCACGTGTAACGTTCGATATCGTGTTTACAGAAAAACAGTACGTGGCACGCGCTTGTGCAAACTCTTAGAATGACGTCCCCTTAAGCGCTCGCGTAATTCATCGACTATCAAAGTTTACTGCATACATGCAATACAAAAAATCATATTGTACAGTTGCAATAAAACGTGAAGCATATGAAAGAATAATTGATCTTAATATCGACTTTTTCTTGAATATCGTACAATTTCGAAATGTTTAATCTTTTCATATTTTCATACCGGAACGGTAAGATATTTGAGTATCTGTGTGATCAAATGTTGAGTCAAGTGTGTCACTTCTAATATTGAAAATGTTCATATGTTACAGTTTTCTCGTCAAGACGGTCAAAGTTCCCAATTGAACATTTACCGTTACTTAAAAGAACAGATCACGAAAGTTAACCTGGGCTGTCGATTCGAACAAAAAGCGGGAAACCCATAAAAACATTATGTGCCAGGGTCGTCTGTCGATGGAACGTCACGGAAATTAGCATTGCAGTCATTTTAATTCTCCACCGTACCGATCACGATTTCCGTACATATAATCAAACAGTAGCTAATCAATTATCAACCCGTTACACACAAACTTCTTGCTACTTGTTTACCCTCACTCTGTAATAAATCTTATCTTATTGTGTATAATTCTATATTACACCGTTGTCCCAGCGGTGGTAAAAAAACAGACAAACCCTTCTTTCCCTCTCTAACTTGCAGTGAAAATACGCCATTATGATAATGTTATATCCGGATAAAAAAAAAAACGCTTCCTTTATTCGTCGATCGTTGAAGGCTGCTTATCTAATAGTAGCATACGAGACAACCAATAAGAACCAAGCAATGAATAAACCGCATTAATTTCTGTTCTTTTAGCACAATTAGTTCTACGTCGCGATGGAATGTTCACGTTACACATGTTTAACTGATTTGCGACTCATACCAGACTCGAATTACCCAGGGGCGATCGTCCTCGTTGACGATAACGAAGAGCTGCATGCTGTTATTAGAAGAGTAGAATATCTGACGATGAGTTGATAAAGCTTTACAGATTGGCAAGTGTCGAGAAATATTTTAGAAGTGTTGGAAATATTTTGGAAATTTTTCGTTGGGCGATTAAAATATCGATACAGTTACAATGATACAATATACAAATTGCAATTCTACTTTTCGATTCATTGTCGACGACGCCGTTTCCTGAGCATCAATTTACAGTGCGCAGGTAAGGTCGCGCGGATTTCTCTTTCGCGTTCGTGATTTCGATACACCTGTTCTTCTGTGTTACTCCGTCGAAAGTCAATATCACTTTTTAGCGATCGATTAACAGGACAGAATGGCATTTCCGTTTTTATGCATGACTGAATTGATTCAGGATCAAGTAGAGAACATCGATTCTTTCTTCGTCAGCAGATTTTACAATTACTGTTACACTTTGTCGATAATTCTCTACGGTACATTAAATTCATTTCAGTTACAAAAAACGTTAAAAGTAGAATAGTCCCATACGAGATCCACTGTCGATAATCCAATCATTATCACAGTTGCTAATTATTAGACGCACAGATTAAATTCCTGACTAATAAAACAGCTCCACGCTGAAAGTAAAACACCTTCCTTTTCCCAGTATCTCGTCATCCGAGATGTATAAAATCATCATCGAAGTATAAAAAAAAGAAAATCAAATCCGAACTAAGAAAAGTTCGTAATATCTTTATCGTATTAAAACAAATCACTGCTGCAACTTTAACATTTCGCTCTACGGACAAAATGGAACATCTCCGATCGCAAAACAAAAGGAACAAGAAAAATGGAACGTTGCCTGTAAAAATAAACTCTTCTAGTAAGGCTACGATGAATAAAAATCCTCGATTATAAAGAGGACCGCAGAACTCCCGGTCGTGGTCCAATTTCGAGGGATCGCGTGCTCGGAACGTCACGTATCGACGATGGTAGTCGCGGCTCCTTCTAAAATCAGGGTGGCCACGCGATATATCGAGCGTCCCTCGCGGCGACGGGCTTGTATATTTACGCATACCGACGGCCCCGACGTAACGCAGGACGGCACTGCGGCGCGGCGCGACGCTTTTCGCGTCCCACTTGTATATTTCTTCAAGCACGCACACGCGGCCGCGAACGACGCAGCGCCGCGTCGCGACGCCACTCCAAATTCGAGCGAGCGCCGCGTTATTTTTCGCACCGAGCCAGCCGCTGGATACGACTCAACTCTGTAATACGAGACAACCGCCATTTTCCCTTTGTCGCGAACAACGATCCTATCGGGTTGATTGACGCGATGAAAAAGGGGCGAAAGGATGGCGAGCGGATGGAGTTGCGGGTTTAATTGGCCGGCGTTGAAGGGGTACTTTTCTCCCAGCAGCGTACTACTAATTGCCGCGCGATAATCGAATCGCAGTTGGTAAAAAAATTTCACCGCACGAGCTGTGCAACAGTTATCTCTACTGGAAACTCTGCGCGTTTTACTTTCATCGAGATGGATGTACGGCGGGTTGCGCGCCGCCGGGCGCCAAACATCAACATTTTTAGATCTCCGTTGCCGAAAAATAGGGCAAATTTGCTTGCAACTTTGCTGGACAGAAATTGTTTGTTCCCCGATTCTCTATGATTCTCTGCGAAACAGAAATAAAAATTCGACAATTATTAAACGCGCTTCGCAAACAATAAGTCGTCCCTTTCTTTTGTCCGTTCTATTGAAACGTTTCACTTCAACGCAAAAATATATACTATATAGAGACGGCTCAACTTAAAAGTCGTACACCGTTTTGGGAAACGACCATAGCCGCCGTCTAAGAATCTCGTAGCCAAGGATATTCCTATCAGCTCGCGTGCAGAATTAAATTCGAGTCCCACGGTGTCTCGTGTTCTCAGACACGACCGTTTAGGCGTTCCTTTCACGTAACGACGAGCGTTTAGTCGGTTCGCGGAATCGCTTTTCACTCGACGGACCTCTTGGTCACGCACACGTGTGAACTACAACGACGATTCGACCAGAACGAAGAATTTCTTCGGAAGAGGAAGACCAAATGTTCAGAAGAGGAAAAACCGAGTCGGAATGTCGGCGTTCTGTGAGCCGACTATCATCCGGAAACAAACGAAAAGCGACGATTTTCTTTTTCAAAGCGACTATTTAACGGTGAAACTGAAGGGTAGATGGTCTCCCTTAGAGGGAACCTGTGGTTTTCGACAAAGGGGATCTTCCGTTACTGCAGGACTACTTACACCCGGTGCAGAGTCGATTGTTAACAACTGCTAATGAACTAATAGCTAAAGAAAAATGTAACCAAAAGTGGAAGGGCTTGTAGAATAATGGCATCGAACATTGCATACATTCGTAAGAAAATTGCATCAAATTCCGTCCACTTCGAATTAAGGGTAGTATCAACAATTCGTGTACTGTTAATATAAATTACCATCGATAATATTTAGTGAAACAATTCTGCGTTTAATACGGTAACGTCAAACCGTCCATCTAAGTGATACAACTTTTTCAAACTAAACACGATGAAGGAAACGAAGTAGCTGGGACGACTTTCTGGGGACAGCAAATTGAACAGCTCGAAGGCAGAGCAGGTAATGATCGAAGGGGCCACCGATGGGGCCCCAGGGGCGGTGGTAACAGTCGAATTAGCGAAATCACGCGTACGTGAGGGCAATCGCTAAACCGTTGATACCATATAATCGGTAATATATTTCCGCGCGCCAGAATGTCTCTTTTTGCGAGTGGCCAGACGGCTGCGGGCGATAAGTCGTTTCTTGCCACTTCCAACGAACGGTTCGACGCTTTTTGGGCCATCTAATGTCCTTTAAATTGGCCGATGAACTCGAGCGTTTCGCTGCTTATCCGACCGTTTGGGATTTTATTAATTTCCGCGACCCCTGATGGGATAATGATAATGATAATATCATAGGACTGTGGGGACGTTGAACTGGATACCGGTCCCTCGATTGCCAGCGCTGTTGCGTTGCGTTTCAGAAATGTAGCAGAATACTGGACTCGGCACGGTGAGCTACTTTAATGTCAAACGTGTAATAGTTAGATGAAGAATCTTGCCTTTTTTTTCGCTTAACTTTATCTTGCAATATTTCGCGTGCTACAAATTAGTTTCGCAACCTATCAGTTGGAAACTGTGTCAGTAGCCCTTTCGCGTTAGCATTGTGTTGTCACAGTTGTTGCGATTTTGTGCGATTGGATGATCGTATAAAAGTGACACGAATCTTCTGCCTGGATTTGGAAGAAAGGCCAACGCGAAATATCGGTGACATTCGGTTCGGAAGTAAAGTTAGTCGTAAAATGAAGTTTCTAAAATTGATGGGTTTGTTGTGTTGAGAAGGAGCTACGCTAATGTCACTGCCGTTTAAGGATGAATGAAAAATATGGGTATACAGGAGACGAAATTACCATCAAGTCGGCAACGTCACTGTCAGCGGGCACGTTCATGCGTCATTTACTGTCTCTTAAATCGCCCCGGGTGCGGTTACTTCTTGCGTATTTTACATTGTGGCCATCACGAGTCGATGTTACTCTTCCTGGACATTCTTGCCAGGCTGAGAGAGGGAAAAAGGTGGTGCAATTTCGAGGTGTACCGGGAAGAAATTCGAAATAAACTGTTGTCTTTTTCCACCGTTGCATGATAAACTGTTAATAGGTGGATGATAATATTAGCTGCCCACTGTGGCAGAAAATGCATAAAGAAACACCAAAGACCCAAGGAATATAAATAAAGAAAAATTGAACAGATTTCTACACATTTTGTTAACAGACGTTGCGCACGGCACGTAACTCTAATTTCTGTATCAATTATTCCAAAAGATCGCGGCTCGTCTGTAAAACGGTACTGATAAACGCACGAAAGTTTTCTCACGGTAGAAACGGTGCTCGCCGTACACTTTGGCCATAAATTCAGCTAATTATTTGCATATAATAATACCACCCGCGTGTAACATTCAGGGCATCGTACCCTCGCAACTTTTCCAGTACGATTTTCGTAGATTACCATTTCCCGACCGTCTGCGCAATAAATCATTCCCGATCCTCGTTGCAAAAAGTATGGGCGAACCCTATTTTATTGTATTTCTTTCCTTTCGACGCGTTAACGAGACACCAGCCGTACTTTTCTGAACGTAACCACCCCGCGATTCTATTACCATTCACGTCGTCGATCACGCTCGACGATTCGCCGCGTAAACAAAAGAAAGGAAACACCTGACTAGGATGGTTGCTAATTTAAACAAAAAATAAATCATACGGCCCGGTGAGAAATGGAACGGTGTGAATCGTGTTTAACCCGCTTCGAGTGGGCCCGCTCCGTTTTCTCACGGAAAAATCAGCGGAGGCTAATGAAATCGCACGCACAATCGCCATTATTCACGGAAACGACGGGGCTGACACGTAACCGTCTGCGTCTCGTGAAAATCCTACACTTGAGGCAGGAGAAATGGAATGCCGAGGGTTTTATTTATTTTTCAGCTTGCACCGATTTATTGAATTCGATGAACCGATTCGTCCGGATGACTTGGAATATAATTATGCAGTACATAAGTATAGAAGGTTGGTTGATCTGCTTGATTTAAGTGGAGGGCGGAAGTTTGAGAGAAATGTATGTGGAAGTATATACCGTTGGGGTTGAAAATTGTTTGTAAGGGTACAGAGTGTTGTGCTATATTCCATTTCTTCTTTTAAATAGGAAAATAATCATCACGATGTTCCTTAGCGTGTTGAATGATAAAATGTGAAATGTTTACAGGTAGAATAGAAAGTTTTACACTTTACACAATAATTACACAATTAATGTATTATTATGCTTGTAATACAAAAGCAGTTGAAAATTGGCACTTTTCTTTCCCACTTGTGGTTGCGTGATCGAACGAAAAAATGACGATACCGTTAAAATAAAAAAGTCGCCACCCGAGAAATTATACTCACGTTTCAAAGTTTCCTCATTTCTCAATCTTCAAACTCGCCGTCAATTAATTACTCCGCAAATGAAACGTTCAAACTTTTATATAGCTTCTTTCGTCACTTCTTTGGCACCGAAATATTTCAATCAGAAAAGTGACAAGACGTTCGACGCGGCTAATCCGGATCGTCATCGAGGGAATTCGTTTTTCAGATGGAAAATGAGTTTCCCGGGAGTATGGGAATACGTTGTGGCCACGGTTAGAGGCGTCATGTGTTGCGCAATGAATAATCGCACCTGTGCGCTGAACTGATCCACGTTTCATCCCGCATCAATGCCTCCACTTCGCGTCTATCGATACACCTTTACCGGTATTCTGGTAAAAGCGCGAGCAAGAATATTACACAAATTGGAATGAATAAGAAAGCAACGTTTCACGGCAGGCAAACCAATAAATACAGACGGAATACAGCTTACACTCGTCACAAAAACGGAATATCACTTTGCGCACTTGTAGAATATTATTCAGTACCGTGTGCTGTAACGTTCGACATATTGCGTGGAACCAAAATGGCCGTCGATATCTATCGGTGCACATTGGCGCCACGCTGGATCTCGAATATCTATAAATCTCGTGTTAAGTTAATAATTCTCATCCCGAATTAGTAGTGTACTAATTGAATATCAAGTCAAAATACAACGTATATTATTCCTTCCGAATAAATACAAATCCCGCCGATACCTGTCGCAACTAATGAAACACAAAAACTGAAAATGGCAAAGAATCGCAACAGAATTGCAATTCGCGGGACAATTAAATCCCACGAATATTATACCGTTCGGCGAATGAACAGCAACGCCGCATCAACGAAACTCGAATATCCGGCGCAGGAACACCGCATACAAGAACACGGAAGGAAAGATTGATACGAGGTCTACATAATTAAACAGGAACGTTGGACGTTCTTAATTCGATGGGCGTGATCCGTCGTCCTTCCATCGGCACCCAATTAGTCCTTTAATTAAGTCTCTGCCAATTACCGGCCGCGGTTGCACGCCGGTCGCGTTAGTGAAATTGTTCGATCGTTATCAACGCGACGCGGCGGTGGCTTTCCATCACGGTTTCTCGAATGAAACGTTTTTACAATATTTCTACGGCCATTCTGCGCGATTTTTATTGCCCCGTGATTATTTTCGTTCCCGCGTCCAATCAGCTTTTACGAGCTCGACCGAGTAACTTCCCTCATTATACGCGCTGACTTTTAGCTTCGGAAAATCTCGCCACGCTATCAACCGTCTGATTCTACTTATTTTTTCAACGGCTCGTTATTACGTTCCCCCCTCTGCGAGGCTTAACAATGAATTTCTCTTCTCCTTCGAATGGAGGGATCTCCTCTGCGTTATTGATATTATCGGGCTGTTACGCGGGCCCGTTTAATGTAACGGATTGCCTCCTTTTTGGCCGATTTCGTTGATTTTAACACCGGATTATATGACATGGTCCGTTTTGTTGAAAGCCGTCATAAATTCTTGCAACAATACTTCAATTACATATACAAATGTATTTTAACCTTTGCATAACCCGAATCGATATCGCACTTGCATAACGAAAGCAAAGCTGCGTTTGCGAGAAATATCGGAAACACAGGGAACCCGGTGAACGGGTCAATTACTTTAAACCGTGAAATCCGAAGACCTAGTGTTAACCACCGTATGAATTTCGATATTCATACGATAAATATTATTACCGACCGATACTTAATTACCAATCGCAATAACTGCTATTCAAATGCAAATCTCCTCTATACCCCTTCACAAACACCGACGAAATTGCTTTCCTACCGCAAGTCCGTAACTTCATTTCCCCCGAAAACAAATCTAGTACGATACAAAAAAAAAAGGTACCACAGATTTGTTGAAAATAATATAGAAACCATGTACATATTCGTGAAATACTATCTTAGCCCATGATAATCGCAGCCTTCTGTGAGACCCACCGAACGCATGAAATATCGTATTTCTCGCAGAAAGAAACGCGTGCACGCGCTGCGGCGAAACCCGCGCTACTCCGGGTCTCGTTGAAACTGACGCGACTCGTCCTTCCCAGCAGCTGCTGCCATCTGTCGACGCGATCGGCGACTAGCGAGCCGCCTTGCTTTTCACTCTGAAAGGATAGACAGCGATCGACGCGACGGCAATGCCATCCGTGACTGGACACCGCATATGATTTCACGGCCGGTGCGCGGCGCGTCTTATTCGTGTGTAGAAATCGTGAAGATCTCGCGTGGATATCCGCCGCTAAATTGGATTGCAGCTACCTGCAGTCTCTCTCTCTCTTTCTCTCTCTCTCTCCCTCCCTTTGTCTCTTTCATTCGCACCCCTCTGCCCAGGTATTCGGTTTGTCTCTATTTCGATCTGGTACTGCGTTTCACCCGCTGTTTAACGTACCTACGCGTTCAGTTTCTGCTTCTTTCTCTCTATTTCAGCAGATTTTCGATTGACTTTATTGCCGCACGCAAGAACGAGTTATCAGGCGAGTGGAATCGTTGCGTAACCGAGTCTGTTCGTTGGGCCGCGAGCCGTTAGTGGTGATTTCAATGCTTAGGGCTGGAGATGGGAGTTTTGATTCTGTCGGGAAGCGTGGGGAGATTTCAACGCTAGGTAATGGTGGATGTCACATTTCTATCCTGTTGGTTTCGATGTCGCTGTTAAATGATCTACTGTGTTGCGTGGTCGCTTGTGTTTTTTCAATACCGGACGGATAATCAATTTTACAAACATTCTCCCTGACATACAATTTTGCAAATAGTTCTATTGATTTTCAATCTAATTAGTGTTGCCTATAAACAAGCTACCATAAAAATTGAGCGAGCCTGATCCAAAACCAAGAAAAGAATACCCTTGCCACATTTATGACAAGCCTATAATAAATGAATCTTCCAATAGTCGTATAAGAAATTTAACGAAATATTCAAATATTATACCCAAAAGGTTCAAGTAAACTATATTCTCTATTTCACACACGTTTCCCGAAAATACGCAGGCTCGAGTCACCCGAATCTAAGAAAGAATCAACACTTTCTTCTCCCCCCCCCCCCCCCCCCCCCCCCGGAAATCCCGTGAGACATTTTCCCATCAATTTCCTCGTCGAACCAGAAACAAAAACCATCCCCCAAAAAGATTATCGCCGTCAAAACGGTACTACGAGAATTTCCCGTCGCTCAACAAGACCACGAGGACGCGACGGTTTCAATCAGTTACAGCCGCAGGTGGGAGCACCGTGATTACGCGTCGATCTCGGATTAAACACTGGCATTACGCATTAGTGCATTAAGAAAAAATTTCCATGAAACGCTATCTGACCGTGGCATCGACCACCGAATCGCTCCTCCATGCTTCAATACCTGTTGGTCCTATTTTTTCCATTCGCGGCCACGATTCCGTAGCGAAGAACCCGCCATTAACGATCGATATCGCGTCGAATATCATTTTTTTCCATCCCCCTGTTCAACCCATTCGATCATCGCTATACGAAGGAATATTCGTCGTCGAAAGATGAACAATGTGACTTTGATCGCCGCGTACCTGCGTTTAACGCTGCCATTATCGCGCTGGAATAATAATTCTCGTCGGCCCTCCGGGCTGAACGCCTCGAAATTCTGCTCCTCGAGTCTGACGAGTGGAAGCTTCCTTGTCTTGGCACACGCGACTGATTTCCGTACGAGCTACGCTTTTTTTTTTTTTTTTTAATACCGTTCAGCGTTTCACTTTACGACGTGGCTTGGAGGCTGGACGGTCTTTTTTAAACCTTTCTGCGTGGACTATTATTATGCATTATTATAGTTATGATTAGAATTTTCGAATTTCTATTCAACGTATGGCGCCGCGTGATTTTATTATTAGACATTTCTGACGACAATGGTTATTATTTATTACATACTATTCATTAGAACTCGACGCGGCCAAACGGGTTAGGTATCCGAAGACATTGGAGCACTATAATATCGATACACTGAACGTAGGTATTATCGTTGTGGAAACTTTTCAATGAAGAATAAAGATGAATTGTGGAGGCTGGAGGAGCCGATTCGCGGTTGGGTTAAATTAAGATCGACGAGTGTTTGGGTGTCGGTCGCGGATCGAGTTCTTGGGTTTGTTGGAGTGGAAGATCTCTTTGGCCCGCGGTTGTTTGGATTGTGTGGCCCCTTGGATCTTCGCTGGATGCTGGGCCTTCGTGTGACGAGGAAGTGTTTGTGGAATTTCTCGACTCAGCTGGATGGGAACGGCTCGCGTCTGATCCTTGCGGTTTGTTAAAACTAAATGTCTGTCTTGAACGATGAATAGCAGAATTTTCGATACGTGCACGATTAATAGTAGCAATATTTATCGCACGGAAAAATGATTACTATTTTCTAGGATTCAATTATTATTTGCGTCTGTCTTGGCACATTATTATACTGTCACGAAAATTCAGAAGTATCTTTTGTATACGTTGCTAATAATCGCCGATTGGTTGACGATATTTATATTCGTTCTAGAGTTGGAGCATTTCTCTCCATCTATTATGTACAAAATCGAGTTTGATCATTTATATTTCTTATTGGCGGTCCGAATACTTCACGCATAACAGTTTCAAAGGAGAAACATTCAGTTGGATGCAATCGTGGGGTATTAATTACTTCATAAGAAGTCATTTAATGCATTCGTGTTTCGCTGGGAAATAAAATTTCTGCTGTTTGTCACGTCCACTTTACAGCACCGTGTAATTATCCGCGTACTAAACATGTCACGTCATATATCAAAAGCACCGCGCTATAATTATCCAATACCTTAACACCAGATTTTCCTTTCAAACGCGTTTAATCATCGATTATTCAACCGATCGGGTATCCGTCTTTCATGCGGCTGCCCCAAATCTCGGAATGCTTCTTCGCAGCACATCGATTTTGCTTTCACACGGAATGACAGAGCCAATTGTCATCGTCGACGGAAGAGAAAAGAAGATATGTATTAATTTCGTTCGCCCGCGGTTTCAAGATTAATTGCACCGCTGTTTAGTCGAGAGTCGTTCAGAAGAAGGTACATTGAACGTTATCGAACAAATGATTATTCACTTAGATCGATACAATAAATCAGTTTTAGATCTACAAAAAAATGAATATTTCATGCTGAGGAGAGAAAAAATTCTGTACACGAATCGAGGAGCTCGTGGAGTAGGTATCCAAGTGGAATGTGATTAATAAGATAACCGGTCGCGACAGAAATAATAGAGCGATGCTTAAACAAAAAAGAGGGAAAAGATAACGTAAAAACCTCTTTGTTCAAGTTGATTAGAATAATACCTGAACCATCGTGCAAGTGAAAATCATTACTTCTCTCGTCTACTGGTGCCCCCCCCCCAAAAAAATTCTACCGTCGCCCAGACACCGTCGCACACCGAAGCTATTAATTTCTCTCATTATTCTGTTTCCATTCTCTGTATTTCCCCCCTCTTTGCCCGGTTTTAATTTCCCCCGAAATGTATCGCGACACAGATTTCACGCTTCCGCTCGAGTGATCCACCCGAATCGTCGATCCTCTTCTGTTCTTTTTTTTTTTCAACCTTGCGCCTCTGTCTTCCTTTTCGTTTTCTATTCCCCTTTCTCCCTTCCTCTGTGTCGCTCGATCCACGGATCGACCCTTGTGTGTGCATCGCATCCTACACGGTGTACAGGATGCTCCGTAATTTACGGTTTTGGATCGTGCTTCCATCGAGGTGGAGTAATGACAGGTCGATCGGCACCGGGCTACCATCTTTGCCGGTTTCCGCTCTTCGTCTAGCGTCTACTTATCGCTGCCACTTTCGTCCCTACGAATTCACGGTCCTCTCGGTGTTGCTCTTTTTCCGCCTACTAACTATTTTGTGTCGCTGTTTCGGTCAAGAATAACACCGTTGCGGATTTACGATTACATTGTATCGCGGCGTGTTACATTTGATTCAAATTGTATATCGTACCGTGCCATACTGTATTGTGCTGTAGGATCAATTTCGAGGGCGTTGTCGAAGTGTGGCGCGCGGTTCTTCCCGTCGATTAAAACGCCCTTCGGTCAATTATTCGAGCAACAATTTCAGTATTTTGGTAAAAAAAAAAGAAGTACTGCGAGACAAGATCTCGATACGGTATCCGAAGGCTGGAAAGCTTGCAAGAAAAAGGGGGAAGAGCAGCTCGGAGTCACAATGCAAGGTTAGTCAACGTAATCGTGATCGTCGCGAAGCCGTTCAAGAGCATTGAACAGCGAAAAAACGACGCCCACGCAAATTCTGCAATGCTGTAGGGTGTCAGGTTCAAAACGATTGTCTTCTTGCGATTGGTGATCGGTTGGATCCCCGCAAGACGACCGGCAATTCGTTATTTTCATCAACAATATGCTTGACTGTTGCTTTCCGATATTGTTTAACATTTCTGTGATTAAAGTCTCGGGTAATTATACCCTCAATATATTAAACGACGCGCGTACATATCTTAGCGGGCATTCAAATTTAATTGTTTCGTCCAATTCCCAAGGCGGCATTATTCTCGGCAAAACGAACGAACATTCTCACTTTCAAAGTATTATTTGTAATAAATCAACAAACTGTGGGTACCAATAACCAATTCAAGGTGGTCAATTCAAGACCATGATTCGTGCTGAAGAAGTTAATTTAATATTTCGCATGTTTTTTTTCTTTTCCGAAACACGAGCACAGTCGTCCAGCGCCCAAATTTCCTCTCACAGACAAGTCTCGCCAGGCTTATCACGTTGTTTGCGCGATCGTGATCGTATTATTTTTGTATTGAAATCGCCCGGGGAAATAGGCGTGAAAATTGTGGAACAGCTACTAATAGAGTAGTGAATTTTCAGATATGTTTCATCTGAAGTGGAAGAGCAAGATATTAGTGGCGTTGTTTTCGTTGAAATAAACGAGGTCGTTATCTTGAAGATGAAGTTCAAGTAAATGAGTCAGCAGCAGACATTCGATCACAGTGTCATAGATATTCCTGCCAGTTCTGCAATGCATATCGACGACAATTCTATTTTTAAGAAAAATCATTATCGTATCTTTCATACGTTCGTTTTCTGATTCGAGATTAATTTTTGCCGCTGTAAGCGTAATTGTGACTCGGGAGAATAATATTGGACTGGAGTATCAAGAGTTGGCAATAATTTTTTTCTTACGTTGTCAAGAGGTTCCAAAATTTGTTTTACATTTATAAATATTTCCGTCTTTTGTCATCGTTGCAAAGTAATTGAAAATCCACTGGTAACAGAATTTCATTTTTGTTAGAGTCATTTGTAATTACTTGTAATGCACAGTTAAAGCTCTTTTTAATAAATAGTTCCGATTTGTTCTTCGTCTCCTTGAAATGGACCAAGCATGTGGCGACATCTATGCCGTCTTCTGAATAGACTTCCATGTAGTACACGAATTCCCATCGCAATTACACTTATTTCCACAGAATATATTCTTAAAAATCCGTCGATCGGCGAGAGCTTGAAAATCGAATTGAAACAATCGAATGAAAAACTAACACCACCGGACTTGAAATAATTTATGAAACATCGAATGCCATTTGATTTCGTCGAAAAATGTGCCAAAACCGTCCCCAACAAAAAATCCTACTCCTAAACATCCAGAAATTTGATAAATTGATCCAGCACACTTGTACCGAGTGTCGCACACGAATCGAGCATTCTCGATGCACGCTACGAACAATTCTTCATTCGTTAATCTCGTACCCTTCATTATTCGAGGTTCGAAAGTTTCTAATCACGAAAACCCGAAGCTTTCTCGGGTTTTCGACGTTTCGAGAAACCAATCCCTAATTATTACATGCCCGCCCCGCGCGACAGATCAAGACAATCGATCCTCTCCTTTCCATTCTCGAAAAGAACAGCGAGCGATCGAGGGACGCGTTCGACGAAGGGCCATCGACATCCTGCTCGAAACGTCCTCGCTTCGGGGTCGAGCGATTCGCGACGCGCTCGCCGGGCGCAGAATCCGCTCGTAAATCCGCGCCCGGCAGAAGGCGGTTTCACGTTCTCCAAAGCGTTCCGTCGTGGCATCCGCAGTAAACTGCGACGCTTCTGCTCCCAGCGAAACCCTACCGGATTCCACGGCGGTATTGCTAGCCGACGACGCCAACGACGCCGCCGCCGCCGCCGCCGCTTGTCGTGCGAAATTGCCTTCCGCCTCGCGAAACTCGTGCTCGATACGCCGCCGCGCAAGCGATATGATTTACCGCTTCCACGTCCGCGACTGTTCCCCAGGGACCCGCGGGAAGATCGCCACGATACTGCACAAGTATCGCGAAAAGTTCTACGTACATTGAAAGGAAAAGCTGAAGGAATCGGAGAAATTGCTCATCGAATTATTATCTGCCGTTAAGTAGCGCAGGAGAAATGTTACGTATATTTTTGGGGTGACGAGGTATGAATTTGAGACACCGTATATGTACAAGAAAATTGGTCGCGTTGGTTCGTTTTTTATTGTCCCGGCGATCGGATTTTGGGATCCATGTCGATTGGACATTATTTTTCACTCCCCTCGGTGTAAAGTCTTTGTTTTGAACGTGATACATTGTACGTGACAAATTCCTGGTCGGTAACGAAACAAGTTTTCTTGTTGAAGGAATGATTCGTGAATGAATGGTGCCGAATGACGAACAAATGAAAAGAACAGAAATTATCATCCGACTGTAAAGTTAGTTGAGAAAAGGGGGACAGTGTTTTGTGTCGCGTTTTTGACAGTTCATGCCGCTGTCTAACCGAAACAGAAGAAGAAGAGAAAAATCTAAGAATCTGCTTGAGGCAATTAATTTGGAAATAATTCCAACCGATGTTCGAGAGAATTCACTTGAATGTGTATCATGCTAATGCGGTACCATTGTACGATTTACTAGTCCCACAATTCCCCTTTCCGCTCTTAAGTAAGGAAAATATAGAAAAATGCAGAAATCCAGTGCAGTGCGTGTCTGCATTGCTGCCGATGAATTTCGATAAGCGTAGAGTTGAATAGAAGCATTTGTATAAATAATACACGGTCGTTATCAAGTTTTCGTGACGTGACATTTCCGCCTTCACAATCGTGGAACATAAGTACTGCCATAGCAATTAATATCGCGGAAATCTCCGCTGTATCCTTGTAACCGCGTTAAAATATATTACCCCGAGGATTTTCACGATTTTCATCTCAACAATACACCCCGGGACTTGAATTGGTTTGTTCCGTAAGCTCTTTTAACCCTTCACGGCCCGAATTACGTTGCCGTTAGTTTTTGTTATCGCGATTTTCATTCTAGATACTTAAAAGGTGATGAGATAAAGCATGTTTCAACTATAAAAGGAGCAGCGCGTGCAAGTTTCATCCGGGTTCGAAATTCATGGCAGCATTTTAAATATAAGTGGTGCTACAAAGTACCGTCAGGCGGTAAAGGGTCGAAGGCTTACCTAATCACGCTTTGTAGCTGTAGTTGATAACGCGTGTAATAATTGCCACGATATCTTAATCAACTTTTCTCATTTTCTGCCGGCACTTTGTTTCGTATTTAACATCCAGTGTACGTTTCAATTCGGACAGAATGTCTCTAGAGTCTTTCGAGAGCTTTTGGAGCGCTGGGAACTGCGTATCAAATGTGGAGTAGTGTATGCGAATAATTAAATGAACAAAATTTGTTCATCTTGCAAAATTGTTATTTTCATTAAGTAATTGCGGAAATGTTCCAGCCAATCTGCGTAGAATAATAATTCTCCCCATTCGAAATTCGAGATACAGTCAATAATATTCACAAATTCCAAAGGAATTAAATAAACTTTTCGCAGAAATTGAACTGCTCCGCAACGAATTCATAGCGCGAGCAAAGTGCTTCGTCTATCGGCACTAACGAAAAGGGAGAGATCGAGAAAAATTGGCGAAATCGGAAAATCGAAAGTCTCCGAATTTTCATCAAACAACGCGTTGCAACGAATGTGTTGGAAATAATGTTTCGTTAAATCCAACGATATTCCCCAGATTTCTTCGAATCATCCCGAAACCTAATCCCCCCCACGGTTCTGCGTGCGTGAAACAACGCAGAAATAAACGTAAGGAACACGTCCTAAAACTATTTTTGAAAGCCTTAGCCGAGCATGTACGCCAGGAAGCGTTTCAATTACAAAAGATAATACGGCCTGTGTATAACATTGTGTAGGCTTCGATGTTCTTTTTACGCTGTTTGACAGCGAACGCCTTCCGTAGAAAAATAAAGATCGAGAAACGATCAATCTCTTTGCCCGACGACATTCCCGTTTCTCTTTCATTTGCTCGCGACAATGATTTTCCTGTCCTCTCTATTCTTGCCGCCGATTAAAACTTCAGGACATCGCTGTGAAACAATTATTCGGCGAAATTATCCACTCGAGTTGCAAATATTTCAAGAGAGCTTGGAAATTCCCTTAAAATGATTCGTTACCCAAAGTCCCTTTTCCAAAATGAAGAATCGCTTCGAAGGCTCGACCGTATCGAACGATTATCTTCGATGAATCTCACTGTACACCTCTGTGTTTCACGAAACGCGACGACACTATCAAAATTGATGGAATCGAATCGAATCTTTCGTGTCGATCGCGAATCACATTCTTACCGAAACTCTATCTGTGCCTCATCGACGACAGCTATAACGTTCACGTAACACAGGCATCCAGGTGGAACGGGGAATTAACACGTTCTTCCCTCTTCGGGAGTATCGCAATAATTGGCAAGGAATATGTCGCGTGCATCGTGCCGCCAACATCCATTAACACTCTGCGATCGGCAGACACGTTTGTCGTCCAATCGGGGGAATACTCGTTTAAGCAGACGTCGACTGCTCCGATAATACATTTGCATGTATATGCATTGCTTAATAGTCACCTGAAACCCGACTTTGCCACGTGAATTCACGAGTTTGTCATTAGCGTGTATGTATCTCTATTAAAACGACTATCCATTCCTTTGCGCATTACGTTTTTTTATATACATATATCTCCTTGTCGGTCGAGAGCATTGAAGAGCTTCGAGGTGGAAATACGTTTGCAATTGCAAGGAATCGCCCTCGTGATTCGCTGTGACGACAAATTCTGTCCAATTTTAGAATTGAAAGGCGTCGTGCCGAAGGGGTTAAATCGAGCTCCAGTAGGCGTACCTAGATATCCATAGAATCGCGTCGGAAGTTTCGTCGATCGTGCTGCGGGCAAACAGGTTTCCATTCTCCTTGACATTTGCCTAGAATATTGCCAGGGAATCGCAATTTCAGGAAGAAGTACCTAATAAGCGGTTATTCCTAGAGAAATTTGCCAATCCTTTGTAGAAACCGATACAATATTTTCCTCCTTATCAATGAATTTTTATTTTCAATTCACCATTTCACTTTGTGGATCGAACGAACGCTTCGATATATTCTTTGCATGCCGGATAACGATCCGACGAAATCATTGTTAATTTCAATCGATAGTTTCACGAAAATTGCCGTCCCTTTTTAACCCTTTCAGTCTCGCGCGAGTTTCCTTCCTTGCTCGTTTTCCCATTACCTATAGAGTACTTCAATTTCGGCACGGATTTGACTCGTCTGTCACACGTGCCACTTTAAACACCCACCGAGGCCCTGAAGCAACATTTTCCTTTGTTTTTCCACGGTATCCGTAAAGTTTCTACTCAACTTTGTGTATCAAATTTTCGATACTTCCTTCGCACGATAAAAGTGTAGCGATATAATTTGTAACTTCGGTCAATAATTTCACGCCTCTCCTTTTACTGTTTAATCCTTTCGGTCCCCGCTCCATCACTCGATTTTTCTCCCCTATTTCCTTCATTTTCTGACACCCACCCGAATCACCGCGCAAGTGTCACTTGCGACCGTTCCACGTCCGCTCTACATTGTATGCACCTCGATCGAATTTCCGAGGAAGATGCACCGCGGCTCGCACAGTGAAAGTATGAAATGTAACTCCGGTTTCGCGTGTTAAGCCAGTATAAATATCCGCGACTTTCTCGCTCGAGCGTTAACCATCGGGACGAATCGTCGTTAACGTGTCCAACGAATTTCTACGTCGCCCCGTTAACGCATTTAAGACGGGCCAACGGCGTGACGGATCAGAGGTACATTCGTTTTCACTTCTTCGACGGCTTATTACGCGTGGCACGTTTCACGTTTAATGAACTGATCAAAATAAAAGGAAAATCGGGGGGGGGGGGGAACGAAAGGGTGGCCGACTTCGTTTCGCCGGGTACGCACGAAACTCGGTACATCTGTATATAACGACTCGAGCATTTTATTTCGTTCGTTCGCGAAATATAATCCGGTTTAATTACAGTTTAACTGGACAGAGAGCAAGGGTGGAATCATTATTCGCGTCATTATCATTACAAACGTCGCCGTAGAGGAAATTCCAAGACCTTTACTCGAAACGATCGGATAGACAAGAAGAACCTAAACTATGATCCACAGATCTGCCTATCGTACACATTCCTCGATTCGGCAACCGCGAGCAGAGCGTTCTCCGAGGGGGCGATGGCGGAAACGTGGAACTTCCGTGAAAATCGTCGCCTGTCGGGCATTGTAATCACCCATTACCGTGATTCGAGCGCGAGTCGGCCCTCGGGCAGCCTCGAAGCCGCAGGAAAAAATTTGCTGAAGGGACGAGGGCCGCCCCCCTTCGCATTCTGGACACGTTCTGCCAGTTTTAGCGATGCGATCGCACGACCTACGACACACGAAACGCGACATCGTGGAAATCTCTTTGCCCCGCGAGAATTGAGAGAAATCTTTCAGTCGTTTCGCGTGTTCCAGCAGAAAAGGGATAGGCTCGAAAGATTGCTATGATTCGTTACGTGTGTCGTTGTTCGGAATCGTTTGATTCCGACCGAAGATCGTTGTCACCATAATTTGTATAACGGAGAGGAAATCTTGGAGTACTGCTGCAGTGAGGTTTATAATTAGATTCGTTATGGATCGCGGCAATCGCGGTATTTTTAGTTCTCGAGGGTGCGCTCCTTTGATTGGTGTTTTTATGAAGGCAAAGGTTTCTTTACTAATTGATGTCGTCAGGTCGGCAGAATTTGTGGCAGAGTATTTTGATTGCAACAGTCTTTCGCGATGGAATCGATCGATTGACCGATATTTATCGGGGTAATCGAATTTCCACGTTTTTAGTCAAAATTTCGGTAGAATCGGAAATAATTCTGTCACTCCGTGGAAAGTCGAAAAGAAATGAAATACAACGAGATATCGATAGAATCGTGATTAAGGAAAGAGTTACACTTGTTGATTATCTCGAGGGCGAAATTTCGCATTGGACAAAATTTGTTTAAACCAACTGTTCAATTGGATATAAAAGAAAGGTCGTTTCCGGGCCTTTTGAATTTTATTCCACTACCTCCTTTCGTTCACTTCATCGTATTTTTCGAGTACGAATAAGTCGATTAACGCGTTGCCAAGTTTGTCCAATTTTTGACACTACAGTTACTCCGATCGAAGTACGAACTCAGAATATTTTGCGGGTTCCTATCTTCCCCCTATTTCATTAAATTTTGTTTTGCGTACTCTAATTACGAACAGCTTAGGAAGCAACCGATTGTTCCAAATTGTCACTTCAATCCGAACTGCAGCGTGTAAAAAGTCTCTGATAACAGTCTTTGCGATCGATGACACATCGCGCAGATGCAGTCACTTTGATCGAAATAAGTGAGCAAAATTTTTCAAAAGTCTTTCGTCACATCCGACGACCGAGACACTTTCATCATAGATTTCATTCTGTCCGTTGCCACCGATTTCACTAGATTCTCCGACAACTTCCGACGATCGACTCCCTCTTGCCGATGCGCAGAGCAGGAGAGTCATCGCCGATATCCAAATTTCACACAAATGTTCCTCCGCGATTCTCCGGGCTCGAACCGTACAGGACAACTTCGAAAAATGCCAGTCTTCGAACTCTTCGTAAAATTCCAAACACTCTTTCCGTTCCCGCTGTTCCGTTTACCCCTTTCAATAATCTTCCGAATCGATCGATCATTCGTTCTCGTCGCCACTTCACACGCAGCATAGTCCAATCAATATCCAACGTCCAAATTTCAGCCACCTTCCAGCTCATCTTCCAGTTTCTCGGCGCGGTTTCTCGCGACAATCTTCGCGGGTCGTCGTCGCAGAAAAATCGAGAGAACCCACCGGTCGACGGTCGTCACCCGTCCAAGACCTTTCCGAGATTTCCCAGCGTTCCTCGTCGTCGTTCACTCGCCCCCCTCGCGATACGACGGGGATCGCGAAGTGTCCGCGCGGAATTCATCGGTCGATGAAATGCCAGGCACGGGAGCGTTGCGCGCGGGCGCTCGCAAACACCGCCGAGCCGCTAGAACCGGTTTTCCATACGTTTTAATTTCACGCTGACATCGGCTGCAATTCAGTTTACACGGACACTGGCCATTTTCTAGCGCTGCCGGGCCGATGGAAACCCACGGAGACCAAGCACCGCCCGGGAGATTAATGTGAGGCCGTGGCGGCGCGTATTTTCGAAGCCTGCCTTTTCCCAGGAACGGGTTGCGACCCCAGACTCCACCGCTCTCACCGACGGTTTCGATCTTGATCGACGACTGCCTCGACGCCGACGCCCCGTCCTCCGCTGGATCCGATCTCTATCGACGCGTTTGACAATTTTCTTTTTTGCAGTTCAATTGAGATACAGTTTTTGGGCGATCCTTCTTCTTTCTCTATCTTTTCAATCAGTATTTGCGGCCACGTTAACTGCACGCCTCTGGTTACTGGCGACGACAATGAGGTCAGTGTGCTACTGTGTGATGAGATTTCATTTTCGCGAGATTGTTTACTCTGGTACTATTCGCGCGCGGAGACACTTCGTCTCCATCGCTGGTTATAGGTTCAGGTCTGCTATTGGCACGTTACAATTGATTTTCCCAACGTGGAACCGACTGAAGATGGGTCGAACGAACTTTCAGTCCCCCGGAAGACAGGGGGTGAAGTGTGTACGACTCCGTTTTGACACGCACTTTTTGACGCACTCTCGGAACGGTTTCACAGTCCCCTCGAAAACTGACAGAACGGAGGAAGGATGATTTTCGCACAGGTTCGGGCAATATTTCCTTTGTCACTGTGTGGATCGAAATCCGGTTGCGACTGCCATGTGATCGAGGGACAACACCATGCACTTGTCCACGACGCACTTTCAAACACCGATCCAGGGAACTTGTCTTCCTCGATCCTCTGTCACAGGCGTCGAATTTCGTTCTGGTTTGGCGAATTCGCAGACACTGTCGACGACACTTCGCGGAAATTCTCGCACGACTTTTTTGTCACTGATCGTCTCTACATCGATGGTCACTCAACGTTGCTGGCAGTCGGATGACGTTTATACATGGAATCGTTCACTTGGACATGAATCCAAGATTTCTGTTACCGGAACTGTACCCTAAGCTACCTGTCACTTTGCCCAGTCGTATCTGTTGATCGATCAGTCCTACATGTCACAGTGTTTCAAATAGTTCGTCGTTTCTGTATTCTAGTTTTCGATTCTATCGTTCTAATCTGTTAACGTCACTCCGTACGAGTCACTGTCACTTCGTCTGCGCTGCCCTACATCCTCCCTGTCGGCATAATAATACCCCTAAAGAAAATCATCTTCACTCTATATCCCGTCCATGTCAGTGTCCGTCGATCGTCAAAGTGCCCCGTTCAAATGTCTCACAATCACCACCGTCCACCGAGCTGTCCCGAATTCCTATCCGCTATATCCCTATCCCGCGATCGTACTTCGACGCTCCAATCACCGATGTTTGTTGAAATAGTTCGACTCACCTGCAGTATGTATCCCCGCGTGTAATCCTCGTACGTCCAGCCGAAAGCGGCTAGTAAACGTGTCACTTGCGCGTGCTGCAACTGGTTGAACAACTGATCGAGCAAGATCTTAAGGCGTATTGGTAGTGCGCGCGAGCCGTAGAGTACGAGGGATGCGACGTCAAACGCGGCCGTCGGCTCGACACTCTCTGAAGCCGGTGGCCTCTCCTCCTTCTCCGCGACTTCGCCGCCACCACCAACACTGCCACCACCACTGCCGCCGCCCCCACCTCCACCGTTCCTATCCCCACTACCGCTCTCCCCACTACCCAGCCGGCTCCCACCAGAGACACTTCCATCACCGGCACACCCGACACCGCCCCCACCACCGCCGCCGCCCCCACCTTCACTCAACGTGATCGTCGTCGTCGCCGTCGTCGTCGTCACCACCGTGGTCGTCAGCGTCGCCTGCTTTACCCTCCCTCCGCCGCTTTTGTCCTCCCTACCAGTGGCACGGGGGCTGGAGACGACATCCCCACCAGACGACAGTCGCGCCAGCGCTGCAACACAGAGAGGAAAAGAGATAGGTTAGATAGAGAATCGTTCGCGTTGCGCGGCGTATTAGCGCGTGTGTTGGTGACCGTGGACAAACGTCCCCCACCATCTACACGGTCGGTGGCACCTCCCACTCCCGCGCACTCTTCCCTCCAGCCACCTAACGTCGCTCACGGTTGCTGTCCTTTCGTTTTGTTCCTGTCTTTCGCGGCCCCTAGCCCGCTCCACGGCCCGTTCCGTATGTCTCTCTCGCTTGTGTCTCACCGGGTATCGGTCTCGTGCAACCTAGGGTCGCCGTGGCACCGAGGGTACTTACTTACCCCCACCTTACAGCCACTGGACTTGCCCCCACCTTACTCGGCCGGCTAGCACGACACACTAGAGCGACTTGCACACTTACACAACGGTGCCACGCTAGTTCCACTAACATGGATACACGGCTCGCTACCAATACTGCGAGTTGGAATGTTCAGCCGGTCGCGCTCCATCCCTACCACCAGGGATTTTCTCATGAGACTCGGCATCCATCAACCTGCTGCTGCCGCCACGGTGTCTCGATTGCCGCGACGATTGTTGGGGTGTTCGGGCGCTCGTTGACGGCTTGTGACAATTTTTATGGGGCGGAAAATGTTCGGATTCGTTGCTTTAAACCTTCCAGTATGTATCTGACGACGTTTCGGCGGAGATTTTTATAGTTTCGCGGGGATTTTGATGACCTTCTCGTGCGGCGATTTTAGTTCCAATATTGGACACTGGACTACTGACAGACCCTATTATCGGGGGATAATGAGGAATTTTGTAATGGCAATAACGCGGAATTACCGTCGTCTCGTTGAAAGTTACATGCAATTAATTTATTGTTTATTGTTTATTGTTATTAATTTACGAACAAATTTCTGCCTCGCTTATCGTATTCAACGCTTTATTGAAATTATTATCGCGGTGAAGATATCGGGGATACTTTTAGTCAACTCGTTGGACGATTATTGCAATGAATTTCTCATATTTCGTGCAACCGGTACGGTCTTTTAAAACGAGGGGGAATTAAATGACGATCTTATCGGACAAATGTATCGTAATGATATTATTATATGTTGCAAAAGGACCATATTTAATTCCGTCGCTAGCAATTAAATGTTTCGAAGTTACGATAACAGTGACCATCTGCTTCTGGGGTTAATATCGTATACATAATTTCTTTCACTCGGTGGTCGCCTGTATTCGACTGGTACATAGCGGCATCTATGCCTTCGGACAGTTGTTGCGACTCGTGTGCGATAATTCCATTACGTTTAACGGAAATACAATTCTTCTTCGAATCTTTACACGTTATTTTCATTAACACCATGCATACTGTCGACTATCGTATATAAATGCAAATTTTATATTGGGGCCCTACTGAATTTAAATACGTTGGGAAGGCATTGGACTTATATATAATTTAATTACAATAAGAAACAACAATTCTTTGTTTGGAGCATGCAAAAGTCAAATTAAATGATCGTATAGAACGGAACACTTTGCAGGTAGCTCTTTTAACAACGTTTTGTACGTGCGTTAACCAATATGTTTGATCACCCATAGAAACAAACTTTGCCCTTAACTTACATACTAAATGCAATTAAACGAAAGATAGGTAGTTATACCTGTTCCCGCGTGAACACAATTGAATTCGTAAAACTGTAAGCTAAAACAGGCTAAAAGCAACCCTACGCAATTCCACATTTATATACTGTGCGATACTCATTAATCCTCAGCGTTATAAAACTCGATACTCCATTGTTACCTGTGTACGCAATAAAAACACGCTTACAAAAATCCCTGCGATAATAATAATTATACTGCGCATTATACTACACGCAATTGAATGACCAAGAGAGAACGCACAGGAAATGAAAATGAAAATGAGAAAAAGGACACGCAGTAACTTCAAATTCCGTTCCCGCTTAAACGTAGTATAAATCGCCAACAGAATTAACCCGTTCCAATTAAAATGAAAACAGACACAGACTTCCCACCTCGTCCTTCCAGAAGCACCTCGCGCAAAGCAACCGTCGTAGAACGATTTAACATCGCCCGTTGATGGAACGGAAGGTGCAACGTTCGCGGCGCGGTTTCACGAGGGAAAACGCCCGCGGACACGGTGGCCCGAGCGAGCGTTGCTTTCTCAGAGACACCGACACCGACGTATATAGTCGTCGGAACGGGCGGCCTGGTAGGTAAGGTCTCGAGGCGCTTTCCCTCCAGAACCGTCACGCTTTTCGCACCTGACGATTCCTATCTCGGGACACGAAAGTTTATGGGTCTTCGCGCACACAGGTACACACATCGCAGACGCACATCTTCACGATCGCTATCGTCGTTGGGTTTCGCGTACGACGAGAACATCAATCGAAACTGTGCACGGTTTAAATCGTTACGTTCTCTTCGCTGTGGCCGGGTCGGTTTGCGTTGCGTCGCTTCCGTCGACGGGTCTGAACGACACGGAGGATTTATAGGTCGATTGGACGGCAATGGTTGAGTGACAAGAAGGGTTGACACGTTCTCGATGAATTTGTACGACGAACCGCGCCAAGGAGGCCTTGACGATTCCTGAGGGACACCGCGGCCGTATAATGTTGCATTTTTAATGGGACCAGGTCTCCTTGAGTTATGCAAGAGGGGAGCATATGGCTTTCTTGAAGATCAGGGCTCTGATTTGACCGCTGCCTTTAATTCTCCTAATTGCGGCAGATGTCCTACTGGAGATAGCATCTGGGTTCGATTGCTTGTAAACGACACGAAAGTATATACGGCGAATGAGCGTTGAAATGTTTTTATTTTAGTTTCAGTCGGTAGCTTTGTTACGTGGAGGATCGGTAAATATTTGGGTATAGTTATTATTATTATTATTCATTTCCATAGCACAGTGTCTATTGCTAAATGCTGTTATTAATTATTTTATTCAATGACTAAATAGAGGCTCACCGTTGACTATATTTTTAATTTCAGTTGCGACTGAAGTCAATAAAAAATTGTATTTATCGTTGTATACTTAACAAATTATTTAATCAAGTATTACCTTCGTTTCGCCTTTTCCCATTCATGCGGTATTTGAATAGCTTCTCTATAATTGTATTCAGTGTATCATATACTTTTAAAAGACATTTGACGATTCTACCTCATATATCATCGAAAAATGTCAACAGCTCTATTACCATCGATAATTGCACTTCAGCAAGCAACTTGTACCCACTAGCGCCACTTGACCAGTAAGAACCAGGACCATAAATCAATTGCGGGTCAACTGAAACAATAGCACCATTCGAAGGAGTCGCCGCGTCCTACCTATTCAAACCATATTCGCCATAAAAGAAAGTCCAGAAACAAAGGTTACAATAAACCTATCCCCAGGTCGAAAAAGATAGGGATCATTTTATGAGCACCAGACCGCATAATAGTAAAAACTGGGAACATTTTCGAAAACTATCCCGTGCCCGTGATGATCGTCCATAAAATACAGTGGAGCCTCAATTAACCGGTTCGTTATTGTCTGCACTCTCGTCTATCCGGGGTGTCGAGTTTATTAATGTTACATGAACGAAGCACAGATACAATCGTTCATCGTTAATCGTTAACAGATAGAAGTATACGAACGATGGAAAGGGATTACGCGCATTTTTTTCTCTTTCACTTCGATGATAACATTGAGAGGGCGGTGTGGTTTGCGTCACGTGGCGACGTCCATGGACGATTGTCGTTGTAGGTGCGACGAGTGGTCGGACCCTCGCAGTGGTCCCACCTGGCGATCAATAGGAATCACGCAGTCATCGCGATCGGGCGCCACTTGTCATTAATGACTATCCGATTTTCGATTTAATTAAACCGCGATGACGATCTCGCCACCTAAACGACTTCGGTACGCCGAAAGAGGCGAGAGTTTGTGGGACGCGGTGACTCGGTGATTGGCCCAGATTGCAGGGTGCTTTTGAGCTTCACCAAGGGGCCTTCTTTCCGGAGGTTGATGAATTTCGGGCCTTTGTCGGGTAGGTTTGGGGCGGGACACGGAGAGGAAAGTTTCTGCGAGTTTTCGACGAAGTTTCCCGATGATTTGTGATTAGAGCTCATGGGAAAGGACAATTGGGCGGTTGGATAGATTTAGGAGGTATTTGGTGGTATTCTTTTAGTGGTGATCATGGAATTGTTGTTGCTATGAATATTGCTTGTCTTTGCTCGCTAATTTTGAGAATGAAATTTGTACTTACATCGTGTAAGGTGCATACGAGGATAGTTATGGTGTCCCCCAATCTAGTCTAAGTGGATTCTGTCGACAGATGGAGCTTCGTGCTCGTTTCCCCTTCGCGACTCCTATTGGTACATGGATACATATTCGACAGGAGAATCAACGCGTTCTTAAGGGAAGCACTTATATTCTCCGCACGCATTTCTCACGTGTAACGCGACATCCATCACGTTCTCGGGATATAATAACGAAGAAGACATAAAGAAGGAAGCTCGTCAACCATTTGGCTCGTGTAATATTTACGTGTCAGCTCGAACATCGACGACCTGAAGTAGTCGGTTAATTTGAGGCATTTAAAGTGTTGCCCAATTCTTGATCCCGAGACAGATACTAATATGTCGTAGTAAGATGTAATTTGGGCGTTATTATACGATTATATATGCTGGTCTAATCATTTCACAAATTCCGGCAACGTTTATGATATTTTCGGTAATATATCTTTTCATCTATGGTTATAGACCATTCTCTACCTAGCCCCTGTACTCTGTGAATTAATCACAGATGCAGGTAATAATAGAGTTCACGTCCGTTCTAGATTCGTACACTTTTGACAAACACTCGATTTAAAAAATGATAACACAGTTCCAGCTGCGAGAGTAGAATTAAACGTAGCAACAATCTGTATTTATTAACCATTTCCTTAATACGCTTTAAATCTAGCCGTTGAGCACAAATCTTTTTAAATACTTCAAAATATGCATGCAAATTTATTAGCCACGCCGTATATATCTCCAAAGTTACTCTTATTTGTATCTGCATCGTTAAAACAATAAAATTGATACGAATAGAAAAGAGTATCTTGCTAAGCATCGACGAGTCAACGAGCATCCTCGGAAAAAGAACGACAGACACGATATCGAGCGAAAACGAAAAATGTTCCCGAAGCAATTCATCGAACCCTCGATCTGTTTTCCCGTGCCGCGGCGTTGTTTTCTTTTTTCCTTTTCCTCTTTTTTGCGAATCGGCCCAGTGGTTTTGCGCGCGACAACGAATTTTCCAACGAACGAACGTCGACGGAAGGGTGGCGGTGTGTTAGCTGGATTTGCGGCACCGAACGGAACAGGTTTTTTTTTTTTTTTTTTTTTTTTTTTTTTGCGAGACGTAGGTAGTCACGGCTGACCCGTCGAATTTCACGGGATTTCCGGTCAGCTATTATTTTTGCTCCCGCGTATCGATGCGTCTCACAAAAGACACTGTTTACGTTGCAGTTTACGCCCCACGTTCCGCGTATTCTCGCGGCGTTTATCGCTGTACAGAGTTCTCATTCGATAGGCAGCAATTTGTTTGGAGATAGTTAGATCACTACGCTGCGGATCGAAACGATCAGTCGTCGCGTCAGTTGGTTACGCGCATTTAATTTTGGATGATTCTGGATGGATAGTGTCTCGGGAATGAACGAGATATACTTATTGCTATCAGTAACCCTTGCTCTGACACCTGTTGGTTACCGAAACACCGTGCTTTGCTCATTGTAAATAAACAATTCAATGAAGTTGATACGACAGATACAAACACCACCTGCCAATCTCGGTGTTACCTTGTGCAACATGCGTAACTTGAACAGCGTACACGAAAATTAACCCGCCGGATAACCCGCGTCAAATTGCAAGCAAAAATAAATGTAACAGAACACGTATACAGATAGACACCCCGTCATCGAGGCAATATTCGAAATCGCTTCTCGAAGACGGCCAACATTTTCATCCGTGAAAAAGAAAAATCCCGTCGCAAAAACGAAGACTTGAAAGGGTAGGACCGCGTGCCCGGATCGATATGGGACGTTCGATCGCAGAGGCGGCAACCACGAAATGGAGATTCGAGTGCATGCATATATGTATAAACCGCGAGCGTGCGCGCGCGTGCTCGTGCCAACGGGACGTAATATCAATACGCCACGGAGGCAAGATAGTCGCATCTGATTTTCCGAGCGCATCGGCACGTGGATAATGTTTTAATGGAGTTTGCGGAGTGCGAGGAGGGACGCTCGGGCCAAGGGTAAGCCCGCCACGGTTTACATACCATTTACTCGCGCCCTGTAACCTCGCCAACCGGTTGTTTACAGTGCTGTACAAACTGTGCTCGCGTCGCTGCCATCATCCTTCCTTTCCTGTTTCTGATATCGTGCCATTGATCGAACGTTACAATTGATAAGGGTGGCTTTACATCAAGGATTATCAATGACGATCTCGAACGGACTCAGCTGGGAGGCGATTCAGTGCAGACCGTACTCGTGGAGAAAATTTATAAAATATGGCTCGCAACAGTGTCGTTGGATTAAAACGTGATGTAAATGTTAACAAATTATCGAACGATACTACGATTTCGCAGGACCGTGACGTAGAACGCCCCACTTGAACGTATAAACGAATTTGATCAGACGAGAATGTGAAACGAAAAGAACTATCGTTGTGTACTGTGACTTAAATTGCACTAAATAAAATAATAATACTATCAAAAATTAGTCAAGGTCTTGAAAGGTGAGAATATTAAAGAATCCTAAAAACGTGACGGAAACGCGCCGTTTCAACGCATAAATTAATCTTAGCAGATTAGGGGATGGAACAGAAAAAACTGTTGCTGTATATTGCAACTTAAATTACAATGAATGAAACAATGAAACGGTTATTTTTGGTTGCAATCAGAGAAACATTGAGATATCGGAAAGGATCGCTTTTAAGACTTTGCCTTTGGGTTTTCATTTTCATACGGGGGAATAGTTTTTGATTGGTTTTCGGGACGGAGAGTAGTTAAGGGTGGGTTGATTGGAACGGAGTAATGGAATTGTTATGGGAATCGGATGTTCGAGTGGAGATCGACTGACAGTGAGTTCTTGAGTAGTTAGAGATGGAAATTCTGGAACTTTAGAGCAGCGTTTACGTCGAGAGAGCTGTTGAGGATTGGATGTTACAGGAATGGCTAGCTATACGTACAGGACCACGAATATTGTAGCGAGCGATTATAGAATAGATAAGTATTCATGAGTTTCAATGGCAAAGTACAATTTGGTGCCAAATTAGAATTCGAATAAACGGAGACACCCCGATTGCTACCTTATTCATTTACTTCAGACTGTAGGAGGTTACTTTATGCAATTATACTACCAACATGTCATTACATTAAAATTTACGTCACGCATCTGGTTAATAAACAATTACAATTTCCCATTTAATTTACCACTTCGCGTTCAACAAGATTTCAAACTGATAATCCATATCCCGAATAAATCGCGGCGTTCTTTCTTATTTCCAATGACTTCGAATTAAAGAGATATCAAGATCGTCCTACTGTC
This sequence comes from Nomada lathburiana, assembly GCA_963667235.1. NCBI lineage: Eukaryota > Metazoa > Arthropoda > Insecta > Hymenoptera > Apidae > Nomada > Nomada lathburiana. The sequence continues at coordinate 8,912,610 of OY763897.1, read as the reverse complement.
TCATTTCCATAAGCTGAAATCCAAAAATCAGCAAATATACAAGGCCATGAATCGAATTCAGCAAACAACTCATAGACGCACATATGTACATATGTATTCCCTTTTATCATCGTAGCCTTGCCAAACCGGCAATTAAACGCATTCCTTTATTATTGTCGCCTAACGAACACTCTGTAACAGGGTATTTCAGATCGATACCGGACGTCTGCCACCGATACTGCATCGTTCTCGCAAAGTGGGCAAGAAATCACTTATTATGTTGTTAGACAGATTACAAGGATGTCGTTTGCGTAATCCGCGTCGGTTTTCCGATTGTAAGGCGAATAGCTAAGCACGTCACCTTCCATCTGCCAACAAAAAATGACCGCGGAGTGATCGGCATTTTTGTGTACCATCCGGTTTGTTTCAGTGACATTACGCGAACGAGGCAACAGAATCGTCGATAACGCGATTTTTGGATGATGCGGCGTTGATTTTATTGCCCGATGACGTTACGAGATGCTGCGTTAATGGTTCCTTTTTCTGTTTTCTTTTATACTATTATACTACAATATTATGCTATCGGTGATGCTTGATTCGATCGGTTTATCTTGATGGAAGTTTTCGTCAATGCTACAAGGATACGGTTTGATTAGGAATAAACAAAATGAAATGGTTGAGCATTCGGAAGGATTGTAATTCCATTAGTTCAATGCTTGATACTTTAAAGATGCTCCGTTCAGGACATGAATGTGATTTATTAACTTTTTAATTATAATAAATTGGACTTCTTCCCATATTTATTATTTGTCTTCGCCGTAAATGTTTTATTCGGCCGTATTTAATCAATCGGATCCCAGAGGAACGAAACTATTGAAAACTAAAATTTGTAATTGGGATAAAGATTTTAATGGAAACAACTGCGTTGATCAATTTCGCAAGAAAAAAAAAGAAACAAATGAATCTAACTTAATAACCGTATTAACACTTTAAAAACATCTGTTACAATAGTAGCGTCCCGATCAAAGAAACCAGCATGACCTACGGAACACGCGAAATACATAACTCCACATCGTATACGCTTCGAGCAAATCGAACCTTCTAAAAATGGAACTGTCGACCTCGAAGAAACGCTAACAGGACTTTGTAGACAAGCGGCCGTCCCCTGTCAAAAAGAAGCGTCTGCAAGTATCGTTCTCCATCCGGGAACCGCTATTCGATTGAGAACGACCCGCATTGAAGTTCGACTTGTGTGTGAATAATTAGCTGTCTAGAGCTGTCCTTTGTGGACTCGTTTGGTGAATATCTGTGTGGCAATTCTTACGAATATTCCTCTCGAATATTCTTTCCAATGTCCCCATACTATCATCATCATTATTAGACATTATTATTATGTTTGGGTTACCGTCAATTATATATTCAACCTGAAACAAATTCGCAGCTAAACACTTATGCACAGACCACATCCGCGAAACACATTACACACCTGTTCACAGATACGTAACAATTGTTCAATGCATCCACAAGAGCATTTGTAAAAACCTTCAATGAATATTTACAAGAATTGTCAAATATTCGTCACGAACAGATATTCCCAATAATTCTTAACGAACTCGTCAGCCGATACTCCCGCAGAAATATCGCCATTATTCGTCACCACGTAGGTATGTATACCTACCTAACTGTCTACGTAAAATCGGCGACCGATCACGAATAAATACATACCTCACTCCTCGGAGCCTTCGTTCACACGAATGGTCATTATTCCTATACGGCCACCGAACACGTGGACTCGTTTTGGGAAAAAAGAGATCGGTCGAGCCACGTTCGTCCGGCAGCCGACATTTCGTCCTCGCGTGAGACGTCTCCTCGACGAGGACGGCGCGTTTCGCAACGCTTCGTTGGAACGGAGACGTTGACGATTACGTAAAGGCCCCGCGGTCAGCCCTGACATGTACCGCGGGATCGATCGACAGGCTCGATCGTCCTCCCACGGTGGACTAATCGATATTTGAACGACGTTGCGTGCTACATGCCCCCCTGCGAGCATTCCCTGTGACGTGCTGTTGGACGCGAGAGGTCACGACGGAATTCCGATCAAGAGGAGGAGTTGCTTATCTCTTGCCATTCGATTTCTTTCATTTCGTTTCGTTTCGATTCGCCCAACGGGAGTAAGATGTTTCACGACGGTCTCTGGGACGAGGTACGTCATCGATGGACGCGACCTGTTGCCATCGTCGCGACGGTCGTTCAATGGCGTCGTCGACTGGTCGAGTCAAAGACGAGATACGGATTGTAAAATGTCTCCGAGGTATCGAGCCGACTTGTAAAGCGTTTGTTTTTGGCGACTGGGTTAGTGCCAGGCAATTTATTTAGCGATACTCTGAATGTCCGTTGCGACTAACGTAGGAGGAACGGAATAGATGAATTGTTGACCTTCTATGGACTCGAAACTGTAGGACCATGTCACGAGTGAGACTGTCCCTCGAAAGGGAAAACTTAGATACGGATTTGAAAATCTGTCGGATGTCTTGAGCGGCGATTGATCTCGCAATAGGTGATCGATTACTGAATAACTAACTGATATCGATGTGGTCTTGAAAAGAATTGCGATTGGATCACCTGTCTACTGTAAATCCTGCAATTTTAAGTGGCCGCGCACAATTGTTTCTGTATTGTGAAACAATATCGAAAGCTATATTCACTGGCGACCGAACAATATTTTCGCACGTCCATAATGTACAACGAACCACGAAAACATAGAGTGCAAAAATCTAAAAACAAAAATAAAAAACACCTATTGCAGACCTCAGAAACAAGTCCAACAAGAGCTCTACAAATCTCCAAATATAAAATACTCGTTCATCATCAAACCCAATATCCACTGCCTCGAAAACCCACCCCGAACAGATATCTAAAATCGATCGCACGACTCCACGAAACACAATACAGCGAGGAACAGGGAAAAAAGAACAACATCGAATCCACCAAATCAAAAGGACTCTCGCAGCAGAAAGATCGAGTAAAAAGGCCATTTCACGCAAGAGGAAGTTAACGATGTTCCTAAACGTAGCCCCATGCGGAGAAAGAGAGAGAGAGAGAGAACGCATAGCCCCCCGGTTCGGTAACAAATGATAGTTTTGATAATTAGCGGTTCCTTTCTCGTTGGCCGTGGAAGCGGCGTCCCTTGAAGCCGTAGCCACGAGTGTCAATGGTCGGGCCAGATGCTGTCCATTGTCTAAAAGTGCACGATAACCCGGCTGAAAACGCGGATTCTTGCGGAAACGCGGCGTGACCGTGCCGTTGACAGGTTCCATGGACAATAGACGGAAGTCCCTAGAGGGTGGCGCGGCACCGGTGAGAACAACCGGCACGCCTCTGAGACAATGAGTCGGCCGAGTAATTCGATTTGCCCGTAGCGTACGAAATTTGCATGGAATCCCACGATTCCCCCTGTCTTTGTCTTCCACCGCCTATCGACCCCCGATGATTTGTGAAGGTGTGATGTCGCGACGATTCTTCTTCGTCTTCTCCCTTTCCTTCGTCTTGTTCCTCCTGCGGGGGTCAGTTACGCTGGTGTTCGCTAGTTAGAGTTCTTGGTGTCTTCTCAGGTATTGTTTCTGCGGTTCGTGGGGGTGGTTCTGTTAGTTTTGTGGTCGGCGAGGATTGTTAGGGGTGTAAACGATGGATATTTGACGGCGTGGCGAATGGCGGATATCGATACACCTGACATCGATAGCGGCGACGTATTTGTGAGGAATTGTTTCTATTCTTTGTTTACCCAAGTTGAGGGATTTATGCTCCGAGGGATGCGGATTTGTGGGTGGATGCATTGCTGTTATTATGCAGGATTATCTGGCGAGTTCTAGGCCTCTGTATTTTTTAAGTCTCGCGTTCGCAAATTGTCGTATCCGCGTGTTCTCACTATTTCTGGTATTCGAACTATTCTAGATCTCCAATCGGGTACTGAATTTAAACTTTAGATCGATATTTACAATAAACAATTTATTAAGTACATAAAATTCCTTTGCAAAGGATCTCAGCAAACTTGGTAAACAGTTTCCATAGCCATTCCTCAATAAGAACTTTAATATAATATTAAGGGGGGAAAGACAAGTAAGCAATATTTATAACAAATTCGACGTGCAGGTATATACATATGTTTTTTGAAAACAGCCAAAGTTCTCGCAGAAAGAACAACGCGCTGGGTAGAAGAAGAGCCGAAGGATATGGCAGGGTTAAACAGGATCTATGAAAAGAGAATCGCTCGTCAGAATAATCGACAATGCTCCCCCCTCCCCTAAATGTAACGTATACTAGAAACAGTGGCCATGAAAGCAACACCATTCAAGAATTCGTTCCCCGTCAGCCGGAATTTGCATGGCGCGATCCGCACTCGAGTTTCTTTCAAACACCATGGGGGAGCTCGCGACAGGTTTCCATTCGGTAGCCTTTAGTTACGCCAACGATACCTCGCGCAAATCTTTCGTTCCTGTCCCATCGTTACCTTCTATGGGGTATTCTTGGCCGATGAATAGCACGGACAATGAAACCCCGTGGAAACGCGTCACGCCCCATGAACAGACCTGTGCACACGCCGGCCGTCCCTGATCGTCGATCCGGCGTTTCGTGCATTGCTCTTCCGTGTAGAACTGTCCCTCTGGCCGGTTTTTCGCGTGCACGTCAATTGGGCAACGAAATAATGGCATGCTTTCATGATTCCTATTTTCATAATTTCAGTTTAGGATCGAGGCAATTGGAGTACTCTGTCCGATTCTAGTGTTTCAGTTACAACGTGGGGGGAAGATATTCTTGGAATGGTATATTTGAGAATTGTTTGCGAAACGTGTAAAGTGTGACTATTTCTCGTCCGATTTGAAGATCTCGGGGAATAACATTTTAAATAATATCCGCCGAAATAATTATTCTGGACAATGCTTTGGTTAAAATTTACCTAGTCGCATCAAAAATAGTACGGAAGGAAAGTACGTATCAGATTGTTATGCATCGAAATAAAAAATATTGCAATTGATTTGACAATTTCGCAAATAAATGACGATGCTGTTGAACAATTGAAGCTTACGCACGGATCATCGAAAAAAAAAGAAACCTCGGGCAATCATGAGACAGTGAAATATCATAATATGAAAGCCTAATTCTGTAAGCTAATTTCCACCTTTATACAGCGCACCAATCAATTGTTATGTTGCTGAAATCGTTCCCTTTTAAATAACTGCAAGCTATACACGCGTCGAGCGACGCAATTTCCTACCGCGTGTTCTTTTTGCCAATTCGTGTTCCATCGTGACGGACGGTTCCCGTTTTACTCTTCTATTTCTTCGCTCGCGAATCGAAACGGAGCATCGAATCCGCCAGTGCCACCGTCGTGATCGCTTTTTTTCACACCGGATTCTTTTTCACCGATTTTCGTTTCGTCCCGTCGATGCAGTGGTTTCAAAACGTTGACGTCTCAGCGTTTTCTTCATTCCGGCGAATGGAAAATAACGACAGACAGTCATATCGGGTGGATATGGCGGCTGTCGTATCGATATCGTCTTATTTATTGCCAGAAAATCGCGAATCGGTAGCGACGTGCGACCTAGTCCCATTTGCACCCTCCTTACGAAATCACCGAGCACACTAGGATCGCGTGTTTAACAATTACCGGTGACGCGCAACCTAAGCAACCGGTACACCTGGAATTTGACACAAGATGTCAGGCACGAATGTACCAATACCGTACAAATGCGGTTTTCTTCAATCCCATCTCGCTGCTGCGTGAAATTTAACAATTTCCTCCCGCGTGGTATGCATTCTGTAGAAGTAGCCCGGCGGTTGCAGAAAAGACAATGCACGGCCGCGCAACGCCAAGACGGCGCAGGTATACGTCGGTCCTCTATACGTAACATATATCGGGGCCGTTTCTCATCTGGAAAGCCGACGATTAGGCCAGTTTTGAAACGTAATGTAGCCGCCGTCACGAGGCCATTTGTCTTGCAGCGCGTCGGTGGACGTCGCACCGCGGGATATACATTCTGTCCCGAAGGAAGGAACGAACTGAAACTCAGAGAGAAAGGAGAGTGTTTGTGCGCGAAGGAGCGAGCACGATCGTTTGCGGGGCGTAGAAAGGACGAGGACGGGGCGAGTGAAGGAGCCGCAAAATAATTGTTCGCCGGATGAGCTCTTGGGCCCCTTGTACCCTGGGACCTATACCCGACACCAGACGACCCAATTCGACGTACTTTTGTGATCCAAATGGGATGAGTCAACGATTGATGTTTCTGCCGGTCTTTCAGACTCCGCTCTGTTGGATTTTATCGGTTTCGTCCCTGTCGATGGCTTCTCGCTCGTCTTGCGCCTGTTCACCTCCGCCTAATTCGTTTTCACGATCATCGGCTGCCTTCGTCGTCCTTTCGCTCTCTGGCCACACTCCATACCTCTCCTTGTCCCGCAGGAACGGCGATTCCTCTTTGGCCGTTAGATTGCTGGCTATTTGACGGACCTTATCTGCGTACTGTATACTTATATGGAGGAGGTGAGTTTGGTGCAAGTTCGTTTTTGACTGATGACGACCGCCTTGGATATTCTTCTTTCGTTGGAAATCAGTGGGTACTTTGCGGGAGTAGGAGAATGCTTTTATTGGTTTTCTTCTTTCTTTTTGTGGGTTGCTAACGGAAATATGAAAATCGTTTCCCCGAACGTCTACAGAGAAGCACTTCTTTTAACGCGAACCTATCGTTTCTCATTTCGTAATTAATACTAAATACGCACATATTGCCTTCGACACCAGAATTATCGATGCAGTTTTGGTACATTTAGGTATGCTGTATATATTATGGAAATGAAAGTGATTGAACGGAAGTTAAATAGGGATATGTAACTGTTGTTCTGTCTCAGTACAAGTCATTTTACTAAATTCCACCTACGATACCTACATACACGATATTACTAACTTTCATGCAAGAAATCTGAAAACCCTCTTTAAATTTAACTCCATTTAACTCCATTGTGTCCGTTTACTCTTAATAACCCGTTCCTGTACACGCAGCTGAACTCCTCCATTTCAGTGTCGAACCCTCGCTCCCCGTTCTTCTTCCCATTCCCGCTTCTTCCTACAAAAAAGCCCACCCTTCTTACCGTACATGTACACACAAATTCCCGCGATCGTCCGCGTCCAAGCTACATACGACACACGGGCTCCCATTCCACCAGAATCCATTCAATCGTCCCCGAGGAAAGATTCCAAGTATCTCAATCGAAGTCCACGAAACTTCCCGAAAGTGGTCGCGCGTCACTGTCGCGTCCTCCGCGTTCCATCCCCGATCCCCCGAGTGCACGCGAGGCGAACAGGTAGAGATACAGGCCGGATAAAATACCTGGGACGGGGGACGGCCCGACTGGACCGACGCGACGCGACGCGACGTGTCCTGTCGCGTGACGTCCGCGAGAAACGCCGGGTAACCGAGCTTTGATCTGACCGCCGTGCTGGGCCCCCTCGGACAACGAATCACCGATGCACGATGCTCGTTTGACATTTTCACTACGGGGGACGAGGCACGATAATAATAGGTTTAACTCTGTCGTCCCTGTTCGTTGGAAATTGCCTGGAAACCGGCCAGCCGGACCGGTCGTTGTCTCCGTCGATTTTTCCGGATTGTCTCGTTCGCCGCGACCTGGATTAGCCGAGACGCTAAACGGATCCGCTGGTGTTCCAGCGCAGCCCAGCGAAAACAGAAGCCAATCCCTCGTCCGACCGGCGTGGACGAATCGAGTTGACTCGGGACAGGCACGAGCAGGTACGCCCGGGTTTAACGAGCGGCGACATGTTCCTGGTCCTCCGCGGCTGTTTGGATAGGCCGGGAAATCTCGTGGACAAATTCGTTCCTGCGGCGGACGTGCTTGATCTCCGTGCTGCTGGTAACGGCGGTTTGTTGAGGGTGTCGATGAGGGTGGGTTCACGGGGCTCGGGGTGTTTTTGTATTGGTCGCGAATTTTTCGTTCGAGTTTGGGGATGCAGCGGCACGCACCAGGACAGGGATTTCGAGGACTATGTTGGCGGTATAAGGTGCTCGAGCAATTCTGCGGGGGAAATCGGTAGATTTCGTTTGGAACAGCAGGATGCACGGGTTTTTTTAATTGATATTTCACGCTGTTCTCTGTTCACAATAGTGCAAGACACAGTTTTTCAGCATGTTTTGAAATATGAAGGGGGAAATTGCGTTGAGACAATGAGTCGGCCAATTAGATAACTAATCCAGGAACGTGGGCCTGGGCTGCTTAAAGCGGGCAAAGACAAAGGATTTTTAAGAGTAAACGGGGTGCTGCCTATTATTTCGTCTTTGGTAAATCCTTTCTTTTTTTTTCCGATGACTGGTCCTGGACCTGTGTTGTTCAGGGTTGCTAAGACGTCTTACTTGAGGTTCATTGAAGACGCTGGAATGTTTGAGCGGAAGGCACGGCGTTTTCTGCAAGGTATTTTGTATCCGCTATTTATTACTTGTTAGGAGAAAAGTACTGTTCGGTCCCGATGCTTTTAGTTGGGAGAAAAAGTTATTTTCATGGAACAGTAACCAGTATGAACAAGAACACTGCTGCTACGACTCGAAAAGTCACTCCTAGGATGAAAGGTAAATTCCTTTTTCCAAACTCTGCGCACTATGTTACTCTCTGGTAAAATTCGCTGTAAGCTATTGGAATAACAATATTTTAATTGCTAACATTTGTCAGCAACCTAACCCAAACCTTCAACACTTTCAACCCCCTCGTTGTCCCCAATTTCCATGCTAAAAATATTGATCAATCCCTCATTAATTTATCCAGAGAAATCGATCGTTACGTGCATATCGAAACCCGGCCGCGATTAATATCTATTAAAACAACGGAAGCGTGGGGCGTCGTTCCGGACGGGGGTTGCGCTGGACGGATGACGCGCCGGTGACGTCACTGCCGGTCAACTACAAGTATTTCGCATTAGCCACGGCGGCGCGTTAATTAATTGGGTTAAAAAGACGTTAGACGAATTGATCGGTCCATTCAAGTTGGCCATCAGCTCGCCAGATAAAGTTATTATTCGGCAGTAACAATTTGCCGCGGCGCTATTCGCGATCGCGTGTCATTCTGCCATATAAAGCGTTATCTCGTCGATTGGCAGCCACAGCCGTGGGAAAATAAACGGGAACACAAGTTCTTTTTCCCGTAGTTACTTCAACTGGACCGATGGGGGCTAACAGCAAGATAGTTTCGTGGTGTGAAAAGGGACATTCGTTTTCGGGGGTGGTGGATTCACTTTTATTGGTACGCTGGCGATAACGTGGCTTTGCTCTAGGCGCGGTATTCTTCTCCGAGGGTGGTTTCGAGGGTAGTCGAACTGTGGTTGCATGACTTGTCGGCATTATTTATTTGTTATGTATATAGGGGATTCTTTTTAGATGAGGCAGCGTAGGATAAGGTTTGGAAGAAAGGATTGAAATGATGGAAACGTACTTGAAATACTTAAACGAACAGTATGTAATTTTCAATAAGTTAATACGAATGAAACAATAACGAATGCAATGGTAAATAACAAATGGTACACTTTGAGTTTCAATATCGTCTTGTATAATTGATTGGGCAGAGTTTATCGTCAAATTGATTAACAGTACACGCAGGTACAAACGGATTCATTTATTTTTTTTTTTTTTAGTAAATATAGGAGAATTTTTGTTCAGACGTGGTTCGACCGGGCAAGTCTTTAGAAATGTGCAGGTTTCGAAGAATGGTTGGTATCTATAGAAAAATATACACATAACACCAACTGTACTTCCCATCCTCGACTAAAAGAAATAATACATTTTCAATCCTGCCCAAAAATACCTCCCACGATCACCTGTTCCCAAACATAAAGTCCCTGTACTTTCAAGCGCGCATCTAGAACACCTTCATTCTTACGCGAAAGACCGTCGTGTTCACCCTCGAATGCCCTTTTCAATTTCGCAGGCGCCACCGCACCAAACAGTTCGTCGTTTTCGTTAAAAAGGTATAGGTCAAATTACGCCCGCGTCGTCCCCCTTTTCGTGCTTCCTCGTGCGCGAGCGAACGAATAGCAAACGACAATGGAATTATCGAAATTATCAGGATCCTCCGGGTCCCGGGGCTGAGAATGGTGAACGCGGGCGCAACGCGGCATCTTCGGCGGGTGACTCGGTATGAAAGAGCCCCCGAGGCGCTTAGGACAATCGCCGTGTGCCGCCATGAATTTTGGAAAACACTGCGCTGCCCTCAGAAGCCTGCCAGCCAGCCTTTTGTTACCCTGTCACCGGCCTCTCTGGGGGATCCATCGGCGGATCGTACGCCGACAAAGATCGTGTTGCGTTATGAACCGTCTGCCTCTTGGACGGCTCCTTTTTAACTCTGATTTCTGGATTTTTGCGTATCTTGGAAATTTCACGAGTGTCTCGGTGGATACGCGGATCTTCAGAAGCTGTGGAGCTTCAATGGATACAAGCTGATATTCCGTGGATAATTGTTTTGCATTGTTTCCCGTGTCAGCTCGATTTGATCGTTCGGTCTTTTATGCTCTGGAGGTTTTAGAAGTGTTTAATATTCATTTCTTTCGGGTCTCATGAGGGTATTTGTTGGCTGAAAATCTCGGATCGGTGTACTTTCCTTTGTTCTCCGAACTTGATCCGCTGTCGATTTTTATGATTTGATCGAGCAACTGATATGGGTATAAAAGTCTCAATTAAAATCAAAATTATGTTTGAAATGTAGCAGTCATTATCGTCCCACTCATCGTTCAATAAATCGATCTCTAAAAAACCAACCCTCCCTTCGCGGGAAAAAAATGAAAGATATCCTATAATTACACACATGGAAAACTAAAGACTCCACAATACTCAGCCGTGCATACGTACATCGACGAATATGTCTACCTTGCACACATTTACAACGAACGAGAGGTACAATAAGAACCGCGATATCTATTAAACCTTCCCAACTATTCTCTTGCCGTATCGCCTCGCCACTCGACGAATTAAAAGAACAACAATAAGAAGCATGAAAGCAGCCGCAGAAAGAGAGGAAGAAACACGCGAAGAGATATAGAGACCTTACGGCGCAATGCCGTGGCCATGGGTAGCCATTGACAGAAACGGCCGTGTCATCCAGTCATGATACATCCCATTGTGCCTCCGAAGGACCTTCTGGGGACTGCATTATCGCCTTCCTATATCTTTTTATTAGAGCCTCCGGCCCCGATTTCAACCTGGCCCCTGGCACTCTCCTCGCAAACGCGAACATCTCGTTGCTGGCTGCCGATACGCGATGCGTCAGCAACATCCTCGCCAGGGTACGGTCGAACAACACCTTTCGAAACTGGCTGCGTCGGCTCCAGTGTAATTAATTTCGACGAGGGGCGACGCTGTCGTTGCTACTTTCCCGTTAAACGACAATTGTTCGCCCGAGGGATATACGAAAAATTCGTAACTGAAATCGTAGCTGTGCAATGCCGAATGCAGGAGAGGATAAGAGCATTGAAAGTATAACGTGTATAAGTTTGGAGATAGGCGTTTTTGGATATCAGAATGTTAAATTTGTGTTTACTTTACATTTATTGTATTTGTGTTATATTTTTATTTAAACAGAATTATATTGTAGCGTCGCAAAGTCCTTTATATTATATTCGATAAATAATTTTATATTCTTCATCTCGGGTGAACGACAAATACATAAATCTTGTTATCTGAGGAATAGTGGAATTATTGGGTATGAAATACTATCCAAAGAATCAGTTGTACCGTTCATAAAAGTGTACAGGATGGGGATAAAAATATTGATTAGAAATCAACAGGTAATCTGGTAGGTAAGCTGTAGGCTAGTAAACGAAGGATCACGACCCTAATTAATTGTACCGGATGTGACATCGCAAATTATACGATTCATATGCAGAACGCCAAACGTTGAACGTACGTATAGTTATATTAAAGGGAATGAAAAGATACTCGATCATCAGGAAGTCTTTCGACAAGTGTTTCGACATATGTTTCATGTATTATAGCAGCACATGGAAAATGTGCATCTTGATACATTCGACAGCCTTTCCCTTAATTGCCAATGGCAGTTTCAAGTCAAACAGTCGTAACAATCGACGTACATGCGTCACATGCGATGAATTGTTGCTCGGAAGCCGTGGTAGACAGGTGTGCAATATTGGTTTCACTCTCGTATACAAGTACTGTCCTTAAAGCAATTGTTTTTCATTCATCAATTTGCTCGATTTTATTTACTTCGTTTTTTGACAATTAACACGTCAGACCGCATTTCTTGCTTGCGTTTTCTGTAAAATAGGTCAGCGATCTTCCTTCTTTGTGACTGACGCATCTCTTCGTTATTTATTATATTTTCAGAAGTATAGAATACAACGGACGGACTTTTATCCGCGATTCTTCACCCCCTATTATCATATCTATTGACCTCATCCCTTGCCACTGAATTTTGTAACATTCCTATCACATTCCTGCTGCAAAATTTGTTTTCAATATAACAAGGAATCTGATAAATAACACCTATGTTCGATACCTAGCAGCATGTAATTATTATTGCTATTATTACAGACAATCACCAAGGTCCACAAAGACCATTGCAGCATCGAACCTTGCCACTTCCTCCAACCCTAAAACCACCCCACTCAGAGAACCGAATAATATCCTGCCTATCGAATACACCCCCCGCCCCCCTCATTCAACCTACCTTAAGCATCTTCAAACGCTCTCTTCCTCCGCACACCTTTCCAAAAACAAATCAATCACTTTCGAATCAGCAACAATCTCTACGCACCCCGTCCTTCCACTCAAACGTGAACCCTGACATTTCCCACGTCAGAAATGCCTAACTAAGCGCTTCCACAAAAAAAAACCGTAAAAAAAAAAAAAAGAAACCTATAACCTCCTTGGCCCGCAACAACTATTTAACACCTGGTCGTAAGACCGAACGCGCCTGATCCTCGCGAGCGGATATTATCCGCCCGCTGACAGACAGAGGGAAAAACGTAATCGGGGTTGCATTGTTCGCGGCCACGTCCGTTGCGCCAATGGAGCGTAATTAGCTGAGAATCTGGCAATTACCGCCGTAGCAAGAGTGCAAAGGTGACACGGTAACGGCGGGGTGATTGATTTTAGCGAAAACGCGAACGGCAGATGCGGAGGGGGCAGCAATTTGTCAAGCTGTCGGCGTTCCATCTCTGGCAACGTGGCCACGCAGCGTGAAGATACGGATCTTCCTCCTCGGCCACTCTTCTTCTCTCTTTTGGCTTCGACGCGCGAGCCATCCTCGTCAGCGTTGTCCTGCCAACTTGCAATAACGCGTCGCTCTCCTTTCCTCCAAGCTTTTATCCCCGCTTTTTGTCCCGCCGCGCCGATTCTTTCCTCCTTTCTTTCCTTCTTTCTTCCTTTCTTTCTTTCGTTCACCCTCCCGAACGACTTGCAATAATGCTCCGGGGTTTTGTTTCGGATTTTCTTCGTTGCCGGCGGTGGCCAGTTTCAACACTTTCGCGGCTTTGCAGCGCGACGCGGGGTTTAAAGCCAGGAGGCACGTGCTGGTTAGAAAAATTCGTTTCTCGTCGCTGTTTGGTTTGTTTTCTTATATTTTATCTTAGGTTTGGCGGAATATAATTTGGACATGTAACAGTTGGCTTAAATGTACTATGACATTTGAGGTATGTACCACAAGTACACATTTCTAACGCTTTGGGTGGCACTTCTGTTTTATCATTATTACGTGCTGCTGGAAATAACCGGACCGTTGGTGTAAATATTGCCAGTATGAATATTCCAGTGAAAATTATGGCAGTTGCATGTTTCTCTCGTTATAAATGCGAAATACAACACACGAGCAAGGGGAACTAGATTTAATTATTTTTCTGTGTCAGCAATGTTGAAAGATACCGTTGGTCTACGTGAACGTATAAAATGCAGTTAAAATATAGAAAAGTCAACGAGTACCGACAGCAGCAAAAATAATAACAACGATACTGCAATAGTGAAGAAGAAATACGTATTAGTGGATTCATATAATTATACTAAAAATGTTCGAATAAAATAGTTGCATGATTTTCAGCAAATCGATTTATCATAACATCGGTCATAGAGCTGGAAGAAAAATACAACGAGGAAAAGCATCCCGAACTGCGCAGCTTAGTTCGGCTTGGCCTTAAAACTGAAAGGTATTTTGGGGAAGGATAAGAGAAGAACGTAAGCAACTTTGGGACATTTATGAGATTTGGAGTGCCCTGCTGCGACAGTCAACTGTTTCGTCACGCGGAAAGGATTGAGCCTTATTTAATCGAAGTTAAGCGGCAACCGGCACACAGTCGACCGTATAAAAGGTGGCCCATTTCAAATGAAAACGTCAACTTTCGATTCTCTGCATGAAGTTAATCAGAGTTTAACAAATCATTCTAAGTAGACAAATATTGGTCTCAGGTACATGTATCGTTTGCAAAAAGAAAAAAAAAAGGGAAAAGGAGAAGCAGACAGAAGCACAGAACAATCGTTGTGGGAAATTTCGATCGAAGAAATCGCAACTGCCTTCTGCAATTATACCACAGCTATACCAAAACTGCACCGTCCATACACCTGACAAAACAGAACAAAAACACTAATCCCCCCATCGCAATGAGGAAGAAAGTTACCACCTCTCACAATTTATATATACATCATACTCCTCTGCAACGACCCGGCCGATCCCAATCGATCGTGCACAAGCAAGTTGCGTACACACAGTCGAGTAATTTCCAGCATCCAAGATCCAATGCTGGACAATGCATCCGAACTCGAAGGAATCGTCCATTCCGCGTCCCGATTTCACGCGTGGGAACGGGAGAAAGGTCGACCGGATCTCGAAGACACTCTTTCCCCAAGCCCCGTCAATCGATAACGGAAGAGCAAGGAACAACGGGCGCGTCGGTGAAAAGCGACGAAAACATCGTGGAGAGAAACGACGGATCGGGGTTTGCCAACGTTTCTAGAACAATCCGGTACGAGCAATAGAAAGATAGAAAGGTCGATTTCGAACTGCGAAATGTCCGTACCACCTTGGCCTGGTCCCCGCCCGTTTCAGATTATCCTAAACGGGTGTGCCTCGAAACGGTTCACGAATCTTTTCAACAACGCTCGTCCGCAGTTGCTACGGTGTTCTTGCCCCCTTTGAGAACGCAACGAAACGATCGACCGTATCGTTGCTGAATTAGCCGTAGTCACAGTGTTTAGAAGGGTGATCGTATCGTATCGTTGCAACGTTTCCAATGGACGAGACGTCACGGTTAGGCGTGTCGCACCTTTCGGGCTGTCGCGCAGGTAGAGGACTGGTGAATGCTGAGAAATTGGGGGAAACGGAGTGAAAGGTTGCTGCATTAATTGGGGGACTTTTTGCTGACTACGAGCGTCAGGTGAAGTGGCTCGGATTTGGAAATTTATGGGGATGAACCGTGGCAGGATGTGACTATCACTGGCTTTAATGAGACTTTGATGATGGAATAATAATAGTGACGGGACGGGAACGTTGAATCCGTGTAATTATAGTGTTAGATATATTTTGATAAATAGATTTTGTGTATAGGCTTTTTTTGGATCTCGTTTCAATTTCGAACGACGGAGGTGAATGAAAATTTGGGCTATTTATGTGATCGTTCAGTAGGGAATGCTTCGAAAATCGAAGTTCGGCGGGAAAATTATTGTAAAATTTGATCACCAATTAATGCAATTCAAGATGGCGAAGTTTGCATCCCCCGTGGATGGACCAGTGTTCGCGTTAATTATAAGACGACGTGCTGCAATATGACAAGTAATTATTATTTCCATGGCAAATATAGAGATATTCTGAGTAAAACTTGGCATAACTTGGAATATTATGATATGTAACAAACTTGACATCACGGAGTGGGGAAACGGAAGAAATTCTGATTCAGTTTGCGCTTTCGAATGAGAAAAGATGGGTGCAGAACGTCCAACAATTCTTCCATTTCTAATGCAACATTTCTCGAAGCATTTAGCAATACTTTTAAACGGAATGTAATATCTATTAAAAAATTACCGATACGCTGTCAACGATCGTGAAATTGAAGCGTACCGAAGCTACGAAACACTTCACAGAGACTCCGCGCATTATTAAGCTGACCTTTAGACGAACCACGAAGTGTAAGGGTACTGTACCACAAACTTCTCAACATCACGCATTGAAAAATGAACGCGGTTCAGTAACATAGGTCGGTACCCTTTTCTACCGTGCGAAAGGATCGCTACTAGATATAATTGTCAGTGAGAGCAATGCTCCATTATTTATCTTCCACTACCCCCGACGGTTTGCGCAATGTTCCTCATAAGACGAACAAAACATTTCCGTATATTTTCCCAAATATATTTTCATCTCGCAGATTTACGAGAACCGGGCATACCCTTTAACGAAACGTTGCCCCGACCAATAATCGACCCTCCAGGAAATTATACGAAAATCAACAACGCGTCATCGTTGCCTCGCAAGTCGATCTAATTAAATCTCCGATGCGAGAACTTCGCAACGAAAGCTCACTCGCCCGATCTTGCACCGTGACAAACGCTCACGTAACACGCATAGACGGGGATCGTTATCTGCGTTGTTGCAGCAGTGTTAAGAAGTTAGTCGTGCGCCATGGGGGATGTCGGTCGTGGGGAACAGGGCGACCCCTCTCTTTTTTCCCCACCCGCTCACCCCCCGTTGTCTTTTGCCGCACCATTAACACCGTTCGACCGTAAGCGAAAAGAAAGGACCGTTCTTATCTACAATCGGTTTTATTAAAAGACGAGCCGACAGAGACGGCCAACGTTGAGCCCTTGATTGGCTTATATACATGGGGCAGCTGCGTCTCCCTGTTTCATTTTTGAGGGTGGTCGATCAGGTGGGGATGAGAACGGTATCTTGGAACCAAGATATTGAATAATTTTTTTTGCCTGTCAAGACTTGGCGAGACGATGGTTAGTGTTATAATATAATACTTTTGGTTTTGGGTTAGGTTGCAGGATTTATACATTGGGGGTTGGAAAGGAGGAGGGGGGGGGCGTAAAAGTGGTTGAAATGGGAGGAGCTTTGGGGTAAGTAGGCAGATCGGTTTCTTGATGGTAAATCTGTGTTGAGAATTTTTTTTATGCTTCAAGGGAAATGGAAAAGTTTCGCAGGTGATAAATGTATTCTTGATTTATTCATTGAGGGTTTGCTGCTGTTCGTTTGCTTCAAGATTTTCGTTCACACGTGTCAGCCGTGGAAGGAAGTTCGAAGTTTGGAAATGATTCACCTTATTTCGGTTACAAGATCGCTAACTTCCAGTAACAGAAACGACGCCTGATACTGGAACATAAATTCATTGATCAATCGCAATCAGTATCAATTCATTTACACTTAGCCTTTACGATCGCTCAACAGATGTATCTACATTTCCAATCAATTACCGACGTCTTCCGTGCAATACACAATTAAGATATCTGACCCATAAACCGTTGGTATTTACGACACTTACCTCCTAATCTTGATCAATAAATTAATGTATCGTAACCAAACACTCCATAATTCGAAATCGCAATTACTTATAATGTGCATTGTTACGATGACAACCCCCAACCCCAAAGGAATATTAACTTCAAAATAATATATAAATTCTATAGAAATAAATATAAATAAAGTACAGAAACAGAGCTGCTGCATCATATTCACCCACTGATTGCCGAATAATTCGACAAACACCAAACTATATAAAATCCGGCCGAAAGGCAGTTCAATGTTTGACGGTGTCCCTCGGTGAAAAAAGGAACCACAGATCGAGGGCCGAAAATTTTCGATATGTAACTCGCTATGGTTGTCGTTCGCGTCCCATTAGGGCGATAATTAATGGCGTTCGCGGACGAAACCATAAATACCGCGCGTTATTATGCCGCGAATACACGCCGCCGGCAACGAGGCGTTGTGTCACATTTGAATAACACGGCGGCGAACTAGTGCATAAATTTCTAATTACAAGGAAGCAAACGTGCGATTATCATACGCTGAGGGACCGCAGGCCGAAATCGACGCCGATTTCGTTCAGCGTCGTATCCGCCTTTAATTAATCGACGCCTCGTCCGTTGCACGCGGACCCGACGATTACCGTTCTTTATGCCTCCGATGTCTACGTTCGAAACCGGCCACTCTTAAATTTTCTATTCTGCAACGCTCGCGAGAGACACGCTTGTTTTCCGGATAGAATTTAGTACGGTGTTTGCGAATAATCGAAACCAGTCTTGCCTTGGGGGGGGGGGGGCGGTTCGGGTTTTTCGATGAGTTATTGGAAGGAATAGCGGGTTAAATGTTATAGGATACTGTGTCTAGTCGGGGCACGTCGGCATTCGTGTTAGTATTTCTTCTTTTTTGCGGAGTGACAATGAGTTTGAAATGGAGGAGCTGGTGTATGAATATACAGGGTGGAAATGGATATTGGATATTAATTTCAGTTTGTTTTTTTTTTAGTAAACATCACAGATATTGTGATACACGGATTTGAAGATTATTATTAGCTGTTCAATCGGATTATTTTTGTATTACCCATGGGTAACAAAATAATGTTTAAGGTCCAAAAGTACTTTCAATCATTCGACTGTTAGCACCCTATTCATGGAGATGAGGGACCTGCTCTTTATTGTATAATTTATTCGGGTCAACTTTAATCAAAATGATTAAACAATTATATTGACGCGAGACACGAATATCTATTAAACGTATCATGCAAAACATTGTACCTGACAAATAGATATTCTTTCCAAGACTATGCAGTAGCTAGTGAAAATCACACGGGAGAACCTACAGAATATTTATATACGTATATCTGAAATTTGCATTTGAACGCAACACAATCTACAACCAACAACAATCATCCCACAAAACGTAACAGTACTCCATCGAGTATATAGACCTATGTACACCGTTCCGATTAATCATCCCGTTTACTCGAACCTTCAACCGTCGGCGTTTCCCATTTCCGTTTGCCCCTCTTTCCACGCGCGCGGAACAGTTCTCGCGTAGCCGCGGCGGAAAAGGGAAGAGGAAAAATCGGGGAATCGCGAGTTTTCCACAGTGATAATCGCCGGGGCAGTGCTAACAATAACGACGTTTATTAGCGGATTAATTAAAACCGAGGCGCAGCCATAATAATCACTTTGCCAGCCATTCTAATGAACTTAATTATCGGCCACGGGATCTCGCGAAATCACACATTGTATGCAACGTTACGACCACCGTGGTCGTGATGTAAACCAGAGGCTGATTAGTATTCAGCGTACATCGCCGCGGTCTGAACTATTTATATCCCGTATTGCGCGCGCGCGCGCACACAGCAACAACCGAGTATTTATATTTCGCTTATTAAATATATTGCACGTCCGCGCACCATTGCAGCGTAATTGACTGCGAATCGGCGTGGAGGAGAACAATCGAACTGTATGTACCTGCGGGAGGCGAACGGACGCGTACAGGGGATTCACGATTCAAAGGTCGGCCGCGACCGAAAGGGTTGGCGAGCAAGGGAATCGCAGAGGCTAATCACCTGCGAATAAAACGGAACAGGTGTTATCGTGGTAATAGCGTGGCGAATTGGTGATAGATATTCGTGTTTCCCTGTTTAAATGTCGCTGTTCGACGGGTGAAAAATGGGCACCACTTGCGGGCAATCTTTGTTGGGGATATTTTTTCAGTAACAAGACGTGGTTGTAGTTGAATAACAGCCAAGATGTGGCAGTTGCTTGATCTTTTATTGACGTTAACATTTCGAAGAACGAAACGTCGCGTTAATGATACATTTCATTCGAAATTATTTTTTTAATCATTTTATATTGTTGAATTATGGTTTCGAACATTGCTGCTACGGCGGATAATTTGCAAGGATTTGCTTCGGCATTTGTTCCCCTCGATCCTCCTTCTGCCATTTCGGATTTGCAATTTTACAATGTTCGAAGAAGTTGAAGTATTTGCAACACCCTGATAAACAATTGTTTCTTATTGCTCTACTGTTTCCAGCACTGTGTACATTATTGCAATACATTTCTCGTACCTCGCTAAATAATGTTGCAAAATTATCACCTGCAAAATCCGCACTATTTCACTGTTTGATTTTTAATGAATTGATTTAGGGCCATTCATCCTATTTCCGTGTTGCAAGATATGTATTCATATTACGATATTAGATACAACAACGGTGCAGGACGAAATATTAACTGACAATATATTTTCATTAATTTCCGAAAATCTTCCACCATTGTCTCACGCAACAAATAATCATACAACGGCGCAACCGTAATATAATTATCATACTTCAACTGTTGCAACCGTTTGGACCAAGTGCACAACGCGATTCTCGGGAACAATGGAACGCGGAGAAGCAAACCACCCACCGTCTAATCGTTTCATTTGTTAATACTCCTGTTGGTTTACGAGGGCGGTTACACAACCCCATAAACAGGCGGTGTTATGGCAGCCGGGAAAGCCCCGGTGACACTAAAATTCGTAGTTTACACCCGTAACCAACGTTTACGGCCTCTTTGACCGTCGCCGCCATTGACGTCTCTGTCATTCCAATTAGGACGCAGTAAAGTATTCCCCCTTTTTTGCTCGGACGCCGTTTTAGGGTTGAATCTCTGAGGCTTCCTGCAAACATCCTCCGGAAGGGAAGCCCGGCCCTACGTCAGGGAGGAAGGTAAAAAAAAAAAAAAGGAAGAAGAAACGGTCGTTCCCTTTCGAGGGACGAATTTCTGCGACGTCCCGACGAATCGACGGAACGGATAATTGTTTGAGAGTGATTATTGATGCTTTCGTTGTGCTCGGTCTCGTCTTTTTTTTTTCCAGTCACAATGGAAGTTTGGGCTCCTCTGAACCGTTCGGACGAGGAGATGGATTATTTTTTTAATTGGCTTTCCTTTGGAGTTCCAAGCGTTTTGTTCTAACAAGTCTTTGGGTATCTCTTTTGCAGAATTATTGTAGGATTAATGGTGGAATTGGAAGATATACTTCGCAACTCTGTTACCGTCGTATTTTAATCGTATAGAAAAGATCTTGCGTGGGGTAAAATTCTTCTGCCTAGGATGAGCCAAAGTTTACAGCACTGCGAACGAAAATGTAACTGAAACATTTCTGTATTTATATCAAACTATTGTTCACTGGTTACGTTACTTTGTATCTGTAACGGAGACATCAAGCGAACTTCTCTCGAATTTTTAAGTAAAACCCAAAGTAAAACGAACGCTCTTTAGAACAAAATTGATTTAAACACCGCCTCAAATGAAAATTGCAGCAAAAACCTATCATCGGCCGCACGGTTCTAAACAACCTCCACCATTTCCTTACAGCTATGTATCTACTTCCAGAAATAAAAGTACCCGCCCGTCCCGCCGAATGACGCGGTGCAACACCTTTGAAACGAGCCATGTCCACCGCAGTCCATTACCTCGCGCCCAACCTTCGACCTTCCTTCTCAAACACACTTAATCCAATCCAAAACAACAGCAGTCGATCGCGTTGAGCGCGTACACGCGTTGATTTTCCGGCGGTGGAACGGGAACGAGAACGGGAACACGGGGAACGAATCGCGGTTCGCCGCGGGGGATCCCACGGAAAACAAGATCTCATCAAGATAGCCGGATGCTCGCACTCCGTTGCGCCGACCTGACGTGCTGGCCCCTGCAACTGCCATCCACCATTAACCGGGATCTGGCCGGGGCTTTTATAGAAAAAATACTGGCCAAGGAGGGGGAGGCGACACGACTAGTCACCTCGTATATACACGTTCAGTGTAGGTACCTGCATACATACATCCGTACACACGTGGCTGTACATTGTGTTTCATTCGTCGGGTAGGTCTCTTTGAGGAGGATCAAATGGGAAAGGTGATTGGTTCTCGAGAGGTGGAAGGATATTTTAATGTCTAGAAGGGTGGGGAGATTATTGGGGATGAAATATGATTTTTGTTGCGGCGAAGGAACGTGATAGGGGTTGCTTAGTGGCGGAATATACAGTGGCTGTCGAAAGATTCCGGACAAATAGTAACTCTGATATGTATCTTAATTGAAAATTAATGAAATTATTTTTGCAAGAGACTCAACGACAGGTACATTATAGTCTAATGTGCCAGCTATATGTATGCAATAAGTTGTTATTTTTAGAAACGTTTAACGTCAGAGATATAATGAAATTACCTATAAATATTAGCCGGAAATTCTTGGCAGCCACTGTAGCTATTGTATAAGGAGACAAAATTTGAACACTCATTGTTCATCTGCAAAGGAGAACAAATCGCCGTTCTTCTAATAAACTTCAATTATTCGAAGAAGTTGATTTTATTAATTATTGTTAGACTACTAAGATATGCGGACATTATTCTACATTTTTCTTTTTCAAGCGGAGAAAATTTTGGAGGCTCAGATACAAAGGTGTGTAATCTATATAAAAAAAAAAAAAATAGACGCCATCTCACAATGGATATTAGTAAAGCGAGAATTAGTGTCGCTTGAAATTATAGTTGATGGCAGGTCAAACCGTTTGATGGTCCTGGGTACAAGGTATATAGTTTCGAAAGAATTCTTCAAGGTGTGCTGAGTAATGTTACTGAACTCATTAGGGGGATGTTGATGGAGGGTATGGTACCCAGTTATCATTAAGAGATATAGCTGGCATTAAATGCATAGGTAGAAATGATTTATGCATATTATTTTCCGATTTTCCAAATAATAGTAAAAATTGATCGCTCGAGATAACGAAACGAATCTCCAAATGCAACAAATAAGCAAACTATATAACACCACCTGCTCTAACTTAAAGAACAAAAACGAATACCTCACCGGTTAGCCTACACCAGCCAGTCACACCTACCTACTGGTCGAAAAATTAACCCGAGACAGAAAGAAATGTTCCAACGAATGAACGAAATCGAATGAAACATTGAAACGCTTCCCGCGAAGCTGAAATATATCGAAATAAATTCTCTATCAATCCCAGCAATAATAATTTCAAGTCGAAAGTTGCTTCTACATTTGCAAGACCAAGGAATCGATTCCAAACATTCGGTCGATAGTGTGCACTCAGCAATTCCACCCAATCAAACCGAACGGCAACCAAACAGTAACCGATAGCCGCAAGATCGCTCAACTCCTTCGGTCCTTCCTACATAACATCAAACGCATCGTGTTCCCTGTTCCCTCCTAGGAATCGGCCGGATAATGGGCACATCTTTTCTCGTAGACACAATCAGGTTCCACGTTCGTGAACTCGTAGCACAGGGAAAAAGGGCTTTTCCAATCGGCTCGATATATTCTCCCGTTCAATCAGAACGAAAAAGGTAACCTATCGCGAGTAGCGAAACGTGTCCAGAGAAGAATCTCTGTTGCCCGCGTGTGCACGACCGGTCCTTGTATTGTATCTGCGTCTCTCCGCTCCGTAATTACCCGGATCGGCCTTCACCGCGGCAATTTGTCAAGGCTGTAATAATCCCGGCGGATCTATGGCATTGTATACATATCGGCAGATGCCTCCCGCCGTAGCAGATAACATCAACGATCGACTGGTCTCCGCGGGCCGGGATCGGCCGAGAACCATCCATTTCGAGGTCCACGCCGCTATCATTGGTCTCTCGATGCTTTCTAACGCCCGCCTCGAATTAAAGCCAATTGCCACGCTTCTACGACCTCGTTTCGACCAAGTGCAACTATGTGGTGTACGGCTAAACTCGGGGTTTTTTAGTATTATTATTATTCTTTTACTTGTTTTTCGTTTGCTTTGTTTTGGGATTTTTGTCACGGATATTATTATTATTATTATCATATTGCTTGGGAGTTGTGACGCTTCAACCGGCCTATCAACACTCTTCGGGAAGGACTCTTCGGTGTTCCACAAATTGCAAGAAGTTTTGCTCGATTATTAGTTAATAGTGGCCAAGTTCGAGTGCGATAGAGTTCCCGAATGAGACGTGAGTCTATAGGTAACGAACGTCACGGAAGGGGTTCAGCAGTTTTATTATCGTACAATTTTCATTCGTGATACTTGCCCTACGAGGATATAATTGGGACGAAACCTCGATCTGTGGACGGCTGTCCAGGATGATCGAGGAGGGCAGAAGCGAGGTGAAACGCATCGGTTTGCAAGTATATAGGTACAGAGTTGTTTGGTCGTCGATCGACCCTGGGAGTTAACACGAGGTAAAGGGAAGCCTGGAATTATTGCTTGCGTTGCCTTCGCGAAGACCTCCGGGCACATCGTACTTGAGCGTACGTGACCTTGTAGGACAATGGCTACCAGAGTTAGGTACTGATCGCTGGTTCGCAGTTGAAGTCACCGGGGATCAGGCTGCCAGGGGTTTCATCTGCGACGCACGCCTACCGATGAAAAGTTTAAAATCACTAGACCTTTGCGAGAGGAACGAAAATTACTCGGGAAATTGACGATATTAAGTTAAACTTCAGGTAACCCAGAAGGGCAGTATTCAAATTTTAAGCAACCCTCGTCCGAGGGCAGGGTTTTGATACAACACGGTATAAAAATTGTGGCGACCCTCCCGTAACAGGATACTTCCATAACACAAGTTATGATACAGCATGATTTAGTAAACGTGGACAGCCCTCGTATAATAACAGCCCTTGCTCTTTCTGAGTTCCCTTCTCTCTCGTGGCTATCCAAACGCAATTCCACGATAATACTCGTGACGAATTATGTATACCACTAGGACTGAAAGAAAAGAATTTTGTAGGTGTAGAAAAATGCAACAGTAACGAGGATTGATTCCTTTCCAAAAATTATTTGCAATTCCCTGTTCGATGCATAGAAGGGGTTTTCGAATGGAAGTCGACGAATGGCCGTTCATTGTGAATTATATTTATGCGAACAGCGTTTTCGTTTCTCTCCAAATTTACATACATACAGTGTTACAGAAACGACATTAATTCTCGGAACGTTTACTTGATTACAAATTCGCAATATCGCGTAAACTGCCTCCTTCTCGAAAACAAAAAACAGCAAACTCCAGTGGCCAGAATTGAACTCTCAAAATCCATATATTCCGCTAAACCCGTCGTTCGCCCCCAAAAACCACCCCTCTAATCTAATTAACCATCCAATTACCAAAGTCTCGGCAACCCTTTCCCACCCCGCCACACGTATAACCCAAAATGAAAAAGGCAGGTACCCGCACAGAAACGCAATTACGCCCCCAATTTCGATTTCCAAGAACACGGACATACCCGTACAGCATTAATATTTTCCCCCGGCCTTTTCTCCACTCTCTATCCATCGCCCATTAGCGTAGCTAATTTATGCATCATCAGCGGGGTAGCAACCCTTTCCCCTTTCCTGCATCCATCTTTTCCCTTGAAAAGTTTCTAAAGATTCTCCGGTCTTCTACGAGATGTACGCGTCTTAATTACGCCGAGAAAAGGCGCTGCCGTCTTTTCAGGGTTGCGCAACCCGGATAGCGCTCTTACGCCCGCACCCTTTCGCCCCCCCCCTCACCCCTTCCCCATTCGCCCCGTCTTTTCAACGTTCTCCAGGGTGGCTGGTAACAAAGGGCCCAATAAACGGTAGGTAGCTGTCCGTTGGATTACCGGCCGCCGCCACAAAGCCCGCTATAAATTCATAAACGTGTCGTGGGGAGACCAGGTTCTGCGAGACGTCGCAGTAAGACAATAAAACGTCTACACCCGGTAGATCAAACAGCGCCGTAGGTTTCTTCTGGGAGAAAAATTGGCTGCTGTGCCAGTGGAGGGACACTTTCTTGATGTTACAAAGGACTTTGCGATTTTTTTTTTTTTGCGGAGATTATTGTTGCGGTGTTTGGGGGTTGTTTTTTTGGAGGTTTTTTGGGAGACTTTTCTAAACAGACTCGAAGAGGATTTGGAGGAACTGAGGATGGTTTTTGCGCATGGGGATGACGGTGTGCGGAGGTAAGGGGGAAAGGAAGTGCTGCGAATTTAGGGGATGAGGAATCATTGTGTAAATAATGATTATGGCTGTTGTATTTACTTGCAACACTTCTTTTTACTGCACTATCATAAAGACTTCGAAACAAGAGGAACAACGTATTGGTTGCATCCCGTTATAGTGTACGGTGAAAGTCAAATAAAAAAGAGACACGAGGTCTACATCTATTGCAGAACAATCCCGAATTATCTTTTCCCCGCCATTTTCGAGACAACAACGAGCAATCCAGGCATGTACTTCGTATGTAACCATCCAAAAGCAACAGCCACAGGTCGCGCCACGAAAAAGCCATCCAGCCCTCTCAAACAATTCCACCCAAGCGTTTGTTCATTTCATTCCGTCGCCAACCCTCCTTTCTCGTTGCTTCGTTTAGAATTAACTCTCCAATTTCAATCCAGCTATAGCCAATGTCCCAAGCAGAAAGTTAGGTGGTATTATAGAGCTTGCAATCTGACACGTAACATGAAGGTAAGTAAGGAAGTTTTGTTAAATATACACTGGTATCGAATTGTCCTCTTTAGAAGTAATTTCTGAGACGTTTCATAGGTTGAAGATATTTAGTTGCAGAAAGAAATGTATATACTTGGTACGATGTTGATATGGCGTAAGGGTTATTCAAAATATTCGTCATAATATTCGCGGAGAACTTTCTGTAATTATTTTTGTACAAGCATACATATTTCGATGTGTGTGGGCGTGTGCAACATATCTTTTGCCTTTCTCAATCTATTAACTCTCGAAGACGAGTCGACCTGCGACAAGATCTGCCCGATGGAGAACTGCATAAATATGTAAAGTATACAAATCTGCGAATTCCAATAATAAATCAGAACAATATTTGCCGTCAAATCCAACGATTACAATTACAAGTAAACTTATATTTGGCATAAAAACCTAACCCACATGATACTTCTGTCAACAAATTAAACCATTTATAAACTTGATTCACTCTTTCTTTCATAAAAAATTCCAAAAAATTCCAAAAAATTCCATACAGCGGAAGACAACTTGTGACACCATAAAATCCAATGCTACACCTTTGAAACACCCTGTACTCACCCTTTCACATTGTCGCCGTACCTCCAGATCCTTCAGTCGTATTTGTCCACACTCGGGATTGGAGGAGAGTCGTGACGCAAGGGGGTAGAAATGGGGTGGATATCGCGTTGCTCGACGTGTCACCGTGCTTTTCCCCTTCGATCCGACCAGAGAGGGTCGCAACGATTGGCGGATTCCCCGTTGGAAGCCAGGTGCGTTCCCTGTTCCCGTTTAATCCACCCATCGTTTTTCAGGGGACCAGAGAGGGTATTGTGTAACGGGCGGGGGATGCTACGCAGCTGCTAACAAGCACGAATTTGTCGAGTTTCGTCGTTCATTGTGCGCGCACGATGACTCCATGCCCGATAGAGGAATGGCGGTGAACGATTCTGGATATTAAAAGTCTCTGGCCGTATTCGTGTTTCATTTTCTTCTTATGCGAACGATCTTTGCCTCTTGTGTTTACCCCCGCCCATCGTATCTTTCTATTCTGTTTCATGCTTTGTATGTATCTACACGTGTATTGTGCGTAGGGTACAGGATATTCGCGATATTAATAGACAGCGTGGTTTTCGTATGTTTCGGGGTAGGTGTTGACAAAGGACGAGATTTTATTGGTTTCTTTTTATTCTGTAGGCATGCGATACGAAGATTGCATTGGGTCGATACTTCTGTTCGATTTTAGGTGATGCGGATCATTTTTCATTTGTAACAATATTTTTGAAGTGCAGAATGTATATATTTATATATTATTATATATTATATATTTATATATATATATTGTTGCTAGTTTTTGGTAGGTAGATACGTCCATCTGCGTATATAATTTAAGGCTTAATTAATTAATTCTGCTATATTTGCAATAATTTGTTAGGAAGACGGTGCAAGGGCGACCTAATTTTGTGCAAATTGGTAATTATAATTTTCTTCATTGGTGAATAACTTTCAGTTTGACTCATTGAGAAAATAACGGCAGGAGGCGTGAGTACATTTAATAAAGCAAATATTGTAAATGGGGAATTACTTCCTTATTCCCTTTGGGCCCTTTCTAGTACAGTTCCTTTTACATTTACTCTGTAACGCGATTGTAATTCGAAAATTTATTTGGCACAATCATAACTATATATTTCTGCAGGAAAATAACAAATATCGTTACATCTGCGGCGGCAATTAAAAACAACTCAATAATTTCTATCGCTAAGGGTTAAATACGCGTGGTTCCACTGTGAATAAATTTCTGAGTACAAGGAAAGAAATACCTACTTCAACGTCACACATTCCATTAATTAACAATCAACAAATTCATCCTTACCAGTTAGGTATTTCGTTTCACTAGCCCAAATATATTTACCTAAATATTCTTACACGAGCAATTAATTACCCTCTTCTAACAACAGTAATAATAATAATAATAATAATAATAAAAGACAAGTCTACTTTCCTTGCACCACGAACATGTTTCATCTATCACGCGGGACGAGAATTGGAGCAACTCGATCAAAAGGGGAAATTACGTTATGCTCATCTTCATCTCTGGAAGTTGCAGCGTCACATTTACACCTGTCTGGATATTCTGCGATATTATTTACGATGCTGACGGTGTTGTAAGTGTCATGGCAGTTTCTGTACACCGAGAGTGGGAAACTTTCCCAAAGGGGAAATTGAAAAGTTACCGAATGGATGAAAAAATATAGGGATCAGAGGCGCTAAGTACGCGGATGATTGATGGCTCGAAATAAGCTGTTACGCTTTTCCTTCGGTGGCTACGAAGAAATATGTGCATTATTTGTGAGATGACGTCATCACTATGTATATTGTACCTAGAGAATCTAGAGTTTTTCAGGGCGATGAGGGGCGCAAGTGTTTTAATGGCGAATGCATGGTGTACATAAGCAAGATGGTGACGTTAATTGATGTCTTATTTATAATGCAGAAATATCTTGAATTTGATTCCCATTCAAACTGCGGTGCGCAGTTCGAATATACTAAAACCAAATTGTGGCCTACCTTAGAAAGTGTTACCATTGCAAATTAAATACTGTAATAAACGTTACGAACTGCCGCATATTTTCATAAATAATTTCCTACTATTTCCCCCGTTCTCACTGGGCACAGGGTGCCCCACGCTGAAATCCGCATATGTCGTTGCACAAGGGTTGAATTTAATAACAGCACGCTGTTCTATTTCCCCAATTATACTTTGTCCCCACGTACACACATACATATATTCACTTTCCCCATGCTTTGTTGTATTCATTGAAACATGAAAGATGTTGCAATTGCCAGTGTCCAATTGCCTGAACCGAAACCATTTTTCCGCGACAGAATCCAACGCTTGCCACAACGGCGACATACCAAACGCGTGAGAAATATTTCGTGCATCAATTTACAATACTCGACGATGCTAAGACAAGACTAATACTCTTGCATACACCTATATTACAGCAGCCGATCCACCTCAAAGTATTGTACACTCTCTAAAGAGGTCCTCGACGATCCCCCCATTTATATAAGTCTCCAATTCCAGCTCATCCCACGGGCCGTCCCCCCATCGCGGCCCTAAAATCTGTCCATTTTGAATCACTCGGTCGAGCTGTACGTAGGATATTGGACGTGACGCCATCGCGGCAGCGGCAAAAGGGAGCGTTGCCATCGTCCTCGTGGCCTTCGAAGAAAGGGGGGCAACGTTCACCGGCAGAGAGGGCAAAGGGACTATGGTGCCCCCTAATGAAAGAGAGCTCCCACTCGGCTAGGTCTCATCTCTCTGCTTTCCCATGCGAAATAAAATATCGCTAATCACTGGTACGCGGGGTTCTGAGTAGGCTCGCGTGCATCTGTGTACTTAACGTTCCTCCCCCTTGTCGTTGACGTCGCGTGCACTCTCGGGGAACCCCGTTCTCGAGAGCCCCGGGACCACGGCGACTTTCGTTGGCTTCAGACGTTCCTCGACGAGTAGCCTGTCAAATTTTCTATAACTGTTTGCCGATCGTAAGGGATTATCCTACTCTGTTGGGGATTTTCTTCTCTCTTTTTTTTTTTTTAATGGTGCTTGATGAATTTTCGGGTGTTTATGATTAAACATATGTCGTATGCAGGGGTGAATTTGTTCTGATGAGAATGTGAAGTAATGGTCGCGTTCGGAGTGAATTACTTTCAAGGGGTCACTGTTTTCTGGTCATACGGGTAAACTCAATTGTAAACTAACAACATCAATACACATTACAGCAATCCCTAACAAAATATTTATAACAATATATTACCAAATATTTGTTTTAAATTGCAATCCTTCCATCATCGAAATTGAATTAATTCCATACAGCGTGCATACATATCAATTCCTAATTACACGTATTATCCACGTAAATCGTGCCAATCCAGCGAAACAAGAACTTAATGGAGCACGAACATTCCTCGAACTCACTGTATTACATCGTGTAACCCATATTAAGTTTGGTAGGGTGGGACATTTGTGTGGGACTACCAAAAATTGCGTAGTCAGCGTTTCGTTTCGTGCCACCCTTCGACGAAGCTCCATCCAGCACCGGAAACAATGGGATGCCGCTGTGTTCGGGATTATTATTTCTCTGTAGGGCTGGACGGATATAATTAAGCGACGAATCAGACCCCTGGCCAGCCTGGTTTGTGTACCTTCGTGTACCCCTGTCCTCGCGAATGATCTCATCTTGCGGGGATTTCCAACGGTGCAGCAGGGTGATTGGAACTTGTAATTGTTTTCGCTGGCTTCGTAAACAGCGAAAGGAATGCACCCCTCCGGAGGGTTCGATCGACGCTCTGCTTGGGATTTTTGCAGATGCTTTGGGGGTACGTTGGAAGCGTCTTGCGAAGACTCTGAACTGTAAGCAGCGGATACACAATGCCGACGTGGAAATTTAGAATCGTCAGCAATTAGTTGGGGAAACTGGGCTGACTAAAAATTTGGCAGGATATTCGTGGCAATCTAGAGTCACAAGGACGAAAAAGTTTTAAAACTGTCCGTTTTCCTTCTTCAAGTATCTAGAATTTTTGAACTGATCTTGGAAATACGCCGTATAAAAATCGTTGTACATATAATTGTATAACGAATAACTTCCGGATAGTACTGATAAATGAACCCGGTATAAACTTCCACATTAAAGTTCACGCTGCCGTCAAATTAATAATAAATGCGCAAAGACTAAAACTGCAACCGTAACGTTCCACTTACAATGAACTTCGCGATAAGCTCTTAAACAAAATCCACAGAACAGTAACGGACAGTGGTAATAAACGCTCCTTCGTAAATTCCAAACAGCATTCTCACGCAACGCTAAATGAAAAAGTGAAAGTAAAAAATTCGCAACTCTAAACAGGAACATTGCCCCATTTCAGTCAACACACCTCTCGTTCTCTCATCAACCCCATCGCACCCCCGCCGTCCCTCTCGCCCTTCCGACCCCAGGCATCGTTTAGCAGGGACGGTAAACATTCAGGACACGCAACGAGACGGTTCCAGTTCCTCCGTGTCTCTCTCACCCTCCGTTCAAAAGGGGTTCGATCCACCCTAACGTTTCGCTTTTTCATAATAAAATCGTCATACGCCGAGCCCGATTGGCTGGGATCGCCCGAGGGATCCCACAATGCAACGTGGGCCTGCCCGTGCCAATATTCCACGGGGTGCACGTCAGAAAGAGAGAAAAAGAGCCACTCCTGTCTCATAGTCAGAGGCTGTCGCTGGGTAAATAGGGCACACACCAAGAGAGACACACGCCCAACGCCATTGTGCGTGCCCTTTCGTCTGAAGGGTGCCCCTTTCTGTCCCCGTACAAAAGGGTTGTCCCGGAGCTGGTCGCTTTAAAACTGAATTTTTTATCCGGTCGACAGGAAAGCGGCCATCATGGCCGTTCTGTGTCCCCTTTTCGAGGTTTGTTCACATGTATGTAGGTATATTATATTTATACATGGGTCCTGTGGACGGATTTTTTTTTCTCGATAGACGACGCTCGACAGAGACGTACGGCGTCGCTTTGGACGTGCTTTGTGCGAACAGGTCCTTCTAGATTCGAAAACTTGGAGCACTGAAATTTTGTGGAGACATGACGATTTCTGGAAGTGTCACTTCTTAGGGACGTCTCGGGAAAAGTTTTGGGAATATTATAGGTACGGTTATTATACGTTAATATAAAGATTTATGATAAACTTATAGTGTAAATACTTATTGAAATGGCTAGTCAATTTAAAGTAAATAACGCAATATCATTTTACAAGTCCCATTCAAAATTTCTATTTCAGCCTGACAATATTATATTTATTTCTGAGACTGATAATAAATAATTATTAAATCTCCATTATTTATCGCGAAACGTAGATATTACAGGTATCATAAGACACCTGTAATATTACAATTTACAAACCCATCTTCTTCTTTTCCAAAAAAAACTGCTCCAACGATCTGCCCCATCTCACGTCTTACTCTTATCAATGCTCGTTCCTTCACTCATAATATCTTCCAACCGAAGTATCGAACTCGCACATTGGATGACCGACATGAATGAAACCTATAGATTCTTACCAGAGGATATTGAAACGTTCGGAGTTGCGAACAAGGGGTTGGGACAATCTGGGTCCTCTTTTTCTGCCCCGTGACGGCCTCGAGAGTCCTTAATTTCCTCAGCGAGGCATTTTCGCGTGCGACACGAGTATTAAGTCGGGACACGAAATGAAAAGCCCCCGGCTTGCACGTCCTTTCCACGGGCTGACAGCTCCACGACCAGTCGACGAGAATTATTTAGCCAGCCGTTGTTCCAGACACGCCGGACTCGACGCCAGTCGCGAATGGAAAACGCTTGAAACCGTTCGAGGGCGCAGTTTCGTGAATAGTGAACAGGGGAACGGGAACGATCTGCATACATGTACCGCGGTTTTTCGGTTGTAGGTGTATCTTTGAATCTGATCGAGGGGCATTCGGCTCATAGAATTCTTTGAATAATTAATTTCCCAGCTGCTGCTGGTCGGGATTATTTATTAACGTTAGGGCATTGTTTCGAATTAAATAGAATTTTGCATGGACAGCTTTCTGTTAACGGGGTGCGGAATTTGGCAGTCGTCCTTCTTGCCGAGGAAATTAACACTCTTCGGACTCTAGAATTACGCGAGTTGATTATTTCTTGAATTTCTCTGCAGTATTCCGATTAACAGATATTCTTCGGGTGCCCCATTCAAAAGAATATCGACAACTAATACTGTAGTCGTAATTAATATATTGATATATCTCTTATCGTGCGTTATATACAGTAAGAAATATTTAAGAAATATTCATTATATGCAATGTCCTAACATTATACCCACAATTGTAAATTCAACTGAAACATTTCTGTTGCCCCTGGTTCTGGCCTCGGTTTGCACCAAATAGTCACGCTAAAACAAGGACAGCCCACGGAAACTCATTTACCAACGCAACACGTGCTTCCACAGGCATAAAAAGGAAAAGAATGAAGACATTCTCCTAATAACACGTTCTTAAGCCAAACAAAAAAATCCAGCCCTCCACTTCCCAGCGTATATACGTATATACAACATCTGTCCACCTTCCTGCAGTTATTCCAAACTTCCAAGTCCGATCATCTGTACACATTTCCAAAAGTAAATTGAGTTTCAGCGACACACGGGGTAGCTGAGGTGCACCTGCCATAAGGACGATCGATGTTCCAGCTTATGTAGGTAAACGTTTTGTGAAGCGTTCCAACGTTCACCAGACGCGGAAGCAATGAAACGCCAGGTAACGTTTCACTTGCCGGCCACGTGTCATCTTTCGGACTAGTCGTTTATGGTTCCTTTCACGGGGAAGAACGAAATTACCAACAGAAATATCTGTTTTGTTTGAACGGGCCACTGGAATCGGTGTCGGGTGGTGCGGTAGTCGTGATTGTTTGGGAAGCAATTTTGGCAATGTGTATCGCTTTTATTGGATGATATTCGTGTTTTTTTTTTTTAACGTTCGGAGGGTTGTAGTTTGCTTGTCGATGGCAGGGTTGTTGCATTGTTTCCGTTTGATTCTCGTTTGACGACGGCACGCATGGGACACGTAACGGAAAATTAAATAATTACAAACGAGAGGGATTCATTTTTTCATTTTTTGGGGTTGGATAGGAAATTGTGATTGTAGGGCATTCAGTGATAGAAGACGGTACAGTAGGACCCCGTTTAACCGAATTATATCATTGGTAGACAGGCTGAATAAATTTGCACTCGAAGAGAAATAATTGCAACTAGATTTTTAATAACTTTGAATTGGTTCCAATTTGTGGTGCAGTTTGTAACATTATACAAATACAGCATTAAGGATGCGACTTTAAAAAAAGTTAACAAAACAATGTAATACAGGATAAGAGAAATAATTTAAGAAACTTGGCGGCAATAAAACACTCCAATTATCCCGGAGCAAATAGTTTCAAGTACAGATTGTACAAAAATGAAAAATAAACAACTTCGTTCCCGCTTCACCAGAGATGTACACATCCATATCCAATTGAAACTCTTAAATCGCAACTTAAATTTCTCCAACTCCCGATATCTTCATAAAACAGTCGCCACTCTCAGTATAGCCGCAGTCGAAATGGTCAGGTTCGACTAAGGGCGAGCTCGAAGTCGATAATTTTCGATTCCCATAAGGCACGGGGGCTCGATGATGCGTGTCCTAGTTGGTTACACTTACCCCGATACCGGATGCGTGCATTAACAGGGGAAGTCCCGGTGCATCCTGGGACGAGCAACGAAACGATTATCGATAAATGACAGAAACCGCAGGTCGCCTGTCGTCGCGTCGCGCGTCAGTGTGGTCGAAGATGCCATATGTCGATTGTGGGATACGACGACTAGAACACTGTCGTTTCTCTTCAACGAACGACCATAACGCTGGTCAAGTGTCGTCAACATTACCAAGTAATTTCGTGTGGTGGCTTACAGTACATGTATATACACGCGTGCAGCGCCTTACATGTATATGCAATATTCTTTCGTTTGGGTAGTACATATTATTCCTTTCACAGAATTTGTAAATTCACTGCAACCATGATTATGTTACTTTCGGACAAAACGATTCAATAGCATACGTGGAATAAGAAATACAGTTCGTTTAAATATTCGTAGAACATTATTGTCCGCTGAATATTAGTTTCAAATGCCGTCTTACAGTTGCACGCAAACCGGTGTCAATAATTACTTGATCTGTCAACGAGAAGCGAAACACATTCTACCCCATGAAATTTTAACAAACGCATCGCG
Source organism: Nomada lathburiana (assembly GCA_963667235.1). Taxonomy (NCBI): domain Eukaryota; kingdom Metazoa; phylum Arthropoda; class Insecta; order Hymenoptera; family Apidae; genus Nomada; species Nomada lathburiana. Next base: position 8,877,348 of record OY763897.1, on the reverse strand, counting down.
GAATAATCGTGGCGCACAATTGCCGAAGGAAACGATATCCAGGGGCGAACAGTATAACCGGACACACGTCACTCATTGCTACAAACACAGCCCCGTGAATTTTCTGTTCTACACCTTCTCGGTGGCACGTTGACACGTGAAACGTGACGGCCAAAACTTCCCCGCCCCCTTCGACCAACTATGTATTACAATCCCTGCATCTTTATTCGAGGATCGATCGACCCAGCGACCAAAGCGTACGAACGAAACAGTATCGTGACCGGGCGTCTTCCGGGAGGAGCAGCGCGATTTCACAGCGACTTCCGTTCGTTTTCCGTTCTCCTATTAACGATCACGAATAGGACGGCCAGCCTGCGCCCATACCCACGCGGACAAACTCATTAAACGTCTGTCCGTTTGTCTCGTGATGCACATGAGGAACAGACGTATGTATTATCCATGCGCTGGGCGAGACTGATGCGCATAGTGACTCATAGAATCGTTCGCATGTTTTCAAGTTTTAAGAATCACGATTCTACCCTCGTCGTTTGTCAAATTCGAATGCAATTGTTTCCCGTTGTAACTAAATCTATGGAGCACAGGGGTAATAGAAAAAATTCGTATCTCTCATTATTCGACTCACTTTCATAATGATCGATATATATATATTTGAACCCGAAAGTCCCTTCCAATTCTCACCACAATATTGCGACTCTCCTTCAAAGATTACTGTCCTCCTTGCAACCCCTAGAGATGCCAAACCTTTTCACCTATATTACAAGTCTCATGCTGTACACCATATAGACCTTCCTGCATTCTTAATCTACCGTGTAATCCAATGAAAACAAAATTTTAAAAAAACAACAAGAAGAATCCAAGAGTCCTCCGCGACCCTTCCGGTACAATCGTGCGCCGTATCAGAAAGATTCAATATCCAATAACCGCAATAACCCGCGTTGACAAGCGGCCGGTGGATTTACGCCGCTCGATTAACCCGCCACGCGTTCTGCCGCGTTTGCGCTCGGTCGGATCCGGGTCGAGGATGATGACCAAAAGCCAGGGTCGGCAGAGTGCTCGTAACTCGTCGCGGCGCGCCTCACGACTTTCGTCCAGGTAGTCGGAGTGGAAAGCACGGAAAGGTGGGCGGTACCGGGCACCGATTTCTCGTACAAATCGTCGCTTTCCAGCGTTTCACAGGTGACACGCCGCCAGTGGGACCACCGTCGTCGCGAGCAAGTCGAGCATTTTATTGCCACTCTCTGGGTTCTTTGTTCGGGGGGAAGGGGGATACGAGCGCTTTTGTCCCTGCGAACGACACCGCTTCTCCTTCGTGACCTCGTTTTCACCCTTTCGAAGAAAGGGGATTCGAAGGGGGTGGGGGGTTGTCGCGTGGATTGGGTGGGAGAAAGATACGACCATTTAGCGTCGAATTTATATATTTATTCATGCGCGGCCGAGTGGCCGGGGTTGTTATGCGACAGTTGCATGTAGTGGTATTTGAATTATTAACGTTTAAATACTTTTCTTGCCGTTTCTAATTTCTTTTGCGCAACGTGGAACAAGTTTCGTTTCGAAAACGCTGCGATTCGAGTGTTGGCGTGAATTTTTCTTTGCAATTCTTTGTTTCGTTCGCGCGACGGTGAACTGGCGTTGATTGTGCTTCTAGGTAAATGTATAAACAATTTTTCTCCTCCATTTTCTTCTCTTCAAAATTGATTGAATTTTGTCGAAAAAAAACATAGTATTAATTTTCGTTTCTCGGACGAGTTACAATGGTTGACCGATATTGATCTAGGATCAAATAACTTTATCAAACAGCAATATTCCTCTCTTAATTGAGTGAATTCTGTGTGCGACTTAATTAGCACGTTTTGGTAGCTTCTTGGAAACGAAGGAAGTTAATGGAACATATAAATGTACGACAGGCAATGAATTATGCATGAAATCTCCCCGCCAATTTTACGACCGTAAAGTTTCATAATTCAGGACGAAACGATGGACAAATGTACTAATCGTTCTTGAGTCGCTCGGAATATTAATCGTTTTTAATAGGGAATCACCAAATTGGTAACAGATTTTGAAATTTGTCAGAATACCAGTATATGCATAATCGAGTCGCCGCCTTAAATTAAACTGAACGCCTTAAAGTTACCGCAATGTTGCAACAATAAATGCCATAGTAATGGTTCGCGATATTAAATGGCAAATTGGAGCGTATCACATATTCCATTAATCGCGATCAGCGCATAAAGGGTTTGCTCATTAATTACCGAAGCAAATAATAATAAGGGGATTACAACGCCTCGTTTAAAATCCTTTTAAATTGACATTCCGCATGAATAAACATCCTCCTACCTGTGTTACGAACTTCCCCAAGAAATTCCCATTCTAATTACTCCGACAACATTAATTAAGAGATCAACCACCGGTAAGATCCATTCTAATTCCAGTTTAAAGGGAGCTGAGGATGAGTTGTTTAATTATTGAAAACAGTCCCCTCGTAAATTCATTACGCGAACAGCCATTTCCGGAACCGATGCACCGCGACTCACTTGCTCGTACGCTTCTGCTCATTCGCGGACGATTCGAAAACAAAGGATTACCATTGACTGCGTGGGATCGTATACGTTACCCGGTGTAATATCTCCATTTGTACGGAAGATGTTCCACGTCAACGTTGCTTTCACATCCTTCGCATCCCTGCATCATTGAATAATGCATTCGTTTTTGATAAGCCAAGGGAAACCGCGGTGCTTTAAATGGCGTTGTTTAACATATTTCACATAGAGTAACTGAAGCGCGATGGCCGCGTTTCTCTCAGCTGTCGATAGTGGGTATCTATATGTTATTTCATTCGACTTCGTTAATTTTCGTCGAGAAATATTGAATGGCTATTACTTGTTACAGTTATTGTCAAAAGGCAAAGAAATGTAACCACGGTCTAGACACTAGACTCCAGAGGAAGAAAAGAAAGAAGATAACAAAAAATAGAGATTTGTTTATCCGTATGCCCAAAGCAAGGGAAAGAATTATTTACAATCATATCTTGCAATAAGCCTAACATTTGGACAGAAAATATGTTCGTTTATTAAAATAATCATTGTCCGTGAGCAAATGGTGATCAGGCGTAGCAAACATGTACGACGTAGAGCGCAATTTGCGCGTTACCCCTATATCTTATTGGAACTTTAAGTCTGACGAATTTGCGCAAATGTTGCAATCAAAAAATTCTTTCAACAAGAACGAAACGTGCAATCGATGAATTGTCGCAAACTGGATACATTTCGCAAAAAAATAATATCCCTCGTTGGCAACCAAACCACCAGCACGAACCAATAGGACAATCCGAATGGTAATAGAGAGGAAAGATTCTACGCACCCCGTGTAAGAGCGGCGAACACGGAAACAGGTCTCGAAGAATCGCAGGCCAGGTCCGTGACGATGACTCTCCCGGCTGACCCAGATCAAAGGAGCGTGACAGGTGCGACGAGCCGCGCGGGGGCGAGCGTGCACACGCGGTGCGACGACGTGTTGCGAAAAAAAAAAGAAATAAAAGAAAGAAAGAAAAAAAAAAAGGAAGGCAACGGTGGCGCGTGTGAAAACCGGGAGCGCGACTCGACGCGTATGGAAATGCCCCGCGTACGGCATTGTATGGAAATGCGTGCGAGCCGGCCAACAGAGGCAACCGGCGTGACCAACAGTCCGATTCCTCTGTCTATCGGCCCCGTGGCAATGTCTCCTGTCGAGAGAGCCTCGTAAAATCCGACCCGTACACCTTGTCGAGCATGCCGTTGTCCTGTCGATCTGCGAACGCCGCGAAGAAATTATCTCTCGGGGGCGACACCTGGGCGATAGACCGGACGACCTGCCTGTCGTTCACGTGTTACATACTCCTCTCGCTTTCTGTCGGGAAAGTGGAACGATTCGTGCCACGGGACGCATCAATCTTTCGCGATTGAGTCACTTGTTTCGTTTCCTTAACCGTTTACTTGTTCCCCTTTTATTTTTTTGGGAGGGATGATTGTACATTCAGTAGAAAAGACTCCGTATAATAGATTTGTGTAAATGACTTCCATTTCTTCGTATTTATCTGAGCATTTACGGAAATGCGGGTGAAGTGAACTAGGAGGCAGACATTTTTAAGCAAATATTTCTGCTGCACGTAATTATTCCACCGAGGTGTTTCCAGCTCAGTAATTTGATAAATTCAAACGAAGGTAAACCGAGGAAACTTAATGGACTTTAAATAGGGGGCATTAACAATAAGGGAAATGAATCGCTGTTTTTATTCGTGTCCACTCTCTCTCGAAGCTCAGCAGATATGTACTGCGATCGTTATGCTCTCTGAAAACTCTCTCTAAACTCTCACTTTTCATACATTATTCACCCTTTAAGGGGACACATCCACCGGTTGCACGTTCGGCTGTCGTTTAATCTAATTAACATAGAAATTCATCCGCGGTGTTTCAATACCGACACAATACGAAGAAGTTTCTTTCTCAACGGTACACATTGCGCAATGCGCGTACTTTGTACCGTGTCGCGGGTTCATTTTATTTTCTCCGCGCTGCTTGCACAGACGTGTGGTATTAACAGAAATCATCTAGCTCCGTTTCGAATAATGTTGATAGCGTTCGATGCTGTCTCTACTTTGAACATTTTAAACACAAAAATTATGGTGAATCACTCGATTTCCCGTCGGGCACCGAATCGTCCAAAAATTTCTATCGGACCACCATCCTCGCTCCCACATTCGTTCGATACCATTTTCCAACAATAGACACTGCTGAAAGATCACGGGTTGCATTGAGACAAGAGCCCAAGGCCTCCAGCTTGCATTAAGTCTCACTTAATCGGCGGCAACGTGTCGGCCGAGAAAGCGGTGAGCAGTTCTTAGCTCGTAAAAACAGCGGCGCGCGTTGTCGGGCACGCAGCATATGTTGTCGTGGCGATGTACACACGTTTTAATGTACCTGCACTTCGCGTACGTCACGCGAGCCGTCAGGACAGAGACGCACGCGTGCACGCGTGTCCCGTGAAAACCAGCCGGCAATAATTAGCCCACGCACCGTTGCTTTTCAAACCTTCTTACATACTTTGATTGACGTTTTCGTTTATGTTTCCCGATTCTACTCCCGTCCCTTCTTTCACGAGATGTCTGTTCTTTCGGCGGTGGTACGCGGTGGTTATTTAAGTTCGTCGGGGACTTCTTTTTATTATTGGGCAACAGATAAGGGGAATTTGAATGCAAAGGGGAGAGTTTAGGTGGAATGTCGCTACGTGAAATGCATTTCAAATCGTTCTGGATAATTTTCCTTATCGAAACGTTTCTGTTTCAGGTTTCATCCCTTGCGGGCGTGTTTCGCATTTTGTTTCTATCGGTGAGATATTTTTTGTTATCTTAAAATTGTTGAGAACTGTTCAACCCTTTCATTTTATATTATGCAATGTATGGTTATACATTTAATTATTAATTAAGACTGATATGTCTTTTCATTCCGACAATACCTTCAATACGATTTATTTTATGATATAACGGGGGACGCAAAATGATGGTTGTAAAAATGAATGGAAGATTTAAATGTATTAATGAAGTTCTGCAGAGACAGCTATATGTTGGACAACCGCGATAAAACGAAACCTCCCTTTCCAAACAGCACAATATTTCGCCCTCCCCTAGGTTCACGCTTCTCTCGTTCCAACAATTAACCCCTTAACCCCACGCATCCCGATTCTTCATTGCCCTCAACAATATTACCCCCACACAAAAAAAAAACAACAAAAAGCAGTCTCTAAATCTTACCACTACCACGTAGCTCGTATAAACAACTACTATCTTCAACTACTCGCAAAACCAGCCCAGGAAATATCCTAGACACCTAGAGACGACTGTACAGGGTGTCTCCAATATAACTGCCGCATTTACAAGCACAGTAACTGTATTAACCCCCATACGTAAGTGTGAAAGAAAAGAAATCATGTTAAACTACTGTGTGGGAAATTGAACTTTGACATATTACATTTTTGAACAGACTGTATTTTCTACTTTGTGTTTGTTCTCTGTGAATATATAAGACCGGTTCAGTTGGACATGCCTTAGCCGTGGTATACCTTACAATATCCGATAAAGGGTTAAACTCACTCTGTTCGAGAAAAAAAACCTGAACGCCCCTCATACACCGTTGTCGACAAATTTATTTTCGATAGAACGATCCAGTAACAACAAGAAGAGGATCTCTCGACCAAAACTCATCGCTCCTGTAACACCAATCAATCCCATCGAAATTACAAAAAGCGTTGCACAATTGTATCGTAAAGACCCTTGAAATTTCAATTCGTCAATAACACGTGCATAAGATGCAGCATAATACGAGCCGAAACCTGGAACATTTTGTCGCACGACACTCGGCCAGCCCTCTCCAACTTGTCCCGCCACCCCTACGCACAGATACTAGACACCCTGTACAGCATGCAAGAGTCAGAGGGACGACGTTCATCAGTCGAGATCTCGCGTCCAATCTCGGTGGCGCGTTTCCGCGCGGCCGTAAATTACGGTCACGCGATAAAACCACCGAATAAAATTTATACGACGTTTACGGAGTCGGCGTCAGCCGGAATCGAACGAGACACCTCGTTGCGGCCGAGAGGTCAGTGCTGTTCACGGACCTCCTGTGGACACCGTGCTAGAGGATGACTGCTTGTCGTAAAAGTCATTTCGCTGGCTCGCGTAGAGGGACAGGTGAGCATTACATGCATACGTACGCGCATGCACACGTCGGCCCGTGAGACGACGCTTCTAGGCTTTCGAGGGCGAGCATTTTAAAGAGCTGACTTCGAAGAAGTTGCCTTCACCGGTGCTACCTTTGCGCGTCATCCCTTATGTTTCAAAAGGGTTAGGGGGGGCTGGTTGGATGCACGCATCGCTTTGACACGGGCTCACCTTTGATCCTGCAGGGGACATGGTGCACGCTGACAGTGAAACGGGCGAGTTTATGCTCTTTTTGGTTGGCTCGGATGGGATGGTTTGCTGAGTAGGTGGCTGCGGGAAAGTGGAATGCGAGTTTTAGAGCTTAGGTGGATGGGTTCGGAGATGAGTAAATGCTGGGTTTACGCGAGGCGAAGGAAACAGCTCAGTTTTATTTCGAGGCCTGAAAGGAATTGGAATTCGGGAGGTAAATGGTGTTTTAGTTAAATGGAAGATGCCGAGGTAGCTTTTAGCTGGGTCATGGAACGTTCATGCAGCGGTATGGTTAAATTACGCGTTGTTGCCTGTGTTTGGCTTTTATGTCATGTATGGATCGTGGATATTTGTGGTGAAACGAATGCATAAAATGTATGCACAATTTGGAAGTTAATATAATGTACATGTATATCATTGCAGCGTGGCTACTTTATTATTGCGACGCTTTGCGATATGGGATAAAATGTTATACAATTGTAACATATAATATCATATTCACTTATCAAGATCTCCACCTCGACTTAAAATCTAAATCCTAGCTAACATTTCAAACATCTATTTCGTATTTTAAATGCCGTCCACGCATTTGTACGAAAACATGGGCTAGGTTAATTGTATAAACTATTACAGTAATAAATTACGCATGAAGGTGAACGTATACAAATCGCCAATCGCCCTCCAAAGATGAAAAAAAATATCGTCCACCAAACAATCACATGCATCCCTACATTCTTCCACTATCTTTCCCCCTAGCCCTGCCCTCTTGTTCTCTATCCCGGACCATAAACCGAGCAGGTGGTTGACAAGACGATCGACAGGCGTCTAGCGAGCGTCATTCAGAGACAACTCGGTCCATCCATCCGGACACCGGTCATGATTCTATGTATTATGGAAACACGGAATCATAGTTCGAAAGGAAAGGACGCGCGTCTATGGAACGACGAGGACAATGTTTACGCGAGAAGAAGAAAGAAGAGAACGGGCCACGGGCAATAATCACGATGGCTGGCCAATTACGTTCGTCTCGTGGCCATCTGCTCCTCGGGGAGACCCGATCATCCTTCAACAACCTTCCCCTCGGTTCCTTCGTCTTCCTAACCCGGGTGATTTCTGAGCAAGAGGCGTCGAATTTTCGGCCACGAACGAAGCGTGACCGCGGTTTGTCGCGATGATCCGGTCGAGGAGAACGAGGGTGAGGCAACGAGGCGATGAAATTGGTTAAAGCAGGGCGAGGATCTTCGCGGAGTCCTCGTGGTTCTGGGTGAGAGCCGATGGTTGTAGCACGTCGTGTGTCTCTCGATGGGATGGTCGGAAATTGCTGTTCGAATTGGGTTCTTCAATGTTTCGCAAGGTGGAAGGATTGTGCCGCGGGGGTGGGTGATTTTTATTACGATTTACATTGCGTTTGGTGGTGGCTTATGAGTTGAAGTGAACGGTGGTACTCTTTTCGGGGGGAATTGTTTCAGCATGCGATTTTCTCACGATTCTGCGTATTTATTGTAACATCTATATTTCTGTGGCTTTAATGCGCAACCGTGACACTTTTATATGGGAAAAATGGAGTGTTCTTTGTGAGTACTAAAAACTAACCGAGTACTAACATTCACTAAAACAATTAAGGCAAAGAAGTAAGGCTATCGAATGTACGGAAACCTAGAAATGTCCACCGAATCGATGCGAGGATTTAGGCGCGGTTGATCGTGCTGATCACAAGATGTCTTTTAGAGAGAGGACCGGTCGATTTATAGGATACTGTGACCGTGGACAGACGCCCGGACAGACGGACGTATATAATTACGCCGAAATCGTAGTTTGACGGCCGGTCACGTCAGGGGGTGCAAGAAGGGGGCCCGAAAATTGATCACGTACCACGGCGGGACCACTCTGTTCCCGCTCCCTGTCATTATCGGGAATAAAAGTCACCGCTACTCCTCGTCGGAATTCGTTGCTCACCGGCGACAATATGCAGGCCCTGCTTCTCCATTTCGAATCCACTGGACGCGACTCTCGAACGCGCAAGATTGCAACACAGGACGCTCGCTGGAAGATTCGTCCGTCGTGCAAGGGAGAAAGGTTCACGCGAATCACCCGGGCATGTACCCCGGATATTTATTCTAAATGTGGTATTTTATCGAATACAAAATATTGATCCCGCGCAACTTCGGAGGATGCTTCATAACAGATTTATCGCGGGATGCAGGATTTCTTTTTCTCTGTTTTACGCGGGACTGTTTGAGTGAGGGGGAAAACAATTTTAATGGAATCGCGCGGTTGTCGAATGGCACGAGCCGTTGATGGAAAATTCGGTAAGTCGATAACACGAATTCCATCCGCTTGCAGGTCTTTTTTTCCACGTGCCCAGCTGGCGATTATTTTTAGTACTCGACAATTTTTATGGGATATCCGAGTGCAGGGCGCAGCAACCAAACTATTCGTTCGTCCGTTTTCGTCAAGTGAAGGGCGCCCTTTCCCGAAGGATTATCCTCGTGTGGAATCAATGTTTCGCGCCGGTACTTTGCAGAAGTCTCTGTGGGGTTTATGTAAAATGTAATATAACAAGGGTCGTTCGTTCTTTTTTCCTTTTCGAGAAAACAGCATTGATTCCGTAGTTCATTAGTTCCAATGTTCACCAGTTTATACACAGAATAAACTTCCTAACAAGTAAAGCTTCCCAACAACAAACGATACAATTTCCCAAAACAATGTCCGGAATAAATCGGGTTCATCAGCACGATATGAAATATGACAAGCAATACAAAGTAACAAATAAACACGCCACCTTCGAACTTTCTTCACTCCATCGCTATACTTCTCACGTCCCCCGATGATAAAATCCCACTTCCCATGCAGCTCGATTACAAAATAATACGCGCCACGTTCCAAAACAATTTCGCGTCACACAGTCGTGCGTCCGTCCATTCTCCTCCTCGAGAATACAATATTGGTGGCGAACTATCACCGTTCAGCTTCAAAAGCCGTACAATATATCTAAGTGCGCGTCCGCGAGGCCCACCGCAGCGAGAGGGTTGACCCGACCCGAGCAAACGGCGTCGAACGAAAATGAAAGGACACGGGGCCGCGTCGCGAAGGCTGCTCTCGAGCGACCGCGTCCGCTCTTGTTATTGCGCAAGCGAGTCACAGTAGAGCAGCGGCGATTCCGGTGCAGCGGCGTGTGAAAATGACGAAGACGAGGAGGGTTGAGCGATCGCGCGCCGGCAATCGGATCCACCGCTCGCTTTCACGCCGAGCGGACCGCTCTCTCGTTGAGACATCGCGCAAAACGCGACACGCTCGACGACCCTCGCCGGACACGGCCGCCGGTCGAAACCGTGGCAACCCCCTTCTCCTCGCCGCCCCTGTGGCCACACAATGGACTCGGGCGCATCCACGTTTCGCCCTTATGCTAATCAGCTTCCTATTTCGCCCGGACGCTGGATCACCTCCTTTCATCTGCGGTGAACGATCGTGACGCGTTTGGAGACTCGCGGTGAACGGTGAACGTCGGCCAAGAGAAGGCGGGGGGGGGGAATGATTTTTACGACGGCGGCGCGGCGGTGTTGCAATGCGTGCGTCGGTAGTATCGGAGGGAAAATCGTGATTATTTTTGTTTTTGCCACGCTCCTGGCATCGTGCAGGCGCACGGCTCGCGGGGAAAATGGCGAAACCGATATTGAAAAGTTAATGGACAGAGGCAGAGTGTGGGCATGCAGTTAGGCAGGGAACTCTGTTTTAGAATGGCCAATGTCGTGACGCGTAGGAGAATCGATATACTTTGTTGAATGATAAAGGCGTTACTGAATAGAAATTTTCATAAAATTTGTACGAAAGTTGCATCTAAAAGGGGGCCGGGTGTAATAAGGGTGGAAGTTGAACGAATCGTTTCAGATTTCGCGTCGGATCTTCCAAGTTGGTCTAATTTTTATAAAAGTGGAAGAACATTTGAGAATGGTGAACGTGGAGTAACACCTTAGGAATATCGAATAGAACCTGATTACTTTTTGTTTACTCTCGTAAATTCGTCTGAGTCTTGCAGAAATTGCACTGACACGATAATGCAATTATACGGGTATTACATTTTAAAATAAATCGCAAAGAAAGTTCAGTAGGCCCGAAGCGCGACAGATCTACACACCCAATGTACGTACAAATATGTGCTACAATTTTCAGTTCGTTTGTGCACACGTTCCAGCGAACGAATTCGTACGATTCGCACAGTTTCCACGCCGGTTGCAGCTTGCCAGCGCAATGCCAGCGCATCGTCGACGAAGAATTGCCGGGCATGGAACTCGGCCAGCGCGCCGAGCAACGCTTCAGCTCGCGCAATTACGCGTTACTTAATTACGCGTCAACTAGATTTTCTCGCGGCGTTGGTGAACAAAAATCCCCTGCGCTTTCCACTTACCTTACACGCGTGAAATCGAGCTCCTGTACGACGATTCGCGCGCGTGCACGCTCGCCTAGCGCAATACGCACGTGCGTGAAACCGGCAACGGGGTCACACGATTGCCGAAGAAGCGGGCCGAATCGAGACGGTAATTAGGCGAATCTTGAACGGACACCGACTCCCCTTTTCCTCTTTTTATCTATCTCTCTACCCCTTCGTTCCTCCTCTCTCACTCTCTCTCTCTCTCTCTCTCTCTTTCCGGTGTCGTTGTTTATGGATATGGTCAAAATTTTAACGACTCTCGTCCCAGGATGTCATCGCGTTGATTGGTATCGGTTTTGTGTACTACCGGCACGAAAAAGTTTAAACTGGTCGGACTACTTATTAGCAATTCGAAGTGTTCGTCGGCTTTAATTTCGAGAGCATCGATTCGGCAGTTTCGATACGACGTGCCAACTTTTGATCCCGACGCGAGCTTCTGTCAGAGCTGTATCAGCCAACCGTCGATGTCCGTTCTATCATTTGAATAATATGTTCTTATAGTTCGAATTCGTGCATCGCGATTCTTCAAGGGTAGAAGAAACGATTTTCTTCAGGCAACACGGATAAAATTGTATCCGCAGGACGGAAATTTTCGTACCCATAATGCTAGCAATTTCTATTCAACATTCTCCGAATGCTCAATTAATTAACAATAGCGACAAACTGTCTGAAACAATTCCAGCAAACCGAAAGCGACCTCCTCTGTTCACCTCTGCTCGACATTCCTTCACTGTTCAATTTAACTATTTTTATTCTTGCTCCCACTATCGCCTTAGGAAGAAAGTGACTCGAGCGATTTATAGTCACGCTCCGCGTTGTCCATTCCGCTCAAAAACACGACGGTTCGCGTTCACCGGGGCTGTTCGCCGCATAAAATCGCCTTTTGCGTTACGCACGACAGTTGGCAACGTAACGAGATCAAGATACACGGTTCCCTCTTCACAGAACATTTACCTCGATCCATTTCCGCGTCTCCGTTCCCTTTCCCTTCTATTTCTCTCTCGTTCTGTCCCGCTTGTTTCCTCGACCCGTTCGTTGTTTCGTAAGACACAGCCACCCAGAAAGACGATCCTTTCGCATAATTCACGTCTCCTACGGTAATTCTTGTTTCCCCCGTCGGCTATTTCTGGAGTAATCGCAAAGTAGGAATTAAAATTCTACGCCGAGCACTTCCGTATGAATGTGGAGTGAACGCCGCTCGGGGGATTGTTTGTCTATATTCTGTGGTATTATCAGGCTTTGGAGGATCCGCGGCGAATCTTGCTGGAATTCGTTCGGGGGTTTCAATTAAGTCAAGGTCCTGCGGGATAGTGGTAAAATCGTGGGGGACGTAGGAATTATTTGAGTAGTTACAAATACGATTGCAAGGTTTATAAAATAGTAAGGGGAGAAAATGTAATTTAGTATTTAATTTAGGAGGTTTCAATTTTTATGTTATTCTTCATGGTAGATATTGTTATTCAATTAGCATACATTTTAACTGATCTATTTCCATTTCATTGGAATATTTGACGGTGGTAATAATTAATTATTAAACGTAGCAATTGAGTATGAAAAATATGTCTAACCCAGAAGTGTCGCACGACGAAGTATCAACAAATGAATGTATAAAAAATTTCACAATTAATCGAATATTAATCGACGTTGGACGCTCTTATTAATAATATATCCACAAAAAGATATAATTAATAAGCTCGTAATCTTCCCCTTGGAACATGCAGAGGCTTGTACGCTATCTTACACTGGAGTATGCTATTCTATCGTTTAATATCTTAAGGTACACAGAATGTATAACAGATTATGATATATAATTATAACAAATATAATTATGACAAAGGCGACTGGGACTGGCTAAGAGCGGGCAAATTTAAACTGTGCATTGTCATAATCGTTTCTGACACCTCCTCTTTCAAATTTCCCCTAGAATTCACTATTATTCAATGATGATAAAGGTTTCCAACTTTCTGTCCACGGCAAACGACGATTAATAACACTAAAAATTTTCCTGTTCAAAATTCACAAATGATTTCTGTCGCAATCGCCCCCTACCCAACAATCACACTTTCATTCCTCCCATTACTGGCGCATCTTCATCGCGTGCCCTCTTTCCACGTCTCCATTACACACTGCATAATTACTTAACAGCGCGTTAATCCTGTCCGGTTTTTGCAATTCGCCGATCGCGCCGCAACACCGGTTGCAAGAACAGACGATGATCAAACGATGCGAGAGGAAACCGTTTAGACCATGCACTTTCCCTCCTCGGAGGATCGAGGCGATCCACGAGTCCTCGACGAATTGGTTGGTCGCGTTATTATTAAACGATCGCATGGTATTTAACCGAAGGCCGTAACTGTACTTAATTAATGGGTAGGAAACGATGCAGGCGGTTTCTTCTTCGTCTTTGCCAAGCACGAAGACAAATGGACGTCGCGTTCCAGAATTCTAGACTATATACTGACATTTCCCTTCTTTTCCCCGCATCTTTCTTATACTCGGCCAATTAGGCTGATTTCTGTTTATGGAGGAATATCGAAGTCGATGTTTAATTTGGATTATTAGGGTTTCGGAATAATGTAGACGAGGCAGCGGTGATTTTTTGTTATCTTCAAGTAACGATAGGGGAATGCAAAATGAAAAATTTGTATAACGGTACTACGTGTCGTTATGAGAATAGGAAGTCGACAGAAAGTGTTGTTAATATAAATATAATTCTCATGGCCCACGACTTTTTACGATCTCTATTTTCACGAAAACACAAGTCTCCGGTACTTCCGCGCGCACGCTACATATATTATACTGAAATTCTGGTAATTTAGATTGAGGCAATTCAGACTTTAAGAGGGCGGATTTTTAATTTGCGTTAGGAAAACTTGTCGATTCGCAGTATCCTTCTCTAAACTATAAAGCATCGTATAAAAAAATCTGAGGGTTGTTAAAAAATAAGCGGCAGCTAGTCGGTGTAAAATCATCAACAACGCCAACACTTTTAGGAACAATAAAGGTGAATTAGTAATGACTATAAAGAAAAAGAGAATCGGCGCCTGCTTAAGACGTGTTCTTGTACTAACGATCATTCGTTTCATTGGCCTCTTGAAAGTGGCAATTAACTGGTCCCTTAAGAAAGATCGTAAAAAAGTGGTATACTTAAGGCCGATCTTAAGACTCCCCGAATCGAGGCGTAAACATGTAATTCTTCATCGAATTAAACCGAGCCTAATACGTTCCGGGGCAAGTTCAAATGCCTTTTATTCGTCTAGCTTACTTGCATCCCACATTAGAATTATTTCCAGGTGGAAAAATTTGCCTGTTCTCGTAACACCTTCGTGTTACTACAATTTTTACTACACGCTTGATTTGTCGAAGGAGGAAAGGAAAGTATTAAGTAGCGAACAGCGAAGTAAGGATAATTAATGTTAATCCTAGACGCTGTAACATTTTTGTTAACACTTTACTACTTGTATAATCGTCTTTATCGTGAAATTTTCATGCAGCTCTTTCAACTCCACAAAATCAATGGAGACCAAGGATAAGCTAGTTGATTCTTATCTGTGCGAGGCGTTTTAACCCTCGTCCGAAGCACTCGGGAACTGTTTGAAGTTTCACCCGCCTTGTCGAAGCTCAGAAGATTTTCTATAATTTCATACAAGTCGAAATAAAAATTGGAAGAAGAAACGCATTCATCATTATGACCGTTCAACTGTTCAAACGGCTCACAATCTTCTATTCTTATCCTTCGTTCATTGAAATTAATTCTTCGAAAGGACCCTTACAATTTAAAAAAAAAACGTCGAATCTCCTGCAATTAATCTAAGCTCCCTCGGTTCATTACATTGCACAATTTAAATCGATATATCGCATTTATTATATCTAATTCGCGTATTATAAATATTTATAATGCACTTACAATATGGCAAAACAGACGACGAAACAAAGCACCAGCAAGAAATACCAGCAACAAAGGTAAAACTCAGCCGGGGATCACCTAAATACCGTGGCGTATCATCGACAAACGAGAAAAAGCTTCTTCCCTTTTAATCGCTCCAAGCGGAGAAAGAAATTACACGCGCGTCCGCTCGCGTGTAATTAAATGTACGGCGCCGCGTACTTGCTAACGGGTACGGCAGAAGAGGAAAAAAAAAAGGAAAGAGAAAATAAAAAGGTGGTTGCTAGGGGTTGGAGAGGGGGTCGTCGAGGACTAATCGAGAACTGTGGTAACGAAATTGGTCCGTGGATTCGCGTGTGGCCGAGCGGACTTATTAAGCAGGCCCATTGCTCATCGACGGTCCGCGGCGCTCGCGCTTGAACATTATAAATTTATCAGCGTGAACGGGGCGACCAAAAGAAAACGCGTTGATCGAAAGATGGAGGCAGAGAGTTCACCTCTGACCCAAGCCGGAGTATTTCGATATATACGCTCTCGTGCCGCGGAGATATTTATTGGAGATAATTATAAGAGCGGTCGTAAAGTCTTGGACGGGCCCGTTTCTTAGCTGATATCTTACACGGCCAGCCGACCGGACGCCTTTACACGTACCATTATACAAGGTGTCCCCGGCGAGCAGCGCGAACGGCTCCTGAGATCTCGATTTTGCTATGCGAACGAACGGTGCAGGGCGAAAGAGCGCGGCTCTCGTGTTCCACGCGGAGGAATTATGGTGAACGCGGAGGGAAATATATTTTTCATTTGTACGAGAATTTGGAATGGGCTTGGAACGAGTTCAACGGCGATGGAGAAAGGGTTGAAGGGAGGGATGGCATTTCGATGATGACACGTTTAGAAGAATTTCGTTTGGACGATATTCTTGTATATTTCGGTTTATTTAGGACAAGGAGTAATTATAACGATACCATCTTCTTTTTTTTACTGATTTTCTGCAAGGAAATATTTTTGCTCGCCAATTCTAGAGGGTCGTCCTCCTTCTCAGAAACGAAAACTGAAAAGAAATGCTGCATCGAACGAAAGAATTTGTAAATACGGCTTACAAAATCATCGATCCCTTGAAAGATAACAACTTCCATGACACTCTACCAAAAAATACACAAAATTTGCCAACACACATGTCGTTTCGCATTTCAACGTTTGCAATAGTAAAAACATAATTGAAACGCTTTCGATATAATTGACGAACGTTTAACTGTCCGGATATCGAGGGGAACGGGATTGGCTCGGCGCGCTTTGGTTCACGGAACCGGCGCTCTGTAGATGGTGCGCCACAGGTGCACGCCACAGGTGCTCCAGAGCCTTCTTTCGGAAAGCAATCCGTGTCCAAGATGTTGATCACTGGACGAGTAATTTCGACGAAGGAGCGTTTCGTGTCCGGCCTGATTATCACGTTCCCTTTCCGCCTGTCGCGGAAATTATGCTTCCTCCGGGCCAACGTGTTCATTCCCATCATCATCATCATTCTTTGGCGATATAAATGCAATTTTTTTTTTCGGAACGAACTTAGGGGTGGGGCTTGCCGCATCGTGCCATTTATGAGCGCGACTTTTGCTCGGTTCAAGAAAGTTGCGTCGATTAATTAGTGCTCAATGCCTCGCACGGGATGCTGGTAGAATGTTATGGCGCGGTTAATGAGTTACATCGCGGTAATTGGATGGCAAGAAAGGGGACCATCAGTGAGAAATTTTTGCGTTTACAGTATCTCTTTTGCCTTCCTTCGGGGGGTAGTTTTAATTTGCATCGCCGGGGCGCGTTTATTTATTTCATTGCCAACGAACGTTTCGCTTTCGACAAGCGTCTTCGCTTGCATGCAACGGTGATTGTAGCGGTGACAATTAGTTTTATTTGCATATGTAACGAGCTGATTTTTAGTGGAATGAAGATGCCAATTGTAATGCCGCACGGAGACAGAGAACAGTCAAATAAATTAGCGCTCGTAAATAAATTGTCGCAATATATATTATTTTCTACAGGTATACATATGACGCACGAGCAAAGCATAATTAAGGCTGTCCTCGAAAAAATGAGAAATTCTACCCGAATCGGAGAAGAATTTTGAAGTAAAATTTTACGTCAGCACACTTTTTATCTCAAGTCTCGACCTTTGTGCGTTTACGTCAAATGCTATCGGGTATATGTACTCTATCCGTTGCAAGTTTTGGATCGCTCTACAATATTATCATTATTACTACTATTATTATTAGTTCATACCAATGTGAGAATATCAAAGAATTCGATATGTGCAAGATTGAAGTAGTAATTCCAAACTCACGACCAGTACCGCCATTATCTGTGACAAATTCGAACCAATAAGATCAATAATAATTCATCAAACAATTATTCACAGGACTAATAAAAATCAGAAATCTGTCCGATACATATGAAACACCCCTCAGCATACACCTACGTAACGCAAACATCCAAGCAGCAGCAATAATAATTTTTCCAAACATTTGCGTCCCGAAAGCAAGGGAAATAAAAAAAATTGCTTCGGTCTTTATGGAACACCCTGTAGATACGAGGCGTCGAAGGCGAGGTGGTTGAAGATAGCACCCGGATAGCGGGCCGCCATGCAACCCGCGGAATGAAAATCGATCAGAGAACCCGGTGCGAGGATCGAGATGATGCATCGATATCAAAAGTTGTAGAGTGGTTTCGCGCTTCATTTCTTCCCTTCTCTCTCTCTCTCTCTCTCTCTCTCTCTCTCTCTCTCTCTCTCTCTCTCTCTCTCTCTTTCTTCTTCACCCTTCTACCACCTCGCGATCATACGTTCTACCCGTTTCTCTCTGCGTTCTGTTCTTCGCGATCGAATCGCCGTCCGTCGTACGAATATGTCCGGGGCAATTTGGATTTGAATTATTCGCAATTTTCTTTATCTCATTCCCCGGTTATATATATCCGGCGGCCGCGTCCGGGTCGTCGGTGCCGCGGATCGAATTTCCATCTCGAAACTTTTGAGGTTGCGCGAACAGAGATATATATATATATATATTGTATATATATCTAAAGGTATATATATATATATATATATATACACGTTTCCTTGGTTTTCACCCCGTACAGATTGTGCAGAACTGTTCCCATTCGATTCGTTCGCGGTGCTTGCGAATTTGTAGATATGCACTCGAATCGAAGGACTTATCGCGATTTTCGTGTTCCTGCAATGGAATCATGGGGAAGTATGATCTCTCGGCGAATTTTTGTTGCTTTAATGGATTGGAAGAGTAATGGGATTCGAGATGGTTGGGTTTGGGGTTTGAGTGTGCGCCGATTTGGGGATGGGAACGGTGAACGGTTTTTGAGCAGTTTGTTTATCGTGGGCTGAAATGTTCAGGACGTATATTTTGTGCTGTGAAGTATTGATTTTGTAAGAACCTTGTTTTGTACTATTTATTAGGGTTCTGGTTTGACAAATCATTACTGATAAGTTGTGAAGCAGTCCCGACTAGTTTCCCCTTATAATTGAATTGTTTAATAAAAATATTTACAATAACGACGAGGTTTAACAGGTTTAGCGAAAGTATTTTTTCCTCAAACTTTCAGGCCGAGAAGAAAACTGAACAATGCTCTTCGCAACGATGCGTGCCGAACGGAATTTTCAAACACGATTTTCTTGAACACAAATTTATTCCGCATTTTCATCTTATTCCTGCATGAACAACCGCTCCTTCATCGACCATGTACACCACGATTTTGTCCCTACCTTGTATTTGCTAATCGTATGGTAATCGTATGCAATAGCCGCTTGTCTTGCCTTTCATAATACTTTCTTCGACGATAACCTCTTTCTCCGCGTTACGCTTAGCTTACGTTACAGGCACACACCGCTTACACAAATCATCGAGCACAATTAGTATTTAAATGGACCGACATTTAGAAAGTTCCTTCGCGAGTGCTGTCTGTACTAAGGATTCCAAGCTCGTCTGTAGCTGGCGTACACATTCTCCACTGCTGAGGAAAAATGAACCGGAGAACTGCTTTTCGAGTGATAAGGAAGCGCAGTTACAGAAATTGTTCGAGAAATCCTCGAAACACTTGCAGTGCAAAGGCCGCGGTTAATAATTAATAATTCAGCAAATTGGAATAATAACCTCTGGGACTCTAGATGCTTTTAAATTCAATGTTGCAATAGAAGAGGCAAATTCCCGTTGAACTATTCTCCTCGAAACAAATTCACCGTTAAATAAATACACCAGTGTGAGGCACGACAGCTTACTCTCTAACCGGCGATAATTTCCCCACCGTTCTTCAAAATGAATTCTACTCGCTCGATAAATACCAATTGGCCGAGCAATCTCCCTTGCAATAAAAACCGTTTGATCATACTTATCCGCGAAACGGCTACCAAACACCCATCAACATCAACATACCTTTCGAACCGTCGAAGAAAAGTTAAACATCTAATGTTAACGTCCGCGAGAAAAACGAACCGTACCAAGCCTCGACAATTACAAAATAAACCAAAATAATCATTTTCGTTTAATCCCGGACCATGAACCGCGTGACATTCGCTGCATAAACGGGAATTCCATCCCGGTGACCGTAAAAATCGGAATCGCTCGCCGATAAAGTCGGCAAGAATGAAGGTGGAAAAAAGAAGGGTGGAACGACGACGAAGTGTGGGGGGGGGGGCGAGAAGAAGAGGAGAAAATGAGAGACGGGCAGAACGATTTCATAACCGGAAGCTCGTCCGCGGCAGCTGAGCGTAAGGTATACATAATTCCAGGTTCTTACGTGGCCACGGATGCCGATCGACGATACCAGCCGCCGACAGGAAACATACTTCGCGAATTATTGTCCCAACGACGTGTTCCTTTATCGTGGAAACGAAAGGCGGCATCGTTGACAAGTATTCCCTCGATTATGAAGCGTTCCGCGTGTAAGAGGGGCTAGAAGAGAGTCCGTGCGTGTAACCGCGCAATTTTCGACTGCCCGCCCAGGGTGCACGTGCAAAACGTGCACGCTTGCGTTCGTTACGGATAGGGTTAAGTGATGGTAGCACGCGACCGCTGAGGGGGGAATTCAGGGCGTTTTGTAATGCGGATTTTTATTTGTCCCCTGATCTTTTTATTATCGCGGTTGCCGGCCACTTCGGCGGTGCCTCTTTCGGGAATATTGGGCAACGATGAATGCCGTATTTAGGGCCATCGATTTGGCGACTGATGATTTTGTATGAAGATTTTTCTTCATTCTTTTTCGGGGGGGGTAATGAAGCGCTCGGGATTGGGGCCGCTGTTGCGTGGTCTTTTATTATTGGGGTATTTAGTATTGTGTCGTTATCATTGCGATGATACTACGAATTTGTGAATTTAAAAATTTCGACGGGGGCAAATAAGTGGGTCGAATATTTGTTGTCGGTGGGTTAGTTTGAGAGTGAAGCGATTATTTTTGCTTCGTGATCCCCGAAAATGTCGACTTGTATTTTGCAAATGTTATTCCACGTTGTGCTCCTCAGTATGTACTCTGTAATTGAAATATTTCATTCTTTGCGTAGGTATAATTAGGAGAGGAATAATATACATTCTAGGTGCATAGTATTGGAAATTTGTAACGAAGTGATATATTGTGTCCACTAACTTGTATCTATTGAAAACATTTCAAGGAATCCGTATTCCTGAAAAGCGGTGGCGTATCAAGTTCTGCAATAATCCGATAGTTTCTGTTGAAACCGAAACCTTCCTTAACATTCAAATATTTCCCGGAGTAAATTCTGTTTAGAATATACGTACCGCGAGTATCGTTGTTTCGTCCGAATGAATAATTCAGGCAATGAATAATCAGTGCAAAGCTCGTTAAGATGCGCCAAGATCCTTTCAAACGACGCACGAAGAAAAAACAGACAGATATTTTGCGAGGCATCCTTCCAGCAGTACGTTCAAATTGTTCGCAATATTAACAAATAAGGTCGAAGAAACAAAAAATCAAGAATCAAAACGAAAACCATCGAATGAAATTTCAACTGCGCCGTACCATCGACGGCTTAACAAGAAATCCCACTAAATCCGTCAAACTTTCGCTCATCCAACCCTCTCGCCGCTCGACCAACCCCCCAGCCATCCCCACCCTCTGGCAAGAGCCGTCGAAAATTCACCACTCACATGTTTAACGTGACCGAAACGTAGCAATCCAAAAAATGGCGCGGCTCCTCTCCGTATCGAAGCGAAAGTTCCGTGTTACAAACTCCGGACGCAGTAATTAATCGCGCGGCATCGCGATGGCCAGTCGTCGAAACGCGGCATTTTTGGCCCCGCGAAATCGTCGGCATCCGATCGGAATCCTGTCGAGAGCCGACGGCGTTCACGTGCACGGGAAGCCATCGCGATTGGAATCTTCTGGCGGCTTCATTTCATTTTCATATTTTCGTGTCCCGCTCGTTCAATCGTCCGATGGTTCGTTCATTTTCTGGCGGTCGTCGCAACGATTCCGTTTCGCGCCGGCACCCGCGTACGCATGGGAATGGAACAGTGAAATAATGATTGGCGACGAGTATGGTGGTTCTCGATTAATTGAGAATTTTTCGGAATAGCTGAGAACAGATTTTTGTAGATGATCGTTGGGTTCGATTAATTGCGATTGTTAATAGCGAAGTTTACAATTGTACAGGTAAGTGCGTATTAGTGGTGCATATAGTGCACATACGCAAGAACACGTTATAAATACATACAAAACACTGCCGCTTCAAATTAATTCACAATAATAATAAAACAAACAGAATTGCTTCTGTCACGCCCTAAACGACACCCACCACTTTTCTTAATCCAACAAAAAGATAAGTAACTAGAGATACCACCCCCACTGCAATCCTTGCCCTCCAGAAAATCCCCCCTCCCCCCTCCCTCAAATACAAACCTGAACCCAACGAAACCCGGCGAAATCACAACGAAATCGAACAGAGAACAATCACAAGAAGAAATCGGTCCGATCGGCGACGACCGGCGAGTATAATCGTCGTTCGAGGGGACAATTAAGGGGGATCACGGTGCACGCAGCAGCGGCAATTACGCGGACAGATCACGATGGTAGATTTTTTTATTTTTTTTTCGACGAGCACGCAAGCGACCGTCTCGATGTCCCGGGGCTCGAGGAGGGCCGCTTGTCGCAGGAAGCCGAAAATCGCGATAGCGTATCTCGTTGCACGCTGCACGCCGCGCAGAAATTTGCAATACGAATTAATTAGGGAAAAGGAGCCGGAGCGCCGGCACCGTCACGCCAATTAATCGAGAGAAAGGTGTATCCTGGACGGAGCTCGCCGCGAGTCGATCACCATGAATCGCCGAACACTTCTCGAGAGTAGTTGAAAAGCCTGGGAATTTTTTTTTCTTCTGCCGTTTTTCCCACTTTTTATTTGCCGAATTTGGAACGGCGATTCCGCGAAACGTCGATTGCGTGATTTTTGTTGTTCGAGGGGATTCCAGTTTCGGGGTGAATCGAGGTAAATTATTGTTGACTAGCATGCCCGACGTATTAAAATACATGTTCAATAATATTGCACGAGTTAATGCGCTGCATTGTTATTTGTAACTGAGGTACTTCGTGGGGTTTCTTTCTCATTTTTGTGAAATGGCAAAGAACAATATGCACGGCGTGAATTATCGAATGATAATTCGAACGAGACAAAGCACTTTCAGAGATCGAAATTAAAATTTCAATTTGAAATGCAAATATTTAATGGTTGTGTGTGCAGAAAGGAATTCAGTTTGTTCTTGGTATACTTTACGTGTTCGAACGCCATAAGCGACAAGACGCTTTCTGTGTTTGAATAAATTTTATCCCTCCGCCTTGAACCGAATCCAATCATTAAATTAAACAGCTCACGAATTCGGAGAACTAACACTTTCGACTATCCGTCGACTATTCGTCTTCGTTCAAATCGAAGACACATAAAGAATGATTGTTCAGCTAGATTGGTTAATGTTTGTGGAGAAGTATCTTAACGTTATATGAAAGATTTTTAATACTTTTTATATACATAAATAGTATTCATTTAACATTTAATATCATTTAACGTTAATATACGTCTGACTATTTATATATATAAGTAGTATTAAAATCTTTCGTTTAACGTTAAGGTACTTCTCCACAAACATTAACCAATCTAGCCAAACAATCATTCTTTTTCATAGAATATATTCTACAGAGTATTTAAAATAAAATGAACACAGGAAATTTGTATAACCAATTATACTGGTAAATTTCGTAAACGAATTCATGTGCACTTATTTTCTTGTAATTGAACGGAGTATTTAATTGATAAAAATTTGAATTCCTGAAATATTTCACCGTCTTTAAGCTCATCTTCACGGAAAGCATTCCGATCTTTAAAAATAGCGATTCAAGGCTCGTTAGTTTATTTCTACAAGATATATCGTGTCTACCAATACCAGAATCGAGGCTTCGAAAATCCGTGTGCACGATATCAAAGAAACATTTTTCACTGTGTACATCATTCTAACAAAAGTTTTATCATTCTGTCAACTGTGAGAAGTTCCGGAAGTTCTTTCACAATGCTGCGTAGCTTAAACACTAGAACGATGCGAAACATTTAAAGCAAATTTCGATTCATATTATCCTAGTAGATTTGAACACCCTGTAATCGTTTTCATGCTGTAATATATAAATTCTCTGGAAAACTATTTACAAAATTCATCCTCTGTCAACGAGAATTATCGTAAATGAAATATCTAATATTTGCATCTTTATTCTCACTAAAAATCGCCAATTTTGAAAGTGTCAAATAACGTAGCACATTTTTCCGTTCCCCGAGGAGTCGGTGATCCGAAAAGGGTTAAATAAGCAAGGATCAAATAATCCTTATCCACCAATAAAATGAACAATCGTAAGACAATGGGTTTAATAATAAATACTCATCTTTTTGTTCCACCTAAAAAATCGTCTGATCCCAAAAGGGTTAAATAATCCTTATCCATCAATAGAACTGAAAAATCGCAAGACAAACGATTACGTAAATCTCCGAGGCTCTCTATGAAACACGAACGTAAAATTCGCGATGAAGAATCGCCGTCGCGCGGCAATCATTATATTAGTTCGCGCATTAACACTTCGCCACGATAACTGCCGTACAAAATCACTTCCTCCTAGGCCTGGGAACACCTGTCGAACGGCCGTGCATTTCCATGCGCGACGTTCGATCTCACGTGAGCGACGGACATTCGCCATCGAGCAATGCAACCGTTCATTATCGCGCCGTGTGTCTCGACTATTCGCCTCCGTCGGAACGAACGACAGCCGGGGAGAAAACGATCGCTCGCTTTTCAAGGGGAAACACGGAATGAATCAATTTCACGGTGCTTGTCGGGCAGGAATTCGTTCAATGGTTACTCGTTCCTCTAGAAGATCTTTTACGAATGGCAAAGACTTTTCATCGCGTCGCGATCATCCGGGACATTAATTGCACCTACTGAAAATGTATTCGCAGTCGCGTGGTTCGAGTGTGAAATTTCAACGGTTATATTTTTTAGCCGGGCTTCGATAAAAGTCGTGGACAATCGTTATATCAATTGCTTCTTCACCGAGACGCAGAGCGAGATCTGTGATCTCCATTTTTATTTTGGGGGTGGGTTTCATGCTTGGGTCCATCTAAATATAGAAATGCTTTGAATGAAAAACTGTACCATGAATTGTTCGAAAATATGACGAATTCGTGTAATCCGGACATCAGTCTCACAAAGCAACGACATTTCCAAAATCTGAAAGTAACGTCAATCTTCAGCCACGGGACAAATAATACTAACAATATACTGCATGCAATAATCTCCAAATTTCTTCACATAATAGCCTGCACAATCCTCCTTGAGACCATGCGAACACTTGGCCCCGTAATACTGAGAAGCGGAAGAAGGAAACGGAAAAACAGAAGAACCTCACCTCGTCACAGGGTTACTCTTCGACGCCCAACCGACCAGGAGAATAAAGAAAAACGGAAGGCCAAGCCTCGCGAATCAAGGAAATCCCCGCGATAACAAAATTCACGACGCGATAAACGGCGCATTAGAAACGTGCAATAAGCATCCGTGACCCGACGAGGGAACGAGCGTGCAGAGTCTCAACACGCGAGTGCACGACTAAACGTAAGGAGGCCCACCTCGTAACTCCTCGAAAGCTGCCTTCTTAACTCGCGGCAAGGTCGATAACGGTTCCCGTGTGCGTCCAAAGATCGCCCCGAAAGGGGTGACCGTGTGTGTACCTTGGGGTTCCGAGGTCTACGCCCTCTTTGGCCGCACCCCTAACTGGGATTAAACCCTTCCTCTCCTTTTCTCTTTTTCTCCCCTGTTCCCTTTCCGTTTCGTCCCCCTGCGTTCCGCGAAGGGGCTGGCTCGCCGCGAACGTTGGAATGTTTTCGCCGTGGCGTATTTGAATTTCGTTATCGATAAATCGCGCCGACGGACAGGTAGAATTTTATTTCACCCCGTAGCGTGTCGCTCCACGGATTCAATGCTCTGCTTTGTTCGAGGAGTATTATTTTGCGGCTGATACCGCGGACAGGGTTCCTGCATGGTGTCTCGAAGGGTTGGCTCGACTTGGTTAGATGGACAGAGCAAATTGTTTTATTTTACTCCCAATGATTGCATTACTATATAAGACATCGATCATTTGTTTGCCCCGAGGTTGAATTTAATGAAATGTTCGTCCAGGTCATTTTGGAAATACTCTTGACTACGCCCGAGCACGTTCTTGTTTCATTATTACCGGAAACGTTGGAATTGTTCTCGATACTCTCGCATTTCATTTCAAACCGTCGCTATGTAAAAGACGAACAATAATGGGTAAATTTGTGTAAAAAAAGTTGAAACGTCTTTGTTTTATAATATTCCAACGAGTCGATCTGAATGCCTGAAATTGATGGGAATTATAAAACTTCTTTATAAAATAGAATTATAAAAATAATATACTAGATCTATAGGAAAGTTCTGTTCGTTGTTGAATTAAGGAAAGCTAATACATTTTCAATACATTTATTAACATTTACCGAACAATATAATTTCCCTCGTTGCTAATGTAATTTAGTAGAGCCCATGTGTAGAAGTACAATAATAAAAAGGTAAAAATAATGTAAATAACGAGATTCTCGAAGACACAATTATCCATTCCACTTCTCTCATCTGCAAAAATAAAAAATGATAACACCTCTGCCTATTCCATCCTTCCCCGTCACAAATATCCATTACCATCTCACGGTCCATTCTACCCAGACCGTAGAAAAACTTTGAAGAGTAACATTCACCGTTACGACACCCAACACCCTCGCAAACGAAATTCTCGACCACCATCGTCGCCACACCGCCAAGAATCCTCCGAGAAGATTGAAAAGACGTTCCTCGTGCAGCCCGAAGCATCACGTTCGCTTAATTATTTACGTCTGCTCGTAAATTACGCTTGTCGAACGGGGGGGTTATTGATGAGATTGTTTCGTAAGTCGATTACAAGCTGCACTCGCGTTTACCGGCGATTAAGTTCGCCCGTATGTGTCGTGGAGCGGTGGAATCTCAACGAAACGAACGAAATCCCGTTTACACGATCGGTCGACGTTCGATTTTTCTAGCCCCGCGTAATTTACAACTTATCCAATACTTTTCGGTTTTTTTATTCGCCTCCTCACTCCTATTTCCACCTCCTTCTTTCCTCCTCCCTCTTTCCATTATGTCTTTCTCTTTGAATCAGTCTTCGGTTATTGCGCGCAATAACGGCGACTGCCTGTTAATCATAGTTATTATTTATGCCTGACTTTTTTTGTCCGACTCTCCTCCGCTATCGTTTCCTGATCGTACGGTGGCGCGCAATTAAAACCGTTTCGAGGCTTGAAAAGTAATATCGAAGACGCTGTTGGCAGTGCGGCAACGATGTAACGGATTATCCGAGACGACTGAAATTGAAACGATTTTAATAGCGACTTTCTAACCAACGTTCGTGGTAGGAGCGGGGAGGTACGGACACGAGCAATCTCATCCCTCTGGCGTTAATCGAAAACTCGTAAAAATCGAACGACCGGGAATGGAGATACGGGATTCAACGAGATCTGTTTACCTGTCACAGGTTTCATCTGTCACTGGCTTTCGTTTTAATCGCGCCATTTCTATTGACGAGTGGAAAGGGTCTAGACAGAGAGGGAAAATGTATGGAGGTAGAAAAACGATTTGACGGAAAAAGGAAAACAAATGGGAGATGTGTGTAACGTTGGGAAATACACGCTTCGAGGCGTACGCCATCGTTTCGAAAATCTGCGAAGGGGTGGGTTTCTGTTCGCGAACTTCAAACGTGGTTGACTTCGATCCTGGGTGATTGCGCTTCACCGTGACAAGAAGAGTAGGGTTTGTGTAGAAGTACAATTGATCATTCAGTTTATTTGAAAATGACGAAATAATAATAATAATAATCGTGAAACACAACGATTAATGCAAGAGATTTTCAATGCTGAATTCGTCAAAGAAGAAATTTTGTTGTACAGAGGAGGGCCATTTGTTCGGGACGGATTGAAAGTATATTAAAATAATACTAACGAGAACGCCAGCATTTATCAAGCAATTTAATATTTGGATTAATCCGAAATTAATTATTTCGGGGAAATCTTATGGAACAGTTTCTACAAATATTAATAATAAATCTCTCCTGCCCGTGCATATCTACATACGCACACGTAATCCAGCCACGGGGGGGTTGATAAACCACGTCACCGCACGATCACCCTGAACCGTCTGCCTTCGATAGTCGATACTCCGTTATCCGATCCACTGGTAGACGTCGAAAAATTTTTTTCCTCCCTCCTCCCATAGCAATTTGCCTTCGTTCCAACCCCTCCCACTCACCCCTTCTGAACCCACCAAGGCTGGCACACGATACGACGCGACGATATTTCGGGGGTGCACGAGCATTGTGGCCGCGAGACAGCAGGGTGACTCATTATTTTCGGCCAGCCGTTCTCATCCTTCGTCCGAAACCACCCCCGACCCTCCGCCCTCGTCCAGTCGTCGTCCATCGTGGAGGAACACGAACGACCATCGAAAACACGGACGCGAGCTGAACGGAAAACGCGATTGTGTGCCGGAATCTCGATACAAGAGAGCCACCCTTTCTACCCACAAAACTCACCCTCCCCCCGCCCCCAACCCCATGGTTGCTCCGGCTCTGTCCGATTTCACTTGGCCGGCGTATAATAATTTCAATAATCCCGGGACCCCATGATGCCGGGATTAATACGTATCCCAACTGGACGACCGAGGAAACGGACGATGTATAGGGGTGAGGGGTGGCCACAGGCCCATTGAAAGAAGAAGGGCGACGATTAATTTCAACCGGTTGCACGGTTCACCTTTCCCTCGTGGTTCTTAGCGACGCTGAGAGTCGGGGGAAGATTTCGCAGCTTGGCTTCGGGGTGGATTTTCTTGTTTGTTTTGGCTTCTTTTTTTTATATACATAGACGAGAACAGAGGGGCGGGTTTGCGCGTGGAGATCTGGAGGGATTAATTGATCGTCGCGTGCGTTTCGATGGTGCGGTTAATTGGTGTGTTCGGGGTTTTTTTCAAGGGGGTGGTTTTATGTATTTTATGAATGACTGGTTGGAAGAGGGCGGTGCAAAGGGTGGAGGGTATGATTTTTATGTTTCGGCGCGTGGGAAGTTTTGAGTATGAACTGCTGTGAGGATTGTTGGGGTTTCTTTTAACGATCAGTGTAATTGTTACGGTTATTCGTAATTACGTGTATCATGTCATCCCTTTGTGTTGTACGAGTGTTTCTTAAAGTTTGAAAATGGATAGGTAAAATGTACCCTGTGCCAAAAGTTGATATAGGTAAGTGAAAGCTGTAGGACGAAATTACATTAAAAATTAATAACTGCAAATAATTGCACCCGTGACAGAGATGTACAGAACGAAAATACTTGAAGGTCTTGTACATTATTTAGCTCGCAGCATATATTGTAGCATAGAATTGTCTTCTTCCTTGAATAATATTTCCCCGAATTGTATAGTATATTTGTATAGTTACTATTAATAATTGAACATAATTCAACGAAAGATCCAGCCATTGAAACAGTTCACAATGTTTCACACTGAAAATAACACCTTCACCCTTCGCCGCGGCAAAACTGCAAAATTAAGCGACAACGCAAAATCACCAGTCAAAACAAATCTATATCCACCAGAAAGAAACCCATCCAGAGCCTACAGAATCCTCCAATCCCAAACGCGAATCGAACCCCACCACAGCGGTCCGACGAAAGCAAAAGGAATAAGAAAAATTAATAAAAACACGACGTATCACAGTCAACCGAGGAAACGCGGCGAATAAAGGAAGAATCATTAAAAGAACTCTCCGCCGGTTTCAACCGGCAGAAAGGAGCACTCCATTGCAATTGCTTCTCGCATGCAAAGACTCCCCCCAAGGAGAAGCTCAGCCAAGAAAGGGGCGGCTGATAAAAAGCGCCGGCCAAACAAAACGACGACAAAGAAAGCGCAGAGAAGAAGGAAGAAAAAGGAGGAAGAAGACGGCGGGGGTAAACAGGCTGGATAAGGGAGCCTTTAGCTGGATGAGATTCGATCCCGCGAATTTGGCTAGCTAATTCTCGAAAGAGGATGCCTGAAGGGGTGGTAGAATGAGGGGGTTGGGGGTTGGGAACGACGTCTGCGCGCGTGTCTCTCAGTATGAAGGTTGCAAATGGGATTACGCGGATATTCCGCACTTCAAACGCAGCTCACCCCCTTCTCCTTCCACCCGCGACGAATTGACAATTGACAGAATTGATACAGGAGCCACGTGTGCCGCCCCCGGCCACCCTTAACCACCCTCAACGTATTTGGCTCAACCGCCGCCGACGATCCACGATATATTCACCCATGGAAATTGCCCGGCTCGACGCGAAACCGAAGCCTCCTTTTTCACCCCATTACCGAATTTTTCGTTGCACAGAGGGTGGAACCGTAGGGGTGGGTTTTTTTTTCGCTGTGCAAGGGCACAGTTATTTGTTCGCGCGTGTACGCGGGATTTTTCCCCGTGGAACGGGGAAGGCTCGATGTTTCTTGGGTAATCTTTAAATTGTACCGGCTGTTTCCAATGCGCGATCGTAAAAGTTTAGTGGCGGTGTTTCTGCTGCGCGGCGGCTAGATGAGTGGCTGAGTGGCGTGGCAATCGCATTGAGTGCTGGTGGAAAACGGAGAATGATAGGGGTTGGGGCGGTTTCTGTGTATGTGCATATGGGAAGTTCGAACGGGATATTCTTTTTTTTTGATGCTACGGTGAGAATGTCTTCGATGTGGGGCTGGGACGATGCGAGTTGGATTATGGGTCTAGTTGGCGGTTCCTTGGAGGTTTCAGGCTTGGGGTTTGCGGGCGATTTGAATCGAATGAAGAGAAAGTAGAAGTAGTTCTGTCAAGCTGTGGTTGAGTTTAATTTGTACTGGGACTTGTGAATTTGTTGGCAGACACTCGTGTAATATATGTGTTTGTTTGAAGAATATAAATAAAATGGTGGAAAACGTGTGGTACATTTTGTACGTACATCCTGGATGGTTTGAGTACAGTTTTAATATTTCGTGTGGGATTGTTCTTAGAACCTTTCAGAATGTTTTATAATAAGAAATAAGAAATAATAATTGGAGGATGATAAATAAGTAACACAGTCCGCCGCTTTTATTGCTACCGAATAGAAATTTGGAAAATCATTGTTCACCCCACTAATGGCAATAAAGGAATCCGCTAATAATAATCAACGATATATAGGACAAATAGTTAATAAAAATCGCAACACTTCTAAACCTAGTAATGTGAACGGTATAAAAATATCAGTATTTAACAATTATACCATAACATTCGAGATTCCAAAATAACACGTCCTAGAATGGCAGCAAAACTCAATCCACAATTCCATAAAGAAAATGTTTCCACTTTCCCATATTTACGTTTACGTTTAGGCTGAATTCCCTGTGAAGTATCAACTCGATAAATGCTCTCAACATGAAAGTCCATCGACTCCGTCTATGATAATTATTATCGTAGCCAGTGAATATGCTCGTTTTTGACGAAGTTCAAAAATGTTGGTCTTGTAGTACAGAGCACTCTTGAACATTAGCATTGTTACATTTAGTGAGCTAATTTTTGTACGGCCGTACTGTGAATATTGAAACAAATGTGTAAATAAATAAATGAAAACGGAGATAGACTTTATATCGTTCGTAGTTTTTGCAAAGTTCAGCAAGTTCATTGATCGTGACAAAGTAATGCACAATGTTGTTTTCCAGTGTTTAAAACGACAATCTCGACACTCAAAGTGTCATTGCGTCACCGTCTGACGAACGCAGTCGAGATTACGCAGATCACAGGCCATCAAGGTGTTTACGATTACATGCAAATACGACAGCGACCGATCAAATAGTTACAAGAATGATTTACGCTTTGCTTTCGCACAGACTCCTACCCTTTGGTCGTAAAGTCGAATGGAAAAATTCGTTATGACTGTCTCGAGGTTAATAATCCGGCGTCATTTTTATTCGCACCCTTTCCTTATTATACGATAATAAAATAAGAATTGCAGATAGAAGTGAGTAATAATTATTTTATTATTTCATTTCTCACTTAAACATTTATCGATTGTTCTTCCCGCAAAATTTTGACCACTCTCTTAAACAATCCAGATAAGTTTACGCGAACCAAGCGAGCACGTTTGTAGTACAATTCGCGTCAGACGTTCGAAACGTGAAATAATAAATCAGTTAACATTATTTATGTAACTGAAGCTTAAAACTTCTCCAGTTTATAAATCGTTCCGAGCGGATGTTTAACTCTTCCGTCACGCCGCCAATGATCAACCTTTAACCCCACTTCCTCACGCAATCCCTTAATCTCGTGGCAATTATCGTTGACCACGATGCGTGAAAATTGGTGAAATTGTGGTTCGTTGATAACATCGTTAGAGGAGACACTGGAGAGAATTGAGCTAATTACATCCGTAATCTGTGAGACAGAAAATGTTTCCATTAAGGAAGAAAAAAAGAAATGCATACTGTACACCGCCGGCTGAGATTAATCACTCAGATAGCAAAAAGAGAGAAATTACACTGGAGTAATCGAAATTATTATATCGCCGAAAAGGTTTCGAATTCGTGCGATTCGTGATAATTATTCGGCCGAACGTCGTACGCGAGTATAATTATTCCGAATAATTGAGGAAACCGAGTCGAAGCTTTTGCCACGAATAATTATAGCGCGATGAGATATTTTGATACACGGGGAAATGTCTTCACGGTTACGATATAATTACTTCCAATTGATTGGTCGTTCTATCGATTTTCAGGATCATAGTTACGAATCCGTTCAGAAGTCTAATCGAATCCCTTAAAATGTTCTAATCTTTGTTCATTTTTTACTTCGAAAAATCCCCCTTCGCCCCCACCACCCTTTACATCCAGAGGACACTGAAAATCCCGAATTCCCCCCAAAATTCGCGATTTCATACCGTACTCCGTTACCCCACTATCCCACGCCATCTCATTCATGCAGCATCACTGAAAAGGAACATCGAAACGACGCGTGTATACACAGTATCGAGGTAACTGGAAAGCATAAAAAAAGCTGGTCAGAAAAATTCGACGATGTTTCACATTTGAAGCAATACAAGGCGTCGCAACAACTTGGTCCAGCGGCCTCGAAGGCTTTTCAGAACGGGCGCGCCCTCCTTGTTGAAAAGGGGGAGACGCCACTTAATTAAGCGGCCGAGCATCGTCCCGAAAGAATCGAGCGGAATCGCGCGCTCACTGAAGGTTGGTCCTTCGTTCTCGAGGAATCCCCGGGCTGTATTCACAGTGCAAAAAAAGCGCTGTCGTGATTAACGAGAGGACCGCGAGTGCCTCGCTATTCAACCCGATTTTGAATAAGATTTGCGAACAAGTGGCGAGATGCTCTTGGATCTGTTTGTTGGATGATTGTAAATTATTGCAAGTGTGCGTACGAGGCGGGACACATGAATCGAGAGCAGGCGAGGGCAGGGTCTTAAAGACTAGTGAAAAGTACAACAGCCTGTTCAATTACGCTTTTTGTTTGCAAAGTATAGGGCAAAGTGCAGTTGCTTGTCCAATTGAGTCTTGTTTTTATTCGTGTATTCTATTATAACTAAACACTGTGCAGACAATAATATCTATGCAGACAAAATTATGCGGGAAATAATATATAGCCTTGGAAGTTTCGTCCTTTCTGAACCACTCAAGTTTTCCCCCAAACATCCCCTTCGAATTGCAACGAGAAAAAGGATGCATTTTGTTCTAATTTCGTGGATCATCCTGCACATTGCGTTACATTCTTCGTTTATTTTATATTACCGTCGTTCATATTCCATCGAATAAATGAAGACAAAAGGAGAAGTGAAACATATGTATAACATACGCGAGAAATATACCGGCATGAATTGTGCTAAGCTGGTATAGTCAATTCTAAATGTGAAGTCATAGGGTTACAGGAAGCACTTACTAGAATAAGCAGCCGTATATGTACGTGCATGCATATAAATAAAAACTGTTGAGATAACGAAGCACCAGGATATATAGTCCCAATCCAGAATGCAATTTTTCGATTTTTCAATAGCAGGCTTAATTAGTGAGACCCGTTGATTGGTAACGAGTGTTCAGTACCGCGTGTAAGTAAGTACAAGGATCTTAAATAGTAAAGTAATCGTGGACATCAATATCGGCAAATCGCCAGATCCTGATGATGCTGATCGTAATGCGTACAAACACTTTTTGTAAATGATAATTTACACCCGGAAGCTCCGACGGTACCACCTGTTTCAGACTCTTGGCGTAACTCTGTAATTGCAATTACGTGGTTCCATTTACATTACGATAGTAATAATAATCGTAAAAGCAAGAAATCGTCCAGGTCTTAACGAATTGAAATAAGAAATCGAAATATTATCAAAGGTAACGAGGAACGGAGGAAGTGGAAACGATTCAAACAATTTTACAATTCCACTCTTACTTACTGCAATTCGAAGATTCGGGTTAAGTTGCGATACGTGTACTATATTAAATGTCCAATTCTTATCGCCGGCGAAACGAACGAGTAGTACCATTAATATTACATTCTGGAAATTCCACCCAGCAACACTGTTGAACGCTGTTTCACGCACAAATAATAAGAGTTAACTACTTTCTGCATTAATACCCGACTGTTCGTGTATTTAATTAAACGTTGCACAATATCTTCTACGTAGAATCAGAATTTACTTGACTACAAGCCGGTCTCGCAGTGATTCCATCGTTATAGAAAAGACAAGTAAGTAAGTAGTTTCCTAGGCGAGCAGCACCCTCTTACTGGCCATTCGAAAATTTCAATTTTATTTACGATTCAATACTTAATCAATAATAGCATTACAAAATAAGTTCATTGGAGCAGCAAAAATGATTACCGTACGTTTGCTTTCTTTATTAATACTTGGGCAGAAGTGCTCTCTACAATAATAGCAAGTAGTCAACAAAGAAGATACAACCGCCTTGAATGAAAAACACCAGCAATTAAAAATGTCTAACTTCCCGATTACGTTTCTTCGCGAGACGGTTTAACTCGACCAAGATACATCGTCGAATAGCTTCAATAGCTAGTGAAGTCGAGCACGGGTCGACAAGGGAAGAACTCCGAAAGCGAGGGGCAAACCGTTTCGGACAGTCGACCGATTGGATCCCATGGAATCGCTCTCCGCGAAGAGGGTACAAAGCGACAGAGGGAGCAACGAAAAATAGGAAAAAAAAGAAAGGAGAAAGACTGAACAGTAGGCAGGCTGGCGGCTTTTGATCGTGGATGACGCGACGCGTCCCGGGTGAAAATCCGATTTGTCAGGCAATTTGTCCCGCGACACAAAATTTAAATCGCAAAGCGCGTTTCGAGGCCTCGAGGACGCGAACTCGAGAGACAACTCGTCCTGTGCGCCGCGTCGGTGTCCTTGTGCCGCTGGGGAACCCGAAAAGTGGATAGGAATAATAGGCGAGGGTGAATCCGAAATTCGACCGGGTAATCGTATTTCCAGTGGCCAGACACTTCCAGTGACAAAGCCTGTGTGTCGATATTGCGTTACCCGTGGTCGTTTAACGTCTTGGCCCTTTGTCAAGCTTTGACATGCAAAATTTCGCGCGACCGCCCCCTCCCCACCCCCCTTGTTTCGATTGGAATTCGTTCAGCGTAGATTGGATTGCGGTAAAAGTGGACATCATCCGATGTGCTCGGCGGTTTAATGGAGTGAACGATGACGAAGATGGAGATAGTTTTATGGAAATGGGACGACGGTTCGATGGGGGACACTGATTATTGAGAGGGATTGAATTTCAATTTTACGTTAACGTTAAGTAAAGAGGGTATGAATTAATAATAGTATTCAGTGCACGGGTAACATCCTCTGGCAAATTACGTGCACGTACAAAGACAGACATATAAGTGCCATTTAAATGTTGAATGGTAAACCCGCTGTATCCTTTCGTGTGTCATTCAATTGTAGAATAATTAAAAATATTATCTCACACAAACTCTGCATGGTATCTGTTTGGTAAAATAACATTGGAATTGTCGTCTCAATTTTTCTCCAATCCCGCTCTCCATTAAATCTATCGGACACGCACAACATTTAACATCCACGTTGTATCCGCTGCATTAAATGCCCTCTCCTTTAATACAGCTCGAAATAATCAATCTTCCCACCAAATTCGAAACAACTCATAGCTTCGGCAATTTGAAGGAAAAAAATCCCCGCTAACCAATACCACGACCTCGAATATCCTTCTTCAAAGATGAATTCGCTGGAACATTTACGAAAATACTACGATATGTTCCTGTACACGGAGAGTGTTTCACTTTAAGAGACACAACCGTGGAACAATTTATCCTCGTCTGCCCGGCATGGCGGGGTGAACAACGGGGCACAAAAACGGGGCAGCCGTGAAACGCTAATGAACGGTCGCGTTTCAGGCCTGTCAAGCAGCGGGCGAGTTGGACCGATCGACGATTAAGTTAATCGAGGGTCAGAGTCGCGAGAGGGCGAATCCGCTGGACGGTCGAATAATTATCCGCAAACTTACACCTGTTAGGGATCATACGACGTCCGGTCACGAACAAACGTGACGGGCATCGTGGCGAACGAAATCGCAGCCGCGTAAACTTGATTGCAATTATCGTTAAGCGGGACGATTCTCGTTACGGGCCAGCTTATGTACCGTTTCTCGATCGTTCTGATTACGATTCGATGCGCCGCGAAATTTTACTGCCTCCGATCCGCCGCTTCCCCGTGTTCATTTCTTGCCCCCGCCCCATCTTGTACGCCGGTGTTTTATTTCGCGGAAAGCGGTTTTCGACGTTGTTGTATAATTCGTGGCGCGGGTTCGCGCGAAACGGGGCTCGTAGTTTGTTCGGATAAATTGGGAATGGATAGGTAGAATTTTTTCCGCAGGTATTCGTGGGTTTTTTTTTCGGCGGTGTGGGATTTGTTCTGATTTTCATTGTCTCTCTTTTGTGGCGGTGGGAGTGTGTATTTTGAGGAGCAGGCTGAGAATACTCTACAGTTCGGTCGATGATTTGTTACTGAAAATGTTGAAGGTAAAAACCAATTGATCCTGACAGGGCAAGGTGTATCTATTCTTCTGTATATAGGCTATTATCGTACTTGAAAGTAGCAAAACCTAATAACACCTGTACCCTATTTAACTATGAAATTACAGGGCTGGCCGATTCGTAGTAATCTGAAATTCGTACGGCAATGATATACAACTGTGCTCATTCCCACACACAATTTGTATTTCTGTTCGTCGACGTTTATCATCGCGCACCCGCGCATGCATGAAACAGAATGTGAAGAACAATAGAAACATTGGGGAGAATTATTATTTCTATAATAACCCACAAGTTTTCTGGGCCCCTTCATATCACAAACCCTTCCCCACCCATTTCGTCCTTGGCGAAGGGAATTTAATAGAGTATCTTCGAGGAATCATCGGTCGAGTTAAATTATGGCCCAGAGACGCGCCCTCTGGTCAAGGATTTGTCCCTATTGTACGCGTCTCCCGCCATAATCCCCTATGCTCGCGCTGTGACACTTGTCACCCGATTTTATCGCGTCGTAAAACGTCCACGGCCCCGGTATCGACATCAACGCCGCTTAATTGTATATTTATTGCCGCGATGGAATCCCATCGTTTACGTCGCGCTTCGTCCCCGGCTCTTTCATTTACGATCGGTCACCAATAGTCACCGCCGGTTCTGGTTCACGACGAAAAGTCACCATCCCCGCCTTTCGAC
Organism: Nomada lathburiana; assembly: GCA_963667235.1. Classification (NCBI taxonomy): domain Eukaryota; kingdom Metazoa; phylum Arthropoda; class Insecta; order Hymenoptera; family Apidae; genus Nomada; species Nomada lathburiana. The sequence continues at coordinate 8,839,761 of OY763897.1, read as the reverse complement.
TTGAGAAACGACCTTATAAAGTGGAACGCGCCAAGCCAGTGGCCCTTCGGACTTTTATTTCTATATATAATAGTTTGTCCAAGTTATCATTTACTCCTTTTTCTCTTCTCACGGTTTCTTGGAAATCAAATTCTTGCGCTAGTTAAATTGTGCACGATTTTGTTATTTAATTCTTCTGCCCTATTACATAGTTCATTCGCACCCTCATATTAGTACCACGTGTCAGCGGTTTTAAGGAAATACAGGCTTCCAGTGTTTCTATGCTCGATCGATTGCAGATAACAGTACGAGGCTCATATACATCAAATATAGAGCTAGACTGAAATACTCGGATTCTTTGCTTTCCAGTAAAATTTCATTTGTATCACATACATGTGGTACGGACGCAAATATGCTCAAATTTTTATTTCCGTACCTTTGCCACGGCAATATCGTTTTCCCTGTGTCCTGCGTCTAAATAGAAGTCTATTAATCAAACTCTTCGCATTGCACCTGCCGCCGGCCAATCCTCCAACTGCTCTCGCGTACAAAAAGAAAGGCGATCAAATAAAATTCCTGTAAAATCCTTTCGAAAGAATGATGATAGACTTGGGTACATAAAAATAAAAGTATCGTCACGCTCGTCGCTCAAAGATAAAATATATCTTAGCAGCAATAAAGAAACAAACCACAATCCAAATAGCATTCTTCTACAATCGCGTCCCATTTCATTCTCTTTTTCGGCGCATCGCAACCGGCGTCCCGGTTTACTATCGTCGACCGGCCAATTAAGCCCAGTTTCCATCGTGAAAAGAAGGCTGGACAGCGGAGGGCGTGCTAGCTCGCCGATAAATCACTATAAGTTTCCCATTACGGTGCAGAGGAGAACGGTGTTTTCGGGTTGAAAACGTGAACCGCCGTCGCCCCGGGCGAAACTCGACGGTCGCGAATTGCGTTCCGGTGTTTTCGATGTTCCTACGTTGTCGCGACCCGCCGCTCGTTACGTCGACCCTCGGTGATTTAACGATCGAAAATTGCGAGACGGCCGAAATTTTCGGCCGGTGTCCCGTTACCGAGGCGAAATTTATTAAGGGGAGCACAGACCCGGCCCCCATTGTGGACCGTGCCTCGTAATTAAGATCTTTTTCAGGGGGCCGCGCGCTAATTATGATTACCGGCGCGTGCGTGCGCTCGCGAGCGTGCCGCGTTACGTGAATACGGAAAACGACGTGCGTGTGGTAAATCGGGGAAATGATCTCGTTATTGGATATATTATTTTCTTTCCGCAACTTGGGCACAGTTTGCGTTTCCCTCCAACCGGAAGGATTTATCGTGAATTTCAACAGATTATAGTGATATTGTTGGGATGCTTTCTTTTATTGTGATTGCGGAGAGCGGGAGTTTAATTAAGTTAATTTACTTTCCCGTAGTTGCGTTGATGCGCGGTTTTGTGTTGCGTTTTCGTTTTTTCTTTCTTTCTGTCAACATTCATTTGGTCGACCATTATTAATGACTGGTATCTGAATTAATGAATATTTATTGTCTGTGCAGGTGCACCAGTGACAGTGTTAATATTACAACGAGCAGTCGTTCATATTCATTTTCTACTCTATTTCATGTCACGTCGACTATTTCCATACACCCACCTACCGCATATAATTACAAGAAGACAATTTCGTTTGGCCAATGGACAGGAAACATTTTCCATATGTTTCCCTTAATAAAACGGATCACCCAAAACTAAACTCAAAACGATAGTCGTCAAAACGATGGCTGCTCGTAAAGTTTCGCATCACGTGTTCCGAGAAGCAAATCGAAGAGAGGTCGACGCACGAACCGTTCCGTGCAATCGTAATTAATCGAACGAGTTCGCCGGGGACGAATGCCATGAAATATTATTAATTTTTTACCTGAGGCCCGGATCGGCTCCTTAATTTCGACGTCGGGCGGGCGAAGCTTTAACCCATTAATTATCGGGGACACAGCTCGCCAAATGGCTTACATAAAAATCTGATGATGTCCCCGATTAAGGAAGGAAAGTCACGATAACAACGACGATAAAAGAGCAAGGGTGTATGTGCTAGAACGGCGGTTCAAACCGGCCATCCAGCATGTTTATGTTACTTCCTCGTGGTCGTTGTCTCGCGGCTAAATTGCTCCGCGAACAAATTGATATTTACGGGTTATGTTAATTCGCGTGAAACCGGGCCTTTAATAAATTCGCCATTATCAATCTTTCGCCGCGTCGACTGGCGTCGCGACGGTCGTATGGCGTGGCGGAGCCTAACGAAATACTCGAGCATCTTCCTCGTCGCTTCGATTTCCGCTTTTTCCACTAAATAAAATGAAATATCTTTACACTTTTCCTATCGCCATTATCTACTTTTCTTCTTTACTGTGGTCACTTTAGCAAGCCGTGGTTATTAAATATCACTGCCCATTGTTGTTATTATTATTCAGACTATTATTATCACTACACGCAGTTTGAAATTCTGTTCAGCGTTCTGTGCTTACATTTCAGAAACATTTTTACTCAGGACTTGTGAAACATTGTCTTTCAATCGGTCTAGAACAATTTATTTCCTTTTGATAATATCGATAATATTAATAAAGAGCTTAAATTGTGTAAGGATAATAAGAAAGAGTGAAGAAACTGGGGCAGCTGGAATTAAATAAAATGTCGGCTTGATGGCGATGTGTTTGAGCAATTTCAGGTTGGAATGTGACATTTCCGCGAGCATAACATGAACGTTATCGTATTGGAAGGGATGTTTCTGTAATTATGTTGTAATCTTGGAATAATTCGACGATTGTACAGGATCACCTGTTGCCAGAAAACCATTGAATAAAGATATTACACCCGTAAACAATTAATTAGGAAAGTCCGTGCTGCGTGAAGAAGCAGATAGATTCTGCCATGGTCACCTGTCGCATAAAAAATTACGTCCATCGCGTTGGCGTCGTAAACAATTAATTAAGAATCCTGTACTCGCGGGAATAAACGGGAGGATTGGTTGCAATTTAGCGGAACCACCTGTCGCGTGGACACTTATCGTACGCTTGTGCACCACGAATGCTCTATTTGAAATTTCAAACGAAAATGGTTGAAGTATAATTGAATGATTTAGCGTGCCCGTCGGGGCGAAGATATTTCTTGAGTTGCAGTGCTTTTTGTTGATAAATAAATGTTACTTCAAACGCAGTGCACAGTGCACTGGTGTTACTTTAATTACGATACAAAGTAGTAATCAAATATCTAATAATTCTTGAGTATTAAAATTGAACGCATTTGAGACTGAATATCTTCGTATTACAATGCATAAGAAATTGACGATGAGAATTATGCAGCCGATTAATTGGTCCATTAATTGTATTAGGTACATTTACAAGTAATGCTATTTTTTACAATTTGTTATTAACTTCCACTATCTTTATCCGAGCTTACATAAACTACCCCCTCGCCCATTGCCTTCCATATCGTACATAAATGTACATCAGCAACACATTCGCCCCATTCTTCGCCAAGTACGTACATTAGGTCTACCGGATAGTTGTGCCCCCCGTTTTTCAATTCAATGAAACTAATACATTTATTAATATTTACCGAGCAACATAATTTCCATCGACGGTAAAAAAGAAAAAGGCAACCGTATAATGGTGAAACTCGAGACGACATTATCCGACAGAACTTTCAGGTACACCTAATACATACATGCATACACGCGGATACACGTACTCGCGCAAATACCGCCGACAACCGAACTAAAGCAAAGCTCCTCGTCCCCGCTGGCACAAGAGGAACCAAGCACGGTCCGAGGAACGTGAAGAAGCGATCGCACGATCGTTCGAGTTCGATGTTTCGCAAAGCGTTCGTGCAGAGGCCGCGTTACCGTGGCCCTCGTTCCCGAGCCGAGCGTCTTTCGATTTTCATTCCGCTTCTTTCCGCTAATCGTGACTGAGAAGTCGTAAAAAATAAGGTCGCTTTACGAGTAGCCGGAGATGGGAGAGCGGATACGTTCGCAGAAGGGCCGTACTCGGCCGTGTCACGGAAGGTGGCGAGTTCATGAAAAATATGCATCACGCGAGCCCTCGCCCCCCGCCATCCCCCTCTCGAAACCGCTGACTTCTTCTTTCTGGTCGTGTTGCACAGGTGCACACGACCTCTTAGAGAATGCACGTACCCTCGACGATCGTAAACCGACCGACCCAAATCTGTCCCGTGCTTCGCAGGGACGATCCCGATTTTAATACCCTTATTACCAGCCATCGTTACCACCCCCCTCCGTCATTTTTCTTCCCCCTACCGGAACGGAGGCAACAATCTGTTTCGCGGGAACGTCGCGGTGCAATGGTCCCGACACGACCGAACACTGGCCCGTTCGCTGGTGGTTTTGGATTGCGTACGGCGGCCGAGGAAAAGTAACTTTAAATACCAACGTTTTTGAAAAATAGAAATGGACAATATTACTTTCGCAGGAGACTTAAGAAATGTAGTAGTTGCGCGGTGCGTGGGTAGGTTTAAAAACCTTTAGTGTCAGCGATTATTAGAAAATTAAATCTCGCGTGGAGATTTTGCACAGCCGACTGCGCCATTGGACGGTGTTCGTTGTATTTTCAAGTTGAGCCATGAGTAAATTTTAAGAGCGATCTTACAAATTGTACATCACTAATGGAAATAGAAGAGCGTAAATGACCAGCCCTTTCACATACACCCCTTCGAGACAGGAGATGAAAGAAATGTCCACCACTCTCAACACACGCTATAACCCAATGAACGCGGTCCAAGGATATCCGCTTCGAAGAATAGCGGTACCAAAAAATCATTCCGCTCTCTTCGTCGCCGTTGCTCAACCGTTCAACAAATGTTCGAACCCCCCATTGAACGCAACATGCAGTTCTAAAAAATAGTATCGCTGCTTCCGATCATAATTCCACGATCTGATTCGATTCTCCCACGATCTGTCGCAATCGCGTACGCGACGTCAACGCGTATCGACTCGAGGAGAATGAAAAGGTCAGCTCAACTATCGATGTACCGAGAATTCCCTTCGAGCACTTGTCGCTCCTAGAAACGATTCGTGAGTCACGATCGGCGACAGGATCACGATGACCTGTGGCGTGGCCACGGAGACAGTGGAAGGCCTTCGAGCCTCGATACGAGGACATTTGCGTAAGACCGCGGTGGATCCATCGACGAATGCTCGCCTCGACGGAACTCCGTCGATCGTCTCGTCGCGATACGACGTATGTTAATGAACCTGTCAGCCGCGCGAACATCTAGCCAAGATCGCGAGATAACGCGATTTGTATGCATGACGCCTCGGGCCTCTTTTATTTGCTGTTTTTTTTGTTTTTTTTTTTTAACCCCTTCCGACGAGAACGAGTGCCGTGTAGTTCGCGGTGATTTCTCGTTTCACGAGCCTTTTTTTCTTCATAGAACAGTTTAGAGGTGCAAAAAATGAACGGCCTTTTTTTTACGGGTTACCGATCGAAATTGGCGGTAATTATTCCGGAGGATGTTTATTCCGTGGACTCATTCTCGGCTTTGGTGCCGGAGGAAGTTACTCGGTAACAGTGCGCGACAATGGGGGCCACACTACATATTCGCGAGCCTGTTCCGATTGGTATTATAATAGATGTGCGCAATTCTTAATCGCTTAAATCGTTTGTCCGCCAACGCGAACAAATTTTGCGATGATCTCAACTTTTTCGGGACTTCTTTTTTCAGCGGTTAAGCACTCGGTTCTAACTGCTGTAAATAATCATTAATTTTCTCTCTGTCTTGCGTGCTACTTCTGTTATTCTGCTGTCTTGTCACTCTGTCCTATTTTATTTTATTTCATTCCTTATACTTTTTTGTATTTCCTTTTTACTATGTACTGTGATATGATACCACCGGTCTGTGTGTATTCAAACGCCTGTGTACTAAAGGGTTCTTAAACCCGTTGATTAACAAACGTATTAAAATTCAAATTAAACTAAAATTAAATTCCGTTGCTGATGGATAAGTGCCTCCTATTGTTCGATTTAATATCTCAGTGCTTCACGACAATTTCTTATTTCTTTCATTTTCTACAATAGAATTGTTGGGTCGATCGAGTTTCGCGAAGACAACCCCTTTCCAGTTATATAAATTACAATGTATTTTCCGTTCTATCAATATAAAATCACCGAGAATTTCCCCAAAATCGTAAAAACCTTCCTCGTCCCGTCTGCCTCCGTGGATCCACGTGTCTGGACACTGGTATCGAGTTCACGGAAGAGGCGTCCCGTCGAAATAAATCCGGAATCGCGAGATGGGTATCGATAGGAGGACGAGAAAGGCGGACCCGTGTCGGCGGTACAGTTTTTGCCTCCATAAACTCGTTCTCGGTCGCCCAGGTGGCAAAGGGGCCCACCGCCGCGCAGCCCCGGTTGCTCGGGTTTTACGACTTTTCCAGAATTTTAACGACCGCACTAAATGCCCCCCTTATGAATTTTCTTGGCCGGTGTCGCCGAGTGTATCGGGCCATTAAAGTACGAAGCCCTAAACGGTGCGTTTAATAGCTGATAAACGCCCGAGGACGAGTCCGGTAGAGGTTTTTCACGGGACGAACGAATTTATTTGGGGAATGCGTTTTACGCTTGTCATGATTTTATTTCGCTTGTTGATGAAACCGCGATGGTTCTGGTAGAGTTAGTTCCTGTCGGCCGATAGTGAAAACGAATTAAAATGCTGCTTATGCATTATTGGGTTTTCCAAGTGATTGGGTTGTTATTTTGGAGGATGGAGGATTTTTAATGGATGTTCTTGTTGACGCTTGATTTTCGGGAAAATGATGACTGGTTAACGGGATGTTTGAGTAAACTGTAGTTTGGGTATTTCATATTTTATATTTACTCCTGTACTGATAATATTGAGGCGAATGTGTAAAACCTTTTAGAGAAACGTAATAATTGGTCAATTATATTACACGGTTTATCTTTAAATGATGTATTCGATATTTCCTTTGCATTATAATAGCAATTCATTGTGCAATACATTTAACTTAATTCTTTCAAAATTCTATTATTATATTACTTCTTCATATATCTTTTGTTAATCTATAGTTTAATCCAACTTCAATCTGATTCTTCCCAAGACTTCCTATACAATAATAATCAATCATTTCATGAAAGGATATATTGACTCACAGTATTGAGTCAATACTAAAAGAAACTCCTTCAACCTGACAAAAATGGAATAAAACTTTTCTAATCAACTTCGTGAGGTAAATTTTTACCTATGTACCATCGACTCTTTCTTACAAAGCATCACAAGGGAAAGAAGCTATCCGATTCCAATATTTTCCACCTATCTATCAAGCGAAATTTATACTTGCAGGCACCGGCCAGGCATTTGCGATACACATAAAAACAAGTAAGAACGAGTAATGGGATAAGATGAGGCGTCTGTAAAAGGGAATAAGAGAATAGAAACGAAACAATATTATTTCGTTGGGAGTGTGTGAAATACGGAAGGAAGTGGTGGGCTTCCGTTACTACGAGCGCACGTGTAACTAAAAGTTCATTTATACGAATACAACTTACTATATTTATTACACTGATAACTAAATCAGCCTCTCGCGTTCACTTATCTCCTTGCAGCTTTGAGAACGCACGACTGAGACTTCCGCAAGTCTCGCGATCGCCTCATCAAAATTGTGCCTCGTATTAAATCGTAGGATATCCATTACGATTCCACACTGGCGTCCATTACGATTCCCCATCCCCGCAAAATATGAAACGCGATTCACCGCGACCGCCGTTCTATCGCGCGACACGTAACACACCAGCGCACCCCCAACAGGCACAATAGACCCGACGGGGGAGGGTCACCCCACGGCCGGTGTTTCGCATAAAAGGCGAAAAACCGAGGGGCACGTCACTCGCGTGAACACGCGTGTCTTGCTGTCCGTGGAGTCGTGACAACCGCGCGGATTCCGCGCCGCGAGAGTGCCACACGCTTCTGTTCCTGTCGTTAAATTATTCATTTACGCGTGTCGCGGCTAGGGACGGAGAACGACGGGGGCGGAGGAAAAAAGGTAACCGAGGGATCGAGGGACGCGTAGGGCCGGCAGCGTTGGGCGACGCGGAAAAAGCGGTGTGTATATAATTGAGAGCGGATAGAGTACGGCGAGATGGAAATTGAGTGGGGAAGGTCTTGGAATGTTTGGGGGGAAAAGCGATATTACGGCGGGCGATGTTAACCCTTTAGATTCGAGGGAGGTCTGGGAAGTTGGAAAATGTTTGATGCAAATGTAATATATCATTATTATTGATGTTGTTTGCGTTTGTTGTCATTTGTGTGAATTTCACGTTAATCAGAGAAATTGCGCGTCCAACGACGAGCAATTCTGGAGTTGCAAACGTTGACATCGATTAAACATTGTCGTTACCCAGACGGCTGAATAAATGTTTTAGGAATTGTCGGACTAAATATTATTGCGAGATTTGGGGCAATAATCTTGGAAAGGATTTTGTGGACTTGCGAAGAATTGGAAATTATATTGCATTATAGTGCATCCCTATCACACTATAATAATAAGAGTACAAAGTTAATGAAAACGACGATGTCGGATTCGAATGAAAATAAGCAAACACAGAAAATATCGAATCCTAATAAAACAACCCTTTCGAAAAATAACATAAAGATACCAAAGACCACCGGTACGCCCGTCTCGATCGTCTAACAAAACCATAAAACGTCGTAAAACAACTTAGCAATAAACCTCCAATCACGAAACTCTTTAACCAAACCAGCGAAATAGAGGGGACCAAATTACGCTCTAATCCCGACAAGAAAATGCCACGAATCTACTCCATGACAAAAAAAGGAGTCCCTCCGAATCAGGGTGAAAAGCGGAGGGAAGCAGAGGAAAAGAGAGGAAGACGCATCGCCGGGGCAACAATGGCGAGGTAACACGCTCACGCGGCTCCGCACAATGGCAGAGCTTGGCAAACTGTCAAAAGCGGTGTCAACTGTCAACTGGAGACCGTTCCAAGGGGTGGCAGAGCGTGGAGACGCGGGGCGCTAGATACAAAGTACGCGACGCCCCGCGGGACGGGCGTCGCGGAGCGTGAACGAGAGGAAACTCGTTCGACCGTTTTGCGTATCACCAGACACGGGGAAGCTGCTCCTTTGAGGACGAATATTCGTGGCTCGTTGCGATGCGCGGGGAATTTATTTATGGACGCGGTTATGGTGTTCGGCGGCGCGGATCTTACGGTTGCCCGTGGGGTTGAAAATTTCGGCAGGCCTTCGAATGATTGCAAGTATAAAGTAGCTTCGGTCCTGGCCAGCCTTAAACTGAGCATCGACGTTTCATATTTAAATGATTGGAAATGTTTATTGGATGCTTGTTGAGACATCTGAGGAATGTTTGAATGTATCGTGACAGTAGTAGCGGCAATCATTAAGAAGTATCAATAATTGCTAAGTATGTAATAAACAAATTCGAAAACCTTGCCACCACTTTCTTATTCGTACAAACAAATATCCTATTAACGATTCACCAATTCACAATCAATATTATAGAATCTGCTTATAATTGTATTACGCTATCATCGCAGATTAACATAAAGCTACTAGACGATCCTAAAATACCTATACAACTTGAAATGCCTCGTGCTCCTAAACTTTAGACCAGCAGTATGTATCTATGGGCCACATACATCAGCCCACAAATATAGTGATTTGCACGTGACAAGTAATCCACGATCTATCAATCAGCGAATCACTAACGACTCGTTGCTAACGACTAATGAGAAAGAAGAAGAAAGGGAGGAAGGGGCCGCTAATAGAGACATCGATGACACGCAACGACGTTCGACACGACAGACGCGGAGGAGGTCGCCGACGATTGTACGTCGCCCGGATGCACCTCGCCGCGTCTGATAATGCATTAACGCCGGCGGATCGGAATATTAGCATAGCGTACGCCCATCGCATTTGAATTGAGAGGCAGCAGCCCCTCGGCGTGGAAGCAGAAGCGAGGAGAAGGCGTCCCAGCGTCTCTTTGTCATGCTAATACGGGGCCAGGCATCCATCCCCGGCCACGTAGAGATGACTCTGCACCGTTTACGCTCAGCGGACGACGACGAGCTCGCCGCTCTCCCAGAGACAGAGAGCGGCTCACGGCTTCCGGTCGCCCGGAATTTCCTTGCGATGAATTCGCTCGTTCACCTATCCCTCCTTGCGATGGTTTCTTGGAAAATAACTGTCCGCTTTGCCCTCGTTATTTCACACTCTTCGGGAGTTGCTTGGAGGAGAAGCGGATGCCTGCGCGTGTTGTGTATACGTGTATGAAATGCGGAGGAGTTCGAAGGTATTGAGAATTTTGGGATTGGGTACCCATTTACCCAGGTAATTACCGTAGAACAAGCAAATATTTAATAGCCATGGTCCATGTTTGCCGCGACATTTATATTTATTAATTGCAGCTAATCCAAAGTAATAAAATATTCCCCCTTATTTCTGCAATAAAGTATAGAGAAGAACATATGCAACTCCATTTGCCGTTTGTCAGTTGCGCGGGAATGAAACGTGTCTTTTATTACGTTTCGTTATTTTTTCACCCGTTGAAGTCTATTATATCGGAAACCGAATAAAATGATAGCACAGTTTTATCGTACACAACTACAATACAATAGAGTTGCCTTTCCTAAGGCCGAGTCAACTCTATTGCTCACTTTCGAAACTTCACTCGACGAAACAATGCATCATACGTTACGGCTAAACTCGTTGCGGTGTATATACGTTCTTCCATGTTGTGCAACAAGGTACTTTCTCACGACTTCCTTCAACCCTTATACGTTCAACTTTTCCAGTCGAATTCTTCGTGTGTATCCATTCATTACTGCGAACTTAGCCTCCAACTATCGCATCTACGACACAGCTATATACCTACATGCTTCTTTTTCCTTTCGCTTGTATTGCTATACGTAGTTCTTCTATTTCTTTCATTTGTTCGCCTCATAAGAGATACATGTATACGAAGTGAAAGGAATTTTAATCGATTTAAGTTAGGGATTGACTTGAACCGAACGGGCCACGTTAGTTTTCTGAAACATCGTTGTCAAGGGAAACTGTTCTGGAATCGTTTTAATATTCGTAGATCAAGCCAGAAAAGGATATCTAGAAAAATTGCAGAACGAAAGAAGAAAATTGCAATGCTTAAACAGAGATGTCTGTTATCCCAATGACAATATAGAAAAGACCACGAAAGTGGGCAAGTATTTTTCGTCCACGGTAAGTACTATCCGATCGTCATATTGTCGTCCCAGTCGACAGGAAAAGTGCTTTCGTGAAAGGCGAAGTAGCCCCTTTGCGGAGGAGACGCGGGGCGTCGTGACCCCGCGATGTCACGTCGACGCTCGCGAGCACAATTAATGGCGCGTCGATATCGTGGGATAAATGTCTCTGCGCGGCGTGCATCAGGCGAAACCGATGCTGCGGGCTAGAATGGGTGGATCGCGACCTTACGAGGCGAGTTTCTCGCACTCCGGCGCGTTTCATGGGGCATAAATGGGGAAACGTTGAGCCTCGCCACGTGGGAATTCGCGGAGTCGCGAGAAAACGCGTCGATTTCTATTGGTACGCTCGCTGTGCTCGAATTCGATGGAACAATGGATGGTCCGATGGATCGAAGTTCCTCGATTCTAAATTTCTCAACGATCAGATATAGAACGAAGTTTTAGTTCGCCGATTTCGATGACAAGGTTCGTCGTTCAGAATGTTATTTCGTCCGTTACTTTCCTGCAAAAATGATTACTGCTGGATTCAGGTTGAAGCATTGATTGGCAACGAGTACAAAGTTGCAGGAGCGTCGATAAAACGTATCTGTGAACAAAATTACAGATCACATTTGCGCAATAAACGATTAGTTGAAAATTTCATGTCCGCCCATCAATTGCCAAGTTAGATCGCGTTAATTATCGTCCATCGATCGATGCAACAAAGTTGTTCGAGAAATCTCGTAAAACGTTCTTCGTCAATGACGTTGCCTATAATACTTGGGGGAGGGGGAAGTCGAAAAAACCTCGGCTCGTTCATGATTGCAGCCGTTACCTCGCGGGAGGAATCGATTGCGTTCCTTTTTCTCGTCTCGTGCCGCTTATCGTTTACGCGCCCGTTCCCGCGGATCGTCGAAGGTCGAACAGCACGGATGCATCATCGACCTATCGTTCACCATCGACTAATTGTCCGCGGTTATCGGCAGGTATGCATCTTCGCAACTTACAAAGCTGCGTTCCTCTGTGCGCAAGTAAATGATTTATTTATTATCATTATTATTATTAGTGTCATGTGCGGTCGAAAGGAACATTTCAACTCCTATTCTGAGGTACTTCTGCACAACTTATGGTTCAATTTAGAAATATTTATTTGTACTATCGTTATTGTTATATCAGCGCCATGCTCGAATCTGTTGCAGGCTTGTAAGCAATGAAAGAAAAGAATTGTTTGTAGGTAATCCTTCCAATTCTGCCGCATTTATTAATGAAAGTAATGAGACGTACATTTTATTCACAAATAAAGGTTCCGTTGCTTCTGCGAACAAAAGAGATTGAACTGAACTGAATCGTGAGTTCTTCCCTCGTGGCATTGCCCGACAATCAATTACACGATAATTTATATTATATCGCTCGTACATTGCATGTATTATATTTATTCTAATAGATGCATCGACTTCGACCCGGTTCATTATATTGGGTACTTTCGTTCTCCGTTCCCTTGCCTGCTTACATAATTATAGCCCCTAATAAAGTCACATTATTCTCACTACCGTTGTTAATTACCATTCGCCGATCGAACACCGCCGTGCGCATTAAATACCGAAGAATGTCCATGGCGGCACTGCAAGAGGAGAGGGCCCGTGCGTCGCGTGTCGAAAGGCGCCGCTAAAAAACCCCTGCCAGTCGAAAGGTTAATTAGCAAATAAATAATTATAACGGCGAGAGATTAAATCAGCCTGTTCGCGTTGGCAGCGAGTGGAAAGCGTCGCTCGTGATCGAACTGCCATGCCATGCCGAGCGAAATAACAGTCGTGCGCATAAATAAACTGTGGGACTGTCGCGTGGGTGTGGCACTGTCGACGATCTCCGGTGATCCGCGAAACTTGTGACTTTTTTCATTGGGAGAGATCGCGTGCTCACTTACCTCGCTAAGTCTTGCAAAGGTTCGTAAAAATCGATGAAATTCTGTTCATTCGTTTCACGATAGGTGGATAGGCAATTCATGGGATTGTCGACTTCGATTATTATTTTAAATACATCGGCACGTCGAATTAAACATTGCTGTGGTAGGACACTGTGTGACATACGACGCGAACTTCGATCAGCTGTAATGGAATACAGTTATTGAACTTTACGTTACATTCTATTGATACTTCCATACGATTTTGTTGCGTCAAATTAACGTACGGAGACGATTATCTGAAAATGTCGCAGGCACCTATGTTAAGGTGGCACTATATCTGATCTCAGAGGAATACAGAAGAACTATTAAAAAGTATAAAATTGTACATAGAAGAAGGTTCTAATTCTAAAACTCTTAAAAGAAAATACTAATTCCGATCTTAAATCTTCTAAAATTCCAAGCATTTCACTGCCATTGCGCAACGTATCTTCCAAACACGTTCAACAATATCTATCCAAGAAAATGGTCTCCACCAGACAGTGTCTCACCAGCCACCGGGTCCCAAGATGCATCGCGACCCGATCCCGCGATCATCGGGGCGGGTCACGCGGCACAGATAGTCGCGCTCCACAGAGAACACTTTCGAAAGGGCTTTTCCATCGGTGGCTCTCTGTATCGGGCTTGGTTATCTGCCGACGAAGGTGGCCAGCGACCCGGCAAGGGCCCGGTAACTTGATCAGATAACGCAGGGAACCAGAGACAAAAGGATGCATTAGCCCACCGGCCGCTAATTAGCCGATCTTCATTCTCGAGGATAGGCGTGACTTTTCTTCGACGGCCAATCTTCCCCCGGGCCCCGTAATGACAAAATCCCGCATAAATTACGAGCATGCCAAGGATGGACGTGATCGGTAACGCCTTCGCGTCCACGACGGTATTCGGTGATCGACCACGCCGATACCTCAGTCGACGTGTTACGTAAAATCGACCTGCGATTGGAGTATCCTTTGTGTCTCGGTTTTTGTGCGGCGTGCGTTTCGGTTTGATGACTTTTTGTCCCATATGAGCCGTTTAATTGTATTAACGTTATCTGTTAACATTGACCGTACTTTCGTTCCGTTTCGGCATATCTCTTGCCAGCACCTTGGGTTTGTAATGCAGGGCGCGTCACTGGGTTGCGATATCTTTGGATGCGACCTTGTAATAATTTAAGGAGTTCGGCAAAATTAGTAGCATCAACCCCTTTATTGTAGAGTGGGATGAATAACTAGGCTAGGTGTCAACGTGTACTCGCTGTTATGGCGTACATCTTCGAGCAAATTAGTGACAGAGGTTCAACGACGATTCCGTTGCGAATAATACCAATTGCCTGCAAGCAGTCGTGCTTAGTCCTTGTGAACGTGTGAAAGAGATCAACGCCATGATTTGTATATTTAAACAATGCACATAATTGCAATATGTTTCCCTCTATTCGACACTTATTTAAAAAATAGAAACAATTTTCAGTATCATCACTTTTCAGTGATGTAGCCTGTGTAATATCGGCCAGTGTTTTTCTCTGACCTCCTTAATACGAAGCTCGTATCGCCCCCGGCTGATGAAATGTCGGTAATTAGGAATTTTAGAAGACACTCGATGCTCCCAGTTTGGCTTACCTGTAACAGAAACAAGATCAGTGACGTTAAATACCGACCCGTGATGCAACGTGGGCGGCGGTCCGCGCGTGAAAACATTCATCTTTGCGAAACGCTCGCGGTTAATGAAATCGATGGCCAATTCTGACAACGGGGAACCCGAGCACAAACGACCTACGCGAACTTAGCCGAGAATTCGCAAGAGAGTGTACGTAATTTTATGCCGTTTGCGCGTAGTGGCAATTCCTTGACACGGGTTACAATAATTTATGGGAATTTGGTAGGGAAACGATGGGGAAGAAAATATAGATATGGTTTGGATGGATTAATTGTAGGATAAATGTATTGCTTTAAGTGGATGAACAATCCTGTGGTAAATTTGGTTCATAGAGGGTACATAATTATTTTGTATTACTTTATTGAAGAATTTCTGCCGTTATTATTTAGAATGGAAGCTTGTTGATTAGACATAAATGCGATAGAAAAATTTTATTTATTTTAATTATATAAAATTCATAGCTTGAATACAGAACAAATTTTTAAAAGGAAAATCGTTCACGCAACATAATAATACTGTAGATACATTAGAACCCAATAATTTAAACCACAATCCATACCCCCGCAATGCTCCCTGCATCCCTAATAATTCCTATTTCCACCCCCACGCTGTCTCCGCTCCTGATCTCTCAATAAGATAAAAAAAAAAGAAATCACTCCACCCAATCCCAACCCAGACACCGCAAGAATCGCGTGTCACCTAAACCTCTGCACACAAAACCACCACCTTCGAACCGCTCCCCCAACGATCACTCGCGTGGGCAGGTACGTTCGTGCCACCCTCGGCCGCCAACCCCCTGTCGTCGGCTCGATTGTCGTCCAGAGAAAGGGACACTTGTCGCGCGATGGGACACGCGCTGAAACCGTTCCAACAGAATGGCCGTGGACAAGTGCTCCGTATACCTGGACAGGTGACACACCGTGACAGTTTCCTGGGCCAGCCCCCGCTGGAGGGATTCGGGGGTGCCCGAAAGCCGATTCGAGCCGAGTCACCGCGGCATTGTGAACGACCCGGTGACATCACGTGCACGTCAACGATCCGCAAAAGCGTAACAGGATTAGACCTGGCTGGGGGATTCCCCTGGTTGGAAAGTCGACCGCTTTGTCGCGCCATCGTGACACCACTGTACCGTGGAATGACAGTCAGATGGGAAGATTATGGGGTTCCGAGGGACGGTGTCCTTTTGTCGACGCGTTTCGAGTGCTTTTTTTTCGTGGGCCACGGACTTTCTGGGATTGGTGTAATTGCCTCGTAGGGGTGGTTGAGTGGTTTGAGTGATTGCAACCCTTTCGAGCTGAGGACGTGATATTGTTAATTGAATGGAGAAGTAACGTAATGCAGTGATGTACGTTTTAAAACGCGAGGTGTCGTAAGTGAATTTGTTTTATCTACTTTTTACATTGATAAGGTACTTTAATTGGCGTGGAAAGGGTTGCGTTCATTCTCTGTATATATTTGTTGGGGCAGCTTGCTTCTGTTCATTTTTTATGATACAGATAATTAAGTATATATGTATGTATTTCGTTTGCTGAACATTGAGAGGTGTGCACGTTTCGGGGTAAGAAATCACGGTTTCGTGCAATTTATTTGCACAAGTTAGAATAAATTGGGTTAAAGGGCTACAAATATCATACACATCCGATTAATTGTGAGTTGCCAATAAAAATTGCAACGAATCCACGAATTAACGAATTAAATTCTACGTTCGACAAACACGGAAGCGGAAAATTTGAAATGCCAATACACATATATTTCAAGTAGCTCGTTGCTTAATCGCTATTATCGTCGTCTAATACAAAAAATTCACCCAACAATAGCTTACTTCCTAAATATGCGTAAGCCACCCTCACAATTTTTTTCGGTCACGCTCGTCTACGTAATCTCCTTTTTTCTACGCCATGGAAACATCCATTGCAGTGTTTACCAATGTTCCTAGTCGCTTACAATTGCTGTTGTTCAATTGTCCGTGATTTGAAACGCGACGCAGGTAGAGTTCTCCTTCGAACAGGAGGCAAAGAGTGAACGCTGGGCAACGGCTCGTCGAACGCCGCCTTCGATCCTGTCGGAACTTCACGTCGACCGGGCTAAGCAGATAATTATTCTCCAAAAGTTTCAGAAGCTTCCTACCGTCTCTGTGGTTCTGTTTGTACGCCGAGGATCGAGCTTTTGATGGCACTCGATCAAGCGTACTTCTTTCGGAACGATAGTTCGCTGGTTTTGAAAAGAGAAAGTATATAAGTTGGAACATTTAGCTTACAGTCGATTTCACTAGGCTGACTGGCGTCTTTTATTTTTGGAAAAATATTGTGATTCGAATTTGTGGATGTTCCTTTGCGGACTGTCGAGTAGAGGTAACGAAGGGTTAATAGGAAGTTTAAAATAGCAGATGAATTTAAATTAAATTAAAGGGGAGAATTTGAATGGTGAACTTTTCTTGTCAGAATTATGCTGGTTTAGGTGTTTTAACAGCCCTCAAATAGTTGCACACTCAATAATAATGGCAATGATAATAGATTGCACAATAGTATCGTACACCATAAACATAAGACAGGCAAAATAGGTAATATTAATTTAATATTATTATTGATATTATTCCCACCGCCATTAAAATAATACCTACCTACAGATTTATTAAGAAATTTGTTAAGAAACTAAATAAACGAAAGAACCCACACCACCCACGTACAAGAAGCAACTTCAAAGAAAACCTACGACACATTAGAGTTCCACCTCAGCCATTATAAAAAAAAAATACATTATGCTAAAGGGAACGCTCAGCATCTCCCATGAAACCATCGATCAGGATCCCCAAGTCCTGGGCAGCTAGATGCGTAAGAAGGGCAATTCTTGTTGGACGTCTGGAGTGTAATCGTGACGTTTTATTCAAGCAGGATGACGAGGCTGGATGTGAAAAAAAAGAAGAAAAAAAGGAAAAGGAGGGACGATGAAACGGATCGAGGGACAGTGATGAAATCGCTCGAGCTCGAGACTCGAAGCCAAAGGGAAAAGAGCCGACAATTAACTTAAACGAACCGGTGTGTCGTTTACTTTGTCGCGCACGTCTTCTGACATCAGCCATCGTGGGAGAACCTTGGCTTCCATTGCTCCTGTTGCTTTCTGACCACTTTAGCGCTGTCTGAAGTCCGATTCACACTTTACGACGGGGCACAAACGAACACCGACGGTACACTTCGCGTCTCTGGTCGGTTCAATCAAAGGAAAAAAGAACTCGTTGTAGTACTACTCGTGCTTGAATATTATAGACCCGTTGCTGTTTTTAATTTATGGATAATTAGGAAAACGAATTTTCGTTCGACTATTGAGAAACATAGGTGACTGGGCAAGGTTTCTTAGTTTGCGCCTATTCATGCTGGTTTGCCGAAGTGTGAACGCGGCATTAGGTGTCTAGTGAATATAAATTAGAAAAATTAGAGTAATATTATTACAGGGAAGTTATTATTACAGTAATAAAAATGATTGTCATTAACAACTGTGCTCTATTATTCCACAAACGAAAATATTCATTAACTACTGCCAAGACGTTGTTCATCGACAAATACTTGTAATCTATTTCAATTCAAAACGTCGGCAAATTAATCGAGGTAAACGTTCCCGTGCACACCGTCGTCTACTTGCAGTAACCGCACCCTCTAATCGCCGTTCCACGCCTGACATTTACTTTTCTTCGACGGTGTCTCGTTAACAATCCATAAACATAATTGGAACAATACCGGCCGCGTAGCACGCAGAACGGTCGTGTATCGATGCAACAGTAAACGTGCGATTAATAATTGCCGAGGCAGTGAATGACAGACCGCTGGAACGTTCGTTCCGTCATTACTTGAAACGGGCTAGGTCGAAGTATCGAACATCTATTCAACCATTAACGTCATCCTGGAAAGGGGAGGGACAGGATGGAATATTCCACCCACATTTATTCCTACCCGACTTTCATCCGACCCTCGATTCGAAATCGATCGCTGGCTACGAAACGAAATACTCGACGCGATTTCCATTTCATCCACCCACGCCCACCCCTGTGGCAAATATTGGGACGAGGTCTACAATGTTTAACCTCAGCTTGGCCAATCGTTCCTTCTGCTGTCTTCTTTCTTTCCGTCGTTTTCTAATTGAGTCTGGCGTGTGGTGTAACGAGTCGGTGTAATTGAATTAGAAAGTGGAGGGGTATTGTATGGGATAATTGTATTAACAGAATGCTTGGGGTTGAAACGATTTTCATGATACTTCTGTTCCTCGGAAAATAGTAGTGGCGTTCGTTGTTCGTGGTTCGAGTTATTTATTTTAGTTTCTTACAGTTTTTTCGTTCATTGGAAATTGAAAGCTAACACTGACGAGATTTAAATATTCGGAATTGTGATTCAATTTGTCTCGAGCGAAACTTGATTCACTGTTTAAGGATACTGCGAACCGTTCCCTAGAAAATTGTGCAATATACGGTAAGCATTAAAAATAAAAAAAAATCCTACAATATACGAACAAAAAAAAAATTAAAAAAATCATATAACAATGTAATAAAAATATAAATCATACAATACATAAATCGAAATGTGGGGCATAAAAATTATATAATGAAAACAACAACAACTGCATAAAGCCTGACAAAAGCAAAGTAAATAGCAAACAAAACTAAAAAAACAAAGTTCCTTATTGAACCCCGAAAAGTGGAGCCAACAGAAGAGCAAGTAAACGAAAACCGCCTTCACTGAAACTCTCCACCCACAAGAAAACCCTTACCCAAGATCGAATCGCCGCTTCTTCTATCAGCACCGCTCATAATTCTCATCGTTCTCATAGATTCCCGCTAACAATTCGCCCCGCGGAATACAGAGAACTTCCACGGCCCTTTAGATATCGCGTTCATCTAAATTGAGCCACGATACGGATACGCGTCTTAAGACAAGAAGAAGGAAGAGCCAGAAGAGGGGGTTTGGGGGTTGGGAGTCGAGCGTGGAAGGTCGAGACGTCGGATCGATCATTATCGAAATCAATATGTGCCCTTCGATCCTCGAACGGCAGATCGAGTCTGCCAGATAACGGGCACGATGCAACGAAGATTTTAGCGGTGCTTTAAAATTTTCGGGTCACGGCCAGATCCGATCTACACGGCGCTGCTTTCCGTCCCGTGAGGGACGTCGATTCGAAAGAAGGAAAGATTCGATCTGGAGAACGCCCCGCCGTCCTCTGCCTCGCGGAACTCGATTGTCCGATAACTAACGACGGGATTAAATGTGACATTGCGAAACGGCGGAAGGGACGCTCCGTTTTTGCGGCGCGACGAGACGGAATTTTGGATCACGAGGCTTTCACAGATGTTCGAACATTTGGATCGCCCGGTCTGTCTATTTTCAGGCAACGATTCAGGGTGTTTTGGATCGGCCGTTATTTTTATGTTTCTCAGTGACCATGCCGTATAATATATACGATATATACTATACAATAGATATCTGTAATGCAAAATATCGTTTAACAAATTTACTGCTTCACAATCGACCAGCCTGTTTTGACTATACGTATACCACTTTCTGCCACGTATCCTTAAGGTCTTAAATATTTCTCAAACCTCCAAACCATCTTCGCGAGAAGAAGTATTTTCTTCTCCCAACACTCCACATAAACCCTTCCAAAGTAACGTCCTCCGAATTATATCACATCGGTGACATCACACTTTCAATTCCCGCCACCTAACTGTGCGTCGCCGAGAAATCACAGAAGGCACTCTGCCTCTCCTAATCCGTTCCCCTAACAATAGTTCTGATAACGCGTTACCCACAATCCGACTATAGGAGTAGAAACGGCCGTCAATCAGCGGACCACCACTGCACATTACGAAACGTTAGAAGACGGCCAGAAAAGAACAGCTTGACACGGCGTCAAAAATACCAGCGTCACGCGTTTCAACCTGTCTTGTCGACGACGAACGGCAGGAAGGCGCGACGAGTCGATGCCGTGGAATGCCGCCGCGGGTCGTCTTAATGCGTTCTAAATTGCGGCGTATGCGGTTTAATTGATTGACAAAAACCGTCAGCCGGAAAAAAGGTGGTCGAGCGAGGAGCCGAGGCAGCTGGCCACACCGTGTCATTGCCGCTTTCTTTCTTTCTTTCTTTCTTTCTTCCTTTCTTTCGTTTCGTCCTCGATGCTCGAACGGTGATCACCTACCTGACAAATTGTCCCTTGATGCGTTGCCTCGCCACGCATTTTCAGGCGATACCGGTCGATACACGCTGCGCAACTTCTATCACGCCACCGATTATTATCTTGTACGCAAGGGTGTCTCTGCTTTTTTTTTCTTCGTTACACCTGTATACATAGGTATACGTTGCTAAAAATAAACAGGAGACGGACGCACGTCAGATCTTTTGGTTACAAATTTAGGGACGCTTCAATAAGCCGTAGATTCGTACCGGTGCGAACTGGTAAACCAGTTTCATAATTAATTTTATTAAGCGGGGTCAATTGAAATATTAACCACCTATTCGATCGCTGTACGATGCCCATTGGTTCATACACAGCAGAATATTAAACATCTATTGGAGCATTAGCGTTGATTCCCGTCGAGGTGAAGTGGACTGTAATCCTTCGCCCTTCTTTTCATCCCACCCCCGTTCGACAATCGATTTCTGATAGAGAAATGGACGGAATCTGGGTTACCGAATGTCTCATCCAATTTTCATTCAACGTGCATAATATTCACACTTATGTAGGTCGTACGATACCATACATTAAATTAAATGTAGTTGATATCAGTGAAATCACTCAATATTTTCGACTATATTACTTTCTTAGTCCTGAACGGCAAACACAAAGTTTTCTTTTACCTTTTTTTTTTATTAAAGTCTACCATAATTTTCTATAAACTGTTCCCATATAAGGGACATACATTAAATGCATACAACTTCCACATACAATATCCCGTTCACAATTGTTCCATTATTTTTATTTACTATTACGATTTGGTGGATCGATGTCGCTAGTCATAAATATTCCTCTGTCGCAATTCGCCAACAAGATTTCGCAAGAAGAAACCTCACCACACGACTTGCGGTTTAGTGGAATTGCTTGCGCGGATTAACGAATCTCGAAGGACTTCAACGCGGAGGGTAATCGATTATTTCGGGACCGTGGTATCGAATCAAATTTCCATCCCTAATTGGTTACCGTCCACGGAGACGGCAGTCACGAAGGCAACGCGATTTGTAAAAAGGACGCTATGTCACAGCCACGCAGTAATTTAAATCTCATTATATTGGCCCACGGTTTGCGGTTTCTACACAGTGGTTCTCAATTATCTACGCCAATTCGATTGACAAAACGTGCAAGTGAAGCAGGTAGACATAGAATACTAATAATAATCAGCTCCTAGAGCGGTAGATATTTTTATTTTAAAATATTTTAGCAGTTTTAGTTAGCATAAAAAATTGACCTGTAATGAAATTTAAATCGTTACTTTGAAATTACGTTTAATACGAAGTGTCTGGTCACTCGAATGTTCAAGGTAATATCTGCTTCAATTTCCAGAACTGCAGATCCGAATCTCTTCGCAGTGGAATTTTTTAAAGCGAAGAAAGGAATGATTTTTTTTTTTATTATTACATTTTTGTACATTTCATATGGATAGCAATTCAGTCGAGTTGTTCGTTTTCATTGTTAAGGGTTCTGTAGCAAATACTTCTCCGACAGATTTTCATTTTTTTTGCACTCAGAATAATTTTAATTGAAAAATAAAACCAAAGGTACAAGTACGTTAAATACATTCCGGCACTATATGTATTAAAAACCCTCTTGGGATATATAAATAAAAATTGCAATACAAATAAACAAAAAAACCCACCCAAAAACGTCGACAATTAATAATCTGCTTGAATTCGACGAAGCACTCCATACATTAATTTCCTCCATCGCCATGAGAAACGCTGCAGCCCACCTGTATCAATTTCGACGTTATTGGTAATCAACTGGAGAATCACGTATAACGACAATATGAATTATGCTTCTGCCAGCCTTGAAGGGGGGTTATTCGAAATAAAAGAGCGTGAACGTCTTCTCGAGTCTCGCCGCAGAAGGAACGGAAGCAAGGACAGTGGGGATGGAAGTAATTTTATGAGATATCGCGTCGAATGATATAATTTCTGCGCGATGACCGCGCGTCCTTGTGCTATGAAATTCGTTAAATTCCGAGGGTAATGATCGGTCGGTCGACCGGTTAGCGTCCGGCACGGCTATTTAAATTATGGGACGCGTTACGGATTTTTAACGATCCGTGGGAGTGAATTTGTTCGCGTGGTGATTCCGGGAGGCCCCGGCCGCGGGGGTGTGGAATTCGTCGACGGGGATGGATCTGCAATCCATCGGAATTGCAAATACAGTCTCTCTGGTTGCAAGGAAAGGCAACCGAAAATTTGATTTTCCTGCACCGACACTGCTATGCGACGTCTGGAACAATATTATTTAATCTATTGATATTTCCAACATTCAATTCATTCCGCTAAGAACAATGTTTTCACCGAACAATCACTGTGCAGTAAATAAATCAGAATATGTTAAAACAAACATTTCATAAAAATTACTTTAAATATCTATCATTTAACAATCACTGCAAATAATGTTATAGACCTGTCAGCCAACCCCAACCTTGTCCACTCAATCACCTTCTATTCTACTTAAAAAAAAAGAAGAATGAAACAAAAATCGATCACCATCACCCCACACATTCACAGCATTGAAAAAAAAATTCGCCACCAAAATTCCCATTGCGTCGAACGTTCTCATAATTCGTCCCCTTAAACCCAACAATTCGACATCGCCGTTCACCGTACCCTTTAACCGCCGTCAAAAATAAAAACGAAACGAAGGTAAAAACGAAAACAAGACGTCCCCCCACCCCCCCTTCAAAAAGGGCTGGTAATTTGCCGCGGGCGGGTCGCAATCGGTCGAATGGTCAGGAGTCAGTCAGAGAGCCGGGGATCCTGGGATCTGCAATTTGGCAAATGAAAACTTAACGAGATTCCCTGGAAAATTGTTGCTCCAGTATGCGTGCACCTACCCTTCCCCCCGGACCCTGTTCTTCAAAGTGACACGTGCCACCCGGCAACGCACCCCCCCCCCCCACCCCCCTCGCGTCCCCCGTTTTCGAAAACGTCGTCTCCGCGCGTCGAACCCCCTTTCAACCCCGCTCGCGTGCAACCCTCTGTCCGGCCACTCTTGGCATCGGTTACATTTTCGCTGGAACAACAGACCCGAGGCATTTTCGATCCCGATTACGGCGTCGCGAGCCCCGCGGGCCATCTCTGTTACCAATCAACAGAGGCATTCCCGTGTAATTGGTTTTTACGTAATGCTAAGCAGCCGGGAATTGCGCGCGGATTTGTTTTCCGTCGGGGTGAGCCCGCGATATTTCGATCAAAGCCTCGATCTAGAATTAATTAAATACCGGCTACTGTTCGATAGGGCGGTTTCTTTTCTTTTTCACTCTTTTTTTGTTTCTTCCGTTTCAACCCCCCCTCCAACTCTTTGTGCAGAACGATCGGTGGTGCTTGGCGGTTGCGAATGGACGTTAACAGAGGGATGGGGGGGTGTAGTAAAAGTTGGCGGAACGAGATTTTGAGAAGTTGTTGCTGTTGCTTTTGTACCGGCTGAGAGGAATTATTTTCAGTGGGATTGTTAGACGGGGATGTAGTCGAAGGGCTGGTAATCGCGGTGATTGGGGATGCGAAATGATCAGCTGTAATTCGTGAAATAATGTTTGTATGTGTTTTGTTTGATCGATTTTGGTAATGAGAAATTGCAAGCCTTTGTGCGATGCATAATTTCGTCGAAGTCGAAATACCGGTGCTGCCGCAACTATAGATGTGCATTAGTTGTTGGTAATTTGTAGAATTAATAAATCTTCATACGGCTTCAATTGCAATTGAATTACAATCGAAGCCGTATTAGTTCACACCTTGTGTTTCCACACATTTCTAACCTTCGGGACAACTGAACAAAGTCTGTCCCAACGAAATGCAATACGAATGCTGGATGCTACATATGCAGAAATTAAACTCGCGTGCTTTATATTGGTTGTCATTCGAACATTTATTAATAATCATAACTTATTAGATTGCGCTTAATGGTCTCCTATGAAATAATAGTGTCGACTAGAGATACACAACAAATTTCAACAGCGCAAAATAACAATAATACCCTAAATTGATCAAATTGCATATAAAAGAACGCAGGGAAGTGTGTCCGGGGAAAAGGAGAGACACATAATCCCGTTTCACCCCGAAAAAAATACCGACACCCGGTGGAGATCTAAATCGCAGGAAGGGAGGGCGCAGAAGGGGGAGAAAGAAAAAAGGTGAAAGCGGCCCGATAAAATTCCATTGTGTCGCTGAGGAGCGTTTAAGCCTCTTGGTTCTTTTCCCGTTCACCCTCGATTCTTCTCTCCTCCCAGGCACATTTCCAACCCCTCTTGTCGCTTGTTGTCGCAGGCCTTTATTAGCCTCGTCACCCCCCGCCAGGGATAAGGGTGACTTTTTTATTTCCCCACGACTTGACATCCGTCGATCTCCGTTTCGCATCTACCACTTGTTGCTCCCGTGTCCCGATCCTTCTTGTCGCGACACCGACTACCCCTGCTTTTCTTCCGTTACCCACCCCCCTGTACTCTGATCCCGCAGCTAATGCGGAATAATAGTGTATCTGCAAGCGTGTCGTCCCGCGCCTCTTTCATTTACCTTTCGATTAACCTTTCGTCGGTTGAACCATCGGAATTCCGCCTGGTAATTCCGTTTGAATAATTGATTTTATCTGTTGTATCTTTGATGAGATCGGGACTGCTGTTTGGAATGTTAATTGATGGATTTCAACGAGGGAGAATCATTTTTGGAAGTCAGTTTCGAAGGAAAAAGTGTTTTAATCGTTGTTTTCATTGTTTCGGAAGTATTGGTACTTTTTTAGAATTGTGAGGCTTATTATCGCAAGATTTATGTGTCTTTTCTCGATATTACAAAGAATTTTCCTGTTTTTTTTATTTGCTGCAATATTGTTTACTGTTCGGTCCGATGTTAGAAATCTTCCATTTCCCATTTCAAATACTTCGAATTATTTAAATATCAGAACGCAGTACGATTGTTCTCGATCTGATGTAACTGTCGTCAACTGAGAAATAAAGAAAAGCGAATTCGTACTTCGCCGTTACAGAATTGCAATACTCTGTATCCGTTGACAAAAAAATGCCATCGCTTTCCAATCACAGCTATACACACACGCGTATCCTCCAGAGGGTGCTCTCAGTATTAGCATACGCAGCGTTTTTCCCAGAAAAAGTAGGTTTGTGAAAGAAGCATAATCGCCCGTTACTATTAATTCTATTCCTCCCACGAAGTACATACAGTGACTCGACCAAATCTCACACCCGCGCCAACAGTTTCCAAGCAATAATAAAACACTGTCCTGTTCCAGTTCACACAAAAGCCCACCATCCACGAGAAAAACGCTTCGTTCTACCACCATGAACGCCCCGTACACATATACACACATACGGCACACTCTTCAGCCTTGGGGGACGATATCGCGGGCAGATTCGAAGGGCACGAACAAAGCAACGCAGAAGCGACCACGGAACCTCTGCACTCCGCTTCCGGCAATGGCGTAGGGGAAGGGGGCGTGGGGGGTGAGCGCGTCTACGAAGGCACAAAGTATGCGGCCTAAACGTAAACGGAGTTCGGACGAGGCATCCCCGCGGCGCGACCCCTGTGATCGGCGTTCCGTGTAATCGGCAAGTATGCAGATGATTAAATTTGCAACATCATCGCGGCAGCCCTAAAAGCGGCCAAAGGGTCGCGAAGGACCGGCGGGGCTGCCGCGATGTTCACCCTGCTTCCGCCAGCGGTTCGCCAAAGGAACGTCTTCCGCTTTCTGTTGGGCTTAAGATTTCTGGTAACCCCGGGACGGGTCAGGCCCGGCTGGGAAAAGGGGTTGTTTTGGGGAATGACGCGGGGGATGAATGGGGGGGGGGTGGTTAGTTACTCGTGGTGATTCCATTGAGATTGGAAATGAATTTCGTTTCGATCGTAGAATATGGAATAGCGACGGGCATAGTAAATCGATTAAACTAATAAAGTGTAAGTACACGTAATGCGATTTCTTTTTGAAAGCCGAGTTTAGGTGTACTGCAGTTATTTTTATTTTAAAAGATCACTCTTGAAACGTTATTAAGCGAGGCATATTCCAGATACAAATATATTTTACAGACTGCCGATCATGAATGGTATCATGTCAGAAGGCTACGAAGAAGCAATAGATAAGTGGAAGCTTCGTCCAGGTTTTTGGTATTGTATTTTGTACTTAGTTTTCCGTCGGAACTGTTTCGATAATGAATACTTCAACTGGTATTCAATCGTGTATGAAACGTTCTAAATTAGAGGAAAGTAAACTTAGGGATCTGCTTACTACAAATGCTCCAATGAATTTCTTTTGCATTGCATATAATCTATATGCATGTCAACAGGTAAAGCATTATTAAACAAAAAATGTCTGAAACATTTGCCAAACTATTGTCCAACCCTGAGTTATTGAATATATCGAATTAGATTTTCTGTAATGTTGCCAGAAAATAAATAGGAAAAATTCTCAAACAAATCTGTATTCCCCGTATACAGACGATTCAAACGTACATAAACAATCGCACGCAGCTGCATACCAAAATCGTTCCACAAAAGTCCTCGATCCCACCAAACCATACCATACCGCCTACTCCAGAAACATGCCATATGTAGCCGGCGAGAAAGGAAATCTAAGAAACCACTCGACGAACTATTAATACAAACAGAACGACACACAATCGTGGCCCACCCCCACCCCTACGAGAGAAAAAACCCCTGTGAAATAAAAAAACATCCGTCCAAAATTCGCGTGCATCCTTCCGTAATACCGGAGGCGAGGCACAGGCACGATGGCACTCAAAACCAGACCGACAGAACTCACCCCTCCGATACCCCGGCTGCTACCCCGTCGAACTTCATCATCCTCAAGATTTTTCCCGATCCATATTTCGGTCCCTTTGTCCACGCGTCATATGAAATTCCAGAGACACGTTGCGCAGCGACCGAGAAAATATGATATTCTTTAACCCACAGATCCCGCCGGTTCCCCTCCGCGGCCTAGACCAGGAAGATGGACGGGGGACGAAGGGGGACGGGGGGGGGGGGAAAGATGAAAGCAGACGGAAGAAGAGGGTACCACCTTGTATTGTCGACGTACTTCTTCACCCGCGGACTCGTCCAGGTAACGTCGCGCTCAATGCCCGACCAATCACAATATTTTTGACGAGTTATGCCGTCGAATAATGGCCGAGGGACGAGGAGCGCGGATCGGGGCGGTTTTTCCAGGGCGAACATTCGGTTCACGGGCGCACGCGAGATTCGTTGACGCCACAATGGGTCCTCGAGCCTTTAAAAGCACAAAGACACGCGTCTCTCTCGCCCCTCTGGTTCCTTCACGGGGCCAAGTTGTCCTGGTATCCATGCTTATCCCGGGACCCCGGCGTGGTCCCTCGGGATATAGGCGCCGTGGACCGTGCGTAACGCGCTCACCAGCCCGTGAGTTATGAGGGAAACACGCGCGATATTAATATTTTGTATCATCCTTGCGATGCAACCGTTACCGGGACCCTTGTCTACTTTGCTGCTTTCCGTCTTTTGTCGTGGGCCACAAGGGTAGCCGTATTGCGAGGAGTTGAGTCTCGTGGGGAGAAAATGAGAGGGGGCGGTGATCTTCCTTTGCCACGATGTTTGCGCGAGTGTTTGGGGAGAATGGGGGGAGGTTTGTAGGGGTTTTTTTTTGTGGAGATGGGAGGAACGGGGGTTGGGATAGGTCGGTGGATTGTTGGTGGACAGTGATCATTGGGTGCTGTCGGTGTGTTAGTATCTAAGGATAATTCTATTTTTGTAATTCTTTTACGACGAAATTATTTTGCCCAGTTTGAATTGAAGAAGTATGTGCCTGTGCGACATAGTAGAATGTTTATTGCGGTAGGTTTGTGAGAACTTGGAAGAAATACTGTTCATAGCTTAATTGTTTTTGATAACTCGAACAATTAATGTATACATGTATTAGATTATTATACATTTACTGTAAATTCATTCGAATTTTTCCAACACACGAGAAACTGCATTTAAGTCTAAGTTATAAGTACTGTATCGAACAAAAATTAGATTCGACTCTATATTAACTTCGCGTACCACTTCAATTAATCGAATTCCAAAAGAACCGAATCCGCATAGTCTTCGAGAAGACAAAGGCAAGTGAAACCTAAGATTTAACCGTTAATCTGTACCTCGCGAGACGGTGCCTGCGCGAATATTAAAGTGGTTCTTAGTCGTTCGCACGCAAAAGTTGCGCAAATCAGCTCGAAACCCGAAAAGTCGTGAGTAAAAGAGAGGTTCGTGTTCCTCGAACGATTTCATTTTCCCCGAAGCTCCGAGGCAAGACGCGCTGCTCAGGTGGCATTGTTCGACAGGATGTTAAAGCATCATCTAAACTAATTGTTGACAGCCGGACAATGGCGAAGCCGGTAATAATAACTTGCCCGCTGAGAGCCGCATTGTGTCTCAGCTTGGCGTCTTTACCTGGATCCTGGAAGCGGAGGACCAAGGCGAACGGTAAATCGTTTTCTTCCAAAAGTTTTGGCCCAACGATTGCGACATACACGAAGTCCGTTGCCTTTCTGCGCACAGAAATGAACGAAAAGGGACCATTTCTGGGGCTGAGGTGAATTTTAGTAATTATGCAGGCATTTAAATGACGGTCGGTTTAAATAATAGATATATCGAAGATCTGCTGCTTCAGTCTATTGTTTTTTAATACCAGAACTGCGAATGGTGTTGCAATGGTCGTCATTTCCAAGCGTGGTGTGTCAGATATTTTGTAATAAGCAAAATCGTTCTTTGTACTTTGTTAGTGGAGTTCAGATATTTGGTAAGCAATTGAAGATTACTATAGTGTACCTTTTTTTAGATGCAACTCCATACAAGTATCTTTTTTTATGAAATGATTTCTCATATTATAGAATAATAACATATGTGCCAATAATTAAAAAAAGTTGTTCGCATAATTTGAGATGGAAAAATGCTTCCATAAGTAGTATGCAAAGTTTTTCGATCAAATGAAAAAATGACTTTCCCCGAGGAAATTAATTTGTTTCTATTTCTACGATCGTAGAAAACTATCGAATACAAGATTCATGCAACTCTCAACATAAAAATACCTCGAAGCAAATCAGAAGTTAATTACAAAACTTGAGCACTAATACCTCAGGTACACGACATCACAAGCAACTCGAATCTCCATCCAATACGTGTCACATCGAACGGCCGACACCTCTCTACCAATTCCCAAGCACCCTCAACAATTAGCCAACCGCAAAATTAAATTCGCCAAACCTTCATTCCCACAACCCGGTCTTCCTCGGCCCACAAAAAACCCTGCCCCTCGAATCAACATTCCAGGTTCAAAAACAGAAGCAGCCCAGCAAAGGATCGCGAGGTCCCTTCGATCGTCTCCCCTACAACGTGCCGTCACGCCGATATCCCTTTTCCCTCCCAATGACAAGACTTTTCACCGCAAAAACAACGCGCGGGAACAACTGTGACCACTCGATGGATCATGGAAAATTGCATCTGACCCTGCTCGCTTCGTGCCAGCCACGTGAACCACGAGGCGCAGTGTATTCCACGGGGTCGAAGATGCACACAGGAGACAAGCGTCGAAGGTGCGACCGTGCCCCGCCCTTCGACGCGGCTGCGCCACGAAGGGAAATTACGGGCTAAACAGCACTTTCGCCGCACCGGTTATTTGTATTATTTCTGACACCCAGGGTGCCATTGTTTCCAACGGGGCGCCCTCGCCACCCTAATGATCGCCACGCCGGCCCGCAAATCGGCAAAACGAGCCGATAATTGCGGCTTTCGTTATTTTTCCGGGGGCCCCTTTGCGAAAACGCGCACCGTCATCGCGTTCCCAATTTGTATCGATTGGATTCCGAGTTCTTACTCCGGGCACTCCGGCTATTTTTCTACTTTTTCGCCCCCTTCTTCTTCCTCCTCTTCCTTTTACGTCGCGTCTGCGACGAGTAGACCTTGCGTCGAGCACGGATGACGAGGTTTCTTTCGGTGGTTCTTCGATCAGGACGTTTTGTAACGAGGGACTGCTCCTTTGGAATGGATGGGATTGTTCTGGCGGATCGAAGGTAGGTTCAGGTGGAACGGATCGTGGCATTTTGTCGCGGTGTCCCGGTGTTCCAAAGGAAGGTTGTCGGTTCGATGCGAAGGTCGATGGTTCGTGTTTTAGTGGGTGGTTCGGATCGTGTTGAGATTCTGGCGGACTTTATTTTTATTTCGTACTTTGAGTGTTTTAGTCGACGAGGGATCTCTCTGGACGACGTTCTCCTAGAAATCGGCAGTTTCACTGAATGGACTATGAATAATATAACCAATAAAAAATAATATAAAAGAAGTAACAACAAAATTATCGCCTAAACAGCCGACGATTTCCTCATCGATCCGCCCTGTATCTGCAATCACCCAGGATCACCAACTGTGTACCCCAAAATCAACAAAAAGGAGACACACTAACCACTCACCCCTCCCATGGCTCGCCCCAAAATAATTAGCGTGTTCAAACGCGTCCAGGTGAATCCCGATTTATCCTCCAGTTTATCGATTGCAGCTCATCGTGTCCCATTGTTCACAACCCCTGGAAGTTTCGAGTAACAGATGTTCCCCCGAGCCTAGACACGCGTTCATTCCATCGTCGACGGGTGGATTCGCGTGCACACGCTGTCAATCGTCGAAAGGGCCGTTCCACAAGGAAAACAACAGACTAGGATACGCCCTGTGTCTATTGTCGAGGCGGAAGCGAAGACAGCCCCGGATGAAGATGGACAAAGAGGAAAACGTCATTCGCTATCGTGACAGGATTACGTTGCTTTCCCTCATTATTTCGTCCACTTTAGTTCGTACGTAGATATTATACGCGTAGAACGGTTAAATTGCCGGTAAATTCATGACGAAAACGACGTCGTAAATGGAGACATATGTGCGTTTGAGTAGCGAGATCTTTGTTGGATGGATTGTTGAACGTTGGAGAATTTTGCCACCGTTTGCGTTGCTTCCTTTTGTACACAATAATTTCTGGGGCCATCTGCATTGACTAACCGCTTCGGTTTGACGAAATTGTTCGTAATTTGGATGGAAGTTCCTCCAGCTGTTTGTCATAATTATTGTGGTTTATATGTATTAAATGATTGTACAATGTTACGTTGTTATACTGACACATTGTGAGTACAATAAATATAATAATAATATGATATATTACTGGTAGGAACAAGTATATAGGAACAATCACAATGAAGCACAGCAAAATTTCTCCACAAGAAACCAAACGATCCATGTTGTCAATCCTGAACTGTTATAGTACATGCAACATTGTATTACAAATTCTTCACTACTGAAGTTGACAAATCGACTTCCAACTGGGGATCCCGAAAATAACCAAAAAAGGGAAGAAAATCGCACGGAAACATGGTCAAATCACAGAATAATTTCTTCAGAATAATAAACTCTTCATCGTGTTTCATCTTTCCTATCTAATAATCAACATACCAATCTCATCAAAGAAAACCCTCCCTTCCCCCTGACAAACTACAGGTGCATACTAACCCTATACGTACACGTGCACACGAGTCCCTGAATTCGACAAAACCGTAAACGCTCGTACATCGCGCGTCGGTCGACCACCGAACGAAATAATTCAGCGTCGACGGGACGTGCCCCTGGCGTCGGGCCGGAAACCTCGTCCTCGCGAAAGAAAGAGAAACATTGACAAGACCACGGTGTGCAATAATAGTGATACAGCAAGAAGTGGAAGGGAGAATGAAAGAGAATCGTCAGGGATGGCAAGAACGCCGGGACCCGTAGTTTTTGCGGTCACCCGAAGCTCGCGTACCTTCGACGAAATTACCGAGCTCCGGGTGACATCGCGTCGCGTAATGGTCGGTTCACCGTGCATTCCTGCACGCAAGCCCGCCAGGCGACACTTTGCCTAACGACGGGTTCGACGACAAAGCCGGGGAGGATTCGTGTCGGGGCCCGCTCGTGATCACGCGACACCGGTCTTTTAATAAATCGGAACACCGCCCCTGGTCACGTTCGATTCGTACCGCAAATAGGCATTACGTTCGTTCGGCCAGCTGCTGTTTCCCGGGGCACTTTGATCCCGCTCTCGCGCCCCCCCCCACCCTTTCGCAAGGAGAACGAGAGCGAAATTTATGGGATTATTTTGTAAGCAATGTCGTCTCTTCGGTTTCTTCTCGTTCCTTAACCCCTTCGTCGCGAAGAACGTATATCGTACGGCCCCGGATAATCGGCAACTCTTAGTTAAAAATTCATATAAACGAACTCTCTGCAACAATGTATCAGCATTGCAATTATCTCTATAAATTATACCTTAGGTAAATGTAATTGTGCGCATAGGCGTTTGATATATTTTCGTTTTCGATGGTACCGGAGCGAAAGGGTTAACGGTAAAGAAAACTTGGGTTGATGTAACGCCGATGGATGAATTGTTAGTCGGGCTGTCATTATTTTCGTTTGTGCTGCGGGATCGATCAGGAATGATTTGTAGATACGCGATGGTTGACCCCCTTGGATCATGAAATTTTGTCGTGTTACAGATACTGCTCTATTGAAGTTATTGATATCAGTGTTAAATAAAGGATTAGGGTAGGTTTTATGTGGCAAGTGATAGTAGTCTAGAAGATGTCTTGTATTAAAAATTAGAGGGCCCTTTAGATTTAGGCAAGGTTTGCAATATTTGGGAGCAATTTCCCATTAAATTAAATTCAACCCGTCAGAATCGTGCAATCGCCACTGAACCGTAACACAAATAATTGCTTCGTATTCTAAATATTTCAAATAAATGAAATTCCGCAGTGATTCTTCAGCGAATCGCTTTGTATAATATGCTGCGGGCCACGTGAAACGAGCTGAGAACACGTGAATGATATACACTGGTGCAATCGTGAGCGGCATTTCAATCGTTCAGTTAAACACATGCGCGATCGGACGAGCGATTGGGTGCATGATTAAGCGGCAAGGTGAATGACTGCTGCTTCAACCCGTTCATTTCTGCGTACTTCTGGGGTGGAAGATGGCCCGAGACTTTAGCTCCGATACTGTAACCTGCAATTGATATTTAATTTCGCAGCGTTCGAGATTTTAGGGGTGACCGAACGTCGTAAGAGGAGGGCCCTGTGACGGAATGGAGTTTTAAATAAGGATGTGTCGCAGGAGTTGACAAAAATATTTAACAATTTTGTATGTTCACTGTTTTAATAAATATAAGTACGAAACAACTGGTCTTTTCAAAGATTTGCCATCAGTTATATCAGGTCCACTTTTACAATTAATTTGGATTAACATAATGTTATGGAAATATTGTGTCAAACAAGTCCCATCCAATATTATTCAAGGTAATGCATGAAATTTTGTTATAATTCTAAAATATACTCGTCAAAGATGTATATTTTGTTTATCTCTTTTTCGATGAAAAGCTACACATTGTATAATATTATAACAATGGTAAACAACAAACGGTTCTCGGTTGACCCAACCGCATTTCCATCGTCAGGGCCCACTCTTCGTTCAGTTTGCTTGACGGAAACACGTACTCACTTCCCGTTCGCAGTGCTCTAATTGTAAGAGTATCTACCATTCATCACTGTGCTTCTGTTTTACTTCAAAGTCCACATCTCCAAGCGGCATTAATAATTTAATGACTAACATAAAAGACAAAGTCATTTCCTCGCTACTGAATATTCTACCGTGTACATATTTGAAATTAGATTCACGCAGTCAGCTTACGTGAGAAATACATAGTAGAGTCGATCTGAAATCAGTTTGCCGCTCAACACCATTTCCTCCACCACTAATGACATCCTAACTGAAACTTTCACATATTTACCTTATTTGCATACTTCGACTTCCAGAACTGTAATCTTTATATTCTTCTACAAAGATTCGAGATGACAGCGACACAGCGAAGTGTAACAAAATTAGCTTCGAACAGCGAATAAGTCAAATTATTATTCAAAGTGTACTCTTGCGCTTGTATACCAGATATAAATACATATCTGTCACCAGTCATAGCAAGGCAACATAATTTTTTATCTATTTGTTCAGGAAGAATTACAAAACCTTTCTTGCATTCCCACAATTGAATATTCCGTTCCAAAATAAATTTGTCAAACACGAATGTTAAATAATCTCATTTAATCAACAATTTGAAAATAGTCGTAGCCCACAATACCATCGAACCCCAGAATTTCTGTTTCATCCAAGTTGCTTTACAAATCTTCACGGTATCACACTTAGCTCAGTCCATGTAACATCTCAATGCTTCCGTCCCCGTTATCCATGAAACAATCCAAATTCAATCCTCCATAATATTTCGCTCAATTGAGCACGCGAGCCAATCAACGTCCACGAAAATTCGAACAACCCGACAGGCAGTATAATCCACGATGTTGAACGTCATTTCCGAAATGCAGCTATGGCGCACCACTTCGACGTGACGTATCGTGCAACAGACGACACGGGGGCAGACATGGGTGGTCGTGTGCAGAGACCGACTTCAAGGAATTGTGTCTCTGGACGCTGTCAACTTGGTTACCTATGAGAAAATCAAGCGAGAAAGCGGTTGTCACTGGCTGTCAGCCGCGTAATCGCGCGGCTCGAAGCGAAAATAGTCGTGGCGTGACCGGTCGTCGCGACGCCTGCAGGTCCACCGCGACAGATGTTTCGCGTCCCAGCGACACTCCCGTATTTCTGTCCCACCCAGTATAAACAAATGCGAGCCGACGATCGCCGTCCCGGAATAAACGGCTGCGCCCCGCGACCGAGAGTTCGTCGATCGACGATCGATTGCTAGATATTTTTGATCGATTTCGGATAGGTGGCTAAGTGTACACGTGAAACTGTTGATTCTCTTTTGAATGCAAAAAGTTGTCCCACGCTAATTTCTATTAAGAAGCAGCTAATTGGAAGAGCGATGTGGTCTCACCGTGGCAGCGATAAGTGATAAGGGTTTCCAAATGGTTTTGCATTTTGAGTATTCGTTGTCATCGAATTTCTATTTCTTGAATTCTTTTGTGTGCACGTAGCCTACTGTGGGAAGCTTGAAAAGGGGCGTACCTTCGTTTCCTAAATGAGAAATATAATAGGATAAGCTTACTAGAGAAATAATGTATTTCATTATTTATTACATTATTTTCCAAGATTTTCTCATATACATAGTCCTATCCAATGCATTGCAAGCATATATCGGACACATATTCACTCACGGCGAATAGTAGCCTAATTCTCATTCTACGACACCCCTCACTGGTATCAGGCTCTCCAACTAAAAGGTTGCATGCAACACTCAGCTTCCCTATGCCTAATAAAACAATGAAATAAATAACATCCACAGCATTTCTCATATACCTACTTATAATATGCCAATCATACGATTGCAATTGCAACAGGGTGAGATCCCCCAGTTTGGGTCAGCAATTCGGATAAAAGTGAATTCAACCCGCAGACGAATTTTGACGAAGAAATGTTCGACATCCAATAGATTGGACCAAACCGTGGACAATTTCCGCCAGGTTCTGATCTCGTTCCGATTCGAGCCACGACTTCGCGGCACGTCGCACCGTGGCGATACGATCGGGATTCTCGTTCAATGATCCGTTTTTCGTTACTTTTTTCGCTTTATTTGGAAAACGGTTCGAGCCACGGCGGATGCAGATGGAGCAAGTTACGCCCGCTGTAATTAACAAGGCTGTCTTTGTGGTGTTTTGTCGCCGGCCGCGACACGCCGTGACGAGGGTGGAATTTCTACGTCCATCGCCGGGGACGCCAGACTATAAAACGTTCTTTGTGTCCGGTACGCCAGCGGGCCAGCTCTCGTTGCCACCAATGCGGACCAATGTAAACATTCTCCTCTTCTCTACCAGAGGACTCCTCGAGGAGATCGCGCAGCAAGGATTACTGGCCCACCGCGTGCAAACCGGCCCACAAGATCTGTTCGACTCCGTGTCTGCGCGTCGGGTGCTTCTGACGGATCGAATGACTCGTGCTTTGCTTCTGGCATGTTTTTAGGACTTGTGCCGGTCGCGTGGAACGGCACAGGGCCCTGGATTAGGTCTTGTGGGATTACATTGGGCTTCCCTTCGCTGTGCGTGTATAACAGTTTCGTTACATTTTTCTGTTCCTGAAGTCAGCCGATGGTCGTTCCAACGGCACGGGGCCAGAGGTATTCAAACACCCTGTATAGATATGTTTCTGTTTTGCACGTGTGTAATTGAGGTGCATTTAAATTTTCAGGCGTTTCCTGTGTATATAGATAGCGGTAGCACGATTGGTAATACTACTGTTGCTAGGTGACAGTGGTGGCAAATGTTAGAAAAGTAGAAAAACCTTTTGGAGCACAAGTAACTGATTAAACACACTCCCATGTTCAAGCCCAAAATTGCACCAGTTCACCAATATTCCATCGTCTTTCAATTTTCATAAAATAACCGTGTATTATATTAAACGACCATAAAAAAGGACCACCGGATTAAAAAGACAAATATTTCGGCTAGCATAAAGTATAAATTCACGAGCAATCCCGAAATCTTCGGCCCCCTGTTGCACCCCAAAGGCAAATGGAAATTCCTGTTTGAAATACTGTCACGAAAGAAGAATCTATTGTTGAGAAAGGGACGGCAGTTCCAGTTCCTCGCACCTATCTCGACGGAGACAGCTCTGAAAGCCGATAAATTTATTCAGAACTGTCTGGAGACAGCGTGTTTGCTTCCGTGGAGGCCTGCTGCCGGTCGAGTGTCATTATAATTCGTGTTCTCGGCTCGTGTTCCCTTGGTCCGTGCACTCGAGCATTGTAATATCAATGACACGGAAATAGAGTCCTCGAATGGTCCCGCTAAAGGGGGTGCGTGCATACCGCGCCATCCACCTCTCTTCCTTCATCCATCATGGAACAACAAAGACAAAGAGGGTCGATGGCGCTCTGCCTCTCGGAAATATCCACTTTCGAGGGCGTCTCGAATCGAGCCACCCGTCAAGAATCATTTTTAATTTGTTTTTTCGAGCCCCTCCCGGCTCATCGTTCGCCGTGGCCGTGAGTTTGTGTACCGATGACACAGAAATAGCTGTGGAGGGGCTGCGCGCCTCTACGACACGATAACGTAAACAGAGTGATTTGCCCGTGGCGGCCGGAGAGAGTTTCGAAAGGGTTATCGCTTGGTTGGAAGTTGAAATTTTGAGGTGACTGCATCGACGGGCGTATGGGAACACTCGGAATTAAAAATAGGTAACGATCTTTCACGATTGAATAGAAGGATGTCTGCTTTCAGATTCTACCGTGGTTTCGAATTTTTCGATATACCCGAGTTTCCTTTCCTTCGTTGGAAGAAAAGGTTACGTAGCGCGTAAACGAAAACAACTGATGGTGAAATATAAGTTAATAGCAAGTTCTCTGCGGTGGTTCTTGCTGCCCCTGAGACCAGGAGGAACATTGCCTACACAAAAACTCGAGAGTCCTCGAGAAGATATCTATTATATACTAGATATATAATCTACGACCCCATGTTCGGTCTGAAATATTTCCTGTCCAAGCCACTGGCCTGCCAGGGTAGCAGGCACAGAACGGACCACCCCCCTTACCATGTATCTCCAATCGAGGACGCACCAACTGAATATGGTCACGTATATACTGTATATATGAAATAAAAATATCTCTATGTTATCATGTATGTATTTATGAATTTTTTCATTTCTATTGCAAAGATAATCAAGCGCGGTGCGCAATTAAACGTTGTTATTGTACATTTGACAGTGCAAGTACTTCCTATGGTGTTCGAAAATATGTAGATGCATCTGATGCGTCCACTTTCTTGTCTGGTTTGCAGCGTTTCCCGTTGCTTTGCAGCGGGAAGCAAAACTGTGAAGACGGAAGAAGCGCTCGCTGCGGACAGTTTTATACACGGGGGCGGCGGGTCGATGTAGCATATACATCGTCGATCACTATCGTGTAAATGCCACCTGGAATGATTGTTTGAAGTTCGTGGCGTTTCGGAAATTTTGTGTAAATCGTTGACGAAGGTATGGAAGCAGAAATAGGAAGTGGACGGGAAGTCGAAATTTGTGTGAACGGAAATTCCATGTTTCTAATTCGTGACTCCTTGTGCACACAAACAACAGGCTCGCTTCTTCGTCTCAGATTTACCAGGAGTAAAGAAGCAAATGGTTAATATTAGAAAAGGCGTCTTCGGCGAGGAAAAAATCAGAACAAATGAAACACTATTTAATAGTACATAACATTGCATGCAATTATCTACAAAAACATAGCGAACTAACTTAACTTTATACTTTCACAAATAGCCACAGGATTCTACATTTCGCAAAGCGTTTTCACCGTTGCAACAGCGTTGCAATAATGAACGAAAAAAGATGCCCGGGTTCGATGCAACTTATATAAACGCGCCACAAAATCTCCATCAATTAAATATACACGAATACTTCGAATACCTTCACGCTTTGCACCAACGGCAGACATTGCTACCAAAGAGGACCGCAAATCCTTTACACTACCAACCTGTTCCTCTCTCACGCCTCCGCAACTGTCCCGCGTAAATCTCGAGCGAATCAGCACGAGCACATATTTCGCAAACCTGCCTCGTTCGACGGCTCACGAAAAGGAGGAAGAAGAAGTATCCCATGAAAAGGAGAATCGAAGAAGACGAAACACTGTGCCCCACGATAAAGACCTCGTCCCCGTCGCGGTAATTATTAAGACCGTGGACTGGCCACCCGCGGCGTTCAACACGAATTCCAAAAGCTGATCGGCATACGTCTTTCGGAATACGGGAGGTTCGAGTGAAAAAAGCCGCCGGGGAAGCAAGGTTGGCGGCGTGGCTTTGCTGCGCTTAGAGACAATGCGCCACCCGCGGAGACGATCTATATAAATCGTTTACCGACGTGGCTGTTTGTGGTCGCGCGACAACCAGCCACGAGACCGCATCGCCTAATTGATTGTGGGCGACTAAAACATCCACGTTCGACGATGGAACACGGGACTGTGGGCTGTGCGTGAACGAGAGCTTTCGAGGCGTTCTTTTTTTAATCCTTATTTCGTGGGTTCTGCGAGTATACGCGCCTAGACCGTTATGTATACACTCAATAGACTTATGTGGATTATTGAGGTACTGCCTGCAGACGTTTATATTAGATTTGCCATATATTATTATGTAGAATGTCGCTTAGAAATTGTGTACAACCTAGATATAAGTTTTATTTTTTTCCGTAGACCCCTATTGGATCCCTATTGTCCATTTTGTTGTCTACGTCTGCATCCAGCTTATCCGCTGAGCAAATATATTTGATAATAATAATAGTGAATCCAATTTCCATTTGCCTGGGGAAATCTGGTGAACCGAAAGCAGGGCAGACGCATTGTTCTCCAGGATACAATTTTCGTTTTCCATTCGCGCCTCGCCAAAAGTGAAACTTCACGAATCCATCAACGTGTGCCACCCCCGATTTTCTGAAACCTTTCGAAAACACAGCCACAAATCACAACAACCCCCGCGCCACCCAAAGACACCTTAACAATTACCAAAGTCTCGTCGGAAACCCACCCAAGAACTTCGACTAACATCCGGAACAAATTCCTCGCCCACGGTTCCACCCTTGGCGGGCAGAACCAAAGGGAGGACCCCGCGACAGAAGATAATTCATCGTAGACCGGGAAAGAGCAGCGTCCAGGCTCTGTTGTATCATCGAAGGGGGCGGCAGGTCGATTTCTCGAAACGAATAAAACCGGCCATTGAAAATCGGCTGAATTGCCGCGGCGCAAAGGGGCAGCAGGAGAGAGTCGGTAGCCATTTGTCAGGCGACTCGGAGCAACCCTCGTCCACGCGGCATCCCCTTCGTGGTTAGGGGCGACGATTAAAAGACAAAAGCTTCTCGCCGCGGTTCTTTTCGCTCCTCTATTCCTCTTTCTGTTTCACCTCGGACGGTTCATTCGGTCGGATAGAAAAGGCTGTTGGTTTTGTCTCGGTAATGGACAATGCACGGACCACTGCTCGGTTTCAGTTTCGTGTTTTAACAGTGTTTCCAAACACTCGCGAGCAACCCTCGTGGCGGATACGATTAACCGTGTCGATATTTGCACGACTGCGGCGAGCTTTTGTCGAGTTTTAATGGAGTGCCGACTGTAGAACGTGGTTTGGTTGTTGCGCGATTTCTTCGGAGTCTTGGCTCTTCAGTTTCCTCGATTTCGGGATTTCGGAGTGG
The DNA here is from genome assembly GCA_963667235.1 of Nomada lathburiana. Taxonomy (NCBI): domain Eukaryota; kingdom Metazoa; phylum Arthropoda; class Insecta; order Hymenoptera; family Apidae; genus Nomada; species Nomada lathburiana. The sequence goes on along the minus strand of OY763897.1, from coordinate 8,798,535 downwards.
ATCAATTATAGTTTTAGCATAGTAACATGGTATTATACTGTAGTATATTATAATATACATATAATTTTGAATACTGGTTGGGAATATCTACTGTTAGTTCAAACCCGTTTCACATCAATCACTTTGGTGTAAGTTTTTTTAATCAGTTTTAGAAGGAAGGTGTACATAATTATTAAGGTAGAGCAAGAACCGAATCGAACAAACAAATTCATAAGTCTGCCACGAATTTCCTCGCGGTTAAGTATGAAATAACAAGTTAAGTGTAAATCATTTTTCTAACAATAATTAATGCAAATCAGTCACAATTGCTTTCTGTGATACTAATTTAACGTGTCTGAGAAATGCAACGATGACACCCCTAGAAGTAAGCAATGACAGCCCAAGCACAAACCCCTCAACAGTTCACAATTTCCCTCGATCATAACAATTTGTATACCAAAATACTGTATTATAATTTTCACAAGCATTCGCAGTGGTTTTTTTCGCGTTTAGCGAGCGAATGCCAGGGGCGGTTCATAACGGGACAGCCTGCGTACGGCAGCGAGGTGGGAACCGGTGAGATTAATCTAAATAGCCCGCAAAAGGCAAAAGAAAACTACCGTGGAGGAATTATTAGAATAATGGCCAGCGGAGAGGAATACGAGTGGTGGAGGTCGCCCTCCTCCAGCCAGGCTATGGTAATACGAGAGAGGGACACGGTGCAGGGCCCGCTTGCACGGATACACCGGGATAAGCGTTCCAGAAGATGGCGCCTAGGGCCCTCGGACCCTGCCAGTACGGTCCGCGCCAAAAGGACCCCGCCACCTGCGTCTCCTGCGAGACATGCATATGTATATCTACGTGCTCCCCGTGGACAATTATTTGCCTTAATTGGTGGCTCGAGGGCGACGATTAATTGCGATATAATCAGCGATTTTGCTAGATTAATTGACGAATTCGAGGACCGTCCTATTTGCTGCGTTTTCTTCGCGCTTTAAAAGTATTGATGGACTCATAAACGAAGAAATGTCAGCTATGGTTGAATATTTTGTACCGTTTAAATTCGACGAACGATGCTTTTGAAGAAATTGCAGGTCCTTTGAATCAAACAATCTTTAAGGGGATCGCAACGGACAACAAGATTACACGGCCGTAGCAAATTTAATTAATCGTAGCTTGTTTAAGTATTTGTAGCTACTTTGATATTATTAAAAAAGTGTTTGACGACCTGCCGAATTTCTTTTGGTTAACTGAAAGACTTACGAAGTTCGGGAGGATATTATTTAATAATTTAGTTCCGTTCAGATTATTATTGGTAATCCAGATTTAAGTGGTACGGAAGTCAGATGGTTGAATGCCGGTGGTTTTATTCGGAGGAAACTTAGAACTATTGGCACTTCCGTTTCAGGTTTTGCAGGATTAAATATAATACGAACTTTTATTACCCACCGTGATTGGATTTACTTACTTACCTATGTAGGTCACAGCAAGTTCCCTGTAGAGTGAGCAATTTATTGAAACCAACTGTAGCATACTATTCAATTTTATAATTAACCTGGCCATTCAATGAAAAATATATCTTTCGTTTATACATCACCCCACTGCCCATCTCATCGATAGTGCTCTCCGTAAAATTGTACACCGGTTGCAAAATTACAAGTTTCCGAAAATTATAACAGAATAGCTGACGTAACAGCTTGCAATAATTCTAAAAGTAATTCTTGGCAGTTACACTCTTCTCCCAGAAATTCCACGCGAATCATTTAGAAATTAAATATATTTCTTTAGTCGAACAAGATAAAGGGTGACACTACTGATACTTTCAGCACAATCATGCTGTTCTATTAAAATGACAATGATCAACACCAGAACTGCCAAGCCCGTCAAAATTATGGTTTCCACATTTCTTGTTCCACAAAACAGAACGACAATTAACCCCTTGCCGTACCATTTAGCTCGACGAATTCCGGGGCCAACCGGTAGGAGACCTGTCTCCGTTCCATTCACCCGAGGTTCACAGAAGATAATCTCTGCAATATTTGATTCCACGAGTCTGGCTCGTGATCATCACGTTCGCTCCAAAATTTGTATCACGACTCAGCCTCGTCAACATGCGCACCCAAGTCACTCGTTCTAGCATCAACGTTAAGTATTAATACAACTATTGACGAATAATTGATAAGGTTCGTGGCCGTCGCTACCCCCAACCCCTGCAGTCGATCGCCACGAGCGCAGAGAGAGCTTCCCGGCGAACGGATGGAATCTGGGTGCAGGGTGGCACGGTGCATCGGGCACTCTTGCGGGTGGCTGTACGCCGAGAAGAAGGTGGACAAGTTGAGTCTTGGGTCTCTGAAAGCGTGGGCGGGGCGGAGCACGCATAGCTCCCGGCCTCTTCTCTCTTCTCTTGCCCTCACCCGTCCCCGTCGCCGACGTACCACCACCCCCGACCACGGCACCGACGTTGTACGCGTCCGCGTTTCTCGTGGTCGTTTCGCGGTTCTTTTATTTCCACCTCGTATCCAACCTTCCAACTCCCGTTTTTCTCTTTCTTGTCCACCGACTAGGATCGACCACGACCGCGCCGCGTCGCGTCGCGTCGGGACTTTAATGCTCCCAGGGCGGCGGCCTCTTCCTCCCGGAGGCCGAGGGTACGCAGAAGTGCATCGAGTGCCGCTTATACGACTGTGGTCGCGACTACGGGCAGGTATTGGTGAACGAGATTCCTGTTGCCCAGAGGGACGGGGACGCGGGTGGAAGGTGAGGGTGTAATGTTTGCCTGCGTTTTTTTTTTTGTTGGTTAATTGTAGTAATCGTATTGTCAGTCCTGGGACCGCTCCGTATTTTCAGGGGCAATTACGTATGTTCAACAGTATTTTTCTATTTACATGTTCGCGTTTCATTCTGTTATTCTGCTTTCTTGTGGTATAATAAAGCAACGCCTATTGCATCGCTCGTTCCCCTTCAGAGCCGTGCTGTTCACTAGCGTGCGACAAAATTTAGTTTACCGTCAAATCGAAGTGTCGAATAAATATAGTTTACATTATAGCTCGGTACCATTAATTTACAGTAATCCACTTCGAAGGGAAAAGAAGCTCATCTGCTACCATTAAAGAATCCACTGTAACCCTGTCCCGTTACACGTAAGTGCATCGCCTCCCAGCGACGCTGTAATCGTGTGCTCCACTTCTAGTTACGTGTAATCGAACAAGGAGGAAGCCGGCGACCAGCTGATCGCGCGATCTCGCCTTCCTCGCGTGTCTGGCTCACGCTCGCGCAATTAACATTCGGTTTAATTACCTCCTCGCGTAGCTTAACGGCTGAGCAACGGGTACGCCCGTTGCCCTGGTCAACGGCGCGGTTGCTCGTTCCTCTCGCGGAACCCACTGGCACTCCTCGTGTTGCTACTCGTTAGCCGGATAACACCTGGCCGGTATTGTGGTCGCCTATTTGCAAGTAACAAGTGCAGTTGCGGCACATCTGCCGGCTCTTTGCGCGGCCATGGGACAGTGCGATGTCGGGACGCAGGAGTAACGGAGAATTTTCTAGGTTTACGAGGTGGTTGCACTTTCATTGCGCGAATCTGTGCTTGCGAGTTTGAGAAGGAAGCATCGGCCGGGGATGAATAGTTATATTGTCCGCGTGTATGTACAGAATTTGATGAATTTAGATTTTCGCGGTGTTAATGAGTTTCAATTGCACTGCACGTGTATTCGTTTGTATCCCGATTACAATTGTCGGAGAAAAAGGTGCGCGTTATTTTCAATGAAATTTATGTTGCAGCACGGTGCGACCAAGTGCAGGATGATTTGGTGAAAGATGAATCCCAAAATGTGCAAGAAAAGAATATTTGCCGTGCAAATGTTAATATTGCACGCAAGAAGATTTTTCGTCAACGTTTGCAGGTCTCACTTTTTGCAACCTTAAGCGAACGAAATTTTTTAAATCGATTTCTATTATTACAATATTCCAGTTGACGACAAGTTGATAACAATTTCATTGCAGGTCGTTCTCCTGAAGTGTAACCCAGTTTCCAATTGACGGGAAAAATCGATTACTGTTTAAACTGGTTTGCACAGGATTTATCAATTTTACGAAACACCCTTTTAAAATCGAGTTTTCTTGAATTTTTAATAAACCGTTGCTCGATTCAATAGTGGATTATTGGCATTACCCTTCGCAGGCGAAGAAGTTAATCCACTTCTAATTATTCCTGAGCGTCACGTTCAATTACTGTTACACCATCAATTTCTCCCCTTTTTGTTTCAAAACCGAGTCACGGTTTCATCAGAAGCTATCTCGCGGTATCTAGCCAGCCGCGAAAAATGCGATTGCTCGGGTCGAAATTGGTACTTGAAAAAAAAATTCTCAGCCGAGGAAAAACGGGTACGGGTCGATAGATATGGTGGGATAAAGTGTAACCTTTAAAGGTTCGGCAGATTTACTTAATAAAGCGAAGCGGGGCAGTAACTCAAACTTGGGCAATCTTCTGGCAGCGGGGCCAGAAAGAAGTTGCGCCAATTCCAGGCTGGCCCACTGGCTGTTTCGACAGTTTCGATTTGAAATACGAGTTCGGTGCTTCACGAGCTCACGACCGTTTCTTATCGAGTGATCGACAGCCCCTTGTCGAGAAGCAAACGAGGGCAAAGACCATTTTATTTAAAACAGTGAAATATTATATTAAAATGTTGGTGAATCGTTGCAGGCGTTTCATAAAAATCCTGTATAATTTAAAAGTATCGAACGTCTGCAGCAGTTGAAGTATGATTGAGCGTAGGAACAAATTGTAACCACTTTTACTGTTAAGAAGTCAGCTAACGACAGAAAAGGACAGCAGTTGTGCAAAGAGATTCCAATAAAATATTACCTATATTCATGTGGAGATTATTGTAAAGTATCGTAGATAATATTTAAATTAAAATGATACAAATTGATATACCTTAAAACAGTGTATATTAAAATATAATAATACAGCAATCCACATTACTATATTAGATCAAACAAGATCGACGCAAACGAGCACAAATGTTACTAATATAATAGAAATACCGTAAATATTAATACCACGATATTGCCTCGTCCAAAATGATCACCGTCCCAATTGACTACAACAAATCCGATCAACCACCAACATCATCGTCACGACTCAAGCATCCCAATCATCCATCCACGTCAGGTCGATTCCAGTTTCACTGAAAATCGGTCAACGCGGATCGTTCTCAAATAACCAGGTGTCGCCTGCAATTAAAAGGAGAATACCTATCACCTCGCGAATTTCACCTTGCAATAGAATCCCGGACGCCAGCCGAAGGCGGTCAAATCTGCCCCACCGTTGCTCCCTGACGTAATCGAAGAAGCCCGGCAAGCAGATCACAGATTAAACAACACTCGAGTCCTTCTCCTCGATAATTACCCAGGCCGGGGTAATTGCTGCAATCCGGGAACGGCACGCAGTTACCAGCAGAGATAATTCAACGAACGGTGATTTTCCAGTCAGATTGCCCGGCCAGAAGTTACGTTATACGCGCCTCCACCGAAGTTGGAATTGGTTTGGGGCGGAAATTGAAGAGAGTGGGCACCCTTGGTGCCGTTCCCGCGCCGTTCACCCCTCAAGCCGCCCCCCCCCCCCTCTATCCACAGATACCACAATCCAGCCGCGAGAAATCGCCGCGGATTACGCGTTCTTCGCACCTGCGTGCACGCGTTATGTCGATCCGTCACGGAATCGTCTTTGCTACGAGGGATGCTCGCGTGCGTGTGCACGCTTCTCGGGAGAACACGATCGTATGCGATATCGTGTGCCTCTGGTTGCGATTCGAGTCGCCATGTGTAACACGAAAATGGCTGGGACGTGGGGCGGTCGTTGATTGATTTATTGATTGATTGATTGGATTTTCGATACGAACGAATTGTTTTCGGTACTGTTACTATTGTTATTGGTTATTGGTGACGCTGTCGGAGTCCGGTATTTTCTGGGGACCATATTTGAGACGATTCTTGTATCCTTTAATAATGGGAGCTGACAATTTCGTATGAGATAAATGAAAAAGTTGAACGGAATCGTTAGAAGATCGTCGTGGGGCCAGACCTCGTGGCAATTTCGGGTCGCTGGCGCGAGACGCGTGAATGAAATTGCGAACACTTACCCGGTCGGATTTCTAGGAATTTCCTCGGACGTGGCGGATCGACCGAACCGGAGTAAAATGTAAGGCAGCCGCGACGCAAGGGAACAAAGAGAAGACGAAAATGAGGGGGAAAAAAGAAAACGGTGAAAGCGGAGGATGGAACTAGAGTGGCTCGAACGAGTCTGGCAGATATGACAGATACGTTGTTCGCTTTTAATTATAGGGCACCATGCGAGAGGAATATCTCACGCGAGCTGTTCCCTCCCGCCCTCTTGTCTGCTGCGGTCCACCACGACCTAATACATTGTACCCCCTCGTTTCTGCTTTATTCGTTGACCCCTCTTCTGTCATGGGGAAAAAATTTCGCCAAATTACCGTGTTTACGGCACGTGATCCTCTGGTCGTTCCATCCGCCTCCCGCTCTGAACTTTATTAATCTCCTTGAGTGTGTTGGGGAATAGGTTAATTATTCTGCTTATCATAGCTGCGATCATTCGTGACAAGTATCGAGCACTGTAGTGTTATTACTTTTCTTCGTTAATAAAGGATAATGTTACATTTTTTTGTGTCGTCTGTGCGAGTAACGACCAAGTTGCCGCATCGAGTGCCTTATCTCGTCACTGTAGAGCGTCAATAACGAGCACGACACGAGCTGCACGATTTTCACTTTGAGCGACCGTATATTGTTCCACCAGAATATTTGTGGGTACCAGCTGTTGGACATTTGAACGTTAATTATAACAAACAAATCGCCTATTACCTTTGGCCAGTCCATCCGTCTAATGGAGCCGAAGAGGCCAAATCAGCTGTCGCAGCAAATTCATTTCCAATGGCAAATTACGGTTTAGCTTTAATCGTTACCCCGTGTAATAATGCAGCGTCCTGACTGAAACAACAACAATAGTCCCGGTGCAGTTTTACAAGATGACACGTTGCGAATCTTTATAGTCATTCGATTGGACCGATCCTGTAATTATATCAGAGCGGCGGCTAATAAATACAAAAGCGATTTGGCGACGTGGCGCGAAAAAGCGGCCCTTTAAATAAATAATGGGTCGCACTTGGCCACAGCGGCACCGCAACGATCGATCTTTGCGCTAATATATTCAGCCTCCCTTCTCTCTCTGTCTCAAGGATACAACCGGGCCGAAGACAATATTTTTAGGTTTGGCTTGGTCATCAGTTTGTAATTAAAAGTTCCCTCGATGGAACCACGGTCGGGCCCCGTGTCATTATTTTGAACCGCGCGGCGCCAGGACCCAGTATCTCATCCTTCCTCTAAAATACAGCGTGGACCGGTCACCTATCTAACGGGTGTTAAAAATCTTCCAATCGCAGGTTGATTAAAATATCCTCGCTGTAATTTAAATGGGTGAATAATGAAATTAACGTACGATGAGTTTCGTGCTACTAAATTTTATTGTATTATATTATTGCTATTATATTTATTCTAATTTATATTGCTATTACATTTTAGTACGCCTAGATCGGAGGAGTTTGTTTTCGTTTATTAAATATTTGCCATTTCCAGTAATTTTTATTGTGGAACAAAAGTGATTATACTTTTATTTACACAATGTATACCTTGTTCGCCGATATTTCCGATACACAATTGCAGTGTCACGATTAAAGTTGTATAACGAACGCTTCCACTAAATCTTCATGCAATCTCGCCACGAGTAAATAATAAGGCAATGGTTTAAATCAAGATTGCTCAACAAATTGTGGTGTGGCAAACTTTCCCAGAAACAAGGGAACCTGCAAAATCAATTACCGATTATTCGCACCTGCAACAATCTTCCAAGAAAAGTGAAAACACCGCTCTACCACGATCCTTCGTTGGTGATCGAGATCGAGCCTGTGACAGTAAACGCGTCGCAATTATCTGCAATCGATCGTTCGGATAGGGGCTATTAATCACGGGCCGTCGACTGTTTCACTGGAAAATGATTATTGCTCGTAAATACAAGCGGATACGAATCGTCGTATCTTTCCCTCGCGTACATAATTAATACTTTCTTTCGGGAATTCGATAATTGTTCCGATAGAACTTATCAGGTAGCTGCTGATCGGACTGCTTCGTCCGTCTACCATTGCCATGTTACTGATGGTGGCCAGGTATTCATGATATTTATATATAGGTTTAATACTGATTTGTATATTAATATTACAAAGCATATCATTACGTACGTACCTGTTAAATATTTTTAATACTTGTAATAGGGGCTGGATGTTAATGATATCATGCAGGTATAATTTTTATCTATGTTTCGGATACAATTGAATCATCAGCTAGTGAGTATACATGAATGAAGTTCAAACAACTGCATCGTGAATTCATAATGTTAACTTCATCTGCAATCTCTACTAACTGAGCATGCAGTTGGTCATCCACATTCAATTACTGTTCGTTTTTGATTTAACGAAATTCTTGTGACATCGAACATTCCTAAATAAGACTAAATTGCACAGAAACTAATACAGAATTTGTAAGCGACAATTTGTAACATCGCAGCATAGCATACGTACGATTTGAAAACATCGAAATCCGAAGTCAACGTAAAAATCGTCACACCATCCTGAGTGTCGTGTCGTCTACAATAATTCACGTTAACTTAAAGTATCTGCCCGCGTTCTCAAACGAAAACTTCCGCCCCAACCCAAGAGACACGAACAATTCCGCCCAACTCCGATACGCACACCCAAGTGTCTCTATACCTCGACGAGGTATCCAATTCATACGCGACCCGGTATAAAAAAAAAAAATCGCGTAGATGCGTGTCTAGAGGCCTTCTTTAAAAGCGTACACACAAAGATGGGCGGAATGCCGGCGAACGTTTTATTTACGGCCACTGGGACAGTTTTTAATTTGTTCTCCCTCGGGCGACCGGGGTGGGGTACGCTTCGTCCAAGGAACGGGGACCGTTCTACGTTCAAGCAGGACACACCCATTCATCCAGGTAAACATCGAACGAGGACAACGCTATACAACTCTGCACAGCTCTTGGTCTTTAAGGAGTTTTCGACCTGTTAGTCGTTAGAAGCAGAAGAGGCGTTTCTACGGCGTTGCGACGCAGCTCGGGGCCCGTTCGTAGGGGGGGGGGGGGAGGCAGGGGGTCCGAGAGGCGGCAGCGGACGCTAATAAATCCTTAATTATAATTGCGCGGACGCGTGACGAGAATAACTCTCTGATTTAATTATCGGATCGTGGCCCGTTATTGGGGATCGGCTCTGTTCGCCGTGGACACAGGGCGGGGTCAGAGGTTCGCCGGTCCTCGTGCACATGGGACAGCCCCGAGCTATTCTTGCCTTTATGTTTGTTTAATTTGCCGAAAGTGCTCATACGGTGATTAGATGCGGCGGTAATCGTGGGAGTGGTTTTGTGTCGTTCAGCATATCGCTAACGCTACATGCGCAACGGTAGAATCTGCTCGTGGCCCAGGTATATCAGCCTGGACCAAATGCCGCGCGAATCGTTTCCCTACCTTGTCAATTCCGCCAGCGTCGTCGCCCTGACGAAGGTAATTGAGAACAGCAGACTCCCCCGTGCCTGTTTCGTTCCCGTGACCACGGCTGTTTTTTATCATTACCGAGAATTCGGATCTGTCAAAATGTCCTGGGCCCGCGGTTGCGTTAATTACGGTCCCGGGGACCGGTCAGAATAATTATAATAATCAGGGGACACGCCTCTTGGGTCGGATGCTTCTCTCTACGGGGCCTGTCTGTCTTTCCATAGGCCAGAGGACAGATAGATCTTGACGTATCGTGGCGGTCCTGAATTGGGCCCTGGAGTGACAGGATCTGGTGATTATCATTTTTCTTTTTTTCCTTCGGTTTTTGTGTCCCCTTTTCTTTGATTGTGCGGCAGCGGTTGTAAATATGGGGACGGTTTTAATTTTTCGGTCATTTTCATGGTTGCGAGATTTACGCTCTCTTGCTCTTCTCATTTTCTTGGTCAAGTGAATGTAGCGTTTCGAACATTGAATAGTATTTTCGTTTGAGAATAAACGGATTTTTATACTTTTATCTTGCATGTCGAGGGATATAGAAAAGTTTATGTCAGTAACAATTAAGTTCTAAGGTCCTTGCTACAGTATTCTTAGAATTAGTACAAATTAATTATTTGAGATATACATATAACCTAATTTCTATTATTTATAAATACACAGTTATTAAACTGGTATTATTACTAAAATAATATTATCATGTAAGACCTATTAAACGACATTTGTCTTCTTTTTCTTCTCTACTTTTTTATGCTTTCTCAGTGACTTAATTTAAATTGCGGCACCCCGGTTGCTATAACTGGCCAGAGATTGCAAAGAAACTAATGTGCCTAATTGCCACTCATGCCCACGTTCTGGAAACGAGGCCGTTCTCTCGAGATCGATTCGCGCTCTAGGCGATCCACCGTTCGAAAAGATCGACCACGACGTCTGCCAGGAAGGGCTGACCTTTACTGTCCGGCTATTGATTTACGACGACCCAGCAGAAACCGATCTGGAGCGATTTCGAGGATGGGACAGCTTTAATTACCGCTTGTGGACGGCTCTGTAGGATCTCAATGTCTATGGCTTTTTTCCATTTTATTGATCTTCAGAGTTGGGACGGAAATTATTGTATTATAAATAAAGGGTAATAAGGGAGCAATTATTATTGTTATGATTATCGATTTTTATAGTACGGCGTCATTTTTTCAGCTCCATAACTTTTGAAAATAATGCGCTTCGAAGAGGATTATTATAGTTTAAAACGGGAGATTATTTGGAAACCATAGTAACATTTATAACTGTTTTGTCAGAAAATATAATGTCGACGGGGATTTGTATTACGAATATAAAAAAATTACTGAATCTTAATACACTTCGTATATTAACTGATCGAAAAATAAAGCATTGCATTGATGCAGAGAGAAAAATAGTGTCGCGGGTTGCTTTTCAAACAAATTACCAATACAAATGTTCTAAATTCTGCACGAAATTCAACCGCAACAAGCTCGTTACCCGAAAGCATAAATCAGAAAAACGGGGACCAAAGAGTGGCACACGCGCGCGCGTGGAGCAAAGGGGCCCATTAGTCATGCGCGTTTCGCGAACTAAACCACTTATCCTATCGCATATTCACTTAATAACATTTAATGGCCACCTGAGTAACTTGTCGCTATCAACAGCTCTTAAACCATTTGATGCTTGACAGAGTAATAAAGTTATTTGAATACATGAATCTCTAAATACCTTCAGTCTGCGGACCGCAGCACCTCCAGCGTAATTGCCCTTCAATTGAAATCATGTTTGTCCAAGAGTCAACCGCGAAAGGTATCTTCCTTAGAGTGTCATATTTCAACCCTCGGAAAACAATTCTTCAAGAATGGGCAGCACGAAAATCAGGGCATTACCCTAACTTATCTCACGGAATTTTAGAGAATCAAAAACTCTCACCGAAGCAGACTACATTTGCGTGATAAAATCGTCAATGACAGTGCAGCCTTCAAATATACCGCCGGATATTCAAATATTCACTACCAAGTCACACTAATAAAAACAAAAAACCTACAAAAGCTATCAGATCCCATTGCATAAAAAGCCACGGCTACCCTCTCAAAATATCTCCCTCTATTCCAAAGAAGAACCGTCTCTTGCCAACGAAAATCCTTCATCCATTACCCCGTTACAAATAAAACGAAAGAAGACAAACAATGAATATAAAAATAACAGAATTTCGGTCCCATACCAATTCTGTACCACCCCAAACTTCGTACCCAGCAAATTAATACCAAACAATCACCGAGCAGCGACGATGGGACGCACGCGATGATCGGTCGTGTCCAGGCCCCAAGCCTAATGAAAACCACTGGGCCCGGTGTCATTAAGGGGGCCCGGTTCCCCGGCCGCGCGGTCTTTGTTTCATTGGCTGGTGTCGGGTGCGCGCGGCCCGAGGGGGAGGAGCTGCGGGGGTCCGAAATCGTCTGTCATCTCCGAACGACTAATGGTCGCTTCACGCTGCTTCATTATATTTTCTAAATGTAAATTCGTACACGGTCCCAGGGCCGTCTCAGCGCCCGCAGGCCGGGGGGGTCCTTATAAAACCCGGCACCGTTCTTTCGTTCGCTTGGTCGCGTTGCGGGCCCGAGAACGGGTCCACCCGCGGGCTAGAGTCGCGCATCCTTGATTGCAGGCGACAGTTTATGGTCCTGTCTCGTCCTGCGGACCAATTAGCCCCCTAGCTTCCAAGAAGGGGCCCGTGAAAGGGGACCTTACGTTGTCTTCTCCTCTGTTTCTTGGGACCGAGAGTCGCGAGGATGTTTCATCATTTTATGGGCTAGATGCGAGATAGTTTGGAGAGGGAGAGAAACAATTGGCGAACGATGCTGGCGAGGCTTTTAGGGGTGCTTTGGTCGAAATTGGGCGGTGGTAATTTGATAGAGTGGTATTTGTATCCGTGGATGTACCTGATGTTATACATGCATGCGTGATTTTTTTTTTTTTATGGGATAATGTTTACCTTTTGATGTGGATTGAGAGTTCTGGAGCGAAATAAATGGACCAGAGTGAGCTGTGAAATTTTGTTTTTTAATGTTTTAGGAGATATTGGTCTATAGTTGGTGGAGAGTAATTATCCGAGAAGTATCATAGTGCTTGGCGAGAGTGCGATGAAAAAGGAATAGATGAGGTGGTAAAAACCAGGAAAGTATTGATTAATTGTGGTCCACAGTTAAGGTTTCAATAATGATCTGACGGATATTTTTGGTGGTTCAGTTCTCCTGCCCTTGCAGATCTTATAAAACGGTAGACATTATAAACAAATCTTGACTATTCTTTTGATTATCTACATTTTGAAAATTACAAAATTGTTTAGAACAGTTACTGCAATAGTTCCTGCGAGCAGAAATCGTTGTTTAAATACGCTGACTTTCTCCTACGGCTCACCATCACCACCTCAAAAGTTAAATAAATCTCAGGAAATTATTAAAGTCGACCAATGCCAACCTAACTCAAACTAATCCCAGCGTTAATAAATGCAACACGGCGATGAAATATTATAGCAATCCCTTATTCCTATAACTATTGTCATCTCCAGCTATTTAATCACCCCTTTTCTCGTGCAACGACTGTTCTTTGACTCCAATAACTTTTTTTTTTTAATGGACAAGTCAGTGATTAATTAAGGTAGAGGCCCGTTTCGGAGACGCACGAAAACAGCCTGAGGTCAGGGCAAGCTGACAGGCAGCGCTGAAAAGTATTCCTAGTTTCACGCGTCGTTCGTCTGATAGCCGTCGAAAATCAAGGCAAATTGAACTGGCGTCTGGCTTGCGTAATTGCATCGTCGTGTCGTGTTGAAATAAACGGCATCTGTTTCGCGGCTCTCGATCCGCCACCGATCCTGATCGGCCTCCTCGTTCGCCAAGGATATGTCGTCAACCCTACCACGGAATTCGTAAGTGTATCACAAATAGCGAAATTCTTTGGTCAAAGTGTCCACGGATATTCACAGAAGATGAACACGAAATAACATATATCGTTTGCTTGGCAATTTTGCTCTGATATTTTAATATTTCGTTCGACATTCCATGCAACAGACAGGTCGGACGATTTTAGAATGACCTAAAGAAGTAAGAGTTAATTAATAACTTTATAATTGTAATGTGTTGTATAAGATCATTTCTTTTGTCTCCTTTTCTTCCTGCGCAGTGAAGGCACATAGTAATAGATAAAATGCAGTTCGATTCTTGAGTGGCTCTCCTATTATAGATTTCATAATGCAACCCTGAACTCCATTATTCAAAATTCACGCTAAAACATTCCGCCCACCTACAGACATCCAAGATACCGCTACACAGTAAAACTATATTATCTCCGCATTATTAAATATTGAGACCTCCATGACCGTTACAATCAACAACAGTCCACGTCCAAAACCACGTCCTACCAGTCTCACCGGGCCACTACATCAATGTGCGGAATCGTTCTAAATTTCCTTAAAAACAAAAAAAGGTAAGGTACCCGAGAACATTTCACAGCCCGTCCAGTAATGTCCGTCCTTTTTCGTCCCCGTCGATGCTCCACGACACCGCAACCGACTGTAAAAGGAATCTCTGTCGATCGTCGCCAGAGTAAGCGTCAGGAATTCGCCGGTGGACGAAAAATGAGAGAAAAGACAGACAGCCATGAGGGAGTCAGAGGACTCGAAGCACGGAGAGTAGAGGGGGTGGAATCGCCTGAAGCGTGGTGGACGATGCGTCGCGGCTATTATCGGGCCCCGGTCTTTTTGCGAGGCGGACCGATCGGTGGGCCATTGTCTCGAGATGATTGCAACACGTTCTCGGGGCTGCTTAAAATATAGGGACCGAGAGGCCCCTATCTCTGTCCCCTTTCCCTTCCAATTCTCTCTCCCATCCCTCTCTCTCTCTCTCTTTCTGTCTTCTCTCGTCATATGGCTGCACCAGAAGCGGCCCGGTTGGGCCACAGAGACACACACGGAAGGGCGGGCACCTGTGCCCTCTCTCTTGCCCCGTCACGGACCCCTCGATGGAGAATATGGGCCCTGGTTAATGGGATCGTCCCGGATCGTCGTTCCGATTCCCCGTTTCCCGACGTTCGAGATACAAGTTTGGTTTTTTTTTTTCGTGCCGCTTGTACGCCCGCTTCGAGAGATACCGGTGGTTTTGTTTGGTTGCTTGTTTCTGTCTTCCGCTCGGAAATTGTTGGGCCCTTCTGTCGCCAATTTTTGGGGATATACGGGAGGGGGGGGGGGCAGACGAAGTATGGACTTTTGGCGACAAGCCAAGGAACGATGATTCCTTGTTGTGGTGTTGAAGATTTTATGTATTAAAATGGTTTATCTAGTATTGTGGGCTACATTTTGTGTGAGTAATAAGTACAGCGAAATACTCGGCGCATTTGTACGATAGGAATTTCTTACAGTCAAGGTAGCTTCGAGTGGAACAGAATTTTACATTATGAAAAGAGCAGAGACGTATACAGTATGTGGTATATTTTATTGTGCACACTATGTATATCGTTGTCAACGGCGATTTAAGATTGAAACGACGAATTTTAAAGACATTGCGATAATTATTCTACTGTCTCAAGATAAAGGTATATATTTAAAGTAAAGTAGAGAACACAAATTTAATAATATCAATAGAAATAAAAATAATATTAGAAGCCTGTACCCCGTTGCTGTACCATATCACGAAACACTAATTCTAAATACTGGTTTCAATTACTGTACCATACGTTTGTTAACAATGTCGACGCGGATGATTTTCCGCCCTGGGACATAATGATGACATAAAAAAACATCATGCTAATAAATCTCCATGCTTCACGCAGACAATGCGGGACTGGTAGGGACCGAGTAAGAGAGAAAGAAGGCGACAGAGAATAGCCTTTTTTCTTTTATTATCCGTAGAGGGGGCCTGATTCTCGATCAGGGCGCAGGGACAAGCAGCACAGGGGGCGGTGCCCTCTCCCTTCACCTTTGAAAGAACAGGAGGTCCTGGTTAATGGGATCGTTGTTAGCGATGGAACCGAGTCGCCCTGAATGGCTTCGATTCACGAAACACATGAGTAATACTTGTAATTCAATGCTTTTCAATATTTTTAAACAATTTAATTATCCGTTTTCACAGTGCATTGTTGATTAATAATACGGGTGTATGATAATTAAAATGTCTTGCCAATTTAAATTCAAGTTCATGGGGTATACAATGGTCTTCGTTTAGAGTCGGGGCATGAAATGATTATTTTGAGCAGTGCGATTGCGAATCATAATACGCATGAGATACAAAATTGTGAATTAAATTGACGTGACTTTCCCAGATATATCTTGTAGTCCTCACATATATCTGTAGTATATCACATATACTTCCCGTAAACTGAATCGCTGTGTACACGACACACCCTGACAATTCCAATCACATTTCGCGCAGACCAAGAAAATTTCAACGACGACCGGTACAATCTTCAAACCGTTCCTCCCCAGATCCATGCAACATCCAGTACCAGAGATCCGCTAATTTACCCCACTAAAGTACCCCACTGCACTGGTCGCACACGTTCCCATAACCATAAGCCGGCCAGAACGAGAAAAACGAAATCCTCGCCACACGTAAAATCGAATATCCATCTCATCTCGGCTCCCTGGGCACCATCGTTCGTGCCCTTCGAGGCACTATTACTCTTCCCTTCGTTCCTCGATTCTGCCACAGCGCAGCGCGTTGGTGCCGGCCACGGGAGAGTCTCGTGGGCTACCTCGACGACAACACCCAATGAACGACCGCAGAAAAACTCAAGCAATTTGAGTCCCTCCGTTGCTTATTACCAATCGCCTCGTCAGTCACAAATTGGCTTGCTTGGTCCCTGGACTCTGGGCCGTATTTCGCTACCCTCCCCGTTCCTCTACGCCCTCTTATTCTGTGTCTTCCTCCTTCCTTTATCCGTGCCCCTCCGGTGGCTTCGACTTACTTCCCCCATTTGCAAGTGAGATTGAGTACGACGAGGTTGACGAGACGTTCGCACGTTCTCTCTCGACCGAAAAGCTCCACGAGGAACCGCACCGCCCCGAGAGGGTATCTGTTACGCGAGAATACTCTGTTCCCCCTTTTGTTGCTCCTCGTCTGTTTACTTCTCCTCCCTTTTTACGTCGCGTGGATTCATTGCGGCGGGGTGGACCGTAAGTTTGGCTTCGCGTTGGATACTTTGTGGCGATGTGGCTCCTTGTGATTGCGAGGCATGGGTTACATATGCTTGGGAAAATGTTGGAGCTTTTAATGACCAGACAGAGGGGTGGGTGGTAGTCGTTGTGGAGTTCTTCGATAATTGAATGGTTAGAGGGCGGACTATTTTTTTTTTCATCGGTCTATTTTTTTAAGATGGAGAATTTTTATGCTGCCTGGTTTGGTTCAAGATTGGTGACACTTCAGATCTAGATATATTGCGGGATTGGTTTGACAAACATTTTTTAGTTATTATCTTGCACTATCAGTATTGTATATAGTGTCACAGAGCGGGGGGGGGGGGTACGGGGGTTGGTAAATTTATAATGTGGGGAAGAAGGTATTCGAGGAGTTGGGACACAGGTGTATAAAAGGTCTAACTAAATTTGTATTCTAAAAGAGTAAAATTTCACATATGAAAACTATCCAATTCGCTGTCGCTTTTCACCCCCGCAATAATGGCCGACAAGCATTATTATATTTTTATTAACTACACAAATTCATAAGAAACAATAGTCACGCATGTCTGTTCCATTGCAATAGCAAACACAATTGGCAATACATAATTTGACAAAAATAACAAACATGTTCATTTCGCCTCCGGCATATGAAAGTATACCGCGCATCTTTGCGGGCAATCTCTATCGCAATTCCAAAGAACCGAATGAACAATCGAGCAATCCAATAGTAACAACAAAGAACCTCATTCGAATTTGCTATACGCAACGCGTATGCGTGCAACTCGTGCACCAGGTGCACCTGGTACCGGGTTGATCAGAGCCAGGCGGAATCGCCAAGATGACAAACCGGGGATCGGCCAACTTATTATTGGTTATTGATCGGTTATTTATTCAAATGAATGCAGATTACCGTGGCGGGTTTTCAATGCGCGGCCAGTTAGCGCGCGCAATGAATAAATTGCTACCGGCCGCCCGGGCGCCGCTACTTAGCGTCGTGCCCCTTCAAGCTTTCAATGATATCGGACAAGTTCACTCGACTAGTCGATCTATTAACTGGATACGAAGGGAGGTTTCGTGCATATTTAATTGCCAATTATAAATATATTAGCGTGGCAGTTAGTTTCACGGATAGGCTAAATGGAATGATACTTTTGTTCTTGTGGATAATCGAAGGGGGTTATTATTGAATTATTATTAAGGGGGTTCAGTTTGAAATGTTACACCTGTAATGCTGCTGCGTAATAATTGTATAAGTTCCTGTTACTTGAAACTAATTTCATTATTCAACTAATTCGGAAGGTTTACAATGATTTCATTTGTTTCGCAAATTGCAGTGACAGTAGTGCTGATAGTTTCAATTGAAAATTTATGAAAACGCATTAATATGTTACTGATAACCAGACGCCAGGTAAAGAACGACGTGGTATGTATCACGCTGGGAACTGTGAATCGGTTAAGACGTTTATAATACTTGTTGAAATATTAAATAGAAAGGTGTGGTAATTAGTGTTTACGAATTAGGAAGGCATCTAGTGCTATTAATATACGGTGATGAATTCATTAAAGACGTTGAATTAAATGTCACAACCGTAGTGCAAGCTTTCTGTGCGGCTCATTTCTATATTTTAATTGAAAAAATGCGTAACTGACAGTACTTTACGATGTTACATTAGAATACGAAATTCATATTATCCCAGTTAAATTTGATGTAAAAATTTTAGCACCACAAACATATACCTAATAATGGTAGGTTTGATCAAACCACCCTTCACTTAAAACCGTGCACCCATCAACCGTAACCCTTTGACCACTCGCGACTCCAGAAGTCTGACCAAGTGTACACAGCATTCCTCATCCCCAGCTCTCATACATCATCGTCAACCACCTTCACAGAACCAAGATACTCCATCCAAAGCAGTTCCACCTGTTCTCCAACCAAATTCCAAAATCCACGCACACAACACGAATACGTGTGTTCGGTCGATTATAAAAGTGACGCAAGTAATATATTTTTCATTTCGAGATACGCAAGACAAAGGCCAGCGGGTTGTACGAAAAATTGTTTGCCCGGTGTAACACGATTTAACGAGAGCTTCAAAATGACAACGGTAAATTGTCAACTCCTTGTCCAAACTCAGCATCAATTTTCTTCCGCAGAAAATGTGTTCTAATTCTTCGAATGCTCTAACTCAAAGATATCATAACAAGCAAAGAAGTTGCAAGCCCCGTTGCCCACCCCGTGCGCACACTGTTTCCTCTGAGCGTACCGCGAAACATTTTATCACTGTGTAACAAACTGTTACCCAAAATTGCCTGCTCCTATAATGTGCTATAATGTACATATAGATACCTGCACCGAACAACATTCGTTGAAAGAAGAGGCGCGAACGCTGATGCCCGAGAAGGCCCAATCTCCCACCGCCAAACACTCGCCTCCCTTCCCACCTAAAAAAGAACCCCTTTCAAAACCCCCAATCTCAGGACACAAGAGGCGGTCGAAAGGGGCGCACAAGCATCATCCAAGCCGCGGCGCCGCGCATCCCACGCGCATGAATTAAAGGCTCCGCTCGCCTGGTTAGTCTTGATTTATCCCCAAGCATCGGTCTTCCCCGTTCTTTTGTTTCGTCGACGGTCCGTCCCCGTCGCGGCTCGTCTATAACCAACCACGTCCACACCACCGTCTATTCCGTCCACCGTCGTAATAATCCCGCGAGAACTCGTCTTAACAAATGCGATGTTTTCAGTATACCGCGCGGCCAGTCAGTCCCACAGGACCTCACGACGTGCCGGCCATTAGTTTGAGGAGGAAAGTTGATGGAAAGGTTGGCTGCGTGGCGGCCTAACGCCGGCTAACAAACATTGTTGTGACTTTCACGGGGTGAAACCGGGTATCCGTCATCCGGCTGATCTCACCCGGCTTCTATCTGCCTTTCGTTACTCTTCTTCTATTTTTTTTCTTCTTTTTATCACCGGTCATCCCCTTTTCTTGTACTCCTGGACTTCAACCTCCTCCTCCTCTTCTTCGTTTTGTTTCTCTTTGATGAGGCGCAGACGCGTGCTTCTTGTTGCCTTTCGATCTTTTGCATGTGTACGTGTTCGGTTTGGATTTAGTTCAATTTTCTTCTCGTTGCACTGGTAGGCTGGATGTGGATGGTTACAGTGGCAGACGTGATACTGCATGATATTTGTTTACCGAGGGAGGCAGGAAAATGTGCACTCAATGTAGTCCCGAAGATTAGTGTTTTAGTTTAGTTGGGTTTGCAGGCCGAAGTCTACTTGTTGTAAATCTTACTGGAAAACTTACTCGATCGACAGTTTTTATATTTAAAATCTGTGACAATTATGTTCAATGCCGCCGAATGAACAAAGCTACGTGCGACAGTTGATTGGCCAATAATTTACATCAAAAACGAACCTGATTAACCTCGTACGCTAAACTAAATGTCAAAATTCTAGTCGAAATGTATATAAGCTATATCTGCGATAATACCTCTACATTCTTCAATGCACATTTGCATGCACATTTTACAAGAAATTTAAAAGGCAGTGCCGAAAACATAATTCGATAATATCGACTTCAGCATCGAGAAATTTACCATCCAGACTCCATCAATGTCCGCTGAGCATAAAATAATTAACGTAATATATCGTCCAGCATTTGATCCACCAACGCCTTTAATACCTTCCAAACGAACACTTATTTATCGGGCGGCTCTAAAATCGTAATAAAGAATTGAATCACTCCCATCGCTAGCTGGTCTTGTTCCACAATCACCGGCGCATTGTCGGGCTAAGAGATTGCCCTCTGTGCCCGAGAGTTATGCGGCTGGAATGGCTACGCCTCCTTCAGGCCGAGACGGAACGCTTCTGGTACTCGGTAACCTGTTGTTTCTCGGCCTCTCGTCCTCGGTGTCGTCTTTTTGGGCCGGGCCTGTTGCGCTCACGTTGGACCAAGAAATGGGCGAGTTTCGAACGTGACAGCCTTCCGCGTCAGAAAATTTAACACTCGCCACGGCGAGGGTGTGAATCGGGTTTTGCGCCGCGTGTCGGGTTTATTTTAATGGCCAGGTGAACGCTGGCCCTGATGCTGCGTACGCGTCTAGATTTGGAGATGCCTCCGCGATACGGTGCGCATTATTGCCAGAATGATTTGCAATAGTATTTCGCTAGGCACCTCTGGCGCAAGGTTTTCCATTTGCGTTACTATCAAGTTGCACAGGAATGGAGATATTTGTGAAGAATCGGTTTTCTTTTGTATTAAATTCTAGGAATTATTCAACGGCTGAATTAGCGAAGCAATTTCAGTGAAATATGGATTTGATGAAATCGCCGATAAAAATAATTTGAAAATTCGCTCCACGGATATCCTTTCAAATCCTGTACCGACCTTATGCCGGACAGACAAAGCGAAACAAATTTTCACTGCCATCGAAAGTTACTCCAAACGCGGGGCATAATCGTGCCCCACATGCATTCCGCCGAACGTCAGCCATCATCGAGATCGTTCCCACACCCCGTTCCCATCAATCACAGCTTCTGCACCCTTCCTTTCCTCGTCCCGGCGTTCGCCGCACGGACCATCAGCACACCGGTCGGCGTTGCGCAGCGAGAACGCGATGAGACCCGGCCAGAAAAGGACAGACCGAGTCAATAAAGCAAGGGGACGCTAATTAGAGAGCCATTAAAACGATAAACGACGACACGCGGTTGACGCAGCTCGGACGACACGACGTCAGTTGTGTCTCCTTGGATAACCCCGGACGATAAACCCCAGTCTCAGATAAGAACTCCCGTCCGCTGTGAAACGTCCAGCCTTTCACGAACAACGACGGTAGTGTCAACGCACGTGTCCCGCATCAGGTTCCCGGTTTTTGCTTGTCCCTTGAGAGTACATCGCCGTCTGTGATCTGCGGTGAACCTTTGGCATGACCTTTGCCTTAGGAGCATCGCGACATTATGGAAATCTCGGTGCGATACTTGTCGTCGTGCGATTTCGAAATACGCACGCAAGTACATACATAGACCGGCTGTGATTTTTCTCGACGATGTTTATGGGTTTTTGCATGTAACGTTCGATTTGTTGGCTTGTCGTTAAATATATTTGATAGGAGATCAATGACAAATGTAACGATTCTGGGAATTGTATTGCGATAGGTTAGTATTGTTTATGAATTATCGTGGATTATTGTAGTCCGAGAAAATGGAGAGCAGGTGCTATTTTGAACTTGGTTTTCTAGTAGATCCGACGTAGATTTGAGGGTTGGTGCTCCAAAGTGTAATGTGTTTGCTGATAGTAGTCAAGTAAGATTGCTTTACCTGCATATTATTATTTTATTATCATTTGCGTAACGGTTTTTAGGTCGCACGCCGGAAAGTTGTTGAATAAAGAAATACAATTCAGTAGCAGTAGTTCAGCTACGAGAGGGGCGAACCGCTCTTAATAAATTAATAATAATATCTTTCCCGTACAAAAATACGAACCACTAATAGAAAGCATAAAAGCGTACCCAAACGATAACGATAAATATTAGATCGAAGTGTCAAATATTTTGCCTAACAAATATTATAATTTCAAAGCAATTAAAAATAAACATGGAATTGCTCAGAATCACGGAATAAGCAATTCTCCGCCCCATATACTCAACTACGATACTAAAAAAACCTCGAAATGTCATTGTTCCATCCATTATACAAAAATCACAGCCCATATGCATAATATAATCGTTTTCACATTCCCACGCGGTCAACGTTTCAAGAAGTCACGGAACGGCTGGACCAATGGGAAGATTATTGAAATCTCGGCTCGATCGCCTCCATAGAGCACCGAAGACGCCGCAATTGTTCCAAAGGGAGAGCAGATGGGTCACTCATCAATATGGAGTAGCGGAGAGAGAGAGAGAGAGAGAGAGTGCCCAATCTGGCGGCAGCCCTTGGTCAGCCCTTTTCGAAGGTTACGAGGCGGGCAACGGACTGTCATTCCTTTGATTGGCTTTTAGGGAGGCCCGCTTTCTCTCACCAAAGTCTGGCCCATTGTTTCATCTCTCTCGTACGACTGTACCCTTCTTTTACTTTTAATCTGCGACCGCTTTCGGACGAGGGACAGCGGCCTTTTTGCTCCTGATAGTGTTCGCCGACGGTCCATCACGCGAGTTATCGTTGCACGTTCCGAGGGAATCGCTGGTTGACGCCTCGTGTCGTCAAACGAAAGATGGAGGTTAAGGCCTTGAGCTGTTCCGAAATTTCGTAGGTGTATCTATGTAAAGCATGCGGCTCTATTGTTCGATGAATATGTGTCTCAGTCGAGTGTGGTCTTTTCGTTGTCTTTTTTCTTCCTTCTAATTGCCAGCTTTGAGAAGGATACGAAGATGCCACAAATCGCGAGGAGTGAAATTAATGCCTGCGGAAGAATCGCCCCTCGCCTACAGAAATCGAGCCTGTCATTAGAACAATCCCCGATTGCCTGCGAGTCTCGGGGCTTGGCAAAGAAATGAGACAATTCAATTGGAAATCCGTGGAAAGTTCTCCATATTCATCTGTTCTGGCACCGCCGTGTTGCTGCTGTTCGAATTGTTACAAAGAAAAGCCGAAAAAGCCAACTTTACTTAATAGTATTTCGCCGTTCAACCGTTTTAGCGCCAGGGTTCATTTCGAAGACCGTGTCGGACAGTGCCACGTCGCGCGACAGCGCTTCTTCGATGTTGAGTTATTAAGTTCAGCATAAACAACGAAATGGGAACCGCAAAGGGAAGATCGATGAGCGTTTGGAACATCCATGGAGAATAATACAGATAACCGTATAGATGATAATAAAAATAATTTACCCACGCCCAGACAAAGAAGAGAAAAGAAGAAACTCCTAAACTCTGCGTCCGATCCAACCGGACGATATTGATGAACTTCTAAAGACTTTCGAACTCGTCGACTAATCGCCTCACAGACTGTACAGCCCACAGTGTGGACGGATCCCACCTTTCCTCGCGGACCTAAAACTCCAACATCTGGCGAACGTTCGCCACGTTCAATCGGCATGCATGGCGCCGTTCCGGGAACCAGCGCAGGCGTTTCTTTTCTTCGACTGCCGGGATTCCGTGTAATCGCGTAGCGGGCGCGTGCTACGAAAAAGATAGGGATCTCCGCGTGCATCTCCTCGTCGTCCTCCTTCCGGCACGGGTCAACCTTCCCACACCTACCCGGCCTACCTGACCTACCTACCTGCTCGCGGTGACCAGAGGTAACCTTTTGATAACCCCGGCTAGTCGGGCATGGTTACGTATAACGGCCGCGGTCCTTTATCCCCGGCTCGTCAAACACGTGTACGTTTCAACGAGGGACCGGCGTTAAAAAGAAATATGGATCCCTCCCCGAAATCTATTCTTCGCGGTCTCCTCTTTCGAATTTCTACGGGGACGCGGAGATTGGGCATTCGCTGGTTGGAGAGGGTCGGGGCGAGTGTCTCGGATGTTTGATTAATATTGTGGTTTTAGGCTGAGAGTTTGATCGACCGGAGATCGTTATCGTCGTGGGAGTGGAAGGTGATGGGAGATATTGATAGACATGGGGTTCAGATTTTTATTTGGCAGCTCTTTTATTGCTCGCCGGATTTTGGCAATTTGCTTTCGAGTTGAATAGGTGGTTTCAATCAATGCACAGGATATGATTAAATGCTTTTATCAAGCTATTGGAATTATCGGTAAAGAACAAATTTCATTTCAATTACAAAATAATTAGCGAAGCAATAACATTCTCGCTTTGTCCCTCGAAAATGATCGACACGCGGTTCCTCCAAAAGTAGGTAACTCAATTTCGTAATTGTTTTAAATCACTCAACATCGTCAGAAAAATCGCACGCGACGCAAAAAAACCAGATGCCCGGAATTTCGTTCTGAAAATTCAATCAATCAAAATGTTCCGGGACCCTGTGCAGGCCGCTTCACAAGTGCATCGTACGACGACGATTAAAAAGCAACTTCCGTCACGGCGAACAAAAGGTGGCGCTGCGCAAAAACACGTACCACGGTGGAGTGAGGCAAGTTGCAGGACAATTGGGATTGCGCCTCGATAATGGGAGGCCAGAGTCGAGGCAGCTGGCCGGCATAAAAGGAACGAGAAAAGGGGGTAAAAGGTGGAAAAAAAAACCGACCCCTTTCAGCAAGCGTTCGAGTCTTCGCGTGTTAATTACTAAGGACGGGCACGTCATTATCGATATAACCGCGAAAGTAGCCGTTCCTCGTGCAAAAGCGGGTCGAAAGTGTGGAACGAAATTTTGACATTTAGGGCTTCATTTTCTGCCGCATCGGATTTAAACATTCCTGGCGTTCGCGTGTATTTAAATTATTCAACAATACTCCGCGGTCGAAAACATTGCCTTTTGGACTTTAACAGCGGGGAAAGATAGTTGTTCCATTAATTCGACGCGACAAATTATTGTCCAGCAAATTGCGAAAGAACCAATTTGTCCTGCATCTTGGTCTCTGTTGCGTGACATAAACTCGTTTAATGTCCGTTCTCGTTTTCTGCCCTTTAGTATTATTGCCAATTTGACCACAGCCATGTAAACTGATTGATATTATAAAATCATTGTAGGCAATAGAACGCCTTTACCACATACGATCAGTCAACTAGCAAACCACCCTGTTTTAACAACGACCTTTCAAACGCATACCCAAAATTGTTATCACAATAAATAAGTATTATTTACATACACAATACTACTTTATTATATGTATCTTCTTAATTCAATACACATAATCATACGCCCACAGTGGGAACTAAAAATATGAATGTCTCTGCTGCATAGTGCATACCATGCACGATCATCCTTTCGTCCCCAAAAAAGCGAGCAGCGGCGGCTACAATCCAGGTGACAATTCGATCCCCTTTCTCGTAGCCGTTCTAAAGACAAAGCAAGAATGTGCAAGCCCAGATGAAAGCGTGAAAGTGTGGCCTGGCGTGGTAACACAGACTCATTTCCATCGACTGAAGTATGCAGTCACGTCAACGGGACGACTAATGACGCCACGAGAATGATCCAACCCCATGTGGCTCGAGTGTGTTGCGCAGTCGTCGGTCAGAACAAAAAGAAAACGAGCCGTGCTCGACCCGAAGAAGGTCCGCGCCCCCTGGTGACATTTCCCATTCTTCTCGGCACGCCATTACCAGGTCAAAGATGCCGCCCCCGCAGGACGCCGTGCGCCCCCACCCTCTGTTTAACCGCAAGGCAGTGCACACTTTTCACGTTTTCTATGGGAACGCCATCCCGGCCCCGTCGATATGCTTTTGATTTCTTCAGTTTCGTCATTGATATTTCGCTTGGGCTAAGCTGGCGATCCCAGGACCCTGGGTTTTTGATATATTATTTTCGTCCTTCGCGTTTTAAAATTTCTTTGTCGCCTTTGTTGGGATGAGTATTTGTTTTGTTGAAGGATACACTGCGCGGAGCGCTGGGGTACGTGGTATATTTAGTGTCAGAGGGGTGCTCGTATAATACGTTCGTTTAAGGGCTATTCCGTTTAATGGATGGTGGACAAATTCGAAAATTGTGACCTGCGTCACGAGCATCTTTGGATAAAATATCGTCTACCCATGGAATATTTCAAGCGGGAGTTTCGATCGTTTGGCTTAGCACACAATTAATCTGCAGTGAAATCGATAATTATACGCTTGCTGTTTAAATTCCGAAAAAGGAATTCGGACAATCCGAGTGGCGAGACTCTTTCAACCCCCGGGGTCCGCCCCTAAAAAAATCCAAACACGCTTTCCGACAAAAGCTAAGGAAACGGAACAATCGCATTCGCGACCAAACTCCCTTCGAAAGCCGGCACAAATTCGCGTCGACCACCTTGCAAACCTACCGACATGCCCCGCGAATCAAAACGAAAACCCCTCTCACCATACTGCGCCATGTTTTCCCAACCCCCCCCCGCACAAAATCGCCAGTCAGCCCGATTACACGTCGACGCGTCTACTTACCATTCATCGTTGTCGCAGTGCGCGTAAACCGAGAATGGCCGAGCGGCTTGGAAACGGTTTTATCGGTTGCGATCGAGTGGCGGCGGATCGGTTGAAAATTCAGGGTGGCTTCGACCGCCACGGACGCAGGGGATGCCCGTTGATTCTCGTTCGTCGGCGTAATAATACACGCGGCACAGTGCCGCCGGCTCTAAAAGCGAAAAGCACGATCGAATCGCCGCCGGAGCAGCGAGCGTAATGCATGCGATTACTGCGGATCAATGAGCTGTGGCCCTATTTATGGCTCTATCAATCGGCCGCTGCGAGGTTCCTCCGGCTTCCGCTTCGTTGTGGGGCTTCTTTGCGCGGATGTTTCTCGCGTGACCGTACGCGGATTCCGAAACGAACGGCTAGTGATACGTGGACGCGTTCCTCGAAACGCCCGGGGAAAGACGATGAGTTCGATGGTTTCGATGGACGTGGAATATTGTGCGGCGTATGGCGATCATGGGAATTCAGGATGCAGGTGCTGTACCGAGAGTGCGGCGGAAGCTCGCGAATCACCTGTCTGTGCTGTTGAAGTGAAATGCGGGAACGGTTGGTTGCAAGTGTAGTAGCTATTGCGGGGGATCTTTTTGAGGATGGTGAAATACAGAGTTGGTCCACGTGACTTGCACAACCGGAACAACTTCTAAATTATGCGTTGCACGGAAAAATTGTTTGCACAAAGGTTACATGGTATCAAAGGGGACATGTACACGAATTCTTCGTAAGTGGAGTATGTATTGTTGTTGATGTGATTGAACTTTGCGAATCGTTGGGGGGGGTTGATTGGTAATACTGCTTTTCATCGAAGAAGAGATTTTCAAAGGGGGAAATTCTTTGACGATGCTGTTCGATTGTTTCGAAAGCGTATTTTGGCATACATACATTAATAAGTAATAAGATATTACGATGATAATAGTCTTTAATGCATATAATGTGTGTAATGAATGAAAGCTATGCGTCTTGGAAGTGCATTATTGTTATTGTTAATATATTCTTGAATCGGTTACGTATAGTAGTAGATCATTAATTTCGAATACCTTTTATATACACCTATTGCTTCTCAGGTTTCGAATCAATCGTAAATTGTTCATACAATCATTTACACGAATGAATTCGTTCGTTTAATTTCCACGGATTTACAATTATTAATTTCTGAATAGACGATCCGTTATTGCAGACACATAGGTCACTAATATCTGCCAAAGAATTGAATAAGTTTGGGTTACACAAGGCTCGAACTTATGTAACCCGTTCAGAAGAAGTTCGGGATAAAATACATCCACGCCAGCATACTCGCCCTTTTCCAAACACTTGACCAGTCCATTTCCCGCGAGTCACCCCGTATACGCAACACCTATTCTCCCCGTACAACACAAAATTGCTCCCCGTCTCCATAAAGGGCCCCACAAGCTTACAATTTTTTTCTTCTCCTCGGTTCCTCCGCTTCTTTATTCAAAAAGTGAAAAATCAGACGCAGCCCGTGTCCCGCTACGTTCACCAAAGGCCTGCCCCTTAATACCTTTATTATACGAACGCTCCTAATATCTTAATACCGCCCCGGCTCAGAGGGTACGCGAGTTACACGAGGGTCTAATGGTCGACTCAATTAAGACACCATTAGACCAACGGCATTTACATGTTAACGATAATAGCCGTCACGATACATTCTACCAGAATAATGTTCCGCGTGTGTACACGGCCTGCTCATCGACCGGAAGTGGAGGCTCGCGTCCACGTACGACCGCGTACAATTTTTTTTTCTTCCTTTAATACAGCCTCTAACCCTTCCGAACACTGATAGCCAGCCGACAATTTACGAATCTTATCCCCGGTCGCGGATATTAACGGAACATTCTGTTGCCTGTCTTAATTGTCCACCGTGGACGCTTTTACGACCATGCGAGTATGCGAGATAATTTTCAGAGACGTCAGATGGAACGAAGTGTAATTTTTTGTTATTTTTTTCTTGCTTCGGATTATCGGGATTTTTTGGATTCTTCGGACAGGGCGGGAGTACAGGCGCTGTGCGATGCATGGGGGGGCAAAATCGCGATGTTTGTAATGGTCTCGAAGCAAACGTGGTTTAAGAGAGGGATGGTTATTGGCGATCAGTTTATTTTTGGTAATTTTAGACAATGCCGTTGATCATTCACATGCCTGTATTGTATTTGTCATTGTATGGGAAGAGTGATGAGATATTTTGCATTTGTCTCGACCCTGATTTGAATGAATCCAAGATATTAAAGACAGTGGATAGATGTGATACAAAATTGGAGATTGTTGATCAATAATTTCTCAGCTTCCTACATCTCGCACGAAATTTATCTTGAAGCAAACATTTTCCAGTATCTACCAGAAACTGCGAGAAATTCTACAATTATATTGCGCTAACCAAGGGTCGCGCGTTCACGCAGCAGCCTTTTCAGTAAACAGTTTCGCGGACACAAGCCAAAGCGGGGCTCAATTAGCAGCCGATAATTAGTACGGCGACGCTCGATTAGCAGAAGACAACGTCCTCGTGGGCATTGTTCCCCGCTGACAATAATACAGGGGCTATTTGCGTGGGCCGTGCACGCGTTAACAAAGCCGTGCGGCTGCTCGTGCTAAAAGGCGGACGACATGTATGCGTATGTTGCACCTGACGCGAGCTGTGGCTCGTTAAGGCACGTTTCAAACGATCATCGCAGCCGGTGTACGATTGTTGAGCCTTCGATTGATCGATCAATGGCGTGCTGGTCGACATAGTCCTTTCCATTTTATTTTCATTTGCTACATCCTTTCTATCTTTACCTTTTATTACCACTTATTGGATTCTTCCGTTTTCATTTTTATTTTTATTCTGTACATTCTTTCTACCTTTCTCGTTCATATTTGCCTTGGTTCATCAGATTCTTTCCTGCGTTCCTTTATACGTATTTCTGTTTTTATTCGCAAATCACTTATTATTAGTAGGATTTGTTTTCTATAAAAGATCGCTACGTCGATGCGCGATTATTAGCAACGAGACAGGGCAAAGATTTCGAACGGGCGTTGAATTGCGAATTTCGGGGTGAAATGTCCACGGTAACAATTTTTCTACGCCCTCAAGAAATTCGCGCAATCCCCCTGAAACCACAGCGTCGCGAATCGCGAGAATCCGCAAATTGCACGCGGTCGGTGTTTTCCGGTAAAACGAAAAAGCCCGGTGAAAATTCCCTGGCGGCGATTACGGCACCTCGATGGGCCGATCGGTATTTCGACAGGTGGGAAATCGAAAACGCGGGCGGCGTAGGTGCAGTTTTCCTCGTCAGCGCTTACGCAAAGGCGGTACGGCGCAGCCAATCTCCGTGGTCCCTTGAATAATGCATGCGATATTCGCGCCGTCAAATATGCGGCGTACAATTGTTTGAGAGTGTACAGGTGCGTGCCATGCAGCTCGTAGGGACTGTATCTACATACGATTATCCCCTTACGATTTTTTCATATTGTAAAGCGCGGCGAAATTCACCATTAATTTACTTTAATTTCCGCACCGGGCTGCCGCGCAATTTTCGCAATTCGCAACAGCTTAAACGAATACAATATCTGGTGATATCTGACGATAGCACAATATACATCTTTACATAATTCGCCTCAGTTGCAGTTTTACTACGAGTCCCCACTTTCACGAAACTTCTATGCACTCCTATCGTATACATATTAGGCATTTGCGTTGAACATAATCGGCCCACCGCCAATTTTTCCCCGTCGATGGATTATTATATGACAAGCCCGGGGATTTCCATGAACAATGACGACATGAAAACATCATTTCGTTCATTGTACAGTTCATGGAAATCACAATCGACGGGACGCGTATATTGCCGCCGTGTAGGATACTGTTTCATGCATACTTAACAGTCGTCACGGGGTTGAGGAGACGGTGGCGGGATGAGAGAGACAAAATCGTGGAGGGTTGAAGAAACGTGGCGCGAGGAGGGTGGCAACGCTATCATTAGAGACGCCTGTGAAGACTGGAAATAACAGTATATGGTAATACCGATGACGGTTACGCACGCTTATTGCCGTAATACTCGGCAATAATTGCCAGGTCTGCCAACATATATCAAACGACGTCCGGGCCAGCGTGAACGTCGAAATGAAACGTCCACTTTGTTACATTGTGCCCGTGATTCGACGGACTGAAATTATTCCGGGGATTTTAACAGCCGTTGCGAGTGGAACGTGGTGCGTTGCACGTAAAATGTTGGTCTACAGTGGCTGCCAAAGTGTCGAAAAAAATCTTGTGCACTATGTCATTTCGATTGCACGCATACATTATGTATTTACTTGGTATTTATTCATGCGCGATTATGCATACATGCAGTTGTTATATAAAAATATCAATATGGAGGGTTTTCAGAAGCCAATCAGTGTGAGCCATTAGCATTCGAACCGAGATAAATGAGGTTTATACAAATTACTTGGAAAAAAATGTACCGTCATCCATTGCTTACATATGAAAATAGTGACCTGATTGATCTATCAACTGAAAGTTTTGACAATAAAGAGATTTTTTGAACCACGAAACTCACGTTCAGGAAAGTTGGACTTCTGTGCCACTGATTGAATATACATATAGGTATTCAATTTCTCCTAGATTGGCAACAGACGCATCTTTTGTCATTTCGTATTATAGGGTAAATTAAAAATTAATATAACAATTCAACACAACACAATCCACAAGCTGTACCTATGCAACGAGTAGTTATTTAAAAAAATCCTAATATACCGAGATACCAATACAAATGCCGCAACGATTAAACTAACGGGGCTGTCTATGGTCCCAAGATCATACAAATATAACTCAAGGAAATTATTTTAATGGCGTGCCGTAAACGACACCGTTATTTCTAAATTAATTAACACAAACGCATCTAATATTCCGAAAGATTTCCCCACACAAATTCCGCCATGAACTCCCCGAAAATTCCGTAGATCCACAAACTGCAGGAACGAAAGCGCCAACACTGCAACGTCATTCCTCTAATCGATCAAACAGCAAATGCTCGACGGGGTATTTACAATGCATAATAGTTTAACGAGCTCCAACGAGAATGGACGTCGATACAGCGGTCGCTTATCGGATTCGAGGATTCCAGAGCAGAAAACAGCGGCGCAGAGCACCTTGTTAATCCAGGTGGTCGGTGGTTAAGCAGCTTGGGAGAGCCCGGTCGAGTTGGAACGTGTAAAATCGCGCGGGGATTTGAAATATCGCTGCCTTGTTATTTAAGGGATCCGCGGGCCGCGAATTACCGGATCAACCGCGGCTCGTATTTTTCCTCGCGCCGGGATTAAATCGGCGAGTACGTTGGAACGTGTCCGTGCTTTTACGCTCGCTTGCACGATACAGTGGAACTGTAATTTCGAGGCAAAGTTTGTTACCCCTTTGTTCCTAAGGATATACCGTAGGAAGAACCAATCCGTCATTGTATCCCGTTTCTGTTTGAACTTCTCAAGCCCCCTTTGCCCTGCGATTTTTTGCATCGCGATGCACGTCGGGATCGACCAATTTTTGCGTTGGACATCTGCACAGTTTCGCGAAGTGCCAGAAGCCATTAACGAAACCACCCTGGGCCGATGGAAATACAACAAATTAATTGCTCTGATAGTTTGATCGCTCGCTGTATTCATAGAACGCGTTGGAGATCCCGAAATTCTCTATAGGATAAAATATAACAAAAGCACGGTATAATCGACTGAGAGCAACTCTATCAATCGAACACTGTCCACAGTGTATACCATACTTTATTTTCACGTTTTGTAACAAGGGTGTACATATATACATTTTCACCCCATCGACCAGTCTCCCACGGCGAACGAAATCTCATTCCAGAAAACTGCAATTGCACCGTAACCCCGACAATTCCGTGCACACACAACGTACCGGCGTACATGCACACACACACACGTAACGTGCGTGCTCGCGTAAGTACGTATCTTTGTATGCGCACACCCTCGAGGTCCCTCTATCACCCCGTGGACGAGAGAACACGATGAAGTCGCGGTCGAGGAGGAAGCAAGGCAGCCCGTAAATTTTTTTCATCATCGAGGAGGAGGGCCAGCCTACGATCGGGAATTTCCGCGAGGGATCGTTACAAAACTTTTAACGGGTTCGAGAGGCGGTCTCGAGAGCGCACGCCGCAAGTTTCGCGTTACCCCGCCGCCATCTACGTGCACAGAGGCGGCGTAGTCGAGTGCATGCGAACTTTCGAAGAACAAAATCAATTATGGAACGGCCGTTTTTATGCGCCGCCAAGTCGGCTGCGGAATAGAGCGAGGGGGGGCGAAGGGGCGGAACGAGGGGGTAGAGGCCGCGTGATTATCGTTCGAAACTTGCCAACTAAAGTAATTCGCCCCTGCCGGACGCGTATTTGGGATTACCCACGGATTACATCCGGCGGCTTTTTATTTCCCTACGAGAATAATGGACCCGGGGTTCGGACGGGCTTATCGATGGCGGTATTAACCGGCCGCGATCGTGTCGCGACTACTTTCGTTGGGGATCTGTAATTTTAGACGCTCGTTGCAGGCGAGCGATATTCAACCGGTGCGCCGGCGAGATACGGTCCACAGGTGTTGTCCGAGTTCTTTCTCAACCCTCGCGTGGCCCACCAAAATGGTCAATAAGTTTGATGCTTAGTTGGTCTTCCCTCACAAAACGCGAAATGACGTGAAAGTGTTCAAGTGGCTTCGCGATATCTTGTCAAGAACGTACAAGAATTGTTGAACGAAATATAGAAATGGGTACCCGGGTATTCATATTATTGTTTCACGTTGTGACACGATACTTTTTTTCTTACAAAGCATCACAAATGAGTGCGAAGTAATTTTGCGTAGCGTTTGTCTTAATGCAAAGGATCGTAGATGAACGAGGATTTAAAATGACTTTTCGCAAACGCAGAAAACTAGAAGTAAGTTCCAAATAATTTCGGGCATTACAATATTTCTTTATCCGAATGTACCATTAACAGATAAATGTACAACAAATTTCTTAAAAGCGGATGTCGAACAAGATTCTAAACGATCGAAAGCAAATACTAAATAATTTCGAGTATTCATTCTTCATCGCGAAGCGTCACAGCTAAATGTGGTTTGAAAAATATTCGACGAAAAGAAAATTGAACACGAACCTCGAAGCGGGGCATGTTTAGGAACCTAACGACCGTGCTGTACGCTGGATACCCGTAACAAAATCTCAGTACACGTACTTCTTGCAACGCTGCAAGCCCCTCGCCATTAACCCCGCGCGCACAACGAAGCATATCGTCGACTGGTTCTCTGCTGCCGCGTGAAAAGATCGAGCCGGCAAGCTGGTAGGTTTTTCGTGGGACGAAAAAGAGGTAGTCCTTCTCGTTTCTCGTAAGCGCACCACATTTCTGAACGCGACAAAATTACGGATGTCGACGTCCACCCTTGTCCCTCCGCGCCTAATAGCCAACGGACTTTGATTCCGGCGCGGGTAAAAACGTAAGTGACGTCCGCTTGTACGCATGCATATACGTATATATGCACGTGCATGCACACGTAGACGTGCAAAGATGTACGCGTGTACGCGTAGGGGACGGGATGGCCGACAGCGGACACGCTGGCGTGTTTTTAACGATAATTCCTCTTATCTTCCCGAAGCACATGCTGTCCGGAGTTGCGTGCCGCGACTCTTGGGTATCCGCTGGTAAATCGACCGATCTAAGACGCAAGCAAATTGGATCCAGAACCCTTGCTGGTTAATTAGCGACGCTCCCGAGGCGTCGCGTCGCGCCCTTTCGATCGTCGCTGCAAGACGGATCGATTTGCAGGGAGACATCTGGGTGGGGATTATTTGTTTCTTGGAGTTAAGACGCGTAGCGTTCGAATTTCCTTTTCAATTTTACGTTTTGGAGGATTTATTTATTACGTATTTGTTTGCTTGCAAGTGCGGTCGGATGTAATGGGTAGTGGATGAAGTGCGGCGTGCGCGTATTTGTACGCGCGAAGCTGATGCATTCATGCATTTATTCGTTCGCAAAACTGTAATCCCGTTTGTCGTAATAACAGGCAAAGGAGGTTTTCATTAGGTGAAAAAGAATGGAGTAAAAGGAATAGTTAGGGCCCGTCTAAATTTCTTCAAATATAAAGTTTACAAATTACGTGACGATCTTTATTATAAATTCTCGCTCGCCGTATCTATCTATCCGACATGTGGTAGCTCAGCGTCCGCACTGTTATCCCTCCACTTCCGCTGGCCGGATTGATTTATAGGAGCTCGAAAGTGATAACGACGCGTGCTAAGCGCGGCACAGCACGACCTGTCGCAATTCGCCGCTAATTACTGCCGACTCGTGGCCGAAAGAAACGGTAATGTGCTTTCTAAACACTCATTAAATACTTGCCTGGGTATAACAAGTGACACCCGTGCTTCGGATCGCACGCTAAGGTTTGAAAAACACCAGCGCGACACGTAGCAGAGGATAAGATCTAAATAGAATATTAAATCATCCCATTATTTTTTATTATAATTTGTGCATTCACTTGGGACACGTTTTCAAAAGTATTGTTAGCTTGATTTGTTGATTTGTACACCCCTGTAGGAGTGGAGGATTATTATTTGCAAACAGTATATTGAAGAATGTAGCAGTGGGACTTGAAATGTAGTCATTGACTGTAAAATAGTTTTATCGTATTCGAAAAGTACAAAATTGTAAGTACAAAATTCATGAATTTAAATACAAGGGTCACCGTTATAAAATGTTAGAAAATTATGTGGGGTCGTTCTAACTTCGATTTGGGGTAATGGCTACGCTACTGCACGATGATAATGCGAGCACAAACGGATCACTGTCCGAGCTCATCCATAATACATTGCTCCGGGCACGTTCTATCATTTTTTGTCACTGAATACGTTGACGGATGCGTCAAGCCTCCTCTTCCTTTTTGCCACAGCATTCATCGTTTCGACACCATTTCGCACTAAAATTGTGTCCGAATATTTGTTTCGAATCAAGGTAAAAGATGAAAGCGAAGTTGACAAAAGGGAAGGGAACAGAGTTCCACGAGTGTGTAGACGTGCAATCATTTTTGCTTTCACATAAATTCAACGACATCAACGATAATTAAAATCATTCATTCCACTCACAAGATAGAAAAATTGCGGAAAAAGTGTAATTTCACTATGGACCTAGCCGAAGCAGCACTTTACCTTTATAAAATTCCGAATTCACCATTCGAATGTAAACGTCACGTTACCTGGCTGCGAAGTGAAACAATAAGTTACTTCAATAACTGACCCCGATATCATCGGCATCATTAATTATCAGTTTCCCCATCTGGTCGACCGCATCAATGAAATTTAACACGATCGAACAACCGAATGGGCAGATCGACGTACAACGCGATCATTATCGTAAGCGAATTACGGCCCATATTATTTAGATACCTGACAGGTTACTAGACGAACGACGTGCTTCCAGCTGATAGAATCTTCTCGTTATAAAATCGTATAATTCACGGCCGGGTCAAACTGCGAACAATCGAATCACCGTCGAGATCGTGATTATTTGCCGATAATGATTTTATGTACATATGTAGGTATTATGTTTGCGATAGCTGTCAGTTTTATGGGAGAAGAGTATAGTTTCTCTTTAATCAGGTTTGAATGGCAAAGAAAATTCATAGAGTCGGGAAATATTGGAAATGATTATAGATATTCTGCAATCTCTTCTTGCCCATTTTCGTTCGAGCGAGCCAGAAATAATATTTTTATTTTCGAACTACGTGTGGTAGCATCTTGTGCTTTGCTTCGTTTATTTATTTTGCGTAATAAAATCGATTTGTATTGTACAATAATCATTATTGTATGCATTGAACGATTCCTCCTTCATTGCGATACATCTTATCGTGTTCAAGTTTAAAAAGAAAATACAGTGCATTCCAGTAATTCAATCTCAGTAAAAAAAAAAGATGAAAGAAAAATGGTGTCATTCCCTGAACCAAAAGATCCACTCATCCAACCCTTCTGTCCAAACCTAAAAAAAAAGTCACGCACCATAAATTACCCTCCGACTCGACTGACAGAAAACAGCCCCACTTGACCCCACCCCGATCAGCTAAACGTCAACGATCGCCTAACACGACCGCCCAAAAATCACTCATCAACTTGTGAAAATAACACCAGCTCACAAACGAGCCACTGTGTCGCCCAGCACCCTCTTTTTGTCACCGACTGGTCAACCCTCGACAAGCTTAAGCCGCTTCTTCCTCGTAAGCTGGCTGTGATCCACGGTAACACGAGAACCACGTTGCACCCTCCTCCAGCAGAAGTTTCTCTTGAACACCCCTGGGGCCGGCAAACGGCGCGTAACTAAGCTCACGCACGCTTCACGCATCGACGTGACTTTATGCACACAGGATCCATTCATGAAGCAATTCCAACGACGCTTGTTTCGACGCGGAGAAATCTGTGGCCGAATTAGTCTCCTTACGCGAATGAAAAAAGAAACAACAAGCACATGCTTAACCGTCAGCTCTTGCTGTTGGACGCTGGAGCAATAATTTTACTCATTTTTGCGGCCTTCCAGCAGGCAACAACGGAATACATATCTAACCTAAATTAAGGGTCGCATGTATGTTGCTGACCTTACTGGAAGATGATCAGATTTATACTACGCTGGTACCTACATATTCAATGTGCATACTGAGTTTTAACTGTTTGGAAACTGTAATCTCACCGACGAGGACTGATTAAATACGGATTTTTAACTGCTCGAATACTGCATTTCAACTGTTCTAATATCTATGGATTTTCGGCTTCAAATTATGCTCGGGGTGTATCATGTCTCAGCCTTGTACTCGCGAACGAATTGATCCTTGGTGCGACAAGAATCGAGTGTGCCCAAGATTAGTCCGCATAGCAAGATTTGTAACGTAACACCGTTTTATAATAACGAGTGAAACAAATACAAAAGACACTAGTGGGACTTACGTTTAGCCGATAGTTTTTTGGCACTGCACAGAACTGCTTGCCCCAATTAATTATCGAACTCGTGTAGTTTTCTAATGCAGAAATTATTTCTCGTTCGACACCGAGACAGGAGTATAACATTTGTATATGTATACAGCAAATCCGTCAATGCACGCCATTTCTACCAATAGGAAGGTGTTTACCAATGTTCAAACAAAATTGATTCTCTGCTGAAACAACCGGCGGCCTACTTGGCCGTGCCCAATATAACATGGCCGTTCCATTGCTCGCGACCAACTTTATGGTGTAAACAGACCGTCATGGAGGCCCATCACCTCGCGGATAAACTCGTCTTGACAGAGTGCAGGTCCCCCAGGAAATGGAGGCCGACGAAAATCCCAGTTACCCTGTGTCCGCGAGAATCCCTAGCCCCAACGCGTTTCGTCGACGAAAAAAAAAAAAAAAAAGGGAAGAAAAACGTTAGAACGAGATCAATTTTCCAGCGGACTCCTCGAGAGGACTCCTCCTCGTGCTCTCTTGAGGAGATTCTCCGGGAATAGGGTTCCTGGAAGGGCAGATGCTCCGGGGAATTGCTTTTGTCGAGAATTTTTGATGCAACGTCGGTTTCCAACGGACGACTGGCTTATTTTTCAATCGTGACGAGAATTTTATTTTGCTTCATTGTCTGCGCCAGACTGGACCGGGGATGCTGATAGCGAAACGGCGGACTTGCGGTTTCGCGAATGCCGGGTGTTGTAGTTGAACATTTTTTACTCGCAAGGAGGCTCGAGGGAGAAGTAGCAACCGAGTGAGCGGAGAATTGTTGTACAGAATTTCTGGAAGGTTGCGTTTTGTTTTTGCAGATTATTATGAATCATTGGTCCGGGAAATTTTGCAGGAGGTATGTACATGTGTATGCATTAATTATTTTGTTCGGACAATTCTGGATAATGGTGTAAGATAGAAAAGTATTAAAAGTATAATAATCACTGTAGCACACGCTTTTCAAGTTGCACTTGAATAAAACTAAATTAAATGCGCGAGGCAATAATGTCTCGCTATTCAATCTTGACGAAGACACTATTATTCTTCTTAACTTTACTATTTTAGCAAATATATTCAAAATATACGGTGCTTTGGAGAGCACATTCTCACTCAGAGCGCAAACATTTCTGAATAAAATAGAACAAGAAATCAAATTTAATTTAGTACAAATAAAATTATTCTTCGCTACATTCCACGCCCTTTAAATGGACGTAAGGGCTTTACTTTAATTGCAATTGGACGAGTTGAACTTGTAACAACAAAACTCACCATTCGCTGGACATCACTAGAGACAAACGTATGATATTTTCCTTGGAGAGAAATCAGTCGCGCCTCGTCGTACGTCACGGCAGCCACCAACAAACGACAAACATCTGGGAGAAATTGCTCCACTTTAGCAGGTGATAACTCCTCTAACAAACCGCGAGAGAGATACTGATAGCCGGTTCGAGGAAAGATACACATCAGATTTACGACGTTTCAGAAGCGTGCCAGCCCGTTGACGCAGAATCATTAATAACTATTATATAGTTATTGCGGTAGTGAGCGGTATGTAACTCCGATGTTTACAATGTCCTATATGGTTGCAAATTATACGTGAGATACAGACAGAGGTGCTGATAGAGACAAATACTAAATACATATTAGAAGAGTTTGCACGAAAAGATATATACGAGTTCAATTACACATTTTCAACATTTTATTATTACACGAAAACGGCGTGCACGCTCTCCCTCGAAAAGTCAATGACACTTTGCTAATACTTTGACGTATCTACTGCATGTTCAGTTTGACTTTAGGAATTCCACAGCAATTCGAAGTGTATATTATATGTATATACATAAAATGTATAGATGGATTCTACGATGGATAAAGTCACACCGTGCACTGGACCCAATTTTCCTAACAATCGTTCCTGAAAAACTGTACCCGATAATGTTTCCGGTTTATGTATATCTAAACTGGTCAATTAGTAGACAATGCGCGTCAAGACGATTCTCGTAATGCCCGACACGAGGATGATTCGCGCGGGACTATCGTTATCGTTCGGTGTTGTTGCGCGGATCGCGGCGGTCGTTGAAAAGTGTCGAGCAGGCAATAATAATTAATGTTTAACGATAAAAGGGGTTCATCGAGTGACACAGACTGATCGATGTCATAGGCCGGTTGTCTTAGGCGATAACCCCTTCTCGTGACATCGTCGAGTCAGTTATCGTTTCCACGAACGCCCACTGCACACCGAATTTTTTTTATTCCCCGTCACCGGACTCTCTCGTTCACCGCGGTACAGCTTCGAGCATATTCCGAGTGCTGTCTTTACGGGCACCGAAATATTTATTGAACCTTCGCTTGGTATAATAGAAAGGGTGGACGTATTTTTGGGACGACTTCAGGGGGCTACAATTTCTCGCAAAAAATATTCAGCAGCCTAGCACGAGTTGGGAATCTTAATATTGTAA
The DNA here is from genome assembly GCA_963667235.1 of Nomada lathburiana. Classification (NCBI taxonomy): domain Eukaryota; kingdom Metazoa; phylum Arthropoda; class Insecta; order Hymenoptera; family Apidae; genus Nomada; species Nomada lathburiana. The sequence continues at coordinate 8,758,300 of OY763897.1, read as the reverse complement.
ATGTTCGTAAACGTTAGAACGTAAATGAATGTTAGATGAATAAAGATTTCTGAATTGTGTTAGGCGACTGGATACTTTTGTGAGCAGCTTTGGCTCGTTTTTAATAAATATTAAAAAGTCACATCTGATAATTGTATTAAAAGGGAATTTTTAAATTACATGTTTGTTAAAAATTGTCTTTTCTACCAGCACGTATAGCTTTTTACTAGTATATCATGACCCTTTGTTATAAAAAAAAGTGCACTACGTTGAATATCTATTTGAAAGTAATGCTTATCAGACTTCTAATGTTATACATATTCTCTAAGATACTCTGAATTGACTTGAATTATTTCTAATTGCATAATTCTCTTGTTACAAGGTAGCATAGAACATCTGGTACGCTATAACATTTAATAGACCACTATTATGGAGACTCGCATATAGAGCCTTTCAAGTACGAGATAATAAAGAACCTCCATAAAATGTGCATTTTATAGCATTATAATCTATACCCAGAAACGTGTACGTGATAACGGGCGACGACTTTGTGCAGATTGTCGCGACGAAATTGCGGCAAGAATAGTTCCTCGAAACGTAAACGACCCGAAATCTCGTTTAATCGAAACCACTCGCGTAATTGGCACGATGCTCTTTACTGATAGGAATTAACGAAACTCACAAGCATTAACTTGGTCAAAATATTTTCGACATTTCGTTTGACAAAAACGGATATTTTTTATTGCGCACACCGCGTTGCACAATCATCTGCACGTAAGTCGCGACCAAACAAGAACGTCAAGTCCGTCGAAGATAAATAAAAACGGATAATCACGTGTTTATGGTTTCGAGAATTTAGGGAAATGATGTAAAGTCTATTGACATTTGATTTACCAATTAATCGTCTCTTTCAGTTGCTTGCGAACAATTGGATTTACATTAATTTTAAATTATTAAAGTAGTTTTTTTTAATTACTATTTGGTCTAAACAAGTTTTAAATGTATGTATTTGTAAGCTTTCTTAACGGAGTGTTCTACAGTACATCGCAAGTAAAAAATACTGTGAAAAAATTTAGCATTGAATACCTTGTAATCTTAATCTACTTATATCATTCTAAGTGAACGCATGATTAACGTATTTAAGTCTTTAACAATTATTTTTTATTCCAAACACGTTCCCTTCGACAAAAATATTTTCATCGTATTCAACATTAATGAATATACAATCGACACAATTATATTTTCATTAATATCGATGCACGAAATCAATTGCTTCATTTACCCTTTTCAATAAGCTTCGATGCTTCAAGCCTCGCTACGTTCCCAACGTAACGTAACATCAAACGAGGGCACATTTTCTCGCAGGAAAATCTATTCCTAAGCACAATCATTTCAATACCAATTAATTGACATCTGTCCTATTAGACTGTTCGCCAGAATCCATCGACCCAGCGGACAATAACCGATTCGACGGGTCCTCCGGCGCTATTTGTTTGCAGGAAGACGATATTCTATTAAGCGAGAGGCCAAGTAGTGTCACGTCGGCGCAAACGTCCCCGGAGGATCAACCCTTTGCCGGTCCCTGAATAATCCACGAGCCCGTGGAGACGCAGGAAATTGGGGGGGGGGGGGCCCTTCTCTCGGTTCCGGCTCGCCTGGTCCCAGCCGCGGATGATTTAAGGAGGAATTATCAGGAGGAATCCAATAACGAGCACCGCGGAATACGAGCCGCAATGAATTAAGATTCGGGCCCACCCCTCTGCGCCCTTTGAACGGGTCCGGAGCGGGTGCCCGCGGGCGATAGGAAGAATGTGCGGCCTGTGTCGTGTATTTGCGATGAGAGTACATTGGCGATGGGATTAGAAATTAGTGGGAGGGGGAGCTTTAATTTTAATAGCTGAATTTTGATTGCGATGACAGCGAACGGGGTAATAGGTGGACGGAAGGATGTATGTATGCATACATTGATTTACATGCGCGTTCGTTCACGTGGTTTTAAACTTTCATTTTCACGCAAAGATTCAATTAGGTGATTTTTTGCATACTTAAGTCGAGGCTCGAAATGGAGGAGTGTAAATTTAATTCGCCTAACTGGCGATGCAAGGCCTGAGATATTTTTGATGTTCACTACTTTAGCATTAAAGTACGTAATTCCTTCTAGGAAGGAAGGGATCAAATGTTTTTAATATGTTCATTAGTACGCCTACGGTGCTGGTGGATACACGTATGATTTATTATTAAATTGTACTATTTAATAATAGCATCGGAACAACTACCGAATAATCCTCCACGCGGGCGAGACAGTTTCAATCGAACAAACGCATCCAAAGGCAGAGATCTAACAATTCCATCCCGCGTCGCGGTCTCCCAATCACAGAATCGCTCTCCGGCGATCAATAACTAGTCCGAGGATGGTCTCTGCTCGTTTCGCGATCGTCCAACGTAGAAGGTATCGAGAAGCGTAAGGACCGAAGTTGTTATGACAGTCAGCGGCGGGCCATCCATCAGCGAGATTCGGTCTCCACGGACTGACCGCGGACCAACTTATCCAATATTTAAGGTTTTGTCCCTGGCGACCCGGCTGATATATCACTGGCATTAATATATATTTGCGGGGGAGATAACTCTGGACCAGAACCGCAGGAGGGGGGACCGTTTGGTCGCGTAAATGCCGGCCAAGATTCGCAGCTTGATCGCGAATAATGGATGCGATGTTATTTATGTGCGTGCCGTACGGAAAAATGAAACGGTTCGCCTTTCTCATCCGTGTTTCCCCCGGCGTGACAGTGGGCCACGCTAGCGTATGAATAATTGGAATCCTGTTAATCATTTAGGACGATACTGTCGAAAGACCGTGCATGCGGTGGTAAGCGGGATCTTTGATTGGACAGAGAGGCTGGGGCGGAGATTATTAACGTTCTCTGCATCTCTTGACTTACTGGAGATAGTTTGGCAGAAACGGTAGGACATTTATTTGAGAGTGAGAGATACGGTGGGGTTATTAATTTTGCACTCTTTCGCGGGCGAGCTTGTGAATGCGGGTAATTGAGCGATAGTTATGCCGGTTCTAATCACTTATACGTGCCGGTAAATAAATATAAATGATATTTAAGTGTCTCGCGTGTCGTTAATTTTTGTCTCTATTATTTGTATGCGTAGTAACATGGAAATTAATTTCCGTTAGAAGAATGTGCGGCTCCATTGGAAAAATAGTGATAGTGGAACGTTAGTTTTTATGAAAAAAAAAAATGAACGATATAGTCTGCGTACACTTTATTTCAGAATACTAAAGCGTTTCGTTCCGGAGGATTAGAATACGTAACGAAGAAGAATTGACGAGTTGCTTGATGATAAATAAAATTTTCAAGCGAAAGCAGGGAATGGGGAAGGACCAGCATGCAGGGATGCGTAATTAATAAATAAGCAAGAGTAATTGCAATGTGTTTTCCAGCACCTCACGACATTTTCGATGCTATCTTAATAAGCCACTGGCAAATGACAAGGAAGGCGCATCGATGAATATAACACATCGCGGACTAATTTCATTTATACGTGGCTCGTGACACGGTGCAATTTGGCCGGGCAGCCGAAGCAGCTGTACGGTGCTGAAATCAATTAGTATGTAAATAAGTGACAGCCGATCATCGAAATTGTTCGTTCACGCGTTTGCCACACTGCAATCTCTTCGGTTAATGGATTATGCAGAGCGTTTCACGACGTGGGGACATGGCGTTAAGGATATATAAACTCATTACGCGAAAGTAACGACGGTAATGAAGAATATTGAAAAAGTAATATCCACTACTAACTATGTAATCCGAATGAAACATAATATACGCGTGTAACGTTTTAAAAAGTGCCTCTCTTATTTTATTTGTTTGTCGATATCAATTCGTTGAGAAGCAACAAAAACTACAATTTATTATTTCATTTCTTTTATGAAGTTAACAGGATGTACGTCGAAATATCGAGTAACAATTTTTATGAAACGTGCGTGATGAATTTCTTTTTCGGGTTGTTTATGGAAAATATTATGCATGCGTTGCGGACGATTTATGGGAAAGAACTAATTGCACGATCCACCTGTCGGTCAACCTCGCGACCTTCAGTCATTTATCTTTTCCGTCACTGTCCGCGGAAGGATGCAACATTTAGATACAGCATATCCTGGCGGAACAACGAGTAATGTGTATAACTCTGTATTATATTCAAGCTTACGAACCTGACATTACCCTAAGTGAAGGAAATATTGCTAGCAACTTGAAGCCAGAAGTTGAAAAGAGCGAAAAAGTATAAATAGCAATAAATTACCACAGACTTGCGCAATACACTTTCAAATGATGATCATGCACGCATGTCCTATATATTTCACAATCCTAGCAAGCTTGACAAAACTCGACAACAATCTTAGAACAAATTTGGTTCCATCGCAAGCGCGAAAATTAAATGACAATCCCCATACGTATTGCTGTTAACACCTCTACCAAAATATAACGACTTTCCATTCTAGTTGACCAGAAACCTGTCCTCGTTTCCCACATTTCGACGCACTGCGCAAAATTGCCCGCAGATTTTTCAACCACACCTGTCCAATCGGAACAACAACCATCCAACGAATTGAAGCCAGAATCGCGTAAATTGCACCGCCGCCGTCTAATGGCCAATTTTCACGCCGTTCGTGGTATCGGATTGCACGGTGGATCGCGCGAAGAAAAACGGCACAGAACGACTCTTTTAAAGACCGCTCGAAAAGGCCCGGCCGTTCCGCGAAACCGGAGATCCGACGTAATCGAATTTGCCACGATCGTTTAACATTCGACGTGTAACGATTCAATTTCCAACATGTCCCTCCGCTCGTCAAGCCCGCTCTCACGAATTGTCTCGCGGGCAACCGTTTGCCCCATGCCTTCGAGGAACGCCATTATCCGTTTTTGGCGAATCGCCGGGCAATCACGATGACCGTGGACGGCCACCACGATCTCGCCGGAAGTCGCTGGTAATTGCGGGGTATCGTAATTGGTGCCGGCGTTCAGTGATACGGAACACGAATGAATTTTCGGGGTTGACAAGAGAGAACAAGGTTTCGGGTAGGCCAAATTACCGTGGAAGATACTCCACGGGCCAATTAGCTTGGCCGAGCGTCGATCGTATGCAAATCGATCGCCCTTTGCTTTGCTGAAGAACGGTTCCTTGCTTTCCCTTTTTGTCCTGTTGTCGCGCGCTTTCGGGGAATATTGATTTTATTAAATGAAGATGGGTGGCTAGTGGAGGGAGGACCAAGAGTTTGGCCTCGAAGGTTGAGAGGGATTTATGATGCATGATTGGTTTGTATTTCGACGCTGTTTAAAGGGCTGAAAGGGGTTACCGTGATGCTTCGTTTACACGTACGATTTCATTGCACCAGTGTAAGCATTCGTTGCACGCGGTTGACCGTAGTACGAATGAGGGGCACAAAAGATTCGGCGCCGGATTATTTTCTGTGGATGCGGAAAATTTGTTCCACATGGCTTTCCTTTCGATGCGTGTCACTCCATTCAGCGACAAAGTTTTGGGACCTTGTGAATGCAAGATAAAAATAATTCCAAGTATTCTCTATCACCAGATTTTCACATTTATAAAAACGAACACCGACCTATTTGTTTCATTGATCTTGCGCAATTTCGATACGACTTCCCTCGACTTCGGGACGTGCATACACGCCAACGAAAACTGTTAAAAATTCGATACGAATATTTCGAACGATCTGAAACCATTAAACCGATTGGACGGTTCGCTTTCGCCAAACACGACCCTCGCATCGACGTAACATTTTTCGGGCCATATTATCCACGGCAAATATACAAATCTGTCACTGTAGGCGCCGAAATAACCCAACGGGGGCCCCGGATCGCATAAACGTATAAATTCATAAGCAAATCTCGCGACGGTCGTAAACTTCTCCCGCGTATTCGCTTTACAAACTACATAGTACACGTATGACACGCTCTTCCGCAATAAACTACAAATGATCTCGAAAGTAGTTTATTTGAGGAACGTATCATTTTCACGATTTTATAGGCGATCACGCGTAACGCTCGCGCGACGTGTCTCTGCCCGAATACCGCGCGTCCTTTCGTTTCCGCGTCGCTTTGAACGCGACGTCTATATTCTTTATTTCCGACCCTTGATGCGCTCTATTTCAGCCATTTGTTCCTCCTCCGCGCGACGCGGCGATTTTTATTCGGCGGGCAAAGGCGGCGGACCACACGCGTTATGACGAGATTGAAACGATCCAAGAGTCGTAAAATTATTCGGCCCTTTGAACTGGGGGAGTAAGTTAAATTGTCGAACGAGTTGCCGATATTTCGGACGTGCGCGATCATTTTTGGCGTAGGAATTCTTTGCATCGCCAACGCGTAAAATGTAATAACTCGCTTTCGCTTCGCTTGAACGTCTTTCCCGAATGAAGACACTTGCCGACTCTATCAATGTTTGCCCTTTGTTATCGCTTTCAATTTGAATTGGCCCAACATACACTCACTTGCGTCACACTTTTCACATTTCCACAGAGTCAAACCATCCAACAAATACATCTAACACCGTACAGCTAATTAGCCATCCCAATTAACCCTCTCGATTAACCATCGAACAGTCGCGACAGAATCTATCCGGAAAGAAACACCGAAAAAATTACCCCGGTCTCCCCAACGCGTTGAAACCTCCGCCCTTCCATAAGCACCCCCCCGAAACGACATCCGCAACGTAGAAAACAGGTCGACGGAACCCGTGCAAAATTCTAATTATTCGAACGCTGAACGCGTTGGAAGCAACGAGCGGAGCTCCGCGTAACATCATTCCATCGGGGAACCATTTCCACTTTGATCCTTCATCAACGGTGGACGAGGGGGTTGGGGGTGTAGGAGGTCGGAAAAAATGAAAGGAGCTACCAGGAGAGATCTTCGTGACGCAGCCTCCAACGCGTTAAGGTCGTCAGCAGGAAGGGGTTGTAGAGTTGGAAAAGCACCGGACATAACGGTAACGGGGCGCATACAAACGGCCGCTAATGGCGCGGATAGCTTTTGTTGTTTTTAATTAACCCTTTCTTTCAAGGAGACGCCCAGCGTCCGGGGGAAAGGGTCGAGGAGCAAGCGAAACTACCCCATCTCGGTCGACGTCCCGTGGGCGATGTAAATATGCGGGAAATTGCACCTAGGAGACAGCCCTTCTACGCCGCGATTAAACCTTCATCTAATTAGCTCGACTGATTGCCGGAACACCCGCGGGATCGACCGGAAACCGATCCTGCATTCGTGGAAGAATATGTTCTTCAAGCGTCAGGGTAGACAGGGGGCGGGAGTGCGATTATGGAAAAATGATTACATTTGGAAGAACATTGTTTTGTACGAAACTGTTACTTACTTGTCAAGTAACGCTGAAGTTATTAATAAAAAGTTGTAAGCGGAGAAAGTGTCGCAACCGTCCCACACCTATATATTTTTTATTATATTATGGATTATACGTTAATTGTAACAATGATGTAGCCGTGTGAAAATAAGTTATCTGATGAACTATGTAACAATGTGTTACATAGTTGGCAAATTAATTGCTACTTTTTGCCTAAATGACGTTTATAGATGTGTTCACTCCTTGCCTTAATCACCGTGTCTTTATATCTGTACAGATGCAGCTCGTGGAATTCAGTATGTTTCACGTTGGTGTTAGTAACTGCGAGAAGACATAGTTAAAGAGGGAAATGTACAATACAGTACTGATACAAGGGTAGTCGAAGCTGTGTTTAACAGGGGATGAGTAACTCAATAATAAAGATAGAAAGGACGTACAATTGTAATAAAACTACTGTGTACTAATTCAAAGACAGAAAAAGATTTGCTGCCATTAAATGTAAAGATAAAATATAAAACCAGTATCGTTCCAATAATTATGAACAACGAGTGACCAAGATAGCAAAAAATATTGTTTGAATTGTAATCGACACGCTTTAAGAAACAACTATCGTACCTGAAATTGTTACACATTGTATTACAATGCTTCTAATAATAATCTAAATGGTATCCTCCTGTCTCCATTTCACGAAGAAATATTGCTGATTATAATCGCTACCCCTCCATGAGGAATCCATCGCACCTATTACAAAATTCTCCGCGAACGACTTTTATTTCGCTGATTTTGCAAAAGAGCCGTCGATCGTTTGGTGTAACGCGAACGTGGCAGCGATAAGCCCGCAAATGGAATTATTATTAGAAGCGTACCGAAACGATTTCGCTTATCGAGCCGATAAGTTTATTTTAACTCGCCGGCAATTAATTCTTTCGATGCTACACGAGCATGCCAGGAAAATTTTATCTGTCGCGTTCGACCGATTGTGGGAGGACCGTTTCTACTGCCGTTTCACTTTTCCCCGTCCTATTTACACGATGATTCGCCACTCCGAATCCCGCTGTAGGCTCCGGTCAGAAACTCTGAGAAAGGAAAAGAAAAAAGAGAAGCGAATGATAAATAAGTCACAAAAATTCCAAGAATAAAGCGTACACTCCTACGACGAAGAAGAATAAATTTCGACAGATACGGGAGAAGCTAAATATTTTCAAAACACCTATAACTTTCACCCATCGAAGGATCCATCGGTCACGGAGGAAAATTCCCAGCCAAGTGACACAGTGTCCACTTGAATCACGACCGAGGCGTTTCGAAACGGTTGGGAAATCGGTAGGTGGAAACGGCTACGAGAAGGACGAAGAGGAATCGCGTTAGGAGTCGGCGCTTTGTCGCGGTCACGGGGCTGTCAATCACCGGTGATAGGAGGCGACACATTAATCTCAGGAACAGCCCGTTGACCGCACATCGTCCTCTCCTCTGCTGCGGTCGGGCAGACCCCATGACCTCGTCTCCCGCGACCCTTCTTTTTATTCTACTCGTCTGTTGCGTGAATCGTTCCATCGAGAAACGTTTCACCTTCGGGGGACTCGGTATTTCTTTGTGAATACGATTGTGGATATTCGTTGTTTGTCGTGTTCCCGATGTCTCGATATTTTTCGTTTCTCGAGGAATGAAAAGTCAGACGGCATTTCACGAGAATCCTCGAGAATTCTTTAGAAATTTACCGAGTCCTCTGAGTTCAGTGATACAAGTTTCGATTTTGTGATAAACTGTTTCAAATTCAAGCGTGAATATCAATCAGGGTATACAAGGATATGTGGATTGATACGTGCGTCGAATACAGTATATAAATGTGTGACGTTTGGAGACTTCTCTATGCAACCCTTAATATTTTATTGTCGATCTATAGATCCATGAAAAGTCTGATGATTTATGTTTGAAGAGATGATCGCACATACAATATACTTCTGTCTGTTTTACAGAAACCAATTTTCGACGGGGTGTTGATATTACCCTGACAGTCTTCGTGCTATCGTTGCTTTCAGCAGCACGAAATAAATATGCCATTGAGAATCTTTTCCATTCAACAGACAGAACGCTCCGCAGATTGTTTATATTCGAAAAGTTATTGCAATCGCTGACGTAAAAATTTTATTGTTTTACATGTTTTTGGTTCGAAGTTCTTGGTTTTCCCCGATAACATTTCGATGATACTTTGACACAATTGATACCACGCTACCTCACAAAATATTCTTCATAATCCACGTAACTTGCACAGTGTAATTGGTATAGTGCCACGATAACAATTTGGTTCGTTAATACATCTGTACGACGAATGAATCTCACCTTTTGCAACCTTTTACACATTCCAATTACTGCCTACTAACTGGTGCTTCCATTTAACTCTCTACATAACTAAATATACATATTTGTTCTTCTTCTTATTATAATTAATATTATTATCATCTATATCGTAAGTATAGCTCAATAATAATAATCCAACTAAATTTAGAAATACAAATATCCACTATATTCTCCATTTTATTATTCTCATAGAATAACTTTACTTATAGCCATTTACATTAATTGTTGAACACTATCTGCTCTACAAAGACCGAGTTAAACACCATCCCCAAGAAATACAATTCCGAACCTGTCACACATGAAATAAATAAAGAAAACGTTTACTATTGCAGTTATTACAAGTGGCGTCACGGTACGTTATCCAAGATATCCGTCAGCTCGTGGTCACAGTGTTTTCTCCGTTCACAGCACGCGAGTAGAATTTTCGATCGTGAATCGCGACGCTTGCAAATACTGACCGGGCCTGAGAAATGCCTGGAAAGGCGTAGCCGGACGTCTTTACGGATGAAGAACGAACGGAGGGCTTATCCGCGTTATTAAGCGACGCGTTTCCAACAGGAATAGCTCCAATTTGTTTGCCACAATATCCAGAGGAATTCGCTGGCGTTGCTAAAGTAGAAGAAACTGCTTTTTCTTTATACATTATTTTTTTTGTTTTGACGCTATGAGCTTCTTTAACTCTTTCGCCGCGATAGCACATAAAATTAAAGTGTCCTGGACGAATGAAACAGTACAGATTTTATTAATATCGAAGGGCAATATAAACGCTTGGATACCTAACTTTAATTATCTAAGGTTTAATTTATATAATTCATTCAACTAACGTTGTACCGTTGCCTAGAAAGTTTATATAAATTTTTCGCAAGCACGCGCTGAATATTTCACGTCGTATATTATACGTAATCCGTGACGAAAGGGTTAATATTGCTGAGAACAGGTTGTCAGTCCTTGTTTCAATCACGAGTCAGTGTAAATATAAGAAGGGCTACTGTTTAGTGAAATCCTCACAATAATTTATAATCGCCTTTGGTAAGTCTGGGAGTAGTTATAGGAAAGCCTCTTACTTTTGAGTGAATTTTATTGATTTGCGAACCGATTAATCGAGGTTCTACTATTCTATTAATCGAGATTCTAAGATAACTAATTTGCGGGTAATCAGTTTAGCCATACTATTAAATTATGAAATTCCTGTAAGCTCTTTGGCCCGTGAAGAATTGCTGCGCGCCAATTAATACGTTGAGGTAATATTTTGGAAAACGGGGATACTGTCCTCGACTGACACCTGCAAGACATTTTTATTATACTAAAAGTAGAGGCACTTTTTTTCATTCGACTATTAATTTCTGAGCTAATATCCAATTACAGACTATTTCATTTTCTTCCGACTACAAGTTATTTGCAAGCAATTACGCAAGATGATTAAGTGATTCTGAGATTTCGATTTTGAACAGCAAATTGATTCCAAACCTTGGATTATCCCACCTGTTAACACTAGACACGATTTACTGCAAAAAATCGCCAGCCAGCAATTTATCTTCCAGTCAACCGCTTAATTATACTTCCAATATTCTATCACTTGCGACACCTATATTTCAGGACGATCGGAAAGAAAAATTGCCTTCGTCCAATACGATTACAATAATCTCAATTAAACAATCCTTCGAAGTACGCAGAGTATAAATCCCTATATTCAATTCAGCCTCTTAAAATGCTTTCCTCCTTTTCCCATTGAAGCGTTGACACGCAATAAACGGTGGGAACATTCCAAAATGATAAATATCCACCAAGGTAGGGCAAAATAGAAGCCAACCACCACAGTGTCACAAAATTTCCCAATACCAAATCAATTATTATTCGATTTTATTCGAAAGATATTATCTCGAGAAGCCCAATTTCATATCCGCATGGAGCAGAATGGTCTTCCTCGAAACCGGCATTAAGCAAAACGCGGTAAGTAGAACGTGGTCAAGTTTAGATGCAGAAAAGAAGAAGCGAGACGGCAGTAAACCGAGCTAGATTTATTGTGACGCCGCGTCGTGGGCCGCGGATCGCGGCAGCTGGTTAAATCCGGAGGCGGCACGCTCGATTCTGGCCACCCATCCGGTCGATCGCACCGCGATAAACGCATTATTTAATTACCGTGAGTAATTACCGATTATTACACGGCGCGGCCTGTCCCGGCGCACTGTCCGCCATTAATTACACGAACGATCGGACGAAACACTCGTTACGCAGCACTCTTTAATCGGCTGTGGACCCCGCTGGCCCGTCGCCGGGCCCTCATCTGGATGCAAGCGGTCCTTGAACATCCGGTTAGCTTCTTTTTTTGTTGTCGCCTTTTTCGGTAATAGGAGCGTTAATTGCCGAAAAGAAGAGGATCAGATTTTCCGCCTGAATGTTTTAACTCCTCGGGGGACGAGAGTGAGATACATGCGTCCCATTGATCGTGAAAGGGTCGAGGGCGGTAATAATTACTTTACTTTTATATACGCATATTCGTGTAAATAATACTGTATTTCAATTTAAACGAATGTAATTACAGCCGCGTCGCAATTTATGTAACCCTTCTTTTTACACGGTCCCGCGATTCTTCTTTATTAAAAACAACTAATATTTATTGTCGTCGCTGTAACGATCAGAGTCCGACAATTATACGAACAATTCGACGCGACTTTTATTCCTTGTCTCACTCCTTTTCCTTTTCGTTGTTTCTCTTTAACACGATTGGCGTTAGAGGAACTTCTCCAGCAATAAGTTTCGTTAGGGGCTCAGAAGTTTCACGTACCAATTCCAGAATCGACAGTGGTGGACTGTTCGGGTTGTATAAATTATTGCCTGACGGGAATAAGTGGGCGCGAGATCGAACGTGGATCGAATGTAGATCAATCGCGGTCCTTGGAAATTAGAGGGCGTCGATTGAACCGGTTGAAACGCGATCTCTGGAGAAGCGAGGGGTTTCAATTGAATTGAGATAAACGCAACTACGGCGTCAACTTTTCAGGGGTCCCTTTGGGCCCGATCGTTTAAACACGAGTTAAGTTGATAGAATTGAAAGATCTGAAAACAGAATTCATCATTTTATTCAACATCCGGGCGGCGAGTAAAAGCTTCATAAATTGAAAATCGAATTAAACAGTTACAGAATTGGATAATGAATTAAAGTGAAAGATGAATCACTTCTGTGTAATGTCGTGTCGTTTAATCTTACAATCAAACAACTGATTGTGAGTCACAACAGAAATAGAAACACCTCTTACATTCGTTATGCGAGTAAAGGTGGAAAAGAGCAAATTAGCTCGGTGTACCTGTAGCTAATGCAAACCTGTTTAAACGTATTTACAATTGCAGATAGGTGTTCTCAAGTGTTGCAAACAAAAGTGATAGTCTGCTTCCATAACAAGAGCAATAAATAAACAATCTTATCGTGCATGCTAATTTCGTATTAATTGCTCCGTACATACTAATCTGTAATAGTTTTTCTTACGCGAGTTCGAATGCTTGGTTAATTCATTGAATGTTAAATCGTATACATTATTGTATTTCAAATGATTCATTATTGTTTCAACTTTCAACTCCAATTCGTACGAGTTTTTATTAAATGCTGAAAAATATACGCTCGAAAAAAAAAACTGCAGCAATAATTATCCTTTTTAACTCTGATGATATACTATAGAAAAGTTTTTTTGTGTAAAGTATGTAAAGAGGAATTGATAATTGTGTACGTCTTATAAAAAGAACTATTTTATGTATCTTCGCGACTAACAAAAAATACTTCGATGATCCCGTATACAATAAGTTGAAAATGATAAATGATAATGAAAATGCCGAAATGCTAGATTTAAAAAATAATATAATTCCCACAGAAATAACCGAAGCGCGTCATTTACCTGAACACATAAGACCAATAACAACACCTTACTCGCCCCATGTCCAATTCTCGAAGGTAACAACACATTTCATCAATTCTTTACGCCAAATAAAATCAAGGCTTACAACTTACAAAACGTTTCACCAATTCCTTCCATCAAAATACCCAGTCCAACCAAATCGCTTCCCCTTCAGGAAAAAGAAACAAAAAGAAAAAAAACACATAATTCAGGCAAGCCGTTACGGGCAATATCAAAGAGGGTGGTCCTCAATCTTGCACCACTCTAACCAGCATCTTCACTCCAAGAGGACAGCCAACCTTCGTGTCGCGGACGAAGGATCGCGTAGCAATTCTCCGGATTAGGATTAAAATATTGATGGCCAGCTTGATACAGATTAATGTGCATTCGCTGGCAGTTCAATCTTCCGCGAGAAACTCGACAGCGATTTGTCTCTGGAAAGGGAGACGGAGGACGAGACACGGCCAACCCAGGATCGTTCTATTCTCCTTCGTAACACCGAAGGTGGAGATGGAGGGAAGGAGGCCTGATTACCGCCTTGGACGTTCCACAGATCGTCCAGTTCTCTTATCTGCTCCGTTTCTCTCTTTATCTCCCGATTCTCCGCCACCCTTGCGTCGTTCGCCCACGAAAGGAACCTTATGATGAACTGTGTCGCTGGGGAGGGCATTCATTCAGAGATATACCCTCCTAGGGGAATCTATTAGCGCCAGGATACGGATGCCTGCTTATTTACCCACGCGATAAGAAATTACTCGGGGGCGGAGGTGGATGAGAAATTTTGGGTATCTGTTATTCATTCGATTGCGAGGTAGCTTCGAATATTGGTTCAACTCTTCCCGGGAGTTATACTGTCGTTGTACCATTTTACGTAGATGCGACTTCTGAATTAAATTGCGAATAAGCGGTAATTTTTAGTTTCTCAAAGTCACAGATCCCTGATGCAGACGCATGCATAGTTTTTCGCTGTACATAATTTACGATTTACAAGTGGACAATCTGAACAAATTCGAATGAAAACTCGTAGGAGAATACCGACGAAAGAAAATGAAAGATGTCAAGAAAGCGTTCACTTCAAATTATTCCCCGCTTATAAATAATCTTGAACTTGTGTAAATCTTGAAATTAAATCTTGTTTCGCGAATCGATTGAGGCAGCAACAAATTCGAGGATCCATTCGCAGCCAACGGGATCATTTTTTTAGTACAATCATCGACCGTGGTCGACGATTCTTGAATATCCATTTGCGAACACACGTCGAGAACGATCGACGGCTGAGCTGACAGTTTCAGCCAGCTTATATATCTCTGCGATAAATCTTGCATTGCCGATCTAACGAGATTCGTTTGCTCGCAATAATTTTATCCGCGAGACGAGGAACTGCGCGGACTAACGGGTCGAACGCGATTCCCGATCGAGTTGAAACCCGGTTGCAGAGTGTTCCTTAACCCCCTCGTTAAGACACAATATATCTTATTATGTTTGCGATTGAGCAACGGTGGACTGAAATAATTTTCCGCGACTCATAATAGCTCGGAGAATTGCTAAAAAATTTGGGACTAGAAATGTTACGAGTGTATACATGCAGGTATACTATCATACTACGTTTTCCTACCCTTAATAATATACATTTAGCAATGTAATTATAATTTTGCAACAGTTAATGATCACGCGATACACGTATTATGATACATTTGCTACATATTATAATGATCATCTGTAAATATTTAACAGTGCGTCAATAACTGATATCTGATATTATTAACGCGCTCATCGGTATCATCAACATAATCAGTATCCATCGGAAGCCCGATAAAATATTTCCAACGTTTTGTTCGTTGTTGATTGTGCGCCTAGTTTTCGTCAACTGCAATTTCGATTTATTGCACACGTAGAAAGGCTTAACACGCGGCACAAATTCTTTCCTCACGAGTCATCGAAACTTTTTGAGCCAGCGACTTTGCTCTAGCATGTTTCTAAAAATATTGTTCATAAGCATGTTTTATTTCAGGGTTCACGGTGGCACGGTAAGTAAAAGTGCTAGTGAGAACTGATAGGGCGCGGGACATTCGAATTGTGTCACGTCACTACATATTTAGGAAAGGATCGGGTTACTCAATACAGGAAGCATCTTCACTGATTATTGAAAGTAACACTTTCGTGTTTAACATGTGTTGCGCGTAACTGTCAACTAAAATCGCAGCCCCGTAGAATCTCGTAAAGACAACATAAACGTGGAATATTGTTGTTCCATTAGATTGTACAATATTGGTATTGACATTACCTAATACATAAAAAAAAACCTAATACATTACCTAATATTAAAGAACAGTACGAAAATATTTTTCCGTTCATTTTATTTCGTTTCCACAGACGGATCGTCCTCTCGCTAACCCTTTCACCCTGCCACGGATTACGCATACCGTCACAGAATCACTGTCTTTTGTGCTCCCTATCAAACGGATTACCCTGCAGCTGTAGCACGAACCACAAAACGAACTGAAGAAAATTGATTCTAAATGTAAATAGTGGAGAGTCAATCAAGCGCCTTGACGATAAAATGAAAAAAAAAAAAAATGTAAAAGTTGGACTTAACCGAAAGTTGAAAATAAAGGGATGAGTATATACCTCCCAATAAGTAATCTCTTCTATCTGTTCGCAATAATTCTATTCTTTCTAACAACTTCCCCCTAAAAAACACCGAGTCACTCATAGTACGACAATAGTTCGTTTCCGCCCAAAATTCCATCGCGTCCATCCCCTCGGTAATCGGCACTCCGTCAGTGCCGTCGAAGTGGGCAATGTCCACGGTGGAACCGGGTTCCGTACGCGTCGCGAGCTTTCCTTTTTGCCTCGCTGACGGTTTACGGAAGGCGTCAGTACGAGTCGCGTCGCGGCGCGTGCACACCGTGCAGAGAGGCGCCGAGGGGGTGGCCGACGGGCGCGTGTCGTCGCTCGATGCCGGCAGTGAAAACGGTTTGTGCCAGAAAGTCTCGGATAAGTTAAACACGCACCGTGGTCCGGAGGCGTCGTAAAGCGCCGCGGCGCCTTCGTGTTTACGCGGAGACGTCGAGGCCCACCAACCGCGTCATCCCTTTCCATCGACGCCGTACTGCGCCCGTCTCTATCCCTCCGCCGCGACGCCGGCTCGTTTCGATTCACTCTACTTATTCCGCGTCTATTTCCGACCGCGTGACAAATCTCTCTATGCCGGCCGGATTTATCGAGCGACATTCTGGCCCGTGCCGTGCCGTGCCCATATGGTAGCCACGCGAGTTATTTCGAGCGCGAGGTGCGATTTCGTTCGGGGGCCTCCCTTCGCGGGGTAACAAGGGGAATCGGTCTCTGGTCGATGGATAGGGAAATGGACAGGTATTCGAGGAAGTTTGATGGAATTGCCGAGGTCGATTGGGAAGAACGGAATGGGTTGGCAGAGGTGCGGGGAGGTGTTTGAAGGTGAACGCGGGATGTAATTTGGGGGTGGATGTGGGGTTGCATTGTTGCATACGGTGGGTGAACACGTTGTTACGGACAGATGGAAATATTACATGTTTTATATTTTCGCGACTTTAATAGCAGCGAATGAGTTATCTTTTGTTCGTCGCGTGTAGGTGCACGGTTCGATTATAGTTTGGTATATTTGCGAAACTGTGTTTCGTTCGATCAGTATACGGGAAGACGCGTATTAGCAGCAAGCCACCAATTCGTTCGTAAGTGTGACTTGGCATCGCCGAGATGCAAATTCCTGTCCAGGCTTTACGTTATCATTGACTTGCAAAAATGGTCCACAGTAATATCTGTTAAAACTAATATACTCTGCTGAGAAAAATCGGTCTTAAACATTTTGACTTACTATTGGTTACCCTTCAGTCACTTGCAGTACCGATTTAATTCTGAATAAATTAAAAGAAATTTTTGTAAATCTGCAACCATTTTACGAACAAAAAATACCCCGCGTCTCCATTTCACACGATCCACATACTTACATAAAACAGTGCCACCAGACTCATACTGTATCTCGCAAAGCAAAACCCTTGACAACCGAAAACGACACGTTCGCCGATAAAATCTCAGCAACGCCATGAAGCCCTCTGCTCTCGTCCAGCAAACGTGACGATGATTTACGATCTCGCGCTCGGTCCAGAATTTGTCAGTCCTCGACCACGTCCGCCCGTGTATCGGTGTTTCTTCGACCTGCCGATATCGATCTTCCTTCACACTCCCCCAAGCTCTGTACCGCGCGTACACATATCTACAAATCGAAATCTATCGGACATGCACGAAACGACGTTCGCGAGGGAAGAAGAGAAAGAATAGAGAAGGAAACAGGAAAGGGGCCGTTTGAGCGGTGCGAAAGCCGCGTCCCATCGCGCGAAGAAAAACTAAGTCTTAATAAAGCGGGGAGGAAAGATGAATCGGTGCATTAGCATCTCGGTTCCCCGTGATTCATGGCGACGTTCGACTCGCCGGTACACCGACCAGGGAACATGATACATCGTCATTAGCATCGGTTTCGTATTAGAACAAATAGGCGCGCGTTTTAGCCCTTAAAAGGCGCGACGTGTCCCAGCCCTTAATGGCCCGTAATGCACCCCCCTGGAAAATTCTGCCGGAGGAACCGTGTCTTGCGAGCCGGTGACTTGTGCTTTCCTCGGCCATCTGCCCGGCTTTGTTCCTCCGCCAACGCGAACAATGGGGACTCGAACGCCCTAACGGGGATGCGCCTTCGTTTTGGTTGGAAATGAGAACGGTGGATGTTTTTGGGAGGGTTGAGATCGAGGGAGGATGGGGGGGGGGGGCGCGGTGCAAACTAGCATTCGTTCAGTGGCTCGTTTCTAAATCCTCCGGTGCAGTTTTTCGCTTCGTCTCTGTTTTTTTTTTTTGAAGCATCTCCTGTATTTGTGTTTTGTGTTCCACACTGCGTTGATATTCGGTTGGCCTTGTGTTTCAATATTGAATTGAAATATCACTTGCCGGCGACATACATGCGAATCATAATCTATGTACGAAATTGAAACAGTAGAATTAAAACTAAAGCAGCTAATAATTAATGCAAAATTGTTAACCGAAATTCCTACCCGACATTCAATACAAGAAAAGGTAAACAGCGACAGAAATTGATAAATAAGTAGACACATAATATCTTTATCGAAACCGACTGAGTTTAACAAAGGCTACCGCTATATTCCCAATAAAAATGCGAAGAGTTCAGACTAAAATAGTTCCAAAGTTCAACAACAACGAAAAATAAGCGGCCGCAAGAGCTTCAGGGATATTACAGCCAATCAGTCATCTACATATTCCCGACTGCTATAACTAGTTTCAAGAAAGCAGGACACATTTCAAGAAGCACAAAATCGATTCCGACCATCGTCCTAATTACCCGAGTCACGTCTCCGAGAAAGCGCAGCTCGATCCACAGATGCTTCCCAACGACGTCCACCGTTCGTCAGCGGCGTTCTCTTCATTTCCATAATGATTTCCCTGGAACCGATTCCCGGTGTAGCAGAAACAAAAGGCAGACGCTGCCGTTCGAAAATCGTTTCCCGCGATTCCCCTGCAGCCGCTAGAACTACATATCCGTAACCCGCTGTGGGGTACGATTACCGCTAAAATTTGTTCGTGGCTCTCGTGCGAAACGCGCGAACAATCGATACGCGGTTTCGATATCCCGACAGGAGCCAGGGGCCAGTGGCGCGGGTGGCAAAGGGTGCGCGACCCCCTTCGCTCGATGTAATTCACGGTTTGCCGGTGCATTTATTAACGTGTCACTCGGGGCGACGCCTTCGTCGATGATTTATCGCGCACGCGCCCCGGCGCGTAGGGATCTCTGGGTGCACGCGCGAGGCCAGAGTTCGACGGGCGTCTTCGTGGCCCGCGGCCGACCTTCCTTCGTCTTCCAGCTGCCGAATCGACCGCGCAGATGGAGACGCAGATGGCGGCCTGGCTGATTGTCAGACCGCTGGCTGTCTTTTCTGGGAGCGTTTGCTGAAAGGTGATAGCATTCTGGTGGGAGGCTTGGGCGATGTTGGTTTAAACGGGGGTGGATGGGACGCGGGTTGTTGGGATTTTCGTGAGGGGCAAGGGTTCCGGGGAAATTGATCGTCGTGTCACAGGGGAATGATTACCGTTGCCGGCTTTCAAAGGGGTTCTTTTATCAGTTTTAGCGCGACGAGTCGAAAGTGAAATACAATACAGTGTACGGAGCATGTACAGTCCACCCGTGCAATTGTGACGTTGTTATTGTAGCTGATATTGAAGGTTTCTGGAAGCAACAGCTCGTCTTCGAAGTATACCTTGCATATTAGATTACAGAATGCCCACTTGGCAGGTCCTACGCCAGGAACTATTTTGTTCGTTTTTATTTTGCAGCAGAATACGAAGTGACAGAGGATATAGGTATTGGAATACGTAATTGTAAAATGTTGCTACCGTTTAATGATTCGTTTAACATTTAAGCAGGAATCTGTGTTAGATTATTTCTTCAAACATTAGTTTTGTGACTTGCTGAGAAAAGGATTTCTGGTTTCGAAGGAATAATGAATACTTTTTAAGAACTGTGAATAACCATACAGATGCGGTTCGTTGCCTGCCACTTATCTCCAATTTACTTTCCGACCCTTCTCGATAAATATTATTCCTTTGATTCTGCAACACTTCACTCGTTGATAGGCCGCCTCTCCATCGCCCATAGCCTTCCGAATTTCGAATTACGAATTCGACCTACATATGAACGTATCTGTGATCGTCCTTTACATCCACCTCCATACTAACGACTCCAAAGTTCCATCAAACCAACACCACTACCCATTAGATTTCACCACTACATTTCGAGAACAAATTCACCCCCTGCACCATCTTCGCCGCATTCCGCCACGAACCGTCTCTCCAGGACGCATCCTTTAACCCTTGCACGCGAAGCACGCCTCGAAAAGAATAACATTCATCCATCCGTGCACACGTACATAAATACCTGCGCGTACACGCATACACCGTGCATCTAATAAATAGTTGGAGTAGCGCGGCGGACGATTTACCGGGAGAATTTCTTTCCTCGTCTCGTGCAACCTTACACTAGACCGGATACGCATACTTTAAATTCCAAACTCCCATGCTACCAGTCTGCGTCCAGCCAGAAAGACAGAGATGGGACGCGAGCAATTTAACATGGCCAGGGAGAATTTCCCGAAGTTCACCTCCGATACTTTACGTGCCTGCAAGCTACTCATCTCCGTTCTCGATCCACGCCAATTAAACGTTTTTCATCGGCTGTCCACGAGCTGATGCATCGCGTGCGCACCAATGCAATGGTCCCCGATCCCGTGGATTGCACCTTCGATGATAATCACTACCGTACCATCCCGTTCGAACCGCGTCCCTATGGATATTCCCCCGGATCTTTTTTATTTTTATTCTTTTATTTCCTCCGCCGCAGAAACGAGTCTGGGGGTTAATTTGACGCGGCTATCTACGACCACGTGTACGTATACGCCTGTTCGACACGGTAGCGTCGATGATGCCACGGGATTGCCTGATTGGAAGTCGTGACCCGATCGCGTTCGCATTGCGTCGAAGATTTTTCATGCTACAAAGAAAACGCGACCGATCGTACGTAGAAGATAGTGGAGCAAGCTGTTGGTAGATAATATCGGCGTGTCTAGAGATTCTTGACGGAGCTGACCCGCGAAGTTGAAGAAGGGATGAAAACGTGCCAGGTCCGGATAATACCAGGCCGTTGGAATAAAAAGAGCACGCATGAAATCGGAGAAAGTCGAATCTTCGCGAATATAAGTTCACACCTTTCCACCCGACAGTACCTGCGCTTTGTCGTTGAATGAAACTATAAAACCCGTGCCACCGATTCTTGTGTACGTTGCTAAAGCAAACAGCACCAAAGTTTAATCAGGGAACGCTAGACGTTACAGCTATTGAAAGAAGTTTGGCACATCGGGTCCGCGTCACATTCAGCTGCCACCCATTAAAAACCGAGAGCAATGAGAAAAGAAGTAAAATTACGTTGAATCTTACGGCGGCCTAATCTCCCAGTATTTATTCGAACGACAGTCACAATGCTCCCGGTGATACGGAAGCATGACAAATTCGCCAGAAAAGCCACTGTACTTCCGGGTATCCTCCGGGAAGGACGAAAGGATCATTAGGGAAAGATGACGGGGTCTTTTGACGAAAACTGTATCGAACCGCCCGGCAAGACAGACGCGTCCCATCGATATAAATAAAGTATCCGTGAAGGGTGATACAGCGTCCACGGGCGGACTGACACAAGAACGGGGCAAATGAAAAATGCCGAAACGGGACGATCAATGTAAATATATTCATGACATGGGGTGGCTGTGCGGCCACGGGGATGCCAGATACACGTATACACGTATATGTACATGTATATATATATATATACGCGCGTGGACTTTTATAGGATGGGGCTCCTCTCGTCGACGACTCGATGCCACTTGGACGGCACATAATTCACTCTTTGGCAGCTCATTACAATTTAAAAAGGCCTTTGTCAGTGTTACCCACCCCGGCCGTGATTTCTTACGAGCTCGCCACTTGCTCTCGCGTCAGGGGCCTGTCACCTTCGGGACCGCGAAACGAGCGCACCTTCGAGGACTCGTCCGGGGCGCACGTGGAGGAAAGGGAGTCGCGTCTATTCCACGAACGAACGGTGAACTCCTTAATTTGCGAATCTCGTGTCGGTTATTTGCGACACCGTGGCTGCTATAGCGTCTGCGTTTTCGCTGGCGGACTTGCTTTGCGGCAGAACTATGATTATTCGAGTCATTCGAAGGGAAGGAGTTTTAGTTTTGGGGACGATTATCCGAATTTCTACTGAACTACTATTATCTGAAATACTACTGACAGTGGGCGTCATTCCAGTTATACGAATATTTACAGCGGTTAGAATTGCCATTCAAGCACAGTTTTGTTTTTGTGATTAATGAAATATATATATATATTTAAATCGAGACTCAGTTCATTAATCATTGCGAAATTATTGTCTGCGCAAATTCATCTCTGAATTTATATCCTTTGAAATATTAGTAACTCCTATTATGCGAACAAAAAATCTATGCAGTCCTATTGTATGAGCTGCTATACGAGTTCTATTATAAAAATATGCAAATTTATTTTAAATATAGAAAGTTAAAAGTCAATCGAGCACTTTGGCAATGAGCGTATATAGTTGTATATAGTTCTGTCTTACATGTACCAGGTGTCTATGCTTGTACGTACCAGAGGGGTACAAAAATCGTCGCAACTCAAATAGGGCGTTGCCACAAACGACGATCTGCTCAATCAGTTACATCGCGGAAAGTATAATAATAAAAAAAGACAAGGGCCCGTTGCTCCTCAAAATAGAAACTAACATCAACACGTGTCTATGCTTCCAAGCCTGCGCCGATCATTCGAATTAAGCGCTTCGCGTTATCCCCCGGGACTATACAAATATTAAATCGAAACATACATGCATACGTACGTTTCCGTCTACTTGGCGGGCACAATTTCCGACAGGTCTCTCGCCATTCCGAGTGGACGGCCGTTTCAGAACGACAAATCATCGTGTCCGGATCCATGGCCAGATTTTTTGCCCCGGCCGAACGAAAGGAACCGGTCCGTGGGCGAAGAACAAAAGGGGCAGCGACGAGTCGTCCGATTGCCCGGGATTTCTAATTCCCTGGCTGCTTCGATCGGCCATGTCGAAAGAGAAATGACTCTCTGGTCGCGTTCTCGAGACCGATCCCGTGCAATTACCGGGAGATCACCTTTTGTAGCGAACGATCCTGATGAATAGTCCGGGAAGTGGATCCCTGTCGACAAAGTCATCGCCCGAAACACGGCCAGACAGCCTCGAAACGAAAACGGGACACGGACGAACGGACTGCGAGAGAAACATCGGCTACCTGCGCCTCTCGTGTTTTACAGCGTTTACTTCGGCTACTTCGTGTCGCGACGGAGGCGCCCATTAAACGGCCCGGGGTGTTCTATTTGGGGGAAACGACGGGCGGATGGAATTCTTAACAGTTCGACGTTATTCGGAAAGGAGTCTTTTTTTTTTTAGATCGCTCTTGGTCAGAATCGCACGTAACGATGTTCTTGTTTGCGAAACGTCCACGCTGGAGTGTCGAAGCGGATTTCGCGAATTACATGATTCGGTTTATTTTTTTATCGTGGTGAATAGATGCGTATAAATGTACAGCTGTCCCGCGGGGAACAAGTGTTCGATACGACATGAAATTATGTTTGGGAAACGAGACTGTATTTCTGCCGTCGATTGCAAGAAGGCCGTAATAAACGCCGATGGGAATGCGCAATCGTTTACGAAATATTATTACTACTATTATTGTGAGCCTTCAATCGTTTATATTGGGGACGAGTTAATATCTTCAGTGACGTTAATTCCGAATTAATTGCTGGAACGTGCACCAATTTGCAATAGCTGTAAAATTCGTCAGGATATAGGTGCTGTCAAAGAACAAACCCGAATAATCTCCCTCGCGGTTTAACGCCAACGAGGCATCGTGAACTTTGAAGATAATAACGCGGCGGAAAAATATTTTTAACACAACTCACGTAATATCCTCAGTTTTTTTTTCTTCGTCTTCGTTTGAGAAGGTAGTGGTAGGTGAGCGATTTTCTCGCGTTCCTCCGACTAGGAAAAGGGGAAGAAGAAGTGGCTGCCCGAAGGAAAATGCAACTGCGTCCTCATGGGACGTGGTCGAAGGTCGAAATTGATATGTATTCCGCGGCGTGGCGCGTCCAATCTATCGCGGGTCAAGCAGGCGGAATTTTAAGCACGATACACGCCACCGTACGTCGAGATCTCCCCCAGACATCGATATGGGGTTGCTTTGTACGCTCGACATACGGGGTGGCTCGGTGGAGCTCCAGTTAAACGACTGTTCTCGGTGGAAACAAAGTATTGAGCATCCTCGTCTTGAGTTCATTGGACGAATTTATGAAATAGGAAGTGCCATCGTCGCTTTCCTTCATTTTGCTTTGAATATCTTGGAAGAAAATCTTCTTGCAGACTTTTGTGCCCGTGCTCACTCGATTACTCGTATGCAATATTCTGATTAGAACCACTGACAATGGACTTCGAGGATTCGGCGGATATAGCTAATTCTCGAGGAACGAAGAACTGTGAAAGATAAATCGTGTGTAGTGTGATAAATAATATCTTGAGCTTTTTAACTGAGATTTTTTTAGTTACTTTTAATGCGTCGCTTTAGTAATAAGTAAATAAATTGACATGCAACAATGCGCGGAATTTAGGTTCAGTGAAGATAGGAATTCATACTGTTCGTCAGCTTATTAACGTACCATTCAGACTGCAGCGACCGAGAGCAAAATTAAATGATTACAGAATCATTTTCTACGAAATTTCGCAATAATTAAGAACGGCCAAGCTAAATTTTGCCGACGAACTGTATTTTTCATTCGGCCATCCTTTTTTTTTCACAAAAATGTATTGTACAATTGGAATCCTTTCTAGCCAAAATTACTAAACCATGGTACATTTACAAATATCCCACAAGAGTTATGGGACGACATGATATAGAACACAGGATCTACACCCTGTGTAAGTCACAGTGCGTTCTTAGAACTCGCTGATCGACGACGAGCGAGCCCACCAATCGTTTCTTCTCCACGCTCGTGAACTTACGAGAACATAAAGCTCGCCCCCATAGCTCGCCCCCATATACATATTCCACCGATCCGTATGCGTACACTTGCGTGGCCACGAAACGGATCGCGTGCGCCCACGGGGAAGGGTGGAGCAAATGGACGCCACTGGTCATCCTAGGAAAATTGAATTTCGTCCCTCTGGACCACTCGGATGAAGTATGCTGACAGTTGGAAAATTTGCGTTTAACCGGGTGCAGGCAACCCCAACGCCCAAATCTTCCTAGATCCCTTTCTGATCAAGGACGAATCTTGGAATCTTGGCTACGCGTGACACATCGGACACTTTCTATACCTTTGGGACAAGCAGAGTACAGCATGGACAGTGTGGCAGGATTTTGGTATTGATAATAATGATAATGTTACTTTATAGTTGGTTTGAGCCAGTTTGAATTACAAGGGTGCTCGCTGGTTATTTATTTGGTATCGATGGTGTAATGCAGAATGTGAAATTAAGGGTACAAGTAGCATAAAGGGAAATTGCTTTTAATAAATGTTATTTTAAGATTCAAGTTGCTGTTCGAAATCGAGGAAATCCATGTCAACTTAAATTCAATGATAGTAAAGTAGAATGTAATATGACCATCATTCTATCCCCAAAAAATAAATATCCCTTAAGTTCTTACCGCGAAAGGCAAAATACAAACTTTATAAAAACTCATAATACACAGCACAAATTGTGGCAGCCATCATTCTTAATTACTTCAAAATAAAATAATGGCTTTGGTTATCTTGAAAAAATGTTACACGCTCTTTTTGATCAGCAATTAAATGTCCAAAGGGGTAATTTTATTCGGCCGGACCTACTGATATTCAATGTTTGGTCCTGCGTTAATTTGCATATCAATTGCTCGTTAAGATTAAGATAATCTCGTGTTCCTTTTGTTTCTGCTAAATGGCAAAAATAATTCGAGCGACTCACCGTGTAACACCCATCCGTGGTGGCACCTGTCGCAGTACCGGATGTGCCGTTTCCCCGGTGTAAACGAGTCGCAGGAACATCCGTTGACGGTGCATCTGATGGACTGAAACCATGCGAAAACGATAATTACGAACAGCTCTAAATACTTGCGCCGCATCGTCCAAACTTAAACGCAAGGTAATGTATCATACGACATATGCGTACATATGCACATGTTTATACCAACTATAACAATTAAAAGGAACATAAAGCAACCGCTCTAGAATTAATACACAAATTTGCACTTGCTGTATCACTTACAAAGATACAAATATTATTTACCACAAAGTACATTACGAAAGAAAAGCTTTCTACAATATTCAACCCTTTTCTCGTACTACACACACGTCTGAACAACAACTTCCGTTTGATATTGACCCTCATAAAAGCAAAGGGCATCGTGTAATACTCAGAGGCTCCAGTCGTTCGTTAAGTTAAAAAAAAAAAAAAAGAAGAAAGAAGTACGAAGCGTCCTCCTTGGGGTGCGTAAAAAGGGGTTCGGAATTTTATTCGTCGACTTTTCAGCCGGGTGGAAATATCCCGGACAGTTTGGCGCGGATTAAAGGATCGTTGCCACGGGCGAGGCGGAAAAAAGGGGGTGTGGTGTTTTGAGTGACCGTTTGGCATAACGCCACCCCAGAGGAAGCTCGTAAGAGACGGAGGCCTCGTCGGATTTTAAGGAACCGTGAATATTTTCCGCCCTTCGGCACGAAATTAACCCCTTGGGAGCCACCATCCAATCCTGCCCCACGGCCGAAAGGAAGCCGTGCTCCCGGATCGGGCACTACTTTATGCGCGCGGCACAAAAGTTTATTTCGCACCGTCGCGGGTTACCTGCAGGCCGCGTTGCAGCCGACGAAAGAAGATACAAAAGAAAAGGAATGAAAGAAAAATCCGCACACTAATTCGCGAATGTTTCCTCGGGAACGGACACGAATCTGCGCTAAGCAGCACCCCGGATCCATGTTAAACGAACGATCTCTCGTTTCGACGAACGACGTTTTCAACCAATGGTTCTTGTTCGCTGCGTTAACTTAGAAGTCTCCGAGCAGTAGCAGCGGGAAAAAGTGCATTACGTGGCCGCGGCCTGGGAACTCTGATAGATGCTATGTGCAGAGAAATTAGAGGTAGTGATATCGTGTGGTCGTGGACGGTGAACGCAGGTGTGCGTTTGTTGCGATCTCCTGTCGATAATCTTTTGCTACCACCGTGTAATTTTGCAGGACTTGAAATTAATTGGCGATATGGTATGTCAGTGTTGATTCTTTCAATTTTATTCCATCTCGACCGAAAGTGCGATCTTGAAAAAATAATTGGTGCGACGAAAAAGGAAATCTACTTACGCGAAATTTTATATTACAACAAACGACAGTGACCAGCAGTTGGATAAATGATCGTTAAAGGCGTTCCGTTAAAAATGTCATCTCACGCGTCTCAACTCCGCCACGTCACATCAACCCCATTCGAGACAGACTAAATTAAACATAAAGACTGATTCCAAGGTATCACGAGCGCTAATATAAAAAGCGTCGAGGGGATTTTGTTCCACGGTGTTTCCCTTCCGCGTTACGCAGGCGACCGCTAATATCGCCATATAATCTGTCGCCGTTCGGAATAAATAACCCCGCTGCGAGGCTAATAAAATTTGCCGGCAGCAAAATTTCCACAGCCAACACGGCTCGACTCACCTCCGTTTCTCAGCGACAGAAGATTTCCCGCGATGCCACGGGACGCTGTCTGGATAGAGACACATGGCCAACCAAGGTGTACAGTAGGTATACACCGTACAAGCGGCATCATTTGTCTTTATATTAGCGGCATACGCCGATGGCACGCTATAACAACCCTCCAACGTTCCACGGGAAGCAAGAACTTATACGCCCGTCCTTTAATTCCACGGTGAAGCTATATATTATATGCTGGTATTTTATAAGGGGTGTTTTCCTCGTGCGAAATAATATTCTTTAGGCGATTCTGGGAGTGATAGCGAGTAGAAATATCCTGAGATACATTGCCGTTAACTATTTAATTTCAAAATTGTTGTACAATCACAGCAGAAATAGCTTTTACATGTTTCCCCGTGTTATTTGTGGTATATAATGTTTTGCGAGCAAACATGAGAACATGTACACTACATGTGTACTAAGTAAATTTTATCAGGCCAGGTTTATTATATGAACCACTACTTCGTAGTACAAAGTAATAATTCTTTCAGATTGCAAGAATATATTGAAGCTAACATCGACTAGGTAATAATATTGCAACTTGACAAAACTGAAAATCGCAGTGATAAAAAAATTGCTGTATTAAAAGAAGATAGCAGACAATTAATTACTATCACTATATTTTTGTTATTTTCCAATTGATCCTCGATCCCTGAAATCCTTGAAATCCTTGTAGTGTGGTTCTTGAAACATTCAAATGCAACCTTTTCGAAACTGAACTAGAGTATGCACAACAGATCCTTCGAGGCAGCCACGATGGATCAGGTCACGAAGGAAAGTTCGAACCTACGATGAAGCGTTTCGCCACCGGGACACCCAGCTTCCTATTGTCCCCGGGACATTGTTTTGCATGTCCTGGTCCGTCGCAGACCGTCTCTTACGTTATCGTTGGGCATGGATGGCAATAACGTTTTTACGAGCCACGAAACATTTATTGCCGGCTCTCTCTCTTCCGTCGCTCGTTGGTTTATCATCTCGTTCCTTCGCTTAATACTCCCCGATGAAGGACGCCATGAGCAGCTTCTGTATATTTTTCGCGGCTGTATATCTTCCGATTATACCGGTAACGGCGCTGCAACAACGTCGACGAGTTCATCAATTCGAGTTCGTCAAAAAAAACAAAAAGTTGTTCTCCGTTTTTTAAGTACTACTCGGTACCGCTGATCAAATGGGTCCGTTCCGTGAATTAATGAAACGTGCACGTGTGAGTGCACGTGACCGTGCTTCGGACAATTTGTTGATTGCGATATGACGTCTGACCGTGCCCTGTTTTTAACTTTTTTCTGTAACAAGCGTGGATTTTTAAAATAAAATTGTTAGATATTTTTTTATTATCGCGCACTTTTATGTTAGTGCACTCGTTTTGTTATTAACGCGCCATAAAAATAATTGTACACCCTAGTAATTATGCTACGAGTAATACAAGGGGCTAATGGCTTGCTAATTTCCTAAGCAAATTGAATATTTCTTTGTAAAATACTTAATAATTGCTTAATAAAAAGAATTCGACCGACGATAAGTAATCGAGTATGACGAAAGGACTTTCTGCGCGAAGAAAGCACAGAAATTTCACCTTTTGTGTTCCCAATTAAAACAGACGCAAGGTGTCTGGATCCTCGGCTTTTCGGGCGCGTGGCGTTACACGCACTTTCCATTGTGTTACGCTCGTGAAAAAAGACTGACGGCACACGAGCCCCGAAATTACCGCCCCGCGTTCACGGTTCCTTTTTTTTTTTCCCCAAAAACGTGAACCACAGCCGCCGCTCTCGAAAGCCTGTCTTTGATCGTGATCGATCGTTACCCTTCACCCTACCACGATTGCACTTCTGGCTTTTCAAAAGGGTGAGTGGAGAATTGAGATTTTCTCCTAGCAAATCGATTCTATTGTCGTGGCTGTCAGTGCATTAGGCACGACGGATGGTTTCAATGGTTTTCCAATAATAAATTTCCCTGACAGCTATGAATAAACGCAAATAGCAACGTAGACGAAATAATATAACGAAGTAATCTAAGTCCACTTCTCTCGCTCAAAGCGGACGCAGTATTTTTTCTTCAAAAACGAATAATTTTTTTGCGGAACCGGATATGTTCCTCGAAAACCAGCCTCCTACATATCCGCCAATTTGCGATCTTCATACCCATCGCAACAATTTTACCACAGAACCGTGATATCCAAGTCCACCTCTGCTCGGCCACGAACTAATGCTAAAACATTGCACCCGCCGACCAATAACGTAACGCCGTTCACGTTACCAATATCGAATCATCAAACTAATCACGGCTTCTTGTCATGACCGGCGGAAAACAAACGCGACGAAACGTCTAGATTACGGGACGAACGATCCCGTGGGCGCAACAACTCTCGACGCCAGAATCGAACATGCACCACCGCCGAATTGTAATCCAAACGGGTAACAAACGGCCTACAACTCTGGCCGTTACAACATATCGGGGAACGATAATTAATTGCGCGGATATGGATTACACGAATTACGCGAACGTATATTTCCAATCAATAGCGCCGGGCGATATGGCGTGGCGGCGATGATCATTATCGTTAGAATTCGTGAACGAAACCACGGCGCAGAGTTGCGCACAATGCGGCCGTCTATTGTTAAACATATCAGCCGATGCTTCGCGTAACGTATACCGCTTTGGAATTTGTTAACGAGCGGAATGGAATTAAACGGGCGGTGATGAGCGAATTGTCGAGAGGATTTGTCGCAGCGAGATTTGCTACAGTTCCGGGGAAGAATGTTAATTAACGTGCTCCCCTATTGTATTGCATTGCATGGTGTATTTCTAAACGTGCATCGATTAGTCGACGTGCATACGAGAAACTCCATTTTGAACTTTGCGCTTAGCAAATATGTCGCAACGCGTATACAGATCACCATTTTCGTTACCTATTTCACCGTCGAAAATTTCGAATCCCTTACGCGTGTTTAAAGAAATCATTTGTGCCATTTCGGTCCCTCACTAAATTCCCATTAACTGAAACTGAATGTAATGTGAACTAACGCTAATTTAATTCAAACCGATACACTTCACCGTGCACCAGCGATTCTTAATCGTTTCGAAGTCACCGAACACACGTGATCGTCAGGAACATTTATTGAGAACTGGAATCACCATGGTCGCGAAACTAATAGCAAAAACATGTACGGGCGTTCGCTCGCAACGAAAATTATAAAGTTCCAAATGACATGACAGTTGTGACAAATTCTCGGAACACTAATAAACACTTCCACAGTGATTTTTGGTGCGCAACTCGTGCAATAGTGTTCCAAGATCTGTCTACCAGTAACGTGTCAATGTATTCCATCCCTGATCTCACTATTTCCCCAGCACGTACAATAGTCGTGCTCAACCGTC
Source organism: Nomada lathburiana (assembly GCA_963667235.1). Classification (NCBI taxonomy): domain Eukaryota; kingdom Metazoa; phylum Arthropoda; class Insecta; order Hymenoptera; family Apidae; genus Nomada; species Nomada lathburiana. The sequence continues at coordinate 8,726,930 of OY763897.1, read as the reverse complement.
TCGCTTCTCCCCACCTTATAATCCGCCGAAATCTCCGTCACCTGCGCGAGCAAAATCGTCGCTAAATAATAGATCTCCTGTCCCGTTTCGAACGAACGTCCACCGGAAGGGTCAGGCGGGGGAAGAAAAGCGACAGTTCGTGGCCGCGGGCCTATCACGAAAGGGAACGATGGATCCGATCAGCGAAACGCATAGCCCAGCTTAAATCCTCCAACTCATTAATGGCCTCGCAACGTCGACGCTCGCAGCTCGGCCAGCTTTATACTTGAGGTTTAATTCGCGCTCTGGTCAAATTAATTTGCGACGATGAACGAGTTTCCCGGCCGGCCCCCTGTTAGCGTTGCATTTCGAATGGAGGGATTTAGCCCCGTTCATTAAACACGAAGCTTCTGCATCCATCGGCAGATTTGGCCGCGGCGCGGATCTGTATGCAATCCCACGTCATCGTCCTCGAGTGCTGTCGAGTTTTCGTACTTTCGTGCCTGCATCCCGGCTCTGTGTATCTCTTTGGTATCGACGCGGGCGAAATCGTGGCTGCGATTCTATCGGCGTTACGCGGGGGTTGTATTTCAGGCCAGATCGGCATCGAGCGCGTTTGCCTTGAAGGCAGAGCCTCGGCTGGTCTCGCCGATTCGAATGGAAAATAAATCGCGTCCGGATTGTTGTTCGGAAACGGCGAAAGGTTTTTGATCACGACGGAGCGGGTAATTCGGGTGTATCGACGGGCAGAGTCTGGCCATTGAGTCAGTTTTCAGTTAGCCGGTTGGATGCAGTGTTTGCCGGAACGCTTCGAGTGTGAAACTCTGGGCGGCGCGCTCTTTTCAGCCGGCCGGCCTTTGAGGTGGGTCGCTGTTAACTGGAGAAATTGCTTGGCGAGGGATTATCGGTAGGCGAATTCTTGCGACAATGGCCGGGGAATCGAAATGGGGCACGAATGGGGTGTCTCCGGCGGGGAAATAGCCCGGTGGTTTATAACGGGGCGGCTAATTAGAAAATTGAGGCGCGCTAAAAATATCTTAGATAGCATAACATTTAAATGAAATCAGAGAAACGCCTGCCGACTACTGGTTGACTTTCTGTACTTTTAAGAAATGTTCTTCAGTATTTGTTTAAACACCGACAGCTTCGGAACAGAGGAACGCGTTGCACAGCGAACGTTCTATTGATTACCATCTTCACGGCATATTCTTTCTATGGTCGATTTGCAAATAATATAAATACGAACAATTTAATTTCCAATCGAACACCCTTATACCTCGTTGTCCACTAATCAACCTGGATCCTCGAAACGACCAAAAAATAAGAAAACTACCCTGTACTCCCCACTGCACGCGTGCAGGCGATTTAAAAGGCGGCAATTGGCACCCCTCTCGGTTAGAATAGGGCACGGAGACGCGTGTCGATGTCGGGGAAACGCAGCGGAATAAAAAAAGGCAGCAAGACTGAATATCCCGTGGCCGTTCTTCATCCCGGCAAGCTTCACGCGCGTGGCGGAATAATGAAATGCTAACAGCCTGGCTGCGTTTAGCATATTGTCGCGGCCACAATGGCAATTTTCGTGATATATCTGGTCGTTTTCTCGGAACGCGTTCAAATGTAGCGGAATTAACTGGCCTTCCGAATCGCCGCGGAAGAGACGTATATTTCGCGGCGGTGGTAACGTTTGCCAGAATTCGACCGACTAATAATTCTCCGGGACATATTTCTTTCTTATGGCGGGGCAGTTCTGAGAAGCGGTAAGGGATGAAAGGTATTCGGATTGGTTGTTTGCTTCTAAACGTCGCTGGTGTCTGCTTTGTATTTGTGTAAAGTGACAGATGCTAATGCAGATTGACTTTAAGTGTCAGGGGCATTGTACAGTGATTTATTAAGTCATCGAGATTCTGAAGTCCTGAACTGCATATTTCCATAGGAGGCTTCAGAAGCCAATAAGTGTAAGTCCATCAGCGTTCGGACCGAGATATACAAGGTTTTCGCAAATTGCCACTTCTTGTCCACTTCTGATTCATCTAATTACATCTTGCATTCTGTCGCGCATTTCGGGACGATATTATTTCGCGCTAAAAACTGTTTTCCCTAACGGCCTGCTGCTAACGTTAATGCACCAAGTAAAAGTGTACGACTGTTCGATTAATTCATCCCACGAACGACGAGCGAAGATTATTTAGCGTCCCACTAGCCGGGGGATAGAGGAGGACCACACGTAGGGAACAGGGTCCTGCGTGGACGATAAATATCGCGGGGACGACGACAAAATATCGCGAAATAAGAAAGGTTCTCCAGTGGGGTTGACAGACGGCACCCTCAGGAGCACTAAGTCACGGCCTATGCTAACTTTCTACCCTGACCGGCCCCGTCTCTATTTCCAACCGACGAAATAATATCGCCCCGATTGCTGGCCTCGATCCATGTAGCGTGAAACGTCTGTTATCCAGGGATTCTTCGAGAACAAGTCGCGCGCGATAATCGCGAAGGGATGGTATGGCTCTCTGTGAGGACACGTGGTTTCCTGCGAAACGTCTTTGGCAAGAAACTCGAGCGAGCCTTCGTCGACGGTTCTACGGGGGTTGAAACATTTTATTGGGCCAAATTGGGTGGAAATAGGGACACGGAAAATAATTTCAGTCCGGCTTCTCGTGGCGGGTAAGATAATTAACCCCCATAGGGAAATTTGGGGGCATTCTGATACGAAACTAAGACAGGAATACTCTTTTCATATTTAATACATATAGCACATATGGTTGCCAGTGTTTTAACTACACTGTATATTTTTGTCGAGTCAAGATACATAAAATTGTAGCAGGCACGCGTCATTGAAGAAGATGATCTGACAAAGACATGTCATGATGGACCAAACGGGTTCCGGCCTTTGTGGCGGACTGAAGGAAATGTTTAATCAGTATGAAGGTGGTCATAATCCCTATCAAAAGGGATAAAAAAATCCCATTGCTCAAAGAAATGTCGACACCAAATTGATTCAGAACATAGCCTTATTTAATTTGTTAAAAAATATGTGCTGAAGACACACAAGCCTTACTTAATTTATTAAAATCTGATAGCTGGGTTATAAATTTCACGATTGGAATCTAGCTATTGATGGAATCGTGAAGCTTTTATACGTGTATTGTAAAATTTATAACCTAACGGGTCAACTATGCCGGCCTGAAGGAGTGGCGAAACGTAATTAAATTGAAATTTCAATGGATGCATGCGAAATCATTATGCCCGACACATTTAACCGTTCATCCATAGAAAAGGATTGAACGAGCAGCTTTGTATTAAATTAAATCGAACAGTATCTGGGGAATAAGTGATACTCTCAATATTTACGATTACACTTTTTCGAGAGTATCGTTTGCATGATTTCTAATCTCGATTCGAAATAATGGGGCATGAATCGTAACTAAATATAATGGACCATAATCAGTGAACGGTGCATTAGGCATAATGCAGCATGAATTAATTTATATCTAGCGAAAAAATATGAAACAAAATCGTTTACCCGCAACGAAAGTAAACGCACTATTATTATTATTATTATTATTAACATCTACATGGCGTACAAATAGAAGAATACAAGAATATATAAATATATATATCAAGATAATAAAAGCTCATGTGGAATTATTAATTAAATTGTTAATGCATCCGATACACAATTCATACAGCAGCGTTTCTTAAAATAATATCTCCGATTTTGAAGGAATTACAATACCAAATATAACATATTTTTACCTCGACAAAAAAGCACAAGCGGCTTAACTAAATTTGGAAATACGTTTTACTGTCGGTACCTAAACATTTTATTTTTGGAAGTGTAGAAAGTAGATTCATTCAGAACCCTTCGTCGTCATTAGTCACAAGTCCCAATTATCCTCTAAAATTACAAAAACTATCAGAACCATAATTAACGGTTTCTTCCTAGCAACGGTTAGCCGAAAATTTGTCAGATTTGTCATTTATTTTTCCCCTTGTCTCTGCGAGTCCAGGCAGGTAGCAGAAAATCCAGCCAGAGGGTGCTTTTTAAATCTCATTATTACAGCTGCGATGCGAAAAATAAGCAAAGCTGCCGTCCTGAAGAAAATAATCCGGGCTTAGCCGGAGAACGACGATCACGCGTGCATCCGGTCCGTGCTTCTCTAATCCTGCCACGCGCCACGTGGATTTCTTTCTAATGCGATAACCAAGAACAATGACACCCAGCGGTTTGCGAGTGCAACCCCTCTGTAAAGTAATAACTCCCTTAATTTCGCGAGCTCCGTTATGGAAACTAATGAATATGTGCCTACAATATTAGTTTGCGTGACTATTTTTCCCGTCAGTATTGCAATTATATGTAAATCGGAAATGTAATTGAACTATATATTAATTGCCTTTATTGCGTGCACGTGGTCCTGCATCTCCTGTTAAATTAACAACTTTTTAAATTAACAGGATGTCTGACCTGTTATAAGGAAAGAATCATATTCTTGTATACTTTTTCTCATTACGTTTTGTTACCATACTATTACATATCATACATACTAAACAAGCTACATAAAATATCATTAAACCTTAATATCATAACATCGAACACACTATAAACAGTAAATAAACATTCTTTTAAAAAAACGAATTCTTACGTGCCCAATTTATTTCCATACTACATTACCTCTACCCTGTAATTTCCACTAACATAAATGCATTATCAATCGCGATCGATGAACGTAGATTCGCTAATATGCAGTCGCTCAACACTAAACCTACCGACACTTCATGTATACCTACTTCTACCGAGACCATTTTATATTTCGTATAATATAGAAGGCAGATAACAGTCAATTGAACAGTGAACAAAAATATGGTCCCTTTTGTTTAAAAATAAATGATGCATATTTTATTCCTCCGCATCGCATTTTCGACAGATCGCAGGCTTTTCAACTGCACGTTGCAAATTTCAAGAACGTGGTAGATTTAGTGTTAACCGTCGCCATCTCCAGCAACAAAACTATATAATAATATATATTCCCGTTCCATTTTCATCTCCCTCTGCACCCCGCATTCCACAATTCATTCTCCTACATAACAATAATAGAAAAACTAAGGTAACGTCCATTCGGCGGCCAATCCTTTTCCCCCGGGTTCCGGTCCCTATAACAATACGTATATAGTACACACGGGCACCAACGCGTTCCAAATCGGGTCGTAACTCGGGACGTTCGATGCACGCCAGGCCACCGGCGCTATTTGGCAGAGGAAGGCCGTAATAATAAGGATGATCGTCGCCGTCGTAAACGCGATATCCAAGGAAACGCACGGCAGAGATACGGGATAACGTCGTAGCCGCCCGCGGTAAGGATCGCCGTGAGGATCTCGCGGCCCATCTCGGGTCGACGATGGGGTTGGAAAAAAAAAAAAATGACTGGACATTTTAATACAGCGAGTTTTCATCCATCGTCCCTATTCATCGGCAATTTCCGATTGAGTCGCCGCCCCCCGGGGGATCGATCGTCATTGTCTCGTCGTGTCCGCTCGACTTTTCATCCCGACGGCCACACCTTTCCGCCGCGCCGCTATTCACCGGCCGATCGTTCTGCGAAAATGAAGCGTAATGGCGTAATGGCTGGTGGAAGCAGGGAAACGCTTCTGTTACACGCGACACGTGACACTTTAGTCGGCACGGCCGTAGGGTGGCGGATGATTTGAGGAGGGTTGAGGAAAGGGGTGAAGGTTTCAGGGTATTCTGGACTGGAGAGGTCTCGAGATGTTCGCTCGGACTGATGGGTTTTATTTGAACCCTTTCTTCGTGGCGTTCCACAAATCGGATATGTGTAGGTATAATTGACAGTGTAATAGTGCAGGGTTTGTTAATATTGTGAAAATGGGTATGGGGACAATTTATATAAATAACTTCAGTAAAGATATATTGTTATTTTAGAACGTTTGAATAGTGTTTTTAAGAAACGATTGTTTACACAATCGTGTTATACACAAAGACGTGTGCATGTATACTCGAAGTGAAAGGGATTTATTTAGTCGAATAATGGGTTCGCACATTGCACGGCGAAAATTAAGAATAATATCTTTATTCTGCATATCTTCGTTCGCGTAATAACTTCATCTACATTTACTACAAGTTTAATGAATGACAGTAAACGTTTCTGAAAGGCTGAACGAAGGCGCAGCCAATATTTAGCTGCTCATATTTTGCCTGACCGATAACTATCCTTTTTTCTATGCAACCTAATTTCTGTAAAATTTTGCGAATTCTTGATCTGTGTTAATAAATTTTAATTTACTTTTACACCATTCGAGCCGTGTCAAGCATCTCATGCTGATCACGTGTTTAACTTAACCAAATCAAAATCTATTATCAAATGCATATTATTCCTTTAAATGGCCAATCACTACCCCTCCCCCTATCATTTGTCCCTCGCTACTCTAATAAATTCGAGCCTCCACGTCTTCTTTCTATTCCTCTTTCTCCAATTCCACTTTTCACTGCGTGTTCATTACTATATAATCGTCATCACCTCGGGGAACTTTGCCCGTCGGTTGTTGGCAGTTCGTCGATTCCAGCAAGCAGTACTCGAGCCCGATCCTCGGGACCCGGTTGCCTGATGGCTTTCTGACACGGGATGTCCTTTCCAGGTAAACGTGCCCTCCACCTTGCGAGTGTATCGTGACTTCGAACCTTTCGATCGACTACGCCCATCCAGGACGAATAGGCGCTGCCCCATATCGTGAATGACGATTCTAAACATCGATATTACTTTGGGGGAAATTCGAAGGAAACGGCGACACGACGATATTCGTATATCTTGATCGAGACAATACGCTGCGAATCCGATTCGAACTTCGACGGTGAAAATATTAATATCGTGCGAGTACTGTAACGAAATGGGGCAACATCGTGAATTAACTGCCCTATTATATTTGCAGGAGGGGCGTGTGCGGTTATTTTTGGTCTCGCAATTATTCTATCGGGTTAAGAATTCATAAGCTGAGATCTGATATTCGTAGGAAAGAGGTTTACGGCCGTATTGGAATTTCGAACATAGCAATTACGCGTGAACTGAGACTAATCCTCAATGCGGTACAACTAATGCATTTTTTAGACAGCTGTGATATTTAATTGCGATTTTTGTTAATCTTATCTCTTCACAATGTACGATAAATATACGCTATGAAGTCAGTGAAATGTCAGGGGACCACGCTGTGTAAAAACCGGCGCCAATCAAATCGTCCCGCGAAATGTTAATAAATTAACAATGTACATAGTCCCTTATAGTTAATTCAGCTCACGGGTAGAACTTTAGTAAAAATATACAAAAACGAACAATTATTTTAAACTTGGCGATATTTTCACACAACATTAATGCCTTCACGTCGCAAAATCTGCGTTAAAACATAATAATTGAAATTCGCACACGCAAAGAACAGTATTCCAGAAACAAAGATGCGAGGAGAAAAGGTTCAGAAAGGAATGAATAAAAAATATCTCATAGTAGCAGCAACATTCAATATCGGCTCATAATTCATGCTCAAGCGAATGCAACGGATTATCTGGCAAGTATATAATCAATCAGGCAATCGTCCAGAACAATACAGACATCGATCCCGGACAAAGAGGCCAAGCGGTAAGTAACCAAGCGGCGGAATTCTAGCGAGGAGAAAGGTCCTGGATGGAAAGGAACGCGTGTCAGCGGCGGCAAATAAATAATAAGCGGCGTCGATTATGGAATTCCGAAGCACTGTCAGCGTGGACGTTTCACGTCCGCGGAATTCCCGTGATTCAAGCGTGGACACCGTGTCGAAAGGACGTCGATTACGTTACCTCGATGTCGAATCGCGATGACAATCCTATCCACGGTCCAGTGCTATCGATTTATACGCGACAGGGAAATGGATATCGAATGAAGAAAAATAATGTCGAGTTGAGTAGTAGGTTCGAACCAAACAGAAGACCAGCGACACAGCCTGGCTACACACAATCAGTAGTCCTTAAATACGAGGTGTGCTGAAAGAGTTCGCGGGCGCTGTTAAATTTCTCGTAATAGAGAGACAGGTTTCTGAACTTATTTTACGTTCATTCTTGACGTCTGTGCCAAATGTCGTCGATATTGGTTGCCTAGGTTACGTGCCACAAATTAATTGTTCAACCACGCGATTTAGGGTGATCAGTGAATTCATAATGAAGGAGCAAAGAGCACCTACGGGCTACACGTCACTATCGATTCAGGAATTTCTCGCGAAATATAACGCGACACCGATTTTCACCCGACGCGGCTCCCTTGCGATTATTTTCTACTTCCCAGAATGAAGAAAACGAGTAACAGCGTTTCGAAATCGTCGACGAGATCCGCGCACTGTGCAGCGTAGATGAAAGTGCGCTCCAAGTAGTGTTTCAACGACCGGAAGACGCACCCGGCAGAGAAACGTGTTGCATCCCTGCGGGGATTGCTTGATATTTTGACGAATAAATATATACTCTTCCAAACGGAGAAAAGCTGCCCGCACTATTCGATCACGCCTCGTGTACCAAGTACTCGTCGTTACTCCGTCAAAGCAGACCCGAACCGAACCCGTCGGCAGCTCCAACGTTGGAACGTTCCTCGGCACAGTGGACCCGAGGCTGTTCTAAAGTGCAAAGGCGTGAGTACCTCGCGACACGGTATTTCTCAGGGGGTGTCGCGAGGATCGCGCAGGGGGTCGAGGTTTCGCGAATAAATCGGAGCTTCAAAGGGACATTAAAGCCACGGGGCGACCAATAAGTCCCGCGGGCCGTGTTCACCGTGGCGACCAAGTTCGTCCCCTCTGCCCGTGAATTATGAACGCGTCGCGGCCTGTGTTTCGCGCACGCCGCACGCACACGGCCGCGGCTGCTCGCTAAACGAATAATAAACACGTGTACGTCTATGCGTAATAGATGCGTCTGCGTGAGCTGTAGGTACCGGCCGTGGGTCGACGCGCATAACTTGCACGGGCCCGTCTTCGATGCACTGGGGTGTTCTGGGAAAATGCAGTACCTGTGACGCTTCTATAGCACGGTTGATTCGCACCGTGGCCCCGGGGCGTGTACCTTGTCATTGAAGGGTTGCCTGTGAAATTTCTGCAAATCCTCGAAGAGTGAAAGCGAAACGTCCTAGGTCGGCCAAGCGAAGGGGACGGGGGTGAAATTAGACGTTTCTTTATTACATATCTAATGTTACACCGTGAAGATCTTAACTGTACCCTAACCGTGCAATATTTAAGTAGACCCTAACAATCTGCAATGCTGCGAATAAATAAAAAATAACATTAATAATAACGAGCAAGCAAAATTTCTTCCGCGACCGGTAAATCCAGTTCTACCTCGCCGTGTTATTCTACCTCCTCCCGCAATGTTGGTCACCTTTGTTCCAAACCGGATCGTATCTTAATTCTCGCGGAACAGAAACACGACGAAACACGAAGAAACGATCGCGATGCTACAGTGGGGGGGATCGATGATCGAGGTTTCCGCGAGTTCGTGGTCCGCGGGGTCGGAGGGTCGGGCCTTTTCGGTCGGCCCCGTGGCTGCAACCCCGTCGGGGCCGGTCGATGCGTGATATATCGGCTCGTAAAAATCGCCGGGAATAAAATATCTCCGCGGGATCTCGGGGCGAAGGTCGCCGTCGCCGAAAGGGCCCCTCGCCGCGGTGCAACGCGTTTATGGGTGACCGGGTACACGGACAGGCCGCCCTCGCACACGTATCCGTAGGTGCGAACATTGTTAACAAGTCCCGTATTTTATACACCGGTGGAGAAAACAACCGGTACGGCTGCCGTGAGGGGGATCGTTCGTGCCAGGGGTGCTCCGTCACCCTTTTTCCACGTGTTCGCCGTTGAATTGGAATAACAACCGCGACGAAATGGCGGAGATCACGCGGTGGCTACCTGCGTTCGTAATTACCCCGACGACGACGGATTACGCGTGGAAGCCGTTCAAGTGGATTCGATACGCGATCGGGAATTCATTTTTGGCGCGGTGTTACGCGCGTCGGCGGTAAAGTGGATTAATTTATAAATACTCGGTGCGTGCAAACGTTCCGATGGAGATTCCTGTGTATGGTTATCGGTGCTTTAATTTGGTTTTAATTTGGTCTGCCCGTTGTTCTCGGGGGGATGATTTCGTCCAACGTTTGCGGAGCACTCCTCGCGCATTCATACTGCAAGGCAATTTATTTTACGATAGAGACGCGAGGAGGTAAAAAGGGTTCGAAAGCACGGGATTTGTAAAAATTAAACTATTGTTACATCGCGGGGAGTGTATGCCAATGGACGTCAAATTCAATTCCTGAACCCCCTTGCACTTAATTGGCGTGAAATATTGTGTTAATTAAAAACACCCCCAAAACTGAGATTCTGCATGCGAATCATCTGGGCCAGGCGCTTTGAAGCAAGTAATTTCGATTCCGAAGAAAAGACTATTTATAATTTCAATTCAATCGAACGCAGCTGATTTAAAATTGAATTGTTCCAACCTCAGTTGATAAGCTTCTTCATCACGCCAACCCTTCAATATTCCCAGTGCCCCGTGAACGCTAAGCTGCAAGCTACCAATCGGTCGATCTAAAAATCGTCGCACCTACGAAAGAAATCGCCTCGGCGTGAAAAACCATCCTCCAGTCGTCGCTATTAACGCTTCTAATAATACTAAATCGAAACTCCGCTCCCCGATTGACTCGTAGGGCCCGCGGCGAGAAAGCTCGGTGCACGGTGAACGCATCCAGGTCGGCGGGCGCATAAATCGCTCGCGATCGCAGCGTGAAACGCGGTCCGCGTGAATAATCGTAGCATAAATAAAAGGTCGATCGCTGCGACGTCCATTAACGCGTGTTAGGGCGACGTTAATCCGTTGAAACGCATTTAAATTTCCCCGCTTATGTCGGGCCCGCGGACAATGTAAATAATTCTTGATCGATCGGATATCGATGACCGGCACAGGAGGACGATCGTGCATTTACATATAGATAGCGCTGTCAATGTAAATTATTGCGGCAATAACCGACAGCTATATCAATTTATCCTCGTTTCAGACCTTCTTCTTTCTTCGTCCTCTGCTTTCCTGTATCTTCCTCCCGCTATGCACACTTTCTTCCGTGCGGGCAGGGTAAAAACGTTGCGCGCCTCGCTCAGGCCTAGCCCCGGTCATCGAATTGGGACCACGTGCGAAACAATTTCGCTTGTTACGTTGTAGTGACACGACGGCAACGGCGAACCGCTCTCAGCTGCAGAAGTTATTGGTAAACACGTGGACGACCATGCATACCCGATCAATTTGTCAAATACACGTGAAAGTTCAGTATCGTGGCTTTGAACGGCGCTGAAGAAATATTTGGTGGCCCACTTGTGAGTATTCGTTACAGGTAGACGTTTCACGGACTAGTGGAGGCGTCAATTATAAGGTGTCCCATTTTGCGGTCGAAGACCGGATTTTAATGAAACTTCAGTGGTTCTACTTTGGAGGGTGGTTTCATCCCTTAAACTCGAGTCACCGCAACTAAAGGAAATACATAACTTAATAGATTGGACTGTCCCTCGAGCCTGCGAAATTTGATTAAAATCGACGTCTGACCGTTCGCGACGTTTCTGTATTAGTCGCGAGAAACAGAACGCCTACGTATCTCTGTTGGAACTGAAGATAGGAGAATATGTTCAGGACAATGTGTGCACGACATAAAAAGTTAATAATCTTTGTCGTTACAAACCGGTGTATTAACCGCTCTTAAGTTGACTGGAAACACGAGAAACGTTAAAAGTGATACCAATTCGATGACCAGGGGCTCCACGTTAGAACTGAGAACCACCAAGTCGGCGACGGTATTTTGCAAAGGCTGTTACTCGACCAGCTATAATTCCAAGCATAAACACTGATTTGGCACGAGCACCGTGTCTCGCCGCGTTATGGAACAATGAAGACTGTTTACCGTGATTAACTCCTCCAGTGAACGAGAGCGAGGATTCACACTTCGCCGATATATGCGAATGGAGAAGGTTAAAAATTGTCTGGCTGACTCACGGCTGAAGAACATTGGCACGCGTTAATTCTTGACGAAGAATGCAATTTATCCGCCGATAATATCGCTGCGGTAGGTACGCAAGGTGCATGTTACTATTTGCTTAAGTAATTGGACCAATGGTTCGGACGAAAGGGTTGATTTGATTTATTAATTAGCTGAGAGGAACGAGTCCCCCGATTACATTTTAACGAACTTTCTGTGCGCGTAATAAATCAGGGATAAAAATTTGAATAAAACTATTTCGCGTTTTCCTTTAGCTATACTATTTCCCTTAATTAAGTACGTTTTATAATTCTGCAATACAACTTTTCACAAACGAATTTCTTCTTCTTATTATTGACAAAGTAATTACGTTTGGCGGCACCGCAACGAAGGAGTTGAAACAAAAATATTGCGTCTTAAATGTCTTTCATAGGAATGGATAGATAGAAAATATTCGAGAAGAACGAAGCAGGAAATGTATCACTGTTTCCATAGTTAGTAATCGTTTCGTGCAGCTTTGGTTTTCAGTTCGACTTCTATAGAAGCACACCTTTTTCGATTGCATTTACATGCACGTGCAACATGGAGAAAGGAGTACGGATGACTTGGAGTAATGCGTCACGTCAATCCACGCTAGTGACTGGTGCACAAGTGTACCGTCATCGAGTAATGCATCGTGAGATCAATGTCCTTCGGTGTGTTTTGTTATTTAGGTTGCTGGCGCAACGCGCGCATGAGATATCACGCGGAATATTAATTCATTAATTAGCGTCGATGTACTACGAGCGGGCAAACGTGGACGTGGTGGTATTGCCAACATCTCGCAGTCGTTCAAAGTAGCTAATCACAGCTTATCCTTTACTGGGATACATTAATACAAAAAAACGTTACTACTAAGTAACAAAAACGATGGCAGCCCAGAAAAGGATTCTTTCACGTTTACGATATTTATTAGACGATACACAGTGTACAAGTACTTATTCTCAAGACGATCTGAGTTGGTACAATGTTGCAAGGCAAAATGAAATGCTCTTAAATGTTTCACGCGATAATAACAGCGTATTTATCATATGCCACAGATTGTTATAACTAGGAGGTGCTCCGGTTATAGTAAGCAGGTAGCAAGTAATTTAGAATCCGCTTATGCAGTACGCATAATGTAATATAAAATGTGAGCTGCTATGAAAAATGGAGTACAGTGTTTCGTCCACAATTTATAAATCGCCCACAAAAATTTGCCCAAGACGAACAAGTCCAGCAACACATTTAACAAACCACTCCTCCGCCAAATCGTACTACTTCCACCACCTCGGAGCGCTGCACCGGCAACGCATCTCCTCCAGAGATCCCCAGCCCATCGTCCAGCGTCTCAAAATGCAATTACACCGCACGTAACGATCGTTCTCGTTACCAGCCCCTCCGCCCCGGTAATATCGAATCGATCAGCGCGCGAAGTCCGTCGTTGTATCAGTGAACGAGGATAGAAAAACTCGTCGATCAACGATGAACCATCTACCCACTGTCCAGTCGATAGAGAGCCGACACGCCGGCCCAGCGGTGAGAAGCGACCGAAGAAACGAAGAGAAGAGAAGGATAAAGAAGAAGAAGAAAAAAAAGGAGGAGACGAGCAATCCTTGTCCAGGCGGCCAGAGGCCCTGGCAGAAGAGCATCCACGGCACTTACCGTCGATTCTCTTTATTTTACCCAGTCGCTTCCGGATATTCCCCGCACGTGGTGCTCGGTCAGGAGGTTAGGTTAAGGAGCAGCCACTCGTCTCTCCTCTCCTTCCACTCCCGGGATGGAAAAGGGTTTCACCGACGCGGAGCAAACGAGTTCGGTTCTGTTCGGTCTTCCGTGCAGTCGGCGCCGGGGGGGGGGGGGGGGGGAAGGGGTTGACGATGGCAGAAAGTAGGAGGACGACGAGGAGCGAGAGAGCAATGGATGGCTGGCTGGAGAAGAGGTCGGAAGAGGAGAAAGAGGATAGAGAGGGTCGGAAGGGGATCGCTGCCTCCTGCACGCTGGCCCCCGGGGGCGGCGTATTGATCCGGAGGCGGTGGCGGTCATCCGGCCGCTAATTAAATGCCAATCGCCAACCTCATCCCAGTCAACCACCCCTGCCGCTGTCTCACCCCACTGCAGGCTCCTTTATCCAGCAGCAGCACCGGCTAGGCCACCCCCACCCTTCTCTGCACTCAATTCACCCTCTACTCGCTACGATGCTGGTCTCCTGCGGACCCGTCCCCTTTGAACCTCAGAAACACCGCCATATCCTGCTTGGTATCGCCATATCCTGGAACATACACCCGTCCGTACTTGTTCCTGTGCGAACAGGATGGGTCTTGAGCTTGGGAATGGAGCGCTGCGCTATGGGGTTGCTTTTGGTGGAACATTAGCTTCGTCCTTCTGGTCCCACGGAAGTCTTTAATTGCGTCTTTCAATTCTGTTTACCCGTTTTAACGCGGGACGTTCAGCGTATACGACGAGGCTGTCTTCCTTGTCGCGTAGATTTCACGCGTTATGGAGTATAGTAATGTTACAGAGACTTGATAGCGATTATCTTTATCATCGCTGATCGGTCATCAAACTGTGCATCTTCAAGTACCTGACGATCTTAGACCTGTGTCGCACAGCGTGCCTCGTGGGGACGAATGATAACCACTTCGGCCACGCGTCGGGAACGAACAAAGGCCGCTACGAAAATGTATATAGCAACGAGAGGATTCCCCGTTGATTCCAGATATCTATGAAGGAAACGAGGAGGGCCGGATCATCGCCGTTAGATACAAGCTTTTCGTCTCCTCGTGATTTACTCGAGCACTTCGCCAGGAACGAAGTAAACCAGTCACGTTCGGACGGAGTTCGGTTGATTCCAAAGGGATCAGGGAAGAGTGCAAGCGAGAAAGGGAATGGATCTAGATAGCCAGAAGGGATCAGCTGTGTTCTTCCGAAAGCCGAGTCCCACGGGAAGTCAATCAACCGGCCTTTCTTCGGCTACCGCGAGGGGGTGACTCGCGATTCTGATCTCGCAGAAAATTCCGTCTGACTGTGCCCGTCGCTACTCCCTTCGCTGTCCTCGATTTTCCACTTCTGAACGGTTCATTGTTTTTATCGACGACGAAATTGCGACGGCTACGAGGTTGTGGGAGATTGCATGATACGTATTCGGAAATGGTTGCGGCAAATAAAGAGACAG
This sequence comes from Nomada lathburiana, assembly GCA_963667235.1. NCBI lineage: Eukaryota > Metazoa > Arthropoda > Insecta > Hymenoptera > Apidae > Nomada > Nomada lathburiana. Next base: position 8,711,732 of record OY763897.1, on the reverse strand, counting down.
GACTATGATTAAAACTTAGCGAATCTGTTTTCAGGTTTCCGGTGTGTTTATGCAGATCATGAATTTTTGTGCAGCAAACGTTCGATATGATGTTTCCTTATTTATTTTAATATATTATTTAGAGCACGTGAATATTCTTCTGGTTGTTAAAGACCGTCGAGGAACACGCGACTCTCGAGGGTTGCAGATTTAGTTTAGGAAACTGTTATTCATCGCACGATTACAGTCAACGAAACATAAAGCTCATGATTTACTATTTATTTCGTAATACTATGTATCACACCCCTCACTACATAGCATAGCCCAACATTTACAAAAGAAACATCTAATGAACGAGACGTCCTCAACATTCTACAGCAGATAGTCTCTGAAATCATTGAAACTCCTCTACGACCCGGTTACTCCATTCCAACCCCCAATACCGACCCCAAAGTCCCCGATCGAACTCTCGCACGGAACTCGAAGAGGTGCAACGGTTCGTTTAATCGGCCATTAGACGAACTACGGAAGCCGCGTCCTGGACGAAGCAACGTCACCGAGGATCATCGATTTCGCGAAAGTGGTCTACCACTCCCACGCTCACAGACGTACCTACACACCCACCTGTCCACTATAATATTAAATCGAAAGCAAGTGCTACGAAGCCAACTTTTTCAGAAACGAGCTGCCATTGGTGGTCGAACAGCCCCTTCTTCATTCGAGGCGGTGTTAATTGGCGCGGAAGTAATTAAGAGATGGCCACCCCCGCGAACTCCTCGACTCTCTCACTCTCTCTCTCTCTCTCTCTCTCTCTTTCCCCTCTGGCTAACGAGGGAAAGTTGCCCTGGGAGATGGCAGCGTCGTGATTAATAACAAGGTCCTCTGGAAACCTTGGCGCGCAGGCTCCGCGGAAAGGTTGTAGGTGAAATTCCTGTCGGCGCTGTGTTACGAGAAAGGATTTTTTTATTCCCTCCCCCCTCTGCTATCGCTGCGGTTGGCCGTTTCCTTTCCGCGCGACGATCAGCAGGTGAAACGAAAGTTCGCAGGGCACTGCGGAGGAGATAATCTGCTCATCGATCACGCTCCGGTTAATGTGTCCGCGGTGTTGTACACTTGGGTGATCGACTGCTCGAAAAACGAAGGTTAGACGGTTTTTCTTATCGCGTGGAGCTTCCGGGTTGCCGTTGGGTGATTTCTTTGCACCGTTTGTCTCTTTTTGTTGCGCCGGTGCGTGCCGATATCGGAATGAAATTTAATTTTTTGCACCACAATTCAAAAAGTTGCGGGTTCGTTTAGGGAGACAAGCAACTTTATTCAATATCTAATAAGTAATTGAATTACAACCCTTGTACGAAATCACCACGTTCAGCGTCACAGATTTACTGGAAACGATCACGGACTGAAAAGTACGGTTCAAATAAATATTTCGAATGACCATCTCAATATTTTATCCCTGGCATCGATAATTCAACACCGCGACGATACTACAGCGATTCAGACTATCCACTCAAGGTCCCTTCGCATTCCACATTCCGCAAAGGGTGGCGCAAAAAGAACCACCGGACTGTCTCGGGACGAAACTTCGACCGGCTACTAATCGTTGCATCGGACGAAATTGTGGCCCCCGTTATTTGCGAGATCGGACGAATCGATCGAAAGCTGCGGGCCAGTCGAGTGGGAGTCTGATCGCGAATAGGATCTCAAGGAACGGCGAAGAGGTAGAGCTATGGTCCGGCTCTCAGGGTGGACGGCATAAACACATTTATATATACGTATATATCGATCGGATATTTATGAAGATTCGGGAAGAGCCAGCGATGATCCGCATCTGCCGCCCCATTAGGCTAACCTGGGCTCGTAGCTGGGGGCGCCAGGTGTGACCTTAACTCTCTAATGACGAACAATCGCGATAACCCGGACGTTCAGTCGATTCTTCCTGCGGATACACGGGGTACACTGATATGGTGTAATAATGGGGATCCAGTGAAATCCATGATTTTTGTATTGCTGTTAAGGGAAACTTTTGATGAGATTTTGTTGCCAGCTGTAAATGGAATTTTCTCGAAAAATGTACTGCACTGTACTGTGCAGTAGTGTAAAAAGTTGAGGGAATTTAATTTGTTAGCTAGGTGGCACATGGATTAACAATTTTACTTATTTCAAGCGATGAGTGAAGAATTGATACGTGTATATTGTTTTATAGTGCCTCGTATGGAAAATCAGTGAAGTATAGGATTTACAATTGGGTTAGGTTTGAGATAAGTTTGGTTTACAATTGGTCAGTGTTCAATTAACGAGTCCCGTAACAGTTTCCCGTGCAGACGTTTAATTAGGTTTGTTTAACGTGATACTCTTGGACGTAAAAGGATGCTACAATTAAAGGGGGCTTTAGAAAAGTATACAAAATTATATTGCATTTAACTTTTACATAATTGATAACATAATTTTGATCTGCTGCACAATTTGCAGGTGTAACATTATCTTGAAGTAGAATGCAGTCGAAGAAATATTAAAAAGCCATGATACAATGATTGTAGCCTGATTCGTGCACTATACAAGTCAGCACAAATGACAGTTATTGCTACCTTTATAACCACGTAATCATTCAACTTATCTAAACTCGACGTTCAGATCAATGTACCTCCACCCTAAGATATTCAACATTTAATTAGCCCATTCACCTTCTTCTTTCTTCAAGGAAGAATCGATCGAAGGCAGGTACGGCGCAGACTCGCATTCTTGAGACGTTCAAAACGGGGTCAAGAATTTCCCTATAAGACGACTTTGCAATTAATTCAAGCTAAACCGGTGAACGAGGTCAAAGGATAAACGTTTACTGCGCCGAAGGAAACGACCGAGTTATATCTCATACAGAAATGGTTCTCGACGAAGTAATTCCAAAATTCGACCTTTCTCTGAAACGACAAAATTCGATGTACTATATTTCATTAACACTTATGTATATAATATAGTAAGAAATTTAAATATATAATTATATAATTTTAATTATTTTGATTATATAATTAATTCATATAATATTGTATAATAGACATTACACTTCACTGACATTTATTTATTATTATAATTTGTCGTGGTTCATTCCCATCAAAAGTGACATATCTTTTTAAAAAAGAAATTCCTCAATGTATGCACTAAAAAATCACCCTCACTTGTACCTTTGCACTTGTTACAACGATTCAACAACACTCCGTACTACTTTCCCAAATATTATTCCAAATTTATACGCGTGTGTGGCAGGGTATCTTCGGGAGGTCTAAGCAACCGTTGTCCCGGGATCATTCAATGGCCGCACACCGAGAGGAACCCAAGAAAGATCGAATTGAAGAGAAACGACGGAATAAGGGGCGAGTCGTCGATGAAAGAAAGGGTGATTATACGATCTCCTCTGGATTCTTCAGCATCCCCTCTACTCTTCTTCCCATTATTCCCGCCGCTGTCTCCGTCCATCTATCGTTCGTTACTCATCCTCCTACCCCCCCCACCCCCCACCCCCCGAAATCTCGTTCGCGAAGTCATTCGAAAATTCTAGCACGTCATTTCCCGTAATGCGATATATGCCGACGAAATCTCGAGCATCACTCCGTGGCTATTAATCTATTGGCAGGCGTCCAAGGCCAATGCCCTTCATCCGGATGCATATTCAATGTCCGGGTCGCGACCACGACTTCTCATCCCGCGTGATTGCATTGGTGATTTTTGGAAACAGCTGGCGATTCTGGGACGAGAGTTACTTTGTGCCTGATTAATGGATTCGAAATGCGCACGTGTTTGTAATAATTTCTGATTGTCTGATTGTGAGGGAAATTATTGTGCAGAGTCTTGATAAATTCTGAGTTTACGAAAAAAATTTGATTTGCATTCGTGTTAGAAAATTGTTTCGTTATCGTTCGCACTTGCGTGTCTCCATTAAAATCTTAATTCAATTACTGATTCGCTGGGATTCTTACTTGCGATTAATCCTTGTTCCATCTAATCGCTATGGAATATTATTATTATCACCATACCATAGATTGAAATCAATTTTGAACATCTAAACAAGTAACTTACGTTTCAATAGTTCTTTGACACGCATATATTATACTATATACACAATCTTTATATATTTCATCGCTCTTGGAAAGATCGCGAATTCGAGTATCAAAGTGTCAAGCTTAAAAGTTACAAATACGAACAGGTACGGGTACAAAAATATTCATTATTACACAGAACAATTTCTTTTCACCACGAAAGGAACGTTTACTTCACAGTCGCCCAACTTTCCATCGACTTCGGTTAGCCCACTTTCCTCTATCGCGACCGAATCGTCGAACCGTGTCTCCGACACGGATCATCCCCGTGACGTGCCCCTTTTCGCGACGCAATCCACCCTTAGGACGGATGCTTACGAAGCAGACGTCAAAACATTGGTGAAATATGAGGGCGAGGCTGGCGGAAGATCGATTCGACGGCACCCCTGGATGAAGAGGCTCGCATCTACGGGCTCTCCGGTTCGCATTGTTAAAAGCCCGTAATAGATTATGCATTAAACGCGAGGCAGAATAGGAGAGATAGTGTAACAATGGATCAACCGCCAGGCTGGCCCCCTCGGGGACTCCGTCGTACGTCATCCGTCGATCCTGAGATCATTATAATCCGGGGAGTACCACCGCTTCCTTCCTTTCGCCTTGATCTTCCTTCCTTCCTTCCTTCCTTCACTTCTAACGTTTTACCGGGACGGAAAGACGCGCGTCACGTTTCGTTGTCCGTTTCGACGTTTCGATCGAATCGTCCTACGTTTCCTATGGCGAATGGGGAACGCGAACGACCGTGTGATCCTTGCGGAATTTAATGGAAAAGAGTATTACCTGAAATGGGTATTATAGATATCGAAGTTTAGCAAGTGGTACGCTATTGGTATCTCTGTTCTTAGTGGGCGGATGAACATTTTATACGAGTTAGGTTGAATATTAATTCAGGGTTCTGTATTTGGTCGTTTGAAGGGAAGGGCCGGTTGCACCTGAAGCTTTGTCCGATTTAATATTGATTATATTTGAGGAAGAATATTTTAAGTTATTTCTTGGGAAAAAGATTGATAACGGAAATCGTTTCTATGTATCTCGGTAGTTCGACACGTTCATTCGAATAATTTCCTGATGGCTTACAAATGGGGAAAAAACTGTCCTGAATGGTTACTTAATTTCTCCATGTCTTAACGCTCTGATGCGCTCGGACAAAGGCATTCGCACTTTCGATTGCGTTCCGATTCCAGTGAAAGCGAGAGCAGTTTCATTGGAAATCATTAAGGAAGACATTGTTGAGCAATTACCGATCAATTACATCGAGCACCTTTCACGTTCACCTTCAATCTATCGTACCTACGCGACAATAATTTCTTGACACCAAATTAAGTCCTCGTATTAAGTAATTTGTGATGCTAAGTAACTAATTGACCCCCTTGCAGTTGTTCCAAGGAAAGGTTCAAATTACACAAAATGCCGCAGCATTTATTTCCAATTTATTCTTATGAAGACTAGATTATTGGAACATTCGATATTGAATATCGAAATTATAACTATCCCTCCCATTCACGATCATCAATTTCCACTGCATAGACAACAGATATATACGAGGATATGCTTAAATACTCGTTCAGAAGCACACATTCCAGCCAGTAAAAACAATTTCCATTAAACGACCGATTAAAACGAGACTTCTTCTCATCCGCGACATCGATATCCAACGAAAACGATAATTTCACACGCGCCAGCCCAGTATAATAACACGTAATCACAATTCCAGTGCCATTACCTTGCATCCAGGCAGTCCCCAAGAAAGCCCTCGAAAAATATCAATTTCTAAACCCCTTTCCCTCTTACACTGTAGCCCGAAACGATCTCGAGGAGGCCTCATCGTCCGAGCCATCGCATTAACACTGTCCAAGAACACCAACACCACCCTTGTCTCCGGCAACCTAATACGCCTGAAACGACTGGAATCACATCCAGGAGTACCAAAAACGGCCCCCTAAAACGTCCCCCGGTCAGCCTCCCCTAGATTCCCAACTCTGTGGCCCGTGTAGCGTTCCAGTTGAATTACGGGCCATTTTCGTCGTGGCCGATTCTCAGCGCAAACATAATGCATGTAATCTGCCCGGTAAAACCGTTTGACCTCTCGTCCCGTTGCAGAACGTCTAACCCTAGCATTACCAAAATCTCCAGACGCAGTGTCGAGGGGACAAAGACGACGCGACGCGACGGCGTGTTCGTCGACGAAAGGCAAAAGGGATGGATGGTTCCTGACGCGATCACGTGGATCACGGGCATAGGCGACGTGACTCCGTATGCGGAGTTATTACACGAACGTGTAATTTCACTATTACGGCTAATCTGTTGACATTAGAGAACAGTCGGGCAAATTGTTGGGTCTCCGAATCGGAGCGATGTGTCGGTCGCGATGCGGCTATTATGTTAAACAGTTTTAAGCTATTCCTCGGGAGGATGCCCCGAACGGCCACCGGCCATTATTCTCCTGTTCGGGCTTTTTCTTGTTTCTCCCCGGCGACACGGGATGATCGTCCCCGACGCGGCCAATTTTGGGACAGTTTCGGTTAATATATTGGTTGCTGGCTCGCGTTTGCGATGATGTTGTGCATCGGGCCGGAGATGTTTGATATTTTGGATGCGACGGTGTTGCGTATTTCTTGATTGCGAACAATTTTTGTAATCGTGTATTATCGCGACTTTCTTCGACTCTTTGACGTAAAAATGTATGAAAATATTACGTGCTGTAACATCGTCACAGACACTTGCAATTAATAAGAAACAGATGATGCCCACATTCAACGTAGCATGACGCTCGCAGCAGAACGTTTTTAAGCAACGATTTCAAGTCGGACAAAAATGATCAAATGTCTCACTGACCTCCGTTTAACGAGAAAGTACATTTAGTCGTTCCAGCAAATTTGCTATTGAAAATAGTAGAACCAAGTATTGTTCCGGACAGGTATGCCTCGTTTTCTATTCAAACGAAATTTATAACACATCTGGATTGTGTTTAGCGTTTCGAGGGAACGATCACGCGCGTCTGTCTAGGCGTTCCGTATAACCAATCATCGTCCTTCGGGCCCTCGACACGATCGATCCGCGACCGATCACGCAAAGTGGACACCACGCAGCATCCGGTTCTTCGATCCAGTAATTTCGGTGAACGATGAAGGACGCTCGCAATTTGCGGCTGTCTTCTGTTCTAGCCGCGAGGCTGTCTGATTGTAAGTTGCTTAGGCGACTCCTTGTCGGTCTCTGATTTCATAGTTCGCTGCTTTTAAAATATTCTCCGGGCGGGTGGGGGGTGGGGGGGCGAGTTTGTTTCAGAACGTAGCAGAATCCGAAGTAATTTCCATTTCAGATGAAGATCCATGCGCAAATGCGGATAAAACTATAGCGATAGGCAGCATACCGATTCAGGTCCCTTTTATTGCACGAGGATCCATTTTAATGGGAATCGAACATTGATGATAGTAACACGAGATTTGGGGGACGAGAAAGTAATGACACGATAACAATAGTAATAATAATATCAATTGTGCCGAGTATGCAATACCAATCACTTGGCGTCACAGCACAGGCATTCGTAGAAAAATCGCCGCTACCAGAATGACACACAGATGCAGAACAATAATTCTACAATAGTCACACTGTATAACATGAACTTGGCATAGCCGACAGCCGCGTACGTGCACAGTTAAAGATCGCAGAGCAAACCAGAACGAACTCCTCCGCGTAAAAGGCCACGCCACAATTGTAATCATAATAATCATAATGACGAGAAATAATAGCAGTGCAGGGAATGAGAATAAGACATCGTGGATCGATCGACGTTTCGAAAGGAGAGGCTCGACAGATGGGAGACGGACGCGAAAGCACGATCCGCGTCGATCGAAAACCGCATCTCCCAGACGATTTCATTGTCGAGTCGTTACGTCACCCTTGTCGCTTCCACGAGGACACGTCGCCGTAACATCGATTGTCGACAGTCATCCGGGACGATTGAGCGGCGCGACCTTCGCGCAATTAAAACCCCTTGAGATTTCTCAGGTGTCACGGTGAAAACGGTTGACAATGTCGACGCGCGATGAATAAGCTTTTGATGTAACGGAGCCTGGACGACTTGGCCCGGCGGATCGTTTGGGTATGGTGGAAGATTGTACAGGGTGGCTCAAGGGTGGAGTCGAGGACGAGACGAAGACGACGGATCGGACAGGTACGATCGAGCGGATGGCGAATTTTTTGACGAATCAATTCTGAGACCGATGGACGAGGTGGAGGTGACACAACGGTGGACAAAATTATGAGCACTTTGTGAATCATTTTATTTAGTGGATAAATATTTGTACACTTGGGAGAGATAGATCTTGCCACTGTTTCTTTTTTAACGCAGATTTTTGCAACGCGCTAATTGTCTGATTGAAAAGTTGTGATTATGTGGGGGAAATAGACAGTATGTGAGTAATAAAAATGTCTTGGGGAATTTTTAACAGTGCCACACTTAAATGCTATTAACACCATACACTTTTGGGGCGCTCAGGCACAATAAATGACAGAATGGAAGCTATTCAAATTAAATTAAATACTTGAGGGTCGCAATATTGTCCATTTAGGACGACAATATTCTATATACGAACCTGATGAATAAGTGATAATAATCTACATCTGTACTATTGTCTGTAAAATAAGTTACCAAACTTCCCGTGCCAAATATTAAGAAAAAATTCTAGCATTTGTTACATACTCCTCGATTAAAGACGTTCTCACCCAAACGCACACCGCATACAGCTAAAACTAATATAAAACTAATATAAAAAAAACCCACCTCCGAATTATCGGTAACACATTAAATCATCGATACTCGGCCACGATTCTCGAATCACGCTGTATCCATTGAAGGAAGCAATCCGACGTGTCACTCCACGCATTCCACGACGCGGCCGGCTCAGGAGGAATTGGTGATTAATGATTACTGACGTTTGTAAACGTGACAAACCTGACAGAGAACGTCTTCAATGGCAAATACTGCCGCCACGAGAACACTCGATCACGGCCGATCTTGCTCTTAATCGTCGACTGTTTCCTCGTGATCGACGTCACCGATCACCTCGGTGTTAATCAAGAGAACGGGACCGAGATTGGACCCGGCGACACGACGTGGACAACGATCCCGAGGAAAACAGGTTTTGACGTGGACGACGCGGTCACGAATTTACGGATCGACGTTTATGAAGCCGCCGCGACGCGACGTTTCCAAAGGCGATATTTCGCAGATGGCATTTATTAACTTCTCGCGCGTTATTTCGAGACATGCAGCTGCTTTACGACTGTTTACCGCCGTGCTATGTAAGATATAAGGAGGGATCGGATATGGTTCTGGATAGGAGAATTTTTTTATGGCGAGCAACATCATTGTTGTTATTATTATGTTGGAAATATCGTTCATTCAGTGGCAGGTTGGTGTAACTGTTATGGAATCAACCCTTGTGTTTCTGTCAGGGGCTCTGCAGTGACTTGATGAACAGAAGTGATATTTCGAGAATATCCTAGGATTTATACGATCGATGCTTGTTTAAAACTATTCAAATTTCGATAAATTGGTATATGATCAATATGGATCATTAGTGAACTCTTGTATTTGTTTTCAAAGAACATATGGAGGACTCAGAAGGCAATCAGTGTAAGTTCAACTTTCCTGAACATGAGTTTCCCACTTCAAAAACCACCTTATTGTTCAAACTTTCAGCTGATAAATCAATTAATTCACTATTTTCGTACGTAACTATCAACATTATCTTTCTATCCTGTCTCGTGTTCATGTAGCAAAACCACGAATAAATAGGGTGACTCGAACAAACGAATTTTATTCATCCGTTCAACAGTTCTGCCAGTTTTATCTTTGAGAACTAAATGAACAATCTATCGTGACGTATGTACCTCGTGGAAAGTAGCGGCTTTCGAAAAAGGCGTGCGACGACGAGAGTGCGTGCACGCGGCACGCAACAACCGAAAGAACGAAACGAACGCAGGACGAGACACAACAATGAACGCCATCAATGTCGGGCGAGGCACAAATTACAGGCGATTGCGGGACAGACATCCCTCGAAAGCGTTTCAGAGGGTGACAAGCCGATCGGAGGATTCCTTCTGGATCGGTCAGAGGCAATGGCGTCACCACTGCCACCACAACTGGGTTTTACGTGTCTGTTTCTTCTCATTTGCACGAGATTGTTTTATTCCCCTCTGGCTCCAACGTGATCTATTTCTCTCCCGAATAATTTACCCACGATTATAATATCGCACAAGTGATAATAGAATAAAGATAATATGAATCTTAACACGTTAATAACGCAAGTTGTTGTTATGGTATTGCTGATTCTGTTGGGCAATGTTTGTTCAGTTTGTTCTTTGTATGGAGTGAAATTATGACGCGCCTCAAAAACACTTTGCGCTTGATTAAATTTGTCAAGTTAATATCATTAACTGGCTGTGTTCCTGAAGATGCAGTTAACAAGCTGACACCGTTGGCGTAGTTGCAAAGATGAAACTCCTTCAGCCGTGTCTAGAAATTATCTTCCACTGTACTTGAAAGTACAAATGGTCACACGATGGGTGGGATTTAGTGCGTTGCACACAGGTCACGAGATATTCCGTGCTCGGTACTTGGAACGTGTGCTTCGAACGCGTTTCGTGCTCCCCCGGGTTACGAATGATCTACGGTAGTTATGGGAGCTTTCGTTAAATGAAGAAATTATGGCGAACTTAGAGCGATTGCCGGAGCTCCGTAACTGGCTACTGGAATAGAAGTTTTCGACCTGGTTTTAAAGTTTCGACGAAATCCTTCCATTCGGGGTACCACGGGGAGCGTTAAAATTGCATATTGAACGCCAGCTCGTTCTCGAGCGATTCGCTATGGTCATTGCAGGTTGTGCGCCACTATAAATATCTCGAAACGAAATGCGGCTTCGGAATGCGATGGAAATGATGGTTCTTAAGCAAGTGGATCGAGCATTGCAGCTAATGCTTAGTCTGATGTGAGTGCCAGAAAATTTGGTGTTAGTGTTGAATATTGCGATACGGGTGCCAAGGACTTTATTATCAGGTGTTCTTTTCAATTCTGGCGAAAGTAATAGAGCGCAGAATTGTTGTTGGTGTAGTGGTTAACTGGATGCAACAATTGTTCTCCTCTGACGAATGTAAAATGATGAACCCTATTCTTTCCCAAACCTTCTAATCTAAATGTTAGTATTCCAGCCTCGTCTTTCTTTTTCGCCTACTCAATGCAATTGTACTGCACTTGTCACTTTATGGGATAACCTAGTAATCCAGTAGGTGTCTAATGAAAGAGTTAACGTAAATAAAATAATTTATTTTACTTTACCCCCCTGGCACATAGAAAACTCTCTAAAGTTCAGATTAAAATGACAATGATTTTCCATCCGATAACACAGAGACATCCACGGCAATTTAATTTTGACAAAATTCATCCCCCGTCTCTGAGAATAATCAACGGAAAAGGAATCTCGTGGACACGGTCCGCCAGGTGCTACGCCAGTGCAAGGATGGTACAGAGAATAGATAGAGCGAGGTGAGTGTGAAGTGTGAAGACGGTTAGGGACTCGTTAGCTCGAATGATAAGTCGGAGCAATTTCACAGCTTGAAGCGCCGACAAAACAGACAAGAACGGATGCCACACTGGACTCGACAGAGAGATTCCTCTGAAACCTTATTCTTCGCCACCGTTCGAGTCGAAATGGAGGCGTCAATGGGACGGCCACTTAAACGAACGACCGTCGTCCCTTCCCTGGATGAAACGCGATTTTTTCAGGCAACAAGAAAAAATTCGATCTCGAAACCGAAACGTAGCGCAGCGTTGGACGAATGCGTGCAAGGTGGAACGCATCAAAGGCTCCATACTGAAAGTCTTCAGTACCCACCAGTGAGAATGGAAAGTATTTTATTTCATAAGTTCGTACTTCGGCTGCGTATTCCCCTTTCTTTATCTGAATTGTTCGTTTCGGATTAAAACTGTGGTTTGTCAACTTCTCCCTATGATGAAATTTTGATGCGGCACCGTGAGGCCTCCTAGCCAGCATGCGTGCGAGGAGAATCTTATATAAGCATAGTTAAGCATAGTTATCATATATATTCAGAATAGTTCAGAAATATTCATGGAAATTCATAAAAAACAAATTGTGTAATCCACAAGAAACGCTGCCTCATTGAACGAGTCGGTGGAATATTGAGAATTTTCCAAAAATGACAAACCAAATGAAGTCAGACATATTTTTGCAAATGTTTCCTTCGTTATTTTGCCGCATCTTTTATACATGTTATGTCTTGACACCTTTTGTACGGCCGTCGGTTCTTGGAATCATTAATCGCGTTGGTTTTTACCGAGGAGAAGCACGTAATCGTCGAAATGGAGAGGCACGTTAGTCGAACTTGAAATCACAGACGCAGGATCCTTGATTAGGAATTCGATACGCCGAAGTACACGCGCACCCCGATGAATTTGCGCGATTAATCCTCCGTTGGGAAACCGGGAACCTGGATCGGAGATTTCGAGTCTCGGCTGCGAAATGTCTCGCCTGTGAATAATCGGAATTGCAATGTGCATGTGCAGTTTCGAAAGTGCTGGGACGACGAGGATCAGGACGTACGAATGAACGGCGCACACTACTGGTCGAAAGTTTGCCAGCATTGAACACTGTAAAAAGTGCAGACATTTTTTAAAGAAGGAGATACATTAAATTGAACCATTTAAAGATTTTCATAGCGTTGTAAATATTGTTCGACGTATTGCTATCACGTGTTAGATTAAACAATGAAAAACTTTACCAATTTAAAATGTATATAAAAAATATTAGAGGACCTCCTTAGTTGCGATACTTAAATTGGCCCACCCTGATTATTATATCGAAATGAAGTGTATTTGGCAGATTGAGGAAGTGACGGGAAATGTTTAGTCGGCACTGTATGTGCTGAGCAAATAATATTACTTGAGACAGTCAGATGTTTAAGAACAATGAGTTATCTGACTGGACTTATCAGTGCAGGTGTTCAATGAATAGAATAGGTTCCACGTATCCTTTACACATTGTGAAATACTTGTAGATAAGGTTTACACGCATTCGTTTCTTTCGTGCACTTACTAGTTTGGCGCAGCTACTAATTTTGAATTTCATGTCCCTTTCAAAGGTAGCTCAGAAGTGTTTCGTTACACTTAACAAAAAATATTACTGTCCAAGGATAAATTTATGTTGGAATTTATGAGGTTTCCGAATTAATCGTACTGTATGGAAAGACAAACTATATCCGTTTTTTAACTTTTCTTCCAGTACCTTCCAGTACCATTAATTAACATTTCGTTCGAAACATTGAAACAAAAGAATAGACGTTATACGTAAATAAAATGATATGTTCCGCAAGCTACGTGCGATTTGATCAACGATCTACACGTTTCTTTACGAAAACCCTAAGAAAGTCTAAACTTTACAGGAACTACGCTCAACTCCATACCCCCCGACTGATCCATCAAGTCCAACAATCTCCACGAATCATCAAATGCAATAAACAATTTTTTCCCCGCAAGTAGAACACGTTTCCTCATTGAAGCATTCATTCTGCAATCACGTCTGCTATTCTGGCTCGAACTACGCTGCATCGATCGACCGTTTAGAAGCAAAGTAGACCACATTTATCGTTCAGAGGCGGACCGAAGCCGAACTGTCGTCACCGAAGTCGATCGTGGTTGTCCACAAGCGTGAGCATTCCAACTTCTGGCACTTAAATGGCCGTTGCATTTAGAATCGAAGGCTCGATAGGCGGAGATCGAAACGTCTACGCCGACAGAGGCCAGGTAACGAGCATTAACGAGACACGCAACAAAGATCACTTGAAGGGATCATTAATAAGCGAGAAGAGCGGCGTTGAGTTACCGTCGTTTAATTGGAAACCCCTTTACAGGTTGAAGAACAGGCACAAGCGTTACTGGATGTTGAAAATTGAGGGCAAGGGGGGAAAAAGAATGCAGGAGCTTCTTTATTACACTGTGCGGTATTTATAATGGTACATGATAGAAGAAAATTTTCGTTCGCACTAAATAATATGTGTATACGTAAGTCGAAGTACTTGTTCTGAGGTACTTGAGGTGCAAAGTACTATTGCATAGACAATTTGTTGTACAGGAATATTTTGTACTTCGAACATCTTACAATTACTGTCTGCAATTAATTTCGTATTACTGTGTGTAATCGAAAGCTGTCTGTCAAGGGTAGGATTATCGATCGAAGATATAATAGCCTCCCATGTATTGTGTAAGCGGGGTTAGGGAAAACAGTAGATCTACATTAATTGTCACCCGCTAAATGAATTGTTTAATCATAATAAATGAATGTCATAAGATGTTTGAACACGTTCAGGATTGTTCTTAAATAATTATTAGTCCATGAACGTTACACAACATCCGTTACAAGATCGTCAATGTACAGAACAAAAATTGTTTCGCGATAAATTGCAAAAATTGATAACCGCGAGTCGAGCCTGAAGGCAGCAGATCAGTTTCCCATTGTTCCTTGAGAACTAGCCAATTTTACCGAACAACCACAACTAACCCTCCATCAAACAGAAATGGATATTCCTGATATAAATTCGAGCCCATCGTGGATTGAAAGAACTACCAGGTAATTCTGAAACAAATTTCTAAGGTGCGCAAGGGTTAAACAGCCAATCGATTCGTCGTCCCGGCCACATCCTAGTGGCGGACTCCGCTCCATAGTCCGAGTGGACCCGTTTCAGGGGTACGCCTGACGAATGGTGGTCGTGTATCGAATCTGACACCGCGACGATCGCAGTCCGTTGGTCGCGGGTTCATGAAAACTCGCATTAACGATCCCGATGCGCGGTGTCACTATCCCCCGGCATGGAGAGACGCGGACAAAGAGGGCAACGGAGACACGGAGCGAGGGACCGGGATAGAGGCTAGCAAGTACCCTCGAGTATCCACTCGAAAGAGCTGGGTGGGCTAATTAGCGCGTTGCCAGGCAACCGGACGACGAGTACGATCTGCACTTTACTCCGGTTCTCCGTCTCCTCACGCGAATCCTCCTCTGTCGCTCTACCCTACCTGTTTCCGCTCCTCTGGTCGTCGTTCTGCTTTCTTCTACGCCCTCCAGTCCGGTGAACATTCGCTACTTTTTCTTGGATATCGTAGTTTCAAGGGACGAGGCTGGTTGGATCGGTGGTAAGGCGTTCCTGGCAGGATGTACGCGTTCGGCGAATTTTATTAACCAAAGTGGATGTTCATGCAAGTGTATATTTTAATAGGAAACATTTAACACTAGAACTACCAAGCCGGTGAAAATGATCGGTTTTAGATTTCTTGCTTCAAAGTTATTAGCATATAGGTATTGTCGCAGCAATTTATGATGACTTTCAATCGGACATAATCTTTATTTCATGTCCATTCAACCACTTTCGTGTTCATAATCTGTCTAACTTATGCTGCCTAAATAGTACCAAAACCTATCGGTAGTTCTGGTGTTGAAGCAGCGATTGCAGAGTTATCAAAATATATTTGTCTATCTTGCATTCTTTTCATGTTTATGAAATTAATAAGAAACGCAAAGTTGTTCTCATGTTCCTTATAACGCTCTTTGTTGGGGGGGCCCCCTATCCCACAGATATGTTGCATGTGTCGGGCCTATGTGGAAAATCTATCTAATAATCTAACGAAATTAATTTCTATGGGAATTAAGATGTAAGATGCTAAATATGAAGATTAAGAAGCACATGGTAATATTCGAATGTAGTAATTTTAGATCATCGCATCAATATTACATGAACTCAAATATCAAATCAACCCTTTCCTATCCCGTGTCTGATAGTAATGGTACGTAGCCTTTAATGGTACATTTGACTTCGTTTTTGTGCAGGTGCAATTAAATGGTATAAATAATATAATTAAACAGACAACCATGGCGGTGCACTAACGTGAATCATCTGTAGGCGAGGGGTTAACAATATACAGTTCAACATCTAGGATAAATACAGAACAGAGAAATCGGTGGATTAATTAAATCACCAACCCTTTCCTTCGTCTTATCAAACACTTTCGCCCCTTTTTTCGCATCGATGCCATTTTCTCACAAGATACTTAATTCTCCCTCACTTCTGACCCTTGCCACGAGTAAATCGCCCAATCCCATAACAGAAGCACACAAAAAACTTCTTGCAAACAGAATTATCGCGAATACAATGTTGCCTCAATCCTCCACAAATTCGTCACCAGCGAGAATTGTGAAAAATTCCAATTCGATCAGCCCGCGAAGAATCGTGAATCGGTCGATTTTCCGTACACGGCCGACTTGTGACCCCGGCACGGGCGCGTAAATCAATCGGAAGCCGTAAAATTCGATCCTGCGCGAAGCGGAGAGTGCTTGCTCCCACGGGATTCCTCCTCGTTCGTCGGACACCGCCGCTTCGAACTCTTGGCGTGGTTTATTTGTTTATGTGGAACACCAACGCCCCATCTAATTACGGGACGGAAATTGAACGCGCGCATGGGGTCAACGCGTAATACGCCAGAGTCTTAATAGTAATAGATACTGATTGGAAATTATCGTTATTGGCAGCTGTGAAAAAATGCCCGATGATATCGAGAGGATGCCCCGTTTTGTAGGTTCCTTTGCGGGCACGAGTGAGTCTCGTGTCGTTGGGTCCTGGGAAAGCTGGTAACAGAGAGGTGGATTAACGATTCACAAAATTGGACCAAAGATGGGAAAGGTGGGGTTAACTTGATAGCTTAAGTTTATAATTATTGTAAGATTTATTTCAAACTTCATTGTACCCGTTTAATGATAAATGTATTGCGATAAATTCTTCTTTTCTTCTTCTTTCATTTTTAGGGGCACGTGTGAATTGATTCGTTTCTTGTTATTGAAATAAACTTCTGGTTGAGAATGGAGTTGATTATGATTTCTCTATGAATTCAGATTTTAAGCGTCGTCGAATCAAGCTCTGATTGATTTTCGACGTGGATTCATTTGTAATGTGTTGCTCTTAAATGTACAAAATGGAAAGGCTTTTGGAATGTTTGGAAAGGATATTGTATTGTATTGTGTACAATTATTTTCACAAGAGAATACCGAAGGAGACAGGTACTTACACGAGAATCTTCTACAGAGTATTTTTAGAACGTATTTAGTCACCAACAATAGAGATTAAGTTGCTGACATAGGTATTAGGGATTCTGCTTTCTAGTAATCTCTGCAGTCATGATTTCGTCTTTCGGTTGAGTTTTGAACAAAAACTTTCTGCGAACGACTCCGATGTTTAAAGAAAAGAAAGAATAAAATTTTATTTGCGGTATTCATTAAAATTTCGTCCTAAATTATAATAAATCCCATTTGTGAACCTTATCGACTATTCAATTCAAATTCAAAATGTAAGTTCGTAATACAATATCGAAGCATTTTAAAAATTCCTCGATGCGCTGTCGAGACACAAAACATAATGCACAAAAACATATTCTTAACAGTTAAATGCAATTCCTAATTATCATTGGCAGTGCAAGCGATTGCAAACGTTCGTCTAACACGAGCTTCACTTTTGCCTGAAGAAAATCTGATAGAACGTAGCTGAAACGCAGATCTGAGAGATACCGAAGCATCGCTGTATCTACCTGCACGAGCAGGACGTACCTGTAAGAAAAAGATGAGAGTCTTGAGATGCGTTCAACTTCCCATTCGATTCCACGGTGACATCATCGAGTCGATACGAAGAGGAGTATTTTTCGTCGTTCACCTTTTCCCACGGATCGACGCCGGTGACACCTGTTCACGTCTTTCAACATATTGCGTGCTCTATTGCGCGCTGCATAACTGTGTAATAAATATTGCAATGCTAATTCCGGATGTCCGCAGCATATATCCTGAGCGTCGTTCCTTTTCATTCCATATTTCATAATAAATTTAAGGCATACTAAACATTAATACGTATAGACTTCTGTCGTCCGATCGTACTCTTCATTTGCCATACAATTGAACGGCACGAAAGAAAACAATTTCGTTTCGTTTCTTAATTTGAAACGTTTCCGATTTCCAAATAATACCTACGGCGCGGTTGCAACGACAACTGCAGTGCGCGTATCGAACAGACAATAAACGATTCTCCTCAAGTGCATTAACGTTCGAACAGACAGTCGCCCAGTAATTCTACTTGAAACTTGGAATATAGGTTCGCTGTGGTCTTTATAGTCCGGTATAACAGAATTTTCATGAAGCTTACAGGTAGGCCACGATGATCGAGACGTTGTATACGTGCATACGTCTATTCACATATCCCCAGAATTATACAAACAATTTGCCAAAGTATTTGGCAGAGGTGCCATATTCATTGCCATATTCATTGCACTCCGTCCCGAACTGATAATTTGGAGTCACCATTTTTTGCGTTCTATTTAAAATTCTTTCAAGCGTGAAAACAAATCGAGAGAAATACAAAAATACGAAAAGAATCAGCGGGAAGTGTACACCGTCGAAAACTGTACTTCGTCGTGCGCTAAAAAAAAAACCAAAAACTAAACAAAAAAACGCCTTTCAAATCGCCCGGCAAAGAAACGAGGGCAACGGTGGGTGCCGCGCAAGACCGCAATACAACGATGGACGCGGGTTACAGAATCGCCCGAAGACAAGCCCGCGCCAACCACCTCAGCTCAGCGTCCGGTACAGGTGCGGCCGCGAGCGTGCAGCTCGTAAAGATGCAAATACCGCGGGGCCTGATGGACTCGTCAGCGACTGTCAAAGCGCGATCGCGGGGCAACGCCACTCTGGCACGCTCCCCTTCGCCGTTCGCGAAAGAATACATATTCCGTTGCGGCCGCAAGATAAACAACGAAGCTGCAAGCCCTTCGACCAGAAGAGGATCCGACCGTATCCTCCTCGACGTTCCGCCAAGGACCGACGCGACGCGCGTATTCTCTGTTTGCTCGACAAACAAACCCTTCCCCGGCGACCGTTGCGTTGTCTCCTGGCCGCGATGCTCCTCTCAGGAAGGGTTTCTTTACGGGAATCGCTGAAGACGCTCCATTGTCACGATTCGGTGGGAAGACGGTGTCCAGTTTTTCAGACCGAGCTGCGTAAATGGCGGTGATCGTATTTGTTTAGGGACCCGGCTGCGAGAGGGGGGGTCGGTCGGTAAATGTATCAGTCGTTGGTGGGTCCCAGGGAGATATATTTGGGGTTTCTGCTACACTGCCACTTTGTGCAGCGAGGTTTGAGGCGATCCTTCCAGCTAATGTGCTTGGAAAGTTGTCAGAGTTTCTTGGGACGACTGTTTGGAAATTTTATCGCGTCCGCGGTTGGCAGGAGTAATTGATTTGTGAGTTTCTGTGCGTACCGCGGGGGGGTGGTAATTGTGACATTTGGAATGCATGCAACTGTTGGGAAACACTTTTCAACGTTTCAGATGCAATTAATTAATATGTGGTGTATAGGGACACTGTTGGAATTGGAGAAACGATTCAATTGCAGTCGACAAACTATTCTACGTATTTGAATAAAATATTATTCCTCTTTCGTTTTTCTAAAATGCTTGTATGTTAGGTATAAATTTGAGGATACAAATTATAGGAAAGAGTATTTGTTCCATGTGGGATGGATATGAAGTCCGTGTAATATTCTAAATGCGGCAAAATTATACTCTGGCGCATTTAAATGTTTGTTACTCACCAGGCTACTAATTATCTGTTCCCAATTAAAACGCGTCCCCAAAGTTTACTTCCGTTCCAGCCAGCACAGTGGAGCCAAAACTGCACCATGTAATTGCTACTAACCTTCGCCGCTAACAAAACGTCCTTCCCAAATTTCAACTAAAATCCCTCACACCTTTTCACAGTTCCTCCCCCACCCCCGTGAAAACACCGTGCCACTTCTGTCGACACTTTTCCAACAGTTTCCACCCGCGACTTCGGTCAACAAGTTGCAACGAACGAGCTCACGACTTCGAAGGATCTCTCGCCGGCCTCTGCAGAGTAAATAAAACGACTGAATGGACGAGTGGTGGCTTTCTGGCGTTCCCGTTGACCGGCACCTAGGTAAATAAATAAATAAATCGGCGATTTTTCGAAGTCCAGGCGCAAGAGGCGCGAAGACAACGGTCGAACCACTTCCCCGAAGGAGCAATTCTTGCCCCGGTCAACAACGATTGTTGTTTTAAGGGTGTGAAACATGACAGGTGCACAATGAGCGGTGATGCTGCAGGTGCGAACAGTGAGAGCGGGGGGAATCCTCAATGTCTCGCGGTGGACAACGCGATGCAAGGCGGGACAATTTGGTGGTCTGTGCGTGACACGAAGGTTCCGTGGTAACTGTCGAATCATTCGCCGTGCTTGTCTTCGTGAAGTTGGTCGGGATTTGGAAGTGGATTAAGCTGACTGAGACTCAATTAAAGGCTTACACAATCGTATTCAACTGAAATTACGCGTATGGTTGTTTATTGTTGACGTTATCTCGTCGCTGGTACGCTTGGTCGGCGTGTTGAATTGTAGGATGCATACGGGGACAATTAAGTGGACAGTCTCACCTGCGATAACTCATCCCGATCGGCTGATAATAAGACGAGATTAAATGTAAATACTGGTAAGTATCGGACGCGATATTATTACTCTAGTCAAGTAACAGAAGGAGAAGACAACATTTAGGCGCCCCCTTTTTAAATATTCTCTCGAGTAACCAAGAAATCGGGTAGTGCTTTCTTTGCATAGATGTAGGATTATTGAATCCGACAACGAAATTTAAGAAACAGTCCCCATTTAATCTGTGAAAAATCGCTCCTGGTACAGGACAGCGATCCACCCATTCTTTAACTGCACCTACTATAAACAATTGCTAGCTTCCGTTTCTTTTCCCCCCTAACCAAAGAAAAATCTGATAAAATCGAGTAGCTGATCCCGGAGGGCCGATCTTCCACCGCCAAGAGGATCCCACACAGATTAACATCGTGGGACCAATGCAATGCGATTTTGCCAGGAATGGCAAAAGGAAAAGACGGCTTGGATGGCGGACAAAAATGAAGAGACCTGGTTTATGAAGCCCGACAGGTACCGTATAGGGCTGCAGTGTCGTGCGCACGTACAAGCGGAGCGGTGTACGCGACCGACACGGTAATGATAATTAATCAAGCTGAACGCCATGGCGCCCTCAGCGCAGCGGAATAACAGCGCGAGCTGTGTGGTCCATCCTTGTTCATCGTGCTCTTCGTATACCGCCAATAATACCGTTCCTCGAACACGGGATTACGCTGTCAACGAACGTTGCCCGTTTCTAAGTTTCTCCGCTTAAGAAATTCAATATAGAATAGCTGTTTTTGTTCGTCGATGAACACTCGGACAGGGGCTACCGGGAAATTTGTGGCGGTCTACCGTGGTTTCTGCGCTTCCGTGCTGCCTTTAGCCCTTTTTTCTTGCGCAGCTTCATTTGGGATTAAACGAGGGGGGGATGGTGGAAAAATATACTTACAAGTACACACGGGCGACCGTTCTGGTGAATGAACATAAAGTGAGGAACATAAATCGTGAATAAGGGATTCGTCGATTGAATGATTTTTATCCATTACCTCAACGCCGGAAAGGAAAATTCTATCGGACATCCCTTGCAAATGTTAATGCAACGTGGATACATAATTCGAAAGTGGAAGAAAACAGGTTCAACGCGAGCTTACAGTTAATTAGGGGACTTAGTTTCTCGATCAGGAATCATTGTTATTATGCGCCAACGTTTCCATGGACGCGTCGAGCACCGGGTGAAAGAGATGATGCGATTAAGCCACTTAGCCAAAGAGACTCGAGAAGAGAGGATACACTGTGCTGCATCGCGAATTGGGTCAACGATGCCTCGCAAAGCGTCTTTTAGGGCTGCTACTGGCATAACGAGCGATGTATGTATCTCCTTATACCGGGTAAAAAACAGAAGACGCTGTTGGTCCTCTTCTTCCGCGTAGATGAAAGACCCGCCTTTAAAGTGGAGAGACGAACTGCTAGAAGTTGTTCCAGTGATATCTGTTACTGCGGTTTAAGGAACACACTGTATTCGAATTTTGTGTAACAAAATGTATACACGCCAAAATCTATTTTCTATATTTTTCTTGGTACTCGACGAAGTGATCTATGTACTCTTTGCACTGACATATACATAGGCGAACTTGTACATTAAGTATTTTTCGTCTATTATTAGTCAAGGAAATTGTGGAACGCCGTGGTTCACCTGTTTTTCTTTCTTCCGCAGAGAAAATCCTCGTTTAAAAACCAGGGGTAAAAAGTAACAGTTATTTCAATAATTGTTTGGGTAAAAGTAATTGATAAGAAGTTGATTTTTCTTCGAATGGAAGGGACATATCATTCAATCTTCAAGAAATTTTTTGAAAAAAATAATGTGACTGAAAAATTTTCATTTTTAGCTTTTATAGTTATGAACAACGATTATAAATGACTAAAGTTTTGTTGGTTATAACCATTATTAATGATCAGAATTGTTTTCGATTATAAACAATTGTTATCGGACGGCAGAAATCTTTTGATCATTACTGAAGACAATCATTTTTTTGGGGTTGCGAATAACCATTACAGACGAGGAAAATTTTTGTTGGTTACGAGTGACGAATATCGATGCCCGGTGTTTCGTTTTCATTACATCAGATCTAAAATTTTAGCATCGCGTATTTATTAGTCTCTGAGATATTGATAAAAAGACTTTCGGTGCTATACATTGAATGCTGCGTAGCCAGATACATTACTAACACAGCCGTCTTCGCTGCGGTAGTGGTGGCGCCGAGTGTCGAGTGAAATTTTGTTTGTAAACATCGATTACGAGTATGAACGACACAGGTTCCTGTTGTACGATCTCTATCTACCCGATTTATAATGCTGTGACACATCGTAAACATTTTTTAATCATGAATCTGCATTATGAAGAAAGCTCAATGAAACGCAGTCGTTTGTCGAAGTATGATTTACGATCGATATTTTCCTTCTGCTACCGGGCGCTTGGAGACGCGACTTGAGAGCAGGGTGACCAACGCAACAATGTATCAAAAATCAGAATATAGGAACAGTGCTGCGCGTCATTAGCATGCACTGATTGAATACGATTCATCTCTTTGCCTTGGCTGGTTCTCATCGTCTAATCCCGCGCGAAAATGAATCAAGGTGTGAAATGGTTTTCTCGTCATAAAATAAATAAAATATGTATAACAAAGTTAATACAAGTAGACGTCTTAAAAATTCCAATGACAATAAAAATGTATTATTGGAAGATTAAATATACAGTTAATAGAAGAAAATGTTGGATTGGTGACATTGTTGGTTAGGAGGACCAATGAGCGAATGCTTTATAAAATTCAGGAGTGGGGACGCTGATGAAGAAGCAGAAGTGTCGTGACAAGTGCCGTTGATCGATGTTCGTCTAACGAGACAACGAAGGTACTGATTTCAATAACTATTTATCGCGATCTGGTCGTTTTCAAGTACTTCGTATTTCAATTCAGCATTGTCGCGACGGTTTTCTTGTGTTCGTAAGGTTAAATGGAACATTCAAAACGATATACGACTGAAAGTGAAACGGGCTTTCCGTTTTCTAGAAAGCACAGGCCGGCCGCCATGATGTACGTAATAGCCCTTTGACTTTATGTGCGACCACCGAGAGAAATTAGCTTTTTGAAATAATCCGGGTGTGTTATTGACTGTCGTTTCACGTGCATCGCTGATTGTTTCAGTCGTATCGCGAGTGCCTGTGTTTGTGATAATACTTCAAAGTGCAATGGATACATACGAGTGGATACGTAACAATGGATACCGAACGATGGATACTGAACGATGGATACGTGTTCCACGCAACAGCTACATGGATTATAATCGGACCTCCATCTGGATCAGGCGTCTTCTTGGTGTTTCATTGCAAGGTGTCTTCGTCGGCGAACGGTGAGTCATAATATATGTGAACAAGCGTTTTTCACTTCGTACACGCATCCAGCGTCGAAATGTTACAATTATATATTACAATATTATCGCACACACAAGGGAATTTCGTCCGAAAGAACAAGTTCGATACGCGAAATAATTAACCGACATACGAAATCAGTAGTATTGACTATTAACGTTCGAAACAATTTGCAAGTGCGTTTTTTATCGCGATATTCATAATATCATTAATACGAATATTTAGTTAGTGAAATTTTCGAATTATGTATATATTTCGCAATTTATTTCTCGCGATCGGGATTGTTAGATTAAAAAACGCACGTTATAGTAAAAAAATTACATTCTCCGCGTACTCGCTCAATTTTTTATTCGGTCTGCGTACCATCGCCTCTCATTACAATGTACAATCATTGCCGGGAACCCTGTGATGTGCACGCGTACCGAGCTGAGCATCAACGAAATATGTATACGAGGACTGTCGATTGTATCCGCCGACAGGTACACTAATCACGGAGCCAGCTGTCCTTTAAGATTATTAAAATCGTCGAAGTTTCAAAGCCCATATAGGGTTAATTAACCTACAGGATATTAATTCAATTTACGCGAGTCAGATTATTTTTATTTCCTGCAAACGAGTTCCTTTTATAAAAAATCACTTGATGGTCATTTTGAATATACAGGGTGGTCTGCAACTGATGTAAAGCTTTGCAAAAATGAGACAAAATTTTCTAATAATTTGGGTTCTCAGTTTCAATAACATTGTTTAACAACGACGCAAGTCATGTTAGTGGCATCAACAAAATTTAGCTAAAAATTAGTAAATTTCGGTTGAACTTCGCGAGGCTTAACATTAATACCTCTTACTAGGAAACGAATTTTGCCAAGTCGAAACGGTTGTTGTCATGCAAATTTTGTAATTTTTTCCCAAAATACCTATTGGAATCTGTGTAAACAGATATTGTATTTATTCAACTTGATGCTGTACACCACTAGAATTGTTGAAACGGATTTTCAATTGCATACTACAATTTCCATCCACCATTATATTCTACAATGTATTTCTCAATAATTCGATGTTTTTCCTGCCCCGTTGAGATCGTTTCGTAACTTATGTACTGAATTTATAAGATGTTCCTACTATTTACTCCTTCTGGGTAATGAGTTTTCGTCGGATGGGAAAATACTACCCTACTGAACTTCATTATATTCGGTGCCTATAGTTATTTGTTTAAATTAAATTATTCACTTAGTAGACGGTTTACGTTAAATTAGTTTGCACTAAAAATTAGAGCCATGCATTAATTTCTGTACGACGAAAAAATTTGCGAATGGGATCTGCTGCTTAACGAGTAAAGTGCTTGCTCCTTAAAACGAGCTATACATTTTGTGCTCAGGTTCGTTTCATACTAACGCGACAATTTTTCTCTTTATACATGGACTGCTAATTATTATATACGATTTGCAACAGTCAGTCCTATTGTAATTGCGCAAAGCTTTTGATACATTACGCACGCATGTGAAGAAAGGTTTGCGCAAAGGAAACTGACGATTGCACATGGGAATGATAATAATGGCAAGTTCGGGTATTCGCGTGCGAATTAAAAAGAAATTGACATGCTATAACGCGTACTCAAACACAATACATACGTATAGCGCACGGGAAAACAAGCACTATGCTCATGCTTCTGCATGTTTCAATCTTTTTCTGCCTGTCTCAATCTTTTTCTGCATGTTTCAATCTTTCCCTGCAGTCCCCTATTGGCAACTATTTTATAATATGGAAATTAATGAACCGTTCATTAGTACGACGGAAGTTTAGATTAGCAACTTATTTTATTAAAAAGTGTCATGCAACTTACCAATAAGCATAAGCACCTAAAACATATGCCAGTAAATTTAGTACGACAGTATTTGCCGCTCTGCAAAAACTCATTACACGGAGGGAGAAATTAGTAGGAACCTCATCTTCCCAGTGCTTTTATTTCATCATGCGACAGAGTCAAACTCTGTTTTTGAGTCGCTCAATTTCTCGTTTTTATATTCTTACCACGTTTTATTATTATTTTGTAATAGAACCGGTTGTTCTACTGTTCGAAATGTTGTCCATTTACAAGAAGATCTCGATATTTTCAGTCACCAGGAAATTTTGTTGCTAATGTTTCTTATTGTACGTCACTTATTGTTCGTTCATTAGACAGTACCAGCTATTGATACAAGGGAAACATATTTATATTGGTTGCCTATGACTATAAATTTGAATTAAATGATTTAAATAATAGAGCTTTTACATTAAATTAGTTTGCATTAAAAATTAAAGATAGCATTAATTTTGTACGATAACAAAATTTTGCGAATAGGAACTGTTGTTTAACGAGTAAATAGGTTGCTTCTTAAAGCGAGCTACATATACATTTTGTGCCCAGGTTCGCTTCAAACCGGCCATAGCATGACAATTTTTTTATTTGTACGGGGACTTCCAATTAATAAATACCTCATGCAATTGTCAACCCTATTGTAATTGCGCAGAGTTTTTTTCGACAAATTACGCTCGCCTGTGAAGAAAGGTTTGCGCAAGAAAAATTGACGATTGCAGGCGGTAATCATGATAATTGCAAGTTCTTGTGTTTTGGCGTGAATGAGAACAAAATTGACACGTTATAAAGCATACTTGACCACAATACATGTGTGCAGTCCGCTTGCAAACAAGCACTATGCTCATGATAATCTTTGTTTGCATCCCCTATTGGCAACTACTTTATAGTATGGAAATTAACGTACTATCCATTAGAACGACGGAAATTTAGAACTACAGATTATTTTATTACTAAAGATTATTTTATTACAATCTATATCAGTTTTAGTGAAGACCTCGGCAATAGCTCATCAGATCTTTCGATTCAAAGTAAAAGGAAATTAGCAGGGACCTTTTTCACCGAATGCTTGTATTTACTCATGTGATAGAGTCTAATTCCATTTTTAATTAATACAAATCTGCATGACCACAACCTCTCGAATTTCTTTTCTTACTTTTATAACTGGACCAATCGCTCTACTGTTTGTAATGTTGTCGCTTTCAAAGATAATATCGGTACTCGCAGTAATCAGCTCACTTCGTTATTAATGTTTCTTATTATGCATTACTTATTCCATTGGTCATTACCGGTTATTGATAGTTACAGGGAAAACATATTTATAATGGCTGTTCATTAGCACGACCAATGTTTAGAACTATATATTATTTTAGTACAAAATATGTAAATTAGTAACGATCATGGACACCCAAAATTTATATCAGTTTTACTGATTGTGAGGCTCTCTGCAAACGCCCATCAGACCTTTTAATTAAGAACAAAAGGGGAAATTAGCAGGGAACCTCTCTGCCTAGTGTTTGTATTTAATCGCGTGACAGAATCAAACTATGTTTAACAAATACTATTTTCGCGACTGCAACCTTTAAGACAACAAAAATAGCTATGACAAGAATTGCGTTAAATATTCGAATGCTCGTCGAGTGCATTGAAACGTGGTGCTCAGACTCGGTACGCTTTCATTCTCAGCGATATTTTGAATTTTTATATATGTATATGCATGCATTGCTTTTTATCACGTACATATTTACAGCAATATTTCGTTTATGTATATGTATGTATTATCATACGGACCGTATGAAAAGGTATGTGACGTACAGATACTATATTCTTTTTGTGCGAGTGTGTCGAAGGATTCAACCCATATATTTTCCTCTTTGCCTTGCCCCTCGGTTATTACTTACCAGCAACGGTAATTATTATGGGTGGGCAGAAGCTAAAGTATCATCGTGAGACTGTATACGCATTTTTCCATGCATAGCCTCGAAACTCTTCATATCAATATCTCTGAAACTAATAGATGCGCGAAGCTAAAATTTTAGATCCGAGGTAACCGAAACGAAGCTCCCGGCATCGACATTGGTTACTCGTAACCAAAAAAGAATTCCCGCTAATCGGTATTGGTTATCCCTAACAAACAAAAAAATATTCGTCTCCGGTGATGATTGTTCGTAACCAAAAGAGATTTCTGTCGCCCAATAACGATTACTCGTAACCAAAATCATTTTAACTAAGGTATCGTAACTTTGTTAATTTTAAAAACCAAAGAAACGCTGAAGCCAATTAATCTAAGACTGAATAAAAATCGAGTAAAAATTTAAAACCACAAAAAAATCCCACAGTGTGTGCACAAAATTAACCGAGCATTGTTACGTCCGTCGACCGCTGTCGAAGGGATTGAATTCTCAGGTACCGTGGAAAGGTACCGTTCCAGCGGTGCAGGTGAAAAGCAGCGCAGTGAAGTAAACGAAGGACGACGCACGGGAATGCGAGAGAGGCAGAGAGAACGGGTTACTCGTAAAATTCCTCGGGACTAATTACCTGCACGAGCTGAACGCGCGCGGACACGGCGCGGCGGCGCGTCATCGCCGTTAATCGCGGGGTAATTAATAGACGATCGTCGCTAATTGCGCGATCGGATCTCAAGGATCTTAATGGCGCGTGACGCTGACCGATTCCCATTGCCGATTCATTCCCCGAGGTTCCGAACGTAAATCTTCGCTCTCTTGTAACACTGGCACTGCGCATTCGATATTCGTATGCACATGTGCAAGTACGGTCACAATATCCGTATTAACAATATCCCTGCGGGGTACACCACGGGGAGGTTGCATGGTTGACATTAAAGTGTGGTAAAATGGCAAGAAAAAAAAGGGTAGATCAATTTCTCCGTGATCCTTGCAAAGAGGAGACTTGACCATACCTCAGATCCATGCTGATTCGAGTCATGAAGAAAACTGTCCCACGGTCCGCACGGACGGCTGAATTTATGCAATTTTCGAACAAAAGCAAAGTGTTTTCACTGTCTCACCTCGCACGTGAAGCAAAAAAATCTTGACAATATTCTACTCGGACTAAAGTAGAGATTTCGTCCTTTAGACCGAGCTTCGGTAGGTCCTAATTTTCGCCCTAAAACTGCTCGCCGATTTTTGTTCGCGAAGGTACAGCAATTGGGAGGTCGAGAATTTTTCGGTGAGAAATAACACGCGCCTGCAATAATCGCACCTGGATCGTCCAGCAAAATGAAAGAAACGCCTCGATCGATTACCATTTCTAGTACCGAGCACCTCGCCTCGCTGGATTTTTCTTAATAAGCAAAAGATCCTAGCGCAGCCGCGGGCCAGGAAGAGAGCGTTCGAGCTGACTCGGGTCGGAATAAATGACGGCAGCGAGGAACGAATGTGGAGGACGAGCAAAAAGGCATGCGCAGAAGGGAGGAAGAGGAATAAGAGCGTGGCTGTGTGGGTGGACGAAGATTACGAGGCTGTCATTCCTCGTATAAGGCGTGAAAGGAGAAGCGGCATGCACCGATGCAAATTTCGCCGTGGGCCTCTGTTCCTTGACAGTCAGTTTCGTTGACAGTCGCACGGTCGGCTGCGTTTGAACCGTCCTGTACAGGATCCAATGGTGACAGCTCGTTTCCATGGGTCCTGGTGCCCGCGAAATTCATATTGGAAGCAACGCTGGTCGCGCTATTTGCATATTTATATCTACTAGATGTATCCCCACGATTGCATAACGATGCTAATTGTGTTGATTGGTGATGGATTAGGATGCCAGGCGAGGCCCCGGGAATAATTGAAAGCTTTTGACACTGTTTTCTTAAGGATTAACGCGCTCGCTAGAATATTCTTAGAATTGAAGACATTCTCGGTACTCGGGATAGCTCGGATCGGCATAGATTTTGCTAATAGGAAAGGGATACCAGATGCTCGGTTCGGAGTTTGGATATTCTGTTTATTAATTGATTAGATACGCGTGGGTTTATAAAAACGGCACCGAAATGATGATGCAAAAGTGAAACGCGTTCGGTTTGTTGCGCGAAAAATCGAATGTAGCTCGAATGGTTCGAGTATTTACCAAAAAGGTGGCACCGAATTTAATATCCAGTTTGGAGTGCTTGCTGTATGATAATAGAATTCTCAATTCTGGCACGAATTCTTTCCCTCAATTGTCTATGCCAATTGTTACGAAAAATTAACAATCCCGTGCGAGCAGACGAGAAACGTAATACTTTGTGTCAAACGCCTTTGTGCAAACCTGTTCCACACTTTTTGTATATGAATCTTCTAACCGCGCAGTTTCTCCAAGACTAATGACCGATCAGACGCATAATTTTCTAAGAACTCCAGATGCCATTCTTTTCACCTCGAAGTCACAACAAATCTCTAATAATTTCTTAGGAGAACGGTTCCCCATCGGTCAGAGACACTGCCGCATAGGCAACGGCCTAGTGTGAACACTTCATCATCGTCAGGCGAGATCTCGGCACGCATACGTCTCGTAGCCGCTAGTCATACGCGAGCGAGTTGACGCGTGACGTGTAAGTTGCTGCAACCAATGCAACAAAGTGAGTGTGAAACTCGCGACGATTTGTAAAACATGAGCGTCGCTACGTATTATGGTCTCCCAGTCATAATACATCGTGGATCAGAGATGAATTCTCATCAGTCAGATTAAGCATCGTTACCTATGTCCGTTCCACTGGATGTACAGGGTGGTCCATTAATCTTGATGCTATCGGGGAAAAAACTGCGAAACTGCAGAACGAAGCTGCACCGGTTTCTAGACAATGAATTTTTGTTAACGAATCCAAGGGGTCAAACAATTATTGTCTCGTGGTCATTTATGAATTCACTGCAATTGAATGAAAAATAAAGGATGTAGGGTGAAATATATATAAAATTATTGTCCCGTGCTCGGTTATGGATTCAGTCTAGTTAAATCGAAGTAGTGCCTTGTTTTCACAGATTTAGCAATCAATTCCTTTTTATCCTCGACTTTCCAAATACGTGACAAGAGTTCGTCTCTGTCGTATTCTTCGTTACAAAATCGATCACAATATACAATAAAAAACAACTGTCCATTCAGTGCAAACCGAAAACTACTCCTTCCAAACCTGTCCAACATCGGCAGACCTAATTACTACCTGCACCTCCACTATTCAGGAGCGAAAGCCCACCTTTTTCCGAGGATTGATTAAAGGGTGAACGTTAAGAGTTTTCCCAGTTAGACGTCCAGCAAAAGACTCCCGAACCCCGTACTATTTACCCAAGTGTTTAGCTGGCCTGTCCCCGAATCGTCGTCCGGAAACCACCGGCTCTTGCCTCGCCGCCACCGCAATTAGCACCTGCACGGTCGTTAACGTGTCTCGAGCTCCCGGGCTTTGCCTTTTCGGCCGCGTTCCTCCTTTTTCTTCTCCGCTCTTCGTTTTTTTTTTCTCGCTCCTTTCCTTCTTTTTCCCCGAACGTGCCGCGGCCGCCGAAAAACCTTTCATTGTTGCGCGCTGTTTGATCGAACCGGTAGCTGTCCCGGTCCGTGCTAAACGAATCTCTGTTTGCCAAGACACATCGACTACCTAGGACTCATTATGCGGACAGCTTTTCCATCGTCTTGCTCCCGCGTGGAACGTACACGACTTATCTGTCGTTCATTATCAGGATCGACGGGCGATGTTTGAACGTGTAATCTTCGGTGGCGTCCCATGGATTTGTTGGATGGTTACGTTTCGTCTTGGGGGTTCCTGGGTTTGTCGGTGCCACGGTTGATAGCATTCCTGTTTAATCTTGGTCTTTTTTTCTTTCTTTGCTCGAAGTCTGTAGCGTGTTTAATTTAACGTTTGAAAATTTTGTTGCGCTGCCTTGTGCGATATATACTTTCGAGCCTCATGTGACCCGTGGACTAAAATGTCTTATTCCTAGCTGTTTCTGGAATATCTGTATCTTTCTGCCTATGTTGCAGCTACATACATGCTACGTGATACTGGCGTAAATGCTTTTTTATTCTTAAGATTGCTTTTCCAGGCGTCGATGCATGGTACCGTAAGCGAGTTTCGTCGTGACTTGCATGTATTAAACATTAGTAATAAAATAAAAGATAAATAATGAAATGGAACGAAATTCGATGCAATTCGGAAAGAGAACCGAAAGGGTGGGAAGGAAAAATTTGACTGTCACGAAAAGCGCATGCAGAAAGCAAGCGTGCAGCGAATTGCAACACGGCGAAGGCGCGAAGGGTGAACGCAGTGCAACTAAACGGGCCGTTCCACGTCCGAAATTATCTTAATTACCAAATTAACGACGGTTGGTCGTTTTTTATCGGCCAATTTCTCTCCTCCCGGACAACTTTGAAACAGCGGGGGCCGGTTCGTAACCATCCTACACACGAACGCGGTGATTTTCGACCCGCCCGGGAACGCAACCGCGTTCTTAATTTCTTATTGTGTATTAACATGCCACACGTGTGATCACGCGATTGCAGTATCGCGGTTTATTGGAGTTTTTGTGTTTTCCCGCCAATCCCCACTCGCTGGAGTTTCGCGAAGGACCCGGACGTGTGGGAGACGGCAGCTGTGGATTTCAGATAATGCGATCCCACGTGCGCCGGTTTTACTCGCGATGCGAGCATTACGCCCGGTCACGTTATCGATAAGTCGAAGCGTGCAGGATCCCGCAGGACGTTCGTTCACCTTCTGTCACGGAAGAAACGTGATTTCCCTGCCATTGACGCGAGCTGATCTCGTATTGAGAGCGTGAAGGGCTCGTTTCGTATTTTGGAAATTTTTATTATTGGTTAACCCTTTCGTCACTGATCGTCGTAACAGACCTCAAGACGAAATATCGGTTTAGCATTTCTTTTCATCGACGGATGCATATTTTCTATATCCGATAAATATCTCGAAACGGGCGTAACACCCAAATGATATTCGAACGATGCGTATACAGGCGAGTCAAATTATCGAAAGGGTTAAAAGCCTGCAACCAGGCGGACAAAAATGAAACAATTTAATTTCCCGCATCTCCCTTTACCGTTTTAATTCGTCCCGTAACAGACCCCAATCTTTCCATCCCCTTTCACCGGCAAACACTCCTAGCACGCGAACGATGCAACGCAGAAGATAACGTAAACGACAAAACACGCGTTATACCCCCTAATAAAGCGTGTTTATTAATTATCATTAAATGATCGCGCCGCTGAGCGATTGCGTCTATTAATCAGGCATTAATCCGTGGCAAAGGAGAGCGAACGGAGCCCGTTCTCCCGTTCGTTTCTCGGTCGAATTAAGGGGGAGGCCATCGAGCCGGCGTACGAGGCCGTTACGTGTGATTTTAACTTAATTAATCTTCCGCTTAATGACCGGCCACGTAACCGTCCAACGAGAGAGATAAACGGTTAGCCATACATTCGCCCAGGCCAGAAATAGTAGCGACGCCATCAATAAAAGCTGCACGACGCTCCCGCCGATCTTTATGGATAGAACGCGAGCATAACAAAGAAGCCGTTGCGCGACTTCGTTTGCAATTTAATGGAACGTTCGTTACGATCTAGTATAATAATGGGCATTTACCTGCGCGGTGGTCGTCGCGGCGCGCGGTGATCGTGAAGCAAATTGCAGAGGAACGAGACAAATTTCCCCGATTATAGTGCATAGAATGCTTTCACGATCCTGAAGTCTAAGTTTCCGTTTAGAAAATGGAGACGCCCTCGATGTTCAGCAGCCGGGGTGTTTTCTTCGGCTCGCTTTCCATTTTTCCAGGTGGCAGGCGGCAGGCACAAACGACAAAAGGAGCCACCCGTCGGCCGCATGAATATTCAGGCGAAATTTTGCATTTATTAAAACAACACAGGGAAGCACAGTTTTATTCATGCCGCGCTTGCATAATTGCCGCCGTACATCTGAATATTATACATCTTTGTATTTTGGATATGCTCGCGGACGTCCGAGCGTCTTTCAGTTTTCGAATCTTGATAACACGTGGAGTATTATAATTAACAGTAAGATAACATTCAGTTTTAAGGTGAAAAGGTAGAAAGCTGTTTTTAAACGCATCGGGCGAACGAAAACTTGTCATCGTAATATTTAATGATACCAAATACCAAATACCATTTACCTCTATCACTTTTTATTTTCAAAGTTTCTTAATTTTTTCTGGTGGAATTTCGTTTAACATTCACGTAATGCAATTTATTAAAATTGATAGCGAAATAGAGGCACGTCGTTTTTCAATATTTAAAATCACTGGTCTTGCGAGGAGTTTGTAACCCGCAAAAAAATATTTGCACATAAGTACGATGAGTAGAACACAATTCTAGGAGAATCTTTCTTGTGCTATATTATTAAGTAATCATAAATTATGACACGACGCCTGTCAATTAGAGAAGTCGTGCGCAATTATTGCCAGGAAATTTTACGTTCAGACGCAATTTGTTTTAGTAACGATACTGTTGCATCGTGTGCATATGTAGTTATGGTGTGCGTGCACACATTTTCGGTGAACGAAGGTTCCCGAGGTCCAGAGGAAGGATTGACGCCCGTTGATCTCGTTGACGGGTTTAAACACCTGCTATCTTCCTGTTATCCGATCAGATCTTAATAAAGGAAATTATAGCGTCAGTGAAGGCTATAATTATTTCATTTCTATGACCGCTCTAAAGTGGAACCGATATCGCTGGCGTGGATCTACCTTGAAAGTCTCCATAGAGTTTCTGCATTTTAAATATTAGGAGTATGTATGTTCGTCAAGGTCTGTTCTATTTTATAGCAATCTGGCAAAGGGGAAAAGACTAATCGTATCTGGAAACGTTAATGGGGGAAATGAAATACTTTTACAAATGAGCAGAACGATCATATTGACGCGTGAAGAAACATTGACGAATTCAAAAACGAAGGAACTGTATCGAAAGCGCACCTCGCGCAAAGCTTCAATATTTCGCAATCCAGACCTCGAGTCTAGAAGCGAAATATGACTCACAAGCTGAACTGCAAAAACGACTATGCACAGTGTGTTTCCCACAGAAGCAGAAATAAAGCTTCACGAAGCAGAAAAACAGGCTCTCAACGACCACTCGAAGCTGCCCACAATTTACATACTGCGAATACTTTCAACCTTATCTAAATAAATCATCGAACCCATGCAGCGGCAACATTCCTGAGGCAACGCATCTCCCGGGAACCAGTTTAACAAGTGGAAAGAAAATGAGGGAAATTAAAGCGTGGTCCATAAATCGGTCAGGAAGCCGCGGAACCGTGAGCACCGTTTCGAAAACGTTCTCACCGGGACGAAAGTGGCAAAGGGAAAAAGGAAAACACAGAGAGTTGGTTCGATCGGCGAACGTTCCGGTTCGAGCAAGTGGAGACGCAATAGACTGCGGGATCCAGCGAAAAGGGAAAAACAGAACTGGGAAAAATAATCCACTTGGACAGGCTCGATCATAATCGCTCGCGTGACACACCTATGCGATCCGAGACTTCATATAGGAATCGACAAGGCTCGCGGTATTACTGGTCGACGAAACTGCGGACACGATTTCGGTCCCCGGGTCGTTTATTTCATGCCCCCTCGACGAAAATCTCCGCTGAAATCGGCAATCGAAAGATACGGCGATGGACCAAAATATTTAGTCGGCTATATTTTCTGTAATACACTGTCAAATATTTGTCAATGTGGACAAATGGGACAGAGTGCAATTGTATTATATTTGGCAATTTATAATTGCTTTTGTTTTAATTCTACGACTACTTGTTCCTGTCATAACCATATAGCCAGTGTATACCGTGTAGCAATTGGCAAAATAATTTCGTTGGACGATTTGGTTCCTGAACTAATTTGTTAAATAATTTATTACGCTGGAAAGGTAATTCTTGCTGGGCACAATTATTAATTGATGTACCAGGCGAACGGCTACTTCGCAAAGGACATTCTCGTCGCGTGTCTTCAAAGCTTTCGCTCCACGAAAGAAAGAAGCTTCAACTTCTCTTTATGTTCGTTCAATCACTTTGGAATTATTACCTACTTGCTGATCAGAATGAATTCAAATACGAATTTACTTAGCCCGCATTTTCTATTAGAGTTCACGCAATATTGCGTCGCTTTTCAATTTTACAAACGAAAATGGTACCTTCAAGTGTTTCTCCTCGCCGCTCTTTAGAAGACAGTGGAACCTCGATTAACCGGGTCGCGATTATTGACGGTCTCGGTTATCCGTGGTTACTACTTTAGTAGTAATATATTTTCAACCGTATCTAAGCCGGTTAATCGAGATTCTACTGTACTTCACACCACTTAACCCTTGCGCGGGCAAACAGAATGAAGACCCGAAAAGGTTTCGCGACATCTTGTCGAGAGCATACAAAAATTATTAAAGGATATATAGAAATACCCGGTTGCCTACACAAGCGTTGAACGATCGCAAGCGTCGTCACGCGTCAACCTCTTCAACATCTTCGTTCCCGCTAGAGTACTAGGCAAACGATCACGAGCAACCTCCGATCGATCAGCCAGAAACGCCGGGCTTCCTCAAATCTCCGGCAACATTGATACACCGTCGCGCATCGATCGATCATATTTCACGCTCGTCGAGCGCGATCGACGCGTCTCGATTGCGCAATCGTTTAGAAATCGACAGGCCCCATACGTTCGCTCGTGGCATTTAATTCGATAATTAACCGTCCGGGATCAAAGGTTCGTCAAACACGAGCCGGCGCGCGGTAACGAGCGTTAATTTAGGCGTCTCGCTCGCTGCCGGATCGACGCCGATTTCGCGCCGTTTTTTCCCGACCACCGGCCGACCCGTGAGAAAGTTCGCTCGACGTCGATCGGCCAGCTCGATAACGCCGATGATCGAAATGCATCGGCATGCGAGCTTATACCCGCGTCAGCGTAAGTACCACGCGTACGCTGGTGCAAAATAGAGTAGCAAAACGGGAATCGACATTGCTCAATGATGGCGAATCGCCTGAGCACGCCTAGGCGTGCCGATCCGCTTCCAAAATTGCCAGTTTCGCGGCACGATTGCGAAAACGAACGACGATTTCACGGCGATAGTCCGGGGAACGGAGTATCTATACGTAACGTGTGCACGAGGAACGATTTTCATTTGGCATGTGTAGGTGATATCGGCGATTAGGATTGGGAAATGGCGCATTTGGGGATTTTTTCGTCGCATTTAAGCAGACGCTTGATCGTGGAGGTCTGAGAATTTCGTTGAAACGGTATGTTCGTAGGTGGATAGGGAATTGGACTCGTTTAACGATTGGATAGTGTTTAGCCTCTATAACAAACGTAAACCTAAATGACGTCAGATAAATTTATTTCTTTGCTCGGTGGGTCAGTCCAAATATGATTCAAAAGCGAACCCTGGTCACGTTAAATAACGTTAGTTTCTGTAAGACGGAAGTGAAACTCGATTAAACCGCGTTTGTTATATAAATAATAAATCAACACTCGCGCATCAACAAGGAACATTGCGGGGTGAGTTCACCCCTTAAACTTAAGTTTAACATTTTCTCATTATTTTGTTCCCTGCAACGCGTAGTCGATTAAACGTCAAATATCTTTCGCTTGAAACATTTCTTCGTGTTACAAGTGTTACGTGAATTCGCAGAACATGCTTCGTAATACGTTATCGAATGAAGGGAAACAAAGATATTCATATAAATTTCATTAGGCTTTTACCCGGGGTGTGCGTTCGTTTTTGGACGAATCAGAACGCTATGGGTCGCAGAGGACCCGTAGACCGCCCGAGGGCTAACGTAGTACATGTGTACGTATGACGGACGATTGCCGATGCGGTAATTATCCCCGGAGCGGAGTGAAGCCATGCGAGAGCCTCGCTTCTTCTATCTTTTGCTTCATTTCTGCCCGCCTGGCCAGCTGCTCGAGAGCACCTAATTACGAGCAAGAACACTAAACTGCAATTAACAAGCCGTACGCCATTTTGTCTTATTGCCGGAGAGCGCGGTGGCTCCGTTTCTTTTTAGCCGGGGACGGGTGCCTGCGCTCGATCGATGGCTGACCTCGGCAAGGATGAATCGACTGCAACAGGAAATCGATTGTCTGACTCGTAACTGGAGTTTAGCTTTGTAGGACAGGGGACTTTGGTGTCGCGAAACTCGTCTTCGTGAGCGCTTGATCTGCACAGTATCTCCAGTAGCATGGGTGTCGATTACGGTACTGGTATCACCGGGTCGCTCGTGGCTCTGTGATATTTCACCGAGGGTAATGATTTATATTTCTCTTACGAAAACCGGGGAAACTACAGCGGACGCCTGGTAATTAAAAAGTAAACGGGCGCGGTGGGTAGCCTGTGACGATACGGTTAAAGGGTTGATTCTGTAGTTATTTGAGGTGGCAGATAAATTGGATCACAGGGCCAATATTCAAGTACACAAATGTAGTCGCGAATAATTATCGAGCTATGTTTCGCGAGAACTAAGCAGATC
Source organism: Nomada lathburiana (assembly GCA_963667235.1). Taxonomy (NCBI): domain Eukaryota; kingdom Metazoa; phylum Arthropoda; class Insecta; order Hymenoptera; family Apidae; genus Nomada; species Nomada lathburiana. The sequence continues at coordinate 8,673,425 of OY763897.1, read as the reverse complement.
GAAAAGTGATAGCCCCGTGACAAAAACCCCGTACCATTCGTCGTATAAAATAAATACAAAACGAGAGACATAATCTCTGTAACGACGCGAAATACGGCGCCCATATCGAATATAACGCCATCAGTGTTCCATTCTATTAGAGAACGATTCCAGCCGTGCAACTTCACTCCCGTTCAAATCACAACCGGGCAAACGTTACCATTTAATCACGTACTTAATCCGAGACAAAGACCGGCCACGAGAGAAATGACTCATGACGCGGCGGGCCTGGAAACTCTGATAACGTGGCACGGCGGTATCGTTGGATTTCCGCGTCCACGGTAAAAGGTAAGTCACGATATACGCCCATTGTTTCGCGCGTTGAAGCGAAAAATGCTAATATACGAGCGGGGTGGCGCAGGTGTGAAGTCGCATATTTAAACATCTTATTATATCCTAGCTCGATCGGCTAATGTAAGACCGCATTAATTTCCACCCACGGAGGCAAACAATGACCCGGGGTCGAACGCGCGGCACAGTGCTCATTAAAAGCCGGGTGGTACCGTTTCTCCGTATGCCCGGTCGACGATCAGATGGTACTTTCGATCCTTTCTACTTCGTTCTTTCTCTGATCGGCCGATCGGCAAGCATTCCGTCGATCGTCTCGCATTCGATTCATTCGGGAAGAAAGTGGCGAGGGTATTTGTATCCTGATTGGGCGGTTCAATTTGTGATGAGAAGTTTTTCTCGACTTTCTGGGGTAATTGAAGCGTGGTTACTTGTGGAGTATTGCTATTAGATTCGACCCTTTCGTTTTGCTACCACGAAACAGCACAGGTTTTTATTCTGCTATCGAAGAGCAATGCGTATAAATGCTTAGATACTCTGTTTAATTACATTGGGTTTAATTTGCGTAAATAATTGGAACAATTATGCGGTGTTGCAGGGAACGGTTATATTGATTTTTTTGTGGACGGTTGCTGATTATTTAAGGGAATATATTAATACGTGAAAAAGGCGCTGTCGCTTTTCTCCGCTAACCATCGCGACGACATAGATGTTTATTTTCACCGTGCCGTTAGTTGTTAACGTTAAATAGAAGAAGCGTTTCAGTAGCGACTTCTATTCGAGAATCGGTCGAAATACGACAGAGGCGGTTCCGCTACTGAAACGAGGACACTGTTCCAGAGCATGAATGAATGTCTGTCCCAGAAGTAAACCAGATTCGTTAGAATTCTGAATGAATACCTCTTTGACAGACGACCACGCGGAGTTCCCGATGAATCTTGTAGCATCGAATAATATCTTTATTAATCGAAAATTAAAATCGCGTCGAACGTAAAAATTCCTCTGCCAATGCTTCATGTTCAATAACATTGTTTTCACTCACCACCGAGACGAGTAATCGTCGAGCCAGTGTAAGACTTACCTGAAACAGAAACAGAAAAAGACACCTCGTTAAAACATAAATAATGTATATGCACAGTGGCTGCTAAAAATTTCCGGCCACGGTATAATTTTGTTATATCACTGATATAAAAGATTTAAAAAAATAACATCTCATTGCGGACGTATAACTTGTACATTAGCAAATAATGTTGTTAATTTTTATCTTAGAGATATATTGAAATAACCGTTTGGCCGGAAACTTTTGCTAGCCTATATATATTATAGTATTAATTCCAAGAAATTCTGTATTAAAATAATTGTGTAACAAATAGTATTATACTATATTACCGCATATTAAGATTAATATACAACTCCTTAAATCAATAATTTCAAGTAAAAAAAGTCAATCTTTCACAAACATCAAATCGGTTATCATTGGACCGTGCAACCCTAATCGATACAAAATCAAATCTCATCGCAGGAAAGTGCGTTTCACTATTATAACATTATCCTGCGACGCGTGTCGCATCGCCTCTAAATCTCGCCCAGAGACACGATTACGGTTTGCAGAGCGTTGTTACCACATGGTCGTTCGTGTTAATCTTTTCGAAAGAGCCGAACGATCCATCGGCCGTTAAGTCGCCACAGCTAATGCCCGGTGATCTATTAAGCCGTCCGTGAGCGGCGTAACGCGCGCTTGCTGCGCGATTAAATTAAAGAATTACGAGGATCGGGGACTGATGTTCGTGAAAAATCGCGAGCCCCGAGTGGCTGGCGTTGAAATATTGTCGTCGGAGACCGAGACCGCGATGGGAGTCAGTGGAAGTCTGTACTGCGTACTTACCTTTTTCGAAAAAAGTTTGCCAGCTTCTTAATGCAGCGCAAGGGTTCACTAATTATTATTTGCTGTAGTATACTCGGGTCCATACAACTTGATCCTACTTTTACGGTAGTTGGTACAACGTTTTCTTAAACAACACTTGGCAACTTTCAATTTTTGAGTCTTCAACGAAATTCACCTGGAATATTCTTGCCTCTTTCTTCCCTTGAATATCGAACCTTTTTAATGGAAGAACAATTCTTCAGTTTTCTGTCAAATCGTACTTGTCGAAGGCTTACGTATTTTCATACGTCGCCGATTGATCGGTGCAGAGATCAGACAACTTTGAAAATCTGGGTTCTTCCACTAATCTAAAACCGGAATCCGATCGTACAAATTAGAACGCAATACGAGGGTTAAATTGTTTCCAGTATTAAGTATTCTGACATCCGCCGCCAGCTTTCCCCGCAGCCCGTGCATTAATCCCCACTGAAAGAAGTCGTTACGATATTTGCAAGCCGAACGCGAAACGACGTGATTAACGGGGCTCGGAAAAAGCGGGACGAGACAGGTATTTGTCAGCGGGACGCGGCGAAAAAATGAGATCGGACAGGCCCGCGGTACTGCTTCATCGTTTACGCACACGGGTCAGTTCGACGGACCAGGACTATCGTGGTTGGGCCCAGACGACGCGACGCGACGGACAGCTCGGGCCACGTGCAATTTAGCACGGCGCCATTACTCTTCGCGAGTCCCCTCGTCGAACGGGACAGAGTCTAATTGCGTCCAGTCCGTGGAGAAAAAAAAAAAGGATTCGACGGAGCTCGTTAAGCGCCCCGCGGTATCTTCAGCCCTGGGGCAACGAAGATCCTTCGGTTCTTCTTCGACGCCAGGCGTCTCGTTGGGACGGGGACGCGTTTCCCACGCGGACTATGGTCATGCTGCTATCGACCCTTTGGTTCGGGTACCTTCGGATTTGAGAAAGCTGACGGTCGAAGTGACTGGAAATAGAAAATACGGTAATAATGGCGCCAGGCTGATATCATAGATGCAAAACAAAATAACGCGATTGGCACTGACAAAATTATTCTACCTTTGGACTTTATCACTTTAGCCTGTTGCTTTATATTTTTTGTTATTATTTCTTTTTTCGTCCTGGAGATACTTGTATCTTAAAGCTGATAATAAGTGAATTCACCTTACACGAATGATTTCTCTTGCGAGAAGGAAAGTGTGGGTAAATTGTCCCAAGAAACTAGATTCGCCAGACAAAGATACAGGCAGAGTATCGGTATCTCCGTGCTTTTACGAATGGCAGTCGAAAGTAAGGCTACGCGTTGAGATTATTCGCGCTGGACACAAGATATATGGATATTGCGGTACAATTATTTTTCTCCCCATATTAGAGAGGTGATATTGAATGTCTTTTCTGTTTTACTGAGCATGCGTGCCCGCTGCACTTGCAGTATCTAATAGGCAAGTATGATGCGATAATCATACGGATATGCATTCGTATTGATCAATTGATAGAGGTGTCAGTTACAGTGCAAGACAATGAGCGCAGACCCGGATCGCGTAGCATGGTACGGTTCAGAACGATGACATATTAAAATGATATCTGAGACAGAATCTCTTACGCAAAACGTGTATTGTTGAAAATTATAGCGATAGCGTCGTATGTTTTAAATACGTTCGTTAACCAGACGCCTGAATCGGTTTGGATGAATAAACTGAGATTATACTGTTGCATTAATTATAAAAAGAGAAATAAGTGGGAAGAACGATAAAATTTGAAAACTCTTCGCAAAGGTTCTTTCAATTCCATTCACCTGACAGAAATTCTGTCTGTGAAATACTGAACGTCGCAGTAGCAAATTGCTCCGTCCTTCTTATTCTTCAATTGTGATAGACTGGAACACACTGCAGTTGTGTTTCCAGGTACAAAACAGCATCCAAGTCGCTACTTATCACAAACAAAAAAACAGTAAAGATAATACTTAAACTCTTGTCTATTCCATTCCCATGCGTCGGGTATTCTTCTTCGTAGCACTCCACCTTCGATCCAAAAGAACTGTGCAAACCGCCCCGCGATATGCAATATTCTCATCGCAAGTGACGTGCTCGTAACAGAACAATACCGGTATTGTGCGAATCGTCAAAGGGCGCGGAAATCAGCGATCCTCGTTGCGTTTCCATCCAGGATCGATCCCACGGCTCGATCGAGGAAAAGGTCGCGACTCTAGTAGCCTGCGTTTGCACCGAGACACCGTCCCGCAAGTGTGTCGAACAAGTCATTAGTGCACGTTAAGAAGAATCAAAAAGATCGGTGAAAACATTAAAGAAAATGTTGAGGGTAAGAAAGTAACAAGTGAACAGTATCAAAAGACTATCTCTGGTTTCAATTTATTTATTAATAATAGATTCTACTTGACCCTCGATGTATTGTATTTTGTAAATATTACTTCATTTGATTGATATAACGTGTCGAAGTACGTTGCAGCGAATTTTACTGCAACCAAGGTGTTCAATGTATTCCATTATCGATTGTGAACTCAGAGGTAGATATTCTTCATCTTACAAGATATTATTTAAAATTCTTTCAAGGTGTATAGAGGGTTCACTTATTACCAAGTAGTAACAGTTTCAATGAATGCAGATCTTTGCTAATCGTCCGTGCATGTTAGATCTACCTAAGTTCTGTCCAATAACGTCAACTCAAGTTTCAACATACTATGCATGGCTGCCTCTTTTTACCATTACATTTCTACATATATGCCCTTCCGAATTACAGTAGTAACGATGGAAATTATATTGCTCGGCAAATATTAATAAATGTATTGTTTTCCTTGAATTCAAATACGGGCAGAACTTTCCGGTAGACCCGTTATTTAAAAGAATCAAATTCTTACAATCGTGCAATCAAAATTTTCTATGTATACAAACATACGTAATCATTGCACACATAATTAACTAACGAACGTCACTCTTAATCTGCCAAAACAGCCACGTACATGATCGCCATTCAACGTGTACCCTGCCGTGGCGAAAGGGTTATCCCGAAATCCTCCGAATTCTCTCAAGTCCCATCACTTTCTCCACCCCCCGTCGAATCTGTCCGCGTTAACGAATAGAAGTACCACGCCCTGAGTCTTTCGCAACCGTACACCTGCGCCACCGCCGCATCCTTCGTTGCACCTCGTTAAAGACAAACGCCGAACCTAACCGGAGGCGTCTCCGTTTCTTTTCACTAGGTCTCGTAAACGCGTAGGCGGCACGATGGATACGGATTGCACCGATCCACCCTCGGCCGTGTTGTTTTTGCAAACCGATACGCCAATTTGCGTATTGTTCGCCGTTCGCGATGATCTCCGCGCGTTTCCCCCAGGAGTAGCGCGACCAACGATTTCTTACTCGAATCGGTGAGATCGACTTGTAGATGCCTGCCGGCGATCTTATCCGGCGTGCCGCGGCTTCGTTATGACTGACAGATAGTCCGTGGATGATTCTTATTGTCTTTGGACTTACGGTCGGGGTTCGATTCGCCCGCGATCGGCGAGTGGAAGCGGTGGTTTTTCTTTACCGAGAAAAGTGCTGGTGGAATGTGTGGTTCTAAGAGTGACCTTTATTTATCAAAGCGTGTTGAATATTTGCAATAAGAATTAGGAGCAGGTGTTCGTTCTTGAGGAATGAGCAGATTTACGTCCAAATAAATATTGCTGCCAAGTTTGCATTGTGAATATAACAAGCGGAACGAATTTATTGAAATTGAAAAACTTGTTTGGGGCCGATACAGACTTCACTTTCGAATCTGCATTCAAATAATATAGCCGCCAGGAAGCCAAGCAATAAAAAACATACCACTGTCCCGATTGAAATCTAAATAAATTCCATTTCCACGATCTGCCGATTTAATTGTATCTCCGGCAATGTTTCTCGAAATAAACCACAAGACCCACCTTATTTAACATTCCCCTTGCAAAGATATCCTCGTCATGGGTGGACGCTATAAACCGTCTCACCGAACCAAGCTTAAACGAAAGATCGAAAACACCCCGCCATACAATTTTTCTCACCGTTCCGTAACCAATTTGCACGCCCGCGAAACCTCGCGCCGTCTCGAATCTCGATTCGACTATTCGACCAACGGCAAACCATCATCGCAAGCATTCGCTATCAAACAAGGAAGTGCCCCGTGAATTCTCCCAGGCGCACACAGAATCGGCCGGAACATAACGCCACGGTGTCGACTCATTCAGCCAGATACCACGCATTCTCCCGACATTCTAATCACCACGGATCCACCAGGTTAAACTGGGTTTATCCGACGGCACGACGAGCCTCGTCCAGGGATTATCCGCGAGTCTTCTAGATCCAAGCCGCGATACGGAGGCAGGTTTCATTAAGAGGTAGCCAATTAGCCGAGCCGCGACTCGAATCGACGAGACCGGGGCCGAATAGGAAGTCGTGTGCCACGGCGACCGGCGTGGAAACCCCACGATAATTGATATTTAGGATATTACCAGGCCAGCAGACGTGTAATCAGAGGATAACTGTATCCGGCAATGAGTGTAACTCTCGAATTGCTCGTGGTATCGTTGCACATGTACTTTCCACGATCGTTAAACGAACGACCGTGCTATACGCTTCTAGATAGAGGATCTGCCGGCGACTAATTTATATACGCGGATTGGAAAGACTGTTCTTTTTTCGTTTGGTTTTAGCGGAGCGAAGAGGCTCGAGGGATACACTTCGTTGGCTGGAAATTCTAGTTTAGGTGTTTCGTTGACAGGTTTCACCGTCGTGACGGTGAATTGTATCGAGCCTAATGAAATACAGGTGAAATAAAATAAAATTTAGGTACCGTGCTTGTAAACTAAATTCTAAGTCAAATGGGATGAGTCACGTGAACTAGAGACGTCAATCATAATATTCGAATACATTCAACACCCTATAACGACTTCCATTCTAACGTGACAGTACACTTCAGCCGTGGTGTACTGAGATAAATAACAAAAATAAATAAAAAATACAGATACCGTTAAGAAAATAGAACGAGCGAGCGTATATGTTATACCTCATTAGAATTCCATCCAGCTATTTGGGTAATAAAAAGCTTGGCTCGCTGTTCGAGGGTTGTAGCGAGGATGTTGCCCTTGGCTTAAAAACACCATGGAAAGAAGGAGAGGAAAAGGGGAAACGGTCCCCATCGATATCCCCGAGGCTTCTGATAGCCCTCCTTAAGTTTCCACACGACAGGCAACGTCGAATTCGAGTGTCTTGAAAGCGCAAACGTTTCGGTAGCACGATAAAAGTTTACAAACTCCCGCCTCTCTGCTTCGTCGAGTATCATCGATACCCGTAGGAAATCCTTTTAAATTCTTGGAAGGAGTTGGGGAAAAGAGGTACGAACGGTATCGAGGGCCGATCGAGACCCTCTCGAAGACTCGACTCGAATACTGACTCCCTTTGGCTTGTGTTCTCTCGCTTCGTGGCCAGACTTTTATTGTTATTTATTTGGCGCACAGTTAATTGTACTTGAAGGGAGTATATTATGCTGCACGCACCGAATAGTAATTAATAAATATGTCTTGGAAATTGGAATAAAATAAAGACTGCTGCATACGTTTTAAAATAGAAGAAATGTAAAATAATGCTTGCGATTGGCACTCTGCTGGATCCTGTGTTAACGTACGAACAATGTCAAATGATAATGATAATTGACTAATTAACTTTCTGACAATTAATTGAAATAATTAAGGAAATACAATTTCACGCGAAATCTCTTCGAAGACTCATCGGCTTGTCCATTTTCGTGAGAAAATTGTCCACGGTGTGAAAGAAAAGTGTTCAGGGAAACATGAAACTTGCCATGCACCTTGTACCGAGGACCAGTGCGGAACAATGAACTCTGTAATTTTCTCCAGCGACCACAATCTTCGGGACCCTTTTCACACGCCACCAAATAGCCCAGGGCCGCCAGCTTTCCTGGAGGATACCAGAGCTTGTGCCACGATTGCCGCGGAATTGAGCTATCAGCGATCCATCAATCGATCACAGTACGATCCAAAGAACTTTCGTTCCTTCGATATCGAACAATTGGAGGGAAGCTGAATTTCTTCTCGGAGTAATTCGTCAGTTTGTTGATACCTGAATTTCTGAAGGAGCTAAATGCACAGATATTCAAAGAGCCAAGTATATAAATATCTAAATTGTACAAAAGTTACAAAATTCAAATATTCAAATAATCGATGTATAATTGTATACATTCGAATATTCAAACGCAAGTCCAACTTTCCCCGAACAATTGCTCAAACTTTCAGTTCATAAATCAATTAAGTCACTATTTTCATACGTAAGCAATAGACGACGGTACTAACATCGTCATTTTTTTTCCAACCAATTTGTAAAAATCACATTTATCTCGGTTTGAATGCTCATGGACTTACACTGATTGGTTTCTGAACCCTCCAAATGTACAAGTACAAACAATTGTACAATTTTACTGAAATTCACGAGAACTGAACTAACCATCCTCCTCTTACTGTCCCGATCAAGTAAAATTCGATACAACTGGTAACAATTAAATATTCCCCAGCGGTAAATAAAACCAACGGCGTTTCCATCATTTCAAACATCGGGACAAATTCATTTAGCGAACAAAACGAACTCCAAACACGTCGAGCAGCTACCAATTTCTAAAATCTGTCCGAACTGACGCATCGTTCCGATACGTGCAACGAGTGACGTTTGCAACGTCCGCCCTGCCGCCTCCAGTTTCGATTCTACAATAACGATGGGAAAATATTTCCGATCGGGAAAAGCCGGTGTCTACGATTTTTACACGCACGTCTGCTGTTTCCCGTGGTTCAATTTTCGAAAGCAAATAAATCGACGGCCGTTACCGGGTGAGTGTGGCCACTCTCTACGCGTATTCGAACACCGTTACCCCAAACTCGCGAAATCTGTTTCTGAAACAAATCGAGCAACGTTTTATACCCCCGTTGGAAAACTCCAAGCCGAACGTCGGAGCAAATGAATCAAGGGGTTTGAAAAAAAATGAAGAAAAACCGCCTCGGACCATCCCGTAGAATTTACGGGGCCGACTGTTTCGCGCGTGCCGATACGATTAAGGTTGCTTGGCGAAATAAAAAACAAATTCTATCTGGAAAACGGCGGAATGCCTCGACGACCCTTGTAGCGTTTTTTCTTGTTTTTCTGCATTGAATCAACGACACGCAGTGGATACCGGGTGGGGATTGAATTCCAGCATTCTGGAACTGTTGGTTGCGTTAGAAAAATAGAAAACGCGCGCGTTTGCCGATGGCTTCGGAGTTTAATAGATTTGCTGTCGATGAAATCTTTGATATTTGCTGGCGGACGGACAGGCAGCGAACTTTTCTCCTTGTTTATTGTGTCTTGCGTTTTGTTCAGGTGATTTCCAGCATTGCTCCGACATGTCGTCGACGTTGCATAGTAGTTCATTTGATCAGAAATTACGAGATAAATGTATCACGTATTGGCGTGAAAGTCTCGGGGCCGTATTAAAATTGAATATAGATTTCAGGAGCATGATGAGAAACTTCTAGTGACAAAATTACGAAATTTCGAGACAATGAATAGTCGTAAAAACGCAGGCCTTACAACTTAATCTCCTTGGATCGTACCGCATTGATAACCTTCTTGCTTGTCGATTAGATCTTCAATAAAGAGCCACAGCTGCGACCCAATTAACCGCAGTAATTTCCATGATTATTCGGCAAGATAATGATAATGGAGGTATCAAGTCGATTCACCTCCTCAGTTGCTTCGAAATCGTGCAAATGTATGCAAGTCCACATTTTGGCATTTATTGTACAGTGCTCAATATAATATGCAAGGAACTGCGAAATATAATGTTTATTAAATATAATATAATAAAATATTTACGTTCGTAAATATAACTATGGTACACCCTAATAACAGTACATATAACGCTACACACTTATCATACCTAAAAGTTTACGAAAATATTAAAATATTTCACGGCAACATTTTTCGTATCTAAATGATAAAAACAGGGTAAAAAAAAATTCAGAACGACTCAATTATTATGGCTCACGCGGCGTTCAATGCATTAAACGATAATTTGTTAATTAAACTGGAGATTAAAAATGGAGAACGCCAGCAAACCAACTTCTCTTGCCGACAGAATTTACATGGACCTTCGTCGGCAGTGAAACATTGGAAAATCAAACCGGAAGCGACGGGCAACCGATCGAAGAAGAGGAGAATGGCAGACGGGGAATCGAACGAACAGAGGGGTATCCCTTTTATTCATTTTCTTTCATCGATTCGATCGCGAGTGTCGTTGCTGGTTAGTTTTATGGTCCTTAATCTCAGAGTGCCGGATGAATTGGACCCATCCGGATCGGTGAAACGAAGAAGTTAATAAGAATGATGCGGTGTCTGTTTTAGTGTTTTGTTGGTGGTATGAGGTACGAGGGAAATTATGTTTCTTGTTACGCGGTAAGTTGCGAAAGTGCATGTGAGTTACGTTTATGCTGTCTACGGCCCCTTCATTCATGTAGACCTTTATTATATTATTACGGTGGAGATAAATGTGAATGTAAATAAAGTGGTAAATATAAAGACGACGGTTTGATAACTGTACGCGGTAATATGGTGAAATGTGTTGCATGTACAGGGTGTCCAGGCAGTTATTCTTGGAGGAAACAAATTGAAAATGCAGAATAAAAATGTTCCGCGTGAATATATTTTTCTCGAAACGTGCGATATTGAAACGGTTTCATAGCCCGAACATTTGACCGACACAAAGAAACTGTCAAGAATTTCTTGAAGAAGATATCATTCGAAAGGGCGAATTTTTGGATAGCAAAAATCATTCCGATCGTCGACCCGCATTTCTTATCCCAGTAAAACTGAGAAACAACTCCGGCTGCGAATCCTCGCAGAAGTTCGAAAAGCAATTAAAAGCAGCAAACACATATTCGACTCCTCGAATATCTGAACCCTACTCAATTACGCCCTAAAATAAAGTATACTGCAAGAAACGAGTCCCATAAATTCTCAATTGTGTAACTAACAAGCACAAGCTCGGTCACAATTCAAGTAACCATAAACAACCCCTAAAAGGGAGCAACCCCGTTCGAACCTCGTTACATCAGTTTCACGAAAGCCAGAGGAATCCAGCGAGAACAGAAGAATAGAGGGAGAAGGCGGTCGAAGAATCGATGCAAGAGAAAGGAACAGTGTCCGAAATAGCAGAATCTTGGCTGCGTATCGATACCGGACGAGGCCTCGAAGGGAAAACGTTGCTGCCTGTGCGCGTGATGGCCTCGGTACACACGGACACGAAGTCACGACCTACTAATGAATGATTATGCTACAATTTGCCCCGGGACGGCAGCTCTCGTAATTTATTAAATTACAGTGATTCGTGGCCGGGCTCCGGGCATCCGGTAGTCGCGCGACGCCGTTCGCGATCATCCTTCCCGCTCCGTCGCTTTTCGATTTCGATTACGAGAGATCGCTACCGATTAGCCGGCGACGATTAAATGAATTCCGCCGAGAGGCCACGGCGAAACTCGCCGCTGTTCCACAATCGGCACACACGCGAGGGAATTTTAATTTTACGGAGGATTGGAATTAACGGGACGGGCGATATTCGTTAGGTTCATTATGCGAACGTTGACTGCGTTGTTGGTTCGATTCGATTGTTAAATAAATTGCTAGAAATAACAGTCGTGATGTTTCGTTCTTTTTATTGCGGTCGATTGTCGTTCGGATCGGAAGTGTCCTGTGCATTTCGGGGAACACAAGGGGTGCAATTTTAAAGGATAGCGTTGTTGGATTACTATGTACATATTTGGTATGTCCATCATGGCACTTGATGCATATTTAGTTATATTCGATACAGCTATACAGTGGGCCAAACAAAGCGTTAATACAGTGCATTAGTTTCACTTGCAACTTCAATGTTTTCGTGTCAAGACAATTATTCCTGAAACAATATACATTACCTTACAGTGTAATAGACGTGCTTCATGTTCTAGTGCGACCAATTAATTCATTCATAGTGTCCCATTGTGAATTCAGAGTCGCGAGTTCTTTTCCTCCGGTGAACTATTCAAAACCCCCACAAGCGTGGAAACCAATTACGGTACAACAGTTACGGTTCTATGACCGACGATCGAGACGCGAGCTATCGATCGGCCAAAAGGCGAGAAGCAACGAGAGAATCACCGATTTCGTTCGACGCAACGGCAACGGCGAATAGGCTCGCTGAAAAAGAGAACGAAGAAGCGACGCAGAGGGAACAAAGGGGAACGGCGGATGAACGAAGGGGCAGGGGGGAGGCAGAAAGGGAATCGCGTTATTACGGGGGTGGGGGTGTATTTACGGGAATTCGCGACGGAATCGTTGCGTGTCCGGTACCGATGCAGTCATAAACAAGGGGCCATTAATTTAGCCACGAAGAATGCCCAATATCCTTCGAAAGCTTTTGCGGCGATGCGCCGATAGGCAGCTAACACGCGGATAAAATAAGTTTAGGGCCGTGAAATTGGCAGTAATTTTACAAGCCATAACGATCTACTAAATCTGTAAAATAATTAAGGGCGCAGATGTTCCCCTGCCCGACTGCCAACCTAACGTATACTACTCCCGCGCCTTCGCTACTGCACAAGACTCTCACCCCCCGTGTTCCCGTCCCACCTTTCGTCCGTTTCGCATTTCGCGCGCGGTTCGTTATTTTTTCTAACAGGCCGGCTTCGCCCGTTCCGATCGGCCACCTTTGAACCCTGCCCGGTGAAAGAAACTTCGGGCCGATGCTTTCCACGAAAACAATTCGTAAAAAGATCTAGCACTCGCGGCGAGGGTGAAAGTCGACGGGCATCTTAACCCTTTGACTGAGAGAGGCGTGCATAAACGCTGTCAGAAAAGCGGCTGTCTGCTTGCCAACGACGTTTATGCACGGGGTATAATTTTTGCCGGGCGGCTGGTATCGTTTTGCTGTTTCGAGCGTTCACTGATTTTTTTTTTTTATAACCGTGGAGTATTCCAAATTCTAGGGATAGTATAATACTCGTCGCTGAGAATTGAAATTCCGCAGAGAATTGCTCTTGGCGGTTGATCCTAGGTATTGCAATTATTCGAAGGGCACTGCATTTTGCCATTTATCCTTCAATTCCTAATATTTGAAGTATCGAAGTCGAATTAAACATTCTCACGGCACTGAACTATTGAGCACCACCTACCAAATAAAATAAACACCGCCGCGAACAGACGAATAGCCATTCCCTGAAAGAAACTGTCGTTTTCAGATATCCACCCCCGATCCAACCATTTTGAATTCACAACGGCCGCGAAAGATAACGTATCAGAAATGAAAAACGAAGAATCATACTTCTGAAGCACGGTGTACAGATGCACGCGGATTCTCCCCCCAAGCAACCATTATAAATATCGATGTCCATGGATTTCGTGCATCGTCCGATCCAAAGTATCGCCGTGCGCCGATCTCTTCCACCGCGGGATCGACAACAGGCGGCCACGATTTTTTCGCAACCCGCGCGGCGTATTATTAATGGTGTCACGTAGGCCGATGCGTACACAACCGTCTCATCATGGCCAGTAACCCAAGGCGCAGGTAGATGGCGAGATGCCGCGGCGCGCAGCCCTCTTTCCGCTGATAAGGAACGAGGATGCCCGACGAAATTACGGGGGTCGTGGCAAATTTAATAAAGGCCAAATTAAGCCGCGTACGGCGCAACGCGCCGGCGACGTTAGCCTGACAGCGTTTTTCCTGTTGCGTACGCGCGAGCACGCCTCGATCCGACGCTTTCACCGGCGCCGAAACTCTCGCGGAGATGGCCCGTGTCGGTCCCCGGTCAATTACGCAACCGGCCCGTCTTATTATTACGGCGCGACCCCGATCGAAAGGAGTACGAAAAAGGTTATTAGGTAAAAGAGAGTTTCGTGAGGGGGCTTATGGGTGCATAAGCGTGGAGGCGCGTGATCGTCATGACAATATTGTTGTGGAAAGTATGGAGGTCTCGTGGATCTTTCTTGTTGCGAGCACTGCTTTCAATGCAGATTCGCGGGGGACGAATATAAAATGGCAAGCTTCATTTGGTTGAGAATTTCGGTCCGAAAACGTAACACTCTGTTGAATTTCTGTCGTACGACCGTTCTGAGATAATGACAGGTCCTATCGTGTTTGATTACTCGTTCGGTCATTGCATTTAGTCAGCAGTTTTATATCGCATGAAGAGGAGATAAAGTTCGTGCTATTCTCGATTGTGACAACGGAAGTTGCCAGTATATGGGTCAGTTTCTGCATCTAATCACTGTTACGGTTTCTAAAAGTAATAACGAAGAAAATGGTACATATAAAGTTGAAGTTCTACATAAAACTGAAATATTTCGATATGACGGAAAAATCCATTTACTAGAAAATAATGAAATATTCGTTTAGTAAATCTTAAACTACTAGCTTACGAAGGAATGTCTAACATAAAACGCGAAAAATATTTCACAACTTTACTTTGAAACGCGGTATTCTTCGGGACACACAAACTAGGGTTACCTTACTCTATAAAACAGATCCGTGAAACGCTCAACTTTGTACAGGTACTGATGCTATTAGACGTCATCAAATTAACTTATGGCTGTGTTTTTGGCCGCTCCAAAACGGTTTCCAGTAACTTGCAATATAAGAGTCTGCAACAGTCGCTGAAATGACTATTGTCCAGCTCGCACTGTGCGCCGCGACGTGTCGAGAGTATTCTAGAAACGCGAAGTAGGACGAGCCGAATTTACGAGCACGAGCATTAAGGTGCGGTAATCCCGAATCGTTAGCCGTGCAACGTTTTTACCCTCGTTCCCGGACCACTGTTCGTCCCTGTCCACTCGCGCTCCTCCCCGTTTAATCGTCGCGCGGCGCAGCGCGAAGAAGCGCGCTGATTGCCACGAGAACCGCGGAGCGGATCGTCGCGACGCAGCTTTTACGACGCTCCCGTGTGGTCGTACCTAAGCTAATTGTGAGCTCCTGTGAGATTTGCCCGGCAAAATATGGATTCTTGACCGCCCTGCACCGGGAAGATGACCGGGGGGGGGGGGCGGTTTTTAGAAGGGAAGTCGACCGCGTGGACATTGCGGAATGCGCGACTGGCGTTTTTATTGTTTTGTCCTGCTTGAGGAAGTAACAGGGTATTTAAGATAAGTGGTTTGCGGGAGGATAGACATTTCGTTTAAAACATTGTACCAAGGGTCGTTCGTGTGAGTACCCCCCCTATTTAGGAAATTATGTTGAAAGGTATTTTTAAAATTGGCAGAATTTCAGTCTTCGATGTTGAGCGACTACATATCATGTATCACGTGATTCCGGCGTGAATTACGAACTTCATATCAGCATTATTGTTTAAATGATAGAGAGTCTACGAATATACTAAAGAAGCTATGCGTGCGAAATATGTGTTACGATCCATATCTCTTTATAATAATATACGCAAGATTCGAAATCACGTACCTCAGTTTCATCGCACGCCCAAATTTCAATAAAAAATGTGCCCACATTTGCCCGCCTAACCCGCTAATAGATGTATCGGTTATCGATCGATCTACGCCGCTAAGAAGCAGCTCGGTGCCCGCGTTCGACACCGTTCATAAAACTGCGCCCCATAAAAATCACCCTAAATAGAGTTAAACAATTAATCGACCGAGTGGAACACTTCGACGAGTCGTTCCACATTAATTTCCGATATTTAAAAACAAAAAACGCGAATCTAAAATTCCGCCAGATAACTGGTCTGCCGTCGAGCCATCGATTTCGAGGCGTGGCCGATCCTACCGACAGGACATCGCCGCCATCAAACTATCGTGCAAAAACCGGGCTAACTATAATCATGCCATCGGCTAATCACGACGCCACAGGGTCTCATTAACAGGAAGTCACCTCTGAGACAAGCAAAAGGTACCCGAACAGAGACACACCTTAGGAGAAGGAGTCGGCGAGGGAAACGAAATCCTGCGGAAAAAACGTCACCCCCTTTTCTTCACCTTTATGCGCCGCTTCCTCCTTCTCTTCTCGAGAAATAATTAAGGAGCCACGATAGAGTGACTTCCAGCAATGAATCGTCTTTCGCCGAGGCCATGAAGGGAACCGTTCAACGAGCGGCGGCATCCAACGCTGAACGAAGCGACTTAAACCCGTTTCAGACCGGACACTCTGTGTCGCCACTCGTGGCTCGCGTTGCGACGTTTTGTTTTATTGGCGACAGACACGTCGTTTCGAAGACTGCGACGAGCGGCAATGTTTCATTGCGCGATGGCAAAAATAAATGAAAGTAGAAGAGAACGATGATACGAAGTATCTCGAGGATAGTCCAAGTTTGTACAAATGACGGCCGCTGTGGCACCACTTTGATTCCAATAGGCGCACGTTTGAAAAACTCCACGAGCGACAGCGCTTCTTCAATACGGTGCGAGAAAAGACTGACAACCCATAGTGTCACGTCTGAAACGGACAGTGAACCGAAACTCGCTCGAAATGGGTCCATCGTTATCGACGGTTCCGTCTGTTGTGATAATTCCCAGCCTCGGGCCGGTGCATGGAAGAAAACTGTGGTCCCACTTTTTCTCGTCACGAAAAGTCCTCAAAAGACTCCTGTGGCAGTAATAAGCGTGACAGAACGTGGCGACGCAAAGTGCCTCCCATGAAACGGGTCTTAAGCGTGGCGGAGCGGCGCAAGAAAGAGGACAACAAGATCGAGAGATTATTAGTCGCCGGTTGTTCGTCTTCGAACGATGACGACGCTGATCGCCGACTCTAGGCTGATTGTGCCGGCTGATGAACGCTGTAGAAGGACGTTGAACCGGCCGCGGTTGCATTGACTGATGCGAAGTGCTCGCCGTGATGCTGATTCAAACTTTCAGGAACTGGCCGGGAATAAAACGAACGAGGATGAATGAATGACTCTCGTCGTGTGCTTCCAATGGCGCACTGCGCGCACTGCGCACTGAGACAGCGCGAGCGACGAGGCGACGCGCAGTGGTCCCGAATCACGAGAGCGTGGACAAAACTCAAAAAATGAATTCGTTGTTGAGGTCGGGACTGTCGGATTGGGTAGTGTAATAGTGTCTCTGTAGGGGGGTGGGCGGTAATAAGTCACACTTTGTTACCTGGTGGTAATTACAGTCCGAACTTCGGTTTCGTTAGACAGCCATTTCTGGATAGACGCCGGATAGACGCTGGTCGCGTTGCGTGCAACGTGATTTGTGGGGAAACGGGTGGGCGAAATGTAAAATAGGTTGGCAGAGGAGGGCTACTTGTCTTCTGCAGATAATTTTTGTGGATTCTTGTCGACGAATGCGTAAAATTGGCTATTTACTATAGCTCATTCTTATCGGGGTGCTTAGTGCAAGAGATATTTTACTATCTTTTACGTAGAAATATACGAGTATTGAACTTCTATGAAAAATATTTAGTACTAGCTGAAACGAATTAGAAATTTCCATGTGCAAGTAATTAATCATTTGCATGATTAATCGCGAACGCTGCGCATCGCTCCATCTAACTAATTTAATGCAATATATTTAACAATTCGTTTCGTTTAATTCGATTTCCCAATCAAGTTCTGAAATTTCGAATCACCAATTTAAAAACTAACTCAATCGAACTTCACAGACGAAGGCCCAGCAAGCTTTACGCTATGCTCCTCGGAATGAACTTACTACAAATACAAATTTCGTTGATGACGAACTAGCGAGGGGCCGTGACAGCGAGTGAAATCGGTACCAGCCGGAACTCGTTCGGTCGATTTACGGTACCCAGCCGAAGATTGCTTATTAGGAAGCCACGTAGTTATGAAATAGGAAGAGCAGTGACAATTTGATAGATTGAACTTTTTGTCGAACGAGGAGTCGTTAGGGCTGGCACCGTTGAAATGATTGGCTTTTTTTGCTGACGACCGGTCGAATAACTAATAAGCGAGCATCGTCCTGTTCCACGGTAGACACTGTCGCTGCCTCGAAGATTCTCGGTCGTGCAGCGGCCATGAAAAACCAGATTACGTGACCGAACCGATTTTGTCGTGGAAAGGGGCGGATTTATTGGACGACTGCGAGTGGAAAGCTGGAATGACGGAACTAAATTAAGGACGGTGAAGAATTAGGGGAAATAAGTAGCACAGTTTTCGTTCGACTTCTAAATACGTGTCAGCATTTTAATACAGGCGGCACATCAAAGGTGCCGTCGTGCGACAAAGGGTTAACAAGAGGCAGGCTAATAAATGTAATACACTTTAATTCCTCGACCCGCAATAAGGGGAAATGTCGGCTGACCTTTAATTAATATTCGTGTTCCGTCGAGGTATACAGTGTGTCCCAAATTTGGCACCAGAAATATGAAATCCAAGTATGTTAGCGTTGACCCGATATGCATACCGATTTCATACGTTCAACAATTCTGGAATCGTGCCGCGGCCCGCGAATAAATAATAATAACAATAATCGACCAACGTCGATCCCGTGCGAAACGATCGATAGCCGCGCCCGCGAACGAATTAAACGGCGCGCTAAATTTAGAGTCGCAGAAGCGGGGATTAATAGCGCCGACGTACGGGTCGGTGAATTAAGGCTGATCCATATCGCGAGGACAGGGCAAGTTTGATGCGAACGGCACCGCGGGACCGTGGGTGCAAACGATCTAATTAAACGTCGGCGCAATTAGCCTCCACCCTGTCCACCCCGCCCCTCCCCAACCGCGATACGACAGTCCGACGAAAGTTTTCGAAACGCTAATTACTTCGTTCCTACTTTACCCCGTTTTCAAACGCGAAAGAACACCCCCACAACCGGCTGCAGCCGCCCCTCGTGTGTTGCGAGTCGCGTCGTGCCGATCTGCGCTGCCGATTGGATGGACTCGCGCGATTGCACCGAGGTGCACGAACGCTTTTCGAGTTTGAATTAACTGCACTTGGACTCCGATCGAAGATTGTGCAGGGCGCGGTTTGGAGGGGCGGGCTTTGGCTTTTAATTCACGTAAGGGCTTGTTTCTTGAGTCGTGTTCCACTGGCGGACGCATTGAACGCGTCGCGAAATCCACGTAATACTGCACGGCGACCGATTTAAGGAATGCAATCAGCTTTACATACGCGACTTTATTTTACCAAGTGTTTGAACGAACTACGAAAAGCCCGGCACGGTTTTCGATAACGAGTTCACTTGTCCAGACAGTTTAATGAAAACAAAGTGCAATTTGCTTAGACGATACGTGAAAGTCCAATTATCCAAATCCCAATTCGATTGTGTCGCCTGCGGCATTGTGCGGAAACCAACGAAAGATTCTTGCGACACCTTGGATTCAGAGAAACGTTTTACGGGAAGGTCCCAGAAGAATATCACGGATCCAATTGTCGAGCAATTAAAAAGGACATTCTCGGATACCACTTACGTGAGGGCGCAGAAAAATTCCGACAATAACGGGAACAAAAACCGAGCATCAGAAATATCAAGCGACGAGCGCCGATGGAATATACATTCCCCCCCGGCCAGACCCCATTCGATTTTCCTCGTCCAATCGAAACGGACTCGCGTATAAAGCGCGACGACGCGACTAACAGCGCTCGTAATCCGGTCGTAAAAAAAATACGGAAGCGTCGATCGCCGGTCAGCGAAATATTTTCGTAATAACAGTAATTAGAGATCGCGTCGTTGGCTCGAGTCGGTGAAAAGTGGACGGTCGTGAGAGAGACGGGGGGAAAAAAAGGGAGGTGAAAAAAAAAAAGAAGAAATATTCGAGAAAAAGACATCGTCATTAGCCGTTGGTCACCGGTCGCCTGGCTGCATCGTCACCGTGTCGGTCCCCCTTTGAATCTCTCCTCGCGACCGGTAAACAGTTAATGATTAGTTAATGATTTTTTTTTTTCTCCCTGCCCTCCCTTACTCTGCCGTCTTATTACGGCTGCGAGATGTTCCGACTGACGACGGTAGCCGGATTCCATTCGATGCATGCCACCGGACGGAGTCGAATCGTGAAATCAAATTGACATCGGGTAACGTGAATTTAAGCGGCAATTACGTGACCCGAGTTAAAAATAGACGGACGGCCGTTCTGGGTTTAATTCTGGAAAATCTGAAACGAGGGTTCTGGTCCCTTCAATTGGCTGTGTTCGTTCAAGTTAGCGTTAGATTCTTTGCAGCAAGCGCCGCTGGAAAATTATTCCGATCTTTTTCCTCTTATATTGTACGATACTTTCACGCTTGACATCTGGGCGAAAGTAAATGTGTTACTTGTTTCGTTTTTTTTTTATGTATGATACGTCGTGCAGTAGATACGTCATTTTTCATTTGTTCAATGAGCTGAACGAGCCCCTTCTATGCAATAATTTCAAGCTTAGTTAAATTTTAAATTTGTTACGTTTCTTGTAACACTTGTTTAGGGGAGTTTAGGGGACTTGGCATCAGCGATGACAACGAGCTACTTGTGTAATTAATGACGGAAAATTTCAGAATTGTTTTGACATGGAAGTGGAACAATATATTCTGCTTGAAAAGTACCCTTTCTCTTCGCCACAGTTTCTCACTCTTTCTATACTATAATATCTACGTTTGTTCACCGCTGGGCTAGTAAACATTCAAAACCCAAGGGGCTGAGTGGTAAAAGAAAGCTCACATAATGAACTGTGACGAAGTCATTAAAGAAACATAACTTTTAGACTACCCATCATCAATCATAAAAACCGATTTCCATGAGAAGCGGCGAACCAATACAGAGTCTATCTAAAATCTTTACGAAAGCCGCACTGTGTTTGTAAAGAGCCATTCAGATGCAATTATATGAAGCTTGTAGAAGCTCGGTTTGAAACATAACTCTCTTTGAGGATAGTTGTAATAAATATACTCGAAATATTTAACTATGTTACAATTCGAAGGTGAAAGGAAAACTGGAAAAGATACTTTACCTCAATTTTATTACCATTCTTTAATCTTTAATTACTGATAAAGCGATTAAATTTAGACACAAATATGTGGGTAAAACAAAATGGATTTCATTGCAAGCTAATGGTCAACGAAGAATAAAGGATTAAGAAACAAATTTTATTAATTTTATAAACGATTAATATTTTTACTTCCTCCCATTTTCTTCTTGCGCCTAAAACTTGTAATCCGTTGTACCATAAATAGCAATGCTATATCAATCATAATTTGCTAGAATCGGGAAATCAATTTTATCGAATCAAAAATAAATTCTCAAATACACAAAGTCGAATTTATATGGATTTAATAATAAGCCACTTTCACCAAAAATTTTATGCCCCACCGTCCTCACTGAAATCATTTCGATCCTCCATATCTATCGCCTCCTTCACCAGGCGGAAACAGACGGTCACTTCTTCACAGTGAATCGCTAAAACCACCGACAGCTAATATATTAGTCATTACCATACGTGTTAACTTATGTAACCAGTGGCGTTATTAATGCAGTTCGCGGCAGAGATTAGCTTCCTTTATCGTACGCTTTCTACGCGTCAACTGCAATTAGCTACCGCTAAAACGGCCAGGTAGTTGGCCAATAGGAAATTTATAAGCCGAGCGATGCCAGCTTTCGCAGGTAAATCGAGAGATCGCGTGGGTGTCCGGCGCCAAAACCATAGACAATATTATTTATTACTACGAAATCGATCACCCGCAAATCGCAAAATGTTCTACCACTAAATGAACCAATAATGGATAATAAAGATTCAACGGGGATACAGGTACGATGAAATTGCTATATATTTATTTAACAGAAATATCATTCCTACAGACAGTAACGAATAAAACGTTTCACGCCCCTAATTGTGGGAGCAAGATATAAAATCTGTATCCCACGAATTACGCAGACCCTCTATAGTGGAAGGGTTCGAAGCCTTTTTTATTTATTTTTATCTATAGCATATAAATACATATAATAATTAAGAAATCCATAATACAAGAATACAGCTAGGTATACTTATAAAAATGACTAAAATATCTATTGCAAAGGAAGCAACTGCCTAAGGAGGATGCAATATAGAGTCAAGGGAGGCGAGATCGGCGCTGGCAGAATCGTTGCATCCGAGACGATTTAAAGCGAAGACCAGTCGAAAGTCACGACGAGGCTTTCGAGGAACAAGCGATCTGTCCGTAAAGCCGTTTAATGCACGCGTTTCGCGCGAGCAAAATCGTGGCGGTCGACGCGACGGTACGCGTTCACAACGTAAAATCGTCTTACGTGCCCGTTAATAAACGACTGCGCCGGGGATAAACAGCAGATGCCTAGACGCGGGTAAATGGATTATCGGGAAAAAAGAAAAGTAGGAAACCGTGGGTACCAGGTCGGTGGCGAGCGCATAAACGCACGAACGCCAGCGAATAATGAGTCAGACAGTACGTAGTACGTATAAGTGCACCTTACGACGCCCGCCGCCACTTCCGATGCAACAAAGTGTCTGTCCGAGGAGAACGTCCAACCTTTGACCCCCTTTGCCAGGTTATCTGAAAATTGGACGTGCGCTCGGCACGGGCATCGGTACAGGTTCTTATTAGCGTGGAAAAGAATTGTGCATGGGCAAGTTTTTGACACAGTATTAAATTTTAATTACAGAGTGGTGTTTATATATAGAAGTTTTGATGAGGGGTAGCCGTTAAATGCCCCGAGATTGAAAATGGCTGCAAAATTGCGGCTATATTGTATGCCGTCTTGTTAATAACAAGTTATTGCACGCGTATGATTTGGTTGATTTTCTGTGATTTTTGTTTTTGCTTTTTTTTTTTTTTGTAGCATTCAGGCGTCCCTGTTTTTATTTATCTTCTATTGCGCCGCAAAGGATCTGGTATACAACGAAATTAGAACATCCGCGCGCAGGTAATAATTAGCGTGAAGTGGAAATTAATAAATGCGTGCACTCTACACTGTTACGAAAAGTCAGCCCTTAACAAATAAAGCTCTCCAGCGAGTCGCAAATAAAAAAAAATTAGGCTGGAGACAGTCGCGACTGTCTAGTCTAGACCGATTAGTCTTAGAAATTAACGACTTAGAAATCAAATTCGACCAATAATACCTGAAAATTATCAATCGAAAATCAATATTATAGTCGAGGTAGAAAAAGTCGCTAGTCAATCAAAAAAAAGTGTCCATTTAGAAAAGGTTCAGGACCCATCGTACCAAGTCCGTTTCGACTTGCAAGAGATCGAGGGGCTGTCCTTCTCTCGAAACAAATTGACCCAGCTATCGATTACGCTCGCACGCGATTCTAAGCCTCCAATATTTACAATGGCCTACTGTCCGTACCTGTGGCCGCGATACCCCATTTTGACTTTCAATTACGCGCGCGATAATGAGCATAAATAAAACACGGACAACCGTGGTCCATCAAAAAACAATTAATCTGAAAGGCAATTATTTGCCGGATCAGTCTTGAGGTTTAGCATTAATCAAACTGGAGGAGCGCGTACGAGATTCACGCACACCGAGGACCCCGTTCTCAGCTGCTTCTCTTTGCCAATGAAGAAGGCGTTTCCGATTGTGTTAACGGGAGCTGGTAATACTAATTAGCATGGAAAGAATGGTAGCATCATTGGAAATTAAAATGCAATATCTGGCCTCTGTATTCGATCGTACACCGCGGAAAACCATAACGGAGCAGCGACGTTAATGAACAAAAATTAAACGGGCATTCCAAACTCTTTGCTACGAAAATGTGTGCATAGGAAGGATAACAGTGCATTAGAAGAGGACAATAAAAAAAATACAGATTTACAGATTTGTATAATAGACAGCGCAACTGGTCCATCTCCATTCTACACAAGTGACAGTACTCCAAGCTACTAAAGACATCGCTGTCTTATAAAATCAACGAATTATCAGACGCTAATTGCAAAACAGAAAAGAGGTCAGAAAATATACGAGCAATTATACGATAATTAGGCAAATTATCAAGAGAGCGATGTCCCTCATAAAGTGTCCGATGGATCCCATCCACGGATCTGCTCCGCACAAAAGTCCACCGATTTCCACCGAACCGTTCCGCGATCCTCTCCCCTGGACAAAGCTAGTCAGCGCGATCTCGTTCGCGGTTTCTCCGGCTTTCGTTCCTCACGTGGGCAGCCGGATATAAATTATTCTTCGAGCCGGCGGTGCGGTGCATTTAATTGTGACAACGAGATTGATCGCTGCCGCGACTGTTCGCCGCGTACCCGCCATTAATATCGCGGGGGGGGACACGATTTACTGCGTCGGCACAATAATAACAATAATCGAGAAACAAAAGTGTTGCGCATTGAACGCACCCCTGGTCCCAACGGCGTGGCGTTATTAAGTATTATATTTAAATCATTTGCTGCGGCCGCATCGCCGCTAACGAGGCCCAACGACAGGGGCCTAACGAGCCGCACACGCCCACGCGGTTTTATCGTTTCAGGGGAAACGTCGCGTCGTTTCGATCTTGACGAATGACCCGAACGCCCCCGGTCTGTTCGATGAAAAAGCATCGGGCTTCCGCGAACTCGTGGGCGAAAGGAGGGTTAAGCGATGCGACAAAACTGGAAATTGAATATCGATCGTCTGGGAAGCTGTCCGCGTCATGTCGTCGACCATCGGGCCCAACCCCCTCTCTGTTTCTGCGACTTCGAAATTAGTTTCGTTCACATGCGTGTACGGGCGAGGTGATAATGCTGCGCGGATGGAAGGCTGACGGACGTTTCTTCGAACGTTTTCCATGGGTACAGTGTTTACTGGGGTTGGAAACTAGATGACGAGTCAGGTGGCAGTATTCGAAGTCGGATAAGAACAGCGAGGAGAGTGTTAAAATTGATTTCGACTGAAACTGACAGTGCTTTCGAATTTTCGAAAACGACGCGGATTAAAGTCTCGCGAATAATTACCGCGAGATAATACAATGCAATTCATTTGTTGGAAAATAATCTGTCTCCGCTGATCGAAACTAAGATCGTCCCCTTAAATCCTCTGCACTGCAATTTGTATTCAAGCTTGAAAATATTCTGAGCGGTTGATCCAAAGGTAAAACTTGCCGCGTGTGGTTCGACGAGCAAATAAATTGGTTGCGATTGAACGACGAAGGTGAAGATAGTTCGATAAACTGTTTAAAAACCGAATATAAACGTCGAGAGGTTGAACGAGCGACGAATCTCCCGAAATTGTGGAAATAAATTTCCGTCGCATGCATCGTCGAGAAAATCCCCACGTTTGCATTTCACAAAAATAACCGGCAATCAATCAACGGATAATTTCAGCGCAGGTGACAGGTCCCCGGCGGGAATTTTAATAACGACACTGTAACGAGTCTCTCTCGCCCCTCCGCCCCAAACACCATAGGCAGCCTATTATCGATCACTGGATCGCGTTGAACGCTGTACGTTTCAATCCATCCGCGTGTACACTGCACAGTCCATCTTCGACAACTTAATTTCCCGTCTCAACGTGCAACCTGTGCGACATACACGGTTCCAGCCGTCCGTTTTATTTTAAATATTCGCGCGGCCGGGGGAATATTTAAGAGGGCAAGCTAGTTCTTGGTAGGACGGTGTCGTGTCTGATTATACCGGAATCGCATGGAACTTTCGTGTTCCGCGCGAATTCTGCCCGATGTCACCTGCCTATGGGTACAAGGTTTTCGTGAAATTATACGGGGTCCATGGCGCGAGTGAAAATTGTGCGTCGCCGTTTTAAAGCCGCAGCTGATAATAATCAATTGTAGTGGTCAGCCTGCTCCGGTGCACGTTGTGCACCGGGAGGGGATGAAATTGCGGCGCAACCGGGCAGGGGATCATTTTTTTGTTACGCAAAACGAAGTTGACAGCGTAGAATAAATTTTGTCCCTCGGGTGCGGAGAATTATACGGTACGGCGAAGATCCGTCAAGAATTTGATCAATCATTTGCGAAATTAATTTCTTCTTTTCAATTATTCGGGGGCAGTACCAAATGTTATTTTTCAAAATTTGCGAAAATACTGACAGGCTTTTCTGCTTGACCTTACCGTGGAGATTGTCGGCGTCTGTCCATGGATCTTGCTCCTATCGAGAAAGTCCGGTGCTTTGGCTGGCTCTGTGTGCGTTCTGGATGATAAAGGCGACGAAGTAGGAGCACTGCTGGCGTTTGAGGCGTGACTCGTTGGCAGCGGTGCACCGTGAGGAAACTCCGGCCGGTAGAACCACGTTGGCCACTGCAAAATTCACCAATCCACCTTTAATATACTTATCAGCGTTCGGAATTCAACTACAAATTCACATTCGGTCCCGGTGACCGATACTGCTGAAGCATTTCTAAAATAATACCTGCCGGTGCAAAACGGCAACTATCGTTCGTTTACCTTTAAACAATTCTTTATCCATCGCACAATTTCCTTCGCGAAAGAAAGATAAATTGAATACATATTAGTGGCCAGTCCAAATGAACTAAGATTGCTTCAGCAGTTTGGTAGAAAGCGTGTCACGAAATTCGCAACTCTTTCTGCGCTACCAAAATGCTCTCCATCTTTCTCGAATCGTTTCTTAGGGATGCCTCGCAATTAAAGCGACGCCCCCGAACCCATTTCTTCCACAGCACAGAACCGTTCGCCTGTCATTCAGCTGGGACCCGCGTGAAAAAAAATGAAATCACTCTGTGGGCGCGTTCCAGCGGCCAGATAAAACTCCTTGCCACGAAGAGAAGCGGAGGCATTAGTGTCACCGAGTGAATATGATGCTCGCCAAGATAGATGACACGTGCCCCTGACCCTGCAAGAAGCGCACCCGCCTCGAGGTCAACGCTGCGCGTGTGGTCCATTGTAGGTGTTCTTATAAAGGGCCACAGGAATGAAGAGGAGTCACGGTGTTGCGTTCACCGTGGTACGTAAAGACCTTTTGATCGTTCTGCCGCGGACGACACGAATTCCAACGCGATTATTCCCATTGTCGCCAGTCGACAAAACGGCCCGCGTTGATCCTCGAGCGATACAACGCGGGTTAGCGACGTTAACGTCGCGTAGCACCAAGTGTTCTTGCTTTTTGCGCAGGGCTGCTTTGATCAAAATGGGACTCTTTTCTCTGGTCAAAAATATTTCAGTGCGATACGATAGTTTTTGTCAAGGTCTGCGACGGGAATCAAATGTGCTTCTTTCGATAGGATGGGCTGTTGTCCCAAAATTGTGGGTAATACTGAAATTTTGTAAAATGGAATTACGGGAGGAGTTCGACCATACCACCGTTTCAGAAACATCCTATGCAACTATGAACCATCAAATTTCTCCTGCAACTAGAGTACAATTCGAAAGTCCGCCGACTTTCATCTCGGTCTGAATGTATTCACAGAAAATCGAGTGCTCCAAAACGCAACGTGAACGCTCTTCTCGGTCGACAAAATCACACGTCACGCGGTTCCAACGAAAAGATCCGTCTTCTTCTAGCTGAGTATCGCAACCGCGTCGTTTGCCGCGAGAATCTTACGTCACGCAGTGCGGTAATATCGCATGTTTCGGTTATTTTCGAGCAGAAGTACATAGAGGGGGTGGACTCGATTGGTCACGACACGGCAGAGGAAATCAGCGCAAGTCGGTCGACTGGTAGGTGGTAACCGTTTCGTGGTGGTCTGGCGAATGTCTCTTGTCGCTGGCTAGCGGGTGTTAACGGCAAAACCGAAATAACAAACTCCTAAAGTTCGTGAGTTAACGCTACTTCGTTCGAGGTTCCGACGCTTCTGCTATTTTCTCTTTACCGCGGCCATTTCGCGGGACGTCTTCTATGTACGTTTGCCGTCGAGGCGAAACGGGAATCGCACGATCGACCTTGTCGGAAACGAATGGCGAGCTGTATGACGTTCTTCGACGTGATTCGCGTGAAAGGATGAGTAATGCATAGAGGGACCAATTCGCGATAAAACAAAGCAATTTGTTGCAAGCTGTGTTTCAAGAGACCGCTATAGACGTCGACTTCACAATTCTTTTCAGCTGATTGTGAACGGTATGGAGGGGTGAATTATTTGTTGGACGACTTTTTGTTTGGGAGGGTCAAAGCCGTTCTTTTTAAACACCAAGATTTCGTTCAGAATCCAATGCTGCTTTCGGTTCTCGAATAGAGGCACGACATTCCAATTCGCTATAGTAAGGAAAAGAAGCACAGCGCCCAGTAGCGCAAATATTTTCAGCAACTTTTCTCTTTTAAGAAAATGTACAGATTCGTAGACAATTCGAGCGTCACTGTACATATGTATCAGCTTGAGCAGAGATCAATCTAACAAGTCTCCCTTGACGGGCCAAGCGTCTGGGACGCGGAACTATGAGCATCAACGATGCTATTCGAAATCATTGCTCGTTAAATTTCATCTGTTTAGACGTAAAAGAAAAAGACGACCGACTACCTGCGCCTAACGTTTCACAGCTATTAGCAAGAATTTTTACACCCTCCTGTAAAAAAGGAACGCGTGAAATCAAAGTCGCGTAATGCCAACCTGCCAATCGTATACGTAGCAATAAAAGACACCATTAAATCTCCTAGCGCGGAGCTTCCAATTTTAACCGACGCGGCAACAATGACATCACGATACATTAGTTTTTTTCTTTTTTTATTAACCGTCGAGCAACAGTAGAGTCCCGCCGTCGGTTGACGGGGGCGTTTAACACGCCGTTAACGGCACCGACGCGACGTAAAGATACATAGTAGGTACTTGTGCATCGTCGATACGACGGAACGGGCCACGTGTAATATCGACGGCCTATTTTGGTGCGAGTTAGGGGAAACGTGGCGCGGAATTTTTCGGATTCCACGGCCGCGAGTCAGCGCAGCCAGCTGTAACCAAAGTGGACGCATCCCGTGGATCTTATCGAGATCTGGAAAAATATTTTCCTTCCAATTAATCAACGACCTTCCCCCCTCCCCTCTGCGACGCCCCGACGATATCGCCCGCGATCATAATCGTGATCTACGAAGGCTCCGTCCACGAAAATAGTGCGTCGCGACGTGATTCTTTCGAGACCGCGATTAACATCCCCTAAATCGCTGGCAAACGTGCGCGCGGTTTAAATGCATCACGATGCATTATCCGTGTAGATATTGTATGGACGCGTTCACCCTGATACTTGTGCAACTATGTAACATGTTAGCTTTTCTGTTTATCCGCGGCGTTTGAAAGTTATTATTATGTTGGCGGCGCTGGAAAGCTGATATTACATTGTTGCTCTTGTTTGCAATGTATTTCTGAAGGTACATTAATGTAAGTAATACATGTATGTATATAGGTATTTTCGAGCACTTACGTCCTATTGATGTACATTTTCTAATTGACATAATTGATCGATAGACGTCGATCGTAAATTGAAGCAAATCAATATAAAACTATATTGTTCAGTAAAAGAAACAGCGCATTAAAAGTTATGAAACTTCGCTACAGACAATGCCACTATTTCTAAAACTGAATCGCTGCTTATCGAGGCGACACTGCATAGTGCCGTGTTTTAACGGATGACACAAAATTTGGAATTGGGTGATTCCAATATTTGTTCCGTTAGTTATCTAGGGGTTTTTTTTTATTGTATTCTGCAGAGATGCAATCTATCGTGCAACGATATTCAGCACAGACTGTGGCTACTTAAATTGGCATGAACGTGACGAGCAGTGTATCACCATGTCAATGTTATCCAGGGTTAAGTAGATATTTAATCTGGTGAGCACGGCCACAATTTCACGTTTGCAAACGCAGAGGCAAAACTCCAAGACATTCGAAGAACAGTTCAGCTCTATACGCGAGACATAGCCGGGTAAGGCGGTTTGGTAACGCAAAAAAAAAAAGTTAAAAAAAAACGGGAAATTAATGAATCAAATTGTTCGATGATTTATCCAATGCTCCAGTCGGCAATTCGAGCCAGGCAGGGCCCTGCTTCCTGCGTGATCAATATTCGTCGCTTAAGAACCATTAAACAGGCCCACAGCATAATTACACGGCAGGACAGATTGCACGTTGCAGGCGAACGGTTATCGATCGCGATCGGCCAAATTGATTCGTGCGGCCGAATGGATATCATTTCGATCGGGGACGACGAGGCTGGCTCAAACGGATGAGGGTATCGTGGCGAATTTGATGTTGCGGCCATGTTGGAATCGTGAACGATTCGAATGGAATTAATCGAAGTCGATGCAAAATGAGTATGTGAGCGGTTCATTTTCGAGCTTCTTGAATGCAGGAGACGCTTCGGGTGTTGGTATAAGTACAGATTGGAATTGCTATTGATTCGAGTGTAACAGTTAATTGCTTTCCGACGTAGTTGAGCTTCTGTGAAACATGCAGTAATACATTCAGTTCTACAAAATAATAATGATACCATTGCTCACTTATTTCATAAGCAAAGAAAACCCACACACGATTACTCTTCCTATTAGAAACAACGGTGAACCTGAATTGAAACGTAAATAAAAACTAAATTGGAACCGCGCTATTTATCCGTTGCCACTTTCCACCTAACTAATTCAAGAATGAAAGACACCTAAGAAAAAAAAAAGATTGAAACCATCCGAGAGACCCAAAAGAAGAAACGAACATTTTCCTCGACGTAACCAGCAACCTTAGCCAATCCACGTACAAAAACGTTCTTCGTTAGGTTCGTTAAAAAAAAAACAGGACTGGCCGAATCGTGATGAATCAGCGTCAAGAAAGGAATTCGCCTGTCGTACTCAATTTCACAAGGCATCAAGCCTACGAAACGCATTCCAGGACTGGAGGCTTCTATCCACGACAAAAACTCACGCTGATCGCGACAAGTCGCATGCTCGGCTCGCGACTCTCTCTCTAATCGTCGCCGATTCCTCGCGCCTGGACAGAAGAAACCCCGTGCCACGGGAGAAAAACCGTCGGATCCCGTTGCACCGTTTCATCTTCGCCTGCCATGGCGAACGTTTGCACTGTCGCATTAGCTGACAGCCTCCTTGATCCTCCTAGGTCCACCATGAAATGGTGTTTCATTCGGTTAAGTCCGGCTATCCGAAGCAGCTGTCCGGCACGATGCTTGGTAACTGCCATACGAAAATTTCCAACTGCAATTGCATCGCGTAATGACGAAGTAAGGATGGCCCGGCGAGATGAACGCGAGCCAAACCGCTTCATCAACGGGCGACCTCGAAAGAAACGGACCAAGTGAACGATGTTTCACAGAAGTCTGATGGCAGTGAAACACTTTGATGTTGATTAACAGTGGAAATGAAAAGCTTCAAGGAATAAATTTTGCGCGCTCGCGGGCGTATAGTGTGGAAGAATTATTTTGATTTTAAGGGGAGCAGATGTGTGTAAGAAGTAATGAAGGCCAGTTTTATAAACGTTTGTAACGATTAGGTAAATTATAGAGTATAGGAAAATTGTGATTAATAATATGGAATCGAAGAACAGAAATTATAGAAGGTTTTTTTAATGATACTCGATGAATATTTGTATTTTTTTATTAACGCAACAATACTAGTGAGCAGTGTATTCTGCGATGCACAGACCGATAAGACCGTGAACGTAATACAGCAGGTACAATTTCCAATGAATCTCAGAACTACCATTCGAAAAATCCCTTAGAAGTTGTTGATTTTTCATGAAACTTGTCAAGAAATTGAATGCGCTGCGTCCATCATTAAGATTTACACGCAGTATGTGTGTAAGTAATAAAGTACTTATTCCTCGTCGCAGAAGTTGCACGCTTAATCACCGACGTCGTTAAAACGCTTCTCTGCAGATGGTTAAATAAGAAGTTTATGCTTATCTGAAATTCCGTGCAGTGATCGTTCGTTTTTACGTCAAAGCATGCGAATCGGAATCTCCAGGTTTTCTTTTTTGTACAAAGCATGACTGCACCTCGCGGACGCTATAATGCATCGTTTAAAAATAGAGTGTAATTATCATCTTATACCGTGTATATCTAGTGTAATAGTTGTCGGGGGAAAATATTGAATTAATGTACATTGCTACTATTATAGTTTTATGTACATGTCATGGTTAACAGGGATGAGGGTAAATTGTAATATGGATGTTTCGAAAACTCTCGGCGATACAAGTATTTGTTCCTGAACAAATATTGTTATTGATTGAAGCGTCAGGAAATATTCCGATCAAATTCTTGTTTCAATTTTGAACGATTGAAAAAACAACCCTCTGCAAGCGATAAAGAATTATTCCAGGGCGCATATAAACAGAACGCCGCACTGCGCAGTAAAACAAAGACCCGCACACTTAATGAAATATTTCACGCGACTAACGAAAATCCGAATTTCTTTCATAACCACTACGGTCGCATCTATCAACACCTCCCAGTAATTAATTTCCGTGCCGAATCAAGTTCGTCATGAAGAATAAAAACCTTTTTACATTTTACATACAACGCTGTCGTAGAATAAGCTTAAAAAATACAAGTAACGTCCGCAACGAAGCAGCACGAATTCCACTCGCGCCACCATTGAATCCCCGTGTCGTCAACAGAATTCAACCACGCAAAACTTTTCAACTCGAACGTCACGACGCGACGAAGCAGTCACGTTGATCACACGTTGCATCCGAGCCACCTTGAGGGCAGCCCACGAAGCAGAACCAGCGTAAGTGAAAATTACAGCCTTTCGTCCCTTTTCTACCAAGCAACCAAAGTACACCGGGCGTTTCATTCCTCCGTGGCCATCCTCCAGCGAGGACAGCGCTGACTAATTGCGAGTTTTACCGAACATTACGCGCCTACAGCGTTACAATCCCGCGACAGCCGGCAATTTCGACGGGACACGCTACCACCGGCATAACTCGAGGGCGTATGGTCGCCTAAAGGCCGATTTATACTATTGGTTTTAGCACGGAACGTTTCTGATAAAGTTATTCGCGATTATTAAAGAAGCTTAAACGAGGCTAGTAGGGGGAATTTTGTATCTAGTATTTCTGTGTGCGTATTATTTTCGTACTTTGGGGCGGAAACAATTTATTTTGTTCGAGTCAATTCTCTGTATTATTATACAGTCCTCGGAACAGCAAAAGTTTTTGAGAGGTTGTTGAATAATTTACTATAATTTGGATGGTTTCTAATGTACAGTGCCATAGTTCAAAAAGACTTTCCAAATACTAATTTTCATTGCAAAACAATGTAAGAGAGCTATTAATTTTAAAAAATATGGCCTGGTGCCTGAATCTTATTCTGAATTATTCTAACAATGAAATAATTTAAATAATTTGTGACCCTAATATTTCATTAAAAACATTCCTCTAACACATTCTTGTTCAAGCATTAGCCATTCGTGCTCCGATAAATAGTACAAAACAGGCTTGATAGCAACGAGGCCCGAACCTATGCAAATCTCTAGGCTCATCCTCGACCTCTTGCACGGCGAGGTGAACGACGAAGCTTCGATCGATTCTACACATCGATAATGTCGCGTGTAAGCTGTTCCAGGGATATTTCCCTGTCACGCGTCGATCACGTATGAGATACCGTAGGTGTTTTTGTAGGGATTTCACAAGATTGACGCGCGGGCTTGTTTCGGCTAGTCATTTCGGAGATTTTTATGCAAGTTGGGGACACAGATGGCATTTGATTGCCGGCATCCGATGATGTACTCGCGGAATTTTTGTGCCGATCTATGAAGCCTTTGATATTACCTGCGCTGCACTTTCTGTTACTCTTGGTACAAAACTCTCGCAATCAATATTTATTATATACTTCAATACATCAAGTGTAAAGATATTTTGATGTTTTATCTAGATTCCAGTTTTTTTTTTGTTGCCATCATGAACATTGCTTGCGACATGTCCTCTTTGTACTTAAAGCGTCGTGCTGTTCATTACAATGTTTCTACGCCAATGGAACCAGACTCTCGTGTATAAATTTAAACAATTAAACAAGCAAATAACTAATGCGAAGATAGAATTAGTCGAGGCTTCCGAATTTATAATATAAATCATTGTACATTAAAACTTAATCAACGAATTTATCCATTTTCCTCAATGGTAACGCACCGATCGGTCATTACGCAAGATTTTAAATCCAGGAACAGGTCGCATCGAAATTAAATCAGGAATTCAGTATACGAGATCCGCTGTATCGATTCAAGTAATTAACTCTTTTTATCCGTAAGGCATCGCAATGGGATCGAGTGACCGTATAAAAGGGACATTGAGCGTGTCATCCTCTCGTGGTTGATCGTCGACCCGCGGATATCTCCGAGATCTGGAAGCGACGGCTC
This sequence comes from Nomada lathburiana, assembly GCA_963667235.1. Classification (NCBI taxonomy): domain Eukaryota; kingdom Metazoa; phylum Arthropoda; class Insecta; order Hymenoptera; family Apidae; genus Nomada; species Nomada lathburiana. Next base: position 8,639,037 of record OY763897.1, on the reverse strand, counting down.
CGACAGCTGTGATAATTAGCCGGAGAGCCTTGTCCGGCATGGAACGAGGAGGAAACCGAGCGAGGTACTGCGTACTACCATACGTGTAAGTACGTCGACGATCATCGCGCCGTTTCATCATCGGCGTCATTAATACATTGCTGGCGACGGGAAACGTTAATCTTACCCTGCCACGAAAAACAATCGACGGTCTCGAGAATACTTTGATGTATCCTATGCTACAGTTTCGCGTTCTGATAAATCCGACGTGGCCGTTCTGCCACTTATTTTCGAGTCTGAATTTATTTATTCACCCGCGTGCTCCTATTTTAGTGACGCGCTCGATAAACACGCTGACGATGTTACGATTATTTGTAGGGCATGCTGTGCAGCAATTATGGTAATACATAGTTGGCCATGGATCCATATCTTTGGATTGGAATTTCGAATTCGTTTATGTTTGTCGAGAACCACAATGGATTTCATAGATCACCGTATACGCGTTTGCGGCGAACGAAATTGTACCATTACAGCTTACGCACTGATCTTTAACAACCCATAACAATTTAGTCTCGATTAATATATAAAATACAATGGTACCGTTACTTTGTGAGCAGAACACGTTGGCTATCACGTTGGCTATCACGTTGGCGACTGTGTATTTCTATTATCTTTGTACAATCTAAGTACATACATACCAAATTGAGGGCAGATTTTATTTTGTCATGTGGCTGTAGCTTAAAATTTCTTCGCCACCACATGCAAGTATGGATCTGGCATCGGACTATCAAAACAGAACCTGCTGTCACGCGTATGCGACACTACTAGCAGACTCGTTAACCCTTCAAGCCCTGAATTATATTGGTGTTATTTTTCATCACAATCTTTGCTCCGCATACTACAACCATAATCAAATAACAGGACGTATTCTAGCTATAAATATTTATTGCAAACGTTGGTCCATCAATTTTAGGACAACAGAAAATTCTTGAATTAATAATTCATTTATTTCAATATAACTGCTTAGAAACACAGTACACACATACTTGGTGAAAATCACCCCACAAATTCCGCCGCAAACCCTGCAACAAGAAGTACCAAAAGCCTCAAGTGTCGGCAAACCAAATCCAACGCTTCCCCGCCAAATTCCACGAAGTCGCCCAGCGGCCGGGCAGACGCTCGCCATGAACTTTCGCCGCTCGTCTCCAGACAACGAAGGTTAAACGCGGGTAACAAGCGTGAAATTCAAGGGGACAAAACGACGAGTGTCATGTGCAACGGGCACGCAACGTTGCGCAGCGGCGCGCAGTGACACGCTGATCGCCCGCCGCCGGCTACGGTTTCCAATTCAGCCGGGCTAAACGTGTGGCCAACCGGACTTATCTGATGGGGAGTGCGACGACGCGCGCCGCGACGCGACCCGACGTCGAACGCTCGCGCAATCCGTTGCTCGGTGCGCGTGCGACACGCCACGGGCCGCCCACCTCGTGTCCCGTAATTGCTGGCGACAAAACGACCAGACCATCGCGTCGCATGCATCGGTGCGACGAGACTAGACGAGACGAGCACGGCCGCGTCGCACGCGCCGCGACGACGAATTTAATTTGCCGCGAGCGAGAAGATTCCCATCGACGCGGAGACTCTTTTCGGTTGCTGGTTTTGTTACGGATGGATTGTGTTTCGGTATCGGAGGAAGGGTTAATTGAGGCCCTTGCGGTATGTCAAATAATTCGTGGTAGGTAACACCTTTGCGACAAGAGCAGTCGTCTCCTGTTTAGGCGTAAATGTTTGGTAGAGAGAGGGAGTTTAAGTAGAAGGGTCTGAAGCAAGTAGGTATTATGTATGTATAGACTGACAAGGAAACATCCCGAACTGTCCGTGTGCGATTTCGATGAAACTTAGCGGATATGTTAAGCAGGTGGAAATACGGGACACGTATTTTTGTATAGCTGACCAATAGCAAGTTTAGGGAGAGAAGCCTTGAAAGCCTCTTGAAAAAAATTAAGTATGTGTATAGGTAAATAGGTATATAGGTAAATTTTATATAGGTTTACGCGAAAAACGAGTCTCTTAACCGCACCCTTCCTTACCACACGCACGCAAATTTCTAGATATTAATGTCACCTCCAATTCACGTAGACATCTTCCAATTGCATCCCTGTGAATCTACGATCACCAGTGGAAACCAGACAGAGAAAAGAAAAGTCATCCAAAACTTCCAGGGAATACCAACAATTTCTCCACACACCTGTTCATCGTTCGTCGCAATAATTCCACTTCATTCCCGCTGAAGCAACCGTAAACAATAATACAGTATCCACTATTTAATTCACATCGGATCCACCCCTTTCTGGGCGACCCGTGCCACGTATTTTCGCACGAGCTGCAATATTAATCCGCGTGCACGCGGGACACGCCAAAAGGCAGAGAGAAAATTCCCGCGAACCACCCCTCGTACTCATGCAGGAAAGGATAATGAATAAAATGGTAAATTACGAGGCGAACGGCCGGAATCGAAGTTTTCCCCCTTTTTTTCCTCTCCTTTTTTTGCCTCGTCCTCCTACGGCATTATCGCATTTCTTATTTAAGTAGACGCGTGCGCCATACGACGACGATAGGTTGCCGATACGAGACGCAGTGTCGAACGGTGGATCGTCCTCGTCGAGGATAATGACCACCCTCGTGGTAGCGGCGGGATAAATTTTTCCTGAAAGCATATCGAACGGCACAACTCGGAGCACAATGTCTCTGATAAATATGTCGACTGCTTTGCACGCGATTCTGACGGAGATGGCCACTGTGGGAAAGCTAGAGGTGGTTTCTGTTGGGAAAGGGGTAGAGTTTTCCTCTGCTCGATGTTGCTTGATAGGATACGGTTATTGGTTCGGGGATGAACGTTCGACGTGGTAGCTCTTTCGTTTAAAAATGTCATATAAATTGAGTTGGCTAAATAGCTATTTATTGGCACAGTTTACTTTCTTTTATAAAAGGTCGATCAAACGAGATCACTGATTAGGTTCTTCTTCGAATCTAGTTTTCCTATACTCCTATTTCTTACCTGTACGCGTTAATTTCTCCGAATAGTAATTGAGGGGGGCATATTCCTATGCAATATGTGCACGCAATTTCGTTACCAATTATTTTCGTACTGTCGTAGCAAGTGGAGTAAGGCGAACAGTAGACAATTTTCTACCCGAATGTAGACAGTAATAAATGTTACTAACAATGCTTCGCTCGTATCAAGCGGAAAATAAGAGGTGCGAACAATTCTTTTCCCTTGAAACTTTTCTCCTGAACCGCTCCGTCTACGTTCCCGTTACTCCGAAATAAAACGCTTCACCAAACTCCATTAATCCGTGATCCAAAATTACGCTTTCCAACTTTGACCAACCCTGAGCAACCGGACGACAGGATACCCATACCAAAACCGCAGTAAAATCTCAAGTTCCAAGAACGCGTCACTCCCGCATCTGAAAGATCATTTAGCAAACCGAAGACCGGAGCGTTTGAACGCTCGCGGAAGCGGAAGCGGCCGATCCTCCCCAGTTGGCTTCCATCGAAACAGCCTCAAAGTGGACTAACCTCGACGCGCATTTGTAATACAAGCGGCAAGTCTCGCGTATTAGTACCTTTCTCGCATAAACAGCCATTCGTATGCTCAGAGGCCGTAATAGCGGTAATATATCCAGTGACCAGCACGCTAATAGGCAATATGCGCGAGGCGGCGCACCGAGTGCCATTTGCTCTCCGGGGGAAAATTTCTCGTTTTCCCCGAGACCCCGGCTAAGGGAACGCGATGTGTACAAAGTGATCGGTGCCTACGTGTTATGACTCACGTGTAACCGATTGATCGTGCTCTCGCAGGTGACGGGGCGCTGGCGCTAGGATTTTCCCATACGTTCTCTCAGCGCGAGGATAATAATTACGTTTCGCGTCGGGAAACGTCAATCTCTGTTCCACGGTGCTTGCTGCGCGACGATTTACAGCCGGGGATGCATCGTCTTGAATTATTGTTGCGTTTTCTCGAACGAACAATTTGCACGGCAAATCCGTTTGCAATCCTCCATTCGGAAGACGGAGGATCTACCGACGGACGACTGGGGACGACTAATCTTCAAGTGAAACGGGCGTGTTGTGTGCGTGCGTTTGTTCGTGGGATCTTTTTCTTACGATGTTACGATCTTCGGCCCCGTGAATTAGGTTTTCGCAGGCTGGGTAAAGAAAATTCGTTTGTAGCGATATTTTATTACTTCATATTGCACGACTAAAAATAACCCCCAGGAACACTTTCCTACCCCTTGGTTGTCGCGATCCATTAGTTGGCAAACCGTAGATTAATAACTTTAACCTAAAGATTTAAGGAGATATCCAACATGGATCATAGCGAAACAAAACTATATTACCATCGGTCTCTGCAATACTAATTTCGAATCCATGAATCGTTAACAAGCCGCTCGATATCTTGTGCAATTAAGGAGCTGGTCCGCTTGGTCTTTTGTCCAGAGAATTCTAAATTTAAAATGACTAAAACAAAATCAATAGAATTATCCACGGACAACAAGGTCACGGATTTCGTGGCTGTCCCAGGATATTTGATGCGACGACACAGAACACCGTTCATTCCCTTATTATGGGCATTGTTGTACATACACGAGCCTCGTCGATGTTGTATCAGCGGCATGTACGCCCACTGATGACTGTTGTCGACCATCGAGCGTCGCGGCGCTTCAACCCCAACGCGCTAACGAGCTGTCGTCGCCCTTATCTCTCCACGAGTCTCCTGATACCGATGTATCCCCCTCCGTGTAATCACCGCCTCTCTCGAAACAAACTTTTCCACCGGGCAAGGGGAAAGCGAACCGACTGGTGGATATATCCCGTGCATTTTCTCGTACGGAAAAGTTCCTCGTGCAAATTTGATGAAGCTGCCACTGAGAACCCCGTTCCTTCTTTCTCGGTGCTTTTCAGATTTAGCACAGGCTGCCAGAGTTCGACTTTCAAGGACATTGTATTTTACGTGAAATATTCTCTGCGGGTTCATCTTTAATTTAAGGGAGAGCGTTCTGGTTCTTTGATTCTCCGAATCAAATTTTTCTTTCAATTTTCAGACGTACCAATATTCTTTTACTTGGCGTCGTTTCAAGAAGCACGTTTTCTGTATCGGATTCCACCGTGTAGCGTTCACGCCTCCACGAATACCGTAATTATCAAATCGGTGATTAGTACAAAATATACAAGTGCAGCAATTGATTTATCAAGAGCACTACAGCAATCTTCGAGCAACCTCGATCACAGCTGCACACTAAGAACTGATTATTATTCCGTACTTCTTCGAGAACTATCTGCACCGACACTTCGCAATACAAACTCTACCAAAGTATACAAATAACCAGACCATCATTTTCAATATGAAATCGTCCGATTTTCAGAACCCGACCGTGCAACCTGTTGAGAACACGCGAAAGGCAACAGAGACGAGCGCAAGAGGCGAGCCAGCGCCGGGGAACCCAATTAAATCACCGAACGCGTCCTAATTAACTCCTCAATTACGTGGTTCCCCTCCGAATTTCATGGCAAACAAAGAAGGCCAGCGGGTTTCAAGAAGCGGGGTCACCGGCAATATTCGCGACCCGTCCTCCAACCCCGTGACCCTGGTCGTATCATCCCCCCAGGGCTCTGGGTACACATTATAATTGCGCATATTAAAATGGCGTCACGACTCCGCCGCCCATCCAGCCAGCCAGCCATCTTTAATCAATAATGGAGCATCAGGGACCATGACAACAGGATACCCTTTCCAGGGCTCTCTGTCTCGTGGACCCTTTCCCACCCCCTTGTGGCCCCCGTCAGCCACGGCAAAGGGTTGTCTGCCTTCCTTTGGACGAGTTGGGGCATCCCTCGCGTCATGTTACGTCGGCGACCATCCTGTCAGAGTGTTCCAGGAATTATAGCTACTTCGGCTTCGTTATGCATTTAGATACTTATAATAGATATCGTTTAGCCCACCCGATGATCATAGCCGAGGGGTTCCTGTCTAGTTCTGTGATCCACTTAATTGACGTAAATAATTTTTGTCACTATTACGTACATAAGAACTGTACTTCAACATTTTATTCTTTTTAAATTGTCGCGTGGCTGTGCATCGGTAATGAATTCGTGAAGTACAATGTAAATAACATGAATATATATAAAAATCGCGATGATTTCCATAGACCTGCTACAAAACGAATTTCTCCCGCGCACTACATTATTACAGGATCCACCTACATACTTCGCTGTCCACTCTCGCATTAGCCCAGCCAATATCTCAATCCTCTTAACCCTTGCGCAGGCAATTAAAATGTCAAGTAACCTGAATCCCTGTTATTCAAAATTTGATTCCACGAACCATGAATCGACGCAAATGTCTCCAAAGAATAGCGCTCCAGAACAATTCAAGGAAACATAGAAACGAGTATCCGGATACGTGCACGCACATATGCTTGTCCGTAAAACGGTTAATACCATCACAATATCCTCCATCGTTCGACAGTGTCCCCCAAAACAGCTTGCTCCGTTCCATGTACCAAAAGAATCGTCCCGACTCGTTTCGAAACCTTCACCAACGCGCAAAGGGCGTGCTATTCAAACCGCGTCAAACTTATCTACGCGTTCCGAGCGTTTTCGACGAAACCGGCTGGACAGAGCTCGGCCAATCAACCATACTTCCGGTCGATCCTCCGCGTGGGATCCGTCCAAGGGTTGCCACACATAAAGCGACCCGCGTTTACGCTTCCAAGCGGACGGCCGATCGAAGGAGGCCGTTGCGTTGCGTTGGCAGGAGCTTCCCAAGCGTAACGGCGTGCGTGGCACGTGCGAACCGTACACGCGTTTCCCTGCACGCATTCATAGGCCGCGGGCGTTCACGTGCGTGTTCACGCGAACCAAGTGTTGGTGCACGAACACGAACGATCGACCGAGCACCTGTCAACGTGTCGTTATCTATGTACGTGTTCGCTGGAGCTTCTGTTTCGGACGAATCGCCGCGATCGTGGAAACAAAGGCGCGCGTCGATTCATGGAGATCATCATCGGATGGCCCGCGACAAGTCCGTGTCTATGGTTTCCTCGCTCTCGATGATATTTTCGAAAGATATTATCAGTGCGAACAACTAGAACTCGATCGATCCACTTCTCTTTATTATTCTTTTACAACAATTCCGTTTGCCACGTTTGACTGCTGGTTTAATCCTCGACGTCAGACTGCACGCCGTAACGCTGAATCTTCCCTCAATCTAGGCGAGACATGCTTTTCTCGCGTTTTCGTCCCAAGCTGGGAGCGTTTTCGTTAAAAAGAGTCGAACGCATTCGATCGCTCCTCGTTGCCACGGTCGGCGGCGGAAGGGTTGAGAGAAGGATTTCACGCGACGGCGCAACCTGCGCGGCCCTAGACGGATTAATTCTCGCATCGCGGGCCCTAATTGCAACGAAATCGGCGGAAAGCAAGATAAACGAGTCGGTCGAAAAACATGGAGCGGCGGCACGGGGACGGACACGAAATTAATAGTATCCATGCTCGGGATACAAGACTGGTCCGCGCGGGATTATCGTTCGATCCGTTTGGACGCGGGGGCTGCAACGTCACACGCAACACCGCGATCTTTCCACATATAATTACTTATCGTTCCGATATAAGCCGCGGCCTAGTCGGGCCTCTACTCGCCAAAGCGTATCATGCAACATTATTAATGGAATTGATTGCCTCGCGAAAGGCAGCCAGGCGAACGGAAACGTTAATCCATTCGTGTTAACGAGTGAGGAGGACGAGTGGGCGAGTTGGAGATTAATTATGGTGTGGAGTGGATTTTAAATATTGAAATTATGGCGTGCGTTGCACGTGTACCCCCGTTGACGATTGGACAAGGTGTTAATTGCAGACGCAGGATGTTCGGAAAGGTTTCATTATTTTGTTGCCGGACGGGAATGCGGGGTTCATTGAAAAATTACGACAAGATGAACAATACCGCGTTGGGGGAATTAAAATGTAGTCTTGCGAGAAATCAATGCTCGAATATAGTTGCTGTACTTATGGAGTCGGGTTCGTTGTTAATTGGAATTGTTGGTAGAATTGAAATGAGGATTGCACTTCTGACAATGGAAATATAAGACCTTGCAGGTAGTAAGTGAAATAAAGCACATTTTGGTACTAATGTCTGTTAGAGATAGTGGATGTATGTAGTGGTGTTTTTAATGCGCAAACGTAAAAGGCACAATCTTATAGCTCGTTATCAATGACAAGCAATTCAAGTGATAGCTGATCTTTATTGAAATACAAATTCCCTGACAAATATAAATAAAGTTGAATAAAAATATGTATAATTATTGAGATCATAAAACAAAGAAACTAACAATACGAATTTATCGATATGAATACCAGGAAAATAAAAAAATAAAAAAAAATTCCTCTTTGCCGAAACCCGGGATTGAACCGGGGACATTTAGATCTTCAGTCTAACGCTCTCCCAACTGAGCTATTTCGGCTCGATACGATATAGTGATAATACCATGCACACACGGTGTAGGATATCAGTAAAATCAGATATCAATGAAATCACTTTAAATCCAAAAGTTTAAAAATATTAAATATTAAACTTACATAATATTAAAATAGACGACTACACGTTAAAAGCGTCCTTCATCGCAAACAATATAGGTAACAAACGGTGTAACGTAACAAATGTATACGTCTGTATAAGCTTCAAAAGCGTACTCCACTGATTGTAATTAACCCCCTATGTTCGATCAAAACTACAAAGAGACGCTTATTAACACTAGGTTTACGGAACGCGTCAATTTGACGCATTTCAGAATATGAAAGACAAAGATTCGCGAAGATCCGTTAATATTATCTATAATTAAATTAATTATATTTAATTTCGAGATTAGGTGAATTCATTTTTTTTTTTTACGAAAACGCGCCTTTTTGAATCCGAGGGAAGTGTTCAAACTTGTTCGTCAACCCACAGCCAATAAAAGAGAAAATCGAACCAATTAATTTAGTTCGATTCTTGCAAACACGACTACGCACTTGCTTTTCGATCTGCCCTAAGAAAGTTTAATATGAAAGGCAAAGAGAGGAATCGTAATACAATTAAAATAGTCAAATATTATCGTCATCGAACGATGGAGTATATCTCCGCGCACCTTCGACCCCCTTCAATTCGTCCACCAGACCATAGTCCGCAACGCTCACGACCCCCGACCCCTTCACTCGACCTAATCGCCTTAAACATAAGTTCCAATCCCCTGCGTGCCACCCACGCCATCGCCCTCCCCCCATCCCCCAAAAAAACACCGCTTAATACATCGGCGTGCCCTTCCACTGTCCACTTCGCAATTACCCAGCTCTTACCCTCACCCATTCGCGCAATTTCCAGCGACCGAGCAAAAAGGGGAAAGCAAGACACCCACGATAATGAGCCCGGCAAAGTGCAAAATCTCCGTCGGGGAAAAAAAGAAAGGGGGGGCACCGTATCGCGCCGGATGCGAACGAGTCAATCGGGCCGTTGCGCCGCGCGCCGCGCCGGTGTCGTGCTCGCACGCTGGCGCGGCGAGGGATACGAAATTAATAGTGTCTATGCGCGGGGAACAAGACGAGGCCGCGGCATTATCGTCCCTCGTTTGGGCATTGGGAGCGTGTAAAGGCATGATGCAGAGCCGAAGCGGCGCGGTCCAGCTCAAAGCGACGATCCACCATCGCCGGACACGCCAGGGGCGCAACAGCTTGATACATCGTTACACGCTGTTCCTTCCATTCGCCCTGCGTCCAGCGATACTCTCCGGCCTTCTCTCTCCTAGCAATTTCTCACTCTGTCACGTGGCAAGCCCCCCCCCCTCTCTCTCTCTCTCCCTCACTCTCTTTCACCCTTGACCACTCGCTCCTGCCTCACCCATTAACTCTGTATTTCTCTTTATTTCCCGCACACCCTCGCCGCGGTCCCCACTACCTGCGCAACGATGCACAGATGTTCCGTTCTCTGGACGCTCGTGTCCCTCTCGCCTCGGCCCTCGGAAAAGAAGAACGCCGATGCAGGGCACAATTCTTGCCCCCTCGACAGCGTCGAGCTAGAGCCGAACCCGGTGCCTGCACGGGCTCTAATGCGATCTCACGATCCGATCGACGGGACCGCGAGCGTCGTAAAGCACGGTTTACACTGGCCGGCCGCCTACGCGAACCACCCGCTCTTTAAATCGTCGGAGCGAGGGGCGAGCCTCCGCGGAGTAGACAATGTCGCGAGGAACGGCGGCCCCGGGGGAGATGAAGTCGTTCGGATGTACTCGCGGAGGTGGGGAATTATTGGCGACGGTGCGGAGGGACGTGAATCGAGGAAACACGTGTGCGGGTTTAAGCGACCCGCTGCAAAGACGAATTTATTGCAGACAATTTGTCCATGGGGCATGGCGTTACGGGTCTCTAATGTTCCCGCGTTAACACTCGTGTAACTAAATTTCTTTTGAAATTTTTCCACCGGATGGCTTCATATTTTGTATTATTATTCTTATTATTGTTATTATTGTTAAACGGGCCGATACCCTTCTTGTAAATGCACATGGGTAATCTGTCGCAGGATACAGAATTATAATACGAAATAATGTTCAACTATTGCAGGATACAGAGTTATGAACAAGGTAGTGATGATCAAATACTTAATCTAATTTGCCGCGAAGAACTTCCCTTACCTGTAATTTAAACAGGGGCAAAGGGCCATCAAAGAAGTCGATTTCGACAGTCTAGTAATGACGTCCGTGTGCTTAAATCGGGATTGAGGTTGCAAACGTAGGAGGGTGCCTGCCCATTCTATTGGGTACATTCGAATCAACCCTTCCAAGGTATATCTCATAAAAATAGAAGAGGTCATGGAACTCATGATATCCGAATAGTCGTGGTCAACGACAGCCAAGTTTTACGTGTCCAAGTTTGTATGCTGTATGCCTAAGCATTTTATGCTGAACCGCTTCTATTTGCCTCTTGTGTTTAAGTATAATGCGGGGACCAAATGCTTGATTGCAAATTCTAAACGAGGAAGAACGAGGCTGAAGTATAGTGACCCGGGAGTGCCGATGTGACTAAATTATTTATTTATAAGAAGATAACAGTAATGAAAAGTGGAGGGAACTGTATTAAAAGACGCACAATAATAAAAACGAAAATGAGTGATATTATTGGCCGTTGAAAAACGATTGAAACGAACTGTGGTAGCATGAAATTGCTCTGCCGCTTATCGTAACGACATTTTCATACTTCATAATATTCATACGGAACGCTATTAAACCTCCAGGTCGGTGTCTAAAAATCCGAGTAAATTGCGCAACGGGGATAACTGAAAAACGTTATTGCCTCGAAGAGGGTATCGTCGAGGCTGTGCCTTCCACTTTATCCGTCGAAGGGTTAATCGACGTCCATATACGACGCGGACAAGTTTGAGGCCAACAAAGAACCCTCCGCCACCAAGAGAAGAATGAACTCTCTACAGAGAATCCGTTTTCTAAATATAGCGACCGCGGTGGTCGCAAGAATAACCAAAGGTGTACATAGAATGGACGACACTAGTGGATAGATGGAAGTACGAATCGTCAAAACTGTGTTCACTGATGTTCGTGTCTAAAAAGTTAAAATATCATCTAGCGATACGTCGTTTATAAAGAAACAAATACAATTAATATTCAGTTCTGTTTGGCGCTCTGTGCCCCTTTCCTCTCTCGAGGATTAATTTGATGAACTTTTTTTCAATTCGGTTTCTTCGTGCCCAATATTGCCAACCGATGCATACATTACATTGCATAATAAAACCCGCCAATTCCTGCTAGTATAATAACAAATATAACAGTGCTTGTAATCACTCTGAGGATATCAGTAAATCACTGTATCATAAAGATAGGGCATCGACTCCGATATTCAATAATGCTGCAAAAAAAAAAACCGACCAATAAATTCCCCCAAAAACCCAAACGATTATAATACCTCGGAGCGCGTCCGAGGTACATTCAACGTATCGACTGCATCGAATTCCGCTGCGCCCCGTTCGAAAAAAAAGGGAGCAAAGGAAGAATCGTCGAAAGGCGGATGAAAAATGTTGTCTGAAATAATAACAGGCGTTTAGCCGGGAAACAAGCGTCGATATCCGCGAGCCAGGTTCCACGAAAGGGCGTGGAAAAAAAATATCGACGTGTTAAATCGAGCACCGCGGGGTGACTGGGGCCGAGGGACCAGCAGGGACACCGCCGCGCCATGTTTTATGGTGGCATCAATTACTTGAATATTCCGAGCCCGTAATATCATGGGCCGCGGACGTCGCGATCCGCCTCGGCCGGGGCTGGAGGTGTCAGCGCTCGTAAAGCGGAATCGCGACCCTAAACCAGTCGTTCCGTGCCTTTGTAAAGTTAATCGGCGCAACCCCGCCACGCTAGTCGGATTATAATAATGTTTGCCATGCGACTATGACTCTGGCCGCGTTTAATGGCCCCATAAACAATCACCGGGTCGTGTTTGACCAACCACCATATCGGCTCGTTATGGCGAGAGGCGAGTGACGACGCGTCGCGCGTCGTGGAGCGGACAAACGAGACCCTGCGCGTGCTCTGTCCGGTGTGCTCGGCAAAAGGTGATTGTTTGGAGCGATTGTTCCTCCGCGAGTTTCGTCGCGCGTTCTATTAAATTTCGGTGGGCTGGCGGACATTCAGAATTGACTTACTGTAATATCATCATCAATCGTCATCTATTTTTGTGTTCTTTATTCTTTTGAAGCATACATTTCTTACCGTTTGAATTCCACAGTTAAGAGACAGATTATGTACCAAGTTTTGGCACAGAAGAAGCATCTTCTTTTCGTCCCCAGAAATATTGCAGACACTGTACACGCATTAGACCCACTGAAACCCGCTGCGTCCCCTAAAAACCTCGTACACCACTCCGTTTTATGTAAAATTCTACACTGATTTCTACGAATCCGTTCCACATCAACGAAATCACCCCTCTGGTGCAACATTTCTCTACTCTCGCCACCATCGCGAAGGCCACCGTTGTCCGTTAAAGAAACGAAAGCTTCCACAAAACTCTAGCTCAAGGGAAAGAAGAGATACGTGTAACGAAAGCTCGGTCAATTGTCCAGGAAAAGCGTTCGAAATGTATTCCCGATTAAAATTATTTCGTCCGAAATGATGGGCGAGACCCGGGCACCCGATGTCACGGGGGTCAGCCTATATGAGAAGCGTATCTCCTCTAAATAGCATCAATTACTTTAATGGCCACGATCATAATGCCGGCGATCGCTGGCGGGTCGGTAGGTGTCAGCGATCGTAAAGCGTGGCAGTGGCGGCCGGTAAGCGGTCGTTCCGTGTCTCTTTGTAACATAATCGGTGTTCGTGTGCAATGTTAGCCGCATTACAATAACGTGAGCTTGCACCGACGCTGGTATCTAAGTGGCCTCGTAAAGAATCAATGTAACGTGCATTGTCCACGGTGCTCCAAGCGTTCCCCGCTTTGCATCGAGAGCCGTTTTGCGGAAGACGATAAGATCCCATTAAGAGGCACCAACGTATAGGTGCAGTTGACGGGCAAAGGTATTCGTACGGTAAAGGGGTGAAGGCAAAGCGTTTTAACCTTTCCACGGAAAATTCCGTCGGTTTGGGCTGAAAACGAGACAGCTTGTGTTCGCCTGCATCAATTGATAAATCTAACTCGAATCCGATTCGAAACACGGTCAGAAATTTCTGTTGGCCTTTCATTCGAATTATTATGTGCAAGGGAAAATGTATCCTACAATCTGATCCTACAATCAGACCTGTCGTGTGGGAAATTTAACAATTTGATACGACAATTTCATCCATGTCAGTTAGAGGAAATTGAAGAAGAGCATTTTAACAATAGAACGACGGTAGTTCGATTCTTGTATGTGCGATGAACGTAGATTGGACGGATAATTTTATTTAAAAGTTTTTCCATCGTTTTTACATTGAAATTTAAAGAAGTGTACTGCATATGCAGGGGGGGGGGGCGACCCACTAGAATAAAGCCGTCCAAGAAAGGCTATTAACAAATAAAATATCAAAATGTCAATGATCAATTGACAAATAAATTATATTTTTGTTTCATGTTCCTTTCTATGAATATCTATGTATATCAGATTGGGTCATTTCAAATCTCAGTTGCTTAATCGAGGTGCATTTACATTTACAATTTACAACTTGCGAACAGGAGTGCACGTATAACGTGCGACGTCATGGGGTTTATCAATGATGGAATGATAGACGCGCACGAAAAATTCTCCGGCTGTGTGAAAATATTCGAGGAACACCCAAGTCCTCGTGGAATGAGGGCGAGATCCACGACTCCGATATATCCGATCGCGAAAGACGTTTCACGTAACATGTCGAGGTAAGGAAAAAAAAACAAAAAACAAATGCATAATTGAAAGCAATATGGGAAAATGGTGGTGATCTCGCTCACGGGTGTATCAATGGCTCCCGATAGAAAAACTTAATTGCTATTTGCCACAGGTAAATGAATGGTAATTGCCGCGGCTAATAGCTGGCAGAAGGATATTCCGCAGATTTTCAAATTCAATTCGACGATATTGAGATATAATTATGCGTCGAACGTATCCTTCAAAGAACTCGATAGGAGGCAGAATCTGAACTAACGTTAACTAACGACTCGTTACATTTGCATGAATCGTATTAACCGTTTTTTTCTGTACTATTTTCCTCTTTGCAATTACGCGCAGTCGGCCGCGACAGTCAGCTGTGAATCTCATTCGCCGTGTTTCGCTTTGCAAATACATTACCATTACTAATTCTGTTGAAAAAACGGGGAAATCGAGTGGAAGAATGAAGAACCGAGCCATCGGAGGTGAGGAAAGTTTCAATAAGAAATATATCGAGTATTGTTGCAATTTGAAATATATTAACGAATATTATGAATACATTGTTGAAACAAAGTAAGTTTTGGTATCACAAAGTGGGAACATGTAAGGCTAGACAAAACAAATCTATTTCTACTCCGAGTACGTCTATTCGCTTTCAACGACGATGCGATAGAATCAATGTGTATTCGTTAAGAAGTCCAGCGTGTGCGCGTTGAAGTGAAATTAGCAACGATGTTGTAGTCGTACATTGGATGAGTAAAATTGAAAGGATTCCAATATGAGTTCGACCTCAGTGCAACATTGTTCCTTATTATTAAAGAAACATGTTGTCCCAATTTCTCGATTATTACAAAATATGGTGCATGCACATCGTCGAGATTGCAAAGTGTATGTGCAGAAGTAAACGGTAAATGAAACCATGCAACCCGTCTCGGCCACCGAATTTCATTAAAGAATTTTTCATTACGCGTACAAATAAGCAGCGCAAATTAACATTTGCATTCGTGCTTGCAGTTGCAAACGTTGCAACCGTTACCCTTTAATATTTGCGCTGTTCTTATATTTGTCTTCTCGCAACAAATATAATCGTCGGAAACGAATAGAAAATAGAAAATACAATTTATCATTTACTATCGCAGTGAGACCAAGTACCCTTTGAGAAACTCATATAAAATGAAAAAAACAATTACAACACTTCCTACAAGAATGCACACTAGACTTGTTTCCAACTCTAGTTACCTGCCCTAAGTTTTTCCTGCAAGTCTAACGATCTCTCTGTCGGACTATAGATTCCATTCAGTTCGTAATCACTGCTGGAAACGAACAACCGGCCAAGTTCCGAGGAAGTTGAAAGACAAAAAAGACCAGGGAACAACTGGTCAGCGTTCGTTGGAAACCGAACGAAAGGGATGCTCGGATCGTACGTGGCGACAGGCAGGGGGGTTGGGGGGCAGGAATCGTCACGCCACGTCAAAAAGGGAGGCATAACGAAGAATAAATAATTAGCGTGCGGCTTTGGGGTTGCGGTTTATCCGCGCACGCGCCTTGTCGTGTACCTGTCGACGGCTGACGCTTCGTCCTTTAATAACAACGCGGGGGCTGTTGCCTGCCCTTTTTTTCGCTGGCCACGCGGAATTGCGGTTCGGCCCACGTAACGGACGATTTCCCTTCGAGAGGCCGTATTCCTCAAGAATCGCTCCGTTTTTTCATTAGCTCCACTTAGCGTGCGGGTTATTTGCTGAAGGGGTGGCGATGGTCTTCGAGGAGAGGAGCAATACAACACCCCTGTGGGGCTTTTCGAAATAAATTCTGGAGAAGTCGAAACGAATTACCCTCATCCTCTTATGTGCGCTTTTGTACAGAATTGCCTATGATATTAACCCCTTCCGATAAGACGTTGCGGGAATACAATACGGTACAGTGGGTATTTTTTTCATGTCATGTTATCGTAAATATCATTACACTATAGACTTCATTATTCTGATTGGAAGATTAGATTAGATTAACAGTTCTAAATTGTTCTTGCTTGTCGTGCAAATTTATTTAGCTCGAATGATTAAATTATACAAACGTGTTGTTACGAACGATATTACCAGTAAATTCGAAGAAAATAACTTTCTCCTGAAGAAGATGTTAATGAAATTTCTCGGGCAATGAACAGTCGAGCGTCAAAGCAATTCGTTCATTATATCACCAAAAATAATATGGAGAATCGACAGAGAAAATTGAGCCTGCTTAAAAAAATGGTACACTCTGCTGCATTCACTTTCAGTCTTTCAGCAATGGTAATAATTATCGAACAAGAAATAAGAAACGACTCGTTGCATGTCAAAAGATATCCACGGAACAGTGTCATTAGACAGAGAAGCCTGCCCGGCTGGAAAATCGAGAACATCGTTATGATAGAGACGCAAAGTGACATCACCGATAAATGATACATAACCAGCACCAATGGTGGACGTAATCAAGTCGATTACCTGATTGGACGTGATCAGCCGTGTCGTTCGCGTGCGTTTTCCCCGAGCGGAAGCGCGATAAACGGCTACATTCGCCGCGAATCAAAGAGGAAAATGAAAAAGCGGAGCGTAGTGTAAACGCTGATCATTAATTATTCACGCGCTACAAAGTGACACGTAAAGCCACGCGATTCTGAACCGTATCGAAGGGTGTCCCGTGCGAACAGTTGGAAACTGGTTGCTCCGTGCCGTGTCATCGGATGCCTTGTTTTGTGGTAATAACACCGGTCACCCTTTTCATCGCGATCCGGCTGTCATTAACTCGGTGATTCGCTACGGAATCGCTGTACAGAGTTACAGATTGATTGGGAAATGTACCCTGGCTTTCTATCAAATAGAATTGCTTTGTGAAATGTACATGTACGTACCTGTACGATTGGTGGTGTTGTCCATATAATTTGTAATTGAAAATACTTCTCAACGAGGCAGCTAATTTTTATGGTAATGCGTTGCCAATAATCCAAATACAATTGCTTCGGATTACCAATGCGTTAGCAATATATTCGGGCCGGTTTTAAATAAATCACCTCTTTTTTTTTAGATAATATTAATAGTTATTAGTTGGGATGGGTTTTCTCGACACGTCGAAACTTTGCACTTCTTTCGTGATTCGAAACTTGCGAAACTGAAGTAAAAAAAAAAGGTATAAAATTAACGAACGAAGAATTGTTCGTAGAGTGCATCGAAAATGTTCGATTCGTGTGTATCCCAAAAGTTTCGATATCTTACAAGGTTTCGGATTCGAGTTTCAAGAATTTAAAAATTAGTTTTGAACTCATCCCTAGTTATTAGGTTCTAATATAAAACTGCGAAAAAGACCAAACAACCGGTGACTTCGTCCAATTTTTATTCTCACAATATTAGTCACCATTGGAATGTGATAATGCCTCCCATAAGGTCTAGTTCCATTAATAGATGTCTACTCGATTACCCAGCTCTTTAGAATTCCTTGCAGGTAACAAACAACAATATCGTTCTTGTAGAACATCGCCGGATCAAAGAGTGCGACCTATCTATCATTCAGAACCACGTCCACGTAACTTCTATCATCATATATCACACGCAATGCATTAGGTGCTTGTCTAACTGTATCCAAACATCGTCGAACAATTCTCGATTCTTACTCGATGCATCAACCCGTCGCCATGAACCCGTTACTTCTGTCCAATTTATCCTCTTCCAGTTCAACTCTGGATATAAACGTATGCCGGTATTATTTTGGAACTCACAATCAGTATCGAAGAATGTTGCGAGACCTTAAAGTGGAAACAAGTGATTGACGTGATAAAATCGATCACTGGTACAGTTTTCCTTTGGTATCTATGTATTATTTCTTATTAGTAGATATAGAGAGTTGAGAACTCGAAAAGGATAAATGATGACCTGAAATGAACGTATGCTTCTTACTTGACAAACGTTTGTATACAGACTCCATCGAATCTGTGATATTTAATAAAAGAAAAGGGAAAAATGGTAGGTATTTTTTGGAGTGGTTATAATGCGCCAACGAAGCTCCGTAACGTCTCCACTAATTTTAAGCTTTACATTTTTTTACAAATACTGCACAAACAGTTTTTCCTATTGTCGATGGACGATTAAACATCGTGCAATTCTATTTTTGTTCAATGCTAACAGGTTTCCAGCGGATCACAAATATTTTTTACGTCCATATTGGATAAAGTAGAGTAGGGCGTAAATACGGATAGAACGAAAACAGAGGGAACAGTACATAATACCAGGGAAAATGGAGAAAAATGTGCGAAACGCCGATACGAAAGATAACAATAGAATGCGCCGGGAAAGATCTTTTTCTCTTTGTTTTATGCACAGTGCCGGCCAAATATTCTGCATGCTCTATCTTAGTTTTATAACTATTATTGAACCTTCTTCTAACACGCCCATTAATTCAAATTCAATATTCAATACACAGGCAATGATCCATTAATAGCATTGGAGAAAAATCGACAATCTCCCACTTTAAAAATTGTTAACCCTCCAAAAAATTCAGCACCCCCTGAAATATCTGTTTGGTCCCAAACTTTTATCCGATACTGTACTCTCGTCGAACAATTTCCAAAGCCAGCCATATTTCGGCAATGCTTTACCCCAAAGCCAAGCTTTATCATTAATAATCGTACAACAACGTGACGCTATAATAATAGCGTCCCTATAAACACAATTTCGATGCAACTTCTGTTTACAGTCTATGCCTATTAAGAACCTACCAGTCGCATTTGCCCCTCGTTCTGTCCCCAAATTGGCGTGACAAGAAGAAGAAAGAAAAAAACTAAAAGGGGACAGGCCTTTTCTTCGTCCACTCGATTAAATGCTTACTCAAAAATGCGTTAGCTTGTTTTCGCGTGGATACGAGACGAGACGAATTCCGCAACACGCGGCGCCATGTGTTGCGGCCAATTGGATAGGCCTCAGGCAGAAAAACACGTTCCGTTTGGGGCCCCGGTTTATAAAACGCATCTGGCGAGCGGAATCACTATGGGCCCCTGGCCCATTTACGCTAAACTACGCCCATCTTTCCCTCGTTTCTTCCTCTCGACGGTGTTATTTGCAAATCGACAGGCCTCTGTGACTAAATAGAACGTCGTGTGTTTGATAGGCTGCACTTCTTGGTCTTGTACGCTTGGTCAAAGAATTGACCAAGATAGAAATAGGGTACTTGGTCAAGTACCTTGAGCGGATGATCAGATGCTCGATTCCTATATTTGTCTAGATTCCTTTTTTCATATTCACCGGAAACTGTTATTATTATTAGTAGACCTGTAACGTATGATATGTATCTTGGGCGAATGATCAGATGCTCGAATCCTATATTTGTCTAGATTCTTTCTTTCATATTCACCGGAAACTGTTATTATTATTAGCAGACCTGTAACGTATGACATGAAACAGGGAGGTACCATAGAAGACCTTCAATAAGTTATAATCGTCAGAGCTTAGATCAAATTAAGGAACTGAATAACAAACAAAATAACAGTTTAGTTTCTTTGAAATGTCACAGCTGAAAAATATTCTACGAATCAATCGAAGTCTACGGCCAGTATCTATACTGATCTGAAAACATGCGAGAATTTCAATTTCGACGAATGAATTAATTTAAGTGTGAACGAAAATGAAAATGTTATAAATTACCCACAATTTCTCAATAGCAACTACCTGATATAAAATATGTTATACTGAAGTTTCGTTCAAAGCATTAAACAAATTGTGTTTATATCTACGTGGACCAATAACCATCAATTTCATATTTCCCATTGCCATCGATTCTCTTAAAAACCTTCCACGGAAACGGCCATTGAAAAATAATCGCGATAATTGGCGACGCGTTAAATCATCGCGACAAACCAGCAAATAAAATTTTCACGTAAGAATACCGGTGCTAACGAAGCTCGTTCGTACACAGATTTATTAACCGCCTAAGTGAATCAGCCCTAATTGCGAATTCATCGTTATTTACACGAAGAAGCAAACCATCCGGAGTTACGCAGAAATTACGAGCGGAACCGTGGTTTAATTACGCATATCAAGTCCCGAGTTCGATTCATCTGCACGGCACAATGTTTTACAGTTACTCGCATAATTAAACGTGCATAATTATGGAAATCGTTGCGGAGGCCTAGATTACAGAAGGAGAACGAAAATAGATTTGTATCGAGCTGTACAGTGGGATCTCGATTAATCGGCTCGATCGGGGTAGAGATACGTCGAACAAATTAAAGCGCAGCAGTATCGGGAAGAAGTGGTTGAAAAGAAATTATTTGACAGAAACCGAACTGTTTGCAACATAAAATTAATGCCGTTTAACGACACGAACAAAGATTCAATATCCGATTGTTCTTTTGCTTCGAAAGCGATTTTCACACCCGTGTCTTCACTTTGTTAGACTTAACAATCTTCGTCAGACTTTCACAATCACCGGAATATTCTTATTCTATATTTCCTATTCACTATGACCTATCGGCCTCGTGTCTACACTGGGCGTTTAAACCCTGCTTCGTCGTGCTGTACACATTTACCCCAAATTATCCGATTACTCAAAGCAGGACGAGCAATATAATTCACGCCAAAACTATTACCCAAATGAATCTATTTTTCTCAGTCTGTATCCTTGCCAAGGCAAACTTCCATCCCCCATTCTTAACAGATCTAAATGCTTGTGTCCACGAAGGAGGGAAGACTTCTGATGAAAACCTTTCTTCTTGTCTTTTCGCGTCATATTTTCATAACTCTTTCCCCATCGACAGGGCACAATGGTCGAGATCCAGTGCAACGTTCGTCCCAGGCGTAACAAAATTATTAAGTGGGCGTCCCGTGCCCCTTAACGGGACCGATAGGGAACAACGGTAATGCCTGGCGACTCGTGATCGATTTCAATTCACTGTACAACTCATATCCGACCGCCTTTAACCTTTTCGACGCGCAACCACTGACAAGTTGTTGCACCAGCTGCGGGCTTCGACGTCAGCGTGAATGTGTATGCACCTATGTGCGGCAACGCGTATGCGTTTGCAAAGAACACGCTTCCATTTACCTCTTGGTACTTTTGAATTCCGTGTAATCCGATTTTCCGGGATCCTGCAGTTTCCTGAAGAAATTGACGATGATTTTTTGTTACGTTTGTGGCACGACGAGGAACAAACGAAACAATTACCTATTCAATTATGTTTTGTGTTTTCTGAAGGAACGCACAAGTTAACGACGATGAAATTGACCCATTTGTGAAAAACGCTCGAGAATTTTCCCTCGAAACGTTCCGAAATTCTATAGTTTCTGTTTAAACATAACACACCTTGTTACTCGAACCGTGAAACGTGCAACGGCAAAAAGTTCCCTATTTCTATCTCACGGGTTGCAAAAATTCAGCTGGTTCGCGGTACAGAGAAATAGCCGGAACATAAAATTAAATTTACCGTCCCTTTCACTGACAAAGTGTCCTCCTTCATATCACGGCTTTTCTTGCTTTCGATGTATTTTCACGAGAGCACGAAATATAAAACGAATAGTTGAATTCGCATACGTTTGCAACTATCTGGAACTCTGACACATTTCATCGCTGACCTACGATAAGACATATGCATGCATTGTACAGTATAATTGCCGTACGTTAAACGATTTTATCCACGCAGTATTGTGTCTCTCGGTAAGCGAAAAGGTCCAACAAAAATCGAGCACTAACAACGCTGTGCGTACGATATAGCCAGAACGTTTACTGCCGAACGAATTAGTTGCGCTTCCCAATTAGCCGGGAATTTTCAGAAGCCCCCGATAAACTATAATCCAGCAGGCGTTCCCAGCTCCACGTAAATTGTAGAAACTAGGTGAAGTAGCTATTTCTCATCCACTTTCATACTCCGATATTCTCTTTCTACACGGCTGAGAAGGTATAAGAACGATCGGTGTAGGAACTGTTTATGGTCCGTCTAAGCATTGAAATACATTAACAATTCTATCATGTTACTGTTACAATTCGCCCAATTACAATTCGACTCTTCATAAGAGAGAAAGCAGCAAGGCAAAACATTTTCGCTGACAAGCTGGCAATGCCTCTCCGAGGAATAATATACACGTATACGTTGCACAGAGAAAAAAGTCGAAACTTAATCCCCACTTCCAAGCTAACAAACTTTTCACCAAAGGAAAAAAAAAAAAACAGCAAAGGAACTCCCTTGGTACCAAAGGAACACCCCTTTCCGCCCCTCGACGCAACCGCACGATACCTGCGACACTTATGAGGTGAAACCAGTCCCATCTACAGGAGATCGATTCGAACTATGGTGTTACACACAGTCCTAGCGCAGGTGTACGATTTCCCAACACGAAATTTATAGACCGATCTGCCGTTATCCGAGTCTCGGAAAGCCGAAGGGTTCGGCTTCGATTCAATGCCCTTATTCGCCGCGGGTGTACGTTTCGCCGCGGTTATCTCGATACAGGTGCGTGCGTCCCGGCGCGGAAGATGAACGATCGTTAGAGAGAGGAAACGGTATGCAGATGAGAGAGGCTGGCTGTAACCTGCAACAGATCAGGACGGTTTCGGCGCGGAAGTAGCCGACAGGCTTAGTTGTAGTCGCGCCTCGACCCGATTTGGCGCGATTCCCTGATTACGCGACGCCTAAACGGACGACAGCTCGCGGCTGATTCTCGGTTTCAGGCCGCTCGGGACTGTAATTTCTCACCGCGTCGGAAGGGGTGCTTGTCTTGCCGGCGCAATAAATACGGGGACCAATTAGAGGTGGTAAAAGTGGAGAACGAAGAGCTCGGGGAGGAAACGGAGATTGGGCAATTTGAATTTTTCGCTGGACAATGCAGCGGGGCTCGCCTGTTGTTTTTCTTTTCTCGCTTTTCCCCGTGGGAATAGCGAGCGCAATTTTTTCACACGGAAGTATTCGTATGCTTGTTGTTATTATCGTTTGAATGCAATATTGGACGCAATTGCCATTCATATTTGGTAACACGGGGTGGACGGTGATTGTTATATTTTCAAGAATAGCGCAACGATGTAGAAAAACGGATTTCGAATGAATCAATTTGCCCTAGTTTCAATAAAAATTGAGGGAGAAATTGTTCTGATTCAAAAAGGACAGAATAGGAACACCTTTGACTAAACACACAGTCGGCGAAAGGGCATTTATTGCAAAGTGAATCATTTATTACCAAGGTTTCACGGCTGTTTGTGATACCTTAAACCAATTAAAGTAAAAACCATAGATATCCATATTGAGACATACAGTCGGCCGCATAGGTGTTCGTTCACCTACCGCAATCAGTGTACGCGCAGGTAAAAGTAGGGAAATATGCAGATAAAATTTGAACAGAAATTGCAGAACTAAAGCTTTGTTCGCACAAAATAAAATAACATTTCGCGAGATTCCTAATTGTTACGCATAATTAATAATTAAACGTAAAAGTGAAAAGTAGAACAAAGTATTACAATGTGGCGGTGGTAGATATCTTAAAAATATGGAACGCCAACAGGCCCCTCCAATTTACCGGCAACGCAAAACCGCTTCCATCCGCTACCAAAACTTCCGAACCACAGATACACTCGCGCACAATTTCCCAACAATTAGTCCAGCTTGACCCGTTGACACAGCGGTTCACGACCCACTTCCCCCGTGTCCCTTCCCAAGTCGAGCAGCGCCCGTTTTCCCGCGGCTCGCGATTGCGGCAGGAAAAAGAGCGCGACCGGCTAATCTATGCGGCGCGCACGCTCGCGTGGCAATTTGAATTAATCGAACCGCGCGCCGGCAGCTCGGCCAGCACTGGCGTAATTTGTAAAGTAACCACGCGGTTCGTACGCATTATATAACCATCGAATACGTAATGCGGATCGCGGGTAGACCAGAAGTCGCCGGCGAAACGCGTCCGCCGCACGCGCTATCTATTTTAATCCAGCGTTATTATAATAATAATCGCCGAGCGAGCCGTTTCCCCGCTTAGCCGGTGAACGCTTCGAACGGGCCCCGGTCGGCCGTGAATGGACCACGTCCATTCGACGCCCCGTTCGTCCGTCGCGACGCGGAGGAACACTGCGAGGGTCATCCCCTCGAGGGGCCAGACCGACACGCCGCGTGTAATCACTGTAATTTCGGTCACGGACCGCCGTAATTTTTGGCCGAACGATCTTTCGCGGACTTTCATTCGATTTCATCGACGGGCCGGGCGAAACCCCGGGCTGCTCTTCGCGGGTCGTGCGACGATAACGCGTGGAAACCGATAACCACTCACCTGGACCCGAGTTACACGTCGGTCGTCGTCTCAACCGAGGGTGGAGCTTCTTTAGTTTACGAGTAGAGCAGGTCAGGTGTTTTGCAACCGACAGCTCTCTATCGATGTTTCTTGAACTGTTGCGGAGAGTCTTTGCCCGGTGTTCTGGTAGTTTAAGGTATGGTTTATGAGACTTCGATAGGTTATCTACTGTTTATAGTAGCGCGGAAGGTATGATGATGTCTGTAGAAACTGAAAGGAAAATTGGGGAAGGTGTGTTCGTATAGGTTTCTACTTGAATGAATCTTCGGGGGTTAGTGATTGAATGTTGAAACATGTTGTCCAGAGAATGGCCACTCTGGTCAACCCTTTCGGACTGTGGTCCACGTGCCCTTATCTATTGTATATTATGCTTATTATATAGATTTCTGACTCTTATTATATTATACAGTGCCATTTTAAACAATTGGTCCACATCTTGCGGGCGCCACATAAATATTTACAGCTTAGGGGGGTGAAACCCCCGTATCCAGACTGGCCCGAAGGGTATTGTTTGTTTCGTGGAATCACGAAAGTTGGACAGAATCCAATGGACTGCAGGCTGCGTTAGTAACGTTCGGGGAAAGTACGTATGGGCGAAATATTCGCGGATTGAAATAAGCGTGACTCTTTTACATAATGCATACGCTTTGGTTTACAATACGGCAGAACGTATCGGCGAACAAAAGAAAGCTGCGTTCGATTCATCATTAACGGGGAATACAATTAAAAATAATCTGCAAGTAAAATCGCGGCCACTTCCGCGTCCCGAACAAAAGGCATTCTCTGGCTTGCTCGTCGATATTAACGAGTTACACCTCAAATTGCAGCGCAACGACCAGCGGGCGATTACGCTTAGCGGAGGTAGAAAATCGTGGATGCCTCGTTAAGATTGTTGACAACGTCTTTGTAAAAAGTAAGAATCTTCTCTCAGTTCCTTCCTTCAATTTACTAGTTTTAGACCAAATAGAAACACCCCAGTAACGGTATTAGGTAGCGAATAAATTTGCGAGCAGAGAAACTGATATACCCAAGCTGAAGTAGCCGCCATAACTATAGTTCGGTTAGGGTTATCTAAGAATAAAGCCTGCTGTACCGCGGGAAAACAGGTCAATGATTGGACTGCCGTAAGAAATGAAAACCAAAGAGGGTACATTGCGAGACAATGTATTGCGATAGCATATAAATACAGCAGAAGTGAACAGGTGTCATTCATTACCTCACCTCAGAGTCTCTCTCAAATAGAAACAACCATTACTTAAAATCGACGCATTAAAAATAGACTAAATTGTTTTAATCGCAGCAGATCCTCCCTTACTTGCTTCCGCTTTAACTGGCCAGGTGATTCCCGTTTCTATGTCAGATAGAGGGAGTGTACTATGTATAAGTTGCATTAATTATTCTGCAGATTTGCTTGGACAGCTTCTATGCTGCTTCCATTCATAAATAATTCCAAAGGACTAATTTGAAACAGTCCAAAACCTTATCGATCCATCCACAACCAATTAATCCAAACGAAAACTCACAGGTATAGACGGATGCATTCCGCGAAGCGCGGCGCCACTCCATTTGCGTTTCCTGTTCTGATACTGCGCAGCCCTGTAGCTGTTATTGTTCTGATGTCCAGCATACGCCGATGGCCGTTGCTGCAACGACGGCCGAAAGGCTGCATAAGGCATTCCATGGTATCCCTTCCCATGATAATCACCAATCTCAAAGCGATGATGGTCGTGATGAAGGAAAGCACTGTCACTAGCCACACCTGTCACTGGCACTCTATATCGTTCCTGCTCGTGGTCGTGTCCGTCGATCTTGCCGATAGATCGATCAGTAGGTACTCTACCCCCAGGAAACGACGGAGGCAGCATGGCTGGCGGCCCATAAAAATGTGGAAATCCATAAGAATTCGGAAGCGCCCCCGCTACAGACCGTGGATATCCTTGGTGCTGCGATGGATACTGGCCAACGATTTCTGTATTTCCATCCAGCTTAGGTGGAGGACCAATCGACTTCCGGTCATAGGGACAATCGTGGTGAGCTGCGTGATACGCTTCTTGGGGCTCTCGCTTAACTTCAAATACGTCCGACGTTTCGGGTGCCTCTACTTTAACTCTGATGCGACCCTCAGCGTCGACAGAGTTGGTGTTTTTCGGCGATCGGGTCGAGTCCCCGTCGCGGGCACCCACGCTACCCTGCTGCATCCTCGGGACGCTCACGCACGACGCCCCGGCGTCAAACTATAAACTCCGTGGCGATAGACTTCGAACGCGTCACTGGCGAGACGTTTGTAAACTTTTTACTGCGATCAGAGAATCGAGGGAACATCATTCGATGGTGACGAAGCAGTCCTGACGGGCTCCTCTACAGAGGGAACACTAATTACGGAAAACGATAACGAAGAGCCACGGGAAATTTGTTGGCGGTAGTTTCGACACGAATTCGAGCAGAGTATTGTCATAATTCTTGAACATCGTTTCCGGAGTTACGCAGGGAAATAAGAAGAGCTGTCACTGTGGGAGTGGGTTGGGTCGCAGACACTATGGGGGACCCGCTTCTCGTCGCGAAATATTCTGCTAAATACGCCCCAGAGTCAGCGATTTATCCTAGCAATGGCATTCGTGTGTTCACTTCGGCTGCGCGTTCTTCTTGCGAGTCGTCAGAAATGATCGTAGTGCATCACTGGGGAAAATTTGGGACACAATAGGCATAGAAAGGCCGGATGGCATTGTTCGAACGCGTGCATCCTTACAGGAGCATCCTCATAAGCATTATCATCCTAGACCCAGGGCACCTGGTCCAGCATGAAAATATTCACCGGTCGGCTCCTAGGAGAACAGGGACGCCAAGACCCGACGAGCGGACAGAAGCATTCGGCGTCACGCTGTCGGTCGGTAGAAGCAGCGCTCGTATAGCCTGCTCGGTGCTTTTCGGTCGAGTGGTGGGGGGTGAAGGAGGGGAGGACAAGGGCGGCGTGACAGTTTCCGTGTCACGTGTCCCCGACCTTAGGCCCCGCCTACGACTCCGATTTTCCTTCGTGCGGATCGTTACCTGACCCTGTCGGAGACCCTTTCCTCCTCGTCATTCGTCGAGTATCGCTCGCACGACTCGCACTACTCCTATCGAGCTCTGTCGATGAACAAAGAAGGAGACGGACCGTTTTCTCCAGAGGGTTGTCACTTCTCTCCAACTGGTTCTCGACGGGAGCGTATACCAACGAGCGTAGAGTGTCATCCGCGGGGCCACGCTTCGCGGCCTTCTCTTCTTATCTCCCCTCTCCGACACCTCTCGCGAGGCGACGAAATTTCGTCGAGCGTGAAGCACCGCGTATATACGCGCGAGAACCGACGAGTAGCGTTTTCACCGTCTTCCGCGAACTTTTTACGGTACACTGCCTCGGGAATCCAGCGGCAACCGACGTTCGCGCTCCCGTTCGGGCACGGACAGCGAGAGGGGAGTCGAATCGTCCGGGGATCGAACCCGGCCCTTTCGACGCTACTACCTGCCGCGACCGCGATACCTCCCGGGTCAACGAGGCCACGAATTACGTAGAGAAAAACACCATTTCGCTCAGAACGCAACGAGCATACGTAAGGATGCCGGATTACCTCGGTCGAGCTGATCGCGTACGAGTTTCGTTCCACGCAGCGCGAAACTCTTGTCGGAGGTGCGCGGCCACCACCAGCCGGCGGGAACGTACGATCCTGCCCGAACACGCCCGAACTCCGATATATCTCCTCTACCTACGGAGTCGAACGGCTGCCTCCCGCCTTCCGCGGATGTACACGGCCAGACCCACTTTGTAGGTTCACCTTTTGTTGGATCTACCGGTGCACTTCTATTCACTACTTGCTAGTACTTCTTCCGATGTATCTACGCGTTCGCTCGCCGTGTTTTCGCTCGCTTACCGCCCTTCGACGGACCGTATATCCCCGTCTAAGCGAACGCTATTCGAACGCGTCTGACCTCCGCTGGCTAGATTTTCTTGTTTTTTCCCTACTTTTTGCTCCCAGTATCCCAGGTGCTCCGAGGCCCATAAGTGTGCACTCGAACTGTTCGAGCAGTCTTTGTATTTCAATTCTTCGCTCCGTCTCCGCTTGCACATACGTGTACGTTACGACGAGCGCGGATAGGGAATGCTCTATAATTCATTCACCTTTCCGTGGAAAACATTATTCGATGGTGCGTAAGGTATACTTGCGGCGAGAGTAACATAGAAACCCGCAATCTTCGAGTCTTTCTGCGTTTCGTGATTTATTCAACGGAGCGGTGTATATACCGAACAGAATTATCGTTGAGAGGTTCATTTGTAATAACCGCTTCCCAGAATATCATTACTGTCCTCATTGTTTTCAGTTGTTTATAGACTTGTCATATTATAAAACGCATTCGAAGTAATTAGCGAACTTCTTCCTGCGTCAACTTCAGTTCCATTGTTCCTTATTTTATCTGGCACTGTTTCACTGTTTCTCACGCGGGCATAACTACCCCGCTAATTAATTCCGTTCGATGCAACCCGGCGTGTCGATCGATTTATGCCGCCCAGAGAACGGATTAACAAAGTTGCAAAGAGAACTAATTCCAACACCGATACAGATGCTAGACGATATTAGGAGCTAACCAGCGTGTTCCCAACCAAACGCGGAGGTATATCCAACGTTGGAAGTTAACGAACACTCCCGTTCCATTAAGATTGAGACATCATTAATACACGGCGTACTCGATGCATTTCCAGAAACCAGCGATATGCGTTTGTTCGGGAGTCCTTCAAACGTACCGCAGCATTGCATCAGCAAAGTGCTGTTGCTCTGTTTCTCTTTGTCGCGCCGGTGGTCGATAATCTCCGTTCCTTGTTGACAAGGAAAAACACCGGCGCGGTCGCCTAATTTAGGGATAATAGTCATCCCCACCCAGGACAGGCCCAAGGTTCCGTGGATCCGTGAGCGCAGCCGGTCGATTAAAACATCGACAACCGTCGCCAAAGTCAACAAACCATAGATAACCATAGCACGAGCTTCTTTTTCTCTTCTATATCAAAATTCTGCGTCGTACTTTGTAACCCGAGTGTGTCTGTGACCAGTGATTATCCGGGTTCTGTCGTATTCACTCTTCCGTTTGTGTGGGGATTGCTGCAAATAAATTGAAGAAAACGTATCGTTAAGTAACATGGACGTTTATTTGAAAGGAGACCTGGACGACCAATTTCCCAGTCCTCCGTTATTTTCCACTGCACAAGACTTGGGAACAATCCACCAACATCCGAACAGCGTTGAAGAAACTAAAGACAAAGAGCTTCATCGAAGCTCGTATATACTTGTTTACGTAATTGCTCGAACCTACCTGCTTTGTATCTATTTCGTTTGAACACGACCACGCGAAAAATCACGTTGCAACGGCCGTTCGAACGAAATGGTCGACAGGGAAAGCATCTAAAGTTGTACGATAGCACGTGGAGGGAGAAATTTATCATTTCCGATTCTGCGTTACCCTCGGCGTCCGTTTCGATGAGAACCGCCATTCGCGATTCTATGCGCGTCGTTACACGATATATCAGCTTACACATCCGTTGCGTCATGTAAATTGATACTTGCACACGGCTGAACACCACGAGCGAACATTTATTCGATTGATAAATTATCGCAACGTCGAACAGTCACGCTTTCAACTCCAATTTCCCCAACTGGATCACAGGGAATCACACGGCAGTCTAGTAGTAGACGGGAGTTTAACCCACGTTGAGTAGTGGCCAAAGACTGTTGCCGTTGCGCAACGGTGCAAAGAAGCCCCGACAAAACTCAATGGATCCCTTCGTTGCGCTATTATCATTGATATTGTGTACAATACCAACGAAAGTTTTTCCGCAGATGGTCAGAGACCATCAGAGACCAACCGCTTGAAATATATCAAACTTCATTGTGTTCAACAATGCCACTTATCTATTCGTTCATTACTGACGCAAACCTTTATAATTCACATTGCTCGCGAATATTGAAGGTAGACGCACAATTTTTCTTGCATCCGAGACACTTCGACGCCGATAATAGAACAAAGGCGTGCGAGTTGCGCCCCCTTGTTCCCACAAACGTATACACCCAGTAGCATCAAACGACCAATCTGAAAAACACAACAGAATCGATTAACCCGCGGCGGGTTACGCTGCATGAAAGCGCATGCAACATTGAACCGACTTCCACTTGTCAGCCCCAGTCCCTTGTATGCGTATAACCAATCCATAATTCCTTTTCAATAAGAGACTTATCTCCCGACTACGACGCGGACGGTTAAAAAGTCCGAACGATACAAATTGACAGTGACATATCGAGATCGAAAAATGTTCCGGGACGAGATCGTCCGCGACCTTTAAACGTGTCTGGCGATTTTTCAGCCGCGTTTCTGCGCCCGCCTTCGCGATAACGCTCGGTTTCCCGCGCGATAACCGCCAACTCGAGGGAAACCATGATATTTTACGAGCTGTGGGGAGCGCGGCCCTCGTTACGCAATTGGGCCACGCTTCCCAGCTGTCCGATCACGGCTGACGGAGGGGAAACCGAGGGCCACGGTATCGTAGGGCAAAGAAAAATAAGCCCACGTCAAGCTCGTCCATCGATTATATCGGCTTGTTTAGGTTAGCGCGGTGATACAGCCCCGCAGAAACGGGGATCGTCGAAAAATTAGGCCTATTTCCGGGACCGTGAACGGTAGGCTGGTTATTCACGGGTATTTGGAGTTACTCTGTCGTTACGGTGAGCTAATAACTAAACAAGAGGCCACGAAACGATGACTCTGGTATTCGTGGCGGAATGTGTAGTTTCATGATTTCAGCGCTGACGTAGGTTTGATTGTTCAGCGCATTTCGTTGATGGGAGTCTCTCTATTTTATTGGAATCGCAAGCCCGTAACAGCTTCATTGTACGCCACGGCAGTTCTGTGTACAACATGTTATATAACTGGCGAAACTTTCGGTAGCATACTGATGTTTTGCCTGTCACCGATCGTTGCCAACGCGAGCAGCAGAACTGTATAATTTGGTTCGTACGTGAACACCTGATAGTCCGCGAACTCATTTTTCCATTGGACAAATTAGTAGCGTAAACTTTTGGGTCCGATTTAGCTAGAAGATATAGGAGATGGACCGTACGCTCTCTGTGTTCCCATCCGCCGACGCTATTCGTGGCACGGCGGACACCCCCGTGCGGATTCTCAATCTCTTCGACGATACCCAGCGGAGCGTTATACCGCGGCAGGCGAGTCGCTCTCGAGTAATCTAATTTCCAATTTCCGGTTGGAGGACGGTTCGCGCGATAAAACTTCGCGTTCCCAGTGCTGTACGTATCCACCCATCCCCTATCTCCACCGTGAAAGCTTGTAATTACCGGCGCGGTCAAAGGATGTTGGGCGAAGCGTCGGTGAAATACGTGCAGTCCCGCGAAGAATTTTCTCCGAGGAGCCCAGCGTCGATCCAGGCGAGCGGTTCCTGGAGAACGATCGCGAATGGGCGTGTGTCACCAGAGGGTCCGGGGACAGATCGAGCCAATGGGAAGGTGGGAAGACTTGGGAAAAGTAGGGGACTCGAGCGACCCGACCCGTCCCTCCGACCCTCACAGCTTCCCCGACGCGTCTGTGTCGGTGACCACGGTCGCACGGTCGCGTGGCCGCTTGGTGGGGAGAGCGACAGAGGGGAATCAGGGGAGTATGGCTCGAAGTGGGGACGCGTGACCACGCCCACTGCTCAGCGGTGGGGGAACCGCTCGCCTGCTCCGGCCACGGCGCATGTCACGTTCGCTCCTACGCGTATGTGCACACGACCGAGCGACATGTAGCAGAAGCGAGTGCCGGCGAGGAATGATTCCGAGCTGCTGGCTATTTCTGACGCTGAATCGGGAACTGAATTAGGGGCCAAATAGAATGGAATTTCTTTGCTTGTTGCTTTGCCCGGCTTCAAAGGAGAAGCGTGTCCAGGCTCCTTGAATTAACGTTCCTGTTTTTGCGTAGCACGCGCTGGTCGCTGCAGCGGACTTCCCCGCGTAACAGGCGTAGGTATTTTCACCGTGTCGCGTTACGGGCCGTGATCTGTTCAATCTCACGAATGGAATGCCACGTTCATGTGATATCCATTCAACGTTTATACGATTTGTTCCAGTGCTCGGGCAGGCTTCGTGCTGTACACCTACATAGTAATAGTTGTGCAACGTTTCGGGTCGAATCTTATGCTTAACGGGTTACGAGGAATCTCAACGACATACATAGCATTCTCACTGTAACGTACTTTGAAAAAACCAAAAAAAGGCGGCCTGAAACGTCAGAATCGATGTTGACGCAATCATGGAAGGCTCGCGAAACTGTATTGCGATTTTCCTTTGGAAACTGCGTACGATTCGTATTGATCTCCTTCCACGCGACTCAAGCATCGGATTTTGTAACGAGCGGCGTGCAGGTTACGGAATATCTGTCGGTCGGCAGACACACGGAGAGTTGGACGGTTCTAGTCGGTAGCTTGGATATAGCTTCGTGGCTATGCGCATAAATTTCCTTACGGGGCTTCTTCGTCATGGATCGTGACCACGGACGTCTACTCGAACAAAATGACCGTTCGCTGAAAGAAAAGTGCACCGCTAAAAGAGGGAGAGGGAGAAGGACGAGGAATCGCCTCGCTGAAATTGCCTTTTAAAAATGCACGAGTTCTCGTAAAACTTGGACTGGAAAAATTATGCATAGCTGCGCTTTTTTATGCGAATCGAACGTTCTGCGTATCGTTTCCTTTTATCTCGTAGTCAACCTTCTTCGTTGCTTTTGCTCCAAGCGTTCAATAAATAGTCAGTAGTTATGCTCGTCTGGACTATCTATTGCCACCGCTTTTTTTCTCTTCCTTTACCAACGCTTTCAATCGAGTGTAACGTAAATTAATTCTTATTCAAATTCACTTTGGCGTTGCGCTTTCGTAATATGGGCGCGATATTACAAAGACCACTGTGTTACCAACAAAAGGGTAGACGATAGATTTACCGTTTGGCTATGTCATTCGATTGTAATCGACTTATTGTCAGAATTTCTTCTTACGATTGTGAACACGTTTGGTACACAGTGTAGGCTTGGTAAAAGGTTTGTGAAAGTCGTTTGCGTTTCCTGTACATTTTGCTTCCATGCTTCCTTTATCATAATATCATAGAACAGAGTGGTCGATGTTAACAACAAATTTTTACACAAATTTTTAAACAGCTATAATATGGAAGCTTCCTTAATCTTATGCTTCTTATGCTTCGGAATATTGTCGTTAATAAAACTCACCTTACTAATTTCGCCTTAATTTTATCATCGTTTCCCTTTCAAATATTTCCACTTCGTTGCAAGAACTGCAATAATTGGAGCGCGGTGATTCTTGCAACAATTTCGCACACGTTTCAGTTGGCCAACAATAAAATACGCCATCCTTTATTAATCGAAGGACAAACAAAATATAACCCGCACGTGAATTACGAATATTTAAGGATGCCCATATAGATTCGCCATTTATCACTGAGACATCTAATACCAAGGGCCAAGACTTCTCCGTTAATCATTATATCTAATGGTAATGGTTTAACTGTTATTCGAATGTGCAGGCGAGCACACAGAAACAGCTTCCCACCATGTCCACCGTGTATACAAACGTCCATCACTGACGAGGACTAAGATCGTTAACGCGTCCACGACGGTTCCCTTAACGATTGACGTCTCTTAATTGTGGCTTTTCTCTTATCTACTGTCACCCTATCCCCTTGTTCGCGCTAAGTCTTTGGATTAGTCTCTCTATCACCGACGACCCACGTCGAACGCTTAATCTTTCCCTCGATAGCCACTCGCGGCCAGGGGCTTATTGCGTATCGACCGGTCGCTCGATGCTCGATACATTCCGCCAATGGAATTCCCTCGTCAAATATCGTCATATCCGTAACACGGCGCTCCCCGCGATGATTTACTAAATGTATACCATTCCGTGATCGCTAATTAATCACTGCTGGCTGTTACGGTTTATCGATCGACGAATTAACGAGTATTGTAGGTCGTCGAACTGGAAGCTGCGTTCGAGTACGTTCCATTTCATACGATTTTTCAAATACGCGTACGTTTGCGTTGCAGAGAAGTTGTGGTGTTGGCGAGGGGCGTTAAGAAAGCAGTTTGCGTGCTGCGGATCGGAGTCTGAAAAGTTAGGCGGATTCCAATTGTACTCGACATTGGAATTGGAATAGATATTCTATGGATTGGGTACTCGTGCGGCTGTCCGTCAGCGATTCATTATTAGTTAGTAAAAAAAAATCACTGTCCTACCTTGTAAGGGTATTTAGTATTTACGAGTATTATTCTCCAAAGAGACGCGCCAAAGGCGAGGTCAGCTCGCATGCAGAAATAATCCCCGCATTCGCAGAAGGGTTAATAGGTGCCGCCACTTGATGGGGTAATTTACGACCTCGCTGGGCTCCTTCCGGCAAACGGCACTCTAGCGATAGATTTCGTGTTCCCGAAATGGAAAAAGGCCGCACAGAGAACCGTGTCGAATCGTATGCTCTCGCAGTGTCGTGACGGGGCTCCGGAAAATCGTACGTAACCGAATCGTACAAGGGTTATCAGGCACGCCTGTTCGCGGGACGAAAGTTGGTCCAGTCGTGTATGTATGTATGCACGTAAGTCGTATAAGAGTTTCTTTTGACGCTTGACATTAAAAGTCACGGTGTTCGTGCAACTACGTCTCCGTCACGTCAGGTTGACGGATCGGCGTGCGCACTCAGGAAATTAGGCAATTTCCGGCCTGTGCTCGCTCGTGTCTGCATTTAATAGCGGCAGCAGTTACCAGTTTGCTGGAGGAGGTGAGCCTACTCTTTCGCGTTCTAGGCGCACTCTTCCACGCCAGACGGCCGTCCTATGTCCGATCGATCGGGTGCCTCGTACACTCGTCGCGACTTTCAAACGCGTCCTCAAACGCGTACATCTATCTATGCACAGGTATGAAAGAGACGCGAATTCTGTTGGATCGTAGTTGTCCTCTTTCAGAACGGTTTTCGGCATATCGTTCGCTCAGAACCCGAAAATGTCACGATTTTTAAGAAACGAGTAGGACGGAACGAGAATGTCGGTGACAAGATTTATCGCACAGCAATAAATCGCTTTATTAATCGCCTTGTCCGAAGGCCAAGAGATCGAGGCGGTGGAGTGCCGCACAGCGAAATTAAGAGTTGGATGCACACGAACGTAATGTTTGCGCGCCGCACAATTATCACGTGTCGCACTTAATTTATTGAAACGCGGCACAAGTCTTACCACAACACACGCGGAACTTTGGCGCAATACGAATTGCACGAAGACGGAACGGGTCGCAGTGCCGCGTTCAACAGAGACAGAGAAGTTAACTGGTCGCGACGCCAGGTTATGCAGACATTCGAACGCGTTGCACAAGTTGTCGCATCGACGGTTAGGCGAAGAAGAAGGAAACGCACGATTCCTATATTCGGGAGTTTCGGTTACCGGTCGATCGCCTCGTGGCCCGATTGGCGAACGTCGGTGGTCTTATTTAAGGGAGAGGTAGCGAGTTTAGGCGCTAATAGGCTCGCGGTGACAGGTCCGTGTCAATTAATAAGCACTGCGCGTGGGTCCCGCCGTAACGTATGATTAGACGGCGGTGCCCTGCGTTTGTGCACATTTCGGTTCTCATTCCCGAACAGTGACTTAATTGATTTATCAACTGAACGTTTAAACAATACAGAGATTTCTGAACTACGAAACTCATGTTCAAGCAAGAACATATGTACCCCGTATGTATTTCGTTATGCCGTACACTTATTGTTGTACAACAATGTTCAACTTATTATCGCAGTTCAATAATCATTTCATAAGTAATTTCATTAAACTGGAAATAATTCCGCCCTAGAACCTATATTTTGGGAACACTAGGAACATGGCTTGAACACAATCCATACGTTGTACGATTTTTAATACATATGTACGTCTCGCTAGGTGCTAGGAGTGTTGACTCAAAAATAAAAATTAGTAGGCACGAATTACTATTTCTTTCAACCTTGCAACACGGTAATATCTTATTCTAATTTCTTCAATTTTCTTGTACACAACAACATCGAAGAGCAAGTAATGCGCCATTATTGTTGCCATCTACCAAATCAACAGTCGCCTCGGAAAGTGAGTTAAGTATTGCCATCTTTGTGCGAATGAAAACAATATATGTAAATTTTTGTAACTTATATTTCATTTTTTATACATAAAAACATATAAACATACGTTACAAGTCTTATTATACATTTAAACTGTTGGTAAGAGCGTTAACTTAGTTCCCGAGGCGACTGTATACACCCATTTATTAACGAGGACCCTTCCGAACAATGAACAAAGATCGGCTAAACATTTTCCACAATCGTTCTCAATGGTTAAAACGGAGCCCACGAATCTGGTAGCTGCTTCGTCGAACGCACACGAGCGACTCGAGGCAGCACAGGCCTCGGCAGTGCAAGAAACAATTCCACCGCAACATATCCTGCCATTACCTCGGCAACACGTGATAAAACGTAAGGGGAACCTCGAACTACTCGCGTCCGTGGCGAGTAACTATAATCTGCGACAGTGTCGTGCAGGCAAGGATCGTTAGAAAAGGCGTAATGGAGCCCTGTGTGCACGGTGGTCGGTGTTGATAGCCCGGTATGGTGAGAGCGAATCCCGGGGTCATCCCGGGGTCACTAATGACATACGCAGCCCTGTGTACACACGCACGCTCCGCCACTACTGTGTATGTGCATTGCTTCTTCGCGCACGGACACATTGCTCCTCGGTAAACCAGTCCCGATCTTTCCCCGCGACACCGCTGTAGATGGCGATCGTAGAAAGCGGCGATTTTGGCAGTCACTTTTTTCTTACCTGCAGGTTGGTATTCGGATGGAGGGGCTCCTAATTTGTCCGGTGTTCCACCGAGGGATTCGCTATTTCACTCAACAGGGTCGCCAGTTTTGGGGGGTTATTATTGATGTGTCGCAAAACAGGAATTGCTATCATTTTTCTATTCCTTTTGTTATTTTTCGAGTGCTAGATATTAAGGCTCGATAGAGGCACTGATTTTTGTTTGCGCTGGTTTGCCGTGATATAACAAAATTGCCAACGAAATCTTAGACAACTCATTGCTAAATACAGCCACCATTTCCCGCCACTTTGTCGCATCCGTCCATCGCGATGCATCGCCCCCGGATGGCGCGAAGAATCCGCCATATCCGGGCAAACCGTGCATCCCAAACCCCACAAGACGAAGACAACAGAAAAAGACAACGTCTCGCATGCGATCCCGGGTCCGCGAAAGGGTCGAACGAATCTCCATTGCTCGCCTATCGACGCGGTATCCCATAAAGCGCCTTAACGAAACAAACAAAAGGAAGATTATCGGCTCGGAGCCGCGCTGTCCGGCACGAGTTACAGCTCCGGAAGAGTCACGGTTCACCGGCTCCTACGAATCCCACTCTCTCTCCCATCGAAACTTCCGCGATACTCTTCGCGCCTGCAAGATTATGATTATCCCCCCGTTCCCCTTTCCAACCTGGAAAACAAACAAGGGTTATCGTTACACCGTCGAAGGTGTATCGGCTAAAGTGTCTTGGCCGCACGTACGGCAATCGCAACGGGCGTGAAAGATACGCGAGGTCCAACCTCGCCTGCGAGGACTACAGCTCGGTTTCAGAGGGCAAGAGGTGGGGAACGGCGACCCGGTGTGTCGGGCATTGTTCGGCATTCGATGCCCATCGGTGTGCTACGTGCCGTACGGTGATTTGGCTAACCACACGTTGTTGAACCATCGGCGGCATCCAGCATTGTTTGCTCGCTTTGATGAGGCCAATTCGCGTTTCGCTTTTGCGTTCGCGTTTCGTAGCGGGATGCGCGCATGATTCCTCTGCTAGGCCGCCGGCATTTATTCGCAGGCCTGTGTGCAACGGTGCACCGTGGATTCGGGGTCGGCGTGGTGTGCGCCGCGCGGGTCACACACCGACGCTTGCCCCGTGCATCGTTCGAAAATTCGGAACACGCGCGGCCGGAGACGCCACGGCATCGTGTAACGCGGTTTCCATTTACCGGGGGATGCTGCACGGATGGGCCGGGAGCAAATGATCCGGAAAGGGGGGCTACTATCTTTCTGTTGCTGCGAGCATACGTCGGCGGTCTTTTTTCTGCTCGTACGGTGGGTTGGCGCGGGAGGAATTGTGTGTTTTCTTTTTCTGTTTTCTGTTGGAATTAATTCTTGCACGGACGTT
This sequence comes from Nomada lathburiana, assembly GCA_963667235.1. Taxonomy (NCBI): domain Eukaryota; kingdom Metazoa; phylum Arthropoda; class Insecta; order Hymenoptera; family Apidae; genus Nomada; species Nomada lathburiana. The sequence continues at coordinate 8,600,113 of OY763897.1, read as the reverse complement.
TGTAAATAAATGACGAGCGTGGCGCGCCGTGGTGGAAATTATCCGATTTCGTATGTCCGTGGGGAACGTGTGCACGAAGTGAGATATATCTCGTTTGAACGTTTTCGTTTACTGTTCGAACATTCGGTTAAATCCGTGCGAGTTTTAAGATATTACCGGAAAGTTCGGTCCGATAATGTCGTCTCGAGTTTCAACATATATGGCTGTCCCTATTTATCATTGCATTTCTACATATGCGTTGTTCTAAATTGTATAAATGCACTGAGAATGTATTGTTTTCTTCGAATTCATAAACGGGCAGAACTTTCCGGTAGCCCTAATAATTTGCGCGTGGATATGGTATATGAAATCAAATAACCATTATATAAGGAATGTCCTTTCGCTATGAAATGCTCTCTAGAACTAACTGAAAGACCCAAAGAAAACTGGGATCCACTTACACATTTCACAACTTAGGCCCTTTTGACTAGCCAAGTCCAGGTCCTCTTACTATCTCTGCTAATAAGATGTTTCTAACAACGTTGCGTCAATTTTTCTTTAGCGTGATATATTTGATTTACTATCGCTAGCAATTATCCAACATTTGCTATCAACCGTTCCTACAATTAGCCCAACAAGATTAACCCAAAGTGTTTACCCATTTCAATGCCACAAGTGATCGGCTTCTTCCTATTAATTCTTTATCTGGCCACAGCATTCGTAACAATATCTCCTCAAAATAATATCCAACCCCGATTGTGCTGTACCGTTCATCTTCGAATTACGAGTTAAGCTTATTCGCCCGCGTCGCGTCCAACAATTTCAAACAACCAAAGCCGCGAATGCCCCCAGGTCCTCGGCATCCCGATCCTCGTTTGTCTCTCTTTTATCAAGTCCCATATTCCGCGTTCCCCCAGCCTCTATATCGTTCTCAGGGCCAAGAGCGCACACGTCCAGCCAAGCCGCGGCATTCAATTAATTTCGAAGATGGAAGGAAGCCGTTCCGTGTCGTCCAGGGTATCGACGCGCATGTGGAGCAGCCTGGCGATCGGTACGGTGGAACCGTCTAATAAAAATGTTAATTGCACGGCTCGTTAGAAGACCCCCCGCGACGCCTGCTAGAAGTTCAGCCGGGGTCGCCTCGCGGGGAGTCCACTAGTATTTGCCTTTAACCATTTTTATTCGCCGTTTTTCACCGTCTCGCTCGCCCCCTTTTTCTCCTTTCCACGGATCTTTCTCCGTTCAGCCGATTATTTATCATCCAAGACGCTCGTACGCGCTGAATCTGGATTACGTTCTGCCTCTATCCGCTTCCTAGATCGAAGGAAACTCGGCCTTAATGACTTCGACTGCAGGCCGGCTCGCGTGCTGATCGATGCGGACGATCTAAGCGGCGCTGACCGATGATCGATCTGCGGACGCGGTTCTTTCGACCTGCGCCGGACAGGGAAAAACGTTACCTATCGATTTTCATGCGCGGATTGAGCTGGCGATGGGAATGATCGACATTTTTTCGTATTTTTCTTTATTCCTTATTGTACCTGATGTTTTTCCAATGAAATTTATTATGCAACGTTCCCGCGTCCCGTGCCGGTTCCCGCACAGTTAATATTTTGAGAAGCACCCGGAGTAAATTGTCATTGAATTCCGGATGGGTCGGTGCAACCGACAAAGTGGAATAGGTTTAACATTAAACGCAAAGGTTTCTCAATAAACCGGTATTAGCTGACTACGAATTTGCAGCGTGTTCACAAAAAGGCTTGACTTTTAACACTTCAAATACAGATAGATTTTGATACCATTCAGACAGTATACGTTAGACAAATTAAGGACACGAAAGTCGTTGAATGAACATTTAATAGAGATGTACAATTTTCATTCTGTCTTATTGAAAGTCACCATAAATTGCTACAACGGTGCCTATGTATTAATAATTTTAATCCAAACAATCTGAAACATGTCAGTTTGACTTGCTCGGTAGTTCTAGCGTTAAATGCTTGATTCTTTGTCTGCTCAATTGTCGAAAACTTGAAGTTCGCCTTACGAAACTCCTGCTGCTATGCATGTATGCCATGTATGTGTGCGTAATCTGTATACACAAGAAACGCACAGTGTCTACACAGCGTCGTACTTATCGAAGCACATCCAACACGACGAACCACCCCGAAGTCTCACCAATTTACCACCCGTGCACGTCGAGCATTTCTTCCGCGCTTAAATATCCCGCCCTCCCGTTCTGACCTCGAAAAAGGCCGACCTGCCTCTAACACCCCCCCCCCCCCCCCGGGCAGCCCCCCCTTATACCCCGCGCATCTCTACAGAAGCACCTTTTTCCAACGTTCGTTCCACGTCCTTCCAGGTTTTTCCACGCCTGCAAAGGGAACCGTCCGCGGCTTTTTTCTTTTTTCCTTCTCACGGATAAACGCGGAAAAACTTTTTCCGTCGGCGGTCTGCGTTACGAGCTCCATCCTTTTTACACGCACACGTCCAGCGTACCAAGGATCCCCGACTTTTTGCGACTCTGCAGACGCAGTCAACACCGGTCGGTCCCGGTAGCAACGAAAGGTGCGGTTCGATCTTTTGCTGCCGGGGGTAGTCTTTCAAGCGGATCGACGTTTCGCGGCGGTTCGCGGGGCAGGGTGATAGCACCGGAGGATCTGATGCATTTTGTTTTTAAGCATTCAGACGCGAGTAGACCGCGGCTGCTGACTTAGATAGACGCGGAACGGCGCGGCGGCGCGCACACACGCGACGAGGATCGCGAGCGGCACAGAGTCCATTCAGCCATTGAGGCGGTTTCAACCCCTCGAGAGCAGCCCTTCCTTTTATACATGTTATATTCGCCGGGGTTTTAGGCGCAGAAAACTAAAAAGCTAATTTACTTTAAAAGTATCCGGACGGCAGCGTCGGAGAGGGCGCCTCATCAAACGGGACCTTTTCAAAAGCCAATCCCACCCCTGCCCACCACCCTCCCCTTCCCTCCGCACCGCCACCACCCCCTCTGGGCTAATGCAGCCAGCGACAGATTGGCGGTGGCCGATCCTCTGTTTTGCTCTTTCCCGGTTCGCCGGCGAATGGTCATTTCGCTGATAGCTGAAACCGATAGCGAAAATGTCCAAACGCGTATCGCGTGGCCCGCCTCTCTGTAAAGACGTTCCGCGTTTCTGTCTGGCTCCGTTGTGACCGGCCCTATGACCGTTCCACGATCCGTATACACGTGGCACTACCCTCCGGCGGATTTTAAACCGGGGCGCGGATGCGTCGACTGAATGCTACCGAGTGACTTTGGGAATTCGTTAATTAATGGACAGGGCGAGCGCGTTGGCCGGGCGGTTTGCACGGGGAACGGGGCGATATACGCGCAGGCGGTTCGTGAACTGAGAATTATACCGGGACAGCGAGCGAATGGTTTGTTTTTATGCTGCCCGATAGGCTGGCAAGACGCGGGGGATCGGTTCGGATAAATGTTGCGGAGAAGGTCTGGTCTTCTTGAATGCGGTTTTCAGGCGGTTCTAGTTCAACCCAAATCTGCGACGGCAAGTTTGCGAAATATGCTGGCGACTGAGAATGGACACCGGCTCTTGGAACAATTATTGCCGACTGGATTGGGAATTTTCGGATTTCCAGGATCGCGTTGGAAATCAAATTGACCGGGTTCAGACACCGATGATATCTCCATTTGTTACGCTTTTCGTTTCTGACAATATACGGAGAGCCAGTCGACGATAAAATAAATGAGTTCTTTTTACTCCTGTCAAGGGGAACTTTGTATATGCTGACAAAGGAGTGAATGAAATACGAGATCGAATAATGTTGCGTGACAGTAAACACCGCAATCTTTGAATTGAACAAAAACAGCGGACAATTAACAGAGACGAAACGCGAGGCGATATTTTTCTTCATTTCAATCTTCGTTGACATACATTTTGTCTTTCATCGTGCCTTCGCAACTGCGATCACCGTTCCTCTGAAATTTACCCGACCGATCATCAGCACTTCCGACAACTCTCCTCACGTTTCAAATCTCACCTAGAAACATCGAAATGATTCGCATCTACCTCGAGGAGTACACGCGCTTGTCAATCGTGATTTCGCGCAAGACCTCCCAGCGTGCGCTCTTGTTTTGTAACTCTGCAATTAACGTGCAGTCGAGGAAAACGGTATAGCGCTGTTATAAACTAAATCTTTAAGTCTCGACATCTACCGAAGCCGCAAGCCCTGTTTATCTTTAGTTGTGTATATTGGTGCGTTGAACAGTTGCTTCGTCTTTTATGTTTCACTCGCAATAACATATCTTGCATTTAAAGCTAAAGACAGCTTTTAGTTGTCAAATTTCGCACCTTCGAATACGAATGAAGCTCTTTATAAAATAGAAAATGGCTTCTTCTGAAATACGTTGCACGCGTAGTTTGTAGTGCTTGATATATTTTCCGATTGTACTATATCGGTTCCTGCAACTATACGCCTAAGACTCTACGTTCGGTCTGGAAAGGATCCTCGTTTACGAACCGATTCGCCATCGGGGAATATCAACGTCGTTTCTCTTCTTCCCTGATTTCCAATTAAGTGTCCTTCTTAAATTTTCAACACTTTATAGCTTCGTTCACCGTCGTACATACTCGAATGGTTGATTCACAGTCGCTTGGGACTGTATGGCGAGAGTGCTCACGAGATTCTACAGTTTATAAAATACAGCATATTTCCGCCCATTTTTCTTCCAAATCTTGTTTCTCACTCGAATCGTAATTTGCAGATGGATAAGGTGCAATTTGTTTCCTCGTGGGGAATAAATTTTCTCTTCGTGGATACTATCGTTTCGTTCATTAAGTCGTTCATTTGTCAACGAGACTAACTTCATAAAACAAACAGTGTCTGTAGAAAGGGTTTGAATTAATATCCAGATCGTTCCCTAAGAGTTCTTATGAAATATAAGTATATTCAAATATAGATTGTAGAACATATTATAACAAGCATTTTCTATTTCAGAATATCTCTTCTCAATTTGATAAATAAAAACATTACTCTCCTATTATTTTCTGACCCAACAAATAATAGTAAAAAGCCTCCCTCTCGCAGATATAAAATTGTCTTGCAAGCTTGTAAATCGTTTGATCGAGTTCATCTCAAAGTATAACACGCACATGCATACATATTAATTAAAAAGCAATAGGAGCCAATAATTTGTCGCAGTGTTCTCCCACGAAGTGACCTTCACCAAACCCGTCGAAGGAAGCTGACACTGCTAACGCCACTCTCTGCGAAGCAAAGAAAAAAGGGAGATGCGTCAGGGTTCCGGTACGGGGTCCCCGTGGAAACCCGGAAGCAGGTCGATTCGCGTCACGATCCGCAAGTTTTTCGCCTCGACGAGCGTGCACACAGGAATTGCAGAGGAGTTGGCGGCGCGACGACGACAGCAGGACGGGGTCCCTCTCTTTTTTTCCTTCCGCAGCCACGGCCGTTACATAGTCGACGCGTTAAACGCGCCATTATACTTGTAAATCCCGAACAATTAGCCGTAATCAAGCACAGGAAATCATCCCGACTGGCTACGCAATTATTTTTTAAATAAGATCCCGCCGGACTGTTTCGTATGACTTGCAACGACCGTGATTATTAATACCGCGGCGCTGCAGATCGTTAGGCAGATTACACACCGGACGCGATTGCACCGACACTTTGTATTTAGCATACAGCGATGGGCACAATGGGTCTCAATTAATATCGATTCCTTAAATAGAGCACGGACGTTCAATGTTTTCGAACGACAAATATTGTCAACGCGTAAATCATCCTTATACGATCACCGTATTCAGATCTAATTTTTATTCGATGCAAGCTTGTATAATTATTCTGTTAGTTCCCGCTGAGAAGACAGATTTTACCGAAGCATGTCGATAATGATTAATGTATTACGAATTTTCCAGCACGTGACAATTTTTGCCAGTTAAATGATGTTCGCGACACTAGCAAGGGAACAAAATAAAAAAAAAAGTAATGGATTCCTCAAAAAATTTGTTTACGTAGTTTTGTGAAGGCAATAAAGTGAAGCAAGTTTTAATATCTCTGGGCGTTCTTGAGATGTTTCACGAAAAAGAACATTCTGAATTTTTGTCAAGGGGTGATTTTACCCCCAATGCTTGTGATTTGGCAGCGGTGAAAAACTACGTGTCCCTTATTTTCACCTGCTTAATATATCCACCAAGTTTCAAATTGAAAATCGGCCACGTGCAGTTCGATATGTTCCCTTGCGAGAAATTGATAGCCTGGGGGGGGGGGGGGGGGGGGGGTTCTGATAATAAAGTATCGTTGTACCAAATTGCGAACAGATTTGTACCTTTATATGCACAGTGTTTCAAACAATACCTACTTCGTCGTGTTACATTTGACTAATTTCTGCAAATTTATATTACACTATCGGGCCCGGACTAATTTGTCCCAAAAAAGCGAATTTAAACGATATTACAGCTTTTGTTCCCGTTCTTCTGCATCCGTCCTGCTTAACCGGCATCCCGATTCAACGGAATCCACTGTACCACCTGATCGTTCAACTCCCAAGGAAAGATCGGGAAGAGGAATAGAATCGCTCCCATCGCTGCCCTCCGTTGCGCGATTCGCCATCACCTGCGTTCCCGCTTTGACAACCAACGCGATGATCGTCCCGCGATGCTTCGTTCCGTTTCCCGCTCGTTAACGAGCGCCGCGCGCCGAATAATTCATGGATCCGCCGCTAAGAAAGTGCCAAGTAATTGCATCCTACGGTCGGCCTCTTGACGCCGCTGAAACACCATTCGTCCGTCGAATATTGATGTTAATTACAATGTAATACGCCGTCCCGCCCGTCCTCGGCCCGCCTCGGCCGCTGACGATTTTTACGGCCCCCGAAACGTTCGTACCGCGGCGCTAATTCACGTTCATTTGCGAACGGAAGTCGGCTTCTAATGATTTTCGATCGTTCCATTACGCCCGTATCGGCGTACGATTGGCCCTTTTGTCGCGTGGCTGATATTCGTCGGGGGTTCGATGAGAGGTTATCGTCCGTGGATGGTCGGGTGATGGTAGGGTTTGTTGTTTAATCTCGGTGGACACGGTGTACAGGCCGCGATATAATAATGAATTATGGAGGAATATTTTAATTCAATGTCCGCCGGTTCCTCCTACCGTCCGCGATTATAAGACACCGGTTGCTCGGCCGAGCGCGGTCTGTCGTTGCCAGCGAGCTTATGTTTACGACACCGGGGTTTGGCAAATTATGGGGGACGGAGGAAGGTGCAGGTTATTAAAGGGGAATTAGGTCGATGAAAATGTGCATTCGTGGTACATATTAATTATATTCGCGTACTTAGTTAAAAAGTATCGAGAATACTGCGGCAGAGGAGTAGAGTGCTGTGGTCAACAGGGATTGGGAGATCGATATATTTCTGTCGCTTGCATAAATCGCTTCATTTATTTATAATAGGCTGAAACGAAATAATTCAATTATTCCTCGCCCTCACGATATCACAGAAAGTCACGATTTTATATTCGTTAGAAGCGTTTTCGAAACACCCTGTACGTATTACTAACTTCGCAGTGCAGTACAGTCATTGGCGTAGCTTGTTTTAGTGGTGGCCAATTAGCCAACTGGTACACCTACTAGGTGTAGATTTTAATCAAAAGTTTTATCATAAGAAGAAATATCCACGAGCAAATCGTTTGTTCGTTGCATTAACAAAATTGAGAGCTCGAATCGGGCAACGAAAGAAAGTCCATCGGAAGGATCGGTCAGAGAAATATTTCCCCTGGCCGGTAAAAAAGTGACCAACGGATGAAACAAAAGGAAACTAACACTGCCAGGCTATTTCACCATCGGCTTAGCTGTTGGAAAAAGTCTGGCAAGCAAAAAAGCTGCAAGCTCTGTCACTGTTGGCCATTGGCGGCCAATGAGCCGAAGCGTCGAAAGTTTTAATCGACGCCGGCGTCTCGACGTCTTCTCCCTGGGATGACTGAGTGGTCGGCTTGCCCCACGGACGAGCAACTTTGATCCACCCCTCGAATCGGGGCTAATTTAACAAAAACATCCGCGTCCTTTCGCGAAATTGAAATTGCCAAAGACACGAAGATCTTTTTGATCTTGCTGATCGGGGAATTGCTTTGAAGCGAATGGAAAAGTAATGCACGGTCGATTATAGGGAAGCCATTTACTGCAGGTTACGTTGGTGGATGGTTTATTTGAATGCGGAGGATCAATGCCGGGGGCGGATTTAATGTACTGATGATTTGTTTCTTTATTTGCAATCAATTTACGTGAAACGTGAAGGGTATCAGGTAGTTGCTAGATATTAAATGTCGAATAAATGTTAACAAAATAAATTTAACCGTGTTTAATTTGACCAGGAAAGTCCAGTTCCAGTAATTTACGGATTGCATAAATAGTTTGTAAATGAAGAAACATAATACTAGTCGTTATTAGTTGCAATTGTTCTTAATTCTAATTATTTTGATGAATAATATAATCTTCTGTTGCAAATCGTTTGATATATGATATATGATTAATGATGCGGTAAAATAATCCAATAGTCATAAAACTTAAAGCAATAAAAATTACAACAGGTAAGAAAGAACAGAATTATATTTTACTAACGCATTAAAAAAAAAAAAGTCGCATAGTAAAACATCGAACAATCATAAAATTTCTAGTTCTAAAATAAAAGCACCCTGATTTTGGAAACTTTCTCATTGATAGTAACGAATGGAATCACAGAAGTTGCCTTCTATGTATATAGGACAAAATTTTGCCGAATGATTGATACGTGCGTTGTGAATAGGTACGATACGGGTAAGTTTCCACTGGTAGACGTCTTCTCCTCTTTAATGTCGACGGACCCCATGGACCGAAATATCGATCCCACAGTAGAGTATACCCCACAGTTCTGAATTACCCCTACGTAGGAAAGCAACATGACGTCACGCCACATATCCCTTTTCTAGGTCAGTATGCCGCATTACACATGGTAGTTTATATTAATTCTTCACTTTTCACAACCTCCACTTCAGACGATCGTAAAACCGCGCTTAAAACAGGTATACGTTCGTTTATGGGATATCGATAGGCAATATTCACAGGATATAACTTAAAAGTGACAATTTAATTCCCGATGCAGAACATAATTTGGTTCAGTTATACATACTTTCTGACAGACTTAACATACATGCTAGAGTTTGCAAATATTTAGTACTGTTAATATCCAGTACTGTTAGAAATTCTTTTCAAGACTATCCTGTCTTGTTTATGAAGAAGAACAAAGCTTTTACCAAAGCATCTGCGAGCAGTCTCTTTAAAAAAAAAAAAATGGGAAACCTTTTCACCTGCTCGAAGTCTCCATATATGTATCTGTCGTTATTGCATTCGCAAATTATGTTCGGCATAAAATTAGAAGAATTATTTAAATCACTGATGAATCGCCTTCACGTTCTCATTGGTAATTCCCAATGGATTCAACCAGAAATCAAAGAAAGGAACTAAATCACCAGGGGCCATCAATGGATCAGGTAATTTTCCATGGCTAACGAGATGGCGGTGTAAGCAAATAGCTTGCAACTGCCGAAAAAAGAAGCATGCACGGACATCATGGCGTTCGTGTCAATTTCGAGAAACCGACGCACTGCAATCACGATTATTCACGATCGTGTTTCCTGCGGCATTTACGAATCTCTGTTCTTATTTTCGCTTCCAAGAACACTTCGAAGATCGTTGAGATACGGCGATGATCGACATGTTCCTCGCGGATCGAATTGTTGAAACGAAGTTACGCCTCATTCGAATTTTAATTTAAGAAAAATCGTCGAATTTACACTCCTTCTCCAAACTGAATCGTTGAAATTTCTCCCACGATTCGTCCGTAAACCAGTGCCCTAATCAACACCAATTTCCATTACTCATTTAGTACCGTCCCTTAAGTTCAACTTCTACAAAAGACGTCTGCTATTAATTGTCGACAATTTCTCTGAAGCGATTCCAGCCAGTACCAATTCAACACCATTGACAGAACCTCCGTGAATCCAACATCTCCAACCCCCATCCAAATTCTTCGCCGTCGGCGAACAATGTTCAGATCGCGAAACAGTTGGCACAGTGTCCCGAAATAATCCCAAGCCGATGGCGGGGAGCGTCGGGTCCCGCGAGCCGACATTTCTTATCCCGGATATCGATTGCTCGCTTCCCAGCGGGAACCCTCGGGCGTCGAGCAAGACCAGGGGTTGAAGAGGTCAGACGTGGGGCGTTCTCGGCCGGGGACGGTGTGTATCGCGGGGCATTACTTTTATTCCGTGTCATTTGAGCCCACACTCACCCCTTACGAGGAGCACGACCCACGGATGCAATAGATTTCTTTCCAAGTGGTTCTTGGCCCTGAAACACCGCCGCTACCCTTCGAACACCGAACGGCGTCTCGTATCTTTCACCCCGTCGATACGCCGGCGTGCCCGTCGTCGACTTCCTTTTGTTGTCGTAAATTCGAAATGGCCCCCCTCCGCGACGACGCTCGATGGTCCGCTACGGTAATCGACGCCGCAAGGTGGACGACCCTCGTCGTTGTTCCGCTTGTAATTAGGTGTGGTTAGAAGAGCTGTTCTCGGGCTTGATTATGTTGCTCCGTTGGAAGAGGAACGTTCGATGTTGGGCGAGAACGCTGGAGTACGATGTTGCGCGTATGTAAGGTTTCATGGCGTTGGTTAAATGGGTATTTCGAAGGAGAAATAACGAGCGGCTGATTTTATTCCGAGGGCCGGGCAAAATGTTTGGAGATGAAACGGTATCTTAGTTGGATCGATGGTGGGAAAGTGTATTTAGGTAAGTACGAAGACAGGAAGGTTTCGTTTTTGAATAGTTTATTAGGTGATATTTGATGCGCGTAAATCATTTTTGGTTCGATGATTGGTTTCATTGAGGAACGGAGTATAGAAAAGGAGTATTCAATTTGAGGGTAAATATTTTTAAGCGAACTACGCGGTTCCTCTTTTTTCTAGTTGGCCAACATTTCTTATTTTAGCAGGCATTCATTTAATTAATTCAAGCCAACGCGCATTCGAAATGTGTACATATGTGCAATTACAAGTGTACAATGGTCTACTATCAAGAAATGTTGTAACATTGGTTATTGAACGCATCTTCCTCTCTCCCTTGGTACGCGGGAGAACGATATGGTTGCCCTTAAAGATGTTAAGGCGCCCTCCGTGCATAATAGAAGAAAAGCATTCCAGGAATTCGTTCGTTAAAATTTCAGTCACCGCGAGCAATTGATTCGAAATCGAGAAGCGGACAGATCATTCGGCTTGAAATCACTTTTCATTAGCAAATCAACCGAACACCAAGCACTACGCTAAAACTAAATAATGCCATCGCGGTCGGAAATTCCATACAAAACTACAATCGAACATAATCCCCGATCGCGCATAATATGATCGACAAACCTACAAAGTCGTCCCTTAAAAGGTAAAAAAGAAAAGAGGAAAAGAATAGTCGCCAGCAACCGCAGGTATAAATGTCACGGCTCCATGCGTCCCTCAACGCCAACCCCCTACGACCTCGCCATATTTCACTCGTCAACCACAACCCCTACCCCTTCCTCCCTCGCCTGTACAACCTTGCCGGAGTCACAGTCCGCGCGGCACGCGAAGATAAAGCCAGCCGCTAATCGGTAGCCCCGCGAGTGATTTAGCGGAACCGCGAACGCCGCTCGTAAAAGTCCTCGCAGGCCCGCGGTAGGCAAATACCCGTGGACAGAAGGTGAAGGTGAAAAAACGCAGAGGCGGTGGATCGGTCCCAACGGTGGCAAATCTCGTAACGAGAGGCCGTATCTCGGGCGGATCTTTATAGCCGGCAATTACGGTCGGTTCCGGGCGCGCGCTGCCCGGGAAAAGCAGCAAGGAGCACGAGCTCTACGAGCGTGGAATTATATAAAGATGAAAAGTTAATGGACGGTGGGAGACGGTGGTCGTATCGCCACTAACCTTCAATCACGGATGCCTCTTATGACCGTGCACCGCCATCCGCCGGGGAAAATTCGGTGGATCGAACGGGCCACGGAGACATTAAATATGCAGAACGTTGGAATGTACGATTATGCTTGGGACGGTGGCTGGGAAAACGACGGTGGATTATGGGACGCGGTTTGTCGAGTGGCGTGGCGCGCCCGTTCGGCTGAACATCCGGCGGAAAGTATTATTATTATAAGTACTTACGTGCGAAGGGGGACTTTGCGCGAATGTCGTGCGGTCGTTGAATATATTTATGTACAGTTACATCTTGTCGCGTTTGTTATTGTTGTATCTTGATCTGTATTTTTACTGTCGCGTTTCTCTTTTTATGCGGCAGATACGTTTCGTGGGAAATCGTATAAAAGGGACAGAAGTTTCGTTGAGAACTTGGGGATACGTGTCGCAGCTTTCTGCAACCGTGTGCCAATTAAAGGAATGAGATAGAATGTACCTGAGATCGCATAAGAGAGTTCATGAAAATTGAGGATAATAGGAAAGCCCGGAGAATTCCTTGGTACAAAACTTCAAAGCTTTATTCGTTTAATCCGATAGAAAAGTAGCAACACTTTTTACATTTTTCCATTAGGATTAGCGCCGCCATCTGATTTCACCAAGAGTCTTCGACTTTATTTACCTGTACTTACGGTGTTAATCGTTTGATAAATATTAATTCGGAGAATATTTACGATTCGCCGGTGGTAAATTGTACATTATTCGATTAACTATGGGCTACTCGAATTAAGTGATTAGCAAACCAAATTATTTCGCCTACCACAAACGTGAATTTTCAATACCGTCCAATTGCGCGTAAAACGTGAAATAATATGAAATAAAATACAAATATCTTTTGCACTCTTTCTTGCACTCATTTGAACATTTGCTTCACCACCCCTGTATTAGACTCTCAACATTCTTGCTAACCATAAATTCTATCAATTTAACCGTTTACCATTTCGAACTAATAATCGCCGTACCCGGCCCGCATACCTTAAATAGGACACGTGACGGGCATAGAAGGCGAGTTCCAAATACCATCCGCCACGACAGGTAACCTATCGGACCAGTGAATAATAAATGCACGGGACACGACCGGTCACGCTACCAAGGAACACCGGCTTGTCACTCGAAATGTCAGACGCGAAATGTTCGTAAGCCTGCGGACTGCTTTCAGCCTATTAATTAATGAACCCCGTCCGCCATTGTTGCTGGATAGCAAACATCTGACACGACGTTTTCCGTGAAGACGTGCCCCGCTACCGTACCGGCGCGGTGCCATCGGTCGCTAATTATTAGGAATTACCCTGGGAACCGAACACGGACCGCCAAGAAAATCATTCCTGAGATTTCAATTACTGCCTCGATCCGCCGGTAGATGAGCAACTGGAACCGTACCTTCGAGCAATTTTCGTGTAATTCGCGTGCGATTCGCGATTCGTACACCGTGGGATAAAACGGTCGGCCGCTGGTGGGCAGTCGACGAAAATTCGGTAGGTGGTTAATGACGAGTGCAAGCGGAGGTAATTGTGGGAATCGTTTTGCGGATTACGCGAGTATACGCGCAGGTTAAACGAGATTAGGCTTTGGAATGGCCAAGTGGCATTTGTTTGCATGTCGTTCGTTTTCTTTCGCATGCGATGCACTTTTTTAATGGATGCATGATTTGGCGGAATACAGCTGCGATACAATGATGTAGCTAATGTAGCGTTGCTAGCATCTAGTGAGAATTATATGTATTTGGAATCTGAAATATTTACAAATTTATGCATCAGCTCATTCAAATAAATGGCGGGGGGACTGCAAATGTATACTGTCTATAAACGAGAGTAACAGTTCCGAAAACAGCATATTATTATTTCTAAAATTGATAGACTACTGTAAACTACCGATTATCGGAATTGACTTGTTCACTTGAAAAGTTCACGTTTTCGCTAGATTTAAAAAACGTATTCTCTCAACAATCGCGGTCCATTCCGTGTCATCTCCAGTGACACGAATTGTCACGAGAAACACCGTATGTCACTATGAACCACCGTAGCCATACACGCGATTGATCACGAGGGACGCAAGATAAATCGGGGACACACAGCGAACCGGTGCGGCGGTCTCGATTTCAATCATTCCCCCGACTCGCCGAGTCTAGATCGCCGGATCGCGGTCTAATCAGAAATTCTTCCGCCATTAACTGTCGGCGGTGCAAGGGTAAACGACACCGGAAACCGGACGGCTCGGGTGCGATTCCTAGGGCGCTCGCGCGCATACGCGATACGTACGATAGGAGCCGATTTCTCCGGGCTTATTCAATGAGACCTTGGGACCGTCATGCGTCCCGAGTCAGCTTCCGTGAGAAACGCCGAGGACAGAGCGTCTCCTCGCGATCAACAGACAAAGAGCCAGCACGAATCGACTGCTCGCTCGAGACACGTTGCATAGAACGAGACGTGTTACATGCATGTACAAACGTATGCGCGGGTAATGTATGCAGATTGCACCGCGGCTATTATATGTCTCCTTCGCGGGTAGAACGTGGCAACCTGTGCCTCGATTCTTCGCTTTCTTTAATATTTTCGAAGCCTCTCCGTTCCCTCGGGGAGAATAGGGTTCCAGCGCGACGCGATCCATTTCTGGTGGTCGGCTCGTACCTCGAAATAATTGCCTCGCTAGATTTCCTTTGCTATTTTCGCTGTTAAGTGAATCACAGTAAAAGTCCAGTTCAACGATTTAGCGGGGCAGGAGTAAAATTTGAGGAATATTCCCTCATCGTCAGCAGCCACTCCTGTTCGGAGCGTCTGAGGGTTTAGATAGAAATCATGACTTTCTGGAGTAGATCAAATATTTTATTCATAACGTTGCCCTTTGAAAGCATTCAAAAGTTACCGCAGTGCGATTTCAATATATAAGCGCAATATCTCCAACAACGCGCCTGTACACGCAATACGAGATTCCTTTCATCCATAAAGCAAAGGCTGTCCCAAACTCTTTTGCTCCAACCTAAGTACCTCAATTTACCTCGACTGTTATATTCACCCCGATGAATACACTTTTGGTCAACGAACATCCAACAAAAAAAAAAAAAAAAAAAGGAAGCACCCCAATTTTCCAATACAATCGCCGCTCGGAGACCAAGCGACGCGCCATGCCATCCCCAATTTCGTTCCCGCTATCCCAAGGAGCACATGACCGCCGGCGCAAGACGGCCGTTCGTCGTTTAAAGCGACGCCGGGCTGTAATGTCTCGCGTTTGTCAGAGGTGAGTCCCGAAATACGGAGCAGCGTACGCCCGTGGGCTAGTTCAAGCTGGTAAGGGACGCCGGATACCGCAGAAGGAGAGCCGCGGCGAATCGTGAGGACAGAGACGGAGGCCGGCCGCCGCAGATTACTTAGGTAATTGGTAAATACGAGGGTTACCTTCCAGTTTTCACCAAGGGGTTGCCGGATGGCTATGGAGCCTGAAGTAAGATGCCTCGCGGCTGCCCTCTATCTTCTGTCCGTCCTTTTCTGCCTTGTCGTGTTCGGTTACGGGCTCGTTCCCGTCTCTGTGCCGGGGCTCCTCGCGCAGGATATTCGCTTTAAAGGGGGAAATGAGCCTTAAAATTGTTTAAAGCGGTCGGAAGAGGGGTCCCGAATCCCCTTGGCAGCGTGTACCACGAAGCCTTGGGGAAACCTCGACACTTGCCGCCGCACGAATCTTTCCTGCACGAGCCAGGAAGGTGGTCCTCGCCCGATCCGACCGATTGATCCTATTGGATTTTACTTATTTACTTCACGAGCAACGACCTTTTGATTCGGATAAGCGGAGAAGCGTTTGGGGCAAGTTTTGAGCGCCAGCGTTATATTCTCAATGGCGGAAACACTTTTGGTAAATGAGCATACGAGACCTGGCGAATTTTGTAATACAAGCATTGCTTTGAATCAAGCAAATGGAGAAGATATGTGTGAAAATTGTTTCGAAAAGTACAGATTGTCAGACGTAAGCAAGGATTGTTATTATTTTTTAAATTTATTGGTCAGCGATATTGGCCAGTGATATGCGGTTTTAATTCGATTCTATATTTAAGTTTGCATGTAAGACTATAGAGAAATGGGTTACTCAATGTTTTATGCGCGATGGCTTTATTACAGGCACGAGAAATCAAGAGACACTCAAATCGTCAACGATATTAAACCTGACTTTAATCAGACCTATAGTAGAAGTATATAACTTGGTACATACTTCCTATATGACATTAAATTCTCGGAATCAGTTGCCCCGGGTGAATCTTTTCTTGACTGCCAATCGACGAATCTCCGACGATCTGTTAGAGAGACAGGGAATCACTTAAATGAAGTAACTTCGCGATGCATAGTGGTTTATGGTTATGAATATTAAATTGAGGCTAGGATCGATAATCAGTGGCATAGAGCGGAGGCATTAGATTAACCGGTATTTGTATACGCGGTTATTGGTATATGGATTTTTACGATGCCTTTCGATTACCGATGTTCAGAGTTTATCGACGTCAAGCTGCGCTCGAATTGATCGAATTATTATTAGTGCACATTGAAGAATGCCTGCGGTATAACGGATATCGGTGAAATTTCGGAACATTCGAGGTGATGGGACATTATTACGCTGTTCTAAATATTTCTGTTCCCACTGATATGCTGGCCTGAAAAGAAAGTTTCTAATTTTTGTTCGTTCGAAAACAATGATTGCGGGACACTGAACAACTCATAATAACAATTATATTGAGTACTAAAAAATGTTCGTTAAAAGAATCGTCCAGAAAAATCGTACCGTATAAAAGCACCTTAATATGCCACTAAAATGATATATCATACAAAATAAAAAGAAAATACCATCTGCAGGGACAAACAAAATTATCACGCGATTGCGAATCCCGTTTCCTCGCCAATTCCCCGGTACAATTTGCATAAAAATTCGCGGTCCACCCGAAACAATATTCCCCGATAAATTCCATTCGAACGGCGGATTCCCAACAATAAAACACCTGACAAGCCTGAAAACGGAAGAAGATCAAAGAGAAACCCGCGAGGACGTGCGCATTACCGTTCCAATGGAAACGGAAAAGATCGCGAAGGAAGACAGCCGGCTTGTAATTTCGTTTTCCTCGTCTCGGGCTTCCGGCTCTGCCTCTTAATGAATAGTGATTAATTGCCGGTGCTCTGAGACCGACTAGCTGCCATTAAGCCCGTCAGAGCCGATTCCGTCGAAATAATTACCGGCACTCGGCGAACGAGCTATAGCGGGCGCACGCACGCGCTCGCACACAGCTCGACAAATCGCGGCAACCGCTCTTCCTATTCGTTCCCGAGCGTGGCTAATTTTTTAATTGCCCTGCGTACGAAGCACGCTCGTGTGAACACCGACGGCCGCTGCCACGATCGCCGCTCGACAATGTATCGCTTTACAAGAACACGCGAACGGCTCACGGGAACCGCTTTTAATAACGTCGAGGGTATGCGAAATAGTTCTCGACCAATCGACGGACGAATTCAGTGGCAATTTCGGAAGCGTCCGGGGTGGCGGGTTAATTTCACTTCCAATTGGGGTAAGGCGCGACCGGTATGTTTGATATGAGGCCTGCACTTGTTACTTGAACATTATCTCGTCTCGTTTCTATTTGGAACAATAACTTTTTTGTTTCATTGGTGACTCGGTTGGCCGTTTGAAATTTAACTACGTGGCTGATGCTCCTACGAATAATGTACAATATTACTCGTACTTCTGCGTGCTAATAGATTTTAATCTGCGATCAGGTGAAACGTTGAAACAATTGTCGTCAATGATTATGGAAAAGTTTTTCGTTAATCAGACGCCGCGTACCGCAAACGTATTTTCCGCCTTACAAAGACTGAATCAAGTATGCTTTCTCCTAATCGACCCGCTGATAATATTCAACGCAGCGGAGTATGCTCGAACTCATGCCGGCCAGCGCAATAACATAAAACGCGTTCACGTTGGTGGTTCCTGGACGGTAACGCAGCCGGCCAATCAAAATCGTTCCGTTTCGTTCGACGACGTCGTTAATAATACATATAACGCACCGTGGGCGCAATAACGGCGACCAGTAATTGCCTTTTAGAAAAACTCCGATCGTCGTCCCTGCTTCCTGCAATGCGTTCAGACCCGTTGGCTTTACGCGAAAACGATTTCTGGATCGCCTCGAACAATCTGCCACGAGATCGGCGACTCTCATAGGCCGTCTTGTCTGACGGTTTGATTGCTTCATTATGGGGTCTGGGCCGGTTACAAGAGTCGCGAGTATCAACGAATGCTTGGAACCTGTTCCGGCCGTTCAGTGGTTCAAAACGGTCCGCTCCAGACCGCTGGAAAGCCTCCACTTCCGTCTTTGAACTTTAAACGGACCGTCTTTCTAGTGGACGCATTGGAAGTCGTTCGGTCCGCTTCAGAAGTGTTCACGTCCCAGTAACCCCTTGCCCGCCGTACACGAGTGTTCCGCGAATTCCGCTAATTGCGACGCTTGAGATTTTCTCAGAGAAACGCTGCCTACTTTTCGAATTGAACCGGACTTGGGATCTGGGGGTCGGGTTTCGAACAATTTATTAAACAGTTGGATATTATTTCGAATGGTATTGTGCTTTGGTGATAATTATTCTTCTGTAATATTCGAAATCATATCTTTAAATTGTGGACGCGGTGCAATGGCGAAGATAGAGAAATATAATGAAGCAAATAAAATGGATTTTACCCAATACGAGTGTTCTAAATTTGTATAATACTTTAAATGTAGAATACAAATAGCTGAATGCATTTGGTGGAGATGTACAGGCCCGCGCAATAAGTACATCTTTAATCGGCTTACAATCATCATAAATTAAACTAATTAAAAGAGTTGCACGAATGCAAGCCAGTTCATATCAGAACCAATCCCATCGAAATAACAATTCGAAATACGACGAAAGTTTATTACAAACGAAACACCAGGTAATTTATCGCAAACACTCACTGAAGTTTCGAAACGGAACGAATTATTCGCCACTGCATTTCCAATTCCGCAACAATCCAAAGCAACAGAGAATCCTTTCAAGAGTGGGCGAATTTCTGTCGAGTATTCCGGACATTTCGACGCTTTCGCGAGGGTAGAACCGGAAGTGACGACGCACGTGCCTGTCGATGGACCGACCCTGCGCGTTCCCTCTTTCGTATATGTTTATACGCAGCGGGGGAACGTCCTGCGTCTTGCTTTCGTATTTGCTGGATATTTACTGACGTGACGGTTGCGGCTGCGTCCCATTCTCGCGAAGATTCCCTCCTTGTTTGTCCAGCGGTTAAGACGACTTGGGGAAAACAAAGGTATATGTATAGTGGGAGAATATTGCGACCGAATGGAGTACTCGTTTTTGTCGAAGCTCCGGCGGTACGATTGAGGCGGTCAATCGTGGCAATTTGATCTCGATCGAGTCCTCTTTTTATTTCGTCCACCTTTGTTGAAGATTGAATTACGGCACGAGGCGCTGGAAACGCAACCACAGAAGGCTGCTCGATGATAAACAGAGGGAAATGGATTGCTTCGTTCTGTTTCTAATGGGCATTTAAATGCAACAATTATGCGCAGGTTTTGTATTGTAATTGCAAGCAATCGGAGCACTTGTTGTATTAACTTTGCATTCGGATAAATTTTGGGGCTAACTTTGAGTCAGCAATGACGCGCGCGATTCGGAGTGTAATAATAAATACGAAGCACGGAGGAAAATAATTTGGAGTATAAAATGTGAGATAAATATTTATTTTGACGTTTATAGATTTTGCATAAAATTAGTGTCTGCCGTCGCTTTCTTTTAGATATAGTAGCAGCTGGTAACCTTTGTTTCTGACATCTTTATTTTTCGCCCAGTGCAAGCAGTGTAAGTAGAGGTGGTATCTACGAAGAGGTATGAAGGAAGGGAAATGCGCAAGTGCGAAGGGTGGAAAAGCAGTGCATTAACGGAAGACATAACGACTTCCTGCGAGTCAACCCGGAACGACGTCAAGGGAAGCCGGGTATAATCTATTTCCTGTTAGTAAATGCTCTCCTGCAGTGCACCCCGGTTATAAAATCTGCATCCGTGTCCTTATGAATTATTTCGCATTAAAAGGAAGGATGCTCCTCGTTGTTGAAGAAACTACGCGCGCAGACAGTGCAAGTGCAATATAACAATTCACAAAACGGTCACTCGTAGCGTGTACAGTTTGTATAATACTGTGCACGGTCTAGCTTAACTTTCCGTACCATCGCTTCAGTTCAAAGATACGTTACCCATTAATTTGTCGGCGCGCTAATGTATCATTGTATTCTATCGTTACATCGTTCAATTGTAATCACGCGGTCCTTTCGTATTGTGCTTACTTTAATGTGGGAACCTGTAATTAAATAACTGTAGAATTATTTCTGGAAAAATGTGAACAAAGGTTCCCTGGTCCATGGAATATTGTGGTACATACCTCGATATTCGTTAGACATTAGAATATCTGTTTCCGGAACATCAAAGTTTTTGTTTGAACACAAATAAGACCAAAACTCTATTCGAACGTGCTGGATATGCGTTTACCAGTATACATTTATACTAACTTATTAACCCTTTGCCTTGCACCAACGAGTGACAGTTAGTAAGGTGGAAGTATAATGAAAAATTATAGGATCATTCCATTCGGGACTAAAAGCAGGCAAAGTTCAATCCCATTACACCACCCGGCGAACTTAAAAATAGAATCCACTGTCTACAGTGCTCTAACGCGAGGTCTCATTTCTCCTTCTATCCGCGTATGTATGTATGTATTTCTACTCTCACGGGGAACGTTACCATCGATTCACTTCACAATCTCGCGCATCTGCCCCGCTCTCATTTGCTAAACCATCCCAATTAAGCCAGCCGTGAAAAGGCATAAACAGCGGTTCACGAACGCACGAGGACAGAGTCTGATCCACTTGCTCCACTCGGCCCGGACCATCCACCGACTTGAAATCTCCTTGCCCGTTAAACGCAAGGACGTCCAGGATGCCCCCGCGCGTCCGCCCAGGTAACGACTTCCGAGGATCGGCCATAAAGCAGCGCAGTTTCAGCGAACGCCACGAACTCGTGGCTTTCGCAATATAAATATGTCGGGGTGGGGGCGCAGCGTTGCGATATCGCGGCCCCCAAGACCGCATACCCCCTTGAACCAACGGATCGTGTGCCCGCTACGCGAGGCACCAGTTCGCTCCCTTTGGTCATTATCCTTTTATTACCCGCCGCGTTATTTAGAGGGCCGATCCTCCGGAGCGTTTCATACTCGCGGCCGATCGCTCGACCGGAAAACGACGGCCTGCACGGCCGCGAGCTGCATCTCGTAAATAAAATACCGTTCGATCGTGCACCTCCAGGATCGACTCACGCGGTCGCGATATTTACGATTCACGCCGATACGAACTACGCCCTAACGACACGCGTTCCGTTTTCTGCGGCCCTTCCGAAAGCTTCTTCCGTTTGGTCGGTCGCGAGGGGTTGGTGGTGAACTTTTCGTCGCGGCGACTCTGAGTGCGTGTGCTATTGTTTAGATTTGAGACAGCGACGGCGGTGATTTGCGGGATTTTCTCGGTCGCTTGTGCTTTACCACTTTCTGGAACCGTTGCGATGAATGGGTGGGTTGCATGCGGGGAAGTGGGGTGATGGCGTTTTGAAACCGTGATTCGTCTTTCTGGATACAGGAGGCGGTCTGAGCGTCGTTAGGTTTGATAATCATTTCGTGGCTGCGTTTGTGCGGTTTGCACTGAAGAGCTTAGAGCAACGTTTGCATGTTAGTATAGGTAATTTATAATATTGGCATAATGAAATGTGGCTCGCTGTTTCTTTTGCTTGTTACAAATTTTTATCAAGACTCGTCGTTTCCAATTGGTCAATACAATTTGCATGTCCCCCATAGTGTAATATAATCACTTACTAACAATAAGTAAACGTCAGTTTTAATTCGCATTTCCTTCATTGGCCACCACCGTCTTTGTAGTCAGTAGCATTCCAAGCAAACATCTTTATCTTGATTGCCCCCTTGATTATATTATTAATATTTATAAATAGAACACGGCGCGGGCTAGAAGCTGGCGGAATGACTAAAACGAATGCGATTCGCTCGTTAAAAATAATAAATGTCTGTTGCTCGACGTCGGGGGCAAAAAAAGGCGGGTAGAAAGGAAAAATTGCATCTGTTGGGTGTTCTGCCCGGCCGCGCTCCTCTCCTTTAGCGTGGCCAATGTCGGAAAAATGGCGACCGTCGACGCTGGATAACGGGAACCAGCGCGTTTTCTCATTATCGCCGGTGTTACGAGGCCATTCATTCAAATTTACTCCGATTCTGACCGGGAGTAAACCCGCTGCGTGCATGCCCGCGTCCCGGCTCATGAAATTATGGCGACTCAATTAACCTTATCGCGCGTAAATTCGCGTCGCGACGTCCGCGCGGATCCGCGTTAGTCCCGGGGAATGTAATCGATAGATCGGGACATTCGTGATACTCAGACGCTCATCGATTTTTATTCCTCTTTTCGTGCTTACCAGGATTGCTGATGATTCTCAACCGAACCGCGATTGCATTTCATTTCAACGTCGGATTTGCCGGTTGGTTGATGTTACCGGTTTATAGTGTTTTTATAAAGATTTCGACTTCAAACTTCATCCCGTCGATTCTCCAAGAATTGTGGCGTCTCTTTTGGTATAAACGTGTGATCAGTTCTATTCAATTCGTTTGGCTTCATCAATTTCATTTCGGTTAATTTGCAGGTATCGGTAAGTTTGAAGATTTGTAAATGTGTATAGCGTTTCAAGTATGCCGTAAGAAAATTTAACACAAACAACTTAGATCCGTTTCAACTTGTCGATGTTCTTGATGGGCAGGGATTCGAGATGGTTTTTTAACTCAATTGTATTACAATTATATCCCAATTTGAATTGCGTTTTTATTTAAATGTATCCGTCTCATGTCAGTTACCGTTCGCACAAAATCGCGAAACAGCGCAGACAGAACTGTTGTTTAGACTGGAAGTGAAACAGGGTCCAGTTTCTCGCCATTGGATAATCACTAGTGATGGTAAATAAAATATAATCACGCCAGAGCAAAATTGACTCAAATTCTTAGAAACGTCTTACTACCAGAGATGGCAAGAGGATCACATAGGCCTGTGCTTGCCTAGTCAAAAGGGCCTGGCTTGTAAAATCAGTTCTCTTTGGGTGTTTCAGTCAGTTCTACAGTGCATTTCACAGCGAAAGGACATTCCGTCTGAGCTGTTTTAACTACATTGATTAGAGAACTACAATTTCATTTAACATACCATATCCAATTGCTCGCACCTCTCGATCGGCAACATTGTCTCACGAGTACCGAATAATTCACCCAAACCTAACAGCTTCACGATCCTAGCACTACCCAGCGGACAATAACTTCCACGCCGAAGAGCCGAAAAACTATTTCGTTTGAGGAATTCCAATGCTCCTCCCAGGAGGTGGCAATCGATACAACCCCGTCCGCTCTTCGTCGGGCGCAATTTCTAAACTATTATTAATCGCAGGTCGCCTCGGCCCGAAAGACGGAAGTCGTAAAAATCCAACGGCGCGGCGCGGCGCGTTGCGAATACGTAGAAACGCAGCAGCGGAGCCGGGTATCACGCGATCGCCCCGGTCTTCCGTGGTCTTGGAGCGGAATTTTTCCGCGGCGGGACGTTATTGCTTCCGAAGCAATTATAAGTACGGTAGCCCCGGACAGAATTGCATACTGCACACCCCGTCCGTCGCTCGCTCTATAATTGTTTCGACGATTCTTCGTTCACCTTCGCGGCAACAGACAGAACGGCAGAGAGAAGTGGAGAACTTCCGAGCAATTGCACCTGCTTCGATTTTGCTCGCTTTTTGTGGGAGGGGCGATCGCCCTATTCCCATCCATCTCCGTGACCTCAAGCACGCAACCTCCGGCTCCGATTGATACGACCAGCCCCTGAATCGTTTCTGCCCTGACTCCGGGGCCATCACGCCAGCCTTTTGTTTTTTCTCAGCTGCGCCGTCTCCTCGTAATGTCCTCGATCGTTCGTTTTTAAGGGGTAGGTACCGTGGCCCGTTGGAACAGTTGTTAGGTGCAGTGGAATAGCATTTATTTCATCCCGTCGAAGGAGAACGAGCTCGTATAATGACAATCTTATGGAAACAGTTGATATTATCCACTAAATAATGTATAATATAGATAAGATAGCTGTGTGCGGGGTGTCATGTAACTGGTGGTACAACCGGATAGGGTCTGAGACTTCGTTTATAAATCGGCTTTAAAAATCTACTCGATACACGTACACACGACCCAAGTCTCCAGTCGATCAAGTAAGCGCCAAAATTCATTTATAATAATTAACTGTTTTTATTGCTCCGGCAATAATCCTTCCATTATTCGACGCCAAAAAAAGGACAGCAATTTTGTTTCCAAAAATTGATATGCCTTTTGTCTCTACCGTAAAGCCGCAGTCCTGGTGTTTACAGCAGAATTGCTTTTCAGCGACGATATGTACACACTTCGAAACACCGACACAATCTTTCAGCAATCTCTTTCCCGATCAGCCAAATGAATTTCCTCCGTTCGTCAATCAGAAAATCGTGACACTGTCCGCCGTTCGAACACCTTATCTGCACCCCAGATCACCCTGGTTTCCCTCCAAAGAATCATTATCCTCACTTTCACCCCGCCCTCGGTCACCAAACGCCTGATCCTCTCGAGTCGCCCAGAAAATGACAGCGTCGACGTCCCGTCTCACGTTCCGTCGATTACCAAAGAATTCGCGGAAAATAAAACAGCTGAAGGCTTCGGGATCGTTTTGCCGGAAAAAAAGCTTTGGAACGTCCGTGGTACAATATAGCGGAGAGAACGGCTGGGCAATTACGCGGCCAGGCCTCCGTTTACGTTTATTCGCTCGACTTGTTGGAGGAACTAGCGATGGGCATAATACAATTAGTATCGATTTCTGATCGCAAATTATTCCATCAAATGTGAATGAGAATGGATTTGAACGATGGTTTATTATCGACTTGTTTCAAGTTGGATGCTACAAGAGATTCAATTGTGGATACTGTGTGCGCGATTTACTTTTTTTTGTTGTATAACAAATATATTATACAATATTTCTGTACAACAAAATTGTAATGATGGTGGCGAGTTCAAGTGTTTGATGGGTTTAATAGGCTTCGCAATATTTTCGAATCAGATGATTGTTTCTACAGTGCTTGACATTGGGTGTATTGAGTGCACGACTTGTACCTTCTGCTTTCTATTCCATTTAGGGTTTTCATTTTTCATTGTTCCTTCTCGCGTCTTAAATTACCACAAAAATGAAATGAGTTGAAGTGAATAAAAATAGTAACGCTCACTTAGACCCGCTTCATCTGACCCTGCCATTAATAAGTCAAACCTCCTCAAATCTATCCAACGGTATACTATCTATCGTATCAGTAACAAAGCTTTCCGCAACAAGTACCCACTGTAAAAAGATGTGTTTCTAAAAATATTACGATCCATGCGGGACATCAACGAACACATATTACACGTTTCCCCACGTTGCACGAGACTATCTCGCCTGCCATCCACTGAGAAATTCCGCAAAAGATTAAATAAAAAAAAGAACCCCCTGTACCTTGCCCCCGTGTCAGCATCGAAGCATCGTCGAACGAACGCACCAACTACCAAGAAGCACGAGGATCCGAAGAGGGAATGGGATTGCAGCCATCGCTAGGAGGAACGTGTCCAGGGAGAGGAGGTCGCGCGCGGACGATCGTGCAGCGTGCGAAAAAATCCGGGACGGTCTGCCGCTACCGATCTGAAAATCGTCCGGTAATCGCAGGTTGCACGGCGGCGTTCACCGGCGCCGGAGAGTGCGTGCTCCTCGATGCTGGCACAAGCGACAATCGTCGGTTCCCAGAGGCTCGAGGGACGACCTCTCGGCCTCTGGAGAACGGCCGCGCCCACCGCTGCACCGCGCCGACAATTGCGCCGTCCGTTGCACCGACTGCGCCGCCACCGACCGCGGCCTTCCTTTAACGTCCTGCCCATGACCACCGGACCTGCTGGAGAACGCTGCAACACGGCGGGCCGAAGGGGAGCAGCGTATGCGGAGGGACACGGCGAGAGGATTGCCCGTGGATGGTGTTCGTGTGCAGAGCGGCTTAAAAATTCGTCCGCATTGTGCAATACTTTCAATGTTCGGGAACAATTGTTTCACCCTTATGCCTCGTGATTTTCGATGTGTCTAGTCCGTTTGCGGGCGGTTCTTTTACGTTTCTGCAGTTTCTCATATACACATCGTGGGGCACGAAGGGTAGTGGGACCTTTAATTTAACATTTTTCCTGCACCTTAGATAGGTTCTGAAATATTCGTGATAACACGAAGAGTCAACATTTCTATGGGGGCTGTTTTCCACGGCCGGAAATTAACGCGAGTAACGCGAGCTACCTTTGCGCAGAGTTTCGAAATTTCTGTGTTATTTGTTAATAGAAACCCCTCGTGATTGTACAGTACACGAGATTAGATTTTGCGAAGGGATAAGTATGAGAACCTTATATGAACAAATATGTGAGGAGAGGGAGGTTTCGTTTTATATTTATGAGTAGGTACGATGATTTTGTTTGATGATGTGATATAGTTTCTACGAAACGGTTCTGTTCTTACATCTTCATCTGCCACTTATCGCCTGTTTAATTAATCTAATCATGATTTGTTTAAATAATTCGAATAGCGGTACTGCGTTTCAAGGAATGCTTTAACAAAACTGTCGCCGTTTAAAAACATATTGATAATTCTGACATCACCAAAGTGTCTCCAATCCTTAAAGAAAATACGCAACGATCTCCTCCACGCTGTACGCTTTTCTCGAATGAAACTCCTTTATTTTCTAAAAATAGTAGACACCTGGATAACCCGTTTGATACCTGAACTGCTCCGAAAATATTGGAATTCTTTGACAGACTTCCACTGACTCTAAATGAATAAACTGTAGTACAAAGGGTAAATATTTTCCATTTCTTCTGAAAATCTTTACCCTCCTGGCAATATCACGAACCAAAAATCGAATCGTAGAAACGTGAAAAAAAACATTCCAGCAACCTCGTCACAAAAATCGCGTACCAGAACTACGGACCAAGGATCGAAATCTTTCGGCGAACCGTTACCTGGATCGACCTGTAGGGAACACGATGCCCATCGTGTCGAACCACACTGTTGCAACGGCTGTCTGATCGTGCACGTTTACGCGATGCAATTTTCAAGATCTCCGTGCGCTTGCCGAACAAGATACCCGCGATTCATTATCGCCGCTCGGCTTTTTGCCCCCACTCGAACGTTAACGATCGTAATTTGAGATTAAGTATCGGAAAATATATTCCTTTGTCGAATTGCCATCTACCGTCCGCAATTTCGTGCGGGAAAAATTCGTGCGAATCTGCGGATGAACGGACGCGGACCACCCCGCGCGAGCTGCCATCGCTGTGAGCCTGAGTGTTGAACGACTTTACTCTTTGTTGTAGTGCAACGTATTATCTATTGATAATCGTTACGGATTTTTTTCCTTAGGTGGAATAATCTCGGTGGCAGATGATGATCAACGTGGGTTATTAATAAGGGTTGACCCTTTGGACTTGAGGGTCTCTTTCTAGTATGGGGAGGAGAATAAATGAAATGATATTACCTCAGTTATTGTTTTGTCTTAGATACGTTTTTAATCGACACGCACGATTCTCCTGGCGTTAGGTTATCAGTTGGTATAACATTGCGAATTATTACTATGTATTCATCGCGGATTTATTGAATCTTAAAGTCATTCGCTTTTGTCGCAAAAAGTATATTATATTTTTCAAATTCTATTCTATCTGCGTTCATCTGAGCCCGATATTACGCTACAGAGGGTTCGACGTTCCTTCGCGAACATTATCGTAACCGTAATATTGTAACGACTGGTAAATAATGTGCCGAAGGGAAGAATAAAATCTCCATCAATGGGAATATTGTCTTTTCTCTCGTGGGATATTTCGTACGATTGAACGATTGAAATCGCAATTTCGAAATATCGACAATTCGACCAGCAATCAATGCTTTGCTCTAGCGTCGTGAGAGATAAAGCAATTTTAAGGTGTTATTTACTGGGCACTACGCGGCGAAGGAAATGTCGTGGGGCAATAGTTGCTACGATTTCCGTGCAAATTGCGTGGCGATAGTTCTATTCTGCTACTCGAGGAACCTCACTTCCGTAATCTTGCCATGGATTTCTCAATACCCTATATATCCTTACGATTTTCAACTTTGATTGGCAATTCCGTCGACATACAATTCTAATATTATACTTTACAGTCACGTTGCAAATAAGCACAGAGTATTTTTTATTAATCCAATCCGATTCGCTACCCGACAACGAATTCAAGTTTAATAGACGCTCGGCAACCCAAAACAGCAGAACATATTGGCGATATTCATCTAATCTGCTCATTGTAGTAAAAGATTAAGCGTGCTGCACTTTCGAAAATGACCCATGTAGGTAAACGAGAATCGGTCGAAAAATTTAAGGCCACGGTAGCGAAACAAAAATAAACGCTTTAATGGCGAAACATTCAGAACCTCGCGAGAAATGTTCGTGCGCCGTGGATTTTTCGGGATTCAAAGGGTTGGAAAAGTGGAGGTTCGCCGCAGACACAGAGTGAAAGCTGCTCGAGCGGTGCAAGCGTAAAATGGCACGAGCGCGAGGCTTGCGTCCTTTGCAGGGATTTCTCTTTCACTTTGAAGGTACTTCTTCGGGTATGTTTCGCGGCACCGTCTCGTGGCTAGTCTAGATTGTGGCCGCGCCGAATGCGCGCGATCGGTAATGAGAACGGCTTCGAATGTGCAAGTAATTGTGAAAGTGGGCTAATGGTCAGTCACTTACCTGCAAGTTATTCAGCGCATCAGAAACTCTTCCAGAATTTGCTAGTGTCTGATGGTCGCGAAGCATGTGCAACTGATCTTCAGATTAAATTTTTGAGATCAAAAGGTTGGTACGAAGGTAGGGAATTTTAATCGGTACTAAAATCCAAGGACTCAGTAGAATAGTTAAATACCGTACTAATATCGAAGATACAGCGTTAATAATTAATAACACTATCTCCGAGATAACTTAAAATAAAATGCAAAAGGAACAACTGTTATAAAATCTTCAATTCCAGCGAATCAGATCTCCTCGCATCTGTAATCAAAAAAAGAACAAGCATAAATCGCTCGGTGACTCAAGCAGATATCGCGCCACAATAATACTTTAAATACTTTTACAACGTTACCCCCATGATCAACCCCTCTTGACCTCACTTACTCTGCAGCATACCTGTCGTTTGCCATTTGTCTACCTTTCAATCTATAATACATCTGATTCGCAAAACATTCAAACCCCCAATAGAAAGACGTATACAGGGTGTTCAATAAAAACCATTCAATATTTACATGATACATAGAACACACTGTACTGAGTAAAAAAAAAAGCCTTAGTAAACACAGATCGAAGGGTCAACCATTTCTGAGACATAAACATTTTTGTTTGCCCAGCCGTATAAGTATTGAATGGTTTTTTTTAACACCCTGCACACACGTTGACACTTCATCCACCCCTGCAACGTTCCCCAATGCAACATTCATTGTACCCACGTGTCCTAACGAGTCATTCAAATCGCCAGATATCGCGGACGAAAAATACCCCATAAATCCAACGTCACCGAATGTTCTTCCCCGTAGCCATCAATGACTGGGAAACACAATAGTATACTTCTTCGGTGGGCAGAAGAAGAAAGAAGGGTCCCCGGTCAGTTTTCCAAGAGAACAGTGGTCGGAGGCTAACGACGGTCGGCCGGTCATTTCAACTTTATTGCAAGGGCGTTCTCTCCGAGCGAAGAGAGACGAGGGAGACCGCACGGCACTAATGCATCGTCAAGTGCTAATTACAGGCTGCATTGTGTTTCCCGGTAGTGGCGTGGAATTTTATGGTGGCTGGAACGCGTATCGCTCAGTCGTCCTCCCTTACGGCGTTTCCCTTCCACGGTATGCATTTTACTGCCGCGACTTCTTCGGTTCCTTCGAGTACGATGCAGAAGTGAAAATAGCACGCCGC
The DNA here is from genome assembly GCA_963667235.1 of Nomada lathburiana. Classification (NCBI taxonomy): domain Eukaryota; kingdom Metazoa; phylum Arthropoda; class Insecta; order Hymenoptera; family Apidae; genus Nomada; species Nomada lathburiana. The sequence continues at coordinate 8,570,003 of OY763897.1, read as the reverse complement.
GGCGAGCATTATCGGGGCAACGATGGCAAGGCTTGGATCGACTTGCGAGTTACCTGTTATTATTGGGCAGGCTTGATTATTTCGTTCTGAATTCTAACATTTGGAGAATCGGAGGATGAAGATGTTGCGCAACAGTCTTGTGTGACAATTCAGTTAGCGCGGAGAGTGAAAGTGGTATCAGAGGCTCTTTCGTAAAACAGTTCGTTTCGTATTGTTTTATCATAGAATAGGGGAAATGTAGAGAAAGTAAATATAGTATACGGCGGTAAATTTGTTGGTCGACGAAAGTGTTTATTATTATTATTTTTGTAAATACGCATAGGTAATCTGTAGCAGGATACAGAATTTCTTTTATTTCATTATTACACATCAGGATGTTATACATTTCTGATTTACTTGTGACATATTCATTCGGACGGAGAACGCGCCGGTGTGCATTAATATTTGCAGCCACCCTGAACGGAAGAATGGAAGCTACCGGGAAATTGAACATCTCCTCATTCCCGTTCAAAATGTTTATCACAATTCTGCCTCCCCGTGATTATGCTTATTTAATTGCCCCAACTGATGCTTCTTTGCATCGAAATGTCTTCCAACAATTCTCGCATCCGCAGAGAAAAACAAAGATATCACGACGTACCTGTAAACGAAAGCCACGCGAGATGTACGATCGACGATCCATCGGGAGAGCCGTCAGCGTTATTCCAATTTCTCCCTGAATACCGACGTTCCTCAAACTCGGTGAAATTATCGGCGCTCCTGAAAGGAACGCAAAGTGACGGGTGCACGTGACGGGGTGTAAATCCGGGCGTAAGGTCGTCCGAGGGGAACGCGTTCTAGGAGATGGCCTGGCATTCGGCGAAGGGGCAGTCCGCCGTACTGACCGTACTTCATTACCCGGGAGGGCCAGCGGGCCTCACGGGTCATCCGTTATCATTTTTACAACTGCCGCCATTCAACAATGTCGAATAAACTCCGTTAGCTATTGCGGCCGGGTCTGGGCGTCCCGCGAGGGGATCCAGAGGAGTGGATGCCGCTTTTAAAGCTATCGATCGGCCCGCGAATCCTTCGATTCCGTTCGCCCTTGCGATTTATCGCGTTCCCTCCTTCTTGACACCGTTGCATCGGGGATTCCAGAGGATGTACTCGCACGTGGACGCGCATCATCCCCTTCGCATCGAAGAGTTATGAATATGAACATTGGTTACCTACTGAGCGAGGAAGTTAGGGTTCTGTTCATTTCTGGAGCGGTATCGTCCCACAATCCCACAGTTACAACGGTCAATAATGATCCTGCCAGTCGAGTCGACTCTAAGCATCCAATGTCTGCTTTAGTTAGAAATCGAAACCCCTGGTGCAGAAGTCGCGGCGAGTTCAAGTTTTAATAGCTGTCCAACTAATGCACCGATCAGTCGGCGCTGTAGAAAAATAATGTAAAACTTCAACAAGCAGAGCTTGACCAAAAAGTGGGCTTGCCCCAGTCTTTGCACCAATGTCTTCAATTTCTAATATTTCTTTCTTAATTGTTTTTCCAGTGAATCTATTATACTCTACGCAGTCGACACTCGTCCCAAAAATTTTGTTCCAATGCTTACAATATCTCTATGCAAACTATTGCCAAGCTCTTCAATAACATTCCGCGCCACTGCTACCAGAATTGAACTTCAAGAGAAAACCTCAAACGCCATTCTTCAATCCTGATCGTTTCTTCTGGATCCATAACCGATACGATCCCCGAATGGGCGAGAGGGATGGACGCCACGGGAAGCAGAAGGACAGGGATACATGGAACGGTCAACGTGCACGGCACGAAACGCGGACCCGGGGTTAAACGAGTTCCACTAACGAGTTGACAAATCGAGTCTCGGGGGGGTCGTGGCGAAGTAGACCTATAAAGCGAAGGTCGAGGGGTCCGGGGTTCACGTCCTACGTATCACCCGTTACTGCACTCCGACACGTTTATTGCTCTTGTTCGCGGCCTCGTAACGAATGACTCCACGCCAGCCATCGTTGTACGGGGAGGAACGAACGACTGGCCATCGGAGAGACGGATGAGGGAGTAAGACGAGAGGAGTTCGTTGTTCTCGTTAGCGGTGTATGCGCGTCGTCTTTGTTCGTGAACGAGCAACCCCCGCGGATCTCCCATGGATATGCGTCGATGGTGGAGCGCATTCGAGAAGGTTGAATCGAGAAGGTTTAGATTCAGAGAAAGAGAGAGAGAGAGACTGTTTTTATTTATTAAGGGAAGGGGAGTTTAAACGAAGGATGGGTAAAGGAGATGGAGGATTTTTGGGTGAACAGATTTGGAGAGACTTGGAGAAATACGCGGGGGTGAAATGTGAATGATGTATTAGCACTTTACATGTGTCAATATGGGTTTGGGTTTTATTCAGCTCTGATACACAGAAAGTTAGTGAACAATTAATGCAAACGCGTAGAACCGTTTTTATTCTTATGCGGCCCCCTCTACTTATATGCGTATCGATTGGTAATAAGTAGATCATTCATATTATGCGTTCTTGCAACAAAATGATTGAAGGAAATAAAGTGTCGCACGGAAATAATGTTTGAGCGAAGGGTACGAGGGTCTTCGAGTGAGCGAAAAGCTTCCAATTACTAATATTTAAAATAACTTCAATAGAGTGAAGGATTTTAAGGGCCTGGACGAAGCAAGAATTATTGCGACCGAACACCCCCATACCATTAAATTAAAACAGAAAGGCAACCCGCAATTTTCAACTCGTCGTTGTCTACGACATCCATGATCCCTACGCGTGGACATTCTTCACAATGCAAAAGGAAACGAGCCCCTGTCGCCGGAGAATGCACGAAGGACCAGAGCAGCCGTAGCTTTAGAACGGGGTGCTCCAGTTATAGCTACCCCTGGTGCCACGGTGACGGATGTCGGAGTGCGGGCCATTACACGGAATAGAGAGCCATTGGTCACTCCGGCGGAACGTAGGTCAAATTGACGAATGGTAATGAGTTCGCCTTGTTAGAGCGACTACGCGCCGCCGTTGCTCCGCTTTCGTAGCCTCCTCGTTTTCCTATTCGACCCTCGTTCTGCTGGAATTAAACTTCGATACGGAACAGCCGAGCCACACCTGCAGATGCAAAGGGGTTGGGGGCTTGCACGGAGGGGTTGCAGCGACGATTCATCGCCGATGCAGAGATTAACGATGCTAATCGTACGATTAACAACGCACGTTTCGAAAGAATATAGCGTTGGACCTTTAATTAATGTTTCGTGCTTTGTATTTGGAGTGTGCTAATTTTTATTGGAAATTTGGAGTATTTTTGTCGAGAAGGTATCGAATGTTAGGGAATTATTAACGGTGATACTGTGAAGTTCTTACTAAGTGTTTGTTTTATTCTGTGTTAAAATTTCGATATATTTTTATATCAGAGAATGTAAGGCTGAATTTGAGAAATTATTATATGCAGATACAATATTATTTGTATTGTATATAAGTTGATAACTATAATACTTTTTCAGATTTCTGATGTAAGAAACACGGCATTTATTTGAGACCCACTGGTATAACCGGTGGACCTCTGTTCCTTTATACTGGCTAGAGTTAATGAATTTGGTATACACGCGTCTGTCTATTGTTGGTCTATTCTACTGCGCCGCGTAGCATGCCATCGGGCTACATCGAAGCTACAATTAGACAAATTCTTTGAACTATGTAACCGAGTGAAGATTACAATGGCCCGTACAGGGACAATACAGGCAAGATAGTTAACAATATTAATATTTTACAGTGCAAAGGCACCTTTGGCTTTCGTCACTGATATTGTCCTACTTCTAAGAGCTACCGAAACGGGAAACAAATAACTCAGTAACAAAGTAAAATCAGTAAAGTATTTCTGCTATTGACAGCCAAATGATAAAACACAAATTCCTTCTACAATTATCCAAGAGTATTTTATGACGAAAGCAAAATTCCCAAAATGCAATCATTGTAACAATGTAGTACAAAATTACTATTATTTCTTACTGAAAACTCCACCATTACCTTCCCGCCGACCCAATTCATGAAACAAACACAAAATTTCGAACTTATCCGGTCGCGCGAGCAAAAGATTAAAATACAACTATAATCGAGCAATTTCCTGACCCATTCGAACGAAATTGAAAAACACAAATTTCTCTTACGGCAGTCGCATAATATTCACTCGACAGCTTTCACATAGCCGCGCACATTTCCAACCATTCCCACTCGTGCTCAAAAACACCTATGAGTATCCGATGTCTCATTAGATTGCCACGGTGTATCACTTGGTCGTCGGGCCTCCATTATTCGCCGCTCACGAGGGGCTGAACACCTTACAAAAAGTTGACATCTGCCGATCGTGGCGACCATCAATGGCGATGACACAGGGATATTAAAAGCCGCTTAGAAATTTTCGAGGATGACAGTGATGGCAGGCCGTCAATGGTTAAACATCGGTGTCCCTGACACAGGGTCCCATGGTACCTGATCGTATTGTATTACACCATACGTGACACTCTCGTAACGATCGTTCGACAACCGTAGAATGCCGTCTCTGCCCTCTGTTCCGTGAAATTTCTTCGATAAACGGTCCGGTTTGTGAGAATTGGAAGCGATTCTTATTTGCACGGTGTCGTATCGTCACCAATCCTCGACACGTGGATTTTTTATTAAGCAATATCGTGCCTCGCGATGGGACGGAATCACTTGGCATATCGTTACGGCAACTTAACGAAACTTGTCGGCGCGACTTTTTCAAAAGCCCGTGGGATATTTCGTAAGTCTCGCGCTTTTGAAATGTCCAGGCTGGATTTGAAACCTTGCACGGAGAATTGGGTCGATTGGAAGCAAAGATCGTGATAGATAGCGAGGGACAATTAAAGTACAATTCGAACGGTGATGCGAGAGGTGGAAATAAATAATTTGAATACCGTCGGAAAGTTTGAAAGAAGTATTAGGTTTACGGGGAAAGTTCTCTCCGATAATGTCATCTAAAGTTTCAACTTTATGTCATACATTATCAACACATTTATTAATATTTACTGAACAATATAATTTCCATTATTACTAATGCAATTTTGAAAAGCAGATATGAAACTTGAGATCACATTATCGGACAGAATTTTCCGGTAGACCTAATATTAGGATATCAGAATATTAGTTCTATCAAAATCTTAAAAAGCTACAAGATATTAATTTTGTTAATTGTCTTGCCTGTATTGTCCGTGTACAAGTCATCGTGATCTTCACTCGGTTACATAGCTTAAAGAATTTGTCTAATTTTACCTACGATGCGGACCAAAGGCATGCTACGCAGCGCAGTAGAGTAGACCAACAATAGACAGACGCGTGCATACCAAATTCATTAACTCTGGCCAGCACAAAGGAACAGGGGTCCACCGGTTATGCCAGTGGGTCTCGAATAAATACCGTGTTTCTTCTATCAAAAATCTATTATACGATATATCATTCCGGCAACGAACACACCGAAAAATTCGAACGCCTAAACAAATCATCATTTCCCAGTAAAATAATTTCACGAGTATTTTTTCTTCGCCTGTGCATCGCCCCACGGTCGGCCACAGTCGCGACCGTAGTGGTGCACCGTACTCCTCGTGCATCAGTCGCAGTGAGAAACGATATTCTCGCGCATGCTGTACGCAGAAACGGCGGAGGGCCGGTACGGTGCACGTCGTTCCCTGGCCAGGCGTCCCTGCGCCACCCTGTTATTTTCTGGAGGGCAAATTATGCCGGGGGGCCCGGTCTCGATGCACTTGCCGCGGCGGCGGCGGCGGCCGATCCCGAGCATTACCCTGGCTAGTTGCACGGAAGAAGTAGCATCTTCGCGCACGTATCTCGAGCCACCACGGCGCATCAAGGCACGTCCTACTGGATTGCGGCTCGAACGATCTCGCCGTGCCGCTACCTGCTCTACGTACAGCATCCGCGTTGCCGCCTTCAGTCGCTACGGATGTTACTTTTGATGATGTACAGCCTGGTTCTAGGCGCGACGAGGCGCGCGGGGTGCCGGGGGTGCGAAGCGATGCGGATTGGTCGCCATTTCTTTGAATTGCTCGGCCTTCTTGCTCGCAGATTGTATCCACTTGCGGAAGGGAATTAGATATGCGTAGGTGATGAAGGGGGTGCGTTGTATGCGTTTCTGGGTTGGCTTGATCGAGGGTTACGGTCCGAGGAGTTCGATCGCAGCGTTTGTGGATCTTGTTTTCATTGGGGACTATTTTGTGTGTTTTCATTTGTACGGGTGTAGCGTTGGTGATTCGATGGGATTTTTCGTTGTATTTTGTTTTATTTGCTGGTGCAAGAATATTCAAAAGATATTTTTTTTTTTAGATATTAAGTTTCTCGCATTCGTATTATAGACCATAAAGAGCCATCCAACTATTAATTTAACTTTTTTTCCTGTATCTGAAACAGTTTCTTAATTATTCACGATAATGTGAAAAGTCAAGATTTCTTTGGACGGGTGTTTTCACCCCTAGGACCGTTATTTAGCAGGAAACGAAAATTGTTCCGTTGTTAGCATAATATGAACTACATTTGTGCAAAGTTTCAAATTTTTCTGAATTTTTGAGTTGCCGAACTTCCCTTGTTACCGTGTTCGTCGAATTTTCACTGGAATTGTCCATGCGAATAATTATAGGTGACTAATATTTTCGTGATCCAACGTAATATTGCAGTCGCGTACATGGAAAATGTCTAAAATATTCCAGACTATATAACGAAATTACTCAAGACTACTTAAGACCACTTCACCCTACATTTAAAATCATTTACCAAAACAAGGGAAAAACGAGCTCCAACCAGGAAGCTTCCAACCAGTGGCAACAATTTCGACAGCGAATCCAATCCGCGCTGAAAGACGAAGGCCAGGATAGTTCCTTATTGCTATTGGTGTCTATCCTTATTGCAGTTCTTTCCACGCATTAAGAAATCCTCCGTGTTTGGCCCGACTGCCGGGTAACAAGAATAGAGACGTAGCCGGAGTTAGCTACCCGAGACGATCGGCATTATTATCCTCCTTGGGATTAATCTACGGCTGGTTATTCTTGTTAGAGGGTCTGATTAGCTCCAGTCGATCGCGATGAAGCCACGGATGCTGATATGTACCATTGAGGCTTGATTAATGGCGGCTGCCCGGGTCGCCGGATTCTTTGGCGATTGCGACCCGTGGAAAATGGGGAGGCATATTATACCATTCATGGGGAACTACTTCCAAGGAAAGATTCGTTAGTATTTTTCTTCTTCTTGTACTCGTTGCGGTGGAATATTGACAGTGGAAATTGAACGGGGTTTCATTATACCAGTGATCCTCGGATGGAGTTTGCAAAGGTGTAGGAAATAACAAATTTTGTTTCACGTTATTTGACGGTATATAATATTTCGTCGACTTTACCACGCAATAGTTGCAAGATAGTTTAGTCTGTTTCTTGAATAGTACAGTTTCAATGGTATATCAAGAATTATTTTCTCGATTTTGCTCTCGATGTTCATGTTAAATAGAAATTTTTCATACTACATAGCATTAATATTGTACGCAGGCATTGCCAAAACCCGAAGGCCTATCAACTTTTGCGAGTGGCATTTTTAAGTTTTAACAGAGTGAATGCGTGATTTCTTCGTTGAATTCGTGTACTTCCGTCTGCGAGGCGGAAGTATACGGTAGATGGGAATTATTCGCAGTGCAAGCCGTTTCAGAGTTTCTAGTACTGCCGTTACAAGAGGTATAAGGCGAGCTGTAAATTCAGTCGAGTGTCATGTAGTAGCAAGTTCCTTGAGACGAAAATATCCGAGGCTCGTACATAGTATGCACTTAAGAGTTGAAGCGTCGAATATGCAGGATGCACTGGAAAAATGAGAAAATTGGTTAGGACACCATTTTATTACTTTATTCGCAATCGATTCACTTCTAGAATGCTATTTCCTTTTTGCTGTTTGAAAATAATATATAGAATTTTTGTTAAACCAAATTATAAAACGCTGGACACACCAATGTTTATGCAACGAATGCAATCATTTTTGTAATCATTTGTTATAAACGGACCGTGACATTTGATTGAATATGTCTCATTCCATTTTTCTAACATTTCGGTTTGTCGTTTCTGTGACGCTCGGGTAGAGGTGTACAAACGACAAATATAATAACTAATTTTTCAATCAAGATCGACTCAAACTTCCCCCGAATTGATGTTAGCCTATTTTCTATTAAAATAACGGCGTCATCCTCGATCAAAAATACTTGGAACCAGATCCAGCGTAGCCGGTCCTCTTGTCCCACAGCTACTTTGAAGATTTCGTTGCAGAAACGCGTCAGTTGGAGCGTACCAAGTAGTTATCTGAGGTTGCGGGATATTTCTGGCGAGGAGAGCGGACGTTGGTTATCGACGAAGCATGGTCGCGAGCGTGACGCGTGTCTGAAAGCTCTTATGTCTAAACACACACACACTGAGCTAGATTTTTTTTAATTTTCTGCGAAATAGTCAAATATATCGGGGTGGCGTATCGTGATTTGCAATAGCGTACGGTTTCACTCGAATTAATGCTCGTCCTTCGCACAGAATTTGGAGAATGGTCCCACGAATTTATTATTCTACTTTATTTTAGTCGCGTTTCAGGTGTTGATGTAGAGATGTAGAGAATTTTATATTAATACAATTTTCGCGTAAGATATTCTCTGCGAGCTTCAATACGTTTTGTTCGTTCCTTCCCTTTCGAATTTTGTCATTAGATGTGAATTAAATGTGAATTATATCTCGTTCAAATAAGAACGGCCGTAGTCTTTCAGTGCTACTGCAGAAGCAGGCCAAATGGCACAGGCTTAAAAAAGAATATAGGGCCACCCCTCAAAATATTAAATAAGATCACTCTCAATGCTACGCCTAATATCGCATCGACAAGAACCGTTGCCGTTCTAAAATCCCAGCGTTAAGCAAAAAAAAAAAAATCTCCGCGGCAACAACGATTCCAGCAAACGAGATCCGGTGGACCACCGCGAAGAAGCGCGTGCACGTCCCGGTTCCGTTGCCGGGCGTCGCCTCCTGACGTCACGACGCCTTTCATGAAGTGGCGGCCGGTCTGTTCCCCTCTGGATATAGGATCGACCGACGCCTCGTCTCCGTTCCCGTCACTCGAGATTGACAGCCCTCGAGAGAAGACACCGAGCCAGAAGCGGCCCCGACGAAGACGGGTAATACAACGCTGACGGGGCCGCGACGAAGACGTCGCCAGATAGAGGTGGCCGGATAGCGAAAGTATTACAGGGCGCATCGCCGCGAAGGCCCACAAGAGCGGACGGCCGAGCTGATACGAGCCAGAAGCCGGCGAACGCTTACTCGGAACCGCTTTATCATCTCGTCTTAATTCGGGACTTCAAATATTTATACCGGCCGCAGGGTGACCTCACGACACGCTACTCGGGCTCTCGCTATTTTTCCTCGGGCGTGTACGGCACGGTTGGGTGGGGGGGTTGGTGGTTGGGGGGTGGGGGGGATTTATCGTCGAGTGATTTACACGCGGCTGCATTTTGAACAAAGTCGCGATCGATGTTGCTTGTGCAGTTCGTCCGAGTCGTTTGGATTCGGAGGCTGGCAGTGGCGTATGGGCGATGGATTCGAGGGCACTGTGGGTTGGACGGTAAATTTTCAGATTCTTCGGAATTCCGAGAAGTATTTAGACGATGGAGAGATTAGCAGATCAATTTTTGTTGTGGTTGATTGTACGTATGACGGATCGAAGTGGTGGAGGTTATTAGATTGTATGGAAACTGTGCAATTATATTCTTAATTAAATTATGAGAAGTTCGAATATGATTTTATATCATACTCTTACATAGATTACCTTTATTTACAATTACAATATCATCTTTGCCAGACGTTATGAACGAGTTAGTCGTTTATAATAATCGCTCACTACTTCTTCAATATCTCACAGCAAAAGGAACAGCGTTTCAATAACGATTACCCATAAAACGTATTGCTCGTAAAATCATTTCAGTTCTCGTAGCATCTAGAATCGGGCGTGGAATGAACAAATATTTTGCAATTAAGTACAGAAACAGAGGGGTAAGCTTATCTTCGAACGGTCACGTGCAGTTTACTCGAAGAAATGTCCTTCCTTTTGATTCGGGTTGGCCCTGATCAACCCAAAGTAAGTAACTTCTGTAACTTGGGGAACTACCCCATTCTATCTTCGTCCTCGTAGCATAAGAACCTTGTCTGATGCCACGTTACACGTGGGAAGTGTATTAGTGAATATAAATGCCCGCTACTGGGGTGTGTTGATTCCCTTGTATCTACAGCAGCCCCTGGAAGGGGACAATATCGCATAAGGGATTCCGTTTGTAGACGGCATGGTTTGTGGTATTAACCCCTAACCCTAGTTACAATAGGATACGTTATAATTTCGAAGTATAATACTATCGGTGTACTTATACTTAATACACAGGTATTCGCCACTTTGTTTGTGGCGTAGTTCCGATTATTAATCGTTGAAAAATATAGATACGTTCGAGTACTGTATCAGACAGGTATAAGCAGCTTTCTACTTTATTGAACGTGTACAGGTATAGTAAAAATAAGCGTCTGTTTGCTTTAGTTGGCAGGCCGCAAAGTTGAAACCATTCTTCTTAAGATACGACGATTCGCGAACGAAGTTTCTAGTCACTGTATAGATTGTCTTCAATAATACCTTGATAACTGAATATTTTTTACACCAGGTAATATACGAGTCGAATATATCCACGGGGATATAGGATGAGATTTCGAAGAATTGTAATGATACCTCGGCAATTATTTTATTTAAAGAATATTTAAACGGACTTACTTTCACAGCTAACTTCCCCAATTCTGTGAACTTAACTCTTCTGCTGCCCGTGTAAAACCGACAGACCTGTACACCATATAAAGAGCAACTCAAACAACCCCCATATTCTATGCCTACTATCTTAAGTCCTCAAGAAAAATCTAGGCAAAGACGCATCCCCTACCAAAAGTATCTTCCCGTTTCCCTACAAGTGACGCACAGAAACGGAGCGTAGTCTCCGCCAAAGATCGCATGACAATTCCACCTAGAATCGATCGTTAACGGGTTTCAATGAAGAGACGATCGAATCAGCGTGCTGGCCGCGTTTCTCTGTTTACAAGCGTCTACGTGCCCAGTCGGCCAGGATCAGTCGGTGGCCGACGAAATTCCATCGGGCGGGCATCCCGGGGAATAATAGCAGGCCTCGAAGCCGCCCCTTCGATCCTTATGTCGTTCGAACCCCTTCTCGATTCCCGAAGGGTCGCGGACGTGCGATGAAATCAACAAGAACAACAACCACTACGATCTCGAGCGCCTCGAGTGACATCCGTGAAAGGGTTTGCCAGCCATCTCACCCCCTTTGCTGCCCTCGACACGGAGAGGCACGTTCTTTCGAGCTCCTTCTTCGAGACGAAGGGGTTCTTGACTAGCCAGACGGACGTCGTCTGATTGCCAGCCTGTTATTGCCTGTCAATTGTTCGCGTTCCGCGTTATTAAATTAATATTAGGGGCTAAAGAGAGGGCCGGACTGCTCGTTGTCCGGCTTTTCCTTTATTTCCAAAGAATTTCCCATGGGGATCTTCGTAACCCCTTCGACGCGTGCCCTGTCAGCCTGCGCGCAGTCAGCTGCGATCTGAACGACAATGCCAATTGACGGGTCAACGACTGACCGTTTGATTGATCATTGTTTGGCGAGTAGGGGTATGTGCTGGTTTACGTTTATCCGGAAAGGGGTAAAGGGCAATGGTGTTTGGAGAAGCTGGTGCATCGCGACGGCGGGTGGGATGGTGGACCTAGAGAGACGTGATTTTTGATGGTGACGTTTGATCGGTGACGGTTTGGGTTAGATTTTGTTTTTCACTGAAGATAGGACATAGGAGAGGCAAGATCGTACGGGAGCAATGTATTCTACGTATATAAAATGTTAGCAAAAATCTTAGGACCCCTTTCCTATATTGTTACTTGCAAAAATATTTGACGTATCGCGAACCGTTCAGTGTTTCGTAATCACCGTTACAAGAATTGATGTTAATAAAGTTTGCTTCGATATATTCTAGCACGGAAATGTTCTTATGTTTGCACCTCAAAATGATCAACCCGTTACAAAGATTTCTGTTCGGCTCGAAATCTTTGGAGGTCCCTGCAGCATTCTAAAGAAAATCCTTCTTCCTTTCTGTTCGCCGCACAGCTGTACAATCTATAAATGTCTGACTACCTAATCGTTGCTTGCGAAAATCTCCGCCAACACGCTCCACTGTCTTATTCGGCTGCGATGTGTCCTGAAACGAAGAAGACATATAAACCAAACGCGTTACATGGCGCTGATCAAATTAACGGGAAGCCGTTCTGTTATGTTCTTGCGCTCAGCTACGGCCGCGATTTCTCCGCGGTCTCGACGAAATATCGCTCGCGGCTAAGACATGCGGCAAGGGGAGACACAGGCTTCCGTTGTCAAACGCATTTAGTTACTACAAACGGGAACTTGAGAGCAACCCCCCGGGGCTGTGTCGTCGAGACACGCGGAGGTTAATTATACGGGCCAGATGTAACGAGCTGGAATCGAACAGAATTCATCGGTCCCTGTGCTTCCGTCTTTAAGCTGATGGCTCCTCTTGGATGCTGTAGGTTGCACAGTTGCTGGAATCTATGCATATAGTGATGGAAAACTTGAACCGCCGGGCGGCGATAATGACGTTGTCGTACGTGGAACTGTGTACTATTCTATACAGGGTGAATAGAACAATTTGTTCACCCTCGAATATCTCGCTTGTTCTCATAATATGCAAAAATGTTGTTTGGTTTGAAGAGCGAAATATTGAAGAAAACATCAGAGTTCTCTCATGGTCATACTTTTCGAGATTTTCAGGTCATCGATGTTTTTCGCCAAGTGGAAGTGAATGAAGAAATGAACCAAACAATGTTTACCTTTATCATTTTTTCGTATTATAAAAAATAAGTGAGATATTCGAGATGATCAAGTTACTTTGTTCACCCTGTATGTATACTATTATACAATGGTGCTGTCCAGGGTTGAAGTTTCTTATGCAGCTTTGTTTCTCGCTGATTATTTTAGTTAGCACTTGGACGCCTTATTACTAAAGCATTAATGACTGGAAATTATTGTTTCACTGGTTAAATTATGTAATTATGTAATTATGTAAATACGACCACAGACTGGAATTTGGGCTTTGATCGATTTGTTTTAATCGATTTGAAATTATTCAAATACAACGAGATAATTTTTATGAAATTTGATGTACAATTAGAGAATCAGAAAAATATTTGACAGATCGTTTTCTTTTTAGTCGGTTGGAATGTTCGATGTGTACTTTGCGTTTCAAATATTGTAATACGTAGTGCAATAAATGAAAGAATTGTCGAATCTGCTACGAATAAATGTTTGAAATTATTCCATCTCCTGTCTGATTGTAGTTGAAATGGTGTATAGATGCACAGTTTTTTTTAATCGACGCCTCGGCATTTCCGTCTGTGTGATATTGGTAAATACGGGTTACACTATTCGCCTTCCATTTCGAAATGATCGTCTGCGGTTAGAGGTAATTCAGTTCTAGTGGTTAGATGTAATTCGGTTTGCTAGTTGGGACGGGAATAGATTTACTATTGTAAACTGAATATTACCGTAACTATTACTCTAGACCTTTTTTTCAAGTATATAAAACAGTATCCCCGTTTATCCGTTTATCCTTTCCATTCGAACTCGATATTATTTATAATATCAATTATATGTGCGAATAATGTAGCAAGGGAAATACTCTCCGTTGCTGATGCCAAAGGGGACACGTGAAGGATATTCTTGCCAATCGAATGGGGGGAAGGACGGCGACGAGCATCGAACAAGTGGTGGAAAAGGGGAAAAGGTTACGGCGATGGTCGAAGAGAAAAGAGTTACTAATGTCAGTCACGAACGCGCACGCCGAATCTCTTCCAGCTGCCAGCCGTCTTTTAGGGACGTGTCTGCCCACCCGTGAAATCTTCGTCCCCGAAAATTAATAGCATCGCATTTTTCTGGCTGAACCGAGATAGTTACACGCCTCGTCCACCGGGGTGGAAACATCTCGTCCAAGCAAGCGTTACAATGATGGATGTGTGACTCGGGGACGGCAGAAGATCTTGTCGAATTTACTATTTAATATTATTGCGCGCTTATTAAATAAATCTGTGCAGTGGTAGGCGAAAGTGAAATAGACGAACGAAATAAGAGAATAATCATATTGCGCGAGATGCTGAATTGGTTGACTGAAGCAGGAATTGTACAGCGGGTACAGGTCAAACAAATTTGTGGGAAGTAGTATAGGGGACAAATTTATTAACGCTTTTAATAATTTGTAGCTCAAATTGGTTTTCAAAAACGTGCTTTTAAAAGCCATAAAAGTGCTATTTTAATTATTATATTTTATATATTTTATTATAACAAGATATCAATGTATATAATATTTAGTTGATGAACTTTCTGGATTTGATGTATGTAAATTATAAATGGAGGTGTATCTGCGCGTGGGATGAGCAAGCTATAAAAGCGTGTTCTCTTAAAGCCGAACTGTGTGTATGGACACTAGGGCAGAGAATTCCAAGTTCGAAGTTAAAGAATTCTGCTACACATACCAGATCATTTTTGCCATAAACATCCACATTCTATCTAATTGAAACCCTGCTGCTGCTAAGCAAATAACAAACTGTTGATAATTTCAGTAATGGACACTATTAATCGCGAGTAAGATTGACGATACTTACCAAACAAAAAAATATGCCGCTTCGATTTCTTTCACCCCCACCCGTGTCCTAATTAACTATCGATACATACAGCCACAGTAACACAATAATATCCTGCTTGTGCACAATCTATCCCCTCACACCTGTATACATCGAAAACCAGCCTCTTCCACGACTACATTCCAATAAATACCAATGAACCAGTAAAATACTGATCGTCTACTAATGCAACCACTCCAGTCTCAGCATCTCCCCATCCCTTCGCCCCCCCCCCCCCCCCCCCACAGAAACGTTAAACGAACGAAGTTTCGCCCGAAATGAATTACAAATTTCCCGAAAACGAATGCACCCGAATAGCCAGTTCCCTTCCTCCGGTCTCGCGTAGTTCCGAGTTTTTGGCAGACGAATGCCGGTACGTTTAATTAGAAACACGGGACCGACGGCGAGAAGAGCGGAAAAGGATCACGCCGGCGAGCGGCTAAAGGGCAGGGACATCCGGCGAAAGGAATTTACGAGACAGCCGAGGTGCTCGCGCAATTCTAATAAAATATATCGGCAATTAGCTCCCTAAATATTCGCGCCGCGAAGCGACCGTGATCTATAGGGGCGCCGCGATCCTCGGCTAAATTACTTTGAATCGCTATTTTTCAGAGGTCCAAGCAATTGCCAATTATCGCTCGGCTACCGACGTATCCCGCTCTCCTTTTTGCACCGTTCGAATTTCCGTGTTCGATCTGCCAAGTGAAGACACGGTTCTTAATAAGGGATTCGAGGTTGGATTTTCGTTGGATTGAATACGAAGTTCGCTACGCGATGTTACACGAAGACTCTCGCATCCGAATTGATATTCGTTCACGTGTTTTTCAAGTTTCAGGAACAACGGTTCTGCCTCTATTCTTTGGTGACTTGAGACGCGGGCCAGAGAAGTATTCATACAGTGAACCAGTTTCACTTGTATCTTCATTATTTTGGTGTCACCAAAATGTTAGTGTTAAGACGATCGTTCCTGAAACAATATACATTACTTGAACGAATAATTGTCTGAAAAATCAACATTTTGATGAATACTTTTTTGGCCCACTGTAGATTCCGAACGAATGCGCGAACAAATTTGCTAGACACCGTGTTCGTTGCCACGTTGCATCGCTTTCGAACAACGATTAATTCCAAAAAACGACCGAATCATTTGCTTCGACCAAAATCCATCGCAATCTCTAAATAGCAAAAAAAGACACAGAAAAAAAAGATCTCCCATATCACGTCCCCACAGCCAGCTCCAACTACCTCTAACAACGCCGCGTCGTGCTAACTCATTTTTCTCAATAATTACGCCTCTTCTGTCCCCACACGTGGCATCGGCAGCTAACCAGCCAGAGCCGTGAAGAAGTGGCTGGAACTTAGGTGTCGAACGTGCCTCACGTGGATCCTTGGACTGCAGGAGAACGGGGTGTCTGCGCGGAAAGGGGTGGCACGATAGTCGAGGGGGGGCAGACCCTTTGGTAGATCAAAGCGCCACCAAAGATCAATACGCTCCTGAGACGCAGGGGCTGCTGGCTGCGTAAATCGGAACGGGACACAGTTGCACACAGAAGTGAATCGAAGAGAGAAAAGAGACTGGTATCGCGGTTGATTGAGGGCACAGGGCATTAGCGGACGTATCTGTCTCTCTTCCTCTCTACCGGTCTCTTGTTTCCTCTTTACAAACACGTCACGTAGTAGTTTTCGGGGCCGGCCGGAAGCAAAGGGGCATAAATAGGCGCAATTAAGGGAGTCGAGTGAGAGCGAGAGAGAGTAGGAGCCATGCTTTCCTCGGGAAATTTCTTCGCGACCGGTACGATCTGACGGAAGCAATTTAGCCTGCTTGTGCTTTGCCTTCGTCTTCGTCTTGCTCTTATTCTGCCAGCGGGTTGCAATGGAGCGGCGTTGGATTTTTGTTTCCATGGGAATCGATGAGTGAAAGGTATCAGCGTGTATACACATATACGTACACGTGGAAGACGATTTACGGGGACGGGATGTTTCTGTGTTCGTTTCGATGGCACGGTGGCGAAATTTTCGGATGGTTTTAATGGGCAACGGAGAGAGTTGCGTTCTCGCGACACGTGCCAAGGGGTTGCAGCAGGGACGGGCGGGTGTTGGCCGAGATAAGCTGAAAGCGTGCGGAGTGTTTTCCGCGGAGATATTGGTGCTTTGATACGCATCTAATTATAGAGGACTCGATAACCCTTTTCGTTGAGCGGGTGATAAATGATCCAAGTTCGATGCTTGTTTTATATTTCAAGCTTGCGTGTGAGTTTGTGTTAGCAATGCGAGTGGTGGCAGTTTGCGCGATGATTGTTTGGAGTTTTGTAATTGCTGTGGCAAACGAGGGAGCAATCTTTACTTGGTCCATTTTAATCTGTATCTTTGGAAAATAACGCAAAATTAATTTTTTGTTTTAGTTTTGCTTATTACGCGTGTTATAATATTGGCTTTATTAATTCCTCATGGCAAGCAGTTGCCATTATTATTAGTATCCCTTTGCCCATTTATCGCATATTTATTTACCAGCCACTGATAAATCACTAACACGCACCAAACTCTTGTCCTGGTCACCTAATTTTTAACAGCCTCTTGAAGATATAAAGAGCTTACATAAAAATATCTCGTCTGTTCTTCACCCTCGAGGCGTCAGGCGAACAAAGTGTTAACGTAGCCAAATAAATTTTCTATTTAACCGGTGCATTGCCAATAGCTGCACAGCAGCAGAGACACAAGACGCATATGACCACCATCGATCTCGTTAACCTCCATGCAAAATCCCAGCCCCACAAACGCGAGGCCGATCCAACTAATATAATCGTGAATTCCGTCACGGCCCCGAAGAATTAGGTAAATCGTGTGCAAACGACCAGCCGCATGGTCCCGGGACACGCAACACACCGGCCAGATATTTGGTTAAATATTAACGACGTCGTTAAAACAACGCATTTGCGGTTCGTTAAGCCGGAGGGCGCGTCTAACGACTGGTCGTCGAGGGCTAGTTTCCACGAGCTATTCGGTTGGAGCGACCACGCGATACCACCGTGACGTTCTATTCTCCAAACGGGATCTTTTGTCCAGAACACGTTAAATATGTGACTTGTCTAGAAATAATGAAATGTATAGTAAAATTATCAATTCGAGGGAACACCGTATCAACGTGTTGTATCAACTTATACATTATTATGTATTATAAGCAGGACGATTTTTATGTAATTGTCGTAGCCTTTGTTGCTTAAAGGGAATTGAATCCACGAATTGAATAATAATAATAATAATAATTGTAAGGTAAAGTTAACCCCGCTGACTCTGTGGAAACAGACTGCTGGGTACTTTGACAATAAGGTTGAAAAATTGTTCGTCTTCCTGGAATTATTAACGTTATTAATCAATAAAAAAAGAAATTGGTTCGGTAGTAATTAATGGGTGGAATATTTGCGTATTTTGTGACGCGATAATTTAATCGAATTATTATATGAATTTAGTTACCTGTACCAAGTACATAGAAAGAATAAAGCACGCAGAACGATCACACAGGAGAAAGTGGGGAAGTGAAGTTAGATAAGAAGTTCGAAGAGAGCCTGCGTCAGATGAAAAGCTATTGCTCTCACGATGGAGTTTCGAAAGTCTTTCGATTTGCATCTACTTTGTAAGGATGACCATAAATTCGTCGAGCTAAATCCACGCACAGTTCTCCTCCTATCCCTGCGTCGCTATTTTCTCTCATTTTTTAAACAAACTTGCAATTCTGCATGTGTACTTCGTCGAATTAACGAGTGCAATAGACACGCATTCTAAACTTACGTCCTTTACGCTTCACAACTTTTATCATTATATTCGTAACGCACTAAATATATTCTATGCAACTACTTTCATTAATACATCCCCAACCACACAAAAACACATCCAGTTTCATTAACTCGGACCTCGTTCGAAATAAAAAAATACCCGCTCCAAGGGGATCGGCGATAAAAGGCCAGCTAAAAAGTCACGAACTTAAGGGTTGAGCATCCCTCGGTAAGAGGCAATCACGTTAAAAACATCGGGAAATCAACCCCCTGAAAAGCAACCGGTTCCGATCGAAACCGGCCACTAAATTCGAAAGCTAATCCCTGAGGCAACAGTCCACTCCTTACCACGCCCCTCTGGGGAAAAAAGTAAAATAAAATAACGAAAGCGGAGTAAAAGTCGTCCACGATAAAACCTTTCGACCTCATGTAAATCCCCCCACCCCTCCCCCTCCCCCTCACGTTAATCTAAGAACACTGCCGGTTTCGATTTCGAGGAGAACCGTGCATAGAAGCGCCGAAAGAATTGGCAAAATAGCAAAAGAGACGAGGATGGTCGTCCAAGGACGATAAAGTCGAGTAAAGGGCAGGGAGGCGATATTTCAAGGGTGGCCCGCCTTCGGGCACGAAGCACGCCAAGTTCCTTAGGTCCGTGAGTAAAGCGAACGAGTGGACTAGTTAGGACAGACTGCTAGGGACAACCAGCATAAATTCTCCAACTACACGAGGGATGACCAACCTGCACGCAAAGTCCCATGATCTTTCTCCACCCCGCGAGTCCCCCTTATCCGGTCTTGGTCTGGAAACGTTTCAGCCGCGTTTTCAGCGAGATTCAGGCCTTGATTTACATTCGTTAGAGTGCTGGAACGGATTTCTAGGGTGTTTCGCGAGTGCGAATAGCAATATGTACGTGCAGGCTGAATAAATTCATCAATGGGCACCTGGCGAATTTGTGATTGCAATTATCTGCCTTACACTCCGAAACTGTGGTATCAATGGGCATTTCAAGCTGCACAGGGACGGTTCTGAAGAATTCTCAATTTTTGGTTGGAGATTTAAAGGTATTTGTAATAGGGCGGTTCGACGTACTTTTAACGAGGCTTCTGATAGAAACCGGGGTGATAGTAATGATCTAATTGTAAACGTAAATGTAAATGCAGCAATTAAAATAAAAATAATTTTGATTGAACATATGAAACATATATGAACGGACTTAATATTGTAACAGCAGCACATACAATGTTTTATTTAATTTGATTACACTTGTTACCATAATTGTATCATATATTGAACACTCAAATATTTAACTAAACATATTCTTCACAGTGAATCTTATTTCTTATCCATTACCGTTAAAAGCCATGTAATTAATGTATCCAGACGAGCATACAATTTACACAATCTTTTACAAAAATTCCAATAACTCCTTCCATCGGTGAAGCATCGACGCTTAAACACTGTAGCGAGCAGCAAGGAGGGGGGAAAAAAATATCGAAACCCAATTCTTCGCGGAGAAGCGTGTCTTAAATTCGACCACTTTTCTCCAAGCATCCACTCCGTCGGCGTTATCGTTTCCACCCACGAACTCGATGCCCATTGAGCGGCTTGAGACCAGCGAATCGAACCTTAACGAGTGGCCTTTTTTCCCCGCAATTAATGTTCCAAGACGCTTGGACGTTCCAGACGGTGCCGAGGAATGTCTCGGGGGGATGCTTCGGCACGCAAAGGTCGACAGGGTGACAGGCGTTAGAACGTCGCACGGTGGACATTCTCGACACATACCGATCGACTTGGAAATGCCAAAGTGGAATCTCCTCGACGCAGTCCTTCCTGGGTCCTTTCTGACAGAGATATTTCGGATTCCAAGACGGCGCTGGATCTTCGGTTCGTCCTTCCGTTTAATGGCCTCCCGCTTCGTTGCTCAGATTCGTCTTTGATTGATTGATTTGAAAAAGAACCAAGTTTTTGTTGCGGTGAAATTTTAGCGTTAGTTATTTGTGTTTTTGTGTTTGCATTTTTTGTGTTCTTATTTGGACGCGTTGCTTTGAAAGTAGAAATTTGCGTCGATTTTGAAAATATACGGAGGGATATGATTTGTTTCGCGATGAGCGATTGTTTATTTAGTTATTGTTGTATTTTTCTTTTGGCATCGTGCTTCAATTAGAATTCCTTCGAAATACCAACGCAAGTATGCGGAGCATACAACAAAAACTGGAAATATTTAAAGCGCAGGAAATGTAGTAAAGTGTGGCATCGAATAGTACAGTGGTCCTTTCCCTTTAATAACTGCCAGTGGGTAGCCGAAACTCGGTGGAGCAATCTCTACTTTAAGAAGTACAGCTACTAAGACTTTTGTGCCTTGTTACACAGATTTACAAGTAGTTTATGAAGAATAATTTGAGCATTCAGTGCCTGTCTTTGACACTGAAATGCAAATAAAGAAATCAACGAATAACGAGCAACAATAAATAAAATACGTCACTTCTCCCATTGATATGTCCATAAATTAAGTTCTCTACTTTCCACCTGTAGAATTTGGGGAATTGTGTAATTGTGTTTATTCTTTCATTATCCAGACCTTAGATGGTCCCACCTAAAACAAAACTCACAATCGTTCTTACATTATCAGAGGCTACACTAAGTTACAACTTTTATTTTCTCATGTAAAAGAACAAAATAAAAAACGGATCTCTCATATTTGTTAATCCGAAATTTCCAAAGAAGAGGACTGCCACAATTTCACCAGACCAATGCAGACGACCATTAACATACCCTAAATTTTCATGGAGAACGTCCACGGCGATAAATTTGATCCACGGTAGCCGATCCGTGACTAGAAGTTATTACGAACGAAAGTGGAGCTGGTTTCCGCGAAGAGACGGTCGAGACTGTCATAGAATAATACAGGAATGCCATTGTAAACGTCAGTGGGCGACGGTGGCGGCGTTGATCGATGGCCACCCGTCGGTTGGCACCACTTTTAATTAAACCGCCCTCAAGATTAGCTCCCCTCTTCTTCTTCTTCTTCTTCTACTGCTGCTACGCCTCGACGCCTTGTAATTGTTTTAAATCTCACCGCCCCTCCCCTGACCCTCAGCGACTCCCCGCTGGCACTTTAGTCGAGAGAAAAAAAACCGCAGCTTGTCGGGGGTGACAGATTCACCCGTTTCGCTGACATTTATAAGGTTGTCCAGTAGAGGGTTGAATCGTGTTACCCCTTTCAGTTCTTCGAAATAGATTACGCGGTTATTTCTCTTCTTAATTCGCGCGGTGATTGAGGGTGCAGATTTTTTTTTGGAGATTTTCCTCTTACGTTTGAAGAGGCGAATGGTGCACAGAGGGGGTGGATGAGGGTTGCAGCTCGATGGAGTCGAGGGGCGATTTGGGGATCAATTATCGATTTCGTGGGAAATGGAAACACAGATGGCCACGTTCGTAGAGAAATTAAGTCCAAGACGGGAAGCGGTGTCTGATTGCACGGCTTGATTGTTTGTTTTAGTTGCTTTAACGCGTTTGGGTTAATCTTTTTATGATGTAGCATCGTGTAATACAGAAAGGGGTGCGAATTGTTAGATAGCCGATCTTCTTTTGTGAAAGCTGCTTGATTTGGACACAGATTATCGCTACGATATTTATAATGTATGCCCAATTTTATTGCAACGTCGGGTCGTGATTTTCAATTAACACAACATTTCTATTTAAATGAATTTATTCATGCCGCGTTTTTTTCAAGTTATTAATAACAATAGTAGCAATAAAATCCATTTAAAATACAGCGAGAGATATGAGAGATTTGAAAGTTAAAAATTTGGAAGCATCAAATAAGAAAGTTACACCAATGTAAATCCGTGGCACATTCAAGACGAGCACAGAATGAAAGGGTTAAAAAAAACCGTACGAACCTTTCGTTCGATCGAATAATTTGTATATCTCGTGCGAGCTGCCCCTCGCTGAAATCGCCCCAGTGCCGTTCCCCCTCGTCTCCCCCAGTTCCTCCAGAAGTTCTGTCTAACAGTCGACCGAACGTGGCTGCCTACCTATCCATAACGTTCGTCGAAACACTGCACTGTAACGGCAGTGCAAGTCGAGATGTATGGTAATTGTACGTGGCTAACTTACAGACTCGAAATGGCCCCGGGGCCCGAGGTATCATCTGGTTGTATCACTGACACAACATCCGGCCACAGACAGCAGATCTAGCTGCGAAAACCACCCTCCACCCCCGTCATTCTCCTGTTCTGGCTCGGGCTGCGAGCTACACCAGAGACAGAGTTCGAAGTAGTTCGAAGGTCTGCCTTCGAGAGACTTTCCCCGATGGGTATACTTGTGGGGGTAGTGGGAAGTTATAACGATTTTCCGGGTCCATTCGTTTCGTTCGACGATGCTTAATTGAGTATAGCGCATTGATACGTGCCTATGTGCAATTGAGAAGGATAGGAATTTTCGTTCGGCAATCGGGACACGGGTTCGTACGTAGAAGTATTTTCGGATTTGACGAAATGATGTACCAATACTTTAAATCGAAGTACTGAATTGAATCCGCTGCGTTTATTGTATTATAAGTTTATTCGACAAGTCTCTGTTGATTGCAGACTTACTTTCTTCTTTTTAGTACAATATTTATGTCTATGTGTAATTTCAGCCTCTTCTAATACTTGGTTACAAATTCCTTTGTACAGTTACTGCGAAATGGGTATTGTTTCGCACAATCACATTCGAACTCTGCTTCATTTCATGATTAAACACGACCTTGTGGAACGAACAAATGACACGTATCGGCTACTTCTGAACGTTCATGTAATTCTGAATTACATGAACGCACATCACGAACCTGGGATAACACGTTCATACAACAAATTCGCTATAAACACTGACCACTGACCGTTCGATCGGCCTTTTCTCGGCCGTGCCACGAGTATCAAAACCGCGCACAAAATAATATGATACTACACGTTTCAATCCGCGCCACCGCCACTCGAAAAACCAAAGCCGCGACCCAAAATAAGAAATGGAGCAGCCACAGCCACCGTCGAAGTCCCCCAGACAAGATCAAAGGAGCCCAGAACGATAGCGAGTTTTTTTCGCGTAACCTCGAGTGGCGTGTTTATCAGTCCGCCTGAGGACATTGGCCAGACGCGGTTCTATTTTCGTGCAGCACTTCGTCGCTGTTCGCCTACCTGTCTCGTGTTTTCACGCGTCCACCAGGCCAAGCCCCGACCGATCGTCCGAACAATAAACACGCCACGGCCCGGATTCCATGGAATTCCAGCTGGCAATTGGCTCGATCGTCCGCGACTGCTCCCAAGACGCCACTTCCGTGGCTCGACCAGCATCTTCGCGGGAAATTGTACGCGGTTTATGCACGTCAGCCCGTGGCAATTCGATGCAGCAAGCGGCGCTGGCAGTAATTTACCGTGCGGAGCAATGCCAGGCCCCCATCGGGCACAGGAGAGTTGGTCAGGTATTTTTGGGGGAGAGAATGCGGCTTCCGGAATGGCTGCAGACGTCTCGAGCGATAATTACTCGGACGTGTTCCCGGCCGGCGCGGATGTTAGCTTGTTCGCGTGTTTTCCGGGCTTTCCGAGTTTGCCGGGGGGAGTTAGGTGGCGCGGATGGCCCCATGGGAATTCTTTTGGACGGGTGGTGGCTGGGTGGTTCTGGCTCGACGAAGATCGCTGCGGCGGGTATTGGTAATTTAGAGTGGTCGTCGGGCGTTTCAGGTGAGAGGAACATTGGTTTAGTCGATTTTGTGACGAGCTGCGGTAAGCACCAACAGACGCAATATTTGTGGAGTAGCGAATTTATTGTAACTATTATAGACAGCTTTTACAACTGTCGAAGCGCTTTACGCAATCCTAACATTTTGTATACCGATGATTTTAGTTGCAATTATTAAATTGCACCGTAAGTACGGTTAAAGGGACTGTATGGTGTTACCCCTATGTTACGTGATTTGTCGCGGGCACTAATAACTTTCTGACTACACCGACGGTGTGGAGAAAAGTGTGCCCAGGTAAAGATAACTGACTGTCCAATAGCGGCCGTCATATAATTGTTTGCAACGATGGAACGTAAACGAGCTACCCGAGCACTGTGTCTGAAATGACTCACCCTGCGCGAGGAACAACAAACCGTTCAAAACGTTTTCGAGCCCGACCGAAAACACGCTCCACGAAATTTATGTTTCCGTTTGAAAAATGATCGCCACCCTACGAAGCTTCCGCGGGCGAAGAATTTTGGGCCGCCTTCGTTGAATGGAAAATATTTATAGCCCGGGCAAATTTATAGAAAAGAACCTTGATTTTCCAAATTTCATGAAAAATACCAATTTTAGGGAATCCTCGTCTCTCCAATTCTGCTGAAGAAATATATTAAATAAATGAAATTCATATTCCATGTATCCGGCGTCAATATAAATTACAAATCGAAATTCTTCGAATTCTACAAAAATTCTCCGTTTACCAAATACTATGCGCACACGTAACATTGCACACGTACACAGAGCAAAAGATATAAGTCGTAAAATTCCACTCCTTCCCAAGTGCAACGAAATTTTCCATTGCAAATTTAAAGATTTTCTCGTCGCTGTCGTCGCTTTTAATAACGAAACCCTCGTAATTTTCGCGAGTTTTCCCGCCGCCCTTCTCGTCAGTTCATCGTGCTCGTGCGGAAATATTAAGTTGGCCATTTTACTTTGTCATCTCCGGCTCATCCCGAGTGTCAACGGGGCTGCATTATGAATAACGGGGCAATTTAAAATTCATTAGAAGGCACGGGTACAGCGTCTGCACCCCCTTAGCCTGTCACTCCGTCTCGTTCCCCAATAGGCGTGGAGGGGATAATTGTTCGTCACTGAAGCCGCTCGACAGAAGAGGAAAGACTCCAGCCAATCTGCCCTGCCAGGGCCTCTTGTTTATTTAAATAATGTACAGGGGTGAACCTGGAAATAGATGACTACAAAAGCCCGAAATCCGGCACGCAAACACACGGAGAGAAACTTGTGGCAACGGTGAAGGGAATCCACCTACCATGCCGTGGAATATTATTCGCTTCTATGCTTATCGTTAAGAGTTATTTAGTACCATAGACGTAATTTCAGTTACTATTTCTCATGAGGGTACTGTTTAGTAATATTGAAGCTGCTGGCGAATCGTTCTTCTTAGATTTGGAGTGTTTGGAGGGAATTGGAAAATTGAATGAAATCTGGGAATCGAGAGTAGCTTGATTATTTTTTAATATCTCAACTATAACTTTAAATATATTGACACGTGTTTATGTAAATAATTGCAGGAATATTTTTATGAGGTGATTTATTCAACTTGAAGCGTAATCGTGCGCGGTAAGTAGATTGAGACGCGCGTGGCAAGACACACAGAAATATAAGATATCACGTCGATACTGTAACAATTAAGTGTAATTACCTGTTTAATATAATTTGGAATTATTGTGAATCAACTTTTACTAAATAAAATCTTAATTATAATATATATATTTATTTAGCCGTTAATACAAATCGCACCCATAACAGTATTACAGTATAAAGTATCGATTCCAGTGAACCGTTCAAAAATTATGACACAGTTAAAAATATTTAACAGAACATGAGTAAAATGTAATCAGTTTTGTGTCTTTACTTTATAACTTAATGTAGTACCCTTTCAAAATATATCTAAGCAGTTGTAATATATGCAACAACAACTGCAATGAGAATATTAAGAACAGTGCACATACCACAAAAAATATCTCAACCAGAATCATTACTCCCAGTTAATCTTCGAAATTGCCTCGTCCACTGAAAAACAAATTCTCTGTATTTGCATTCAATCTTTAAATAACCACCCTTACAGTCACCCATGGTTCGTGGGCGCCCCATCGTGGTTTGCGTCGAAAGAACGGAATAATAGCGAGTCGGAAAGGGCCGAAGTGGGAATGGAGGCAACGATGAGGACGCGGAACACGGTTCAAGGGTGGATCAATCGCACCTCCCGTTCCGGGATGGCCTGTTCTTTATAAATGAGGGAACGAAGGGGGTGGACCGGAGGCGCTCGGGATCGGGGGGACGAGTTCCGAAGCTGCAGTTTAGATATTCACCGGTTGATTACCGTCCCGATGGGGTAGGCCCACGGAAAAGGGGAATCCCCCGGAGGACGCTAACTCGACAACTGACAAATTAGCCCGCCGCCACGACGACACTTGCAAAATGGGTCGACAAGAAGCTGGCCGGTTCGCTTCGAATTTGACGCAGTTGCCCCGTGGATAAGCTTCGAAACGTCTGATCGAAAGCAATTTCGTCGGTTCCATAGGATTGAACGATCCTTGGTCGAAACGGAGCAATATTCTAATTGGAGATTGGGATCAATTCTCCTGTTAATTAGTTGTAGCTTTTAGCGCACTTAGGAGTAACAGTATTAATTGTGATTCTTTATGGAATGCAATACTTTGTGTGATTGTAAATTGTAGTCAGGGAGTAGCTGCGACAGGAAGAATAAAGTTTGTTTAAAAATATACCCTCTACAAAAAAAAACAAAAAATAACAAATAAGTAATTTGTATTCCCGAATATATGTATACAATCGATGCACAGCTTTGTAAGTATACATTAGAAAATAAATTAAAGGAGTAATGCTAGTTTCTACTTCCAACGAATACAGGTAATAGTACAATTGGAATTGAAAATCAAACTGTTTCAAAATCACAAAGATGTACGGTTAACGCTTCTTAAAAATGCACAATTCTCCGGCACGAACAGAAGTAGCAAAAAAATGTTCTTTTCCCAATATTTACCATTCCCTGCGCAAGCAAGTGCCAGGAGAAACGCAGGATCGGTCAAAATCAAAAGCGACGTCCCCGGGCCGCGGGTTCCCGGGGGCGAATTCGACCCCAGCAGACCGCTTTAAAACCCAGGAAATTCCTCGTTGGCTTCTAAGTGAATTGAAAGTAAAAAAAAAAAAAGAACGCCGTACCCGCCGCGTAAATAATGTCCACGGTTAGGGGGTGGATCGGCGTGAATAGCTTGGCCAATACTTTTCGCATCGGACACGCTGCGCCGGCAGGGGGATTGTTATTCGTGAGACGTACGAGCACGGTGTCGCTTTCACTAGAGTCGGTTACTGATAAACGAGCGGTTTCACCCCCACGTTCTACCCCGTGAATGTAAACTCACCCTTGTTCGACTGACACGCTCCAAGCGGAGCTCTGGTGTAAATCGTTCGCCGACTTAAACGATTGTCGACGACAGACCCGGGATTAATCGTTGTGATTTCGATTTGTGGATCGTGGACACCTCGCAGATTTAATAATTGTTTCTAGCTGAATTGGAAATTTATCGCAGCAGTGAACTTTTTTTAGGGTAGAAATTGAATCGTTTAAAAGGAATTCTAGACCCGAATGTGCTGGACGTATAATGACTCGCGGAAGTCCAGTTGCATTAACGAGTAGGTGCTAATTTTGTCGTGCGATGTGCCGACGTATAATATCTACGTTGCATATAATTGGTATTTTTAAATGACGCGTATATCACTTCAAGAGTTTTGAGTAATATTTTCATAAAACATTCTCACGTTTCTCTTCCTTCTTTCCGATAATATATATTAGGTTGTCCCGAAAGTTTCTTTCCTCTTCTTAGTAGATACGAACCGCAAACAATATTACGATGAGTACAATATTTTTAAATGGTACGCGATACGTTATTTTTCACCATTCTCCTTCATCCCTCCGGAAGCATCATGATATCATGCTTTAACATTTTTTTTATTTTGTGGCTAAATATTGATCAACATGATTTTGATCTCTTTTAGATCTTTTGAAAGAAAGAAATAAGTAATAATCAGAAGGGAAAGATTTGAAGAGTAAGGGGGTAGGGGTAGGGTATGCCCTAACATCAACGAAAAATGGACCAGTCAGTGTGTTTCACTAAACGTTGCCCAATAAAACCGAGCAGTCAAACAGCGAAAGAAACATTTGGGACAACCTCATAGAAATTCCTGTTATTTTCTTGTTGCTATAATAATTTGATATTGAACCCCATCTGATAGAAATTGGATAAACACATACAGCTGTGTCTTTATCTTACTAAAGTACCTAATACCTACATGTACAATACCAGTAAATAATTATTTTAAACCGGAAAACCTTGGTTATATATAATTATTTATATATATATATAATATATAATAATTATTTTAAAGCTTGGTTAAAATAGTAGTTCCAGTGTTAAACACCACACGTCGACACCTCCCCCATAAATTGCAAGAAATTAATGAACCCCACCATCGATCCAACCCCACGCGCGGCCCGTACAGCCGAGGTGGCACAATTTACGCGTCCACGAAAGGTCGTACGCGACGAATCGCGGAACAAAAGCAGCTCCTACGTGCGCTGCCGAACGGTGGAACGTCACGTTCACCATCGGACCTCCAGGGAACGATGTCTCAAACGAGCTCGGGGAGCCGGCTCGTGACGTCGTGGACGCACCTGCACCGAATTCCGTCCAACGTGGAAAGTATTGACCCCGTGAAGCATGGGGTGGCCACGGTACCGACTTACGTGGCGCGACGCGTGTACTTACACACGCATGCCTGCGGGACGATAAGTTTGTCATAGCCAATTTATACAATTGGCACGCTGGCTTGCTACGCTATTCGCCACTTGGGACCCACGAATTTATGGCTAATGTCCCTCCCTCCGTTGCCGTACGTCTCTCGTTCTGTCTCGCCGTGCCGGCCCGTGGAAAAATAACAGCTATTCCAGCGGTGGAATGATGGCACGTCGCGGACGCGACCCGTTGCGATACCTCAATGCGATGGGGTGGTTTTGACCTGGGTATCGGGACGCGGCGTGATTAATTGCATCGTTTACATGGGTTTTGAATTGAAATTTTTTTAGTTGGTTCTTTTAGGTGCCTGCATCGCGAATTCTCGTTGCTGGTATTTCTATACAGCAATATAATAGTTTGTGCAAGAGTTTTCAATAGAACTTTTTATCGTCGACCCGAGGAGAGTTAGTCTTTGACAAAACTTAATACTTTTAAGCGACGCTGAATCCTGGATCGTTTAGTAAAGATATTGTAAAAATGATTGATGGATCAATACGGACAATTGCGGTGTCTCCCAGTTAATACTACCTGAACCAGATAATGTGTACATAATGATCCATGATTCTCGTGTTGACCCTCAGCATATTCTCGTATTCGAAGTTTTCTCCGAAAATTGATTATCATACGTATGTGCGTACATACTTGGTCCACCGCCCCACAGCGGTTACCCTTCTCCAAATTCATAAAATGTATCCACATTTCGAAGGGTTAAAGATAAACCCACCCCTTTATCTCGCTGGCAGTCGTCCAAGGGAGAAGTAACCTCGATTGATATTACACGATGGCCAATGTTTGTTTTGATTGCGCGAAGAACACGTCCGGGGGCAGAAGTTTCACCCTTCTCCACGATCCCTCCCCTATTGGTATTCAGCCAGGGGATCCCTTG
Source organism: Nomada lathburiana (assembly GCA_963667235.1). Taxonomy (NCBI): domain Eukaryota; kingdom Metazoa; phylum Arthropoda; class Insecta; order Hymenoptera; family Apidae; genus Nomada; species Nomada lathburiana. The sequence goes on along the minus strand of OY763897.1, from coordinate 8,539,950 downwards.
GATCCGTGTTTCGACGCCGGGGACATGTGTCACCGTGAACGATAGGTGGCGGTGGCGGTGGCCGGAAATAGCTGTTTAAAATTGCATCGATGGCCCGCCGTTAGAGACACGTGCGCTTTTTAATGTCCCGGCGAATGCTTACGATAATGTCCTTTAAGCTTTTATTAACGGTTAGCGGCGGTACGTGGGCCGAATCGCCGTGGCCATTCGCATGCGACATCACGAACGGACCTGGGATCTCCTCGGGGAGATCTGATAACACGTAAGACATTTATTTTTTTTCCCGGGAAGGCCGCACCGAACCGTCGATTCATTTCGCGTGTAATCTTTTTTGCGGGCCGTGGCCACGACAGTGTCGGAGGGTTTCCCTCGTGTAGCGAGAATCGTGAAGCTTCCTCCTGTAGAGATATCGAAAGCCAACGTACATAATTGTTTTTGGTCGGTTGTCTTAATAAAAGTATGATTCTCAATTGTATTTGTTTGTTCGAATTTTGTGATTATACGGTTTTACTTTGGAGGGATTCATATTAATTTTATATTATAATTCATATTATTGGGACGGAATATGTAATAGATATGTGGATATTGTGGAAACGCTCATTGTTGCACCTAATGAGTGATATCATAATAATAACAATAATATACGTACATATACCTTCTTCATTTCTTTCTTATTTTTTACAAATATTTTGTTACCATCATTAGTTCCAATATTTTCATTATCCTTACTGGACACGATATAACGTTAAATATTCTTCTGCACGTCACACACATCTGTCTCCTACATTTGAAAAATAAATTTTAATGCACAGTGTTCGAATCAGAAGTTAGGGCAATCTGTGAGCAACGAATCTAACGGGCAACACGCGACTTTGGTAGTTTCGGATCAATAGGGGGGCAATCGAAAAAAGAAAGAGAAGTGTCCATTATGGCATTAAGCGCGTGAGAGGGTCTCTGGTCTCCTGGGGAGAAAAGTTTTGGCAATGATTAACCGGACTCTGGGCTGCGGCTTCGATGAGTCGATGGAACTCCAGCCGGGGTTGATTTGCCGGGAATAATTATGTCCTGCTAGGAAAGTTACGGCAACGACTACTTACGTGTTCACCAGGACTTTCTTGCTGCTCGACGTGTGAAACATACGTGATTGTGCTTGCACGAAAATCAATTTATACGGCCGACTATTTCAGTCAGATTGATCCAAGCGATCTACCCTGATCCCCATTTTTTAATCTTAACACTTGCGATAATGATCGACCTAAGGGTAATATTTCTTTTACCGGAAAGGCAGAAACGATTTGACGCAGTTTTCCAAACGAAAAAGAAGAATGGTGTTTAGGTTTTTTCGGAAAATTGGGTGGGAAAGTTGAATAACATAGGAACACGGACAACATATTCTAACAGTACAATATAAAGTCTATTTGCTATAATACATTTTAAAACAGTTCACATTTGATCTATTATTTTTCGAATCTTAATGTCCTGCCCTTTCTTATTACATTTTTACCAATTCACGATTAATCTACCATATATAGAAATCTAATTACAATAATTCAATCCAAATGAGGAAATGGCAATTATCCCAATTATTATAAATCACGAAATATCGATCATGTGAATTTGAAACCGCAGTCGAGTGTCTCCATTTAATGAATCGGAAAATAAAAACTATTTGTATACATATGTATTGTAAATCAGGGCAGCCACGTTTAAGCTGGATATTGCTAATCGAAGTTAGCAACGGGAAGAATGTAAAACAGCAGAGAAACGATACCGGAAAAGCAGACTGTCTGGCGAATCTGTCAATAAACCGCCGAAAGTGCAATCGAGCTAGAACTTTCAAGAGGTTGCGGTGAGGTTCGGTGAGGCTCCGGTGAGATCCGGAATATTAAATTTTGGGTTATCTTCAGAAAAATTCGTCCAGTGCAACAAAGATTCACTGACATCGGAGAACATGATGTTAATGGTACTGAGGGGGCCGCTTGCCTCAGTCAACCTCCTGAAAAAACTCGTCAACCCCTTTTTCAACAGAAATCTAACTGCTGGCAAGATATCTTATTTTCTATTCTGAAATATAAGCAGATCACGTAACATCCTTTTTACTCCAGACTCCAACGTAGAAATGGAGAAATTTAGACGAGATTTTAGTATTAACGGATGGTAAAACAAAAAAGAATGGCAGTTGCTTGAATTTTTGTCTAGCTTATAAAGATATTTCGATTGCTTTCTTGGCTGTGAGAATATTTTGAAAAGTAATTATTGCGTGAAAAGAACGGCAGTTACTTAACATTAACCAGAGTTTAAGTATTATTTAATATTAAATATGTTAAGACCGAAGCGTCGACACTTCCAAACATTAAGATTCTTCGTAACCGGATCATTAATACAATAAAAAAAATTGAATATTAACATTTTCTCCAATTACTCTGAAATCAACTATAAAACCAAACTGCCCTTTACTCTCGTAGCGCCGATACGGCATGTCCAAGATGGGGACAGGAAAAAGTCAGAGGGAATGTTCTCCTGGCTGAAGGACATCCTAAAATCTGGTAAGCGAAACAATTTCTCTCGATCAAACTAATCCCCATCTATCCAACGATCACCGACAATCGACTAATATCTCCTATCGATTCGCCCTCAAACTAAAACATTTTGCCGATATAAATATTAAACAATAGTCGCGATCTCAGCGCTAATGTAACGCTTTATAGGCGTTAACGTCCACGGAGTTCGAAACGCGATCCAATGTGAGGCGACGGTGCACGATAATCCCAGGAATCTCCAAACGGAATTAAATAATGACAAACTGGAGAACAAGATTAGCGCAAGCATCGGCCCCATTGGCATGTCGCTTAAGAACCCGGAACCTCCGGTTTCTTCCTTAGGGAACACGAAAAACGAGATCCATTTCGATAACGGCTGGTCGTATCTCGACTCGCGGTCAAGTCGAAATTCGCACGAACACAAGTACAGGGGCGATCTCGCCAGTGTTTCCCATTCGAGGCGAATCAATAAGCTGCCTATGCGCGACGTGTTTCTGTACACGCCGGACAGAACGGACATTCAAGTTCGAACGATCGTGGGCTGTATGCCTAGAAATACAAAGCCACCGATCAGGGAGCCGAACATGCCGGAAAAGCAAGAGAAGAAGGACGACAAGAAGGAGAAGAAGAAGAAAAAGCCAGTGATACGAATGGAAGGTGGACTGTTAGATAATTTTCCAAAGCAGGCCACCACCGGAGGGGAGAAAGATCTTCACGATAACCTTGGCGTGAACTTCTGGTATCAGTGGGCGATTAGACTGCCGGAGGAGAAACCGGCGCAGAAATTCGGCAACAATTATGACGTTCCTCCCTACAGCCTGACCACCATCCAGGGTAGAAAAAATTTCCACGTGAATATGAGCTCCGCGAAAGACGTGAGCAAAGAATCGGAGATCGCGAAAGAGCTGCCCGTGGAGAGCATGGTTAAACCTGCGGTGGTCGGCACCATCATCGAAAGCAAAGAGAAGGTGAACGCAGAGAGCGCGGACAGTGCAATGAAAGCATCCCCAAGCTCGTCGAACGAGGCGAACGTAGCCGACGAAGAGTACAACGTTCCTAGTAACGCGACATTCGATGCAGAAGTTTCTGCGTGGAAAGACCTCGCACTGAGGTCTAAAGTGCAAGCGGATCCGTCGAAGGAGGAGTTCGGTGACACGGAACGAAGGCCACGACCGGAGATGCTGTCGATCAGACCTGAACCACCTGAGCCGAAGCTGGACGTCAAAGCGGTGCAAATTGCCAGCAGCGAAGAGGACAGGGACGAAGACGAGGAGTCGGACATGCACAGAGAGATGAAGACACCTTTGAAAGCGATCGACGGGAAACGACCTGGGTCAATCGACGCCCAGAAGCTGGACAACAAGAAGCTGCACACTGGGGTGTTCTGTTTCTGGAAAGGAAAGTTCCGTCGCTACGAAAGGACCCAGTTGAGGGGAAGTTCGTTGCTGCTCGACTTCTCGAAGGCCCACAACGAAACGAATCGCACATTCGTGTCGTCCAATTACTCGACGGAGGCCAACAGCACCTGGGGAACTGTTGATCACATTTTATCGAAGGGGAAGAGAACGGAGGACGTGAAAGCGGGACAGCCGGACGGCGCTATGAGGAATCGAGACACGGAGAAGCCTAACGCCGACAGGGTGGAAACTTTATCGGCGAGCGAGGCTACCACAAATCGTCGTCAAATGAGCTCCGATGACGAAGAGGCAGATTTCGGGGATGGTTTTAACGCGACCGCGGACAAAGGGACGGAGGTTTCTTTGGGTCACGCGCAACAGAATGCTCAGGAGAAGCGTGACAGAGCGATGCACATGGTTAGTGAGAGGGATTCGAGGGTTTACGATTCTGGTGATTATCCGCGTGCCGAGACTGCAAATTTCCAAGGGAATCTTAGTTACCAGCCCTATGAAGACGACTTTTATCCCAGTTACGATAATATGGCTTTGGAACAACTAGCAGGTAAGAAGACAGAGAGATTTTGCTGCTTCTAGTCAAGCTTATTTATTTTTTATTTTATTCAAAGTCGCTAGTGTCAAGCTTATTTGTTAGACCATTCTATGCCAGGCATTCTTGAAAATCGATCTTCCTTACGTTTCGTGAACATTAATCCCAACTTAGAAATGTTTATTAAAGGGAGAATGGGACATTAATATTTTGAATATTATGCTTTTGCATATTATGCTACTACTATTCAGAATATTCGAAATATTTCGTTGAGATAATATTGCGACATTCCCGTACGCAATTTTAGATAATGCACCTACTGAGAGGACGCAGAGCAATAAGCATCGACAATCCATGTTAAGCAAACAGTCCAATTGGACGAACAACGAAAGCAACGAAATCTTCACCGCGGATAATGAAGCGAACGCTAATTTGAACGAATATGACAACGGGGGAAATTACATAAAAGTTCCCGGCGATCCTTATCCATATAGTAAGGAGCATTTCAACAAATGGAAATTACCGAGGGAGGCAATTCGTGTTGGTCATGCAACGAACCCGAAGGAAGAAGATTTGTTCACGATGAATGACAGCAATAGATTAATCGAATACCACCCATCTCGAAAAATGTCCACAGCGCGTTCTTCTTACAGGAATACAGGTGTACGTCGATAAAATATCTGTGAAACATAGCGAAGCAAGTAACAATTGTGAGCCTGTACAATTCCTTAAACGTTGTTCGAAATTTTGCTCACGAATAAAATGTTTGTTCTATGAAAGCTTTTGTTCGTTGTATTAAACGACAGTTTCATATTCTATTTGCTATTAGAAGCCTTAATAGCTACCTATTCGGTACAATAAATCACAAATCAATCAAATAAAATCGCAGAACGATTGATTAACCACAGTGTCGTGCTTTTGCTTATCATTTATCCGGGTACTACTCTACGCGCAATGTTCCGTACACGCTGTGTACAAATTTTATTATAACACCAATATTTCACTACAACGACGCCACAATTTATCAACAACATTTCCAACACAATACACCGAAGCAAAGCTTGATGCTTGAATGTTTTATAAATTAAATATTATATGTATTAATAATTTCCCCTGATAAAATTCTGATCTGATATCCTCGTCAATATTTCTTCGATTACATCTGGACTTTGCAGCTGCCTGCACCCCTTTTCCGTCCAACGTGCCCGCTATCAATACACATAACAAGCCCCACGTATCTTTCCCGGATGAAAAACCAGTGACAGTGACCAGTTCTCTGCTGATATTATCCACCATACGGAGAATAATCCCATGGAGTCTCAAGCAAAACTAGACTCTCCTTTCGTCCATAAAACAACGATATATCTCAAAGATATCGCCAATGGACCCGACACGACGATCAATGTCGGCTTCCTATTGAATTCTATTGGATCTAATAATCCAAGCCTCGTAGCGTTTCGATGAACCTTTTGTTCCTGTACCCGAGCATGACGCTCCAGGAAATAGTTCTCAGAGGAATAAACTTTTGATACAAAGTGAACTTACGATATCGCGGTTAGATCGCGATAATTAATAGTGGAGATCCATCGGACCAGAACCATCGTGTCCAGGACGGTGCACCTGGCCATTATGCGATTTCTTGCGTGGACCTACGCCTGGCGTAAATGACCGACGGCCAGGCTTGATCGTAATTAGCCGGTATTTGCGTTGCATTAGCGCCGAGCATCCAGTGATCCTGGCTAACAAACGCTGGCAATTAATAAAGTGTACGGGACTAAGGAGTTTGCTATTAAATAACGATTCCGGGGAACGATGTTTTTTATAGTGCATAACTGCGCGATAAACCCTGCTTGGATCGCCTTTTTGTGAGGCGATACCGTGGAATAAAAATCATTCATTTTTTGTCACCCAAAGATGTTTCATGCTGGAGGAAAATGTATCCTCAGTGTACAACAGTTTCTGGAAAATTTAATTGGAAATGCAGATCAGGTTTTCTTGTTCAAAATATAGATTTCGTGGAAATGAAATCTTATATGGGGATGGAAAAAATAAAGAACGGATTTAGCTGCGGAAGTTTCAATAAAATATCTGTTGGAACGTTTATTTAAGCGCGTAATAATTGTTATAAGAGAGTTCGATAAAAAGATTCGGACTACTAATCTGAAAATTCAATGCGCAGAATTGCATCCTGCGAAATTAACACCAATTACACTACACAAATGTAATCGTTCCTATTTCCTTTTCTGTGATACTTTCTCCGTCACAAGAAACGAGTCGGTCCTAGCGGGGCAGTCTGCTAGAAATCCTTTTCCAAACAGTTCCACAAATTATGTTATTGCCAATAAAATTAACAACGAATGCAACATACGTTGCTCCATCACGTGTTCAGTAAAACACATTCGTAGTCGCCAGGACGAGAATTACACCCTAATCATTATGATCCGCGCAATCATTGATCATCAACTTTACACAGGCCATAAACTCTTAATTGCACATTTTACACTCGAAAGGCTTGGCTAATATCAGCTCAAATAAAAACCAGCTCCGGAAAGGAATATTAAAGTTAGAACAACTTTTATCGCTAAACATTCTGACAAATTAACGCCAAAATTGATACCTCTGGAAATATGTGTCGAGCAGAAACGCGGTATCCAAAGTCGAGTGCAATGAGTCTTCCGACTTCATCGGATGCAGTTAGTCTATCGACGAGTGACGGACCTCCGCCACCCTTAAGTGAACCTAGTCACGTGGACAGCGCATCCAGCGAAGTGGAAGAATCGAGAAAAGTCAGCAAAAAGGATCCAGGTTCGCATATGGAAATGGTGGAGCTGGATATGCACATGCCCCCGCGCGGTACGTGAAAAGGACACATATAAGATGTAGAGATGGTAGTTTGTGGGACAATTTGGAATGATTTTATTGTTATAACAGTGAGCAAGTCGGTGCAGCGTGGTAGGATCGGTAATTCATCGATTGACGAAAAGGATATTCAAGCTCTTAGGGAAAAACAATTACTGGGTTAGTGTATCGCAAATATTTGGTACACACTTCTTGTTAAAAATTATTCTGAGTTGTAATCCATTATTTCTTTTCGTATTTTATCATTTACTAGCAATAGCTTTGAACAGTTCTACATTCTACAATTCTACATTCAGCAGAAATATGTTGAAGCTTTTAAAAAAATTCCATTTGCTTTTACGAATATATTGGTTCAGAGTGGTTTAGAGTTGGTAATAAGACGCATAGGTGACTTCAATTGTAGTGCATTACTCGTTGCATGCACGCAACGTTGATAATTATTTATTTTGATTAAGAGTTTTATCGAGACTTGCTTATTATACTGGAAAACGATAAATTATTGCTTCATTTAATTAGTACAAATAGTACAGTAAATTAGAATACATGTATGTATTGTGGTTTAAATAGTTGTTATAATGAAACATAAAGTTAGTGTAAAATCTAAAGCCAACCTTGAATGGCTAATACAACTGTTTAATATCTATTAATCCTCCCAGCGGTGGACAAAAATGAAATACAGAAAATTTACGAGCAGAAAAACTATATGCATCTCCGACCAGAGCAGTTGAAAAACTTGCGACTGGTTTCAAGACCGAGGTCGGGTGATACGGAACCAGTTACAACAAGCGTGGAATCCGAATCAAACAAATCCAACAAATAGCATAAACCACCTGTCGACCTCTGTACCGTGACGTGTATTATAATTGAAAAAAGTATTGCAAATAAAACACTTAGTAAAATAAACTCCGATGCATTTCCAAAGTAATTAATTGATTTAAACGTATACTCGAGTTGCACAAAGTTTGCAGCATTGTTATTAATGTATATTGGCAGCACTGTCATCATATAAATGTCAGTAGGTATCGCCAGCTAAAAAATTCAGTTCGTTACTAAAAATATTAAAACGCAGAGATCGCACGTTTCCCAACGACAACGCTAACTGACCCACCGCGAACCATGAAATCAAATCCGTGAATCCATCCTCCCTTCGACAGACTTAAAAGAATCGTCTGGCCTCTCCAATTGACAGAAACTGGAAGCACTCGAGAAACGATCGTCCGCCCGTTTCTAACCGCAACCTAACCCAAATCCAATACACAACTCCGAACAACAAACGCGGAGTCGCGACTGGTCCGGGGGGACGCGTCGCACAGTGATACAGCACTCAACATTACGGATCCCCAACATCTTTTACAGCACGCCCCATAAATTCGGTGCATGGACAAGCTCGATACCTTCGTCGTTCCCGGTCAATCCAGGTGAGTCCACGGTTTCCCGAAATTGCACCGTTCCCGCGATCGATTAAAAAGGGGGCCGGTGGAGCTTGCGGACCATCGATTCGGTACCGTATCGACGAAATTACCGTACGGGGGTTAAGTGCTCCCTCGCTCCTCGAATCGGTCCGAAAAACAGCGGCCATCGGGTGCAGCGTTGATCCGGGCCCGACGCACCTGTCGAGGATCGATCTACGCGGGCCAGGGAATGGCGCAGAAGGATGATAAAGTGGAGAACGATCGGCCAGGTCGTTCTAAGAGCAGACACGTGTATTTAGGTGGGCAGCGTGCGCCCGGTGGTGATCGTGGAACCATCATATTCGTTCGGCGTTCGTGCGAACTATCGACCCACGGCGCGTGATGCGTGCCTACCGGTCACGAACACGACCGCCCGCTCTGGCCAGAGGCTGTTATTTCGCCGCCGGGAACGCAGCATCACCGAATCGTCTCGGGCCTATCTAATCATTCAAATCGCGGCAACCCGCCTAATCGCGGTATACGCAACGCCGCGCGGCTCGGCCATCGGTCTTCTCCTTTGGTTCCAGGCTTCCACGCCAATAACGCAATAACGCGCCGGAGAATAATGTTAGATTGGCGGGCCTGATTGCTCATCTTGGCGGGCCAGGGGCGGAGGGGCGGCGCGTAACGAAACTCGTCCGCCGTGGATATGCGTATGGCATAAGTATACGTAGATAGATTAGGTGGCAGCTGCATTGAGCGATCTTCTTTGATGGGATTTTTAGGTTACACTTCCGGTGGAAAAGGTGGTCTTACGGGGAGGCGTGGAGCAGTTACATGTCGGACTTTGCTCGGGTTCCGTGATTATTCGTTCGAAATTGTTAAGCGCGTACTGTCTAACAAAATTGTTCCTGCTTCTGATTATGGGTTCACGTACATGGGATAGTCGCCTTTTGCAAGGGAATGTTAACCTACGTTTTGTCATTTTATAGTACAATTTCGAACACAGTAGAGCCTCGTTTACCCGAACATGTTGGGGGACAAGACAGTTCGGATAACCGAGCAGTTCCGATAATAGAGGTTCACTACCTGTCCCCATCGGCAGTTCTCATCGGTCCGAATAATATAAGCCGGCATTCGAAAAACTGATGTTCATTATGTCCTTTCTGGGTAACAGCTTCTCCTTAATTTCCTAAAAAAAATAGTTGAAAGACTAAAGGTTAATAGAAGATATTGCTTAATCCTTTGTGACGAATTGTTGCGCGTGGTCCATCCTCGTTCGCTGCGCAGAACCAATCCTCGCAAGGCCTCCTTTCCGAGAATGATAATTAATCCGACGCGAAACCATCCGGCATAAATTTTCACGTGGTACGAGGCCCCTATAAAACGTTGGTTCCCGCGGAACAGTTGGCAGCCTTGGCTCTACGATTGGCATTGGTAGCAGACGCGATTTTATTTACGACTAGAACCGCTGACTGCTCCGGGTTCGCTCCTCCTTGACCCTCTCTTCTGGTTCGCGCGGGGGTTAGAACGATCCTATCTCTACGGACGTGGCCGCGGATCATTCCCTCGCGGACCGGCCGCACTATAAAAGATCGCCCTATGGTTGTATATTACTCACGCCACCGTGTTTTCACTTGGCGTTGCGATCGTCGCCGATATCATAACTCCTTGCCGTACCGTCGTTCAACCAGCAAATCCGCTCGACGACCAAGCCTCCGCCTCGCAGCGATAGCAATGCCGATACGGTTGGCAGCGCTGTAACGCGAGGACGAATATCGCGATTAGATAAAATTTTCATCCCGCCCGACTTTCGCGCGCCTTTTCTCGATTGTTGTATTAGATAATAATTTTCTTGGGCGGGTGTGAAATTAAGAAAACGATTTTACTTGCAAAATTGTTTGACGAAAGCAATGTCGGAGAACAATGTATCGTCGTGGATGTTGAATGTTTCTACGTTTCCCGGTGATCATTTTTCCGTTTCTCATCACGCGTCGTTAAGTTAACGATCCGGGGGACTATTCGTCGAGTTCCATCGTCTAGTTCAGATAACGCGGGGACGAGAGATAGGTGTTAATCCGCGACGATGCGATTATTCCCGGCGAGACACCGAAATAGATGGTTCGCAGCCTCCCTTAAATGCGTCAACGTTTACACGCGAATTCCCGAAAGTAAATCGACGAAGAATGTTTTCATACGACGCAGCCTCGTCACGAGTCGAAGCCAACTCAAACGCTTCGGGGCTACCTAAATCGCCTGGTTATTATTAATAACGCGGACACAGGCTTTGTTTACAGTGTCGGGGCCTTTTGCACGGGATCTTAACTTATTAACGTGTAAGATGCTCTGAAACAACTGTTGGGTTTGTGGGGTAAGTGCGCACGACTTTAGAACTGTCGCGCAGAGTAATTGGCCGTGTAATTTGTGAATGATTTACTGCCGTAAGGAAATTTGGATTACTCTGATCCAAAACCGAGACAAGATCGGTCGCATTTCGTTTTTCATCGTGCCACTCGAATTATTGGTAATTATCTTGCCACTGTTCCGTGGGAATTTGACAATATATTGGGATATTGAATCCGAATTTTCAGGTAAATTATATTTTTAATTTTACGTTCATTGTTTGCGAACATATGAAGTTAAGTCGTTTGACATTAATTAGCATTTTCGTCGCGGTAACAGATTTTGTGTGCGGTATTCGGTAGTTTTTTATTGTACGCCTATAAAAATATGTATATCCGTAGGAACGAAATGAAATTACTTTACGCGCTGATTGATCTTTCCATCCAAAGCGATAGTAACATTCTGATCGAAATACGTTTCATTATCGGTTCACGGAAATAGTTTTTAAGCACACCACAATGTAACATGTGAAGCTTAATTCAAGCAACATTTCAATTTCAACCCCAAAGCCATGCATCGAATCCCTTAAGGGGATGCCCTACTTTAGGCAAGCCGTTTTAACCCCTTCAGCGTGGAAGTCGGGAATATCCGCCGCGTGTTCGCATTATATTGTACAAGCTCGATGAAATCGTTATATATTAAAAATGGTGGTGCCACAAATTATAATTGTACACAATTGGTGATTTCAAGATGCTGTGTATACTTACAACAGAGGTATACGATGTTTCTGCACCGATACTGGAATTAGAGCCTCCGTTTAAACCGTTTAAAGTATTCATGTACGACACAACATCGGGGTGGAATGAGATGAGATAAAGAATCAACGACCGTAATTCGCAAGATAATAAACTAGATGAAATACAACTATCGAATGTTCCATCAATGGATCATCTGGCCCCTTTTTTACGCTACTGTACCTTTCTCTCGCTACTGTGTGTCTGATGACAAAATGATTTTGTGGGGAAAAATGTAATAATTTGACGACCATCGCATTGGTCATCCTATTTGACAATTTATAATAAACGTTCTCCAATCACGTCACTCCGCCAACCTCGCCGCCACCCCCTCAATTTTAACACTCCTTCGAGCACAAAACAAACCCCAAATCGAGAAACACCGAGGAATGACTCGATCGGAACGATCGTACCCGTGAAAACGTCTCAAAAGTGGACGGTGGGTGCAAGTCACCCCGCGATCATTCGACGCAGAGTTCCAGCGGCTCTCTCGTAGTGACATCACAAAAAATCACGGTGCCGCTTTCCGGCCGGATATCTTTCAATTACCCGTTAATATGATAGGCGGCGGGTGTAGCTGCAAGTCACTGCCACGTCGTTGCCCGCAGCACGCGGCCCGACCTCCGCGTGATTAATCGACGTCAACCACAGCCCTGGCGCGGTGCAACTTCCACGGGGAGAATCGTCGGACGCGTTGACACGTCGATCCGTGGATTTGCGTCGCGATCGAACCGCCCCTTCCCCTCTATGCGGGACCAACCCTCAGCCGTTCGCAAATCGAAGGTTGGCGTACGGCGTTCCTATTCCTCTTTTGTGGCACCGCTTCGAGGAGTTTATTGGGAGTGGTTGATGATCGATAAGCTTGTGATAAGGGACGAGGGGAAATTTCGATGTGGTTGCTGGCACGAGGGGGGGAGTGATGGTTGGGGATTGTGGTGTCCTCTTTTTTTGGGTTGTGCAAGGGTTCAGATTGGGGGTTATATTTTTTATTTAGGCAGTTGGGTGTTGTTTGCGGATTTAAGATAAATCGTTGCGGTCGACTAATTATTAGGTAGACCAGCGGGCAAAAGCTTTGAATCACCGGTTACTTCGAGGAGTACTATGACTTTCGTTAATTAACAGTCTCGTTTTTGGAAACACGGTCTTTGTCTTCTTTTAGAAGTTTCGAATGGAATGATTGTACGATAAATTGATGCTGCGTAACGCTGATGCATAATCTTGTACGTAAATACGTAATCCATTCAAGCGTGTTCCAAAATCAACACTGTGAACTAAAAATGGGTTACACTGTTTACATATCGAGGCATAGCAAAATCGCAGTGAATAATAGTTGGTAGCAAAATACTCGATAATACATCAATTTAAAAATCAAATGTATTAAAGTTATTTAAAAACTATTGTGCAAACAGGTAAGACAATAAAGAAACTTGATGTACAATTAAGAAAATAAGAAATCAAGTTGCAACCTATTAGTTCCGACTTTGCCATTGTTTTAATTGTATGCAAAGAAAAAAATACAAATTTTTTTTAATTATTCTATATATCGTTAAAGAACATTGAATAAAGTTAGTCTGCTACACGAAGGGCGTTCGAAATCCTCGAGGTGTTATATACAATAAACGAACGGATTAATTTAATTATTTCAATGCTTTTCGATCGATCGAGCATGAAATCGCACACGTTGGCGTGAACAGCGAAAGTTGAATACGCGACCGAGCAGCAAATTGTAATTTCAATACACCTGTTCTAGTAAGCAGTTCACGGTATAAACTCATCACCTCTTTATTCCTAGCTAACAATAACAAATTGACTTACACTGCAACTAAACGAGCATGAAATCATCATTATTTTCCACTCTATGGTACACCACCTGACTTCACGTACATAAATACGTAACACTAACTATACTCCATTCAAATACTTCTCGATAGCAAACCACGAGTTTCCATAACAAAATTTAATTTATTTATCATAGAATGAAGAAACTAACTAACAATACCGACGAAATTTGCCAGAACGTTGTAAATATAAGAATTTGCATCAAAATATTCCTGTATATGTAATTCGGATAAAACTATTTTAGCGTTAATAACCATAATACTTCCAATCTAGTACATTTCTAGTACATTCCTTTACACATTCCCAATAGATTTATACCGAGCCAACGCGTTGCAAACAGTGCAAACAATCTGCTCTTAATTTTTACTCTCGATTCACAATAGAAATAAAACGAAACGGACAAAATTCGAACGCAATAAACGACCCAAAATGACACAAGGTGGCAATCTCCAGACGAAAATCGTCCAAATTAGTCGTGGCTAACGATCGCCGACTATTCTCACTGCTCGTGCAAGTTCGCGTGAACGCGTACAAACGACGAGGAAAGGAGCAGGATCGGCCCGCTAAATGCTCCGACTAATTCGAGAATGGCACGGAAACGACGGGGCTTTTTCCCTTGGTTCGCGAGTGACACAACGAACCGGTGGCGTTTCCCATGATTCTTCGAGGGTGGCGGAGAACGATTTATGGTGGGACGTGGTGTCGCTGTCGAGGAGCATCGAGGGGTTCCTTAACTCGTACCTGAGCCGAAAACACGAGAAGATAAGGGAGAAGCGGTGGAAAGAAGATTGGAAGTGTTGTTTTCTTGAAACTGTTGAGTGCGATAAAGGAGAGCATAGATCACGATTTTTTTTTCTGTGTGGAATAAGATGGAGACCTTTTTTTTATACCGAGGGTGACTGTTCGAAAAATTTCGCGTTGTCACTGTAATTTATTGTATCTGGAGGCGGTATAGAGATTTGAGTTTCCGATTTAATTTCACTCACGTTCCCAGCGATGGAATTGTGATATGGTTTTATTGAATTATTATTGGAGGCAAGTTTCATTAATTTCCCCTTTGTATTACTGTATTTCTTTATACATATATGGTTTGTTGATGTTAATACATATGTACGAAAAGGAACTGTTTCAAGCGAAACTAGGTAGCTTTAATTGAGCCGCTGAAAGGTTTATAAAAATTAGCACGAAATTGGGGAAACAGTATGCAAATATTCGAAATAATTTATTTCTTGCATTCTTTAAAGGTACTGTATCAGCTGCATATAAATTTACGTGGTAAATTGTAAAGGAAATATCCAAGATCGCATAGCACTCCAATTTTGCCCAACCTACAACGGTAATTCATCGAAGCGGTCCACAGTGGTACTGAACTAATCACTTTGTCCATTTTCTGCTCAATGAATTCCGTGTCATTTCGAAGACAAAGCGATCGTCAGTCACTGAACAGGGGCCACTCTGTTCGATGACGATCGTATTGAAGTTTTCGCGGCACACTGCTCGAAATCGTTTCCTCGTTAACGCGCAGGAAAACGCAATAACTCTGTTCTCATTTATCCACGCAGCCGGCAAGTTGCGGGAATTAATTGTACTCGTGACGAACGCTCGATCGTAATCGAATTCTTGATGATCGAGCGTCTCGGCTTTGATTAAACTCCCGTGGCTACCGTCCCCCTAAAAAAAAAAAAACAAAATCAACAGCAATTCTCTTCGTTTGGTACACGTTGCCGGGGTCCTCAGAAAATCGCGTCGGCTCGTTACATGTCCGGCGATGAAGAAAAGAAAATCTCTGAGAGTGGTGGATCGGGAGGTCTTTTTAAGTTGTGGATGAAAAGATTCACTTTGTCGATGACGTTGGTAAAATTAAATCACCTGAATCTCGGGTCAGTTGTAATTGCTCGTTAATCTAATGTGCCGAGGATAAAATTTGATTGGCAATCACGGGAGATCTCGGTATTTTATATTACTTGTATTTAATATCCAAAATGAAGTAGCGTTTCATAGATAAATTGTTCTACTGATCGAACTATAAAATTTTCGAATTACTGGTTACTGAATTTATTAATCACAAAATGATTGTCATACCAACGCAGAGCTTGTACTATAATTGCATAATTCGTACGACTAATAACTGTTTAAACAGATACCCGTCGAAGGTCCGGAATTAAATAATCACTTTCTAATTTCAAATAACATTTCACATATTTAGTAAAGCAGCTACCCATTATTCAGCTACAGGAATATATGCCATCCAATATCCATGAAATATCATCCCCATCAAAGCTCCCAGCAACACGAATACCTAATCACTGCAGTACACAAAGACATTAGAATGCAAACGAACGTATCAAAGCCTGCACAACTAGCCGACACTCGTAATGCACTAACATTCCTAGATCCGGTTCAATCGACGCGTTTCCCCTGTCAAATGAGTGGCCACCTAATTCTCATGTTAAGAAAGTCTCACAAAGATCCAGCACAGAGTCCGGTTTTCAGCCAACAGGCAACAAGAAATTCACAAGTTGGCGATAACGTGTCGCAAGCTCGTGCGGCGGATGGCGCACATGTTTAAATCGGTATTAAGTACACACATCGACGGCGGAACAGTGCCAAGGGGCGAAGTCAAACAGACGTTTATCTAATGTGTAATGGCATAATTTGCGAAGGGGCTTAATCACATCAGTGTTACTTGGCCGTCCAGCAGAGTGGAATAAGCTGCTCGTGTCTCAGACTTCCCTCTGCGTTGCTTGTGCTGCCTGCTCACCGTTCGTCCGTGCCACCAAATTGCATTACACCGGGAAATTATTAGCGAGCCGCGAACCGTGATTAATCGCGCCGCTCTGTATTTCAAACGAGCACTGACGAAACTCTGGTGCGTATTTTAATCGGTATTACAATGTATTATAGAATTGTGGGGCATCGCAATGTATTGGCGAGCTGTGACCTTCGCAAGTGCCGAACGATCCTCAATTTCAAAGGACAGTACGTGCACGAGAAACGGCGTTCACTTCGATTTAACACACCGGGGACCATTCTTTCGCCATTCGTCTGCCAGACTTTAAATCACCTTTAAATTTAGCCTTTAAATTATATACACCCGGCTACCATTTGTCCCCCTTTCACTTTTCACAGCACAGCCTAGAAAATCTTCTTTTATCTTCGTAACCGTCCCGCCCCGATAAACAAATTGTTCTCCAAAACGGCCGGAGCGAAAGCGTCGTTCCTCGAAGACCGTTCCCGGCGTTCCTGTTCGAACCTTTCCCCAGTTGTCGTGCCTATAAACAAGTCGTCGTTCCGGCGTCGAAATAACGCCAGCTGTTGGCAGCGTGCCTCTGTTGACATAACTTTGACAAAGTCGTTGACAAAGTCTCGGTTTTTACGAGCGCGTGGCCATTAAGTCTCGATAAATCTGCCTCAACCGGATCGCCGAGCACTATTTTCATCCGGCGTGAAAACAACGTGGTCCCCCTAGGACCCGTTCGGTGTGTCCCGATTCCCCGGTTGTTTGTCAACCTGGTGGTGGCCACCGCGAGCAAACAAACGCTCCACGCCACCCGTTAGCGACACACGACCGGCCCGGCAGCACGCGCCTTCTATGAGACGATTATTAATAGCCCTGTCCCCGACGAGCCTTTTCTACCACCTCAGGGATGCATCGAGTGGAGATATCATCTCTGGTGGCGGATAACATCGGGGAACAATTTTTGGCTGCTGGGTATCGGGAGATCTTTGTCGCGACCGCTGGCTACTGGTCTGTCTGATTGGAATTTTATTCGGGAAGGAAATGTTGGACGGTAGTTTTCGGTGGTTCTGTAGGGGCTCCAAGTTGGAAAGGAAATTTTGTTTGAAGTGTGTAGTCACAATAGTGGCGGCGCAGTTGAGAGCGTACTGTTACTAGCCTAAATAACAGTGAGCAAACACTATGAGCAAAATAAGAAAGTAATAATTATAGTCTCACTTTTCATCTATGTAATTACATGTTGAACTCCGCAAAAGAGGAACAGATATATTTAACAGCTGGTTGCGAATGTGGTGCGAGTAAAGTACAAGCCCAGGTGAATCAAAAAGAAGTAACAAGAGGTAGTGAAAGAAAAAAACAATATTGATGGACAAAAAGGAAGTAATAATTTACTTTGAATGGCTGAGTGCAATTGGCGAAACACCGTACCAAATATTTCTTTTGTTTATCCCCCGTAATTTATGCTTTTACTCGCCCGTGAAAATGTCTGAGAGCAGGGTGACGAGGAACGTTGGTCCCTCGATGGGTTAACGCCTCGGAAGTTAAAGCACCATGTGCTTAGGCGCCGAGCCATAAGTATGTCGCCACGGAAAGTGAGTTTCGCTCGTACATCACGCGGAAGTGGACGATGACGAGTGCTGGGCTTTTCGAAGCCACATGCTATCATTGCTCTAAAATAAAACGAAAACCGTGCAGCATCATCTTCTATCCACGTTCCTCAGGACTAATTTACGAGCCAGCGGGCGACACGACTTGCCAAACATACGGAACACGAAAAAATTATGTCGAACATGCTTCTTCTTCGAACACTTAAATATCAGTAGAATAACAGAGAACCGGTGCACGTGTGGAGGAGAATATTGGTACGCAATTTATTACCTGCTTCCCAGTTCCATAAAAGAAAAAGAGTTATTATTAGCGGCTCCCATTTATCGCGTTAGACAAACAGATATTGCTGCCTTCTTTTTATTCAGTATGCATATAACGTATGCAGTTGCAGATACGTGTATCGTACAGTTTTGTATCCGTATAATATTATGGCATATTGCCCAAATATATGTCATTCTATAATAATAATTAATACGCAAAAGAGTATGCACGTAGATAAAAAATCAACATTCTAACAAATACCCAGAGAGGTTCGCAAACATGGCTTATGACATTGCAAACAGCTTAACACCATTTATTCACACATTATACATATATATACTTCAGTATCTACAATTCATACCATTTCTGTTGGCAGACGATGCCCGACGATCCTCAACGTTGCAGCCCCGCGGAATGCTCGCCGAGGACACTCGCGAGGAAAATCGAGAGCTGCATCTTCAGGTAAGAGGGGTTGCGCGTCGGAGAAAAAGAGACCGATCGAACCGAACGGGTTCTCTGGTTCCTCGAGAACGGGGGGTTGAAGGGTCGAGGATCGTTGACCACGCTCGTAGCCCAAAGGCATTCGTTGATTACCGGCCGTGGAAGGATTTTAATTAGCGGCGTTTGCTCGTCGCAAACACCGGCCAATCTGCCTCTCATCGCCCGCGTTACCAGCGTGATTTCAAAGTAAAAATTCGTGGCCGGACGCTTTGACTGTTCGTCATCTGGTCAACATCGAGTTTACTCCCCGAGTCGACCCGCTTTATGAGTGAACCGACCAACAGTGGAGGGATCCAGATACTTTGCGGTGGACGGCCTTTGGAGCGCTATGTTGCAATATTTTTCTACGAGAATTTATATTTGTGCGGATAGCGTGGGGGGGGGGGGCAATTTCGAAGATTCAGTTAATCAGTTATGGTTGTCGGTTTATTTAACACTAGAACTACCAAGCCAGTCAAAATGACTGGTTTCAGATTTCTCGCTATAAAATTGCTAGCATATAGGTATTGTTGCAGCATTTATGATGACTTTCAATAACACAAAATGCCAATTATATCTCTAATTAATATAATTAATAATTAATATATCTCTAGTTAATATCCATTTTCATAGGTAAGCAATAGATAACGGCACTAACATTGCCAATCTTTTATTAGATTGGCATCAATACAATCAAATATAATAAAATACATTGCAAGAAAGATATCCAATGCATAATATCTCGAACAACCCAACGTGTTACTCTACCGTCCACCCAAAATGATAGCGACACCCCAATCAGCCTAACTTAACCTACATACATAATCCAACATCCGTTACCTCGCAACCATCCGCTTCCATCGAAATCATCGGCTCTTCTCGAAATTCCCATTTGCTCCCCATTTGGTCCCCATTTGGTCCACGCAACCCAACGTTACAAATCACCCACGAGTTACAACCGGAACACCGTTACGTTCCATTATTTTTAAAGCACCCAGAATAAAGTCAACCGGTCGTTCAATCATCCCATCCTTCGCACGATCGCGACTCGGGTCCACGGGTGCAAGAACCCTTTGACACGGGGAAGCCTCATTACGATCGTGTTCCCCCTTGCACGCGAACAGGACAGACAAGCAGAGGAACGACGGATGGGGGACGGGGGTGAAAAAGTGTCCATCGATGGTATTTCTGGCGCGTTAAGGCCCGATGTTGGCCGTGTCACACGCTCGTGACAAATGAGACGTTGTCGTACGTTTGTTCAAATTACTGCCGGCATTCCGCTCGCTCGACCACTCAACGAGCTTTGAAATATTACCCTCGTCGCCTCCGACCGTTCCCCGAGCCGCGTCCGTCCGCGAAACACCATCCAATAGTCGATCCTTCGGACGTCTTTTTGTCGCGAATCGCAAACAGGAGCTGCGCTACTGAGTGGAATTTTTGTAAGGGGCGACACCAATATCGGCCGAGACTTTTCCCTACAATTGCGATTTGACGCGAGAACGAGGAATGACCGGGGATTTTTTTTGCGATTTGGAAACGTAGTCGGGTATGGGTCAGGTCGACTAGTCGTTAATTGCACGCTTGGGTAGTCTGGACGGAAGGGGAGTTTCGCGAAGAGTTTTGTTCTTTATAAGAGTTTCAGTTCGGAATTAAATATTTTCACAAACTTTTAGCTTTATACAAAGTCAAAATTTGCACAGGCAAAAATATTCATCGTTTACTCAAACCCGTGTTCCATTTTGTATTCCCCATAATACGGGTCTTCAAGCATCCACCGATTGAAGAATAATGATAGACGTTACTACGTTTGCCACTAAGGTAGTCAAAGGTACCTACCTTATTCTCTCTGAATCCGTCTAACAAGTTTCTCTCTGTTGCATACGAAACATCGTCGCGCCACTTACGAATATTTCAACTGTATAAATCGTACGGCCAATCGTGCCAACTCTGACCATCAGGAAATTAATCTACTAGATCAATTACTAGGTGTACCGGTTAGTAATTCTTAATTTTTTTTGTAAAGAAAACAATTTAAATTTTGGTAAGGGGAAAAAATGCTTTATTCAAAGTATGCACCATCGCTAGCTATACATTTTTTCCATCTGCCCTTCAAATTGTGGATGCCCTTCCAAAAAAATCGTTCACATTTTGAGGCGAACCAGTCATCGAGCCATTTTTCGACATCTTCGTAATTGTTGAAGTGTTCCTGTGAAAGTGCGAGAGCCATCGATGAAAACAAGTGGTAGTCCGAAGGGGCCAAGTCTGGTGAATACGGCGGGTGGGGTAAGAGTTCCCAGCCAAGTGCAGAAATTGTGTCTTTGACCGTTTTTGCTGTGTGTGATGGGGCGTTGTCGTGTTGCAAAATCACTTTTCCGTGTCTTCGAGCCCAATCTGGGCGCTTTTCGATCAATGCATGGTTCAAATTGATCATTTGTTGACAGTAGCGATCGGTATTAACTGTTTCACCTGGTTTCAGAAGCTCATGATACACGACACCCTTCTGATCCCACCAAATGCATAGCATTGTCTTCCTTCCGAAGCGATTCGGTCTTGCGGTCGATGTTGGTGCTTGTCCTGGGTCAACCCATGACTTTTTGCGTTTTGGGTTCTGAAAGTAGATCCATTTTTCATCTCCAGTCACGATCCGATGAAAGAAAGACTTTCTTTGATGCCGGGAAAGCAAAACTTCGCACACCGTTTTTCGTTTTTCCATTTGTCTGTCGTTGAGATGATGTGGTACCCATTTTCCTGCCTTCTGAATCTTCCCCATGGCATGCAGACGACCAGAAATGGTTTGTTGAGCAACATTCAACTTCTCTGCCATTTGTTGTTGAGTTTGCGTATCGTCTTCATCCAACAGTGCTTGCAATTCGGCGTCTTCAAACTTTTTCGGCTGGCCCTGGCGTTCTTTGTCCTTCAAGTCGAAATCACCACTTTTGAACCGTCTGAACCAACGCACACAAGCGTCTTGCGTTAGGACATCGTCACCGTAAGTTTCCACCAGGATACGACGGCTTTCACTCGCGTTTTTCTTTTGGTTGAACAAGAAAAGCAGTGCGTGCCGCAAATTTATTTGGTTTGAAACTAGACATGTTTAACACAAAAATTAAATATGACGCTAACTCGAAATCGTTTCAACATCGACGGCGTCTTGAAATGTATTGTCATAGCAACAAAATAACATAAAAGTTTAGACTGTAAACACGCCCTTGCGTCCAGGGCCATCCAGTGCAGAAATTAAGAAATACTAACCGGTACACCTGGTATCTTTTTCTATTATCTTTGAAACACTTTTTCGCGACACATACATATCACACCAAATAACATCGCGCTACTTCAACCCTCTTCACCTTCGCATACTTTCCCCTAATTGCTACCTTTATGTGCTACAAGGTTGAACTCCGCAAATAAGTAGGCAATAATAATAACCATCCAAACTAGTGCATCTTGTTAAGCCACAGGTTAACAGGCAACAGGCATCCGAAAGAACCGTGACATCTAAAATTACATCTCGATCAAAGATAATGTTCGTATAAAAGAGTACAGAGAGCGGCAGTATGCGGAGACGGATAAAGAAAAGCCCGTGGAATAATTTCTCTTCGTGACGGGACACGTACAGATTACAGCGTGACGCGATGTCAAGAGTCATCATGGTCATGTTTCTTGTCGGCGACAAGTAATCCGGAATCAATTACTTGCTCTCGCAGCCCTAAGGAACTACCACGGCCATCGAGGAAGAAAGAGAGGAAGGGAGGGAGAGAGAGAGAGAGAGAGAGAGGGGAGGATAGCCAGAGGGACTCGACGACCTTTTTAGACGCGGAGGATCATTAATCACCCGCTTTTTAGCTCGAAATTCCCTCGCGCCTAGTTTACAAAACGAGAATCGTCGAAATCGCCCCGTCACCCACGACAAGGGTGCTGCTTTTTGTACTTTCACCGACGACCCGCCTTCCGACGGAGTCCTCCGCGCGTGCGATTACTTCAGGTAATATACCTTGTCTCGCGCGATCGACTTGTCCTCGATTAAGTGCAACATGTGGACGGGCCTATGATGTTTCAAAGGGCAAGGACAATTGCTGCAGCACCGTTTTTGGGGGAATTGTTTTATAAGTAGCGAATAGGCATTCTGGGATAAAGTTTTCGGTACTGTAATTGTGTTTTTAGGGATGATTGCATTAGACGAACGATGCATATTGTAACTTGGAGAGGACTTGCGTGAAAGCAACTTTTGAGAAGCTTTAATGATTTACATGTCACTGCCCTCGGCAGCACTTATATAAAAATAAATTAAATTGTCATGCATGGAGGCAAAAAATTATTTAAAGATTTCAACATCGTTTCTAGCACCACCTGCCACCAAATAGTGATTAAGTTCGTCGAACAATAATTTTTCTTCGGGTGCCAACCTCGTTAGGCGATGGGACGGATGACACGTGACGTTACCAATGAAAAATTGAAGCCACTTTCTAATGCTGATTTTTCTCCGGCTGACAACTGTCCGCTATCCCACACGGCACATAAGCCGGTGATTCTTCAACGATAATTGGGAATCAAAATGTAGTCTATGATATCGAAGAATTCAATTTCTAGATTAAATGTCTTTATGTGTAGAACACCCGAGATCCATTGAGATTCCACAGTTTAGACTTATTCCAATTTCACGAATCTTGTAAGACGATACAACATCATTTTCGCATAAAAATGAAAATCAAACTGCCGATTGCAAAATTCCGGTTGCGCGTTTCTCAATGTGCAATTAAAATGATAAGTCGACCATTTCTGAAAATATTATCGTTCACTAAGTGGAACATGTGCAACATGCTCTTTCACCACCCCTACATTTCACTACAATCTTTGCTGTTTCATATTTCACAATGTTCGATGTTACAATAGAACCGTAGATATTCTTGAGCACAACAAATTCTGCCGACACTATCCTTTACCCAAAATGCGTAATCCACAGTTAACGCAGATATCGTAATTCTGCACCAAATTTTCCAGCTTCTCGAAATGCGACGACCTGCGTGCCCATGTCTCTGTAACAACGCAGCCACGTTCTCGAATTCCGCGTAGGGCAGTTTCGCATAGCGGTAGAATCGATCGCAAAGGGCGGATTACCACTCGATTTCGCGTATTAATGTTCGTTTCGCGAGCTCATCGAGCGACGCGGAAAAATTGGAGCGATTTGCGGTCCGAACGAAGGAGGTTCCGAGAAAAACTCGTGCTCGAAACTCGATTTCAGCCCGTAATGCCGACCGCAAATCGTTTTCATTCTTTTTCCTCTCCTTTTTCCTACGCTACTTCGCCGGCGACTCGAATCGATCTCTCCCTTGCGTTCGCGGCATCCGTGGCGCGAAAACGGGCGGAACGAGGTGGACGCAACGGAGACGTAAAATGTTATACATACTTTGACGATCTTACCGTGCTCGAACACGCATCGCGGGCCATAAAAGTTACGGATCGATCGTTCACTCGTTTCGAAACGGGGGAATCGTGGAATTGCTTGGGAATAATTAGCGTGCGCCCGGATGTATTAATTACAGGCAATCGCAAGTTGCTCGGACGCGTGATGGAGTAATTAGTTCGCGACACCGTAATTAAATTTTTTTCCTTCCGTGCATCGGTTTCAGCGCGGGTTAAACGACGATGCGAGGAAACATAAACGAACAGCTTCCTGGTGTGTATCGGTCGGGGAACTGTTGGGTGAAGGTGGCTTGCGACATGTGAACATGTTTAATAAAAACGAAAAGAGAAGAAAATGTATATATAGATAAGGATATGTAGGTAATTATTGAAGAAGTGTAATCAAAAGCCTATCGTACCTATACAATGTTGGACCTGTACTTACGTGAAGTTCGTAAAAAATGTTGGACGGGCGTAATTGGCGCATAGGGTATTTTTAAAATGGTGGGAGATAAAAAAAAGTGGCAGAAGACTATTGGGTATTGCGTATTATTTCTATGCGCATAATAAAAGCATAATTGTCCTTTGCTTTCAATGAAACCGTGTATTTTTGAACGGAACTAAACGATGTAGGTTCATCGACTTTGTTTTAAGCGGCTTCCTCACAAAAAATTTCCCCCGTTAGCTTCTAAATCACGTGCACTGAAAAGTCAACTGCAAATAGAAAAAAGTACAACGAATCAGTGATTTTATAAATTAGACGAAACAGTCCAAACTCGAGTCATCGTTTACTTGATAGCATCGTTTACCATATGTAGAAGTGGAAGATTCACAAGCTGTATTAAACGTAATGAATGACACATGGAAATACTTTGTCAGTATTACAAAATTATTGATTTCCTTCCTGTCGTTTGGAACCGAGCTTAATTAATTCGCGATTGAACACGTACGGTTGGAAACCTCGTCTATACGGCACTCCAATCCAGACCTATGCAAATATATTCAATCTAAATTGTCCCTCAAACCAAACTCTTCGATCGAAAAGTTTATTCCTTTTTCGTATACGACGCCACCCCGTAGAATGCACGAACGCTGCCTAGGTGGCATTCCACGAGCCTGCGACGTTCGAGATCGGTTTACACGAATCGAAAAAGTCGGCCGTGTCTCGACGGGGTCTAGCTGTCAGGGATAAGGACTGAAATAACAGAGACGCATTAGCGTCGCGATGATCAAAGTGCGAGAAAGCCGTTCTTACCCGTAGGTCAGAGAAGGAGAGTCGGATGGGACGATGGGGAAAAAAAAGACGAAAATAGGAAAGCCACCCAGGCTGTCGTGGCCGTGAGTTTAACGCGTACGTTAATGCTTGTCGGCCAGCCTGGACCTCGTCCTCTATAATTAGCCTGTATTGTGTTACTCGCGAGCGGATTATTGCGCTCATAAACCGTTCATAAAGTTTTTCGGTGTACCGACGATCGCGTTTGTTGTTGCTCGTTGAACGTGAACCTGGACGCGGACCTCCTGCTTGTCTCCGCTTGGGAAACGAGATGGGAGATCGTTGTCGTGCCACCCTGTCTGACCGGCACTCTTCTTCGATTATTAGGGGGAATGTTTTATTAGGTCGGTGCGCGGTGTAATTTAATTTTTATGATTAGCACACTGTTGTATGTCGTAGACATGAAATTATTTCCTGCCGCGCCAATGTTTATAGCTTCTCGATGGGGATACCCGGGGGTTACGTAAACTTTTCGGTAACTCGCTTTAGAATCACTTGGGATCACAATGTTGCTTCATTTTTAATGTCATTCGCATAATTTCTATGTTAATAATTTAACTTTGAATTTAATTCTTATTTTGATCATTCGACTTTCAATGTACATTTTATTTCAACACTCTCAATTTCATATTTTAATCTTCGATTTAATATTCATTTTAATCATTTCAACTTTGTGTCAGTCTAATAGTTTCGATCATATTTGAATTTAGCGTGTTGCTTTCGCGAACGAACTGGCGATCGAAACGTAATTAATAAGCACCCGCCGCAAATTCCACTGAATTAAATTACATGAACATCGAAAATTGTACACGTCGCGTTACAAATTGGGCGCAACACAGTTTCAGTATCCGTGTCCCCTCTTACGGCCACTCTCTCACCGAATTTCCAACAGTGTCAGTCGATTACGCGTCGACCGCAAGCGGCGAGGTCCCCGTTGATCGAGGATCGAATGATACTTTGCGGACGTTCGTACAAGATCGCGGATACTTTTTTGCCCCGATGGTTATGCACGACCGGGCATGTGCGCCACGCGCCTTCGATCCAATTTAGAAGCCTTCCATTTGCCCCCCCCTATCTCGTTCTCCTGCCCCGATCCTCTCGTTTCTTCGTTTGACTGACACGGATAACGGTGAACGCTGTCGGGACACCGCACGATCTACATTTTAACCCTTAACGGTCCAATCTGTTTCTTCTATCCCGCCTGCCCGTGAATTAACGTCCATGGGATCCCGTGACGTTCGATAGCCAGTGTGCAGAGCGCAACAGCGTCTGGAACAGGTGGTATTCAATGGAATCAGTAGAGAAATGTTACTTCCTTTATGCAATTACCTTTTCGTATATTTTTGGTTCGTGGTTCATCATTATACAGAGTGGACATTTAAGGTGGACCTTACTCTTTGAAGCTATGACAAATTTGACACTTTAGGACTCGGAAACTATCAGGGTATTAAGGAAATTGTAATTGTCTCGTTTGAAATCTCGAGTGTACTTGGTAATCCGATATTAATTTCTTGATCGACTTTGTTTTCCTGTTCGCGGCCAATTCGTTAAAGCTGGAAATCCAACTGCAACAATAAATATGCAAAAAATGATTGAAACAAGAATTTACACATTGCACGAGTACCCCAGATAATCCCTCGGAGCAAGGCAAGCCAAACATTTATGTTCCAGCAAACGCCTTTCGAAATTCACTACCAAAATTAATTAATTAACTTCATCCCGCATGAAACTTACGCTGTGCAATATCATTATTGTACAAAAGTGTTTCACCGTTTTCTAATCGTGAACTTAACTTTTCAGTGAAAACCCTTTATATCTATATCCATGGAACATCGCAAAACGGTGATTCGCGTTTTTATACCTGCCTATACATAGCCTGACACACACGGACACTTAGACACGCACGTGTGCAATGGATTTGTTCGTCCAACGATGCGATAAATCGCACGGGCCAGGGAACGCAGCGTAAACGAACAGAGAAAGTCGTAATGAGACTCGCAGGTAGATTATTATAAGTGCGCGGCGCGTATAAATTAAGGCCTACTTATGGGGTAATAACGATTCGAATACAATCCTGATTACGCAATTATCTCAGGAAGACCTTTCTGTCGGCCGCGCTTCATAGATGTAAGTAGAATAGAGCCATAAATTTCGTGGGGCTCGACGGATGTTCGTTTCCCTCTTCCTCCTTAATACGCTGCGTACTTATGATCTACATCGACCTGTCCGTTTGATATTGCCGCACCTGTTGGGGCTGCTAATTGGTTGACTCAATCAATAATAACCAATTCAGGGAACAACGCGAGGGCATTGGTATTTGTTTTGGAACGATCCGGGACCGGCATTCTGCAGAGTGAAAAATTAGAGCGACTGGAGGGATAATTGTGAACAACAAAATAGTGTGGCCGGAAACGAATTTTGAGTCGGCGCAATTTAAACATGATTTCAAGTGACACATATCGGATACATAATTATAGTATAATTCATCGAAGCGCAATACGATAGCGATGGGAATGCTTCAACTTCAATAGAGGCGTCCGCATTTCATCAATTTCATTAATTTCACGCCCGCCTTTAGAACACTCAGGCATAGAAATAGCTTCTGTAAGACCATGTCCATCCGAGATGAACGGGACACCCCGTAGAAGCAGCCAGAACGATAAATCCACGAGAGGCCGAGCCCAGAACAAGAACCATTTTCCTCTCGTCACTTTTGCAGCACCGAACCAAACATTTCCCCGAGACAGTCCCCGATGTAACCGTTCGGCACAGCAAGAGCAAACGAGAGATTCCAAGCGGTAGCGATGTTAGCTGGTAAGCTCGTTAAGCTCGTAGCTCCGCCAGAGAATGACAGTCCGTGCGACAGTGTGGGAGCGTAGCAGGCGTGTGTTCGCGGGTAATAAAGTCGCTGGACGTCCAAGGAGAAGTGGGTTTTGTCTTGTACCGATAATGGCGGCACTTCATCAAGCTTCCCCGTGCCTGACCCCTCTTCCTGCGGGACACACGTACACTCCTTGCCGTGCGTCCTCGTCCCGCAGGAGGCCATCTGTTTCGTCATTACCGTCGGGCAGTAAACCACCTCCCTCTTCTACCTTGTTCACGTCCCACGGGTGATACATCGTGTTTTCTTATTTGCCGGACGTGCTGCGGGAAAATCGTCCGAGAAAATCGAGTGATTTGTCCGGGAGGTGTTAATGGTCGCCGGTGTACGCTCTCCTCGAGACCGTTTACGTTTCTACGTTCCACGAGGTCGTGCGCGTTCTTTCAGACCTTCGTGGTGACTTCTCCTGGCCAGAAATACGTAGGGGAGACATATTCCCGTGAGTTGTTTCGATGGTCCTTTACGGTTCGGGTTATTGGGACGAAAATATTTGAATTATAAATCAGATATTATCGTGAAAATGATAGCACCTTATTGGCGCCCTATCTCGATCCGGTTATTATTCGCAAGAAGTACCCGAACTACGTCGTCCGCCGTTTAACAATCTCCGATCTCCGTTCCCATCGAGGAATTCCATCCAAAAGTATCACCAAAACGGGTCCACCCGTCCTAGCTACACCCTTTCAGTCGCCCGCTGCAAAGTGGACGACAACTTATCCGGCAAGGAAGAAAGCAATCTCCAGCTGGAGGTAGATGGAAGACGCGGAAGAAAGAAGGGAATACGTGCAGTGTATACCGTAGCAGAAGAATATCTTCAGAAGCTGCGAACCTGTCAGTAAGTTGGACACCGTTCCTTCTGTCCGGTAGTGACGGCCTAAAAGAAGCGCCGCCATAGAAGAAAGAAGGGACCGGACCGATCTGTTCCATAAAGCAAGAATAAGAAGAAGAGGAAGAATAAGAAGGAGAGGAGGGTGAGGAAAAGCAAAAGGACAGATAGTCGAGTGGATATGGCCGGATCTCGGAAGCCCGTCTCACCCTTCTGCGGCCGGCGTGACTTGCAGCTCGATTTCTGGCACACAGAGGGAGAACTGACGAATGGCCGGTGCTTTTCTTCGAATGCCGTATCGGGACGAAAGAAGATGGCCGCGCGAGCTAGTCATTAGGCGATATCGCGCGAGGGATCGTTAAAGGAGCGGGCTGTAAAAGGAACGCTGCGACCCCCCGGTCTCTCCTGTTTCTCGCCCTTCCTCGCTCTTCATTTCTCCCGTTCTCGTCGGGGAGAGCTTGGACTCTTCATCGCGGCGACGTTATGTAATTACGGTGGACACTGATCGCTTATTTCCTATCTTTGGATTTAATTCGCTCGTGGCGAGGGATGGAACGTTAGAGCGAGGAGTTGCAACAGTGGTGTTACATAAGCAGCAACAATTACATAAGCATCTTTCTTGTCCTCGTTATCAACCTGGGGAATACGTTCCTACCAATAGACCCATCCGTAATAGTGCACTCGGTCTGAGGAAGAACAATTACCTTGTCGTACCACAAATGTTAAGTATCCAGCAACAGTTGATCCACCTGAGTGTCATCCGAGCAATTCGTCACGGATGTATCCTGGCCGTCTAGCATCCATCACGTGGACGGCGCTCGCACCGTCCAGTGGCGTATCGAAAAATAAACTGGTCGACGTCGCGGTCGTCGGCCGCTGCGTGACAAGAGGCGTAATTACGCTAAACGATTCCCGAGGAGGCCCGCTAACGATTGTAAATGCGGTGGCAAGAAGGATGGCCCCGTCGCCATCCGTGGCCACCTTTCAAGGGGCCGTTCCACGTCCTTGCCTCGTGTGAATCGACAGATTAGCCGACTCACTGCAACCACCACGCCGGTTCTTTTGCTACAGATCGCCATGGTCAGGGCGAACGACTAATGGAACGGCCAACTTTCGACACGCTTTTCTTTTCGATCAACGTCCATGGACGGTGGACAGGTTCTATCCGCGCGCGCCATTTATGGATTGTCGATATTTATATTGCGATTCAATAATAAATACATCGTGTCATCAGTTCTTTTCTGTTTCGTACTTTTACGCCCATGTGATCGGAGTTGCGTTAGTAAATTTCCAACAGATATTTCAAGTCTGGTTTGTCGTCCCTAACACAAGTTTTTCAGACGATATCGCTGTCCCATTTTCACTAGCTGAGTTTGAATACGAGAATAGACCTACCCTATTGCGACAGCATCTGCAGGGTTCATTTGAAAACGGAACCCTTTAACCGCGGCTATCTTCGAGGCAATTTTGAGATTTTAATCGGGGTCCGTTCGAGGATTGAAAGGATAAATGAAATGTTTCAAATGAAGCAACATTGTTTGGGAATTAATGCCGCGAGCAAATACGAAACTCGGGTACCGGGGAAAAAATCAGCGCCACGACGTCCGCGCGTGTACCATCGCCCCATCAGGGCGATATTAATTACGATAATTGCCCTCGAGATGATAAATGATCGATCGTGGCGAACGTCTATTGAACCGGCCACCATCCTGTTGCCGTGGCGCGACAACGATCTTGATCCTGCTGTAATTAAAGTCGGCTAATGAAGCCTCCGCCAGATGCCCTATCGACAGATCACGCCGATCGAACAGTTCGCCTTCTCTGATTGTAATACGTCCTTGCTTCGCCTCGATTATTATCGGTCTGCTCGGCTCGTGTCGTTATTTATCGAAGACCCCTGTAAATTGTCAGGCCCAGTAGTACGGCGGCCCATGCCGATTTACGATTCTGCCATTGCGTATACGGGTGGTAAAATGGAACAGTTCCTGTTAAAAACGATCGGGTTGTTCTGTATTTAAGAGAGAGAGTTATTGGAAGTCCGTACTTTTAAAGTGATTCGATAGTTCGATTTCTTATTTTACTTTAATTCATTATGCAAATGTGAAAGCTTGCAGGACCGGATTTTTAACAGTTTATCATTAATCGAATGGGCGATGGATGGGTGGTTGTTAATATTAATTTATTTGTGCATTTAATTTGAGGAACGTATTATGTTACATAATATAGAAGCAACGCTACAACTATTTACCTGCTTTCAATATTACTGTTAACTACTTCATGCATTTTGCGACTAACACATTTTACTTGGGATTTATTACAATATATAACGTTACAAAATAATATGGAATCAATATTATAGAGTCAAGAACACAGTCTATCTTGCACCGTATTAATCACTGGAAAAAGAATTTCGATCAGCCCATTAACGCGAAAATCAACCAAGATAAGCTCATTAAGTAGCTCGCCCCGTATATAATTTCCACCACTGTTCCGTTCGTCGGCCAACACTCGCTTCCATTCAAAACCATCAAAACCACCACAGCCAACCGCGTCATTCCCAGTGCAATTTCGCAAACCCGTCAGAATTCCACCAATTAAATCGCATCGCAATGTCGCAGCCAGAGGTCGCCGCTAAAGTGGTTGCAGGAAACGTCGACGGTACCGCGGGTCAAGCACTCCAGAAGGCAATAACATTAATCCAGGACGGGATGGCCGGAAAGGTCGTCCCGTCGCGGTCGACGAAGAGGAATCCCCCGGTGGTCGAGACGTTGGATGTCCGTATAAAGCAGGGGAATTCCCTGGAACGGCCTGGTGATTGTGGCGCCCCTGGTCACGAGCTGTCTTGGCTCTGTCGCGGTCTGTCCCTAGACGGGATGCGGTCGGCACACGGACCCTCCTCCCCAGACACCGGTGTAATTTTAATAAGCCATATTACGAGCTCGTAGCTACGGAAACGGCTTCCTTTTGTGACGGTCGGACATTGTGGTGCACGTCTTTCAGATAATTCGTGCTTGGGTTAAACGGTTTGCCGTTTTAGACGGTTCGCGTTGATGATGAACGCAGTTGCCGGTAGCGGTTGCTTTTCGGTATGAAAATTGGCGGATGGACCTTCTGCGTACTGGCGATTTTGGATGTTCGGGTAAGATAGTATAGGTCGGCATTGAACTCGAGGAAAATTGTAACAGTAAAACGTCGATCAGAATCGGATACGAATTGATAATCGTCCGAAATCGTCCATGACCTTTATTTGCATCAATTGAACATTATTAAATACCGTCAAACACGACGTAAGTCGATTTTAAAGACCAGAATTCGCCGTACGTATTTTTATAAATAAGAACAAATCTACGAAAGCTAATAGGTCTTTAAACAAAATGAAGAACAACAATTGTTAGTGTGACTCGGTTCGATAACTATCGTCGCACCCCTCACAGGAAAAGAAGGGCTAATTTTAAGGGTCGACGGCGATTTGATTAACGGATTAGACGCTTGTTATTATTTCGGCCGGCTAGATGGCGCTGCCGGGGGTTGTTGAAATAAATGGGGATACACTTTTAATGAATTTCCAGCGGAACGTCAGGAGGCGTCATCCCCAACGCAGAAGGCGGCTGTCCGGGGATTAAGTGGAGCAATCTGCGGCACTTTTTTTCTCGCAAACGACCAGATTTTTATGCCTAATTAATCGCCGCGGAGAGGCAGGAAGAACGCAGCAGACAGACGGGGATTACGGGACGGGAATTCACGCGATACAGCGTCTTTCAGCTGTGGGGCGATGCGGTGATTTGTGGCGCGCGATTACGAAACGATGCCCCTCTTAATTAGATTTCATAGAAAGTCCTGCATTAAATAGCCGATTTACTCTGAACGGGATCGTTATTAATTCTAATTCTTCCGGATCGCGTGGGACAAGTAGAAAGGTGAGAGAAGATTTATTGGTTGGATAAGTGTAGATGTTGCGGTGCTCGCGGATCAGTTAACTTGAAAAATTGCTCCCATCAATCAAAATAAGTATTTGATGATATAAAAAACATTTTTACGCGAGCGAATCCTTTCAACGTTTATTGTTCCATTTGCAATGGCGGTTGTTGCGCAACAAGGCCGTTTCGCTAAACGATTTTTCTAGGGGGCGATAATTGTTAAGGCCCAATTAGTGGAAACATTGCTTCGCTTGTCATTAATAGAATATTAAAACTCTATTAAACGTGAACATAGTATACTAAAACGGAGTTAATTAAGTACCGCACCGTATGTATACACGCTGCGTTCATTATTTTTACTACCATCAGAGATCCCAAGCAGATATAAAGATTGCATAGTTCAATAGTGTTTCGTATTAACTCTGCGAACTTAATATAATTATTATTATTAGAAAAACACTTGCCTGGCACATTCTTTGCGATATACTTTGCATACTTAGAAATACTATACGGCCATGAACATTCGCGCAGGAAACATAATCAACAATTTCAACCACGCGTATAACGGAAAAAGAAATATTCGTCAAACATTGTCCCTTATCGCCATACAATCAATCTTGAGGGGTAAAAACCACCATCGTAAAAAACAAAAGCAGCCACTATTAACAATACTCTGTTCACATAACATATTCGAATTTATCAATAACCTAAGACACGGGACGCACAGCTCTAGTAGCATGCTTGGTAGCATGGAAGAAGCTGCAGAAGCCGAAAGTTTATCCGCGAAGTTTCGAGTGCAGAGTCGGTTGATTTATCGGGCTCATTACTGCCAGGAAAGAGGGAGGACTACAGGCAACAGCCACCCCAGCGGCGTGTTTTACAAGACGGCATTAATTGCCCGAATTAAATATGCACCTCTCCTCGTGGCGTAATTTATTTCGGTTTCCTTAAGCACTTTAAGTCGTCGGGAACTCGCTTGGGCCGCTCAGAACCGCGCAGAGCATCGTCGACGCTTTTCACGGACGTTAATAATGGCCCCCTGGGATATTAATCGACGCTGCACCTGGAAAAAGCTACCTGCGCACGATATAATCCTGATCACGGATTGTCTCTACCCCGATTGCCATTTTAATTCGAATCTCTGTATAGGATGTCGGCCAAGTTCTCGAGGGTTAAATTGTCGCTATTGGGTTGTCCTTGTTCGTTGAAGATAATCGCTGGATAATTATTATAGATACAAATTAATATGGCACAGTAGTCGATTGGAACCACGATGCTTGTATAATAATATCGAATCACGGATTGGTCGAAGTTGGATTTGTTTCTCGAAATGAAGAAATTTGGAATATTTAATTTCATATTGGGAAGAATATTTTAAGTTTCGTATTCAATTCGTTTATTTTTAACTTCATTTTGAATCATTATCCTGAATATTTTGCGTTGTATTACAAAAGTTAGTTGATCAGTTTATGTGTGTGATATGTTATGTAAGAACTTTAACGACTTCTTTCTTTAAGGAATTTAAATTAAATTGAAACGTTGGAATTACAATTATAATTTATAACGTATAGCAGAAATATTATGAAGATAACAATTTTTAAAAATTATACATTATATGGCACGCTCACCATTTGATTTACACACACTTATCCTCGCACCCTATTAAATCAGCTTCACCTTGCCCGTAAATTAAAATAATTCATAAATTGCTTATTGAAATTCGTTACAGAAACGCCTTGGACGAGGAGCAACGAGCACAGAAAGCACTGAATCTCCTGCAAGCTCGAGATCGCCAGATCGCATTTCTCGAAAAACGAGTTGCAGAGTTAGAAAACGACGCCGCAAATCTGCACGAACTCACCCTTAGGCATTCTTCGAGATCGTTACCCCTAGAACGGGACAAGGATACCATTTCGAACACACTGAAAAGCGAAGGATCCTCCAAATCAGACATCAGGGATGTTAGTGACAAAAATAGCACCCTCGACACCAGTACTGTCGATTCCACGAGGAACAGTTCCGAGGAAAAGGGGTACGAAAATGATGTCACCACAGAGAACAATCAAATTACGGTGCCAACTTTAAAACTGTCCAAGTCCTCGTCCAGAAACTCAGAAAGAGATATCTTCTCCACTGCGATCGATTTCATGCTGGAGACGAGAGACTGTTTCACCTCGAACCATTCCTTTTCTAACGAGGATGAATGTTCAAGAAGGGTAGTTCAGAGCGACGAGAAATATCGGGAGGAAAAGTTGGATTTTAAACGCGAAACGAAAGAGAAACTTTTGAATGATCATTTCGATCGGAATAGTGGGGAAGAAGATTTGAGGAAGAAGATTGAGAAAGAACATGCAACTGTGAATGAAGTAGCTCATCAAAATAGGATGGACAAGAAAAAGGACGATTGGACTAGTGGGAAATTAGAAAATAGAGAAAAGAAGGTTCGCGGTGCGAGTACTAAGCATCGTAGGTCGAACGTTATGAGAACTACTGCGAGCGTTCCCTGGATTCGAGTCAGGCAAAATTTCCGGAAGAACCTCCGAGGCTTCGAGTTGAAAACCGGCAGACGATTGGAAAAGGGGCCAACTAGCGACGGAGACCTGACTTCCGTGACGTTTAGGTGAGTCAAAACTACATCGATACATGTGCTATATACATTATTTTTTTAACAACTTTCGTAATCTTTCACGAAAGTATTACCAAACGACAAATGTTCCCAGATATTGTTTTCGTGGCAAATAAAACATCCGCACTATACATAATAGAAAAGCGTACCGAGCATGCATATTAGCGTTAGCAATACAATATAATAATACAAAATATGCAACGAAATAATGACAACAATTGTCGAAAATAACAAATGGATGAGAAAGCGTAAACTCCTCCACTGGCAAACAGTTCATCTCGAAACGAGGCAAACAGATATCGTCCGTCCACCCCATCGACATTATCATCCCCTCTCAATACGGACAATTGTTAAACGGCATGCGATACATTGAAAGTCTGCACCCCGATCGATTTCCATCGAAAACGTTGAGAGACACTGGCCGATCGAGTAAAGCACACAGGTAGATCGACGGGGTCCAGTTCCCGGCACGTAGCCGGCGATTTTTCCTCAGATCAGGTCCGCTGCTAGACACGAAAATGCATGTAATTAGCTGAAATTGATGTTGAACGCGAGCACAGCCGCAATTTTAATCGGCTGTCGTATGATAATTACGCTCGTCGGTCGGCCAGGCCTCGACCCACGCCGAATAAATCATCTCTCCGTCTGCGAGCTCGCGCTATCGAGGGCCTAGCAACGATTCCCAGGTATTCATTTACTTCGTATTAATCAATGCGTGAAATTAATTACGACTAGCCGAGCCTCGTAACGAGGGTCGTCCGATCGTTTGGCGGCCGACTATCGAATAGGTAAAGAGATAGTGGAAACGATTCGATAGTTGGATCGTTTTGTAAGGGGATGACCAATTGCTAGTTTGCGTTTCAATATATGTGCATAGAGTAATGTACAGTACCGGGGTCCACCAC
Source organism: Nomada lathburiana (assembly GCA_963667235.1). NCBI lineage: Eukaryota > Metazoa > Arthropoda > Insecta > Hymenoptera > Apidae > Nomada > Nomada lathburiana. The sequence goes on along the minus strand of OY763897.1, from coordinate 8,503,323 downwards.
GTGTGCGACAGAAATGACATTTTAACTACTTGTACTTTATATATTTGAATTGAATATTTTTATATAAATTTCAGGATTTATAATTTGGCCAGAACTTTGACAATATTTCACTGAGTCATTGCACGATAATATTAGCGTACCGTAAACTAATTAAAGTAATTGTAAATAATATTTTAAATAGTAATATCTTAAATAATAGTTTATTATTTTAATTTGTATCGCTGATTTGTCATTGTTTTTGGTCAATACGTTTGTACACATTTCGTTACACAAGTAACGCTTCGCGTAACCGGCGATAAGAAGAGATATCATGCCACAGGGAAAGTTCCAGCACGCTCGCAAGAAGTATTGCCCAATTTGTAAGGCCACGCTGTAACACCTGGCGTTCATCATCAAACGACCGAACGTCAATTTTCACAAAGGGCTCGAAAACTTTGACTGCCCCCGACGATTTCACAACCGGTCTAAAAGAAAAACGATCGTGCACTCCCCATCGAGATGAACACGATCGAGCAGCGTTACAAAAGAAAGTTCCACGATCAGCCCGTTTCGTCGATCGTATTTTTGCCTTGTCTGTGAACCGGTGTCGCAACCGGGGTACGAAACCGATCGTCGTCACGACTCGACAATGAGACGCTCCTTAAATCGTTAGAACAGACCGCGATCCGATGTACGATACACGCCAGTCAAGCTCGAACAACCATTGCCAGACGCGGAATCGTCGATGGTGACGAAATCGCGCCGTTTCGGACGCGTCGTGACAGGCAATAATTCGACGACCTTTGACATTGGTCGGTCGCCTTGTCGATCTAGGAATTCTGTTCGAGGAGAGCAAGGGTTAAGTAATTGTCGGAGATCGCTGCGACAACGCTTGCTACAGAGGAGTTGGACTCCTTTCTCCGTGGTGTTTCACGGTGAGAGGACCGCGACGGATGGGAGGAAAGGTTTAGTGAGTAGGTATTGTTACGGGTACAGGAGTTTATCTTGTCTCTCAATTTGAATCGGTTAGAGTAAATTGGTTTTTTTTTAATATTGTGAGTACGGGGTATGATAAAAAGATTTAGTAACAAGGAAGTAGGGAATAGGAAATTTGTTATTATTATTTAAGTGTTTCAATTGATCGGAAGAAAGAATGTACAGAGAGATGAAAATGGCGTGCAGTAACATTTTCTTACAATAATTTCCCATTTTAAGATTGCGTATTGTATTCTGTAAGTACACCATTTATGAAACATTTTACGGAACGGAGGAATCGCTCAACGTAGTAATATTTAAATAACTTTCGTATAATATATTGGTACATTTTTCCTACCTTTATTATCCATATTATTATGTATATTGGAATAGCAGTCCTATCAACATATTCTATGGCAATATTAATAGTCGCCAGAGCGGAAGCAGCTGATACACGTCGCGAACGTATAGTCCATTGGTTATTTGAAAGAAAATTGAATTATTTTAAAATTTATAGCACGCAGCCTATGAATTAATTACCTACCGGAAAACATACAGACGAATTATAAATTATGCCATTGAAGATTATTTTTCAAAGAGGCTCGATGTTAAGGCTCACGATCTTGCGATGCGCAACTTATGCATCAATCGTTCGCTTTAATCAACAAACGCTTATATAACATTTTTTGCCCATGTTTTAATATACGCGCATTCATCTTTTGAAGCGTTGATGTACGTTTTTGCGTGATCTTGTAGAACCTGTATAAGAATATTAGCGAAAATTAGCTGTCGTGACGATATATCTTATTTGACTCGAATGAAAAAACGTACGTGGCACATAATATATAGTATATTCGAACTACATTATTACAAGCACTAGTACCGCTACCTATATTGCAAATTATATGTTAGAAAGTAGAGAAACAGTAAAAACAGCCGTGCCCCTAGCATCACAAATATACGCTTCCGCTTGTAAATCATCGCACACTTATTTGCTTCGAATCGAATATTTATGGTCGGATTGTTTGCATTACCATTTTACTAGAAAGGTGGAATACTTTAATTTTCTTCGCAATCTGAACAGCTTTACTAATCGCAAATGTCCAGCGGATCATTAACTACGCAGGGCTAGAATGAAATGATAGCTTCGAATAGTGCAACACGGTATTTGACAAAGACAGTACAACTACTACTAAAGCAGACGTCATTTTTTCCTATCCAAATGCACCCACCCTGCACAAAACGAGGATCCACTTGCGTATTCCCACGCGCACCCACAACTGTATAATCTTGGATAATTTGTGCACAGGATATATTGCAATGTTTCTCCCAGTACTATTATCTGGATAAATAAATAAATAAATGTAGCAGTGAAAAACATATTCATTATTTAATTTACAAAAAGGCCGTGCCATATGTAAGTATTGCTGTTACATGATAACAGTAGCACAAAATTGCCCCATCCACAATTATAATTATTATCAAGGTAATCGGATTTGGCAATCGCCGAAACCCCTTTACACCAATTCGCTAACTAACGTTCACTATTTGACACCGACATTCTTAAAACAGGTACGTAATTGACACTAAATTTCTGCCCAACAAATGTTACTCGTCGCCCCTGTGAAATTGTAGTTTTGACGTTCGCAATAAACGTCGATAATTCTACCTAGTACAAGCAAAGTCATCGCACTACACGATCGTTACCATCTCTCTCGTTCACCCCTCCACCACGAGCGAAAGCCAGAAATCGACCCCGAGGATCCTCCAAATGAAGATCCGGAAGGAAAGGGAGAAACAGGTCGATCGCGATCGCCGTTCAAACGACGGTCGCATTTACCGCACGGCCGTAAATAATATCTTTATTGGTCGCATAATACGACAATTAAATTATGCGCGTGCCCGAGACACAAATTGGCCGGAGGACCAGTTCCCTTATTTACATTATCGCCGCCCGGGTGCACCGCGATTCGCCGTTCACAATATTATACGCGACGATGCATCTTTATTGCGCCTCGGTGGCGGTGCCGCGATCTGCTTGCCCCCGCGAATCGCGCGTACGACGGGCGTTATCGTCGACGTTACGTCGAAAATTAATCCCCGGTCGGGGGAATTTCGGGCCGTACGGTCGAGTTTCAACCGGGCACGCTTAATTGACGACGGTTCGCTCCGCCGGCCGGTGGAACGATATTATGAAAATGCTCGCGGACGTCCGCGAGAGTGCAGAGGCGAGTCGTTTGCGTAATTTGTTATTGCGTACGCGAAACTGTCGGTATATGGTATTAACGAGCGGGCCCATTAAATTTAACGATCGTTGACTCGAACGTCCACGTGGATGGACGATGCCCGGTTAAATCGATCGCCACCTCTCCTTCGGTTGGCGGCAGTGGGGATTCGCTTCTTCCGCTTTTCTGGGGCTTTCGGGGCTAGATTCGATGTGTATAATTTAAGTGAAAGCGGAGGCTGAGATTGTTAAGGTTTAGTTTGGAAAATTGTCAAACAAATCTGTACACATTTTTTTTTCTTCAATTTATGTATGGATTTTCATCGGTGGCGTAGTTTATCCTTTCGTGCATATTTCATTTTGATCTTGAGGTTTGTCTTAATCGAGGCCGGGGGAAATTGCTGACAGAAAATCGTGGTTTTTGCGACCAAGATTGCTAAATATATTCACACATTCAGGTTTTGATGTACTTGCGTCCACGTTAGACAGACGACGAAAATGAACGTGGATGAATAGAAATAAAAGAAGCACAGCTGTTCTCCTTTCTTATTAAAAGTTCCCGCGAATTCCTGCAACAAGAATACCTATATACTATATGCTGTTGACAATTTTACCGCGAAAAATCTGCAAACCGCCATTTTGCCAGGCTCAGCTGTTAAATGAAAAATAATATATTAGAGCTGACGGAAAACTCTGCCCGACAATATCATCTCGCGTTTCACCATTATACGGTTGCCCCCTTTTACCACTGTATTTCTGAATATGTGTTCTTCTAAATTGCATTAGCAACGATGGAAATTAATTTGTTCAGTAAATATTAATAAATGTATTATTTTCTTGGAATTCAAAAAGGGACAGAACATTCCGGTGGACTTGTTTATATACAAAATTTAGATTATACGTGATTCATCAGTAGAAGGAAGACTTTCCCTTGCGATTCTGATTGTGAGCATTTGATTCTTCTAAATAACAGGTCTACCGGAAAGTTCTGTCCGTTTGCCAATTCAGAGAAAATAATACATTTTCAATACATTTATTAATATTTACTGAACGATATAATTTCCATCGTTACTAATGCAATTTAGAAAAGCACGTATGTCGAAATACAATGGTAAATAGTGGCAGCCATACATGTTGAAACTTGAGATAACAATATCGGACGGAACATTCCGGTAGACCTAATATTAACATTGAATACAGTTAGCTATGGTACATAGGACAAAATTTTGCATTCAATCCTCCTGCAAACGGAGCTTCTTCCGATCAAATTTTGATTGCACATTCCCGATTTACGTCTACGTGGGGAATTCTTCGCCGCAATCAATTGCTCGTTTCACCTCGTCGGTCTTCGTACTCGCACAGTCGAGCGGCGGGTCGATTTCTCGCTTGGCGGTGAATTTCTGCCGTCCAATTAGCAGAATCTCGGTGACACCATAGCGGACGTTAAAAGAGGCAGAGCGGATGGACAGCCGGTGACAAAGGTAACGGGGCATCCGGTGTGATCGCTGTCCACTGGCATCTTCACTCTGTGCACGTTTCACGCTTCTTTCAGCCGAGCTGCCGAACCTCCAATTAAAGTCGCAAGGTGAGCCGCCATGTCGAGTTCACGTCGGGTTCGTGCACTTCGATTCCGAGATTCGAGAAAGCAGATAACGCGCTGATCAAGCTGCTCTTCAAAGGCAATCGTAGTCGCCTTGAACGAATGCGTTTCATCGGGGTTGAGTATTTCTTTTCTGCTTGTTAAGTGAATCCAGCCGAACGATATCAATTAAGTGCAATTCTCCTTGCAGTCTTTACTTGACGAACAGGAAAGAACTGCCTATTATGTCTCGTAGACAGTTGAATTTTTTGCTCGGGATGTTTGGTTTCGTGCTTTAAAACGTGACGCATGGGTCCACAGTTTTGCAGGTCTCGAACTGAGAAGTTAGGAGAAACAGTTTGCACTGTATTGGATTCCAATGGAATATAAATGCACGCCCGTCTTTTGCCTGAAACCTCGACGATATCAATACCTCTCCGATTATTAACAATTCATCGAATCACCCGTGCATGTATAATATCTCGATGCGTGTCTCGCTTTATTAATTCAACAAACTCCATTTTCCCCTTCCAAAGTGAAAAGCTTCCCCCTCTATAAAACCGCGGCACATCTTTCTTCATTATCTCGTTGCATGTAACCAAGCAACAAGCCCATTAAAAGTAACCCCCCACCCCCACCGCCCCCAAGCTTCTGCCAAATAAAACAACGAAATCTCATTTCGCCGGTGCAGAATTCTTCCGCGTCGATGGCGCGAGCCATCGGCCGCATTAGCCAGTCGAATTAACGAGCGTACGACGACGAACCGCCACCGTAAGCAACCGGTACGCATCGATCGAGATAGCCCTTATCTCGTCCACCGACCGATCTGTCGACGTGCCTCCTGGAACGAAAACCAGCGACGATCGGTACTTTTATCGCGTCCGCTTTGCGCTGGAACTGGCATTTGCATAAGAAACGTTGTTACACGCGTGTATGTACGTATGCAAAGTGACGCGTTCGAGGGTATCCGGCGACCCCGATCGTGATTCATCGATCGATCGATCTGTCTCTCTTTCCCTCCCTCTGAGCGAGCGTGAGCTCGATATTCGCTGGTCGATCGGTTGGTTCGTTCACCGGTAGCAAGGTTGCTGATCCTCTTACTTTCACGCTCTCTTTCTCTCTTGCTGCTCCTTTCTCCGCTTAATTCGCGATCGCTGAACTAACGAGGACGACGCCGCGCCATGCATGCCGGCGGCGTTCGCCGAGGAAATTACGCGAGAGTCGCCTCTGGATCCCCGGGTTGTTCAAGGTCCGCTAACGGTCGACCGTTAGCAGCGCGAACGGCCACGAAGGACGGAAGCACGAAGGACGAGGCTTTGGAAGCGGTCGAGGTCTGATTGATGGACGCCGGATGGGCGAGATGATGGTTGCTTGGTGTATTCAGGGGTTCTCGGTGTTTTCGTGGGCCTGATAGGCTGTTGTGGGATCTTGTTTAAGGGAAGTAACTAAATATCGGTGATTATAAGAATATGCATGCGTATATATGTTTGATTGAAAGCGACATTATAAACCACGGGGTGGTACTAACATAAGGACTGATAATTGAAATACAGTTTTCTACGGTGGCATCTTAGCCCGAGCCACGGTCGGATTTATGAATCTACACTGCTTATCCTGGATTGTGATTGTTGTTGTGATTTTTGAGGTGAGGAGTGTTAGGTTGATTTGATAACCAGCAGGATGAAAAATGTTTTGTTCGTTTATTTAAGTAGCAATCAAAGTACATGCTCTGTGAGCTGATGTCACGAATCCTCTTTTGCTTGTGGTTGACAAAAATGGTACGTGTGGAGAAGGTAGTATCAATTGCAGGGAAGGTTATTATTCAGGGGGGAAGGGTTCTTTTGCCTGTGAAAGTCCTAAATTGATGTTCGATGTACAATTATTACAGACCTTGTTGTGTGTCTGTCATTCCACCGTCGTCGTAAGTTAAGTATCAAAAAGAAAGGGATAACTGGCGAACGACTCGTTGCGAGATACGCGTTTCAAAGTTTTCCCGATGAGGGATCGTAGTGAAATATAGTTTGAGCAAACAGAAATATAATGAAAGGTGTATACATCGAACCGATTGTGTTACACAAGATTGATGGTTCGAAAGGCCGCGCGAAATCTCAAGTGAACGTCTCTGACTGGACACACGCTCGTTGTAAATCAATCTTTTCGTAAACGCCTGATAGACGATCAAGAAGAGAGAAAAGAAAAAAAGGGACCAAGCATTAAAATCTCTTGACGATCCGGAGATCGAAGTATCGAGTGTCCTTAAAATAATTCGCCGAAGGAGCACGTAGAATAGTTTATCGACTATACCAGGATACCTATTTAGCTGACCGAGGACAATGGTTGTGCTACCATCACAGTGAAACGCTATACACGATCATTTCGAGCGATATATCGCCCCCGCGAGGCTGGCTGCTGGCAAGAAGGTAAAAGGACTTTTCGAGAGATCGAGATAGAGCTTATTGTCCCGCAACGACGCCTGGGCAGGTGTGTACGCTTAACAAATCGACCGGCGAGACCGAGTACAGTACGACTTTCTTGCGCTCCCTTTTATTCCTTCTTGTCTCATGTTTTTTGGCTGGCTGGCTGGATCACATTTGATCCTGACTTTCCTCGATTTATGGTTTAAGGCGGGTATTATTTAAATAATGATCACCAATCAGATAGAACGACATGCGTTCTTCTTTATTTTTGAGAATCTTTGACTTTGTGCACATTTATCAATTATTAGAGGCAATTAATGAGAATAACAATACTAACAAAGTTGGTTGCAATGCATTGAACCAATTGTCCTTAAAAATATGCTCACTGAGAATTAAACTTCCGCGTACCGGTCAAACAGTGTCGTACAATATTATTCTACAAATACTTTGCATACTATAATTAATTCCCTTGTATAATAATCATAACAATAATATTAATAGTCATACTATATCTTCCACCTCGATTTATTTTATTCCATCTTGTCCGAAAATTTCCATGCAACTGTACATGAAGTTCTGGAAAAAAAAGAAAAGAAAATTCTCCGGAATGGAAATAAATAATATCTCGGCCATATCTTTCAAGAATGGATTCAAACGTACAGTCCAGTTCGACGCTGATTCGATTCACGCAGGATTCACTATTTGCCCACCCGCGATATTCACAACAATCTAACAGAAGCCTGAATGAGGGAACAAAAAGAAAAAAACGCGTAAAATGCGTATAATTACACACGCTGAGTCGCGAATTTGTTCCGCTGACGAAGGTCAACGGAGTCGATCAATTAGGTGCGTGGCTTTTAATTAACGAGGGAACCGGGTAATTGATACCATTCCGTTGAAAATCGCGAACGAATTAATTCCTCGATATCGCGGTCTTAATTAGCCGGGGACGAATTAATCCTTGCCACATCGGGAGCGACTAAACGGGACTCGGTTTTTCCAGATTTTAATTGGTTCTCCCGCGCAGGAAGGACGAAGAGAGACGGACGATGAAGATTCACGAGGAGTCGCGTATCGTTGGGCAAATATGAAATTTCATACGCGCAAACCGACGAGTATCGCGCTAATAACGTCTTCATGAATTTTTATCGGTATTATTCTGCTCCTAATAGTCCTTTGTTCGAGCCTGGCGTTAAAACTGCGTTGAAGCTCTTGTTAGCGAGAGTTACCTTGCATGAAGGTATCAATTCAGCAGGTAGACCGAGGATGCAGGTGGTAAAGTATCACCTTCGAAATGATGCATACTTGCCTGTGCAATATAATAAACAGATGGAAACAGATTTGTATATAACTCTGTAAAGTTCATTCTGCTGCAAGCTGTTTAATGAAGTAACAATTACACGTTGCAATAATTAATGTTAATTAATCCTGTTGTTACATGTTTTTAAAACTTTTCTTTTTCTTTCCATTCCCCGGCAAGTTTAGAAGCCGAGTATTCTTTCGTCCACAACTTCGCTCCGAGCAAGCACAATTAAATAGATAAATGTCACTTCACGGCTGCAAGGCTGCGCATAGAAGCTGTACTCGTGCTCATAAATTAAACGAACTTCGCGTGACTCGAATTCTCGCCCGTGGAACGCTTACCGGAGATCGAAATCGCTTGCCGGCCGATCTATCGAGATACATCCGACCTTTCGTCGCGAGATAATCGCACGATAGCGCGATGAACACTGTAATAACGCGGGAACTTTCTTCTTGTGCGGTGCCGCGCCGCGCCGGTCTCGTTTCGGGCGATTTTGGACCACCAACGAGAACGACCGGTCTCTTTATCGTGATCGATTTATGGCAACGTGGAAACAACACACCATGCCCCAGAGTATAACAGAACGCCGCGTTTGAAGCAATGTAATTGCATGTAATTGAATAGATGGCTTGTCTAATACGTTGAATGCTTTAAGGCGAGTATGTGCTGCAAAGGGTAATTGGACGAGGATAATTGAAAACCAATTTTGTTTGGAAGATTGCGATTGTTCGGTTCGATAAGCTCAGAGAGTGATTTATTGGCCGTCGGTTTATTTAGTTTGCTGTAACACGCGGGGGTTAAAATATTTCGTCAAAGTATCGGGGAGGTTTACGAAGAACTGTTGCATTGCTTAGTTTTTTTTAATATAATGTTAACATGCCCCCAAATAGCTGTGCCGATAAATTTATTAATTGCAATTGAATGGACTTTTCACGACTCGTTCGTTCGGGCCAAGGTATAGCAAGAATGAATTGCGACAGGCAGGAATTTTTATCCTTACCCGGAAACTCTTTTCATCATCTAATTTCGTTTAGAAATTTATCAATAACGATTCGTCCATTCGAAACTAACCGATCGAACGGGCATACAATCTACTCGAGAATAAATCACAGCCGGCTCGTCGGCCCAACGTGAAAAGAAAAGGGAGGAAAAGAACGCAAAAAGAAACGGGAGAAACCGAGCGACAATGATCGATGAAGTCCCCCCCCCCCCCGGTCACGCTAAGGAGAGTAGCCACGAGACAATACAGGAAAATTAAAACTGTCCTCGATGGCAGGAATTGATTCGACCTCGAACGGGCAGGTGAGGCCTCGCGCAGAAGAGGTTGCGAAAGCACAAAGTTAATCTAGCTCGGAATTCCGAGCGCACCGAGGCGGTGCTGGATACGCGGCTGCTGCAACCGATGCGCTGCCGCCACGACTTCTCTGCTTTCACGATAACGAGCCACCGTCTATAAATCATCGGCTGGAGCGAGGATCGTTTCCGTGTAGGCCTCGGTGAGCCGCGCGGAATTTTCTGCCCGCGAGTCTAATGGCTCCGCGGCTCGGTTTCCTCGCCCGCCCCCCTGGACATCCACGTGAAATTCACGTTCATGTGGGAGGAAATAGAACGGGAGAAAGGGAGAAAGATATTGCTGGAAGCAACGGTGCACGGGTCTGACACGCGATAACGTATTGTTGCGCGTGTCACTGTTTCGTCGATGGGCCGGTTTTTATTATGGGCGGCGGTTTGTAACATTTTTTGGAAATCGCGGAACACTTCTGCCTGTGGGGACAATTTTGGGGAACGTCAGAATCATTGAGGTCATAAAGCAAAATGATAAGCATATGCATGAACGTTTGTTAAAAATCATTGGAGATTAGAGATACATAACAGTGATAGAAGAGAGGATTGATTTGGAAAGATATTATATTCGTTGTTAGCTTTCAGAATTTTCGTTTTAAGAACCAGTGTGTTTGAAAATTGGGGAAACTTTTGTGTTACAGTGTTTTCTTCTTTCGCCTTTGGTTAGTGCTTTGAATCAATGTGATAGAATTCTACGTTGTTGAACAATTCTGATAACGAATTTAATCGTGTTTATGCATCGGGTATGTCTGCGTTAAATAATATTAGGCTCGTGTTTACGACACGCTGTAGATTACGACATTATGATATACGATTATTAAGTATATTATTAATAGCTTGGTCAGAAAGGATAATTAAATTTGAGCTAATAAAATCTAGTCGATTTTCCAACTTTCGTTGAATACAATCGTGTTACACTTGAAGGCAGCGTTGAAACCTTTAATATACTGCCGCAAAATCAGTTGCCAGCGTTATCGAATGTTTCAAACAACCATATGGAATAGCAATACATACTTCAAACTCCGATAAAATTATGTTGCCAATAATTTTGTAAATCTTCTGATGTAAAAAAACGACACCCATATAGTATCGAGCCCTCAATTAAGTACACCTGTCTCCTTCGATCAAATCTGCCGAGAACTCTGTCGCAAGAGGTCACCATCGAACGCGCAACGCCCAACTGGCGTGATTGCACTCGAGTGAAAGACATTTAGCAACTTCACACTTTCTAGTTCGGAAAAACGCAGAGTCAATTCCTCGGACTGCCAGTTGGCGCAGTTTCCTCTGGCCCTATTCTCGCTGGATGTTGGAAAAGTTAACGGAAAATGTACTCCAGATTGTAGATTAGATACACCGGAGTGGCTGAAAAAGCAAATTGCAGTAACGAACTGTAGCTTTCTCGCCCGTTACTCGAAATGGAGTGCCTTTCACGTATACATATACGTCTCTGTTCAAGACGGACGTTATCCATTTCGTTACACGCGCCAAATACTCGCCTATCTTCTTCACGTCGCTGCGTGATCTTGATATTGCTGGTAATATTAATTGTGAATAGATACAGCCTCGGTGTGCATCTACGAAATAATTATTTTTAAGAGATCTGGGATCTCACTTCTGCGCGGCGAAGTATGAAAGTAAAAATTTGCGACTTCCATGAAAGAACCATCCTCTCACATAATATTCTTTCACTTCCTTTTGGCGTCACCTGCACTTGGCAGCACAGGGATGACCACCGAATCTCCTATTCTTTCCCCCAAATACTGCTTCCAATCTAATCTTTCTGGCGTCTAATAACAAAACGGAACTCTATCAGATACACCCGGCTAATCAGTTCACTAATGGTCCCAGGATGAAACACAACTTACCCCTTTCCTGCAATCTTTCCTCGCAACGTAAAAAAAATCTTCTTACACTCCTGGAACGTTCTTCGACAGAAAACTGTCGTTCGTCGAAAGAGCAAATTTCCCCAACGCAATTAAAGTGTGGCATTCTTCGTCTTCATGAGCAATCGGTGGTCCCTGGCTCGTCTCACGGAAGCGTATCGCGAGACGTCGAGCGACCAAGCTCAACGATTCATCAAGCCCGAAGCGACAAGGAACGATGACCAGCGGTGCGAGCTTCGCTTTTGCGCGATACCCCTGAAACAAATGAAGTCTCGCCACTGTGAACCGAGGAGCTTCATCGGCTAGGAAGAAAGCAAGCAACGCTCGATCTCGATCGCGATCACGATCACATAAATCCAGGTCAAATCGAATGACCGGTGCGTTGCTCGCGGATTACGCGCGGCCCTTATCAGCTAACGTTTGAAAGGAACAAATGACGCGCTTCCGTGAGGGGGTATCCAGTTTCGATCGCTAGAAAGTGTCAGCTGAATTTTATTCCTGGTCGCTTTGACGGAGTACAAAGATTTGATCCACGGTCTACCGCGATACGTTGGTGCTGGTGAATGTTTGCAACAATATCTCTATTGCAAATGCAATTTCGTACAATTTCTGTATACCATTGCTTCACTTTATTTCGATGCTTCATTGCTGTTCATTTTTCTTCTAATTTGTTTGAATAACTTTTTTCACGCGCCCCAACGCCAAATATAAAAATACATTCACGCACGGTTACTTTAACCCTCCATATATCCGGTTAACTAAAAGCTTTGCAAGCAACAGTCCACCGGTAAGAAATAAAGCTACATTATACCACACTTTACCACTCCTCTGTCGATTGTAATCAAATATTCCGCAATTATTCTCCTCTCTATGAAATGCTGCAGGTGACATTATTTATTCAAGTCAAGAGCAACATAGTCATTGTATATACCTACAATTATCACGCGCATCTAAAGGCAACCGATTGGAACGAGATCTGTCGCGGGAATGAGTTGCTCGTTTCTGCCTTTTTTCTTCTTCTTTAACACACCTGTCGACGTGCAGTAGGCAATGGCTGGTAAAAAGTAGACTTCTTTTGCCACTTCGGTTTCGTTCCATTAACGAGACTTTATTAAACGCCATGTCGCATTGTGCTCGACCGTTTTTCCTCTATCAACCACTTGTCGTCTGTGAAGCGAAATCGGCTCGTCGATCAACTTGTTGTGTCACTGTTTTCTTGAGCAACATTTTAAATGTAGCGCAAGAAGGTTGATAGATCGTACGTTGTCACGATGCAAGATACGGCATTGTGAGTTTCTTTTTGACTTTTTCGGATGGTTTAAAAAGGGAGGAATTTTGAATGACAGCCAATCTTTCTGTCCGTTTTTATAAATACCTTTATGGTGACGCGATAGTAATCTATTTAAGTACGCATAATTGATGCACGATCTGTATTCAGAATTTTTAAGAACATTGTGGACGTCGTTTGCGGATAATGTTGCTAGTATTATGCGGCACAGTCGATTGGAAAATAATTATTTTGAAAAAGTAAAAGAAAAGTCAGTATTAACTGGCGGCCATTCATTGTGCATTACTTAATAAAAGATAGTTAACATTCATTAACATTCATGGATGATTTGCACTTCGCGCAACAGTTTGCAATTAATGGGCGCGAAAGGACTACTCATTTGCAGCACGCGTATCGGCAATAAGTCAGTGTTTTCAATAACTTGCACAGTTAGCACCCAAAAATAAAAGGGAAAGCAAAACAGGAATGAAAACTTCCAAGCACGTCCATACCGCAATGCAATAGACAAAGATTATAATACGTATTAAGTGTCTCCGCATCGCCAACTTTTCCCAGAATTGGCTCATCATCCCAAGCACCGGTAACTACCATAAGCGTCCGACCTGCATGGGCACCCCTCCTATGCAAAACGGAAGAACCGAAAAGCGAAATCGCTTTAAAAATAAATTACCGGGCAGCGTTGGTAAAAAATCAAATTCCTCGACATCGAACGGTGGTCGACGATCACAAAAGGGGATTACGCCACTGGGCCGGACACGGTGGATCATCCGATCGTGCTTGTAGCTCGTGATTGAACCAGCAACGCGGCTACACGTTCGTCCGCGTCCTTCCTTTGTCACGGTTGCGTATATTCGTACAAACTCAATGGCTATTATTTCCTGCCGGTCCGGTCGGTGTAAACCGGTTATCTTGATTTAATAACCGTCGATGTCATCCGAGTCAATCATCGCGGCTACACGACGCCGCGGTTGGCTTGAAAGGGGACTGTACATGGCTTTGGCTTTCGTGTAACAATGTTTTGTCTGCCAAAGGCCTGCATAAAGACACAGGTTGCAGTTGGACAGGTACAGGTCGGTGATTCGATTGGGCGGCACGCTTGGCGTTTTCATTTTCGGTATTTCTTTTATCGTGAACGCGATTGTTCTTCGGTTATTTTCAAAGGGGTGGTTGTTACGGTGTGGTCTACGTTACCGTGTAAATTGATATGTCGAGGTATTTTGTGTTGCGGTGCTGCCCGAGCGTTCTGTCAGTGTTAGCCCAAATTAAATTAAATATCAAGTATAACTTGGCATTAGTAATAGGGACAAACCGTCACGAAAATCAACGCGAAAATCGTTGGCAATTTATACCTAAGAATGGAGGGGGATAAAGTAAAATGGACATGTGCAAAAATACGAGGCACGACGTTTGCGTGTATAATGCAGAGAGATACTTCCATCTGTTATATATTTTATTAATGATTCGAAAAGTGTAAGGTATAAATGGTAAAAATGAATAATAGGATCTGCATGCTATTATTTCTTATAATAATTTAACACCATGCTGATGTTGGTTAGTTTCTATATTTACGTTCTTGCATGACCATATGCGAAGCCGTTGCAGGATATTTTTTAACATAACGTTGAATAAAGTAACGTAAAGAACCGGTTTTATTCAGACATACGGGGTTTATTTCACAGTGACTTGAGCATTTAGATTTGACCAAAAGAGTTGACAAGTAGCCGGAATTATTGTATTCCTTCAACAAGATTTCTGTTGATTCTGTTAATATTGTCTCGGTAAATTCCAGTACGTTGCACGAGAAAACTGTTCAGTTAAACCGAACTGATAATATTTTCACAAAATGCCCCAACAAAATATTACAGAGAATGACATCTGATTTTATAACAGTTCTAATCAATTTTGAAATCTAGCCTACTTCTAATCTAATCTAGTTGCACCTGAAAAATAACACATTGGAACATTTTTTTGTTCCCGTCAACTCGACCGAAAGAATTCTTCTACCGAGCAGGGAATCTTTTCTCTTTGCTTATCCCTCATCAGTGGTTGAGTGCCGGTCGCATCGCGGACCCGCTGTTCATCGAATCGAGATCTGTAATCGACCAACCGTGGTCCCCCACACGCGGTGACTTCTTTCTTGGAAACAATGTGCCCTCCGATATCGGTCTATCTGTACGAGAACTGGTTCTTCCTGTGACGGTAATTCCATTACCTCGGATAGACTTCTGCGAGAGTCGTCATAACTTTTGAATATCTGGATCTACTTGAGCGATTCGAAGCTGACCTCGCTTAAGCTTCAGCTAAAAGATCGTAACAGAGCACACATCATCAAAGTACCGTCGTAAAAACTACACGTATGTAATGTGTAAAAAAAAAACTGCGTTGCTTTAAATCTAGAGCTTCCGCCGTTTTACAAGACGCGTTACAACCTGCAGGAAGACCCTAGGATAGCTCCGCCATTTTGAAATATTTTGAAACAAAAAAATACATTACAATAGGCAAAAGTTATAATAAATGATATCAAAAGTTTCAAAAACGTGAAACAAAACTTTCCCTTTCAAAAAACATTCATGAAAAACAGCTCATTTTCGCCCGCTTAAATGTATTTCCCCCCTTAAAGCTTCGAACATAGAATATGTTATGATCTGCTGAATAAAGCAAATGATACCGATGTAGTTCGCGTAATATTTTCCGTCGATATTATTTAAAACGTGGCCGAAGCCTCCATCAATGTCTTAAAAATAACAGCGATCAGCGTTACCCTTACCCTTTCGTTGCAACATTCGGTCACACACTGCTTCGTCAAAAAAAGCTACTCCGTCGACCTGTATAACACACGCCACCTTTAAAAAAAGAACCCTCGCAATTCATGTATTCCACGAATCTCCCTCATCCATCCACTCAAGCCGCGACGGTGTAGCCACTCGGTGAACCGAAAGCGATTCCAACGTTTCTTCGTAAGCTCGTTGTACGCGTTCGAAGGGTTTCGAGGCACAAAAAGCGGCAATTTTTCAACGTACCGGAAACAGGCACGAAAATTGTGTACGGCAGCGCATGAAATCGCGGTAGACGGGGTCGTGTAGTGTGTGTTATCGACACGAAACGTTATCGCGGTCGGATCTTCCGCGAAGAGCGGCAGTCGTTCGGGTGGTACCAATTTGTCCTTCCTTTATCAAGCGTCATCTGATGGCGACCCGACACCGCGGTCGAATGCAACGTTACCTTGAAGTGACACCGGCCCACAATGGGAACAAAGCGGCGTCCCGCACTTTGCCAGGGGTTTTGTTTCATTCCGTGGTGGACAAGCCGCGTTATTTGTCATGCATTTTGACCCTCGCCGATTTCATCTTGGATATTTTTCTCTGCCTCGCTCGGTGCTCACGCGCGAATTCTAAAGGAGCCCGTCACCCTCCGCGGCCGGTTCCCTCGACGTCCGGCGAAACCCGCTTCTAGCGAGCAGAGGACAAGGCAAGTAAGTATGCATGCGTATGTATGATATTCGCTGGCTTTTTCTACCTATCCTTTTTACTTCTTATTGGCGGAGGTTCCGCGTGCGTTGGGTATGATTTAGGTATGAGTGGCTGATAGTTCGTGGTTGTAATAGGGTGGCAAACGCGTTCGGATAACAGAACAATCACTTTGCTGATACTGAATTTCATTTATTTAAATAAAGATCAGGCCACTTTACAATTTGTCTAGTATTTGAGGATCCTAAATCTTCTTGGCTGCTGAATCACATATTTTTGTCAAGTTGGCTTCGTACGGAACTCTTGTGATCTAAATTCGTTCGACCAAATATTGCAAACTATACATACATTTTATCCCTGCGAAACGTTGGCCGGAAAATCGAACGTTCGGACATTATGGATTCGGGTAGGGTAGGTTCTACTGTGCGCCATTTATAGTGTCGATTTAATCTCTTAATCTCTAAAAATAATAATAACAACAATAACAATAACAACAACAACAGTAGTAGTAATAGTAGCGGTTATAGTAGCAATACTAGTAGTCATAGTAGCAGTAATTGTAGCTGTGATAGTAGCGATACTAGTAGTAACAGTAGCAGTAATTGTAGCTGTGATAGTAGCAGTAATAGTAGCGGTGATAGTAGCAATACTAGTAGTAATAGTAACAGTGATAGTAGCATTATTAGTAGTAATAGTAGCAGTGATACTAGTAATACTAGTAGTAATAGTAGCAGTGATACTAGTAATACTAGTAGTAATAGTAGCAGTGATACTAGTAATACTAGTAGTAATAGTAGCAGTAATTGTAGCTGTGATAGTAACAATACTAGTAGTAATAGTAGCGGTGATAGTAGCAATACTAGTAGTAATAGTAGCAGTAATTGTAGCTGTGATAGTAGCAATACTAGTAGTAATAGTAGCAGTGATTGCAGCAGTGATAATAGTAATACTAGTAGTAATAGCAGCAGTATTAGTTGCAGCAATAGTAGCGGTGATAGTAGCAATACTAGAAGTAATAGTAGCAGTATTAGTTGCAGTAATAGTAGCAATACTAGTAGTAATAGTAGCAGTAATAGTAGCGGTGATAGTAGCAATACTAGTAGTAATAGTAGCAGCGATTGCAGCAGTGATAGTAGCAATGCTAATAGTAATAGTAGCAGTGATTGCAGCAGTGATAGTAGTAATACTAGTAGTAATAGTAGCAGTAATTGTAGCTGTGATAGTAGCAATACTAGTAATAACAGTGGCAGTAATAGTAACGGTGATAGTACCAATACTAGTAGTAATACTAGTAGTCATAGTAGCAGTATTAGTTGTAGTAATAGTATCAATTCTAGTAGTAATAGTAGCAGTAATTCTAGCTGTGATAGTAATAATACCGGTAGTAATAGTAGCAATGATAGTAGTAATAGTTGCAGTAATAGTGGCAGCAATAGTAGCGGTGATAGTAGCAATACTAGTAGTAATAGTTGCAGTAATAGTGGCAGCAATAGTAGCGGTGATAGTAGCAATACTAGTAGTAATAGTTGCAGTGTTAGTAGCTGTAATAGTCGCAGCAATAGTAGCAGTGATAGTAGCAATACTAGTAGTAATAGTTGCAGTGACAGTAGCAGTGATAGTAGCAATACAAGTAGTAATAGTAGCAGTGATAGTAGTAATACTAGTAGTAATAGTAGCAGTATTAGTAGCAATACTAGTAGCAATAGTAGCAGTGATAGTAGCAATACTAGCAGTAATAGTAGCGGTGATTGTAGCGATACTAGTAGTAACAGTAGCAGTAATAGTAGCAGTGATAGTAGTAATACTAGTAGTAATAGTTGCAGTATCAGTAGCAGTGATAGTAGCAGTTATAGTAGCGGTGACAGTAGCAATACTAGTAGTAATAGTAGCAGTAATAGTAGCAGTAATAGTAGCGGTGATAGTAACAATACTAGCAGTAATAGTAGCGGGGATTATAGCGATACTAGTAGTAATAGTTGCAGTAATGGTAGCAGTATTAGTAGCAGTAATAGTAGCAGTAATAGTGGCAGCAATAGTAGCGGTGATAGTAGCAATACTAGTAGTAATAGTTGCAGTGACAGTAGCAGTGATAGTAGCAATACTAGTAGTAATAGTAGCAGTGATTGCAGCAGTGATAGTAGCAATACTAGCAGTAATAGTTGCAGTATCAGTAGCAGTATTAGTTGCAGCAATAGTAGCGGTGATAGCAGCAATACTTGTAGTAATAGTTGCAGTGACAGTAGCAGTGATAGCAGTAATACTAGTAGTAATAGTAGCGGTGGTAGTAGCAATACTAGTAGTAATAGTAGCAGTAATTGTAGCTGTGATAGTAGCAATACAAGTAGTAATAGTAGCAGTGATAGTAGTAATACTAGTAGTAATAGTAGCAGTATTAGTAGCAATACTAGTAGTAATAGTAGCAGTGATTGCGCCAGTGATGCTAGCAACACTAGCAGTAATAGTAGCGGCGATTGTAGCGATACTAGTAGTATTAGTTGCAGTAATAGTAGCAATACTAGTAGTAATAGTAGCAGTATTAGTAGCAATACTAGTAGTAATAGTAGCAATAATTGTAGCTGTGATAGTAGCAATACTAGTAGTAATAGTAGCAGTAACAGTAGAAATACTAGTAGTAATAGTTGCAGTAATAGTAGGAATACTAGTAGTAATAGTAGCAGTAACAGTAGCAGTGATAGTAGCAGTAATAGTAGCGGTGATAGTAGCAATACTAGTAGTAATATTAGCAGTGATAGCAGCAGGTATAGTAGCAATACTAGTAGTAACAGTAGCAGTGATAGTAGCAGTGATAGTAGCAGTTATAGTAGCGGTGATAGTAGCAATACTAGTAGCAATAGTAGCAGTGATAGTAGTAATAGTAGCAGTGATAGTAGCAGCGTCAGTAGCAATACTAGTAGTAATAGTAGCAGTTATTGCAGCAGTGATAGTAGTAATACTAGTAGTAATAGCATAGTTGATAGTAGCAGTGATAGTAGCAATACTAGTAGTAATAGTTGCAGTGACAGTAGCAGTGATAGTAGTAATACTAGTAGTAATAGTAGCGGTTATAGTAGCAATACTAGTAGTAACAGGGGCAGTGATAGTAGTAATACTAGTAGTAATAGTAATAATAATAATAATAATAATCTTGCATGATTATTAATATAAAATAACTATAAAACACTATTATTATTATAGGTATATTGCACAGAGATAAAATATACTTATAACGCAATATAATTGCACAAATCATTATATCAATTTTGTCTGATGTGAATATATCGTACGTTTGTATAATATTATACATACCGAGCACAATTCATTCGCATGGCGAACCAAATTAAAATCCACAGCGATCACCAGGCTGCTTTCGCGAATTGCCAATTTCCTGTTACGACATTTTTCCAGCCGCGTTCGCTACCGTCATTTCGATAAAGTTCTCCATTCCACTTCCTGGGTGTTTCGTGACCGCAGCAGGTATCGCGTTCGTGGAGAAATGCATAGTCGGGAAAACGAAGTACATAGGTATACTCGAATGACGCGATCCCACTTTGGGAACCATTCGCTTTTGTTCCGTGACCGAAGGAGTCGTCGAGCACCGCCTTAAGAATTGTTTCCAAAATTAGGCGGCCCGACGACACGATCTCGATAAAATCGCGGCCGCTTTCGCCGCCGAGAATTCGCTGGGTCTCGTTCGTAGAGCTCCCGAAAATTAAACGACCGATCGTGATTCAAGCGAGATTAACGAGATTGAAATTAAATGCCAGGCGTCTTTGCATGCTTAGTAAGTACATTGTTGCTTATCGGTTCAGCCTGGTACGTCTGTCACGCCATTGCAGTTCTAATGGTATATACTTTATGAAAGGTTTCGTAGCGAGTAGAAGTTTGGTAAATGAAACGATTTAGTTTGGATAGTCTAGGACACGGTGCTTATATTTTTATGAAGAACGGACCTTGTTCTATCTTATAGTTCTTGGTTTTATTTTATCGACGTGCGGTTACCAAGCCCTATTTTAAGACCGAAATACCGTATCCATTTTATTTTATTTTAGTAATTTATTTTTGTCAATAAATGCCACATCAAACGTCCAACGACGTAATAACATTTTTGTATTATAAATCTGCAAGCAAGTAAAAGCAGCGGAATTTCGTCGACCTTAGTCCCTTACTATCCAGAACGACTACCAATTTATTCGAAACAACTCCCTCCCTATAATCACGAATTATTGAACACTTAATTACAGTATTTCGCTTTCTTCCTCTCAGAAACACCGTCTACTCTCATACACCTAAGTCTCTCCAAACCAAGGTTAGGGACAAAGGTCCAGCAAATTCTTGTCGCTTAACCCGTTCGAAGCATCTGACGTGCACACGCGCCGTCAATTTTTAACATCTTCCTGCCCGCAGTATTTCTTACTTTCTTTCAATAAAAAAAAAAAAAAAATGATTCCATCGAGATAAAACAATCTCATCTGGATATCGACGGACATTCGATGGAAGCTAAAGAGGGGCAAGCACTGACTAGTCAGCCACAGGCACACGTGGTAGCTGCAGTCTTAGCCCCGAGGTACCGCTTAATTGGCATATCAATCCCGGAGGAAACGGGAGATAACCGCATCGGCACGGCGGCAGAGGCGATCGAGGTCCCGCAGGTTAATAAAGTTACACAGCGGCTCCGTGGTCGGCGATTAAGCGTTTCGGCTGACGTTCGGGCCGCGTCGATTAATCGAATATGAAAAATCGCGAGCTGGAGCGTAAACGGTGAAACCCGCGGCCGGTGAACCTGTTCCTGTCCAGGCTACCCTGGAACACCTATACCGCGGTTGTCAGCGTGCATGTTATGGGAAAGAGCAACGGTACACCGATGTTGCTACCGTGGTGATGCCCGTGCATTTATCCCTTGCGAAAATGGAAGTTGAGTGAAGTATGTCGATGGGAAGATTTCAGCGCGAGAAATTAGTTTCTGTAAATTTTCGAATATCCTGAAATATATTCGGGGTCGCAGTCGCAGTCACAGCGAGCGACGCAATATTTCTTTATCACTTGCAGCGAATGTACAATTTTAATTTCATCGAGCTCTGCCATTCACATTATGCACTTTGCAATTGTTCCCTACATTTATTCTCAACTAGTTCCTGTAGAAATAAAAAAATTAATTGGGCATCAAGATTAACTTCGCGCTGGCATTTCATGTACACTTAAGCACGATCGGTTATTAAACTCCACAGCTGGATTAATTTGCATACCGCGACGACGCAATCTAAATCGCGATTCGCATGGTATTCGAGGGGCACGATCGAGATCGGATCGATACATAGATCGCTATCTTCGTGGAGCGGAGTTCGCACTGTAGGTATAACGATACCGAGACGTGTCGTAACGACTTTATAACGAACATATCGACGGCAGTATCGAACGTCAACTAACCATCGACTGTCCGCGACACTGATCCTTTATAATGTTACGATCGCGAGCACTCTGGGCACGACACCTACAATAGAGCCTAATGTACATACCAGGAATTTACGGCTTGCGTTACGTTTGCCTTGATTTAAACGAGTTTCCTGGGCGACTGAAAGCGACACCATTCGACGGGAAATTATTGCCAAGGCAATAATGTTCAAGGAAATTTGTTCGCAATCGTTGGTACAGTTTGTATAAAGTGTTTCCTCGTGTTCCCTCCAAAAATTGTTTTAAGGAACGTTGGTGTCAAATGAGGGATGGATTGTTATTAAAGTAATCGATATCGTTAATTGGTGTAAAGAGGCTTCTGGCGCTTACTAAACAGACTCGAGGATTCCCAATCTCCAAACGAATGATCGCTCTTCCCACCGGAATAATTCCAAAGGTTAATTAACTACCACCAGCACGCTTATCCTCAAAAGACGCGTGTCTTCTTTAAAGCGCATCACGCTAGTCGATTCACGGCGCGTCCAGGGCTACCATCCGACGAATTTCACGAGGGGCGACGTGTACGCGCACGATAGGTGGTAACGAGCAATTCACCTGGGCCGTTTTGTCGGACTAAAGCGGGAACAGGCTGCCACGTATATTTTTCGGTAATTACCGGTATCACGCGACGTCGAAGGTGTTACTTGGCTGCGAAACGCTATAACGCGATCGAGCTTCCTCCTTGACCCGCGTGTGCGTTCCCTTGCCACACGGCAGTTAAGCGAAACTTGGAAACTGCCAGACGACTTCGTCGCTCGCATGACTCTGATAAACGATTACACCTGGAACCGGGGCGAGGGCTGGTCTAACGACCGGTTGCTTCATTGCTTTCTCGCGACGCGACGCCTCGGTGGCTGCCATTATTTAAAAGCTCCTCGAGCAGGAACGGCGCGTTCCGGAAACGGGCGTCGTCGCGCTGCGTGACGCCGCGCCGTGGTAATCGTCCAATTGGTGCTCGACCAGAAAATATCCTTCCTCTACCTGTTACGATTTTCTCCTTCTAATTCATTTCTTATATGGACGGGAGCTCAGAAGTTGGCGGTGGAAACGTTAATGGGAGAAAGAAGTGGTCGCTCGATCTACCCTTAATCCTTTTGCTACGGTAAACGCGTATGTGCGTCTTCAGATCTTTAGCAAGTGTTCGCTGAGATTTTTATGAACGTCGCTCCACAATAGTATATTATTTGAATTGTTTGTATAAATTAAACCTTAGGTAATTAAGGAGAGTATCCTAGGGATTTTAGGTACAGTTCTTTGATAGTAATCAAACCTGTCCTATTTTGTGCATCGATTTTATTCTCATTTTTGAGCATACCGCAGGGCAAGGGTTAAGCCTTCACATTCGGCACAAAGTGACTAAGCAGTAGGGGATTTAGAAATATCGGAGATCTGCTTTTCTCAAGACGGGTGCGCTTGTGTGTTTCGCAAGCGGAATGTTACCAATCTTTATTCAATAGATGTATTAACATTTGTCCGGAAACTTTTGGCAAGCACTGTATATCAGCACCCTGAATGCAACGATTCACCCTATCGCAAAACTTTAAATACGCTACACACAATCCATCCCCTAGGTCCTTTGATCCGGCATTGGAGATAAGCGATGACGTCGGGGGCTGCGAGGACGCACGATGGCATGTGAGCTTTTCGCCTTTGCAGGATGCACCGGCAAAGTGGAGCGTACGCAATCGGCGGCCCCTCTATGTTGTGGTCTTCCGCGGCGTCACGCATCGTCGGTCACGCCGCAAATCCGCTCGAACCGTGATCTCGCATCGGCGTGGTCGCGCCTCTGCAAACTGATTGCAGTAACCTAGTAGATAGTGCCGGGGACCAACGCTTGTCTCCTATACCGCTGGAATTGTCTGCGAATACCGACCTGCTCCGACGTCTCTGCAATTATAAATTGTTTTGACTATAGCTCGATGAGGGGTTGCTTGGTTTGGAACTGAGTTTCTTCGGGAAACAAAAAGGGAAGGAAATGAGAAACTTGGGATACGTTCCATTTCTTAACCCTTTCGCTACGGCGGACGTATGTTATAGATCTTTGGATGATCGGCAATCGTTTGCTAAAAATTTGAGTAAGCGTTCTGTCGAATGGTATATTGCTTCAATTATTTATATAAATTATACCTTGAGTAATTAGAGGGAGTGTGCAAGTATTTATGCATGTAGGTATAGTTATCCGATATTAGTCAAGTCTGTACTCTTTTGCGATTCTATTTTTATTTTTAATGGTACCGTGGCGAAGGGGTTGATTTCGTTCGAGATGTGTGCACGAAGAAATATTGCGAGAGTTTTTTTTGGTGCGATGTATTGAAATCACCAAAAATATTATACTCCAACTAGAAGTAACTTGTGTTAGTATATTTGCAAATAGTCTCCAATCCCCATAAGAAAAACATAAATAAAATGTATATGGGTGGCACTTATCTAAAATCACAAAATCGGAAAAGATTTACAATCAAATAGCTAATTGCAAGATAAATAAATTCTCGTTCCAATCAATATCCAACAGAAACATTAAAAATTTCAATACGGAGTTGGACATACAGTGCCGTCGTTTTCGGAACTGAAACAAATGTCCGTCAGTTCTCTTTTAAAGAGAAAAGGGAGGCAAAGTGGCGAGAGATGGAATAGGTAATACCGAGTCCTACTTTGTAACCACAGATAGAGATCGTGCGCGTTTTTCCTTGGTCGCGGATGAAATCGACCGAGCTCGATTAAGTTCTTTCCCTCGACGCATCGAACAGATGGATGAAAAAGTTGTTGGCATCCGGCGAAACCGATCTCGCGGCCGATCGAATATTGACCGATTTCAGGTAACCGAGCGACACCGTGCACGTGCACCTCTTTAGTGGTTTCGATACTCCCTCTTCCTTGATCTTTCATTTCTATCTTTTCCCTTGTCTCAGTGAA
The DNA here is from genome assembly GCA_963667235.1 of Nomada lathburiana. NCBI lineage: Eukaryota > Metazoa > Arthropoda > Insecta > Hymenoptera > Apidae > Nomada > Nomada lathburiana. Next base: position 8,478,503 of record OY763897.1, on the reverse strand, counting down.
TATTCTCTTTTCCCCTTTTTGACGCACCTCCGAGGTGTTTACTCGGTTCCCAAAGCATTGCATCGATTTGTTGGGAACGGATGGTTTTCAGCGGTGAAATGAGGTGATTGAAATCGCAGACTTGTTTCATAAGATGAGGATTGAACGATACTTTTCGAAAGTTTGCTTTTACGATACCTTGTTCTTGGATTCGTGATTTTTTAACGAATGGCACCCTGGTAGGCAGTAAGGAAGATTTACATTTTGATATAATTGTGTAATGGAGGGCTTGTTAAACTCGCAAGAGGTGGGACCTAACTGAAGACGTAATAAGATTTAAATAGAGTAATGAATTTTATCGTTTTGCATTACTGGTCATCATTGATTCTTGATTCCACAGTGCTAGTACGGCTTGGTAACTTACTAGCATTTCATGCGTCCTTTATTATTATCCTCCAAACCTGTTACGTGCTACGAAAACGTATAAGAAAACTTAAAGAAAAGAGAAGCAATGGTAAAAAAAACCCCATATCTACAAATTTGTGTCATCTTCTTTAAATAATGTCTGTCCTCAGAAGCAAACTACGTCCTATACACGACGAAGAAAACCGTATACAGCATATACGGTTCTTGCTAGTACAATTCAGCGCATGCCAAATATCGTCCGAGCAAAAATCAACCCCAGACATTGCTTTCCCACAAAGGTACACTTGCAACGGTCGACAGCAACGGCACAGCTTCAGAAATCCCTTCGACCAAACATACCAGCGAACCCCAAAAATGCCCGAGTCACCGAGCGAATCAAACCACCTGAGCACACCTGAGATCGGCTCCCGTTTCCGCGCGTTTTTCTTCCCCCTTCAGTCGGCGTGCATCGGCCCGGACACGCACGGTCGCTTCTGGCACGGTCGATCCTCCTCGCAGCCGTTCCCCGTATTAATTTGCCGGAGCGTGCACGGGACAAAGCGAGCAAAGAGACACGGTGTGTCGCCTCGGACCGATTGGCCAGCGATGATAAGAGGCTCGCCGTCCCACGGTCAACTTTCCTCTTGGCTCCCTCTTCCGCCTGTTCCTCCTCATCATCGTTCCGCTTCTTCTTCTTCTTAACCCGGACTTCTTTCGGGAGGCCTTCGTTACGGATGGCTGACCGGTCGACGACGGTCTTTTGTGCCGTCGCCGGTCATAATGACACCGAGCAAAAACTGTCAATGCTGCCGTGTATCGGCTTCCATGCATGCATTAGCGGCGGACCGTTCTCTTCAACGAGCTTCTTGATCCTTGGGAACCTCTTGATCGGCTCCTGCCGCTATTTCGTCCGGCAGCGCTCCACGTGGACGAAGGGTGCTCTGTTGGGCTCGGGCCTGGGGTCCGTTTTTTTTTTGTTCTCAGCCGAAGTTTTCTTGGTGCTGCTTTATCGGTTTGAATGCTCGAATGACGAAATGAGCGATCGTTTTAGACCACTTAAGGCTATTATAATTAGGTGCATTTTTTAAGGGAGTCAATTGTTAGTGCAAACCAGGGTAACACATGGACCACAAATATTACCAAAGCTGGGAACAGTGATTTGAAAGATAAACCTCGTGTCAGACGCCTGAGGTGTTAGATGAAGAAGTTTCACGTGCTACTATTAAACGAACCCCAAAAGAAGATGTTGAACAATTTCTGCCTAAAACTCGAGTCCGACTCGTTCCTAGCTGTCGGCCGATGTTTGGTTAATTTCATGATGGGATGGCCCGATACTAGTCCGTGGCGCTAACATGTCGAAACGCGAATAATACCTCAAGTTACGCTCTTTACTGTCGCATTTCTTTCGCCGCTTCAACTCCACGCGCAGTATCGGTCAATTTCACCCCGGACGCTATAAAAATATCTAACATACAAACACCGTAGGGATTTTTCCCTGTTACCTGGTAGACTGCCTAATTGGAAATCCCGTTGCACCAGCCCTAGTAACAAACTACGCGTCTTGCACCATGCTCGTGCCACGATTTCCCCTCCGCTTCAACAATACAAAAAAAGCTCCGGCATGAGTTGATCCGGGCTTTGGTCACGCGTTACGGCTAGAAATTAGATGACAGAGGCATGTTTCCGTAACGGTACCGAGGCGATAAACCGAGGAGGAAGGATTGTCACGTTGAATGGCGAGCAAGAAAACGAATTACTCGAAACCAATGACGAACGCGCGCCAACGTAACGGGACACGCGTTTTAACCATTACATCGTGGCGATTTTTGAATCTGCCGCGTTCACCATCGGGGAGATTGAACGGCTGTGTACATAAGGGAAGGTATCACGATGCGCGATGGTATAGGTAAATGAGTTAGGGAACTTCAGTGGCGGATAAGGAGACGGTTAATGGGAAGCGGCGAGATGGTGTGGTAGAGTGGACGTTCGAATGGGATAATTTGCGAAGGTATAAAGGTGTATCGAATGGAGGTGGTTAGAGTTTGATGGGATCGAGTATCTAATGTGGGCTTTGCTTTGCGTCGTTTTTCTAATATCGAGTTGTGTTTAGAATGAGATACCGAGATTGTGATTTAAGAGCGTTAATAGTGACTCGTGTATGTGCGTGTGTATGTATAAATTTTACTTTTTTAGAGTAGAACGAACGCTCTAGTAAAAACGTAGAGTGATAGAAAAAGATACTTTTGAAAAATTAAACAGACGGACGTACATGAGTGTGCAATTTCACAGATCTTAACTGTTTCCAAAATAGATTCCTGACTTTCAAGTCGTACTTGACAGAAGTATATCAGCATGCACCTTATGAAAGTTCATCCCCCAAGTCTTTGCCGATTCTGACAGAAACAGAATCATTCTCATTTGCATTGATAACCGTAAGTCTGTTACGTGACATCAAAGTTGCTCTACACAACAAAAGCTTTAAGGGTACACATAAGATATACCAAATACAACGGTTACGAACGATTGAAGCCAATGAACCGAAGTAGTAATCCACGAAGGGACACCGGACACCACATTTCGCAACGGGCGGCCCACGTTTGAAAAGTGCCACAAGCGATAATCTATCTCTCATTGGCGTCAAAAATACTGGCGACCCAAAGTGTCCCGTCTCAAAATTTGACTCGATCAGCGTGAAATAGGCCTTTCTTCCTTGACTCTTCGCTATTTGCGAGCCGATTGTCCCATTGGAATCGCTGGTGAATTGCGAGCCCGCGTTCCTCGTGGATCTACGATGACGATTGCAGCGTCGTAGCGCGGTTTTTGCGCTCGTTCCTCGACGCTTCTAATTATTACCGGAGAGGACGGGTGCCTGACACGTTGGGTGATCGATGGATATTGCGAAGACGTGGCTGTTATGAAGGCAGAGTTTCATTTCGGTGGAGAAAGAGCTACTTAGAGGTGGCGGTTAGAGCGTGAAGAAGCGGTTAATGCGTGAAGTTGTTTCGCAAGGAAACCGTGGATTTTCCGTTCGGGAAAATGAAGAGACGGATGGAAGATTTTCCTGATAACTAGCTGTTTAGGGCACGACCCTTTTTTTTTCCGAAGAAAAATTTATTAGCCTGGAATGACCTTCCTTTTTCGTTTTTTTTTCTGCTTTTTTGTGAAGCAGCTAATTATCGTATTTATATTTCATTTCGTTTTGATATTTGGATCGGAAACATTTCCGACACGATAATTCATTTACTGGAAAGTTTTCATTCTTCTGTGATCTTGCTTAGAGTGCTAAAAATAATTTGTTGTTTTGTTTAGAATAATTCGATTTACAGGGAGACGAAAATTGTCATCGTTGGACAGCGAATATTAATGCAAATATAACTTCGACACACCTTCGACATTATATCTCGAGCCATATCCAACCATATCTTTAGCCATCACTTTTCACTTTGAAATAGCAAAAAAGTGTGCAACCGTAAAAATTCTTTCACGTGTTCGCGAGCGTTCTAGTAAATTGCTTGACGAGCGAACTCTCTTTTAATTTGCAAGATTCGGTCGAAGTGCCGTTTCAACCGTTCACCGTTCCAGCCACGAGAAAAAAGCATAACAAACTTAATTAGTGTACGCGGGGCCACGGACGCGCGTCTCAATCACGTAAACCACTTTCCATGCGGTTAACTCGCCTAACAATCGATAAATCCGCGTCGATTCGCCGCGGATCGCTTTCTACAATATCGTAACAATTATTTGAAATAACGTTAACCAGGCGAATGACACGCGAAACGGTTAAATCCGTATCGAAATGTACAAATACGGAAATGTTCTGATGTTTCTAGTTGCAAGAATAGAATATGCAATATTGCAGAGCAATGTAAAACTTGGCAAACTAAAGTAGCAAAAATCGTAACGCAATAATATTTCTTCGTCAACATGGGGCATACACCATCTTGGAATACTTTCGAATTCGGTTCGATCAAAAATATTACAATAACCGATTTTTATTTCCAATTAATTTAGCTAAGTCTGATCATTTCAATCAGTTCTATCTATCTATATAATTTTATTCCACCGAAGATATGCGTGCTGAAAATTGCGATCAATAAAAAATTGACCATCGAGCTATAAACTAATACAAATTTTAAAAAAGGCGTTGTCCATGCAGCGTGTCTATGTAAGTGCAGTGTACACCTGTCTGTAGTGAATCGAAAGACCTTTCCAATTTGTTCGATCTGTTCGAATCTGAATCGCGAATCGTTCGCGAGCATCGACCATTTATTTGTCTGACCTGAATTATGAGGAACCTAACGTGGCGACAGGTCACTCGATAAATTACTAGACCCTGGTCCTCCTTGTTTACTCGCCTTCTCAGTATATCTTAATCGAGATCAAAGGCTGCTAGGGGTGCAAAAAGTGGAAAGATTCAGTGGACTTGTTAAGTCACCCCTCAATTGCGGGTTGACTTCTTTTGACGATGGAAAAGAAGGATAAATGTTCCAACTTCGGGAAGTAATTATTTTTGTTATCGAGAAGCGAGCCGATTATTTTTAGCACCTTTTGTTGCATGGTCTACGTTGATTGAAAGAAAGAGTGACTAATTGATCTTTTGGATAAAAACTATTGGTTTATCTATTTGCATGATTTGGTGAAATTTTTGTTAAATGAGATCTGTTCTGGCATTAGTTAGGACAGTATGTGTACTTTAAACTTCGGTTCGATATATCTAAACTTTATTACATCCCCTACGAACTGCAAAAATTTACCTCGTTTCTCGTCTGTCGGTTCTATTTTGTCACCGCGATGTAAATATTGTATCACTTTGTTCATTAATGGGTGGTATCATTCACGTTCAATTAAATAAATAAATATCTGATATAGTATCTATAATATAATAGACTAACATTGAATGCGAAAAGAGAAAATTTGTTTCGTATTTGGATTTGAACGATCGCTCCAATTTCCCACGCAAGGATTAATTAAATTATATGTAACAAAAAGGCACCGTTTTTTTTATCGATACCAGTGAAAAGTGTTGTTTAACTAATTAACTAATTCTACAATTTATTATCTAAAACAGTAAATACCAAACGAGAGAAAAATGCAGAGCACAGAGCCCATCCAATTTTCTCGATCCTTCCCCCAACTTTAAACATCTTTGAAAAAGAAATCAGCCAAAAAGCGGTCGATCGTGATCGAGATGGATCACGGACTTAGGATAAGGGGACAAGATTGGACGGATCCGGGCGTCGATCAGCGACACCGAAAACGAAAAGACACTGGTCGGTGTCGCTGTACCGATTTTGACGGTCGCGCGCTGTCTCTGCCATGATGAATGAACGGCTCGCCGGACGATCGACGTTATCGTAAATCTACTCGACTCGGGACTATTGTGAGTGAAGTCGCCCGTCATCCGTTTCGATCTTGTCGCGAGCACTTCGAAGTGAGGTCAGATCGTTATCCGGCGGCTGGATCTTGCCGAACTCGATTCGATTTCCGATTAAGATGTTTTATATCGATCGTTAATGTCGGGTCGCGCAAGCTTGTGAAATCGACGTGAGCCGCGTGTTCACGCGTTCACGTGAACTCCGCGGGTTCCTTTGCGGCTTTAAGGCGATTTGGCTGCGTATACAAAGCACAATAATGTGACAATGATAATATCAGGAACGATGACAAAGTTAGAAGCAACTGCGGATGGAAGTCCACGCACACCGTTGGCCCAAGAAATGCGAAAAATATGGGAAATGGAGGCAAAAGAGAACGATAATGGTCCCGATGATATCAGTCATAGACATCGCACCAGAGGGTTCCACTCGAAATCTACAACTACCAAAAAATGCCAGCATATATCCATTCACGTATATGAACGCAGTTCTATAATGTTGACCCTCGACGTACTTTGCAGAAATTGGTATATACAATTCGAAACAGCTGTACGGTTTAAATAAAGTATTTGACTGCAACAAGCTCTTCCGCGAATTATTATTTGGAGAAACGAAAAGATGGGGGACAGTTGCCTATCTTTTCCCGGTGGAGCTGTTCGATTTTAATTAAATCGAAAAAGGCACACAGTCTCGCGTAGGGTTGCGAATAGACGGCGCTCTGTGGTGGAAGATGAGCGAGATTGGGATCAAACGGGACGAAACTAAAAGGTGCTGTAGACTTTCTCTAATAGTATAGAACAATCTTGATCTTCGATTGCGCGTCATCGTTTGACAGCTGTTTTTCTTCGAACACGGCGACCCTTTCTATTCCTCTTGTAGTTATTTTCTCGACGTTCAACCTTGATGCTGCTCGAGAAAACACGATCCATCTTCTGGCGGCAACGTCTTCTGACTTGCGAGGCAATCGTCGTTGACGCGTGTTACTTTCAATCTTGTCCTTTCGAAAATAAAAGTCAAGTTGAATCATCAGAATTGAAATGAAAACAAAGGCAGACACAATCCCCCATAAATTACGTAATACAATGTTATTATGCTCTTACAAGAGTGCGCCAGCATCAAGACCGACTTAAGCTCTCAACGGAAAACTCGATTGCTGAATCGAACGTGCACTTTCGTTCTTATTAAACAATTAACTATTTAGCATCACAACTTCTCTTGCAAAGCAAGTTTCTTCTAAATATCGGAGTTCTCTAAGGAAGTTATAATTCCAACGGACCCTTCTCAGAAGTTAAATAAGAAGCACAATTCAAACCCAAGCTGAAAATTACGTTCCACTATAATCGCAGAGAAGTTAATAAAATTGGCAAAGAAATTATAATAACATCCAGATCCCTTACTTTAGAGAAAGCACATAGCTCCATTGTCGGGACTATTGCATCAGAAAGAAATAAGGTCAAGAGCCAGGTGTAAATGACAAAATACATGAACCTGACCCGAAGGAAAATAACCCGTTAGGGGGACACTGTATTTCTAATAAATCATCCTCGATCAACGAACTCGTTGCTGGTTGATCAACAAAAATACGTTCACGGGCCCCGGTTTATTGCACCGTGCGAGTGATCGATTCTCCGCAGCAGGCGCTAATTCCACGGAAACGCGGTCGTCTTCGAGACTGCTACTAGAGCCGCATGTGTCCTCGCAGTTAGAACAAGGAAGCAGCTTTGTTAAGTGGACTCCCTCGAGTTCGAAAACGTAGAAAATAGAGAAAGCGACGAGGTATTCGAACGACGCGTCGCGGTCTCACAGGATTATCCACGCGGTTGGTGACCAGTTTTATTAACTGTTTCGTTGTTCACCGTTTCCTATGGTTTATCACCACATTTGCGGTACGCTGTTTGTAATGATAAAGTTCCTCGGAGAACTGTAAACCTAAGCCCAAGCCACCACTCGGCTACCCCTTTCGAGACAGAAGAATCAAAGATTAAATAGAACTGCATTATCGTGTTTTAACTTTGGCAAATTTAAATACACCGGGGTGCAACACTTTATAACACGGAGGGTAAATAAGAAAATTAACATTAGCCTTTATTAATGAAAGAAGAATAACGCTACGATATTCGATATATCTGACGATACTACCTGTACAATTTTCACCACGAACGACCGTGTCTATCTATCTCCCATTAATCGTTCATCGCGAAACACGGAACCGCCAGACACCAAGGTTAGGCGTTGCCTATCGATTCGAGGCAGCCGAAGGATCGTAACTCGACCAAAATCTCGTTACAACTCTCCCCGTATCACAGATCATCTCCCATTCCCCTTTCGCCCACTTCCGTGCAACTTCTTTCTCCGCGTGCCGCGTGCTCCGGCACGCCGATATTAACGACACCCGGTAGATCGTAATTTTGTCACCCAGCCCAGTCGGTAGAAAGGGGTTGGAGGCGGCTTCTTAGAGGCGGCGCGGGGCTAATTGCATGCATTTTTAACGGGCGATACGTCCTAATCGGGCGCGCGTGGTATGATGGAAACGCGAGCATAAAGCTTTACGCTCGCGGCACCCTTGGGAGAACGATCGAGGGGTTAGAAAGCTTCCCGCGTCGTTTTTATTTTCCTGGACGGCCCCGTGGAAAGGGTGAAATGGTAACGGCGATACTTACGACCGAGAGGAATTCGTCGAGGGACGATATTCTTCTTTTTTTTCTTCTATCTTTTTTAATTGCGCTACTCTTTTTTCGTAGGGGTGGATTACCGGAGGGCGACGAGGTATCAATTGTTTTAAACGCGGTGGCGTTTTTAATGAAAGCCTGCGCGGATTATGGATCACGAGAGTCCTTTACTAACGTCTATGTTTCAAAGGGAGTGTTCGGAGAATTATTATCTTGCTTGATTCGGCGTTGGAGTGTCTCTTTAACCCTTTCGTCGCGACACTCTTGAAGAAGAACATACTTTGATATGATGATAACAACTTTGATCAATATCGAAAGTCTCGATACTACGTTTGTTCAATTATCCAAGGAGCATTTTGTATAAATAATCGCAATAACGATACATCGTTGTTAGAGAACGTTCGTATTGACGTATAGCGAACGCTTGATGAATACACGCCCTCCACGACGAACGGGTTAAGTATGTTTCAGTGCGACCTTAGTGTTGTTGAAGATAAGCGCAGCTTCCTTGTTTCGTTTCGCCGCTACACGCATAAATCGCGGCGTTGTCGCTCGTCCAAAGGATTTAATGGACATTGATGTATCGACGATTTGTGGACGGACGTCCACGTGGCGTGATTAACGCCGACCTGTCCACGTGCTCGAAGATAACTTGGACAATGACGTTTCACGGCTTTCTTGTGTCCTCGCGCTGAGATACGCTCGGTGCTTGTCCGCCTCGAAGGATCGTCCCTTGACGTCGGCCTCCTTCGGGCGACACTCGTTGCCCCGTCTTCGACTTATCGACCTTATTACGTCGCCGGTCGCGGGATACCGGTCGCAATTGCCGACAGAGGATACTGGGGCTGGTTCGTGGTTCTTCGGGTTGTCCCAAAGCAAATGGATTTACATTTTCCGTTCCTTTTTTGTGTCAAGTAAATTATTGGCATCGTGGAATTTCATTTCCCTGTTCAGGTTTTTTTACTCGGCGCTGCTTCTAGCGATTGTATTACATTGCAGGTATCCTTGATTTCGACATTCTTACATTTTCATGCATTGTTCATGCTGGACATTTTAACTTAATCATTAACCCGATTAGTTCCATATTATTATTGCGTCCGATCCTGAACGGCACAACCGAATTTTTCCCGCTGTTCGTATACATTTACATTAATTACTAATTACCATTCTACTAGCATTCAAGCTGCAAGAATTTAGCAATTTAATTTTCTAAGAGCTGCGATCCGAATAATTAATTAACTTCATCAGTGATGAAGTTAATTAATTTTGCCCCCAATATGTATATCCTTACTACCCTGCTGCACTCCTGCAGTAACATTACTTGTCTGCCATCCACTCCAGACCTCCGCGTCACATTCTTTCATCCTACAAACGAACCAAAGTCTAACTACATACATGCACGCATACGCGCAACGATCAGGAAACTCATCCAGGCAATCATTTCATCCCAGCGTCCACCGAAACGCAAGTCATCTCCAGAACGTCGAACTGCTTCCCATTTCCGATTTCCAAGCCATCCAAGAGGAAATAATAACGAATCACCGGCGAACGTCGTCCCCGCGCCGTCCAACGTCAACGGGGCAGACGCTCCGCCAACGACACGTTCGACGTTGCCGTTCATTACTCTTCGTTGTCCGTGTCATTTGTCTCCGTAGAATAATCGACGAGCCGCGCGAGGCGTGCTGCTCGCCAAACAGAAGGGCAGAGGAGCACAGCCAGGACGCACAGAGGACAGTGAGAAGGAAAGAGTAATGGCGGCGCCGTTGCACGGGGCCAACAAGAGGGCCTCCTCGCAATTATGTAATCGCTGTGTCATTGCGTTCAAGTAGTTCCATTAGCTAACGAACGGGCTGGAAAAACGTGGAACGCGACGAGCTGACCCCGGCCATTGTACGGCGCGGTCACGTTCTCACCTCTTCGTCGTTTCTTCGCGCTAGCCATCCTCGTTTTCCCGCGCCCTCCTGTTCTTGCCTTCGTCGATGGTAGAAGTCGATTTTAACGCGCTGCCATGTCGAGTCACGGTGTGCACCGGATTCGCTCCACGAGGAGGTCTAGATTCACCGCGAGAGATGAGACACGAGTGCCGGCTTTTGGGTAACGTGGTGGCACTGGCCTTAGACGGATCGTGGTTTTTGCCGGGCGAAAGGTCAGGCCCCGTTTAGCGTTCCGCGATTGGGGGCAGAATGGAAAGTGACAAATTCATTTGGTAGTCGTAGTTAATATGTACTGATGGTTTGGTTACTTCAGGTGCGCTCGAGGTGGAGCAATTGTAACTATTTAAATAACTTCCTTCGGAAATGTGATAGTTCGAGTCCACCGCAAGATCAACGATCATCACTCACCACGTTACCCTGCCAACACGTATAATGAAACGAGCAATCCCACCAAATAAACCGTGAACGCCGATTATACTCGTCATTGGCGCCGTCTCCACATGACGAGTCTACTCGTCGTACACAGCTAAGTGGTTAAACCTTGAACCCTATCATGCTACCCGAACGCCGCCCCTTATTCCCCTCCCAACGCCTAATCGTTTCGACGGACAATCAAATCCAAACAAATCCAGCATCGAAATAAAAACCCTGGACGGACGGCCGAGGGAGAAAAGAGTGCCCTGTCCGTAAATCGGCGACTCGAGTTCCACGACGTACACGATCCTGGCCCGCGACTACACGGTGTCCGCGATTAAATCAGTCGGCCGCGATGTCACCTCCGGTGCCCGGTATGCGACGAAGGAATCCTTGACAGGAGGTCGCCGGATCCTGGTGCCCCCCCGTGGCGCATGAATCACCGGGACTCGCCTCGCCGTGTCTTGTCGCCCCTCTGCCAAGGTGACAGCTGTCAGGCGGCTGCTATACGGCGCGCCGTACGCCGTGTAGGAGGTGTACGCGTGAAATCGTCTCTTTGTGGATTCTGAGCGTGCACGTGTACACTGGCGTAGCCATCGAATCGCGCCTCATTGCGGATCGGCGGAGAACAGCTTTTCACCATTTCCTTGCTTCATTTTTAGTGTACCGAATTTGGCTGATCCTACGAACTAGAAATGCAGGCGACAAGATAACAGAGAGATCGCGGTGTCTCTCTGCGGGCTTTCAATACTTTGTGGAACCTTATGAACGTTTTGTCCGGTTCAGTAGCGTTTTTAACGTGTTTTTGGTCGGGGGTCGGTTTAGGAAAATCGAAAGTATTGTGTTGAGATTGCAAGGTTTCGAGAAAGCATGAAACTGAAATACGAAGCTTGACGATTTTATGGGCGGCCGTGAACCACGGAAATCGCAACATTGTAGGCGAAAGCGACGGTGTGGGTGTGGGGCATTGGTAAAAAATATCGCTGAATTTATGTTAAGATCGCTTTTAGTGGATTCGCGAAGAAAGGAACGCTTAGTGCCCGGCAGTGTTAATATGAAACTAGTTTAATGAGACTGCGATAGGAGATAGCGATAAATAAGAATGCGAAATAGGTTTAACTCGCCCACAGACTTCCGGCCTTTAGAAATCTGCGATAATATATTATGGGCACCACGGGGAATTACAATGTCTCAAATTTTATGAGTATCAGTTTTATCTTTACATACGGCTCGCAACAGTTTATCTCATATGTGTACTAGATTATTATCCGCGTAATTGATCGTGAAACCAGTCAGCTTGTTATCACTTGAACTGGGCGACGAGCGGTCGTCTTCGCCCCAGACGTTCAATAAATTATCCAGCAATGCAAATTTGCATATTTATATCCGTCTATCAATTTTTCATTCAGGTCATCTCGATTCTGTCAAATGGGCTCGCGAAGAATAAATTGAGTTCACGCAATACCGTAAATTATTTCATCCCAATTTGCATGACAAAGATGAAGATGTTGTACGTGATCAAGATAAAAATAGCAGTTGAAAAGGAGGAATTATTTAAACAATAATTATGTTGATAAGACAGGTGTTCATTTAACTTAGAACCATGTCGTACTAAAAATTATTCTTCCCTGAATGCGTCGAATACATGGTTCTTGGGCACTATTGCCATTACAAATATATAGTCTTTCGCCAATCCTACAAATTTGCATTTCTTCACCACCCAGGCGAGAAAAAGTTCTACGATATCACCACTGAACCACGACCCCGTTACACACATCTGCGGAAGTATATAAAACCTGCTTCCACCAAACTATCTTCCATCGCATCCGATCTTAACGTAAATCCAATACCAGCGCACCTGACCATTCCCAAGTTCTATAATTCGAGCGTCAAATGCCGCGAGACACCGTTGTCCTTATCACGTCCATATTTCTTCCCTCGTACGCCTGTCGCACGCCCTTTCTCTTCCTGCTTCTTTTCCATCCGCGAAACTCAATCCTTTCGACGAAAATTATTCCACGCTACGGTCCCGTTTCGATCGTGTTCGACGCGGATCGAAGGCAAACGCTTGTGCGTACGAGATACCACTCGCAGATAGTCATCGGCCTCTGTAGTAAATATTCGCGGACCTCGCCAACGAGCAATCGCACGCAGTGTCCTCGATTTGCATTCAACGGCCGACAATGGAATCGCGTTAGAAGGAACGGAATCGATTGCGACTTGTAGATGCACGATTACGGCAAATGATGGTTGCTTTGTCTTGCAGCTGAATTCTTGGGTTTTTGGTGTGCCTGTTCGTACAGGGCATGTTATACACACATACGTAGAAGTACGGGGATGGAGAGCGGAATAATTGACGTTATTAGTTGTGGCATTTGTATAGTATTTGATTGTGGATCGTAGAATTTGCAAGAGTTCGGATTCGTTTACCTTTTCAGATGCGCCGGTAGTGAAAAGTGTTTGACTGTATTTTTCTGAAGAATACAGTTTAATTGGAAATCGACTTGTCCGTGCAGTAATAATATAAGCAGGCGAATTTCGTTAAACGTTCTCTTCCGTTGCTTCTTTCGTTTCTTAATTAGAAATAAACTTGTCTGTATTGTAATAATATACACAGTAGATATCTTCTTTCATTGTTCCTTCATTCTTTCATTTTAATTGCACAGCAAGGTTCAGTAAAATCTCTCGGTCACAAGTGTGCCAAGAAGTTTCCATAGGAAATTGTCGTTTCTATAATACTCTCCCGTGCCCAGCGTTATCCGAGGAAATTGCAACCACAACACATTTCGTCCCCGCGATACCAGTTCGTATCCACTTGCTTCTCCTGCATTCCTATCGCCGGCTCAGCGAGTATAGCACCGGTTCCCATGTCCGTATCTCGATCAGAAAAGGACTACGCATTCCGTATCTATAGATCGATTTGCGTAGCGCGCGATTACAAAGTAAAAGCAAAAGGATTACACCGACGAAACTAGTTCTTACACGACGAACAAGGCGGCAGAAGTGGGAGGAGAAGGAGGCGGGGAGAGGTGAAAAATTTCCCAGGGCTCGTTAACATCCACCTGTGTTCTCGCGCCATTGCGTGCACGCGGTTCACCTTGACCCGTGCGAGCTATCACCAGGGGATGCTCGTCGATCGCCACGCCGTCGTGCACGGGAATTAAGGTACTGGGTGACCGTGTAGTCAGTCCTCGATACAATTTAACCCTAGATCGCTAAATGCTCGTCCAATTGTTTAGTGAACCCTGCCACTTACGCGAAATCGACGCGTGAACGGCACACTGTTAACATCTGCAGAGAATGCAACACTTAATTTTCTACGTTTTTGTGTTTTTCTTATTATTTTTGTTGTATCTTTTTAATTGATAATTAATGATACGTCCCTTAAGTTTCGCTACTCTGCTTGTAATAAGTGGGCTGTCGGACGAGTGATTAGTGACAGAGTCACACGGATTTAAGTTCAGCGACCTAGGCTTGACGAAGGCAAGGACGCATTATTTTTCGTAACGAACTTCAGTGGGTAATAGTGTAGATTAGAAGAGAAAAATGCGAATGGAGTGGTGATTGGCAAGGCTATGTCGATAATTGATCTACGTCACGATCTACGTTATAACGCGGTACGTTAGATTTCTGAAAGATGTTGTGTAATAAGAAACTGTGTTGGACGAGTTGGGAAACTAGTTAACAACGTTGCAGTTTCACTCGTGTATAGGCAATCAAAATGTTCAATAAGTTCGACGCTTAGTTACTTGAGATACTTTGCATAAATTCACGAAACGCGAAGGTGACGAAAGAATTGGGAACTGTAGCGGTTTGCTGTGTACCTTGGCACACGTTTGTCCGCGCAAAGGCTGGAAACTCAAATAGTGCACCACTCTAAACTCCTGACTACTTCGAACTTTAGCCTCTTCGTCTAAGATGGTGCATGATTCTGCTCAGATTAAATATAATTACAATTGCTAGAACGATTTCACCCTGCTGAAGCGATCACTCGCGATCCCTTAGCCGGGCAGCACCGTACACGGTTTCAATTTGCAACAATATTTTCCATTTCACTTGGCAGATCCTAACACCGAATATGTTACACTCTCGTACAAGCAAACTAACCATTTGAAGCCAAGCTAACACCTAAAAACCTAAGAAAACGCAATAAACTCCATAAAACTCGAACTCGAAGCTTCCAAACCCATCTGATAACAAAAAATTATGCAAATATCTACCGAAATAAATATTCTCAACTCAAATCGAATCCAAACTCTCGAGGACCAGACACCTTCCCGACTCTCTGTCTCTTCCCTCCAATCCAATTCCACAAACCACCCCCCTCCACTGTACCGAATACTCAAGCAACTCTTTACCTCCGGCAAGAAGACCGTGCCAAAGTACCAGATCTAACACGGTGAAATGTCAGAGCTTCCCGTTATCGTGATCCTGGTTCCCTGGAACAATGTACCATAAAAGCGCTACGGCAGGGGGCTAGTGGGACAGGTCAGGGTACGGAAACGATCGGACACGTCCTACGGTGCTCGTAGGACAATCCGTTATTCGCGTTTGCCCCATGGAATCATCCGTGATCCGAAACGTCCCCGCGGTGTGTTTCGTGAACCAGACGAGCCGTCGCCTCTCTTTGCCTTTCTCGAGGATGCTCGTAATGGCTGTTTCGCACGTGGCACTGCGCTGCACCGTCGTCGTGACCGGCGTTAAGTGTTTCTGCGTACATCATGGTCGCGTGCACGCGACCAGCCAGCGATTTCGTGGCGATTTCTAAGGCCGACAAATCCACGCGAGAGCAAGAAGGGACGAGGGTGGATGGTTGTGTAATTCTTTGCGAATAATTCGGGGTGGAAAATCGTTGTTCGGTTGATATAGGTACTTGTATGACTTATATTCACAGCAGTGAGGAGTTTGAGAAACGAAGCTTCGTCCTGGTCAAGCGATCAAAAGTTCATCCATCTGGTTCTGATTAAACCGGATCGTGCTGCCTTTTCTCTCGAACATCGGCGAATTGTGCCACGCTATCAGACGAATTTTTAATCAATCCCTTCGGTTTGAATAAGTTCATCGATCGGCAAAGTTTCTAGAGGGACCGTCAGCGAAGCGCAACAGCAAAATCGTGCGGTGACCGTTCACGATTGGCAGCTGCCGTGTCTCTGCACCGAGATGACCCTGCCAGTCGGTAGAAAGCGACTATGTCTTTTTATCACGAAGCCTTCTCTTCTTGGCCCGACTGTTCTCCGTGTCACCGTTGCACCGTCGCGATCACTTCCGTTCACGTGACTGCGCGACACTCGCCGGCTACCTGCTCTCTCCGTGACCAAATCGTTTGGCCAAGTGTGGCAATCCGGTTGAACCTCGATAGCGTAAAAGTATCGCAGGGCGAATTGTTCGATACGACGCACGGAGATCGTTTAAATCAGCCCTGTATAATTTTCAACGTTGCACTACCAATGGTACCCTTGACACGCCACGAAAAATTGATTGCTCCAAGAAAGCGCTAAACGGTCAATTACGTTCACGCTGCATTCGCTGCACGTGTATGTACGTATGTATAGAGCATCGCGGAATATCCTTCGAACGAGTCAGAACTTTTCTCCCCATTAACACAACGCCTTGGAAACACGTGAACGCCCAATAGTAAGTTCAGACAAAGGAAAGCTCTACGACCTTTGGTCACGTCAATGCCTATACCTGTACGCGAGGGCGTGCGGCCCCGCCATTACGTGCGCGGTGACAGCCGTTGCCATTCTTATCGCGGTTACAACTGTATCATAGAAATATATGTCGATATCGATGTTGAGTATTGGGTTTGCGATAAATGGTGCATTTTGATCTGTTGAGTTTAAGCGAGAATGAATTCGCAGTCAACAGAAAGCTAATTGTCGAATCGACGTATGAACCCAACGAAGCAAAGCGAAAAACTAATGCCCAGAACCGTAGAGATTCGTGTTTCAATTTATGATCGTGTTAGAGCGAAACCGCGTTGTTCGATACCGTGTTATATGAGGGTCACCTGTATAGTTAATACAGGTTAATGCAGTAATACAAGAAAAATGGATAAAGAAGACACGTGTATGAAAAATACAACCAAAGCTTTAATGCCAAAATTAATCGGGAATGAAAATTGAAATTCCAACTAAAATCAATTAGAAAATGCAAGGAAAAGAAAGAATTATCTATAAATATATATCAGAAACATAAAACAATTCCATAAATCCGATCAATATTGGCCAAATTTATAGTCAGAAAACAGAGGAAAGACAGAGAAATTCTTCAACAAAAGGCGAACCGATCACCCAATCGAGGATCATTGTTCGTCACCAAACTGTCGGGGCTGTCGCCCTCGTGAGCGCCGCGATCGTTTTATCGCCGTCCCGCGGCGATCTATCGCGCAAGCGCCGATCAAACGATGCATCGTTCGGCGAGGGAGAAAGTACTCTTCAGCCGTGCGACTCCCTTTCTTTCGCCGTCCGGATCCCAATGGCCCGGAACGCGAGAGAGCCGGTCGACGGTCTTTACGACCGATTTTCCAGCGGCGCGGCGTCGTAAACGTAGCTGCTACTCGCCGAGCTCCCGTTCGGGTCGTAAACTGAGGACACGATCTGTGTTCGGGAATTTCGCGACGCTCGTGGGAACCTGACACTTCGGTCTTCCTGGTGGCTCGCATGGAGATCCTGCGTCGATAAGGTGCGATTTGGGAGAAATTGACAGCGGAATGGTTTAGAAAGCTTTTGCTTGAAACGAGAGACAATCGTTGATTGTAGCTGGATCTTACGGAGGGTTTTAGAGGGGAAGGTATTTTGGTATAGGTGATCACGTATTTCTTATTGGGAGTATGTATTAGGCTGGACGTATGGAGACATTCGGATGAAAGTGTTGGGTTGAGGCAAGGTTCTTGGTACAAATTTGCAAAATACACTTGCATCGCTGATTGTAAGTGAATCGGAGTTGCAGAAAGATCGAGATACAGACAGGGTTTTATTTCCCGAAACGGAAATTAATTTTCTTGCAATTTGAAACGTTAATTCATTTCGCTTGACCATTGTATACATCAATGAAAAAAGTAGCCGCACACAATGTGGACCACGAAGTATCCTTTCGTTTCGTCGTATTTGACACGGAGCAAAAGAAAGTAAATTCGGTGTCATAATTTGCCTTCGCTCGGATTATAAATCTTTCTTCGAACTACACATTTCCCCACAAATGACGACGATTAACATAGCGCGTCGGCCCGCAGATTGGCAACGCTGGGAGCGATTATACCGTCGAGCCGTCAGGGGATTCACAGACGACGAAGAAGCTCGTCTACGTGTCACCGAAGCCGCTTGATGCCCTAACGTCGATAGTCACTTAGCGGCTCATCAGAAGCCACTAATCTTAATTCGCTTATCGGATTATTCGCGGGGCCCGCCGATGGAGATGTTTCGCGTTCGAGAGATAATACCGTCGGTATGGTATGCTATGGTAATTCAACGGTGGACGCGTCGCGTCGCAGCGCTCGTGTTTCTTACCTGTCGCTGCACTCCCCTTTCAATCGATGTTGTTTCCAAGCTTGTTCTTCCTTTTCTGCGAGATTCGGGAAAGAATATGCAGAATATGCTTTCGGTATATTAATTTGAGACATTGCCAGTCATTACTGTACGAGTACTATTAATGTACTATGCATGCATCTCGTAACAAAGTTAAATCTGTCTATCGCTAATCGCAAGGGGAATTAGGCGGTATCGTATTTCAACCATTGCAGATGTTAACTAGATGGTAACTCAGGTGACACCCTAGTGGATACTCTCGAATTAGCGAAATAGCGGATAATAAGAATAGAGTTCTGACGATCGGCTACTGGCAACTCAAAATTTCCTAGCGATAAATGCAGTTCAACTGCTGGAATAACAAATCGGCCAAATTGCGTGACGGGTCCTATTCTACTCAAAGCGTGCTCGCGAAACCTTTAGCATCCTCAAGCGTGCCACTATGCAGTGAGATAAAGGGGTCGTCGACCACGCCAGCACAGCAGATGTGCGTTCGATAGTGGTCCAGGGAGCGGCTGGAGCTCGACTCCGCGGATATCCTCCGTCATCTGTATCTTGAGGTCCGTTACCTAGTCTTGCGGACTGTTCGCGTTGCGCGTACAGAGTGCAAGTCACCCATTGCAGACTATTCAATACTTTCACAATCAAGCGGATCATCCGCGAATCAAGTAAATATTCTTCAGAAAGAGAATGTCTCATTCTATCTGGAAGTCTGGAACATAAATCCCAATCTGTAATACATATGTATCGATATGTTCAACACCCTCTGTGGTGCAGCTCGCTCCACTGCAAACTCTTTGTTATATGGGGAACCCAGAAGACAATCAGTGTATGTCCAACCTTCCCTGAACACGAGTTTCTTAGTTGAAAAACCTCTTTATTGTTAAAACTTTTAGTTGATAAATCAATTAAGTCACTATTTTCATACGTAAACCATAGATGACGGTTTGTTGTGACAAAGTAAACCTTATTTATCGCGGCTTATATTCTTTTTATATATTCGAAACATCTTCTACACTCTAGATAAATTATTTCGCCCGCGTAGCATAATTATTGTGCAACAATCACTGTCTATTTAGTCCATTTAACTGTCTAAGACAATTTTTCAGCACGTACAAAACGAACGCTTTCAGTGTAATTGTACTGCTTCTTCGTTCTATCAAATAATGATGCTGACAGAAACTCGATATCGATAAGTTGACAAGAAAAGACAAGAAAACGCAACAAATGCCACAAAACCAGTGTCGCACGATTCGCAACATAAGCAAGCTCGCAGGATCTACCACGATCCACAAGTCGCTACCTGGACTGCGGCTGACCAGGTCATTTATAAATACCGGTCATTTATCTCTGTGAAAACGCGACGGCCGCTTTTAATTGCCGGATTTGATGCAGATGCGATCGCGTAACGAGTCGGCCTCTCTAACGAGCGTTCCCTACGATCAGCAATTGCGATCCGCTCGCTTTTCCTTCGCCTCCAGTGGCTGGTGTCACCGGCTCGCTTTCTAGCCGAACATAACATTTCGAATGTCACGCGATACCTCTCCACCGACCTGGTTAATTCACCGTTCGTCGATCGATCGTCGAGCATCGATACGATCTGGTAATTGAGATCGATGCGAGATGAATCCGCGATGATAAACAGCCTTATCCGGGCAACATTTTTTTGCGGCTCGAAAGTTTGCTGATACGCAGCATTGTGTCTGAGCATCGTTGGGATTATGTAGTTGAGGGGACTAATTGATTGCATATTATTGATCACCCTTTTCGTTCGGCAATTTTGCTGTTTCTGGAAGGGCGACGCGAATCTTTTCGTTACTAATTTATTATCAGGAATGAATCACACAGTGCGTGTACAGGGTGGGTTGTTTATTATGAATTATCTTGGCTGTATTGAATGTGAGTAATATGAAAAGGTGGCCCCAGGAAAGGATGTATGTTTCCTTTTCGTGCTATCGTACAATTTGATCCAATTCGTTATCCACAATCATATATGCAAAAGGTCTCATACATTGTTCGAGTGCCTTAAAAGTTCCTGTCTAAATGGAGTTCCATCGAATTAATATTAAAAAATCGTAATATTCAATTCGTCCAAAATGGTCCATCTGAATTCACTCAGTGGACTGTCGCGCTATTAAAACAGTGCGATCTACCGATCATAAAACCTAATTCCCTGCCACCTGAGAAACATTCCATTTCAATTGCGTAACTCGCTCAGCGCCGCCAGTCCAAACTGTATCCACAAATTACTCGAAAACTCGGCAGGATCGCGACCCATCAAAATCATAAATCTAGCTCCGTATCTTAAACACCTGTCGTCGGCTGAACGCCCCTTATCGCACACTTCCACGTCCACTCAACCAAGAAATGCCCCAGATGTTGCAGAAGATCTTGCGAAAATTCGACGTCCGTGGGAAAGCGACTGCCTCCACTTGCTACCTCCATTAACATATGCACAGATTTTCCTCTGACACTCGAGTAGTAGGCAGTCACGGAAGCAGCGTAATCGTCGAGGACAGCACGAACGATCGCGATTCGATTCCCTCGCTGCCGGATCGCCGCTGTTACCTCCGCTGTGGGGGGTTAACGACGACAAAATTCCCCACGGGTCTCGCGTTAATTCACCACGGGCCAGGTTAATTGACCAGGGATAATTGGACCGATAGCGTGACGGCGAATCAGCGGATGTCACTCGAGCGCTCTTTCACGCTCGATCTGCTCGCGGCAGGAATCCGCGCGCACGGGTTATGGATATTCGAATGAGAGAAATCTCTGGCACGCGATTTCATCGATTCTGTCCTACCGCGAATTAATTGATCGATCAAGGGTAAGGGAGCTGGGCAATCGATCGGTACTGCAAGCGGACAGAGAGGCGGACTAATTTTTAGCATCAGAACTACCGATAGATTTTGGTACCATTCAGATAGCATACGTTAGACAGATTATAAACACGTCGTTGCATGGACATTAAATATATATATATAATTGTCATTCTGCGCCTATATATTAATAATTCTAAAGCAAGAAATCTGAAACAAGTCATCTTGACTTACTTGCTTTAGTTCTAGTGTTAATAATACGTAGATCTATGCAAGACAATATACAGTGGTTGGTGAAATTATTAGAGACACCTGCGTAAATAGACAATTTGACTTGAAAATAATTAATTCTTCGTATTTGGAACATTTTCTTCCGTATAATTTTAATCATTTGTATCGTTTTAGAACGAAGTAATCATCTTTTAACAACCTCTATGTAGTAAATAAAATCGACGTTATTATCAATAGAGGAGCTCGATAGCCCGGATAGCCCAGAAAAGCGGAGGATCTAACTATGTCTGAGTCATTCCGCTAATTCTCCTAGCCAAGGCGAGACCGCGATTCTCCGTCATTGGTCGACGATGACACACCTGGCTAACATAACCGTATTCTGCCCTCGGACTTACGCATGCATGAGCACGGAAAATGCGGCTCGATGATCCTCCTCTTAATCGCAAATCGTTTCACCAGCCTTAACCATTCTCCCACTTTCTCCATCTTCCTCTACCTATAAACAGGTTGCATCGATGAACGAATTGTGCACGCTCGGGCCACGGCCTTACCTTGGCTGGGTAAATCATACGCTGCCAACGGGTTGCAGCCGAGAGGATGTGGTTTTTATTTATCGAATATAGAGAAGCTGGAAGCGTTTTCCGGTCGCTTCGGTAACGCTTCGCGGGTTTAACAGTCGTGTTCGAAATGGAATGCCTGGCGTTTAGTGACGTGTTGCTCCCGCTTTAATCATTAAGGGGATGCTGATGAAGAAAATAGTGAATATTCTGGTCATTTTTTTATCGAGGCGCCTATTCATTTTCTTTCACATGAGGCTCTGTTTTACATTCATATTCGTGGTCCTCTTCGTGCGCTATAATGCAATAAACGTAACAGTATCTCAAATGAGAATATTAAATATTATAAAGAAAGTAGAATTTTACTATCCAGCAAGTTCATATCAGTCACGTTCTGTTTTCGAAATAATTGCATTGCATTTTCAATGGTCTTCCACGAGTTTCTGTCACGATCTGTACAGGCGAGGCTTAATAAAGCGCTGCCGTGCGACCGTTCCATAGTTCATGCTTTACTTTATGGTTGAACTGTGCATCTAGTTCTGAATACGTTTACCTGCGTAATAATGGTTGTGAACACGTTTACCTGGGCGATTAATAATAACAATAATAATGGTATCGATAGGTCGACGGAAAGCTTAACACGCAACGCGATATCCGTTCGCGTTTCACGTAACGGTCGTGCAAAGAAAACGATCTTCGACGTTAATCCTCGTTCCAGCGCACCCACGTCGTCCAGGACGTTTCCACATTTTATCGCGATAAGCCGCTACGCGGCCAAGGAAAAACGAGACGCGAAAGATGCCGAGTTGTTCGCCATTTCATGTCGTCAACCTTGCTCATAAGAACGCTCTTATTTTCGGGCGTCGCGGTCCAAGCTTTTGAATAATTAAAAAAGCGTCAACGCGCTTCCAAGTTGTTAGAACTGCCCTCATTCTTTGCCAATTCGATATATAACTGTTAAAATTCTTAGAAGGATTATGCAAATAAGAAAAGAAAAATTGATTGATTGACTTTTAGAAGATTATCGTTTCCAAAATAGAACACTGATCGTATATGCAACACCTTAACGTGCATCATAATCGCATGCACATAATAACGTACGTACGTGCATACGTATATCAATGGCCGTAAAGAAAAAGATTTCACCTCCACCTCCTCCTCCTTCTCCGTAACGAGCATAGAAAATCATTTTCTTTGGCAGATCGGTATCCTTGCGAATCTCAAACGTCAATCACGCCACTATCCACCGATCTGCCAGTCAATTATGCTTTCACGTGTGCCGGAACGCGCGCTATCGGCGGAAGGAAGACGCAAAAAGAAACGAAAACGAAACGAAATAAAAGAGACACGGCAACTTTCTTTCGGGGGTATTTACGTCTAACGAAAATGGCAGGTGTCTGTTGGGTAAAAACGTTCACCGTTATAATAGAACAAAGTCGAAGCTTATTACGGGCACGCATGTCGCGGTGGAAATTAAACTGGCAGTTCTCACTGATTAACACTTCGACTGGCACTGTGGTACTTAATAAACGCTACGTGTCGACATGGAACGGTGATTAATGAACGCACAGCGATTGGTCTAAACTTATGTACATAAACTAGAAATAATGTAAGCTCGGAAGAAATGTCCACCTTTTAGCTCAATGAGGATGTGTGGAATTTCAATTAGGATAATCATATTCGTATTATTCAATGAGTACAACATTTTTCCGATAGTTCTTAGCGTAGTGCGACTGGCGACTACATATGTACACTTGGAAATAAATGACAATGCTAGTACAATCATCCGTTGCTTACGTGTGAAAATAGTGACTTGATTGATTTATCAACTGAAACTTTGAACAATAAAGAGGTTTTCGAACTGCTAAACTCACGTTTAGGGAAAGTTGGACTCGCACTGATTGGATTCTGAGCCTTCCATATATATATATATATTGTCTGATAAAGTATTTAGAGAAAGTAATAGAAGGACAAAACTTTTACGATCATTGTTACTTTTCTTCGTTTATGATCAATGACTATTACATTTGATTATTTACATTATACAAGCCTGCCGATTCCTTTGGTTTCTTTTCTGAATTTCAGTAAATCATGCAATTTTTTCATCCTCGAAACAATCGTGCCGGCATTATTGTTACGCTCACTTTAAATTGAACCCACTGAATCTTGATTTTCGTACGAGACTGTATGCATTATTCCGTTGAGTTATTAATCGTGCTGCCTTTCGATGAATCGTGCGCTTGCGTGCTCTTAACTATCCGCGAATGTCGAACAAAAGCTAAGATCACTGTTTGTGCACTGCTGGTATCTTTACGCCTTTATACTTTCCGTTCGATATGTGCAAGGCAATGCTTGACTGGTTGAAAATGGCATGCACGTTGATCTACGATACGATGGTGGTCTGTTTGGTGTGTTAAAAGTTAAAAGTGACGAAAGTGATTAATAATGATGCGCGTTGTGATCGTTTCCACGAGTTTCGCAGAAAGAGACTGGGTATTATTGATAGCTTCGCTGAGAGGTGCGAGAAAAGTGTTGATAGTCGATAAATGGACTTGGGGAGGAACGGGTTATTTGGTAATAGATGGGGGGTGGGGGGAGAGGAGGTAGGTGAAAGAAATTCTGAACAGGTGGATGGCAAATGGCAAATAGATTTGCTTACTTTCGTGTGGCAAAGGCAGAGTATGTATCAATACAATATGAAATCTAAATATGGACACTGGACCTCGCACTTGTCTTCCATTTGTTTGACATTAATATCGTGGCAAACAATGTCATTTCAGTCCCGTTTGGCACGCTTATTTTCTTTTCAAGCTAAAATTGTTCATTGGTATTTGAAAAATTCTTCCATTCTCCAACCAGTAGTGCATAGACTATGAACTCTATAGGGCCTATAGAGTTTATACAGCACAGTGAGAACCGAAAATTCGAGGAATCTCGTTACTACCAAAAGAAAATGAACATTTACTATTATACAGAGCATAAATACTACAACGTCGATAGACGCGGAATGTACTTAAGAATATCGCCACAAAATTTCATAAGAATCGGTACATGCTGCATTATTCAAGGTACACGATACATCGTCCGCCGCGCACACTCTTGGAAACCCATTACATTTCCTATCGGACAAAAATGTCGGTGAAAAATTCTTCCGTAGTGTTAATAAATAGAATTTACAATTTAATCAAAAATGTTACTCAAGAATATATTTAGGTAATAAAAATACGTTTGCCAAGGAAGCGGTACTTTTTGGATCGGGCACGCCGATCTAAGCTGCTAAAGGTTAGGCGAGCCAAATGATCCGTTCTGCGGCTCAAGAAAAAGGAAATGCTCGTACAAAATGGGGATCACCAGCGTGGACGCATTAAAACGGGCAAAAAGTGGTGCTTTGTCTGGCAATTATCGAGTTTATCGGTACTAACCATGGGATTACGTAAGAAGCCGGACGCGCGGATAATCTACGATAATGGCACCGGCCATAATTACCGCAAGATGGCAATTCCTCTCCCTCTCCTTTGCTCTTTCGGTCTCCACTTAATTATGCTGGCGCAAGGGCACGCGTAATGAGAGGCCTGCTTCTCTTCCCCCGAGCGGATAAACTTTGCTCGCACGACACATTTTCGTTTCTTTCTTCTTTTGCTTTCTTTCCGCGTGCAACGATCTCAATTTACGCGTTTGCCACGGAGCCGCGTAAAATTCAAGGAGGAAATAATTTAAACAGTATTTTCAACGGCGACACTGTGCAGAATTCGAATGAAATGATGGTTTGGAAGATAGATTGGAAGTAAGGTAACATTTTTTGGTTGGAATAAGGCTTGGAATAGAGAAGGTTTCTAAAATATTCGACACTCGTTCTCGAAATAAATGAAATATTTTCAAATGGAACCATGCTGCCATGCTAACCCCAGAGTATATAGGTACACAGTTCAAATGGGACACTATTCATAACTACTTTTGTCAAACGTAATGCGAATAAAATGTTATTTCATTAACAGAGTTTCATATAAATGGGAAATAAAGTGGGCATTAGTATTCCCTTTTACAAAAAAAAATTTGTTTAATGCAGTTCTGGTTTACTGTATAACCTGAATGAAGGGACGGTCACTCATGTGGCAAGGTTTCCAGGAAACGGTGGATCGACGTAGAACGATCGATAAAATCCCGTCTTGTTGGAAATAGTGCGTTAATGTACGAGGCAGTAAAGACTGTGATGCCTGTGTTGCTATTCTCGGCGATTATTAATCTTCGTTGTGCAACGAAGCACCGTTGTTATTAATTTTTAGTGGGCTATGAATGTCAACGACACGCACAGTCCAATACGAAGGTTAGACAGGACTGTAACGATGTACCCACACTGATGCAGAACACCTGCGGTTTGGTCGTTGTCATTCATTATTTCTGCGTTAAGTATTATGCAACTAAAATTTAAATTTCGCGAAAGCATTATTTTAACGAACCTAATGATGTCACATACTCTACTAAACCCCTTCAAAGTTTTACTGTGATTCTATTGTTAGATCATTACTCTTATCATAGCATTCCTATTACACAGCAATAATAACGCAAACAGTGTAAACCTAGAAATAAAAGGAAATAACAATGGACGCGTAAAAGGAAGATCTATTATAAACACCGTGAACACCAAAATGTATTCGATTAAACATTATACGACAGAATTAAAATTGCCTCGATTTTTACTGAAAATTAGGTAGAATTCGAATATATCGTTCAGAGGTGTAGCAAGTACTTTAAATGGCCGTTTTACACAAATAGCGAAGCAAGAGCCACGTCGAACCGCGCGAAAGAGGACAAATGAAATTCCAAGCGGCTCCATCGATCAAAGCGGAGAAAGCCACGAGGGACAAATGTCCCTGGGCGAGTCGCGAGAAAGGTTAAGGTCGTTCTTCGTCGTCTCCGCCGTCCTCGTACTCCTCCTCGTCGTCCAGCATCAGAGATCCGTGGCACGTTATGCAACCGTGCCTTTGGCGTGCCCGCTCGGTGCCTCTCGAGCGAAGTCACGAGAAATTTCCATTCCGTGCGTTCACCACTCCCTCCGCGAGGAAACACGACCGGGTACTCATATCCTGACGCGATTCTGCGTTTCAGGTTCAAACCTGGGTCGTGGCGCAAATTACAGGAGAGTCTCGTTAATTGAATGTTGCTTGGTGCTAGTGATGTTGACTGCAACTGATCTTGGCAAGAGTTTCCTCTTTGTCGGAGTTAAATTGATACTGTGGTGGTTTTTCCTTGTTTTATATTAACCGATGCACGAAGATGGCAAGTTTCTTCCTTTTTTTGGGGAATCGATTGACGCTTTGGATGTTTTGCGGTTAAAATGACAGTGGTCTGTTGGACGAATCGGTTTTTAGAAATATTTCGGTCGGGGGGTCTGTCTTGGAGGGGTCAGAAATACTTTGCGAATGTTTCATCACCGAGAATCAAAATTATATTGACTTGACAATCGACAGTTTGCTGCGAAGAATTCAACGAAATTATAATGCTAGGTATTAAAATTCAGACGAACAGGAGCAGGATATTCCTGCGAAAATAGTAAACCTTGAAATTTCCCGTCCACGAATTATAATCGAAAGAAAATTTGCCAACTTTCTAAACACGATGGAAATATTCGAGCCGAATCGACATATGACAGGACAATGCTGCCTGAATCGCTCCTATAGGTCCTCCATAATTCTCGCCGCAGGCCATGAGTGATCGATTTTATCGACAGCATCGTACCGTATCCAATTATCGTTACATATTCTCCCTCGAGATTGTTCTCCCGTTCCTAAGTAACGCTTAATCGCAAATTGTACAGCGAACGAGACATAATTTGAAGCTTATGTATCTCTGTGCTGTGCTGTCAACGCGACGTTGTCGAGTTAATCGCTAATAAATACTGCACCTGTGCGTGCCGGGGCTCCTCGAGTTTCCTGCGATCAACCGCAATCGTTTCGTGGTTAATAGGCGTCATTTCTGCGGCGACAAGACGATTGAAAGTCGCACGGGGAGGCCGGGTGGAAGATTGATTTACGAGCGTTACGGAGATCCATCGATACCGATCTTGTTGATGCTCCGGGTACTGGCTGTTTAGAGCCTGCCACGTTCGAGTTTGAAGTCGCGCTACTCATTTTATTCCCCGCGTTACTGTCTTCATTTTCTTACCCGAGGCTCACTTACGCGACACAAAATGCCGGTACATCGGAACTGCGGATTTCTTCGGTACCGTGCAAGTCCGTGCTCGATAATGTCCTCGAAGAGTCGTTGACGTTGTTCCCCAATCGCACGCTTCACGGAAACATTGGAAATTCCTGAAGGTGTCGTGGACTCGACGGCGGAATTTGCGAAACAGCACTGTCACTTACGTTCCTGGACGATGCTCCAACCCAGAACGGGACACGTGTGTAGTTACCGAGCGTATTAGAGGGCCCGATAAGAAGCGGATCGAATCGATTCTCGCGGCGACTCGCCTCCCAAGAAGCGTCGAGTCTCGGGGGGCTCGGTGACATCCGCGAGTAATTCACCGGGACAAATCTGTAATGCGCGGTTGATAGCGGCCTCATTTGTTACGTGGCACCGGGGACGGAACGCACGACTGAAAAAGAGTCGCAGAGCCTACACCACGGTGTCACGATCTTTGCTGGGTAATAAGTGCGGTTCGTGTTATCCACGCGTATGTACTTGGACGGTTTATCCGATGGTTTCCCTTTTGCCGGACCACAGCGTACAATATATAATAAGTGCAATAATTGCATGCACGAAGGGCTCAGATTTGATTGACATTATATTGAACGGCTTGTTAATGATTAGTCGACCCGCAATTCATATTACAGAGACCGATGATTGATTTCCTTTGCTTCGATATGTTCTAGGTTGAATGGGATCTTAAATTTTCAGGGTAACGTTGTTAATTAATTGTACAATGTTTTGTGTATCTTTAAATTACCAGGTGGACTGAAATTTTCAACCAGCCGTGTACGTGTTGATATATGGGGATATATCGGAAGCCGAGTAAGTGTAAGTCCAACTTTCCCAGACGCGAGTTTCGTTGTTAAAAAACCTCTTTATCGTTCAAACTTTCACTTGATAAATCAATTACGTCACTATTTTCATATGTTAGCAATAGATAATGGTACTAACACTGTCATCTTTTTCCTCCTGTCATACGGAGAACCCTCCGTATTGTGATAATACGAAGCTAGCGATTTTGCATCACGCAAATATATTGTTGGATATTTAAATTCCAATATACTATGTCCAGCGCGAGCCTCCGGTTCCTGCCGATGCGACAAGATGCGTAAAGTGGAGGGAATGCGACATTTTGTTTTTGCGTCTTATTCGAAAAAGGGCCTGTTGGACGACATATTAAGTTTTAAAAGCGTTGCGAGCTTTTTACCCTAAAGGTTTTATATCTTTTAATACGGATGCGTGTTTATCCGAGAAACATTGCCATTATTACTCTAAGTATTCAATAAGTGTAGATCAATAAATATTAATAAATTAGTGTTACTAAATAAGGATTAATAAGATATTTTTGGATCTCACCCATTCTAAGATGGTATTAGGTTATTTCAATTCAAAGTTAATGAATTCAGGTACATTTGCAGAATCCATCCAAGGGTTGTTGGATCACTTCTAGGAATACAGGTTATTGTATGACGACAAATATGATTCAACGCACTAGGAAGTAGCTTTACAAATACAGATAGCGAATTAGACACTATGACGTTCATAATTCGTTAGTAAAAGTGAACGCTGGTATTCTTTTTAGGCGTTCGCATTACATACTTCCTGAGTATTCGTCGTGGCGAACGGACGTTCCTCCAAAGCAAAATTTAAACAAGTATAAAGAAAGGGGAAGTCCGATAATAAGGGTTGACAATGTTGTCTGTAAACATCAATGTCATTTTTTATCATTTCTTATCCACCTTAGAGTGGAAACACGGTAATATTTTTTCCAATATCTGTCGGCGAATCGTTCCGATCGACCGATCGACTCGCAATCGACCCCCAGCACTCTTTCAAACCCGTCGTCCTCCGTTCCCCGCAGTATTCCCGGCCCCCAAAAAATACAATATCCATGAGCAAAGCGTAATTCCTCAGGCAAAGGTCACGTGGTCCATAATTTCCAGTATTACACTCGGTTCATTGCATTCGGTTCCCAGCCCGTTCCACGCGAATTTTTTCGCTGCCGCGCGAATAATGATTTATTCGAGCTCCGAGATCGCGACAAAAAAACCGGCGCGTTCTCGAGCAGCACGCGCGGGCCCGACTTTTCGAGCGGAATGCGGCCCGGCAACGGGACCTGGAAAGGAGCGACCGGGACGAAACGCAAACGTTGGAATTCCAATCGTTTATTACGAGACAATGCACGCGCGAGCACGGACCTATTTCTACCCTTTTACCGCCATTTCTTATTGGCCGCCGCCGGGCCGCGCAAACGGCAAACGTTCCGCGCAGGAAACTCGAGATTAAAGCGACGATACACCCGGATTCCCGGATAGCCGGGGCTATTAATCATCCGAGGCGGCTTTTCAGCGAGGACCCGCTTGGCCAATCGAGTCGAAGTCGAGAGGAAACGTGTTTCATCGTTCGCGGATAGATTGTCGGTGGTTTTAGGAATACGTTTGGAAAGGTCGAGTGTTTGCGAAAGCAAGCTGAACAACGAATTCGAGTTACGATGGATTCGTTTTGAAAGGAGAAACGAATGATTGGGTTCGTTGCTTTTAGTTAGGATAAGGATCTTATTTTTATTTGTATTTCTGTAGAACTCCTTCGGATCCGTATGTAAACGTAGCGCAAACGCGGCAGAATTAAGTAGTATAGGGTCGCGGTGATCTAGTCTCATGTGTTACAGGAAAACGAAATAAGTGCGCAATGAAATAAAAAAATACAGTTCAAACAAAGTATCGGAATATTTTGTTAAACTTCGCACGATAGTTCAGAAATAATTTGTCGCCTCTCTAGAATACAGTAGCTCGAGGGCTGCACTAGTGAATGAGAAAACAGATTGCCCAACATTGTACACAGTAAAGGGTTGAACCTTTTCATGCTGCATATGGCTACAATTTATAACAAGATGCCACTCATGCTTCCTAGTTCACACTTTACAGTTCTACACTTACAGCGACTCATAGATTGGTTCACACCTTATCGAATTATGACAATGTTTCTACCCCTATTCCTCATCAACTTAAATTTTCGTATCTTCCTATGGTGCAGTAGTCACTGCGTTATCTCGTTCCCCTTTCGTTTGCCTCGATGACATAAAAACGTTCACTCTGACCTACATCGTCGCCATAGTCATTAACAATCAACTCTGGGCGACGTTCGTCACTAGTCGTTAACAATTGGAATCCAACAGAGACAGTCCTGAGTTCGTTTCATCTGTTGTTTCGCCGCGGTATATCACGCGAGCCGTTTCACGGAGAACGCGAAATTCTTTGGTCCCGATGGAGAACCGCGAGGCAAAGGTGAGGATCGAAAGTAAGGTGACACGGATTGGCCTGACAACGAGACCGTGCTAGTCCGCTCTCTTTCTCCTCTTACTTCTCCACTAACGTGTCGTTCGTCCGGGCCTGTCGCAGCACCCACGGCGCTCAGAGCGTGAAAACACCGGATTAACCTTTGTAATTGTAGAATTATGCGGCGATTAATAACTCGACAAGGCGTGCGTGGGACTGCCGTGCTTTGTGGCTGAAACCGAGCCAAGAGATAATCATCGGTCGTGGCTGTAACCCCGGACGATCTAAGTGCACGTACATATGTATGTACAGTGAAGGACAAAAGTATTCGTACGGTCTTGAAATGTGGAAGCAAAGAGTGCAGCTATTACTCCGTTTCGCTTATTTTCTTTGCGAACATTTTTTGCTGGTGTATTGCTAATTATTTGACACGAAGCACACGAAGAAATGTAGATGCGACGTTACGCGCAGAATTGTTCATGCGTGTTTGCGGGAATTTTGCATTCCAATTTATAACGCTGTTCAACAAAGTTGTTACATTTTGTTCCGTTGTTGTTGACGCTACAGTTGAACCCGGAATTTGTATATGATACACTAATGATATTTCGATCGGTGACATCGGAAACGAAATATATATATAAACTTGGAATATTTTACAAAAAATACTATCCCCGTTAATTTTGGACGAAGAGTACATCCGGTCCTTGGTTTCCGGAGAAATCACTTAAGACTGACTTATTTCGGATGCCACAGTGATTCACGATCGCAATAAATTTTCACCACTTTGCCGGATCGGAGTCCTCAATTTTTTATCGGAATCCAAAGGGATTGGAAACAACGTAATTATAACTGGCATGCCAGGTGAAATTGAAAAAACGAGACCGCGATTCACCGTCGATGTTTCCCCCCCCCGTCGAACGATGATTTCTATCGCGTTGTTTCAGTTGCTCAAAGGGGGGCACGGTGAACCGGCAATTACCGTTTGGCGCATCCAGTCACGCCCAATCGATCTGGCCGATAATGGTAGGCAACGGTGTCTCATTAAAAGACAACGCGGTATCGTCTGCTATTCGCAGGAAGCTGAAATTTCGGAGATTACCGACACGGAATCAGAAAAACGAGCCGTATAATCGATACCCCGGGCTAAGGGGTTGCGATTGGCCCATTAATTGGACCACCGTGTACAGACGATGGGCCGCGTGACGCTCAAGGGTTTCAGTAGTATCGGTTCTGCAATTGTAAGTGAGTTAAGATCGTGAAACAGACGGAAGGTCTGCGACGCCTATTTTATTTGGCAAAATTTGTTCAGACATCGGTCGATGCCAATAGAGTCGCTGATAAATTGTAATGACGTTTGCATGCAATATTAATGGAACGTATATATGAAGACAAATGTTCTTGTCTCGTGTTGGTATGATTTTAGAAGTATAGTTGGGACGTGCATATTTGTGAAACGATTTATTCGAAGAGCGAGGAGAAACGAAACCTTCGAAATAGAAATGTATTCCTCGATGTTGCATTTAAATAAAGTAAATATGCGGTAGGACGAATCTATTAGCAATGTTTTAAGCAAGTTTATCCAACTTTTCTTACCCTTTATACTCTTCAACGCATTTGAGAAAAAGGATCGCAGCAACGTAAGTGGAAGATCGGATAGAGACCGAACCCATTATTACGCGAACCATTTCGGAGAACGTTTTGCGGTCGCTAAATTAATACTGCGTACTCTAAGCTGAACGAAAAAGTTACTTTCTCGTGCATCGTAATTCTTTTCGAATCTCAGCGCCGTAAATTCGTCCATCAATACCGAGGCACCGTAGAATCTCTCATCGATACGAAAAATTAATACCGCCGTGCACGATTATCCACTTAAATAAACCTTTATAATGAAATAAAATAGTATACGCGTTCCAATGTATCGATAGCTTGTTGATCTAATTGTAAGTCAATTTTCTGCCCCAATACGGCAAAGTGTTTCATGGAGCATCATACTTAATCTTCGATATACGCAAGCACGGATGCTGCAACGTCGTTGCAAGTGCAAAGTTGCGAAATCGTATTCGTTGCGAATTCATTGTTAATTTCCGTTTGGAGGTTGGACATTTCTTGCTTTCGCGTGTTTTTTCTGATAACCGCGAAAGAAATCCGGCTGCAGAGGGGTTAACCTTCAATCTGTGCATTGGAATCAAATTGACGCCCAGTCATTGCAATATGCAACGACATCATGTCGGTCGGTGCTTTTGGTTAAACGTATCATATGTATATTATAATTTAAATTATCCTGCTGCTTTTGAATAAAGTAAGCATTTCTTATGAATTAATGAAAATAAAATAAAAATAACTATATTTTGTTTTAAATTTACAAAATATATGAAAATTGACCCTGTGCACAGACTATGAAAAATTTACTATGCACAGAGTGAAGGTTAAAGAATATCTGTGCGCCTTTGAACCGTCCCGCGAAAGGGGAGGAACGTATGCGACGTACGATCACAGCTGCGCCGACTAACGATGGAGACGCGGAGTAGCAGGATGAATCAATGTCTCCGCGAGAGCACCGGTGGCAAGCGTGTGCCCCGGGTACGAAACAAAACCATCAGGCCGCGTAACAGGTCGCGGCAGCTTGCCTCGCCGTGCACAGGAGGACTTGGTGCTCGGCCACGAAGAGAAACTGCGAGGACCAGCCGTGATTCTCGTCGCGACGACGCGACGCGACGCGAGGGCCGCCGCTTCCGCGTTGATATCCTCTTCGCCCCGGCTTGGACACGTGCAACGCGCATTATACTTCCCGGACAAGTTGCTCGACCAACCATCCCGTTGCTTTCCTGTCGCATTGCGTTTTGTTTACGTTCCGTGGACATCCACCGGCAGGCCGCAGTCTTCGATTGAGTCGTTAGTTCAGGAGAATAGAGGGTGGACCACGTAACGCGGCCGGCTTAGATTATTCTGCTGTTAGCGGCTTGATTGGACGCGTAACGTGATTTATTTATTGATTTATTTATTTACGGGTATGCGCCCATTAGTGAATGAGTAGCTGCATAAGTAAGTAGAGAAAACGGAGTATTGGACATAGTGGTTGGGTATTTAAAGACAGACAGCAAACGGTTACAACTTAACATTGCGTAATGATATCTTAAGTGAAGCAGATGAGCAGTTAAATATGTTGGATGAGACTGTAGCGGTGTTGGCGTGAGCAAACGTTCTGTTGCAAGGATTAAAGTAACCGTGCAACGTACGATGTTGAAGTCTCGGGATGGAACATTGTATTTGAATTTGTCAATGATATCCGGACAGTTTATCAGACCGTTTGGCACTTTGTTAACGAAAAGTATCACCGATATCTTTCTTCTATGCTGGAAAGTAGTTAGGTTTAATGTATGTGAAATGCGGTCATTGTTGTGCAAGAACTTCGGAACCGGGCATGCCATATGATATGCGGCCAATCGTAAGAATTTATGCTGGGAATTTTCCAAGTTGCGATAATGTGAATATGTGATTCAATGAGAGCTTCGAAACGATTACAGTAAATTGTCTACGGGCTCGACAATTATTTCCAACTTTTCGAATTCACTTTAGGTTCGTTTTATAAATTTGTATTTATTGTATTTAAATTTTATACACCGCGCGCGCGTGTATAATATGAACAAAAATTACGAAGAAGAGGAGGGTAAGGAGCCATCGATTCTACTTCTCTTGGGGAAAGTGTCCGTGCGATGTAACATATACGTTCGTTAGAGGAGACTCCGCTGTATGGTGATTTGTGTCGTCAGGTGGATACTATTGTAGCACCTGACGACATTACCAAAGTGTCCGTATACCGCCTCGCCACTCTCCACGTATTCAACGAGACGACGAAAACACAATTATCTTCTCGCGACAAAAATTACCTCCCAATCGCCGACTCCCCAGATCAAATACCATATTGCAACCTCGGCAAGTAGTATCAGACGTTCCATGACCAGACGTGAAAATCACACTCCCGGCAAACGCTTCGGCTCGCCTAAAAATCGAAACCTCCCGCTCATTGTGCTTGCTCGCGAAGCGTGCGACGTTTCGAGACGCAAAATCTGTACGAGCTGCGCCGGCAGGCACGGAGAGGCGCAAGATCGAGCAGCGGCGATCTCTGTACATACCTTCCGATCGGTATAGTACCATCGTCGTTTCTCTAGGCTATCGTCGCCGCGCTCCTCTATATCGTCCCCGGTGTACTATTAATCGTCGCTCCTCTTTCTTCCGTACGGAGACGTTCACCCACGCCAGGAGCCGGCCTCATTAAAGGTAGCCGGACGTGGAGAAACGCGTGGCTCGCTCCGGGCTACTTTATACATCGCGCGGAATTACCGCGGAGAAAAGTGCCCCATAGTTAAGGCGTTTCGATATTGAGTTACCGTGGCGGCGGTATTCTCAAACGAACCGGCGAATTTATGAGTGTGGAAGGCTGTGTTTGCTGCTCGCGCCCTTTATCTTCCGATCTGGATCCTTTCTTGGCGCTTGTCTCTCGATTGTGTCCACTTTACGTGGGAGGGTCGTTTTTCTTCGCGAGGGGGTCAGTTTGTTAACCGGCGACGGCAATGAATCGGTCTCCCGGGATGCGTTTGTTTAATTGTGGCTGATTGCGCGACCGCTGATAGCCGCTTGATTTGAGATATCGATATACCGTATAAATAAAGGGTAGGTAGTTCATGCCTTTGAGAGCTTGGACTTTGTTCCTCTGTTGCTTAAGCCTCGTTTAATATCGATGATCGAGAAACTCAACTTCCATCTACCTTGTCCTTGCGTATCATAGGACTGTACAGACTAATTCGTGGTTGTGGTATTAGGGGTCGTAACTTTTAAACTTAGATGTAGCTTGGCGCAGCATTTCGCCGTACCCCCCTGTCCCCCAAAATCGACTGCGCAGTTTACAGACGACCCTTTAATTGTACCAGACGTTCGAGAGACATGCAGGCCCTTATTCTTGATAAACTGTTGACAACTATGTATTATAGTATGTCAAATATATTATAGAATATAAAACAATTTTTCCCTGTTTCTGTAAACGCGGATTAAAAGCAATAAATTAACAAAACAAATCCGTTCGTCCATTAATCCTCCCGCTGCAAGTATATATTTTCCACTGTTCCCACTTCTAACCTATTTCATTCGCCCATTCATCTTCCATCCTCTACCCTCACCACCAACGCGGCACAAACGCTCGTTCAATTTCCCTGTTCCCGTACAAATAATCGTGCCTCCTTGCCTCGCGTGTTCGCTGACAGAACAGTGGTGAACACTGTATCCAATTGCAACGTATCCACGAGGATGGTGCCGTAAGGACGAGCAGAGATCCGATCGAAGAGCGGCCGCAAATGGTAGCCCCGACCGTGGCGACAAAAGGATCCTGGCCCCGATGAGCTTCGAAGGGGTGCCCGCCGAGGGTTAACGCCGCGATCTAGCTAGCTTTTCGATCGTTATCCCATTTAGGGGAATCGGATCTTCGTACGCGCAGCTGCGACGATTTATGGCTGCCCGTTGCAAGTGCGTTCGCGCATTTTGCGTTTCGTTCGTGAATTTTCTTCCACGGTCTTCGCAAAAGGGGATCGTGTCGATTTTTGTTTAGGCGCGAGTTCAGTTCCGTGGAAGACAGGCGTCTGGCGGTCAGAATGACCGGAAACAAAAAGTGCTACTGATAACCCACGATGGTTAATCATATTTTGTCTGGCCGAAGGTGATCTCCGCTTATTATTCAATGCGAGTTACGTTGAAACGGACGATGTACTGTATCATCCGTTATTGCCGCACTAAATGAAATTGAAGGAACGCCACTTGATCCTAATCAAATGATCCACGTTTCTGCGACCTTCCATGGACATCGAGCTCCACTTAAGAAGGGTAGAATAGGAGCTTCCAGATAAATAAGAAAACCAACAAATTGCCTGCGAAAACCTGTCACGCCAGTTTGTGATTTCCTATTTCTCCGCGGTCCCATTGAAAAGCATCATCGCTGTACTGTACCCCCGATAAAGTGATCGCAAAGTGCAGCGCCCTCGTCCAGCTCGTATCAGCCTTCCATTTCGAAACCGTCCGTCCGCTGCTGCTCGTGTTTCCTGGTCGCGTTCCTCGCTTTATTATACCGCGGAACGGTCCGTCAGGAGAAACGACTGTGCGTCTGCCAACTCATTTTTTTAAGATCGTTGCAAAGAATCGACGGTATATATCGGACAGTATTGTCTCGCGAGGAGAACGTCGTCACTTTCGATTCGTCCCATTCTGTTTGTCGTGGTCTACGACCGCGGTGATATATCGACGGGAAATTAGAACGGTCGGCGGTTCTGTTACGCGACGACGATCTTTCCTCTCGAACGCCAGTCGAGCCGAGTCGAGCCGAGCCGAGAAAGACGACGGTCTTTAAGGCCGGTTTACGTAACGCGATTGCGTTCGCACGGGGGACTCTTTGTGGGTGTTATGAAATAGATATCATGTTCCATGTGCATTTGTAAGTGCCAGCGTGCCGTACTGCGGTCGTTTTACCGACCATTTTATCGCCCCCTTCTAACCGGCTATTTTCTTCATACTGTACAAGTAATCGACACCGGGCGCTTTTCACCTGGGATAGGGAACACGGTTCCAGGTGTCCGCCTGTGATTTTGGTCCATGACACCGCTGCGCGGCGAGTTTCCGTGCTGTGTCTCGGTAAATAATTACACTTTGGTAACGATACGCCCTGCAGTATGTCGCTGATTTGAATATTTCTAAGATGGCCGACGAAATTCTAGGTTGCCATAAGTTTGGTTGCGTATTTGAGATAAATGGGAGAGCAATTGTGTTGCCGAAAATGTTAACTGTTCGGGCGATCAATGAACTATTTTCTCTTGGTTACCTTGGGGCTGGGTGACGTTAAATTTGAAGTGTATAGAACTAGTTTTTTTTTCCATTTCTTGTTGCGTTTCGTACTATCTGTATTAATTACTACATATTGCAGGTTTATGTTTAGTATTGCGAGTTGGAATTACCAAGTAAATAGTTATTATATATAAGTGTGCTTCCATTAACATGGAGTTTCATACAAATGATTATTGCCATGAAAGGGGGAAAAGAAATCACAGTGGCATGATTGGAATTAAAATATTGCTTCCGTTATTGGCTAGCCGCGAGACGTTCCTCTTCCTGTAATTACAAATAGCTGCCTCTCTAATCACGCAGATCGAGTTTACAACATCGATCGTTGGACAAACAGCACGGCAAGATGAATTTCTGTAATACTTCTACATTATTGTTTCTCTTCGCATTATCGTAGTAAGTTCGATTTAATTCGCTAAATAAATAGCGGCGCGATTCATGACTTCGTGAAGCTAGAAATATGCGCTTGAGTTCAGGTCGAATTAATAGTCCGCGTAACTTCGTCGTCGAACTTAATCTCGTTGTGGAAAATTAATTGGCAACTTGATTTCCGGTGCATACGATTGTACGCGGGCAGATGAAAATATCAATTGCAGCGTTCAGAAGATGTCGAACAATCTTCGGCCTTTTACATTCGCTTGCAAATATCTTAGGTGTATGCTGGAGAAAAAAAAACAAACGGTTGAAACATCCGTAACGTGAATTGGTTGCGCACTTAATTGACTTTTAGCGTTTTTTTTTTCCTTGCTTCACGACACGGAGGATGACGCAGAGGACTTTTTTTTTTACAACACATTTATGATCCATGCTTTGAAGGACAGAGTACGAATTAGTTCCGTATGATTGAATACCTTAAACGAACCGTTTAACCGGACTTTATTATCTGAAGGCTTCATTTGCGGACGGTTCCGTCACGGTACGATTGTGGTCTGGTATTTAAAGATTATTCGAATCGATGAAGTCGACTATTTGGTCCGGTATCACTTTGCTTCGTGTAGTTATTTTCTTGCGCATTTAAATCACCGGGTAAGAATCGTTGCGAAAAAATTCCGTAGTCGATAATACGCTTAATTGAAACGTGTATACTAAGCTAAGATTAGGTTCGCAGGCAAATACGGAAATATTGACGCATATCGGAGAGGGAGTTGCAGGAGAACATGAAGTTGAAACTTTTAATGGCGTTCGACTACAGTCGACTAAGCTGAGATAAGCTAATCCTCGAAACTTTTTCCACCGAACTCTAATACACTGCTATTGGCAATTAGTATTATAAATGACCACAAAATCGATGCATTTCCAACTTTCAATCTAACAGCAATCGATCGTAGATTTGTGGTCTTGTGTTAAAAAAGAAATTGTAAGCGTCGATTATTCCCCCATTGTACTTTGGGCCAATCGACATTTGCTGGTGAAAAAAAAGTTGCCCCCCGGGGGAAATAAACTTTTACGGGCACTCGATGAACTGTGACAGGACTTTCCATATTTAGAATGTGTTTCATTCAAGACACTCACCTGGGCTGGCGGGGACTTGAAGCACGATTCAAATTTTATTCCAATAATAATTCCACCTTTATTGCGTCCGCAAAAAAATCGGGACAGTCTGTCTCAAAATATTACACTACAAGCGGCGGCGACTAGTCTATCGAAAATTCCGAAAAACCTCCAGTTTTCCCAACCGAGCAGAGAAGAACTGCTATCAGGCAAGAGACGTTCGTCTTGGTTCAGTCGATTCGAAGAAGCTCGATCGGTTAAGAGGAATTTGCATTTGTCGGATGACTCGCGGACGTCGACGAGAGCATTACGATACTTTCGATCGTGAAAAATCCGAGCTGTTAATCGCCGTGGCTCGCGCACGGACGGTCATCGTTACCTTTCTCACGCTCGAAGCAAGCGGACAGCAAACCGAGAAAGTGGCGAGCAGCGGTGATTTCTTATGCACATGGCCACCGGTTACATCCTGCGCTGTGCCGCGTTATCTTCTTATTTTGCTGCACGAGGACCGTAAAGTGTCGCGTCCGACGTACCACCGGGATCCGTGCTGAAAATGTCACCAGACAGACTGGAGGCACGTCCGTAAGTAATCTTGCCAAGACAGAAACATGTTTCTATAGCTGGAGAAATTTATACTCGAGCAGTTCAGTGTACAGTAATCGTCGAAATTGTTACTTCTTGCGAGGAGATTGTTGAGTTATTTGTTGCACGATTTTATTCGCGGGCCATTGGTCCGTAGAGAATGAAGGTATCTGACAGATGTACCTTTCAATGATTTGATATTTTCGTGATTAGTTTCGGATCGCGTTGATTCCTATAATTTCCGGGGCTTCTCGTTCAAAATTCCCAGCATTAAGTCCGTCCATGTTTCACGTCGACCGCCCTGTATTTACTTAAATATAATGTTTGCTTTGGTTGAATTCTAACTGGATATTTATCCTGAAACTCACGCCACCGACCGACCGCGTTGCCAGCGCTAAAAACACACAAACGTTTCTAACCGCGGCGTACATATTATGAAACGTCTAGTCATAGAAAGGCGGGCGTTAATTCGCGACTTAACTGCATGTGACAACCCTTAATCGCCGCGGCGACTAATTTATTACGAAAATCGTACGCGTCGCTTTCTAACGGAAATTTATTAAACAGCTCTC
Source organism: Nomada lathburiana (assembly GCA_963667235.1). Taxonomy (NCBI): domain Eukaryota; kingdom Metazoa; phylum Arthropoda; class Insecta; order Hymenoptera; family Apidae; genus Nomada; species Nomada lathburiana. The sequence goes on along the minus strand of OY763897.1, from coordinate 8,437,612 downwards.
CGTGTATGGATTTAACCCAAATGGCAATGCATACACCGGGGATCAAAAGTTTCAGATCGATTGCATCCAATTGTTTTTGCAATTATATTTCCGATTACTTTCTCGTCGTTTCAATGTTAGTTCTGTTTTAATGAATTCATCTGCTACAAACTTTTACGAGCTTATTGAATCTTTCTTTTAATACCTCTTGATATGTGTGTGCATTTGTCTGCAAGATTAATCGCCTAATCATGCACTTAAACAAACACAGCGCCATAATTCAGTTCGTACGATCTCCTCCAAGTTTGCAAGTAACGTTCGGACCACTAATAATATCGTAGCTCATCCGAATTTTTACTCTCAACTTCTATTTAACTTTACACACCACGTTGCACTTGCTTGGACGAATTTATGCGTGCCAGAAATCCATAAATTCCGCCAGCAGCAACGGGATCATCGAGACCATGTTGAAACGTAATCGAGATTTGAAAGTGGAGTCGTTTATCTGTCGCGAATCAACACCAGAATTATCTACGTTTAACGTGTGGCTACTTCTATCGGACTGATCGGCGTATTAAAATTGTTCGACAAATATATATTTTTAAAAAGCTAGTGGGAGGTACCAGATACTACATAGCTTTTCGGGACGAAAGGGTTAACAGAAATATTCTCTAACTATGTTAGCAGTTCTTCCAGAATTCCACGCGAACTTTTCCTTATTTAATCCATTAAGTGGAGGGCCGATTCTTAAGCAATAATCGGTACTCATACTTTCAGGTGTAGAGTAATCAATGATAGAGAATTAACGAATTCAATTCGACTTTCCAAATGATACGCAATTCGTATCAACACAAATGCAAGAATTATATTGTGAAACGCTGAATGGCGCGTCCGTTCAAGTAAACGCAAAAACGACGAGTTAATTCGACCAACCTGAAAGCAAACCGGACGGTCAACCGACTGATAATTCTGCAACGGTAAAAATGTTCTACCAATCGACCCTTCCGCATCAAATCTGTGGCACCTTTACAAACGGTCCCATTCGTTTGAACCGCTATACATACACGTGCGTAACCTGTCAACCAAATGCCCGCCAAGTGTTCTTGCGCAAACGACGGGGGACACCGTCGCGCTGGAAAAATATCGCCGGCCCGCGCGCGACTTATCGCCGCGAAGGATCGGAAAAGCGCCACGATCGGTTGTGAGTCAGAGGAACGAGAATGGGAACACGAGCAGGTTCCACAAGCGTCTGATCCTCTGGATGCAATTAGACGCTCGTAACATGCAACAATTTATATTAATCGGTCGAGCGATAGTCGCGGCGCAGATCGACCGGAATTTCACGGTTCTGCGCCGCGCCGCCACGACGGTTTTCGCAAGCGGCTCTAACGATCGCGAAACACTTTCACAAGCGGTCGCCGTTGAATGAAAGAAAGACAGACGGACGATATCGTGACGTCGATGGGAGAAGGAAAAATGAAACGAGGAGAATTCAGGGAACTACCGATCGGCTTAATTAATTGGACGTGCTCGACTAATTCTCCGCTGCGCTTTTGCGGCAAAACGAACTTTACGGCCGCGGCCCACGGCGGGAGAGTTAATTAACAGCAAATTGTCGTGGATCGAGCCGCGTCACGTCCTGGCTCGCTGTCGAACCGCGCCGGCGATATATCACCGTGCAAATTAGACGGTTCGCGGACGCTTTATGAATCGTAAATATATTTGCACGGCCGAGTGAAACCGGCGGGTAGACAGAGTTTTATCGGCGCGCCGCGCCGAGCCGCGCGAAGAAAATGAACAGCTGTTGCGGGAACGCGGAGCACGGTGTGGAAAGCACGAGTGTTTTCCAGTCGGCGAATTTTATACAAAAACGAGGATAACTATTAATACGACCGCGGGAGAAAGTGTACAATGAGATGACAGACTTGATGATAGGACGGTAGATGCGCACGGGCTTGCGAAATGCATGAACTTACGAGTCCCACCTGTGCGTTCGGAATTGGGACCAATGGTTCTACCATGTAAATGCGCTCGATTCGTTCGTCTTTCCTCTTCTTTTAGAAAGTGAATAAAAGCGATGCAACTCGTTTCTAGCGCAGAATTTTTAACGGTGGTGCATGAGGATGCATGAGCATTCTGTGGACAGGGCAATCGTTGCACTTGAAGTATTGGTAAGGTATGCAACAGAGTCGACATATCTCACTGCTTCAATTAAAAGTGGTGAAAAATGTTGGACGCCTTTGCGAAAGACGAAGGATCGCAACGAGTAAGGAAACCTTTTCTGACATTCACGTTTGATTCGAATACGGTACTGTTAAAACCGGAATTCTCTCAAAACCTCGATCTTCTTAATTACACTACTTGTAACGAACTTCTTTATTTCATCGATGAAACAGATTTGCCTAGTTAATTCTAGAATTAACTACACGCTGTCAATTGAAGCTAGTTATCGCCCATTTCAAATTACTTACAGTATTACTACCCAACTGTACTGCCACCCCTCGCTTAAAATATCCTATCTAGCATTTCTTCATTTACCCAGCCACGTTGAAATATTTCAAGCTCCTCTTAGGGCGTCTTTGAATTTTTGAACAAAGTTAGAATGCCCTGCGTGCTTCCTAGAGGTCCAATTCATTTATCCCAACCGCTTTTCAAATGGGTCTACTAGTTCGCAGTGACCTACGTATCACCTACTCAGTTTAATTCTGATAACACCGACGTGACACTTCATTATATCAGGCTAGTATAATGGTTACAAATACTGTAACATCTTCCGCAACGCGCATTCCTCCCTCGAGAACTTCCAAACCACACGCGACTCATTCCACCACGAAGCAAACAAATCCAAGCCGAACGGCTAACGGCACACTCTGCGCGAGCCGTTCTAATTAGAGTGCCCGCTCGAGCTTTCCGCGAACATCTCTCGATCTTTAAACCTTCTTGATCGGTCAGTTTCATCGTTCCCCTCCGACCAGCTAAAACTAATTTCCGCGGTCCTCTCGCGCACTCCCGTATGCACGACCACCTCCTCAGCCCTCGGTTGATATACGAGCTACATATCGGCCAAGTGCGTGACCGTGCGTGACCGTGCGTGACCGGGACTCGCGTGCACCATCACGGTCCGCGAGTGAGTTGTTCCTCTGCCGGCGGCGGGGACGAAAAATATGTTAACAAGAATCGCGGACGCGCGTAGGGACTTCTAATTCCAACCTGCTGCACCTATTCTCTCTGTCTCCCTTCCTTTATGCGTCCTATCTCCGCGTCTACCTCTGTTTCTCCGCCTCTGTCCCTGCCTCCGTCCCTGTTGCTCCGTCTCCCTTCCTTTCTCTGTGTACCCTGCATCTTCCTCTCGGGTCACCACGAGCCATCGGCCGCGATGAAGACGTCCAAGCAAACCCCACAACGGTTCTCCGACGATCCTGAATGGAACCTGCGCCTTCCGCCTGGAATTAATCATCCTGGAATCTCGATTATTTGAACCGGTCGCGCGTGTGCACGAGTTACCGCCGTTTTTGTCACCTTCCCATTAATCTCGCTCCATTTTTCGTTCTTCATTCTTTCCTTTTGTACACGCATACATTTGTTGCTTTTCCTCTGTCGCGTCGGTACGCCGAAATTGCGGTTAAGGGGATCGAGATGATTGTATGTTTCGGGATGGAAAGTTGAGTGCTAGGAGGCACGAGTGGTCGCGTAGAAATCGTTCTGGGGTCACGATCGATTCGCGGAGATCGCCCAGCTGGCCACACCTAGGAGAGAAGCCCTCGGTACTGCTGCACGCTGAGGCAAAAGGAGACAGAGCGTTATTTTCGTTATTAACGCGGGTTAGTCACGCGCCCGAGGGGGCAGTTCGTAAGGAAATTTCTGCGATCAATCGTGCCACGACCATTGGAGGAGTATTGGACAGGTGACCAGGTGCGCAACGTCCCTGGATCCTTTGATGAGTTCCGTGCGATTGGGTGGCATGGACTGGCATTCTTCAAAACCATTGTACAATATGATTATGAAGTTTCGACCGCTTGAAACCTGTGCGATATATTGTTCGGCAGCTTCTTTTTTTAGAACATTTTGCCAAGGAGAATCTTTTCCCACTGAACTTAAGAATGGTATTCTTGAGAGATCTGTTTCCAGATTGGCTCCTGGTAAATGGATGAGAAATGTGGTACTTACTCTGTAGACGGTTTTCATCTGAAACTGGAACAAATTTTGAAAATTCAGTGCCACTTAATTGTCGACAGTTTGCAAAATACTTTGTAGTCGATTTGTTCAATTTCAAGCATTGGTGTATCGTAGTGGAGCTGCAGATCGTTTTCGAAACATTAAACTAAGATTGCACTGTCTTCGCATAACAGAATCACAAAATACAAAACACAGTTCATTTATATTCTGTTGAACTTGATCATTAAAATATTTGCATATTAATGTATTCCCATATAATATTTGCATTTGCATATTAATAATCGTGAAAGCACGATTTTGTCCCTATTCGAATCAAATTGCACCGTGCAATCCATACAGGACCTAAAATCAAACACGACACGTGATTAGAGAGCAGAAGTTTCCAGTGCACCACGTTCGTCCATCGAATACGATCCGCGCGTGCCTTGTATTTGCTTCAGCCGCTGCGTGAAAGGGTCAACCGGGCCACGGGTCCGACTTTCTCCATGCCTGACCATCGTGTGCACAGATCGATGATAATCAGTCGAACGGTTAATTGTCCATCTCGAGCGTTACGCCTCGCACGGTGAGAGTTCTCCGCTGAATCGTTTCGTTCGATTTATGGAAAGATCGGGAAAACACGCGGCCGCTTTCACTTTTCCTTTTTACCACCAGCTGCCACGTGAAAACTCTGCTCGATTCGACGCGTCCACGATCGTTAATTAACCCGCGATCGTCGGACGGATCGGTTAATTGACAGCGTTTGGCTCGAGCACACTCTGAGGTGAGCTGCGCGAAAGATGATTGCGGATTGGTAAAAGCTGAGCCAACTCGTGGTCTTCTTATTTCCAGTGCCATACTTAGGTTCGCATTATGCTGAATATGGAAGTAGCAGTGCAGTGATTCCGAGTATAGTGTAGGGGGCATAATGTATTCTAAAGTTTCAATTTTTATCACTTGTATTGTCATTATTTGTAAATGAATTAGCTGTGAAACGAGATTCAATATCGCTTCGAACAACGTTACATCAAAGATACTTCTTTACTTTTGTAGCAACAATTTTAAGGCAACACGATTTTTATATTTAGAAAAGGTGAAAATCGTTCCAAATTTGTCCAACACCTGGACGTCGCAATAAGGAAAAAGAGCATAGACATCATAAAAAAAAACAGGAACGCATCTAAATTATAACTCCGCAAAATGAAATTCACACTCCATATCGTAAGAAGTGACGCAACGCTCCGTGAATCAACCATTTCTTCGTCTCGTGCCACGTACAAATGCGATTACCCTTCTAATTTAATTGTACATAAGGTCGATCTGATAATGCACTTCTATATGTTCGTATAATTGAAACGTTGCCGTGGAACAGTTCACTCGTGAGCTCGATAAATCCAGTATTCCATACGTCTCGAATCGTATCCGTTTTTTTTGTTCTTTTCATACGAACAAAATCTTACGGTACATCGACCTGCTCCTACGAAGCATCGTATCTATCGCATCCAAGAATGACTGGACTTGGGAAATTAATTCTCGAACGGCGAATACTTGCTCGATCTTAGGAGAGAACGTGAGTCGGCGTGGTCGCGTCTAGAGGACAGAGTTTGTTTCCCTAAGGCCGTGTTTCTATCGCTGCGGCAAATGCCACGGAATGTGTTTGAGTATTGGAAAGGTATTGGAAAGGAAGAGAGTGTCACCACGCCCAAACGAAAGTTTGCGCGATTTGCATGACACTGTGCACCTGTGGGAACGACGAAACTTTACACCCAGGCGACGCTGTTGCGCCTGTTGTCGTCGTCGAATAATGTTGAACTCGTGGAAAATTGATTTTGAACGTCGGCAGATTGCTAGGAGACACGATTTATTGATATATGCAGAGCATTGAATGTTGCATTATGACTGATACTTGTGACAGAGTTCGAGTATAGTAGTATAGTAATTTTAAAATGAGGTGAAACTGCGTCGACGACAACCGGCTAGAAATTTTCAAGCGACGCAGAGCGTCGACGGTAGCCAATGTGTTAATACAAAACAACAAATTATTTACGGCACCTGAAATCGTACACAGATCGTGGCCTTGTAAAAAGTATCGATTCAAGCGGATCGAATCGATTGCTCTGAGGCCCTCTGCGTTGGCCCTTGTATTATAGTTGCATTAATATGTATGATTCGCCAGGATCACGGAGCTCCTTCGGGGCAGAAAAGGATACGGAGGGTCGTGCATCAGGGGCAGATGTTACGAGTCGTGTCACAGTATAAATCGCGAAACGCCGCCAATTAGTCGGCGGCACAAATTACACTCCACAGAATTAGAAAGCTGTCCCGCCCTTCGAGGAATTCTGGTCGAAAGATCGTTGTCTGATCGTTTTACTAAAAATACGCCCCCCATTATTCGCAGCGATTCTGCGTTGCGAAGGTACTTTGCCCTTCGCAAAGTGCTTGTCGGAACAATCTTTCAACATGTTTGTCATTGTTTTCCGCGTTACGTCTCAAAGATCCGTTTACTTAATTCTAATTTGTCCGAGAGCTCTACTCTACTCTACTGCACACGCCGGAACAGATAAATGACAACGGCAGTCAGCTCCGTTGTTTCAAACTTTCAACCCAGCTCTCGGAGAAACGGTTTCGCTTAATAGGATGACCCGATAGAAGCGCGAAGGGACCAGATCCTCTGCTCCAAAGAGAAGACACTTATCCACGAGGTGTGTGGTGGCAGGCAGGTGAGCGCGGGCGTGCGCGTTTCATGTTGGCATTTGCTAATGGCAATCTCGCGGTAAGAGAAAGAGCAGGACCGTGGGGAAAGGGGAAGAATAGAGGCCCGGGGAAAAAAAGTGATCGGCCGCGTTTATACCGGCATTGCCCTTCTTCGTCTGAAGCGCCCAGAGGCGCGGGTGAGATACCTGGCCACGGGACGAGCACACCCACCTACGATGGGCCGAGCAACGATATATTACTCGCGCGCCTCGTGACACCTCACCTGCCGAGTCGGTTCTTCTGTCTCGCTCGGTACCTGCCCTCTTCCGCGGCTGTCTTTCGGCTTGTCGTATCATACAGGGTGTCCGCTGAAATTGACGGAGGTGTGGACAGGGTTGTAGAATGTTGGAAATAATTGTTGTGAGCAGGAACTTTTACAATTCTTTTAAATTAAAGCAAAGAGAGAGATAGATGTTCTGGGATTAGTTGAGAAAAGTATTTGGTAGAATTAATGTTACCCCTTCGAGAACACGTAATTCCGTTCTAATAATTTTACGAAGATCGAATGAGAATAGCAGTAGGTTTCAGATAAATTTTCCACCCATCATTGGTTGCAGATACACACGCGTGTGTACTCGCATTTACACACATTTTTTCGCCGTGCTTTTTGTTCGCGATTTTATTCGAAACGGTGAAGTGTAAAATTGCGAAACGATTAAATTGGATGTGGTTAACATAATCACCTTCCTATCCACGGTGCACCGTGCACATGCATCGAAACTGTAATACTCCTGATTATGATTTCTCCCGGCAGACTGGGTCAACTAAGACAAAAAAAAGAAGTAAACGTCTATCATTTACTAGAGGCGCAAAGTCTCGGGTCAGATTGTGGTCGAAAATATTCACAGGCGGAAGTATTACGTTATACAGTTTAGATTGCGCGTGTATCCAATAAAATGGAGATCTTATACCTGTTTGCGGCAGAAAGTGAACCATACTCATTTTTACAAGTATACTCGCATATGCGATCTTTATTTTATAATAATTATTATCTGGAAGGGAAACATTCACTTCAACCTCTTCAAACAAGTAGCCGCGTTTACACAAGTTTCATATGCCAACAAGTATATGTACATAGCCAGTCGACAAATTCTGTCCACCCAGTGCCTACAATAAACCTAATAAAAGCAATCTTTAAAAGAAAAGAAAAATTATTCTATCAAATTCCTTTCAACCCCCTACGACACCCACCCTTGCAAAGGGTTGATGCCAACAAATTCCACACAAATCCCTCGCCAAACACGAAACGTTTCCATTCGAAAGTGCAGGATCTCCATTGTCTACCGCGACACCCCGTAGAATGCAACCGATGCGCCCTTTTCTCCCATCTTCCTCAAGTCAGCTTCCTCCCGCGACCAGCTATCTTTTCCTCTCCGATTTCTCCGAGTCGGTGCTTCCTCGTGGGTGGATCGGGGCCCGGGGATACGTTCGCAGCCGCGGAACAAAGTGCGTCCCTTCCGCCACGGAGCGAACGGTGCACGGGGCCCCATAAAACGCAGTTTATCCCGGCTACGTCCGACGACCACGCTCGCGGCGTAAATCGCGCTCACGGAAACGTAGCGGGCCACGTGACAAGCAACGAGATTATGCGAGCGAAACTTGCCTCTGGTTGGATTAAGTTCGAGATGATTCGTGCCACACAAGTGTTGTCCCCCGTCGATGCTAGATTAACACTCTTTTGGGCTCAAGCAAACCACGATTCATTTTTTTCGCCAATTTTTAGTCCGATCAAGTTAGCCGAGACACCCTGTATATTAGAATTTACCTCGAATTTAGAAGTTGCTTCGTGGTTGATATCGTTTTCATATATAATGCCTAGGTTTTAAGGGCTGGAAGGTAGAAGTAATACGTCTATTAATGGACAATACAGTAACGAAGTTGATTGGAAATTTTGTATGCAAAAATCGCGAAAAATCGGGCAATTAGTCCTAGCGTTGATCGATGATTCGGTTCGATTCGATTGAATCGTTGTAATAATTTCTCTTTCTCGTAATAATATTAATATCTTATCACTGCCGATACTCATTTTGGCATACAAAATCGCTGAAGAGAAATGCACGGCTCAGTCGTCAATTATATTCTGGAAGTGTGCATTTTTGTTCGCGAGTCCAAGTTGGACGGCCTGTAGAGTCTCTGTCCAGCTTGTTCTACATGCCTCTCGAATTTATGCGCTTTACGGGTTTACAACTTGCTTAAGACCATTTTCAAGGAACATTTCCGTGTACGTCATTTCAAGGATCTACCTTGTACCTCAAGGTGGCCCGTTAGACGGAGGAGACCAACTTGTTCCTGCTAAACGAAACAAGTTAAGTAAATCAAAAGTAAACGACTGTCATCCGGACGAAATTGAAGTTCCTGCGAGTTGATAATACCGCGTGTTCTGTCCCAGGGATATGCCAAGTCTCGAACGTTCTATTCGCATGTATGCTATAAGCTGTTGCAACTAAAATCTTGCATCAAATACGTACATATATAACATATTGAACCGTGCTATTGTAATTATTTAATTGTACGAAAGCAATTGATAAAATTGTGCTCTTATTACGCGATTTAAATTCCGACAAGGCTGCGTACGCTGTGAAAATTTAATATCTTGGCATAGTCAATTTATGAAAATTCCTTATCGTACAAATTTGCATAATAGTATCCCACTTTCTGGTTTCAGAAATTATAACTACCTATCACATTTTTAAGGTCATTGAAAACTAATTCATACAAAATTCCGGACAATATTCTTCGCGGTAAGTATAAACCGTTACTGTCAAAGGGTCATAAATATTCCCCATTATAAAAAATCATACAGAGTAGGTATATCTGTTCGAGCTACGGTACCGATTTTCTCGCTGAAACGCAAAGCAAGGCCGCGTTGTGCAAAGTCAGTCGGCTGCAACATGCTCGTAAAAACGCGTTCGCGACTCGCCGCCTTAATTGCTGAATAATACTTAATTAAGTAACCCACGTTCCGTTGCAAAGCCGTGCAGATGTCGTAATTCGATGGAAACAGGGAAAGAAACGTGGGCATGGAATCGATGAATCGGCGGAAGAAACGATTGTCTTTCGATCTTTAACGGAGCCTTGGGGAAACGATCGTTGAATTTCTGCGCGACGATCGGTCGACAGGATCGCAGTATTATGGTTTTACAATTGTTTCGCGCCAATGGTGTTGCGAAATGATTCGTCTTGGAGGCAACAATTCGGTTTGGTGTCGTTTGGTAGTGAAATCGACTTTCTGATTTTGTTTCAACTGAAGATATACTGATATTTGATAATTAAATGAACAACTGCATCGAAAATTTATAATAGATGCAATTTAATTCATTTTATATTTTCGCCCTGGTCTGTTTCTATGAGTAAAGAAGGTTAGTTTGCTTTTTATATTATACACTGCACGCTGTCAACACTTGCCACGGTATGAACTTTACTTTATTCAAAAATTGCACAGAAGGGCTTAGACGTATAAATTAATTAATATGCGATGCAAAAAGTGCACCGACGTCGAATAAGAAATTATGATGACCTGTGGTGGCCTGTTACAAATAACAGTTCCATTTAAGCGTCCAAGAACATATCAATCTGCGCGAATCGCGAACCATTCCACATGCTTCCGTCACTATTACAGCGCAACAATCGTCAATAAAAAAAATTCTCTAATTTCGCAACACCCACTAACACAGTTCCCCGCTAAACTTTTTCCACAGCAATACAGCAATTTCATTTAAAAGAATCCCAAAATACACCGTCCGTGCAGTATGAAAAATGCCGAACTACCTACCACAATTTTCGTACCGAGAACCAAGAAACCAACTTCAATATTAATTTCGATGGCAACTAACACCAGCTAAATGGCAACACACCAATACATATAACTCACAGGAACTGATTCCATGCACTTCACGGATACTATACGTACACGCAACCTTCCATTCCTCTCTCCAGGAAAGGCAAAGAAAGCGCGGAATCGCGTCCCAATAGAGACGTCACGTTTCCATCTCGCCAGTTTCCTCGGCGACACCGTTCTCCATTCCAGCGTGCAACAAATCGTAACGAGCACAGGCACGTTCTAAGCGGAACAGTCCGCGAAATCTCGCGCCGCCATCGATCTTCTCGTCAGCTGGCCCCGGGTGTCGTAGGTCACCGACTGGAGCCATCCCTTTTAACAAGGACATTGAAATCCGCGCGCCGCGTAATGATCGCTGACGGATGGCGGACGTCCCTTGCCATCGCATCGGTCCAACAGAACGGAAAAAAACCGACACGGCCTACGGTGGAAGTGCCGCTTTCACGGTGTACAGGATCGATGGATCGACCGATAGATCGTCGTGGTTAGAGGTAGCGACTGGCATCGTGTATAGATCCGCGAACAAGAAGATCCACGGAGAGTACGCGCATCATAACTGATCGATGGGGCCAGTGGCTGAGAAATGGGAATTGGATCGTCGTTTATCGCGCCTTCCGAGACGATTTCGGTTACGATCAGCGCGTGGACTGTGATGTACGGGGTGTCCCGTTGCTACGAGATTCGGTTCAGGAAAGCAGCGAATGAAAAACCACCACCCACACTTTCCATTCCAAATTTTCCCACCGAAAATCCTCCAAACCGCAGGAAAAATCACCCGTACGCACATTAAAACAATTATCGCCCCACGACACTCCTCTCAGAAATCCCCGGCGCATCGCATTATTCGCCGTCTCTCCCCGAGATAAGATTCCAGAATCGTCCGTACAGGGAAGAGCAGCGGTATCTGCGGCGTCATCTTCGCGGCACGGCATTCCGCGTAAAGTCGAAATCGCTCGAGTCGAGGCGGGGTATGGGAAGCCGGCGACATTTACCTCGGCGATCGGTAGGACACCTGTGACATTTCATTAAGTGGCGGTCGCGAGAGGCTCGCGGGTTGCCGCATAAACGAGCGAAGGAGAACAGCCAACGAAGGAGGTGTAGAGGGGAGGTAGGAGAGGGTTAAAGATGAGACTGAGAAGGGGGTGACGGTGGAGAAAAAAAAAGTCTGGAAGGAAACGCGGCACGGCCGCAAAGTGGATTCATTACGCGGTGGCCCGCGGAATCCGGCGCTCGCCGAAGCGGTAGCAGCCGCGGAGCTATGTACGAGCTGGACGCGGGCATTAGTTTGCGTCCTGGTGCGCCGCGGCGGTCATTTAACATCGGTCAGGCCGCGAACCGGTGCCCGATACGAGCGTCTCGTTGCACGCCACGAAAAATGAGATCGACCGACGTGGCGTGGCGCGGCGGTGTTCCTTGACCTCCGCGGAAGAAGACGCTCCAGGTGAGGTAGCGATGGGATTCGAGACGACTCGAATCGTTGCCGAACGTGAATTATGAGGGTGTGTCGCGATGGATGAAAAGGCGTTGGTTTGGTGCGCGGTTGAAAGCCGATAAACTTGTTCGTGTAATTAGAATATACGGTGGAACAGGCGTCGGCGACCTATGACCCGCATTTGATAATTTCAAGTGACTTGAGGTGCGAAAATAACGTATTATCGGATATGGTGTATTAAATAAAATAGCTATCATATTTTACTCTATCGATGGATTTAAAATAGCTCAGAAGGAATGTCCTTTCTCTGTGAAATGCTCCCTAGAACTGACTGAAACACCCAAGAGGGGGTCCACTTATACCTACGAATGCACATTGTTTCATATTACAACTTGGGCCCCTTGACTCTCCAAGTCTTATGATATCTGTTAGTAAGACATTTTTAATAACGTTGAAACAATTTTGCTCTAGGATGATATATTCATCCAGCAAGTATAATATATAAAAATAAATGATAAAACATAAACGTGAAACGAACTGTGGGATGCAGGACTTCGTGGTAGTGGTATGCGAGGGCTTTAGATGGATCATGATATCAACGTGTTCTGCATTACTTCGTACGAAGTTTTCATGTTTGAAAAAAATTGGCTTCGCCATTTTGTCCGCATTCGGTTCAACTTATAAATGTGAGCAAATATTTTCACGCATGAAAACACTTCATTATGTCTATAAGTCAATTAAAGTCCGTGCAAAAATCGTGCGACAAGATAATAAGATTAAAGCGGAACTCGTGACAGGATAAGTATGCTACGCAAGGTCTCAGCAGAAACGAAACGAAGTAACTTTTTCTCCGTTCCGTTTCGTGAGTCACATGTTATTAGCGCAACGATGAATAATACTACGATAATGGCAGAAAAAAAGAGACCCGTGCGACAATTAACAAACGAATTACCTTCATTTCTTTGAGAATCGTTTCTTTAATTAAGGTCTGAATACTTGTTCGGTTAATGTACCACGAAATTGGTCTCCGAAAAAATAGTATATGTAAATAACCATTGCACTGGCAAAACAATGAAAACATTTATGGATTTCAAGGAGATACCTTAAACTCACCAAAAACGATGAAATTTGCGATTTCATAGATTTCACTGTGTCTTGCATAACCGATCTTTAAAACCATCAAAAGCAAAAAGAAAACGACAATTGAAACATCAAATACATGAATTAATTTATCTACAGGGGTTGAAAAAAATAATAGAAGGACCCCGTACCTTAAGAATATTATTTATTATTTATTATAAATTCGCCTGACAATGGAATTACACAAATCGTTCCTAACGTTTAATGTAATTACATCATTCTTAAAGTTCTGTTTTCGCGGCTGCTAATCTCAACTAGATATTTTACACGACTTCTAAGCAATGCTACCATTATTTGGTCCAACCCCTGCGTCTCGACACTGTATTCAACGGGATACTATCCATCTCCTAATCAGAAAGGTCGAAAACCACCTGCGCTATTCGCAACACCATGTCAATCCTCGCCGATCCAGCGAATCGAAATCGGCGATTCACCAATCCAACGAACCAAAATCAGCCATTCTCCAAGAATTCCTCGCGGAAACATTAAACGCATCCAACTCTCCCTTCCCAATGTACTTCCTCCCATTAACATTAACCTCATGTTACCCTCGCGCAGAAGCACGGCTATTCCCCGCGAATCGAGGGACAAACCGACCAACAAAACGCTTCGTATCCCGCTTCCTCGTGCACTCTAACGCGCCAACTGAACGCGCGGCATGTATTCGCAAGATCGCCAAGGCGTGTCCCCTGGAGTCCAGAGAATTCCGAATAATTCGAACGAATAGTCACGGCTATCGCCGGCAAAGGAATTCAACGGCGGAAGGGAGACAGAAGTATATAAGCAGAGCATCCGGGAAAAAGTGGCGAGTGAATTTTTTCGTAACTGAGAACCCTCTCTCTTTCTCTGTGCATTTCCATGCTCGTGCGCGCGCGCGCGCGCGCGCGCCTGTTCGCCCGAGTAACATCATAAATTTCCATGGCTGCCTTGTAATTACCATTATTAAGTTCCCGCGCGGACCGCGGCGCGCTTTATCGGTGCACTTTTGCGCGGCGCGCTGGCCCCTGTCGCTGGCTGCGATGGTACCGGATACCGATCTCCAGGTGCTGCTAATTGAAAGCAATACCGGGCGTGTCTTTCGGACGTTGAACGAGTGGAGGATCGCGAGGCCACGTTCGGCCGCGCCTCGCGAGAGGAAACGACGGACAGGCGTTTCCTAGATGAGGCCGAGCACGGGATGCTTGGGAATCCCCGATCGGCGTCGATTATTCACATTTTAATGTTTGTATGCGGGTGAAAGTTTGACGATTAAATGTCTATACTTAATTATCGGGGGTAGAAAGTTGAACGTTTCAAAAAACTTGAGTTCAGACGTAGATTATTAGGGTGGAAAGAATTCAATAACCGTTGCCTCGGTTTTATCGAAATGCTTAGTGTCTCCGTAAGGAGAATTATGCTGCGCTGTACGTAGAACAATATAACATAGTACAAAATGTGGGAAACTTGGAACGAATTGCACGTGCATCGCTTTTCAGCGCTCATATTCTGAGGCCACAGTTTTTCTTCTTAAGAAACGAATAAATGGATCTACGTATCGTTTTACATTCAACCACTCAAACTTTCGCGTCCCGAAGAACCTTCATGAATAAAAACACTACACTAATCTGCTAATCACTAATCACTAATCACAACAGTGAGCCCGAGATCGGCTCGTACAGACCGAAGCACGAAACGTGGATTAAGCCCCGCGTTAAAAAATTAATTATTCCGTGCGAAGAGAAAAAGAAGTCCCCCGCTGATCGCCATAACTCCCGTCAAATTATTCGATTTAACAAGCAGGATAAATCCCGCGCGCCAGACCATCCCCCGTAAAGAAATCATCTTAATCGGACAACGATCGGTGTCGTCGAAACGAGCAACATCAAAGTTTGGTCACACCGATGCAACCATTGGTCGAGACGAGCCTGAGCCTGGTCTCATCGTCGAGGTGGCGGTAATTAAAGATATTATCAGCGGTGCGTGTCGGCGTGATACACGCGAGACCGCTACTCGTACGCTAGATCGCGTACCACCGGAACGCTGGTACGCGCAATCGTACGGTGCAACGTAACCAGTGCATCGACGTGCCATGCCGTCTCCGTTTCGTTGCGAAACGACCATGGATCGCCGACTCGTTTTACGTTTGACGACTTTTTGCGACCGGGGACGCAACCGTGCGGCGTGCGTTCGTTTTCCTAGGTGCGAGAAGGTACCTTCCTTGACTCGGATATCTCGTGCGAAAAGAATGAAGAAACGCGTTTGAACGTAATATATCATTCGTAACAATTCTCGGGGTGCTTCATACAAGGGTTGCCGAATGCAAAGTTTGGGAAATTTCATTACAGAAAATGGAGATTTTAAATTACCGTCGAGGACTATTGTCCTGTGGGTAAATGAATTTGTCCTGGAATGAGTCGCACGGTTGGCCAAACAAATGTGTACAGCGGCTGCGATGAATTTCCGGTGACATTTCAATTTTGTTGCATCGCTGATATTGCGTGTTCATAAAAATAACAACTCATCGCGTAATTACGAGATATAGATGTAAATTGGGTGAAGTGTTTTGCAGTAATAACGTTGCGAATTGTTGTTCAAGAGATGTTTGGTCGGAAACGTTGAAATTTTAGAAGCACCTCCACCTAGACAAGACTTTCGTCTACGATGAAAGGAACCTTTCTTTTCTATTCATTAATGCATTATTCGAAATATTTGCCGCGAGGGAAAGAATAAATTGCAGAAGAATAACTTTATTATAGGAAATAGGGATAAACGTTCGCAGGCAAATGAAATAAGGTAGCTAATTAACCGAAGGCAGGTACGGTCATTTTTTAAAATTCATCTATATGCAGTTTGGCGGCTTCCTTTACGACCCTTTAGTACCATAATTGTTGCAATTAAACAGACCTCGTCCTTGATAGCCGCGTATCTCCTCAGAAATGGTCCCGTTCGACATTAAAACGAGGCTGGCATAAATCGTTGCGATGGCCGATTTCGCGTTTTGTCACGTTTCCAAGGCCATTCAGAACGTCGTATCAAGCTAATGTGCAATGAGAAAAAGTTGCTCGGCAAGATTCTCGGTAAATTAGAACCCGGAGTGGAATCGATCAATGATAGGATATTTTTATAGAATGTATATACATGATCAACGATTATGCTCGAAGGTTTCATCCAATAAAAAGAGTCGCATAGACGTGTAAAAATGTACAACCCCGTTCCTAGGTCATTAAACGCATGGTGGATGATAATTATCTTGAGCCAAGAATTGATGTTAGAAAGTGATCTAAACGACTCATTTATTTATTTGCAGTCTTGTTAAGCTACATATCGTTTAATGTTTAATTAATACGAGTGTATATTGTGAAGACCTGTTTAAAATGAAGAAATATGTTGAATAGCAAACACGATTAAAAATTATAAAATGTTTGAACTGAACAAAAATTATTTCATAACCATCCTTTCTATGTTAACGATTTAAAAGTTTCTTCAATTTGACAAAGACCTAGTGGAACAATATTCAACAGTAATTATCCGTTCTCTTTTCGCTCGTCGAACGGTTACTTACACGTGTTGACCTTTTTCAACGACGAAGACCGAGGATCATCTACGTCATCTTCAACATCCTCGATCGATCGACCTTCGTATTTGGCAAAGAAACCGCCACGAGGAGAGAGGTCGATCGGCATTGACCTAGACTTGTTCCCATTAAATTGCTCCAAGCTCCCGTGTCCCAAGGATATCAAAAATTAAATCTACTCCTACAGATGAATCAATTTCTAATGCACAATAAATTCTAAAATTAAAAATTCGTCGTTTGTTTGGGACTATTAGGAATTCACAATACTGCATAACAATGCATACCTTCCTATACATTATACATATACGTATCACAACATCAAATGGATCAGGAAGGGAAATAGTGACTTAATTGATTTATCAACTGAAACTTTGGACAATAAAGAGGTTTTTGAACTACGAACTCATGTTCAGGAATGTTGGACTTACACCGATCGGCTTCGGAGCCCCCCGTGTATAAACACCTACACTGCTGATCAAAAATTTCAGACCACCTGGCAATTTCAAGATACGCAAAACATTGTACAATTAATGAACAATGTAGCCTTGAAAATTGAAGATCGCATTCAACCGAGAACATTGAGGTAACCGAGGCAATCGAGAGCCATCCATGTATACAATTATTGTACTTATATAATCCAAACTGTGCAACACAATAACGCCATAATCCTCAACAAATCTGAACCCTCCATTCAGGCCCGTCCCGCGTTTCTAGCATGCCGGAACCTTATGACAATATTCTCGGGCATACCGTGCTGAAAAGATCCTGCTCCTCTCGTCCTATAACACGACCATATACTACCCGACCCGGCCGTGGAACACCGATATCGGTAGTTCCAGGAAGCTGCACGCGGCGTGAACGCACCGCGTGTCCAGCCGCATTGAGCCATCATCGCAGATCCGGGAATTGTGTAGGGCGCTCCATAAAACCCAACTGGCTTCGCTGGCGGGGTAATTTACAACGCTGGACATCGCTGCCGGTTTATTGCCAGTTTGTTTATTTTACGGTTGCCACGGCCGCGACTGCCTGCGATCTGTCTTTTTACTCTCTCCACTCGCGTTTCGCCGTTTCGTTCCGTTCCACCAGCTGCTCCTTGGCGTTCTCCGTTCTCCCGGTTCGGGACGGTGCTCCGCGCACCGATGCAGTGGAACGTGAACGATGTTCCTTTTGCCTTGCTCTCGCGGTGACCCGCGTCAACCCCCTCCGTGCTGCGTCCCACCGCCAAGTGATCGAATATCCAATGCCTTCTCGTCCTGCCGGTGCATACTTCTACTCGAACGGGTGCGTTTATACACGGGGACGGTTGCGGGGAATTTAATTCGGGCGAGGCGATCGGTGGTGCTGATTGAAATCTGAATCTGGAGTTACGCGTGCATTTTTGGTGGATCAAGAGCCGCGGTGTGTTCACTTTGCAGCGTATGTGCGCTTTGCAGATCACCTAACAACTGGAATTGCGTTATTTGACAGCGGAAGTTAGTGATTA
Organism: Nomada lathburiana; assembly: GCA_963667235.1. Classification (NCBI taxonomy): domain Eukaryota; kingdom Metazoa; phylum Arthropoda; class Insecta; order Hymenoptera; family Apidae; genus Nomada; species Nomada lathburiana. The sequence goes on along the minus strand of OY763897.1, from coordinate 8,419,278 downwards.
GTCGCGTTAGGTATTCGGTATCCAGAGATCTCTTCCTAACGGCGGGAACACTTGCAACGGGTGACAGAGATTAGGTTGCGAAACACTCCCAAACGGATTTGTTCCATTTGCACGCCGCAACGCCTTATCCGAAATGAACCGAACCGGAAAGCGCCACGTTACCCTCCGCGAGGCGCAAGATCTAAACAGATCCCAATTATATCAGCCACCGTGGCCATTACCAATTCCATCGGCAACAAAGAACGAGCCGTAAGAAAACACGAATCGAACAGGTTGGACGATCTCGACCCAACCTGAGGGGGCTCGCGCGCAATCAATTACCGTCCAGTTGCGGATAGTCGTGCAACGTGTCCGTGGGCGCAGAGAGCCGGTCAATAATAAGGAGCAGAGCCGTGTCGAGTGTATCCATGTCTACGTACACATGGATAAGTGTGGACGCAGTCCGAGCGGAACGGACGCGCGTTCGCGATCGCATTCACGGGGTCAGGTACGCGAGAGAGCTACCTGCATCTCCGTGGAGCCGGTGCAGAGTCACGAGCCGACGATACGGAGGAACGGCGAACGCGTTCACGGCAACAACGTGAAAATGCTGCTGCCGTGTGCACCGACCGCCTATCGCGGCTCATAGGCGCGGTGGGTGTCGGTGTCGGTGCAATGCCGGGGCGTGTGAACGCTGTGACATATGCGGCGTGTCGCTTTCTTTAATCGCCTCTGGCCGCGACTGCCTCTTGCCGGATACTCGCATAGTCCGTTCGCCTTGGCGAGGCTGCGCCGAGTTGAAAGAGGCGATACGACCCGTTTCCATGCGAGTCCGGAGGAATGTGTCGCGCGAACAGCGGATGGATCAGTGTGTATGTCGATGTTGAATGATCAGGTCGTGCAGTAGCGCCGATTTGTATGGCCAGTTTTGGCGAGGGAACTGTTTTGGAATTACGGGGCCGGGTAATAATTCGAGACAAGAGGGTGGAGTTGCAATTAATGTGATCGGCGTAGGGGTACTCGCGAGTGCGAACAATCGGGTGGCACAGTAGCACCTTCGTAACTGATCACAGTTTACGCGGTTTGACGATTTGCATAGGCAGTTTTGGAACTACGTGGCCGGGTGATAATTCAAGACGAGCGGACGGAGTTTCAGATAAAATGATCGGTGTAAGGGTACTCGAGAGTACGAGTGATCGGGTGGTACAGTAGTGACCGGATAACCGATCGCGGTTCACGCGGTTGAGGATTTGTATAGTGAGGTTTGTTGAGAGAACGATTTTGGAACTGCCTGGCCGGGTAAAGGCACTTGCGAGTGCAGATCGTTCTCGGCGCAGGCAGTACCGATTTTTAACGCCGTGTATGTTTTTCAATGAAACAGTATAAAATAAAATGGAACGTTTTTTGTGCGTAACATTTATCTGAAGTTGGACACGCGTCAGAGGCAGATGGCGTTTACTTAATGCAAATAATGATAACATATTCTTATAATTAATGTTTGCCGTGAAATTTTCTAGAACATCGTAACACTTACAATTTATATATAAGTAATTTGTACAATTGACTCGTATTATACATAAATGTATCAATGAATTGCATAAATTAATAAATTGTAAGGTGTTGCTCGGTTACGAAATTCGAGACAATTTTATGGATTAACCGTCAAGTGATTGGCCACCTTGTTCCGCCGCAAACCAAATCATTAGAATATGTAATAACTACGCACTCTATGAACAACTTAATACATCGCCTTTCGGAATCTAGCATCGCGATGCAACGGCTTCAGCTCGCTCTCACGATCGTCCTCGGCGCGTATCGGTCACCAATCGAAAAGGAGCTGTCGGGAAATGCGATTTCTCGCCAGAGTCAGGGAAATTGACGGTGCACCGCCGTTTTGGGCTCCTTTGAGGCTCCTTTCATGGACCTGGGACGCGGAACGTTGACTTATTGGCCATTTCTCGTTCGCGATCGTTACACTCACGCTCTCCGCGTATGTAGGAAGCGATACTAGAAAGTGTGCAGATTCAATTGGAGGTCATAGTTGAATTCTTAATTGCGCGATTAAAATCGGTTGGATTCTAGCACAAAAAAATAGCAGACGGAATGGAAGTTCGCAGGTACTCCATCTGGCTACGCGTAATAGGTTCGCAGCGATGTTAGATTATGTTGTCCTGAAACTGCATAAGGCAGCCGATAGCCAATGAATGATATACTTAATTGCCTCGATTAATCTCGTATCATGCCTCGAATATTATTATCATTGCTAACGATAGCTCGAGACATTGCGTTTCCGCGGGAGAAATGTGTCACAGGAATAGGTTGGCTCGAATAGGGTTACGTGGAGCGAAATATTTCTATTCCGGCGAAATATTTCATTTTGACGGGATTATGAATGCAACAGGTCGGTAGAAATTAGCACGAGAGTGTCGAAATAGATATCAAAATCTAGACTTATCGATTCGTTCGATTTTTTCATCACTGCGAAGCGTTTGGAGCAGAGGGTAGAAACTCTGCACGAATTTTCTTCCGGAAGCTATTTATAGATACTGAAATATTTTCTCGCATCATTTCAATCGTCTGGACGAATCTCCTGAAACTTTTGTCATTACTAAAGTCGCAATGGATTTGAAGAACCAAAATTTCTCGATGTTCGTACGGACGATGGAAATTTGTACAACTTTCAAAGAAAAGGTACCTTCGGTTTCTCACCCTCCATACGAAGCGAAAAAAATCTCGATAAAAAATGAACTCAGACCTATCCGAATAGAAACTTTGCCCTTTATAATGAGCCCAGGTAAACTGTTGTTCGATTTTTCTCCCACGTACTTAACACTAGAACCACCGATACATTTTGCTACCATTTAGATGGCATCGTGAGAACACGAGAGTCGTTGAATGATCATATAAAGATATACAACAATTGGCATTCTGTCTTATAAATTGCTGCAACGATACCTATATATATTAATAACTTTGAAGCGAACAATCTGGAACAAGTCAGTTTGACCAGCTTGGTAGTTATAGTGTTAAAGCAGTTCAAAGATCGACAATTTTTCAGGCATTTATCCGCCCTTTAATTTTGTACAGGAGCATCTGTCATACTACTGACAGCTAACAGAGCTTGAAGTACGAAGTAGAGGCGGAAGTTCGCCGCATGAAGTGTAGTGCTCTTTGTGAAACATTTTCCATTCTGCCCATCTTCCTATCGCCTATGTCCACGCGCGAGGATCGGGTCATGTCGTGCGATTTTCACTGACAACTTCATCGCACGACCTCAGCCAAAGGACGAGGTTGCCCCACGGCCTTTTCTAACAGCGTGTGCCCATCCTGCGTCGTCCATAGCACGTAAATCCGTCGTCGTCGATCGCGAGGCGCGCGCGGCTCTCGGGCTCGCAGATTAATAACGCGATAAATTCAACGCTTACCCAGGTGGGCGTGCGAGCCGAGTAGAGGAACAGGTAGATAAAGCTACGTGCCGCGCCAGCAACGCGTTTCGCTGCCTCGATGTTCTTTCTTTTCTTTTTCTTTTCTTTTTTTCTTATCGCTGCCCGATACGTCGACGTCATCGGTCGATTCGCAATTAATGTGGACCGTGTTCACTCTGAGAAGCGTATGGTAGTTACGACGCCGATTTCGCGCGATTACGTGGCGATATTTTGGGACTTTTAATTCGAATATTTTTCCGTCGATTAGTAGATCAGCAAAGTATTAAACCGAGTGTCCGTGCCGTATGGCATTATCCTGCTTCTTATTTCTTGAAGTTGAGCTTTGCGGAAGCCAGATCGTTGTCTTTTAAGAAGCGGGTTGAATATGTTAAACGGACAAGTGGTTACACTTGTATGCAAGCCTAATTAGAAGTTACAGTAAATGCAACGCTACAGACAACCAATTTTACATGCGCATAACTTTTGAACCCATGTGCTGTCTCAAACTTGAAACGCGTATTTTCGGGTTCCACTCGCGAAATACTATATGTTAACGATTTTCGATTGCCCAAAGTAAAGTGCAGCCGCGTTGTTGCAACTTACAGTAATTACTTATGCACGATATACCGGTTCAAGGGTGTAATTCCTATAGAAATACCGTATTTTGCAAAAGCAACGTGACACCGATTCTCCATGTCCTTTGTCCGCGCTCATTTCTCCCTCTCGCGGAACAACATTAAATTCCAGGGAGCTCATAAAAGTCCCGTTTCGTTTCAAGTGCTGACGCATCTACACGCGGTCGCGCCGTAAACGGGCCGCTGTCGTGAACAATCCAGATCTGCCAACTTTACTTCCGGGATAGATATAATTATCGTCGTCATTTTTATTATAACTGGGGGCAAATTGAAATGGACCGGCCAACGTTACTCAACAATAATACATTCCTCTTAACGCGTAACGAGAAGAGGATCGCCGAAGAAACGATCGATCCGTTGGATCGCGACGAGATGATACGGGGGGATCGATAAGCAGTCGTTGCAGCGCGATAAAAAAAACGCATTTTGCATAATGCAAGATAACCAAGCGGGACAGGTTCGGGACAGGTGCGCGGTGCAGCGCCACCCGGGCCAGGGTTCTCATGTCTTTCTGGAGGGCAGCTCGAAAGTGTGAATTAATAATCATAATAATATTAGAACTTCCTCTCCTCGAGTCGGTTGTGTTAGTTTCTTTGGCGTCTCGTTCTGGTCTTCCCAGGCTGCTTCTTTGTAGAATCTTCTTTTTCTTGTTGGTAGCTTGCGTGCTTTCTTCAAGGGGAAACTTTGTTCCCCTTGGGTTCTTTGTTATGTAATTTGTTTTTATTTTTATATTCGTGTAATCCCTTGCTATTGTTCTGTTTCTGTCATTTTTGCTTTCCTGTTTTCGTCGGTTTCTATTGAATTTATTTGTGTGAAATGAAAAATTATCATATAAAAAGTTTAGGATGCGTTGCTTTATTCATGAATTTCTTTTTCCGTTTCTTTCGCAACTTTTCTCTCTCGCGATTAATCTTCCATGTGGACTTCTATCTGATCCCACAACTTCCTCCATTACCCCTCCTCAATTCTGCATTTACTTCAATCTTCCTCCACCTTCGGCATATCTTTCCTTTGCTTCTCCATTTTCCTATTATACCATTCTCCCTTTCCCATTATCCACCCCTTTATCTCCTCCACACACGATCAACCCCTTTTTGCAGCACCTCTTCCACTTACTATTGCAACTGCGCTCGACAGCCCGACTCGCTTCTGGCGACGCATTAACCGACACGAAGCAGACAGGTTATCGTGCGTACCGGACGATCCGTAAGCGTTGGATAATAAGATCGGGGGAAGATGAAATAAAGGCGTAGTCGCTTCTATAACAAGAGGCGGTTCAATGTCTTCTTGCCATGTCCTCCGGTAATTTTCTTTCGCGTTTCACCCGTTTGCAAATTTGCATTGAAAGAATAAAGGGCAGGCGGAAAAATTGTTTTGTATTAACACATTGTGTAGCGAGATAGATATTCACATTTTTTGTGGGTGGTTTAGTATTTAATTTATCAGTTATATGACGTTGAATGTATTTGGCACTTAATATAAAATAAGCACAATTTTTAATATTGTTAAATATTGCTTCAAGAATTCGCGTAACATTGATAAATCTATTTAATATGTAATATATTTAATGTGTTTCAGGTAACACTACTATTGTCTGATTAAATATCCATATTTACGGTATACAAATCACACGCAAATTCTATTCTAGTACTCCTGTTTAAAATCATTACAACGTAAAATCGTAAAACTAAATTCAAAACCAGGTGGTTCTATTTCTGTCTCTTGGCAATTATCGAAATACAATTGCAGGATACTTTGAGCATCAGTAATTAATATTCCAATTCTTCGCTTATTCTCCTCTCCAAACGTGCAATGGTACCGGAGCTGCAGACTGATATTCAATGGTGCGCCGTCGATCGAATCTCTTGACTGCGCATTAACCCTTGCGAGTGGCGGCATCGGTTAGATCGGATCGACACCCGGGTGATTTACGTAAATCATCTTGCCAGATCGGATCGATCCAGTGTAATTTATCGCGCGAAGTAGTCGTCCCTTGATTTGTCGTTCGAGGACGCGAGGCTGGGCTACTTTAACCAAATACTCCTTACTTGTAATATACATTGCAAATGCAAGGGTCAATAGAAAAGATTTTAAATTCTTCAAATTCTTCAACATCGAAAAGCTCTCAAGGAAACATTCAAACATATTACTTTGGTACTGTTCTACATTGGGCATTCTAATGCAGATAAATTCCACCTTTTTTCTTTGATTAATTTCACCATGAAATAATGCCTCGAATATTGTTAATGTTTCGCCTGATACCTTCTAATGCAGACGAGGTAATTAATTTTACTATGGGATAATATTTTGGGTATGTGAGACGCTGTTCCATCGTAGACGCTCCGACGTACAAAAATCTCATCTTTTCCCACGTTTTCCGACCGTTTTAAGTCTCCTTTCGCGCATCTCCTTAGGCGAGTGCGCGCGAACGTTCGCCGGTTGTGAAATGTCACCGGAAGAATTGGAATTTCAGCTTTCACCGGCGTCGATGACATTTCAGTGGACGCTCATTAAGCGGCCCGGTCGGCGTACCTCGCCGATTAGACACGGTCTCGATCGATCGAATCGCGTCCCCGTCCGAGCAAATCGTTCGAACGTGCGGATAGATCCGCGACTAGAGCCCCGGTACGATTTCCTCGCCGATAAATGCTGAAAGTCGATTGCCACGAATCGATTAACCGGCTCCTGTCCGCCACGCCGTCCACGCCTTCCACTTGTTCGAGAGCTCGATTGCTGAAAGCCGCATTGTGTCCAGGACGTTCAATTTTAACGCTACATATTACCAAACAGAATTTGCACCATTCCGTTTTGCCAACTATTTTCTACCGATGATAATAATTGATAATAACTGTTTCGTTGTCGTAGCTAACTGGTGTCATCACTTTTCCACAGCAATTTTTCCCGTCCAACCAGTCCTCATAAATATCGTAATAAATTCGCCGTAAAAGAAGCGTTCCCCTAATCCTTCCGAAGGGAACAGAACGCAAAGAGACCGAAAATAAAATCGGCAGATCAGGCACTTTATTGTTTCATAAACTCCATCCGTACTTTTGTCGTTCCTAATAACACGCCTCTCATAAGCAGACGCCGATAAACAACGCTCAATCGGTTTACTTCGCAATATTCGCCTTCTCCCTCGACTGACTCACGCCGATAATCTCCAAGCACGGCTGTAACGCACTCGCAACGACAATATTTCAGCTCGCGTGGAACTCGCGAGGAGACACCGATTATTAGATACGGCCGTGAGCGGCTTGTTTAGTGGCCGACGTCGTCGTTACGACTGACTTAACCGCGGAATCCCGTATCACTTGAATAAAGACACTTCTGGTAGTTTCTGTCTCGGATGAATTTCGAATTTTTTCTTCTTCGCCGTCGAGGTATTCGAAGAGTTTCAACGATCTTAAGAGACCCCTCTTGGATAACCGAAGCTGTTGCTGCAACTTGTTAGGAGCCACGAAAGGGAGAAATTGAGAATTTGTCCTTTTTGCAGGTGGAAACGGCGTGAGGGGTAGAAAAAAGATCGTTTGGAACTCTGTAGAAGGGAGGAAACATGTTGAATATTGTTTAGCGTCGAGGAATATATTATTTCATTTTGTCTTGTAACAGGAACGAAGGTATACGGAGAATCAAGGATATTACCGTCGAGTAAAAATGTAGGCGTTTTAGTTAAACGATTTTTAAATTCGGTAATGGAAACGCGGTAGAAGGTGCGTTCGACACCTGTCGCCAATCTGAAAACCAAAGAGCATTTAAGCTAAGGATATCAACAATTTGGTTTTATAATAACCAGAATGGAGGTACCCCCTCAATTTGGCTAATAAATATCTTTGTCAGCAAGTCTTACAGACGTTCTGTAACAGACTGTGCATCTGCAAATGCAACTACGTTTATAATAAACGAAAACCGAATACCTGAAACCTAATATACGAAAACCTACAGTGAAGTAGTATTCTATAACGAACAACCTTAGAACAGATGACAGTAGAATCGCTGGCACCTTACCCTCCTCTCCTTTGTAATTTTTTGTACAGATTCACACACGTGCAGCGTATAAAATTTGAATATAATAAATAAAATTTATAATACGTATATCTGCGTGCACCTCTCTTTTATCCTAGAGGTTCTCGAGTTACAGAAGTTCGTCTGTACGTGTATTCTAAAACGAGCAAGGTTCTAGAACGAATTTGAATCGTACAATTGTACAATTGCAAACACTGTACAATTGCATAAGTATTCCCTATCCATTATCTACGCAACAAAACGGTGCCACTAAATTTCCATACAAAGTCCACAGAAAGACGCGAGAAACAAAACGACAAACATCCCAAGGGGCTCTACGTGCGCAGACCCAGCGACTTTCCACGATCGCCCAATATCTCCCTCAGCAACCGCATCGCGGACAAGAATCATAAAATATCCTCATCGCAACCAGGATCCCCGTGCGTGCTCCGCAGCCATCTCCGGGGACGTTCGATGCGCTCGATCGGCATGCAAATCGTCGGTGCCGGGCTCGACCTCGCGGGCCTCGTATTATCGATCAGGGATGGGGTCGAAAAGGAAGATCATCCGTAGGAGTCCGCTCGCATGACAGAATCGAGATGGCGAAACGCAGAGCTTCTCGTTATTCTGTTCCAATCGCGGCACACGTGGCCGATACGCCGACCGTGTCGATCACGTTCGTACGAATCATTATCATTGATCGTCCTCTCTTTCTGCTTTTCTTTCACATTCCCCCCCGTCTATCTCTATCTCTCGTCGTTCTATAATCCAGCGGACCACGCTATCGGCTAATTGCCATCGTGGTCGACGATCTCGCGGGCGTAAAATCGTGAACGCTCGCGTAAGATCGTTCCGCTTGTATCGTGAGAGCTGATTTCCACTCGCCGGGTACTTTCCATGGATCGTTTCTACGGAGTTCCTCGAGATCTCGTTGCTCGCTGCACGCCGGAGGATTTAGGGAGGCGGATGGACCGAGTTTAACCCTTCCTTTAACCCTCATGCATTTTATATAGAACTTATAAATACCCCGGGAAATAAAAGATAAGTCCCTCTTAATATTAAGATTGTTTCAATTAGCAATTATGATTTAATGCTGAAGACGTGGTTGTCCCTCTATACACGCGACGATCATGGGGCAAAAGGGGAGAATCCACTTTTTTCATCTTTTTCAATTCTGCCTACGCGACACTTGATTAACTTTTTGTATTTAGAATAAAGTTAATTGATAATCTACTTTTAACGCCAGCGAATGGAAAGTCCGTATGGAACTCTGTAATTGAATTCAATTCCAAGCTTCACTCTAAATGATGAAACTTATTAATTGAATCGGTCCATTGGTCATGGCAGTATTTCCAAAGCTCGTCATATTAAATCTAATTTCACCTCGCTTATTTTTCTGCACCACCGATCACGGGAAAATAATTCATACTTCTCTCAAACTTGTCGATGGAACGGATCGTTCCAATCGACGTTCATTCAAGCAAACGACAGACACAGGTGAACACATAATTATCATCCCATTATGCGTCCAAGCTGCACGGTGGCTTTATTCGAGATCTGATTAACGGTACGATGATTGATGCCCGCAATTAAACAGCTCAATACGAACCGTGAAGTACACGCGATCGTTGTTACCCGGTTTTGCAGGATTTCTCTTCTTGGACGACGATTAGAAAATTCGGATGTAGAGACAGGTGGATAAAAAGCGAAGAAAATCGCGCGGTTTCGTTTAATTTAATGCATGCGTAAAGTGTACGGAGTTACTTTATCCGCGTCATTCATTGGCTTCCCGTTTCCTTTAAGCCCGTGTCGGTGGATCGTTATTAATTATTGGCTAATTAACGGGTTGCGCGGCGTGCGAAATGGTGGTCTTTTCAGAACCACGAAACCGGGTCGAAAGGTTACGTTGCTGTACTTAATTATAGGGAAGCGTTATAGCGCGACGTGTGCCTTCTTCGACTTGATATCGCTTGAATATTGACACGAGTCGACTAATTCGATGGACACGATTGCACATTGCGGCGAGTAACCACCGCAACGAGTTGAAAGATAGCGGGCCAGTCATTCATAGGTACGTGGAGTTTAGGAAGTCAATCAGTTTGGCACATTTCTCCAGCGATTTCTTTACTGAAAAGACATTTCTTTTCATTTACTGTTATTATTGTTACTATTTATGGTAGTCACTATGTATTAGATCTATATGTATATGATTATTTACCGAATTTTGATGGGTTTTTAACAGAATCAAATGATTATTCATTAATTTGATTATTATATTTAAATGTGCAATTACACCATTATAATTATTAGGAAGAAATTTTAAAAAATAATGCTGGAACAAAGTGATTTTTAATTTCAATGTCGTTGCCAGAAATGATGCCGTATTTTATCGTAAATTTATGCTAATAACAGTAACAATAATAATGCGGTTAATATATCCAAGAGCAACGAAGATTAGAAACGGCAGAAACCATTGTATCTTTCATGGCATGGTTATTTTTATGCCACAAAGGTGATGGTTAGAGGCAATAAAGAATTCAGCAAATCTCATTTAATAAAATAATGCCGGCGGCTTATTGCAATATTCGTCGAAACCTTTGCGCTGGCCGATATTATCCGCCAAGGATACATGAAACGAAAGAAAATTGCCCAAGTGACTCCATCCCCACGTAACGCTACCCTGGAGCGAGAAAAATCCACTGTTCCACCTGAGCCCGCGCCATTATTCTATATCCACCGAAACGAATTAACACTCGACATCGCAATTCACCAACAGGTTCCCACGTTCACCGCCTTATTAATTGTTCTCCACTGAGCATTCAGTATTTCGCGTTAAACCATTCGTCCCTTCGCCCGTACACCGCCGTTTTCGAATGATCGAACAAGGAAATCAGAGGCGCGGCCATCGAACAGACGATAGCGGATCTAGAAAAAAATCCCGTGGATGGCTTGGATCATTAAGAGCCCCGTTCTCGAAGCCACGGAAATTTCAATCGATTCGAGTGTATATACGCCGTATCGGTGGCTGTAATCGAGTAATCGACCGTTCGAGCTTTGAATGCGCTATTGTGCTCGCGTGCGCGCTAGACCATTCTACAGGTAAATACCGATTTATATTATACGATCAGACATGAGGTATTGGTGGTTTTCTGGCCGAGATTCCAATTTAATTTCGATTATCTGAAACTATCTCTTTTTTTTTTCAGAATTTTTGAAACGAATCAATCGTCACGTTTACAACTACAAATATTTATTATAAATAGGCAGTGGTTGTTTGTACAACATATTATTGCAGATGATTTTACAATTGACGAGAAAATAGATAAAGGAGGATAATATCGACAGGAATTTGTTTTCTTTTTATCAGACGATAAATGAAATTATAATTTCATGATATTAATTATTTACATTTCTTGTATGTTCCGTACGTACGTATCTTCCAATTAACTCGGCGCCAAGTCCACTGGGCGGTGTTTAATAATATAAAAAAGGTGCGGGACAAAGGGTTAAATGTGCCACAACGAAAAAAAGGAAAAGAAGAATAGCGAAAACCGTGCCGTTACGTGACGCGTCGTGTTGGCCATTAACTCTCTCGACAAAATTGAACGAGATCCGATCTCGCACTCCCACGCGGAATACGCGAGCGTACACGAGAGGAAATATCAGCTTCGAGGAATATAATCTGACGGGGCTGGGACTTCGTGGCCGGTTATCACAAGAGCCGCGAAAAATGTCGCTCGTAAATTTCTTTACACCATTTACCCGAGTCGCTCACAATGGGAGGCATGGATAAAGTAAATTCGAGAGAGTTATCGATTATCGTAAGAGCTCGCTGTTATAGTGATATTTCAGTACGTTTCTTGCTTGGAGGTTAATACGTATGGTTTATTGGAAATTGATAGTGGATTGTCTTTGATTTTTATTCCTCGAATCGGGGTTATCGATTATTGTGAAATTTCATTTGAGAGGAAGTGAATTGCTTTCCTTTTTCTTCCCCTTTTTTTCATCGTTCTTTCTACATATTTTCCAATATATGTTTAGGCTTTATCATTTCGATTCACAATTTTGTATTCCCATGCCGTAATGTTATACTGATCTTTCTGGTCGTCTATTTTAGTATTCAATTTTTTATTACACCATAAAGACAAGAACATATGGCTAGTTACTGGTAAGACATTTTAAGGACTTATTAAAAGGTGATCAATATTTAACATTGGTTGTTATAGAGATGTTGAGTCGAAATGATTATACCATGGACAGTAGATAGCATGGAGGAACGATATTCTGAAAAAAAACCAGTCATTTACTTTTTGCGCGTGCTCCTCTAGTTGTTTGCCATTCCTATAATGTATGTTCGTTATAAATTATCCCGAATGCTATGTGTAATCGCCACTCTATATGTGCAATAAATTATCTGCAATGTTATATATAATCTGCACTTAACTCCTATAATAAGTTGTCCTTAGTAATATACACGCATTTTCAGTATTTTATTACGGAGGTTTTCCCATTACCTTATTCTACTGTATCCATCGATATTATGGTACCATATTTCATGGACAATAATAGTACCCTTAATTTCGTAAATAGCAATATCTTTGTACAGATTAAAATATGCAGGCATAACAAACTATTTATTGATTCAATTATTTTATGCGGTATTATTATTTGTCTTTTCTATACTTATTATCATTTGTAGCCCCTGAGGTTTAAACATTTCTTTCGAAGGAGATGGATCAAGACTAATTTCTTAACGATCAATAGTTTATTACCAAAAATTATTCACCGTCCACTCGACGCTGTTTCTATGCAAATGAAAAATCTCTATCCACCTTCACACCTGATCCAGCATAAATCAATTATTTCTGACTTGTCACTTATACACCAAGGTATAAGGTTTCCCCACGTAACACGTTCGAACGTGCTATTCAGCGTGCACCTATTCCTATTACCGCTTTCTACATTCTCCAAATCCAATAAATTCTCCATAGAGAACACTTCAACCTATGTGCACAGGTCAGTTGTATTTCATTCAGTTCACGTTACAACCTCTCACAAACCATAACTACCAGAACGTTACGAACTTCAGAAAAGGAAAAGAAAATTTAGATTGACGTTAAAGTAACACTTTGTCGAATCAATTTCGTATTTCAAATGCAACAGGTTTTTCCGTCAAATGGATTTGACACAACTGTCAATTCAGGACAAGTGTATCGAGAACGGTTATACAATTAATAATCGTTAAAATTAAAAAAAGGCAATGAGTCGATATTCATTCTTTTCGTGTCTTGTTTCACTGGCAAACGATACGTCATTTTGATATAAATAAGTAAAATTGTATACATATAGAGATATGAAATCGTGGCCCGTATTGCATTTACAATTTGTTTATATGAAGATCAAATTTTCTTCTGCTTTATTTGTGAGGCTCATAAAAGATGAAGGTTCAAATGGATCCATGCACGAACAGTCGGAGAGCATTAACTTATCGGTAGTGTTCAATTTAAGTAGCGTGGAACGATTGTGTCGCGCCAACTGTACGTCGTCAGTAGAAGATGCATTGACTAGTCAGACGTCCGGCTGAACGAAAATCGCTACGCTGCAGCGCGCTGTTATATGTGCTTAGCGAGAAACTATTGTCGAATTTCTATCAACGGATATTATAAATTCTTTATATATTTCATGCATATTTACATTCATTGTGAAAATATATCGTCGAATTTAAATTTGCAAAAGTACAAGCATAATAGTTCAATTTCGTTCATTAAATAAGTACCTGAATGGAAACCACTGCGGTTAACAGATAGATTAACCATTTCCTGGAACTAAATTATATTTAAAAAATTGTATTGAAATCCCAGAATTTTATCCCCGAAGCGTTTAATAAAGTTTCCTACATTGAAGAAAATAATAATAATAAAAATGCCTACCATTTCCTACTGAAACAGTGAAATGCAAGCTACGTCACTGATAACTTAATAAAATCTCATATATTAACTAAAGTAATAATAACAATAATAAGATACTGTTTCTGCCCAGAACACTGAAACACAACCACCATCGCTATGGAGTTAATCAGATTTCCTATATCGAACAAACAATTACAACAGTATTAAAAATGCCTACTGTTTCCACCTGAAAATTTCAACATTACTCGTCAACAAAGCCCAATAGAATTCTCACGGCAGGAGGGGTCGCACGCGCGCCTGAGCGTGTCCATGTCCACCTGCGTGCAGGTACGCCTGCCACGCTCGTAAAATCGTCTTACGCAACTGTTGCACAGGCGACATACGGCCGAGAACCTTTCCAGCGCGGAATCGGTCCCGAGGAATCGGCATCCGCGTCGCGTTTGCCCGCGACAAGTGCTCGTACCACTCACCGAGTGAGTCACCTGGTTCTGCTTATAGATAAGCGCGTTGGAAGAACGTGGTCGGATCCGGAGTTGCATTGACTTGGAGAGGGTAAAGAGGCGAGACAGGGATGGTCGAGGTGAGTGGAAAGGGGACAGCCTGGGAGATGTTGCGTTACATAGAGAGGGAAACGGAGAGGAAATTATAGACAGAGCAGCGGGAGCGAGTGGGTTGGAGAAACGAGTGAAATTTTGAGGAAGGAGGAGCGGAATTGAAACGGTATCAGGTGCATACAAAAAGAATTACCCAATAGTACTCGGTAGAATTTCTCAGCGCAAGTACTGGGCGAAGACCTGATTCTTCAGATGTACACCGGGGCAAAGTGAACGCCGGATCAGACTTCTATCAGAATCGTATTAAATCCAGGAAGATAGCCAATAAGGAAGCAGATGGAAGAAACCATCATATCATCCAAGAAGAGAAAAGAGAAGCTAGGAAATCTCAGTGACCAGGTAGAGTAGCTACTCCGAGAACGAGAGCAAAACAATCCGTGAGGTGCACAACAGCAGTTCACCAGGAGGAAACGGACGGAAGACGAAGCTGCGCCAGACGATGGGGAAGAAGAAGAAGAAGAAGAAGAAGAGGAAGAGGAAGAAAAAGGGTTGAGAGGGGAGCAGTTGCGTACGGTCGCAGGTAGATAGGTGATACATTGGGAGAGTTGGCGGTGCAGCAAAGTGCATTCGGTGCACTGGCGTGCACGAGATAGCGGGAGCAGAGGGAGAGAGAGAGAGAGAGAGAGCGGGAGAGATAGGAGAGAAAAAGAGGAGAGAGGCGAACGAGTGGCCTGGCCAGCCGAGCACTCAGGCAGGCGTGCCCGATGGTTACGGCAATCACCGCACATGCTTGCTTCCAAGCTCCTGACCACGACGAACGCAAACAAAAGCTTGAGTTCAGAGACCAACTGTGTACTGCCTTGTCCTATTCGTCAGAGAAATTTTAACCCTTTCAGGAGTCACTTCGTCAGAATGGTACGGTGGTGAAGTGTCTTCAAACTGCAGGAGTTTGATCTGCGATAAGCTGTGAAGAAATCTACAGGCTCTCTGTGTTTATCGACGTCCAATTTCTTTCGTCGCAATTCTATCTTCAGATATTTGATGTTTGTCGATTATAAAGGTAAAGAAACTGGACCGACAATTGTGATTGGTAGGCAGTGATCTGCTCACTTTCAGCATTGTGAACAACTGTATGTTTATTCAGAAAATATCTCGCAGGCCACATGAAGGAAAACAGGGGAGGAAGAATATTTGTGATTAGGGATAATTAAATATGAAACATATCTATAAATACGTACAAATATATGAACTGTCCAGTGACTCGAACAATTTGCACATCTGTGTTGTATTACTACATATCTCTTGACACGACGTAACAATTAGGTATCGCCGCAACAAAGTATTTGTTTCAAGAAAAAATTCATTGGGAAAAATTGTAACAGTAGTAATAAAATTGTAAGTCATTACGTGTATCGCAAAAAGAAATGAGTAAAAATGCAAAACGCTCCTATAACAGATTTTATCCTACAACAGAAGAGGAAAACATGCAATACATTTGATACATATCGAGGGCTCAGAAGCCAATCAATGTAAGACCAACTTTCCCCGAACATGAGTTACGCAGTTCAAAAACCTCCTTATTGTTAAAAGTTTCAGTTGATTTTCATACGTAAGCAATAGATGACGGTACCTACAGTCATTTTTCCAAGTAATTTGTAAACACCTTATTTATGTCGGTTTGAATGCAAATGGACTTACACCGATTGGCCTCTGGACCCTCCATATACTGACATTGCCACTAAACATATCTACTATATAAATCCGAATAAATCTACTATATCCGAATAAATTCGGAAGCAGCAAATATCACCTACAGGCGGGCTTGGAAAAAAGCTGCGACGGTCGAAGCTATTTGTACCTATCTCTCACACTAAACGCCATTCGATCTTTTCGCAAGTTCGTTACAACAGCCACACCTGAACAAAGTTGTGAGTTACTGTAACTCGAGCAATGCCAACCACCAGATACAGCCGCGCGCGGCCAACCAAAAAGGTGCTCACAATCAGTCCCGGCTCGGTCGTGTGCGGCCGATCGTACGTTAGCGCCGCGGGCCAGGTATCCACCTGCCCGAGCCAAACGCCCACGCGGTGCACCGCTCGCGCCCTCGCGTCCGCTCGCACAGGGCAGCGCCGCGTTCTGACGAGAGTGGCCCGCGGGCCTAGCTCCGTTACAATGAGGGCTGCTCGTGGCATTCCGCGAAACGCGCTGAACACGTCATCGGTCGAGAAGAGCGGCGACCTACGCGAGTGTACACTCGCTAGAACCGATAAGCTGCGATCGTAAATCTGAGTGGTGTCCGAGGACGGCTCGTGGATCTGGCAAGCGTTGCATTTCTATGAAGGACAAAGGACTATGGGCCGCGTTGTGAATAGCTTTCGGGACTTCGTGAGCTGTCTATGGACATGCTCGGACTCGACACGCGGAGACATGTCCGTGGATGGCATCTGCGAGCCTGTGCAGAGCACTAGACAGCGGTGAATTAAACATTTCAGTGTTTAATTCGGCGCTCGGTTTAGTGCTATGTAGTTTATTAAGTGTTCAGTTTAAGTTTTCAATAATGACCGTTTCCTAAGTTAACGCTGTATGTTTTTGAATGGGGCTAGATCTCTTTGTCGATGCATAATTGTCTCGAGTTATTACTGACACGTGAAATGTTTGTGGTGCGTCGCTCGACAGTCGATTGAGTTTCGACGATGTATCGGTCCCGTCAGCTATACACGTTCTCGCAGGAGACTTGAGCGCTGGACGTCGTCATTGTCCATGCTGATCTGTTGGTCCATTGTGGATAGTGGAAGGAGAGAGTGTTGAGATTATATTGGGAGGGAGTTCAGGGAGAGTAAAGGAAACGCAGCGGCGTTAGTGCTTAAGGAGAAATGGCCGTACGTATACAGACAGTGGCTCGTGACACAGTATTTAAATGCTTACGCATGAAAGTTTTCAATAACGTTCAACTGAAAACAATATTTTGTTCGTGGCAAAGGGATAGCCCCGAGATCGCCAAATAAATAAAATCATTGTTGCTGCACCATGGTAATGCCGTGAATGTACAATTGGATAAATATTGTGAATACAATTCTGGAGATCGGCGATTTTTAAAGATTTATTTAAGCGATGCAAAATAATTCTTCATAGCACAACACTTTCGTCAAATACCTTGTCCAAAAACTTTGACTACGCGTACATTTGGTATACGACCGAATTTATGACTGGTGCTTTATTCCTCTCGCCGAGTGCGCCGAGGATGACTATGCCAGTAAATACTTCATATCCTTCGGATTTCTACTTCCTGCATCGTGTTCATGTTACATGGCTGTTCAGGCGTAGATAATATTGAAAGCAGTAACATTTAGCGAGGACATCAAGGGTGGAGCTTCTATCTCCCGTTATGGATTCTATTGTGTAAGGACCGGGAAGGAAGAATAGACCGTAAAATAATAGTGATCGTTTCAGAAAGCGTGTACCAAAGTAATAGAGTAAAAGTATAACCAGTTTGATTTTTCCTACGCTGAATAATACTTGTCGTTGGTATTAACCGGCCACGGGTAATACCTATGCCAATCTTTTTCCCTTCCTTTCATTTCACTGTTGCTGGTTTACCAGCGTCTTCTCGAGGCTCGTGATTTCTATATCGTACCAATATGATTGTGACCAAAAAATTGAGAAGAAGCAAACCTTGCAGCAAAATAAAGTATAAGGATCTGAGAATCAAGAGCTAGTATATTCGGAGCATCTAAGTGGACCATAGAAAATTAAAAAAAAATGACACAGAAAAAAGGGGGACAGGACATCGAGAGCAGCCATTATGCTGCTAGAACACTGAAATGGACTGCAGTAAAAAATAAATAAAAGGTACGACGAGCAAGGGGGGGGGGGGGGGGAGGAGGAGGAGATCGAGAGGCAGCCGGGGCAAAAAAGAAAAGTAGTTGATTCTGAAAATAGAGCTTTCCCGCGGAACGCGCCGATGCAGAACGAACCGGTAGCACTTGAGGATCGCGGCGATCGGTAATATCGGCTCGTAGCTATAACGATCGCGTTTACAAGATTTAGGCGCGGTTACACGGGGGCCAGTTAACGGGGGAGAGAGTAACGAGCAACGTGCACGAAGCAACCAAGCTGGAATTCTCGCTATCGCCTCCTTTCTCTCTTTCTTCCTCTCGGTCGCCGTCTCTCCCGTGATATCCTCTCGGCGTCGTTAAGATGCTAGCCCGTTTTCATCGTGAAAATAGCTCCGCACGCGTAATCTACCTTCGCGGACCGCCTGGTGATTCATTTCTGAATCCAGTGGCTTGTTAGAATGGTCGGTTGGACGTGGAAAAATACGATTGGAACAGTTACGGGAACGTACAGTCGACAGATTGAGATTGGTTGTGTCCGGTATACGTTTCGCTGCACGAGATTTATAATAAGAACGAGATACCTGATATCTTTGAGAGCGTCGATGATTTGAACTAATTGCAGACCTGTCTCTCGATTTTCCTCTGCTTATCGTCTTCTACTAAATGCCAGTGCACGACTTTTGTGTATATATTTCAGGTCAAATCCTTACATTGTGTCCTGGACTGTGCGACCTAATCCTAGGTTTTAGATTAGCATAACTTTATTACTTGGACCTTTCGGACTGAACTAGTTACGATAAATTTAATTGTGACATTGTCAGTATCGTAACTTGATATTAATTAGTTGATGACTAATCTAATGGACCATAGAGAAACAAGAAAGAAGTATGAAATGCAAAAGAGCGAAAAAAACATCGAGAAACGCTCAAGATAATTTTGGATGGCAGTTCCTATTCCAAATCAGCGAACTCTTATCGCAAAAACTTAATCAGTCTAGCTAAACAATCGGGCTACCAATTAACCGAGGACCTTCCGCTTCCTAGTGTAATTAATTTAATCCTGCCGCCCGTATTTGTGACACACGTGTAGCGAGAGATCAGGATTTCGTGGATGTGTATCGCGGCACGTTGGCATCCTGCTGTGGGATCTCCCTGAAGGGACAGCCGTTCGTACTTCTGTCGGCGATTCCACGAATTCATCGTTGCCCGTGAGTCACAAGCAGTATCAACGAATCAACGGAACTATGTGCCTGCGTGCCATGACACCACCATACCTGTGATGTCAAAACACTGTTTTTGCTTTATCGTGTGCGTGCTTGCATTTATAATATCGGGGGAGTTCATAAGTCCTGCCGGCTTCTGCCCCTCCTACTGATGTCTTTGTTCCTGTAAACGAATTATACAGCACACATATTTCTCTTCATTCTGTACAATAGCTGCAGATTTTTCTAAAGACAAACTTAGGGGCGGCATGTGATATTTATTTTCAGAAGTACAATGCGATGCCTGGCGATTACATATTTGTTCAACTATTATATAATACTGAATATTGTCATAAATATAAACCAAATAATTAGAAATAATGTACAGATTTCCGTTTTAACATTTTCCAATTTTCATTTCCAACAAACCATCCAGTGCAAACAAACTTACCAATCTAATTCCATAAAAGGTGACAATTATTTATGTAACAAATTACCACGTGGACGCAAAATTCCTGTGCAATGAGAAACAAAGCGCTCGAAGTGCCATGTAGGCACAAAGGCCACCCAAACCAGACCCGTAATCACCCGAAAACCAGGAGTCTCAGAAATCACTGCGGCCGCCATTTAAACCGCCATCGACAGGAAATCGATCGAGCAAACCAGCCAGAACACCCAGAACGGGCGCGTGATCGCGATTTTTACCAAGAGGGTCCACTCGATTCAAAGTCTCCAGTCGTAAAATGTCCCGTCCACCTCATTCTTTCCAATAGTTCCGTGCGATCAGATATAAGACCACGACGAGCATGAACGGTCGGCGAAACGAGGCAGCTTCCCTTCTTTTTCACCGGCAAATCCTAATTGTATCTCGGTTTTACCCGACGCGGATTTACGCGGCAGCCTCGAGGCCTCCGTACGGCTTGCGTGCAGAAATCTCGAGGGTGGTCGACCGACGGAGATGATTCCGTGATTACAAAGTCGAGTGCGGCTGGATCTTCGCTTATTCCCTATTAATCTGCCGTTCTCGATGCGCCGCCGCGATACTAGCGCCGCGCCGTCCGGTGAGTGATCGCCGATACGCTTTTGCCGGGGTCAACTTCAGGCTCGTCTTCGTTAGCCTGGTAGCTCTTCTGGGTTGAGTCGATCAGGGGAGATGGGTTCAAGGTGACCGAGTTCATCGATTGAAAAGAACTTCGGCGGGAATTCGGCGTTAATTTTCGTCGAGGTTGGTTCATGCGACCATCGTGACATTATTGCGTTCACCCGGTTCAGTGTAACGATGGGGGAAGTAGCTCCGCGTTGCAGGAACAAGTGGCTCATGTAGAGTAATCTGAGGTGGTAAACTTGTTGATTACCCTCTTACAACATTTTCGACCACACAAATGCTCAATTCTATTAATTGTGTAGATATGGTACATGCATATTCGGTTTTTTTTTTATTACAAGTAGACCCTGGTCTTTTGAGATAATATTTCACCACCGCAAAGGGCTGCAATAATGAGGCAAGCTTTCACACGCAACTATACCGGAAGACGATTCTCGAAGCAAATTATGCGTTTACGCCATACGCCTCGTACAATCCGCGATTGTAAAATTCCCTAGACTCGCGGCATCTAAGCCGACACCATGCGCGCCCCCACAGTCGTGTTACTGCGCTATCTTAATAAAGCGCGGATATACGGTAATCTTACGAGTTATACGCCAGCACGAAACAAACATTAAGGTGTATGGTAGCTCACGGGACTGTGCGTCCCGTCGATTTACGAACCCTGGCCGACTCGATCGAATCCGACGTTAATAAGTTGCACGCGGATAATAACGTTCCACGGATTCCTACGGGAGATTAAGACTGGATATCGTTGATCTGTGCTCGATACGCGATGAACCTTGGTGTCTTTAACCCATGGCAGTGAACGAATACCAAGGGCTTCTTATTTCTTATTTATATTTATTTATTTCCATTTTATTTTCGTGATCTTTGGTATCTTGCGGCTCTAGTCAGTAGATTTGGCGACACTGCTTTAATAGATGAATCAAATTTCTGCAACTCGGGATTTTATAATGTTAGAAACCAATACCCGACGAACGCTATTGCCACGATAAATCGTCATCGGGCAATTACACCATGAATAGACTTTTCCAATTAAACACATATCTGTCTAAATCTTCAAATTACTAAACACCTGTTGTTACCGATTGTGCCATCCACCACTGTCAATATACATACATATATTATTCTCCTCGCGTGAATCTAACTAGAACGAAATAGACCGGTGTAAAACCGGAAATCGTGAAATCTGAAATGAGGATAGCTGACGCGTTACGTGTATCATCGACGTTGCATGACAGCAACCGATTACACCTCGCGTTATGCGTGTTCCGTGGTAATTGACGCGTAGCAACAATATCGTTCTTATTATGACAATTACAAGCGGCGCTTGATTTCATAGCGTGGCTGAACCGTAATTGGATTTGTCAGCTGTGAATGTTATGCGTCTTCAGTTACGTCCATGCGATGTTTAACGGTGTATTTTTTAAACAGAATAACAATATACTTCTGTGTATTACTGTTACAACCTTATAAATGTATTCGTAAAAATTAGAGTTTCCAAGAACAGAGAATTAACGTTCACCATAAAAATAAAAAATCAGTATATACACAGCATGCATATGTATACAAAAATACACATCCATCAAACCAGAATTCGCGAACAAAACTTCCGACACTGCGATTAAGCAAACACGTTTCTATAACTTGATCACCTATTTCTCAAGCATCGTACATTTCACGCATGCAATCAAATATGCAGCGTACTTTCCTATGGAAATTCAAATCAATGACTCACATACCTACCACCGTACTCCACTGAAAACCGTCACTGGACATACACGCATTAATTGCGTCCGAACCCTGCGTCAAAGACGGCCTTTTTGTGTCAACACTTTTCGCGACAAAGGTCATAGATCTAATGGGATCTATCAACAGAATACTCTCTGCCGGGAGATAGCTGCACTGTGCGCACCCATGCGACTAAATCTAGGGTATTTCACGAAACTCAGGACTGAAGGCACAAAGTGTCGACAGTCTGTGTCTAGCTTGAAAACGTTGCTCTCTCTGTCGTGACAACAGTTCCGTGTTCGCTTTTGCGGAGATAATTTATCGGTTCGCCCACATAAGTCAGGATTCCATTAGTAACTTATTAATAGCGGTCTCGACGGGAATCGAGCGCGAGAAATCGTTTCGACGACAACGACCACGTTAACGCATCGATCAAAATGGCGACGCGTTTGCGTGTCTCTCGAAGTGACACAGTTGTGCATTTCGTAACGGGTATTAAGGTTGGTGGTTCGTTAATTCACTTACTGGAGTATATTGTTAAATAATTCTTGCGAAAACAGATTCATGTTTTCCACACACTTCAGCCGAGGTATAATTAGCGTAAAACTGTCAAAAATATTGATTATATGCCCTATTATACTATTTCTCCTTTTACAGTTGCCATTTATACAACTCTATGAGCTATGTGTCGTACCTATTATAATATGTACATTTTATATTATTTTATATTCATCCTTAACTAACTTAACCAAAAT
The DNA here is from genome assembly GCA_963667235.1 of Nomada lathburiana. NCBI lineage: Eukaryota > Metazoa > Arthropoda > Insecta > Hymenoptera > Apidae > Nomada > Nomada lathburiana. The sequence goes on along the minus strand of OY763897.1, from coordinate 8,396,143 downwards.
CACCTCGATCACATGTCAGTTCTACCTTACGTAATTCCATCCGAGATAAAAATCATCGAACGTTGATTCACATCGTAATAGCAATTTTCATCACTCTGTGCGACAACGTCCTGGACGTTTCACATTGTGCTGCCAGAATAGGGCGCAAGTCGCTATAGAGCTGTCACGAAAAAAACAGGCATTCATAATCTAACGTTGGACCGACACGTTTACGACGTAGACGAAGTGCAAAAGCTGGCACAAGCCTACTCACTACAGTTACGTAACGAAAACGATCCTTTCCCAAGCAATGCCATAACGTGCAACACTTTACTGTCCTAATCCCACGTTCGAGATATCAAAACCTGATCTTCGAGACGAGCAGTACGATCGAAGTCGACGCACTTTGGTAATCTACGCAATTATACTACCACGCGAAGAATACAGTACGTGCTCTAGCCATGGCTGCATCTAATTGGCAGTCTCGTTGCCATACAGTCGGCGTAACCAATATATATCCGTGTCGTCGACTCACCCTCAAATGCCGGTACTCTTTGATGTCATATCGTCCAAGTTCCTACGCCACTGTTGTAATATGTATACATACACAGTCGGAATCACTTACATAAGTTTCTCCGTGATAATAATACACATCACTTTTAATAATCTGTGCAACAAGTCAAACATATCTGACTGACGTACAGATTTCCGTTGCAGCCTGTTTCGAGCGTAAGGTGACGTCCGATCAAGGATAATAATCGAACGTGTACTCTCTGTGTGATTTAGTGGAGGGATGTGATAGAACTCTTTGATAGGGATTTCCATTGCCTATGTTTCCATTTTTCTTCTATATTTTATAATTTTAAATGTGTGTTCTCCCTGACTTCTGACTGAATGATCGTCGAAATTAAACCCGGTTTAACCCAATGATTTAATTCGCCCGATTTAGTCCATGCACGAATTTCGCAATTTGATTTCCTCAAGAAGGATCCCATTCTTTGGACACTTTTCTAAATAAGTAAGCTTCAAGCCTATTGAACATTCTGGTTGCCTTGCACAAGGGCCAATGCATAGCGCGTGTAATAAATAAACATGGCTCTTCGCAATTGGACAAACAAATCCGCAATGATCAATTTCACTTGACCAAGTGAAGCGATCCGAGTCAATTAAGCGGACGAAAAAGAAATGCCTCCATCCAGCTCGCTAAACCGGCGATAAAAACACTTGGGAAAAAATCAGCAAGTGCTCTGTCCTACCGTACTCGCGGCGTTCCGTGCAATCAGGGTGCATTCCCTCGTGAACGAGTCATCGCGAGAATCCGATAGTTCTCGTCTCGATTGCACGTCGAAACGTCCTTAATTTTACGACGTCCGCAACGAGCCCGCATTCCGCGGGACACAATTTCAAGCGGGACACCGCAGCCGCCGCGATTTCGACCGTGTCCCCGAGCTTCTTATCGTCGGTGCTTTGATGTTTACGACAGGGGACGGCCGAAACTTCTGTGTGCACATAAGTTTAATAAAAGTCTGCCACAGAGGCGCGTATTTGCGGGCAATCTCCGGGAGGATGCTCCCGGAAGCGTTGCTGTAGTTACAGTGTTACCTGTGATGGAAAAGTGGCAATTTCGTCGATGTGCTGTGGTACGGGAATATTTCAATGTTGGCGCGGTGGCGTTAGCGTCGCATGTAAGGGCGGTTAACGGACTTTTTACTGCGGATAGTAAAAGAAGTTGTGCCTGCTGGTGGTGATAAGTTGAATGCGAAGGATGAAGCGGTGGAACAGTTGCAGACACGAGGGTAAAGATAAAACGGAGCTGCAGAATGTGTGCAAATTGTAAAGAGAACGGTGTAACGTAGATTAACGAAATGGCGGATAAGAATAGTGCATTTGGAATAAAGTAACGATTAGGTATATTAGGTATATGGTAGTGGAGATAGATATATGGCGGGCAAAGAATCAAGGATTTTATGAGGTAATAACGGAGATAGTGTGGAGAACTTTAACAGCGCTATGATAATAATGTAATGGTGATAAATTATTATCACCGATGATAATAGTATTAACCATACTCACTTGTATCTTCTTTGAATTACATAAATCCAGAGAAGAAATTACAATTCTACAAAATGTGATCTTCAAAATTTACTGTTACACTCTATGATACTAATTGCTAAGCGAGCACAGGTGCAATTTGTCTTCTGTATTTCGTAGGCCTGTCATAGGCTTCAAATAAGCTATCTTTATGCAGCAACCTTTTCTCATTCCTCCTCATAATATCCACGCATTTTATTGAACTATAAACCAGCTCTTTCCTTCTATCGGCCTGGAGAAAAGCCACCCAGGCCTGCTCGATGACTTCTTCTTATGCTGGCATTTAATTCTACCTTCCAGTAACCCACAAATGAACTCACCATTGAAGCCCAATAAAACAAAATTCTTGAACCACATAAATAATACCCAGTGTACTCAACGACCAATGTAATATGCAATAATTAAATATCTGCCATTACGCATTAAGAAAACCCACGATTCACAAAATACTGCCCTTCCAAATCCTCTAAATTAATTAAAAAAATATTCGCCCGGCAAGTTCATACTCTCTACAAATCATCAATGTACCAGCTCTCTTCGCCTCGCTCTCCACCAGAACTGTGTACCTGCTCGAGCATAGAACAGATAAGGGTGCGCGGCGATGATCCAGCTGGGTATCGCTAAATTGACGTTGATTCGCAGTAAATTACACGGTCGGTTGCGCGTCGATGTCTCCGAAATCGTGACCGTAGCCGCGGGGAGACCGTGGCGAGATAAGAGCACGGCCACGACTAATGGCGAGCACGAGAGATCCACGGTGTGTGCGTATCGGGTTATTAATCGTTGGCACTTTCAGCTCGCCTGCCCCGAGCACCGATCCGTGCGGACAAAAGAACATCGAGGAACATCGAGGCCTTTCGCTACGAGCTTATGTACAGCGTGCGTAAAACTGGCGTTTCTCGCTGATCCCCATAAGCGCACAATACGGCAGGTCTGCTGGACGAAACGTGCACGCAGATTTACAGTGGGAAATGTTCAAAGCAATTAAAACCGATGTCAGTGGGGACAGAATGGTTTTGTGAGTGCTTTTCCTGGCATTTTGTGCATGGCTATTGTTACAGCGATTAGGACTATTCTGAAGAGATAAATTGTAGTTTAAGTGTACGGGCGTACATAGATATACTGTCATCGAATGTAACACATTTACTTCCTCAGTATTACATATTACTTAAAAAAGCAAAAATAAACAACCCATAAATCCAATCGATCCAAAGCAACACACCGTTTCCATCCAATGGCTAAACGAAGTACTTGACCGAATAGTTGAGGGTAATAGTTAGTTTCATATGAAACAGTCTTATGGAACAGTGAATTACAGTAAATGAAGATTATCGCAAAACAAGTGATCCATAATATAGGAGAACGGGGCACAAGCCTTTCACAAGGAAACGCAAGATAAATAACTTGGATAGGATGCGGTACAATTCTTTCAGTCATAAATTCCATTGTCAATTCCAAAACGTCCAACAACCGTGATTTCGTAACCGCAACACTTAAGGTATCATGATTTACTTGGAGTAACGTGAATAGGCCGTTACATGTGCACAGAAACGGAGGATGAAAAGCGACGGAAGGAGAACGGTGGACGTGGCCAGTGAACTAGGTCGAACGGTGTCCTCAGGATCGGCCAGCGAGTGGAGAAAGTGTTTCTTTCGTGCGGGCCGACGATTCTCGAGGAGCACCGGCTCTCCCACACTATTTTATTCGCGCTCTGTCGAGCATCGGCGCAACGCCCACACTAGTCCACCGCGGGTGGTCGGATTTTCCAACTAGCGCCACCCTTGGCTCGTAACCGCTGGTCACCTGACTATCAAAACGCTGTATCTGTGATCTGACGTGTACTGTCGATAGATTGTATGGCGAAAAGGTGCAAATCGATTTTGATTAAAATTAATTCCTGTTTTGTATGAATATCGCGGGTAATGTTTTATTCTGCGATTAAAAATTGAAGTCTCTCACGATTCGCATATCGTCACGCATTTCCATTGCTCATTAAACAGTATCACACGGTCCATTGCTTTCCCTAATCAAGATGTGACCGATAAGACAGCCAAGTGCTCAGGTATTCCTAGACCGATCGACCATACCTCAGTCATTAGCCGCGGTCTTTCGACCTGAAATCTCGCGGCGTGTCCAAAAAGAATCATCCAGATCCTGCTGCTCCTTTTCTATTAGGCACTTCGTAACAAAAGAATAGATTATTTATTTAACAAACGTGTCGTGACACAGATACTGAACCGGCAAGATTGCAGATCGATAAACAGAAAATCGTCATTAGAGATCGTACGCTGAAAAACGGAGAACGTTTATCGAGATTGCAAATTAATATCTTGCGTATTAAATAAATACATAGCTCCAGAGTTCTGAAAGTTGCGCTGTGTTCGAGCGTTAATTTGTTTAGCTGTTGCGCTATTAGAATTCTTCTTCGTACTTTTATAAAACGTGTCGGCAGAGTTTTATCGCGACGTGTCTCCCCCTGGAAGGACGGTGCAAATCAGCCTTAATGCTCGCGTAGATATCGAGAAACAGGCGTAGCGAGCGAACGGACACGGGGGAAAACCGGACGCGAACCGTTCGACGAAACGTTTGCAAGAAAATCACGTTCGTTACAGGTGTTCGAGCGTGTTCCGCCGCGTAATCCGCCCGTACGATCTTATCGCGGTGAAATTAACCTTCCGCGAGACCTGCCGCGGCCCAGTCCCCGTGACATCCACGGCATACCTCGGATGCATGCATCGTGACGACGGGGAGGACACCGAGAAACTCGCGTTTCCAAAGAGGTCGACTCGGGCCACTCCTCCTCGATAATCGCAGACTCTGTAACGGGCTGGCGTGGTCGTGATCTTCTCTGTCTACAGCGCCGCTCAATCGTGGTGTCCCGTTTCCATACGTCGGGATTAACGCGTACACTGTGGAGTAAAGGAAGCAGAACGGTCGCAGAAATTTTTCCGTCGTCGGGTGTTAAGGACTCTGTACGATACAGGACTTGTTAAGGCTAATCTTCACGCTCAAATTTAATTCGAACGGCAGTCTCGTTGTTAGGTGATCGATATCTACTGCTCGTATTGCATTGATAATATATGGTCTGTGTGGTTCAGTTTGGATTTTCATTTAATTATACCATAGCCAGAGTAATAATAATAAATAATTTCTTCGAAACATTTCATGTCTAAGAGATTTGTCAGCCAAGAATTATGCAAAGTCTATTTCTACCGATACCATGGCACAAGTGGAATGAATTTTCACATACAAGTGGCTGTCAAAAATTTCCGACCAAGCAGCAATTTTAATATATCTCTTATATAAAAATTAGCAACATTATTTTTGTAAGAGACTTAGGAACTGGTGCTTTATCATTTAATATATCACCTACACTTACGCAGCGATACACCATGTACAAAAATTTTCGGCAGACACAAATTTCCACGCTCGGACACCGAACTCCGTCTGGAAATCGAAGCGAATTCTCAGATTTTCTAGTAAATCTGAACCCTGAGCGATGCTGTAGAAGCCGATGCCATCGTCGAGCAGGGTCGGTCAAGTAGACGATTAATTTGTCATGCTCGAGCGTGTAACATGCGTGTTCCTCTGGCGGCCTGGCACAGCCGAGTGATATTATACGCGTGTGCCAACGATTCCTCATATTACGCGGTCAAACCATCCGCCATTAATATCAGAATGATTCTCGTGGCGGCGTGCCGGAGGGGTGCCACATGGACCCCACGTCGGGAAACGCCGTGATTAAATGACCATTTTTTCTCGCGATGATAAAGGACGCCTGGCTCGATTACATTAAAACCAACAGGACCAGATTTGCCCAGCGGTTCGATACCGAGTCGGTCTTTTCTTCTTGGAACGATCCTCTTTTTCTTCGTTAACGTATTAAGCAGTTGTCCCTAATAATAAGTGCCAATGCGATATTGTCGAAATTCGATGAACAAACGTAACAAGCAGCACGGAGTGAATTTCTTAACTGAAGAACAGCCAAAGATTTTGTCCTTACATATGCGACGATTGCCCGAGAGGTAGAAAACGGAGTTACAAAACACTGATCGTTAAATAGACAAATAGAAATAATTGTATGTACTAATATTATGCATTCGAGCTTGAAGTTGAGAAACGCCACTACTCGTGGGACGACCTAATAGTTAATGCATCATTATTACTAATAATGACGTAATATATTATTACGTCGGAACTGCGGACACCGTTTTAAATCCTGCGGTCCAAAGAAACCAACGCGTCGTTAAAACCCATATAAAGCAAAAAAGACGTAAAGGTCAAAGAGGAAAAAAAATATGCCACTGAACGATTGGAAAGAAGTTCTATCATCCGATGACTCTACCTTTCGAATCTTCTCGTCGGTTCACTAATGCTTCCAAACCTTCTGTCGGCAGACTATGTACGATGCTTCGCTCGTTCTTTACTTTTTCTTTAGCTAACTTCTCGATATTTCCTGTGTGACGGCTGATGGACGACGTGTACGAGCCGCGAACGCCTCGTTAGTCAATTAGCCACTCGCTCGCTTTCGTTCGGGCATCTGTTTCTTCCGAAAGCTGACGTGAGTCGGGCTACGCGATGGAAAGAGTATATCATGCGCATGGTTCTTGCGGTGAAAATGGTTTTTTAAGGGTTGATGGAGATCGAGAGACGTTAATGGATTCGATTCCTCGAAAAGAAGATCGGTAGACAGTATCATTTCTAGCAGAATTAAAAGTCACGCGTACAGTGCGCCCGACCAAAGTGCTTTCTTTTATATGAATTACGACAGTTACAAATTCACGGTGGAACCTGAGTTGTTCAGTTTCAGCGATTGTCATTTAAGAAGATTGTATGTTAATTATTGTTGTTCGAATAAAAGTGTTGAAACACCAAACCACCCGTTTTCCATACTTCTCGTTAGAAGATGTTCAATGTATACTACTTTTTCTTTTTTAACCTTTTTAAAAGTATTTTAACTTCGCTATAATACGTTCATCGTTTCATTCGACGTTTAGTAATACACGATTATATAAAGGTGTATGAGGTAGGCCCAATTAGCACGCTAACATTACTGTTCGTTGAACATGAGTACTGGAAGACCTGTCCTGACCCAACAGGCCGCAAGAAACTTTTCTCCCGAGTATCGTGTGTTCCTAATGGATTAAACTGTCCGTTACGGGAGGGGGGGGGGCAGCCTGTACATGGACGATTCGAGTTAATATCGCGCGGCCCTAAATAAGACACGTGCCTTCTTTTTCCTAAAATCTTTTCAAATTAGGGTTTCGCTATACGAAACGTGTTCTGTACCAGTTGACAGGCATTAGGAGTGTGCTAGATCGGTTCCAACCACTATACATCTTCCGCTGCGGCATATTACGAGGACGTCCGAGGAAAATCATCGAGGGAGAATCCCATCCTCTGGCATTCCGGCCAGTGCGTGCAACCATGCTCGGCATTTCACGCATACCGACCGCCTGGGCCCACAATCAACCCTCAGCTGTTTTTTCACTCGATGCAAATTGCCACCTGTTCGCGCGACCTGGATCGAGAAAAGATCGAACTCGGTTGCATTATATCGCGTTGAGATATCCTTGGAGGAGGCAGGGTGCGAGAACTGTTGAAGCAGGAACATTTGAAAGCGAAGAAGGGATGAAGAATTTCCTGGAAATTTAAAATAAAACTGTGTTCGAGGAGCTACTATTGTATCTCTGATGTAAAAGCATTGCAGTAAAAGAATAATTCTGTGTTAAAGATTTGTTCGATAATTACAGATCGATGAGTGAATAAGGAGGTGGATAGGTAAATAATACCAAATATATAATGTAAAAGCAAAATTTAGCCATAAATGGCAATCAAATCAGTTTCGTTCGAAGTTAGTCTTCACTCGTGTCCAGCTGAACACACCCTCTGCACTCCCTCCCCAACGGACTTAGTCGCGTCTAAGTAAGAAATTCCAACTGAGAAATTGACAATTCTGTAAGCATGTCTGGAAGGAACGCGAACAAGCGCGACCAGTTCACGACGAGACACACACGACGAAGATTTTACGGTTTATGGTCCCGGAAAGGGCAAAGACCGAGCGGTTATTAGCAGCAGATTACCGGCTGGTCCATTAAGCCCCTTCCATACGGGGCACATTGTGGCGACAGTGTTTATGACCCAGTCCGAAGAAGCATGGCTGTTTCCAGGGCCTTTCAGATACCAATCATCGTCGCCTATCGTCAAAAACTGGTCCACAGTCTTCGGTTGGATTATCGTAGTGCTCTATTGGTTTAAATACAAGATTTCTCAGGCGATACGATGCAGTGACGCAGCATGTCGACACAGATAGTCTCCTTTGAAACGAGTCTTAATCGCGGTCTCATGACTGTATCTCTCGAATGGCAGAGAGTGTCTCGTACGAAACGTTCTTTACAATCCGTGGCAAAGTGTCGCGTTTAAGCTGAGGCCGTGAGAGAGCGTCGCCTCATACGCTTCTATCCGCACGTAGAACGGGTGAACCATAGACGCTTCTAAGTACGAACTATCAATCCACGAGCGCGTGGTTTCGCCAGCCTCGATCCTGGTCATTACCGGACGATTACGACATTGCAGTATCGAATGAACCAAGACTAAAACGACGCACGAGAATGGCAACTTCTTTTACGCGCTGGCTCGAGGCAAGGGTAGAGCGGAGCTTCTTGGCAGGCTTTCTGCTTATGTGCCGGAAGCTTATATCCCTCTGTGGAAATGGTGGCTACTTTGCGATCGCATCAACTCTGCAATCTTTTCGCCAAGTGCGCAGTAAAAATGTTTTCGAATTAATATTAACATTCTTGTAGGGGCACCACGATGAACAAGCTACAACTCAGTGAGGAAATAACATTTCGGAAGGGCCTGTACCGCACTTTTAGTATTCTGTACTGCAACACATTTCCGACGCAGTGGTCTTTAAAGTATCAGTGTCCACTTTGAAGTTGTTGCTTAAGGAAGGATACAACGAACGTCTTCTATATTGATTAAAAAGTACAAACGAGCTGTCGTATTCCCTTCTTCAATTCTTATTGATCAAGCTGGTAACCTAAGTAGTAAGCGCTTAAGTGTTCCAACTTCCATGGCAGACGTATATTAATGTAGATTCCTGTTATCAGGTTCTACTAGCCATTTACCGTTGTCAAAGCCAGCAACGCAAGGCCGATACTTATAGCTGCATAGGGGGACCGGGGCCATTCCGAGATAATCCTCTCACTGGTGGTCCACAGGCGAACACGGAAACAGTTCTCCGCGGTATCGTTCCGCTAGGGAAAAAGCTCGCTCTATTGGTCGTAACACGTAGAAATGGCCTTAAAACAGGCTGACGCGTCTCGTTATGACGCAATACGTGGAAATTAAGAAAAATTCGATAGCGTAGATGAGCATACGCGAGTATAGTATCCCTGCCGCAGGTTGTTGTACTTGATGGTTATATAGGTTTTCTTGCGTGGTATCCAGAGAATTTCGTTTCAGGCCAGTAAAATCCCCAGATATACGTTTTGGAACCCATAAGCAGCTCCCGAGCGGTTTGCCATTTTTCTGTTGGGATTCCTTGATCTACTATTTCATTTCTGCCAATTAATTAAATTAAAGTTGGATGTGCAAGAATATGTCTTGAATATGTCCACTCCTATATCGTTTCTCTGAATACATGGGAACTTTAAAAAGAAAAGACAAATTGTCTTCCTTAAATTTAATACAGCGATTAAAATGTTTAACGAAGTCAGAAATATTTTTAAATATCGCTTATAATAGTAATTATAGTAATAGTATCAACCTGATCGTAATAATAATAACAGTAACAATATCACCAATAATAGTAATCAATTTCATTTACTGTCAGTTAATATTAGATCGAAAAAAATCGTTAGAAACTACTCAATAATTTGTCCAAATACGATTAATGAAAACGGAGATGGGGTGATTTTACTGAGCCGCGCGAAAACCCTAACAATAAGATTTGGAACGTGTCGAGCAAACGGCGTGCATGCGCAAACATTAGCCGATGATACGCTCTTCCGGGCTATAATCTGCGGATTATAGGGTAGCAGCGTGCGTACTTATCTGGCTGCATAATGCACGCGAATCGTGTAGGTCTGCGGTGTTCGTTGCACGTTGCTTGTACACAGTGAACCGTATCGCCGCGTCGATGTCCTTTAACGATTCGGTTAATCGTTCCTGATGAGGGCGCTTGATACGCGGATTCAATTTAGAGATTTTATGGCGAGGCTCGACACTTGTAATTTATGTGAAGGGTTGTATGCGAGACACTGGTTGCCTTGCGTAGGTTCTATGGATTATTTTAATATTATTCAATGGAACAGCATTTTTCTTTCATCCTTTCTGTAAAAATTGAATATGAACTACTTTCAACAAAATTTTAATTGGTTGTCGCACTATTAGGTTCAAGGAGATTTTCATGTTTTTCGGTGAAGCCATTGTGATAATTGCGAGCAGAGAATTGCAGAAAATTAATCATCGTTATGGCTCGTGATGGTAATGACGATTATTGTTGTGGTCTAGAAAACGATCTGTAGAACTATAATAAGTGTAAGTGTGATGTATTACGTTATTAATGTACAATGCCTAGTGGAAGACTGGAAGACAAAGTGTCTCATAGAGTTCTCTATTATTATTATAAAATGTTGAACAATAGGCTGGAAATATTCTGCCTGCTTAAAATCGCGACATAAAAGAAAACAGGCACTATTAATCACAAAGCAATTGACTTCTGTAACTAATCAGTCAATCCTTTTACTTTGCATTAGTCAACCTCTTACTTGTGCAATCTTTATTAACCTTTTACCATCGTTGTCAATCAATTCTTGACTTCTATGACAATCAACCTCTGCAACTAGTCAGTCAATCATTTCACCTCTCTCATGTGTCAGATTGTTATCTACGCTAATGTAATGTGTGTATATGCACATTAGCAAATGCTTTTAATAAATGTATACGAAATTCTGCGCGGTTCGAGCTGAAATATTATATTATTCCGTGGTTCGTTAACTCTTTTTCACATAATTAAAACTAGGGGTGCGATTTTGGGTGGTCCCGTTGAATTACACATTGCGTATAAGCATTTAATTCTAATTACCTGATTCAAAATTGAAAACGACGTACCGAAATATTGCTATTGATGTTTTTAATATAATTAACAATTTGAAATTTAGAAATCCTGTCGATAACTTTACCCATTCTAATAAAACAGAATCGTACCTGCCCAGAATAAGCATTCTCATCGTTAATGTAACGATGTATCATTAAAGCTGCCAGATGGAATATGCAGGTAACAAAAATACAGAATATTTACGTTTCCATTGCACTCGCCAAATTGTCGTATTGAAACAGTAAATCTATTAATTAACAGAAACGATGAAGCGTAGTCACAATTGTCACCTAAAACATCTGCCAACCGAATACATACAAGAAAGAAAAAAAAAAATAGTAAAAATTATTCGCGTCGAATTAACGAGTCCGTCCAGCGAACAATTATCGGAACTCTCATCCGTCTCCACCAACATCTTCATCGACGAGGAATCAAGCTCCTCGGGACGAGCACAATAAACGCCCTTACAAATGAATCTCGACCACGCACTCAGTAACGAACGCACTCCACCCCCGCTCAGTACCAAGATTTATATTCCATTAGAGCCTTTTCTTCGTTTCTTTCCCTCGCCGCCATACATCCACCCGTAGAACTTTATTCATCCACTCCTTACGCCCGACCATAGCTCATTACCGGTTAATTACCGGAGTAAGTCTCTCGCGGCCGACAGCAACTCGGATGCTGCGTGACTCGCGCCACTATGTTTTGCCAGCTGGCGTTAAGCATAACTGTACAGTGTATCGGCGAAGCCACTCGAGAAAAAGGAGAAGAAAAAGAAATGACCTGCCCTCGTCGCCATTTGCCGCGAGATATCGCACGACGGAAGCGACGCAGCACGAACGGTTAACAACGTCTGATTCGATGGACTGGAATCTCGATGGATCTGTCCTTTTCAGGCGCTCGCAGGTGTCCTAATGGAATTCTTTGCCGCGATTGCGGTTACGTTGGCGATCTTCGTTAGGGTCCCGTGGCAGTGCTAGCTGTTGGCAATTACTTTTTATAGTGCGCTTGGTGTGCTCGAGTGCCTGATACATTTTCAGGGGCTTTCCTTCGCGAACAGTTCTTTGAAGACTGTCTTATTTGCGTTGTCGTTTCGGCTTGCTGCGAAATGCAAAATCTGTCCAATACCATTTGGAACAAACGAAATGACAGAGAACAGACAAATGTAATAGCATTTATGTCTATGTTCGTAAAAATTATTTCTGTCGGTTCGATCTTGAGTAGTCGACTTAAGATTGTAACTATGAGGACGATATATCGGTGGAAATGTATAATTTTTTTTTTTTTTAACTAATCCTGCAATAATTATGTATCTATTTTATCCATAAAAGTCGATTATTCTTGCGTCTAAATTGCGTATTTCCTGTTTAGCCTGATTGATCGGTTTACCAACAGGTTCAGGATGAACCGTAACCTATTTCCCGTTTTACAAATTTCTGAACTGGATAGAGCCGCGAAACTGTTTCAAGATACATTTCTTGGTGGCGTTGGAAGGATAATACGCGGTATCCTACGTCATTAAAGTATCGTGATCCGATTCAATTCTTGCTTCCACAATGTATTATTTCTAGCAACGATCAGTGGTCTTACAGGACGGCCGGTAGAATCTGGAAGCACAAGGGTAGACACGAGTGTTCGTAGAGCTAGACCACCATCAGCAAGATAGTAATTAGCTTTTATTTGTTTCAAAGATCAACCGAGAGGATCGCCGTTCTATCAATTAGTTTCGAAATTAAATACAGATTATACGAGAAATATCAATTTCAATAATTCTCGGAATAAACTTCTGTTTGTGTTGGCTCTCATCTTCGCGCGCATCCAAATGTAAAATAAGAGATTCATTACTTTGCGCGAAATTAGATTCTACAGTAATAATGAGGAGAGATTTTCCAACATCAACAAAAACTCTCATTATCGGCGATCATATCTCGCCGATTAATCAGATTCTACTCATTATCTTGATTCTTCTTACTACCTAATCTATTTTTTTTAATCTCATTCTATCTGATTATTTTATTACTTGTCAAAAATATGTTGGAAGCATTTCAGAAATTCCTTCGACATGAACGCCTGGCGAGATGGGGAAACATTTTCCCGATCTATGAAGCGCTTTCAAATTTCTCCGCCTTGGTAGTTAAATCGAATTGCACATCGAAAGTATCGAGTGGGAGAAAATAAATTAATTTTATGGAGTAACAATTTTGTAAATAACATTTACTCATATGTGTTCACTTTCATTCAACGGCGGATCAATCCCAACCAAATGCATATGATACCAGGGGAAGCTCTGCTGCTGATCACTTAACAGGGATGAATCATCGTTCCTTTGACAAATTTTTCCAAAGCAAACGGGCATACCAGAACAAAGACGATAAAGTAATAGCTCTAACTTTCTACTGCCCAATAAGAATATAGACCCGCTATAAACTGCTTTACTGTATAGTTTTCAACCAAGCAAAAATATCACCCCATACTCCACCCCTACCACAAATCCCAAATAATTCCTCCTCCGTCAGTACTGCATTCGCTTCGCCGATCTATGCGTTAGAAATCGCCTACGCGCGTTATACCAATTGTCCATCGGAGCCCTCCAACCTCAAATCGATCAAATAAATCACGTCACCGTGCAAGAGAGCATTCTCCGGGCCCCCATTTCCATCAAACGGGCGAAGAGGACGACGGCAGTTCGTTAACGTGACGCCTAGTTGGGACAGGCGCTGGCGTCGCCCTCCCGAGTCAGCCCGCTTGAAATATAACGTCCGGGTAATGAATCGCAACATTCAATTACGCATTAATAACAAGGCGGTAAGAGAGACGGGGGCCGATTATCTCGCGGCGCGTACAATGTGCGAAAGCCAGCGGCTTGTTTTCCAACAAACGAACTGACGGTTATGGCCGCCTCTGTGGACAGACACCATAAATACGCCCGGTCTGAGTCCCCTCTTCTGCATCCGCGCGACCAGCGGGGATTTCCTTAATTGATCGAACCTCGATCCACCCATTCGCGTCGTCCCCTGACGATCTTATCAGTGGATCATCTACGTTGCGCCCGTTTCACGGCCTAATCTACGCGATCTTTGCCGTGTGCGCCGGCACACGTCTCCCACGCCAGCCTGTTCTCGCGACCGCTCGGAAAGGCAACGACGAGAAATATTCACCGGTTCCGCGTCGCCGGCTCGAATAATTAAACGATCCTGACCGACGTCTAACGGCCGAGACAGCGCGGAACCGCGACCGTAGGCGTGTGCACGTATCTCGTGAACGCGGAGTTATGTGAGTCAGGTCGCTTTCGAAGTTTGGGCGTGCAGATGGCACGAATGCCGAGGGAACAGAATCGAGAATATCAAGGTACAGAGGATTGAGTACACTTGAGTACAGATTACGAGATCACCGTATTTGACCTATTAGATTTCTTTATTATCTTGGCAATGCTTGATATTGGTCTTAAGAAGATGGCGAAAGCTAGGTTTCATACATACCTGCGTATAGGACATGTTCATTTGCGGTCCATTTATATATGGAGGGTTCAGAAGCCAATCAGTGTAAAACCATTGGCATTCAATCCGAGATAAATATGTTAGTACCGTCATCTATTGCGACTCAATTGATCTATCAATCGAAACTTTTGACAATAAGGAGGTTTTTGAACTACGAAACTCACGTTCGGGAAGGTTGGACTTGCACTGCTTGGTTTCTGAACCCTCCATACGTGCATTGGTGTTGAGTTTGTTCTGCGACCGTTCCATGTTCGAACGTCAACTTACACGGGACAAGGAATACATACGTAGTCTGCAATATTTCGCGAACGGGGACCAGTCTGGCCTCGCTAGATAGCGTGATGCCTGAGTCTGTCAAAGCTACGATCGCCGATCGTTGAGACGACACGTTCGGAAACGTGTTTGGAGTCTAACACTTATGCACTGATGTTTCTCGTAAAGAAAGTGGAAAGTGTTGAAAACTGGCAATTGGGACCACGCCACAACCGGGATATAAATGGCGACCGACATGTTATCAACTATTGTTCATCCAAAACTATGGAGACCGTTTTGGGTCCAGGATTCTGCCTAAATGGACGTTTAATCTTTCCAAAAATTTGAGGCTCTGTTAACCATGGTACACTTAATATACCTCACGTCAAAGAGAGATAAATGCTCCTCCTACACCACACCTTTCCCCAGCTTCCCGCTATTCCTAAACCGGAACCAAACAATTTGAGATCCTCCCCGACCACGTGTGTCATGCTGCAAGTATTCATCATACTGCAGTGCCGTTGAAACGATCGTATCCAGCGAAACAAGCTTTCCGCCGTCGCGGTCGTTACAGGCGAACGCAACGAGAGATGTCTCCTATTATTGCGGCAGTAAACGGCCAACGACACCGCAACACGGGCGTTTCTTTGGTCAAGCAACCACGCGATCTTCGTGGAAACGAACATGCAAAAAGTGTCGAAGAATCGTGCGAGGCGTGGGTGATCCGCATTGGCCGATGCACCGTGGCGATCGTAATATTAGCACATAGACATTTCCGCACGAACTTATCGTGTCCCCTTGCTCACGGACGGCTCGTAAACTCGCGGATATTCGCCATTGCCTGACACACCGAGCATTCTTTTAATCATGCGGCGGCCGATAGAAGCTGGGCGACAGCTTACGCGCGCACCACCTTTCTAATGCGATGTCCACTCTGCTAGCGATGGGAACGAGTTTTCAGCAACGTGCCTCGAACAACGAAGAACGTTTGAGTGTTGACTTTGTAGTTATTCAGATTACGAGTTTGTGGATTTCTAGCCTACCAGGATGGTAGATATTTCTAGTCCGATTGAATGCCTTAAAATTATTGCAGGTTGCTGGAATTTATGACACGTTTTAACAAGATAGAACAGCAGTTGCATATATTCCTATTTAATTTCCGGTTAAACACTTTCATTTGCATTATCTGTTTAACGTATATATATCTAAACGGCGGTGCTGGTATTAAATAGCACGATTGTACGAGGTCGAAGGATCCACTGTGCTTCCTGTTATTTTGTTGCCCTAAAAGGGAGTCGCAATGAGCAACGATAATTATTTTCCGGGGAACAGGATTTTTTTTAATACCGGCGGAATTTTTCTTTGTAATTTTTACACGATTTCCATAGTAACCTCATAAATACTTAAAGCTGATCGGTACCATGCAACTGATGTACAGATAAGTAACAACTTTGTAGAATAGTGTTAATCTAAGGCCTAATAAAGGGAAACACTTCCTTGATCTTCCTTATTATCCTGTGGTTCAAAATTGCAGCTGGTATTTTTAACATGATCCTCGCGCATCTACCAGACCTACCCCCCAACTACCACTTACATAGTCAAGCTTCCTTGTTTCGACGTTATTCTTCAAGCGTAACTGTCAGAAAACAGTAGGCACGGTTACTGCACTTCCCAAATAAGACATCACCCAATTCTAAACCTCCATTAGTGGCTGCAAACCAACGACAGTTATTTGCGATTTGATTCGCAGCTTTAACAGCCACGTCACGACGCTTAACAGAACCCAATCCAGTAATTCGACGGTGCACCTATTCCTTACGAAATTCGCAGGTACACGGGGCCGGTAAACATTGCTTAGCATAGTGCACGGGGACAAAGGAGTGGACGATCGGTACGACATAGTACCTAGCGAGCGATGTCGCCGTTATCTTCGCGAGCCACGATCGTTTCTCACCGCCTAAGTATACGCTCATTGGCGTAAGAAGTCTTGCCTGTGTAATCTGGGATGTTAATCGGGCAACATCGACTTGTATTACGGTACAAAGTAATGTTGTAATATACCACCGGCCGGTGGTGAATTAGTTTGGACGTTCAATGAAAATCCAACTGACTAGGGGCACGCTCGAGATCGTTCATTAGATGTACGCGTGGATTAAACTTGTTACGCGTTTACGTGCACACATCGATCGGCCATGAGATTCGACGCGTCTGAAAGGGAACTTGGCCATTAATTTAGGATGGAATTTTACTTCCAGGTTAATTTAGGACGCTGGATTTAAATTGTGATTGCCGCAGCATTTTTTGTATGTTACTGTTCGAACAGTGCAGCCTAGAATATTTTAGATCCTCGCAGCTTTCTCAAGTTTTGGAACTTGAAAGTTCGAAACTGTTCTATTACTATTTAAGCAATTGCTAAGCAGCCGTCCAATATTGTAATAGAGATAAAATATGAAAATTGTATCATGTTTGTCAAATTTTATGTAAATACTAACAATTCAACTACAGTTGCTACTTGTCATCAACATATTCTAGAAAATCATTAACAGTTTATTAGTCTGTCGTAACAGTGCACAGTGTTTCATCAAAAAATGAATAATCATTCCGTTTCCGAAAGCACCGGTGCAAGAAAAAACTCTCGACATCTTTCATTCAGGCCGTATTGAACAGACTTCCACTTGGTTCGGCTGAATCGACCAGATATTCCTTATTAATGACAGCGGAATAATTCACGTTTCCCAATGGAAAAAAGAGCACGATTCCAATTACTCGCGGCGTTTATCGCTGGTAACGGAATAAGCGAGACGTTTCAATTCGTCTCGAAACAGAAGAGATAACAGCCAGACGAGTAATTAAGTGTTAAATAATTCCTTAATTGAATTCGCGGGCTCTGCACTTCCGGATCAATTAGAACGCGCCACCTTGTTCCCCTGTGCATCTGTCGGTTACACGACCCGACTTTTTCCCAATTTTTGTTTCTTTGATTATTCATGAAAATCGTTCTTCATAATTATTATATGAATTATTATGTAAAGATTAGTGCCGAATTGTTAAATGATTGGACATTTTGTTTAGAAAATATAGGCAACACTATTATCCTGTATCAGAATTCAGTAAATTTTAAATCAGAGAAAAAAGAGATTAGGTAACTCCTAATATTTGCTAGCATTACAGATTGCACGTTTTATTAATCGTTACGTTTATGTTGCACAAAGATGTGAGATATTTCAGTTCTATTATCGTCGCGATTTCAGCATACAACGGAAGATGTATGCATTTTTGAAGATGCACTGGTTCAAACCACATAGAAACTGGCAGAAACCGTTAACAATTTTGAAGAACACGTTCATATCGTGCCCGCCTTGCTATTCAAAATCTATTGAAACCTGTGCATTGCGTTGCAATGAAAAATAAACAGCAAGCCCGCGGCCGCCATTTTCCGTAATTCCAGATCCCCATCTAGAACCGACCGATTCCCGAGTCCGCAATTGAATCGCCACACCGCCCATTACAACAAATTACATATTAACGTTCATGGATTTACATTTTATTGGACATTTACCTACTACGCAATAATTTGCCATTGCGAACGATCGAGATAATTGACGCGCAGCGTTCGCGAGGATTGGCGGACAGCGGTCTGTAATAAATAATTACCGAAGCAAGACATTGAACGCATCCTTTTTTTCACGCGATTTTAACGACGCCCAGCGACGGAACGGGGGCGAATAATCATAGTGCACTGCGCGTAATGATTCACGGCAAATTCTTTGACCTAGCTTATTACTTTAATTAGGAGCGCTGGAACGATTGCGAATAGAAAGGGGGCGAGGTGGAAGACACGTGACAAGCAGGGAATGCAAACTTTGATCACCTTTATTATTAATGTTGACAAATTGCTAGAGGGCATGGCAGTAACGCGATCTCGTTGGCGTCATTTTACCATTTTACAAGTATTTCGTTGCTGATGCGACGTGCTGTGACCGCGGTAACGAACGGTGCATTTCCATTATGATACAATATTTGTTGGTTTAGTTAGCAATGCTAACGACAAGAAGATACTTTCTTTTTAATTGTTCAATGTACATTTTGTATAGTAGAAAGAAAATATGGGTAACATTCACCAATTACTCTTATTAGAAAGGAAGTTTAGCTATCTGATATTATTGGATCTTGTTCTCTTGTTATGGATGAAATAGGTACAACTAGGAATTAAACGGGACATTAACAAATCGAGGAAGGATGCGCGTCAGAAATATTTTTAATCGCGATACAAAATTATAATTAAAATTGTGTGAAACCCCCTCGTGGCTTGTTATGTAATTTTGTATTACAATTTTGTAATACAACAGGGCTTTCGAGGGAAATATAGAAATCGGCGTAACGTTCGAAAGTGAGATTTTAATATTAATACGGCACCGTAGTTTTTATATTTACCACAATATCGCCACTACTGGCCGTCATATTTAAGAATTTCGAGCAGGCGAATGATAATGATTTTGGCGCAACTAGATTTTCACTGCGATCAAACGCCGAGGAACAATTTGTAAATCAGATCTTAGAGTGCCAATTAAGTTTTTAATGATTTAATGAAAATTCAGATGGAAACCTTAAATTCCACGCGGCACGAAATGATAGTGAGCATTGCGATAAAAAAAAAGAGATAATTGTAAACACCGGGAGGAACTGAATTAATTTCGCTGTTCTCGCGATAAAAATTCATTGCACGCTCATTTATTCTGTTCTACTAATTGGAGAACATATACGCGGTTATTTATAGCCTCTCCGCTAGTGAGAAGTTTCTTCTTTTTTCTTTCTTTTTTCAGAAAATTCCATCGACGATGAAAGGTGTATCAACGTAAGCAAGTACGTTGAACGTCCTCGTTATACGAATCCATTCTGTGTGATTTCATTAAGCATAAAACAGGCTCGCTGGCAGCAAACGTACACCCATTCATCATTCAGTACCCGACAGGGAACTTCTCTTTACTTTGCGTTAATCTAATCCAAGAGGAGCAAGACAATTTCACTTCGTGTACTTCTTATCGAAGGACACTTTACTTCGCGCCATTTTATTCCGCGAGAAAAATATATTGACCAGCAGAAAAAGAAAATGAGGAAGATGTAATAGTTCTCCGGTTATGGAATATTTAATTAATGCATCATTTCTCTGTTACACGTACACTTACACTGATAGGCCAATAATAGTAAAAGCAATTCATGTATTCACGTATGTATATTTACGAGCCCGATTCATATATTTTTAGCTCATTTATGGAAAAATAATTCCACGTCATGTACTTCTTATCGAAGTACGTTTTACTTCGCGCCATTTTATTTCGTTATAATCGTGCATACCGATCAGTTCGTACGACGGTCTATATTCATCATCAGCGTCCAGTTCCATCGACAGAAAATTAATACATATTTATATTCACTTCCTCGAAACATCTCATCTTTTCATTAAAAAAAAAAACACTCTGCTATAGGAGTGTCGTGTCGTACGGAAGATATCCTCAATTACAAACCGTGTTATACGGAGGATAGCTGGACACGAGAACGTACATGTATCACAGTGATGGGGGGGGGGGGGGGGGGGGGGGGGGTTAACGCAAGTTCGATGACCAAACACCGATAGCGTCAGTCACCCGGCTAACAGAAAACCCACGACATCTCGCGATCTTTTTACAACAGATTCGCTGGAATTAGGGTCGCCACTGTTCACGCTCTCGGGACGTGTGAACACCGGGGTGCCGGTTCGCCGGCGTTGCTCCCGCTTCTAGCGGTCCCAGCTCTCCATGGACGCCATGAATATTCATGGATTTTCCGGACGTCGCGTCGCCTGGTACGCGAGCGTGCGTTGCTCCCAATTTGTCACACACCGTGGCATTATCCCATTTCGCTAATAAAGTAATATCACGGAGAGGTGTCCGAGCGCACAGCACCGGCTGATTCACCGTCTTTCTTTTTCCTCCCTGCTGCCGTGGCGCGCAATTATGCAACTTGGTAATTGCACGGCGCCCTGCCCGCCAGGTAAGTCGTATCATCGCGTAACGAGACGCGACTTTATTACCGAGTTCCTTTCATCCGGCCACCTCCAGCTGGGCGACGTGGAAAAAGGAAGGGGGGCGACCGTTTTATTGTGTTTCTTTTTATTTTTCTTTATCTTTTTCGAGGACGACCGTCGACGACAGAGGCTCGCGGCTAGAACGCGCCTCGCAGCACGAAGCTGTGTAGATATTCAACTTCGAATCATTTGATTTAATGAGCCGGCAGGCGAAGAAAAATAGTCTATTCGCGCGTTTCACTGTGTTGCAGGACTATCGACGGAGGCTCAACGGATCGGCAACAGGGGGAGGGCGAGATGATCGACGGTGTCAAGGTAAGTCGTTGGTCTTGATCGATTTTATCGAGGACGATAGAAGTTGTTCCCTTCTTGTTCGTAGAGAGGCCACGTGCGATTATATTTCTTGCTTTGTTTTTTCGCTGAAATTTTTGATTGCGTTATGATGGCCGTTCGGGATATAATGTTCCGATAACACGGGTGTGTTGCCTGGCAATAATGTAATACGTGTGTCGTCGAGTCGTGATGCTAATTAGATTTCTTTTAACGACCGTACCCTTTCGCTCAGACGCTGGTAAGATCTTTATCGGGGCGCTCGTTGCATTTAATGCCTGTACGAGATGGGGACTTGTGCGCCGTGTTGCGGGAAACTTCTGTCTAGTTTCATCGCGATTATCGTTCGTTTATATCTGTCGAAGTATTGGAAATATGGGTTCTATTTGAACTAATTTAAGTACGATTGTCCTAATAATATTATTAAGTATGTACAAACGGTATTGTTCCTTTGGCGCGAAGAATTATTCCCATCAAAATCTACAAATATGTCCGATGGTTTAACGTTGTTATTGTTCACAATGCAAGACGTTTAATTAATTGAACAAGATAGATGTAAACAAATTACCTTGATACACGGTATCAGATAGGTTTCTTCGACCCAACAGTTTAATGATTTCCGCGTCATTTAAATTAACATTTTACAACCCCACAAACCTTTCAGCTCATTATTGCTACTTTTTAAACAAATCATACACTCCCTGCATTATCATAAATAATTTCGCGATCAATATACCCATTATTCCAAGGCTTAACAGCCACATAAACCGATCTCGAGTCGTTCTCCGATCCCCTTCAAATCTGTCCATAGACGAGTACACCCGATATACGGAGATATCCACGGTATTTGCCGGCAATACGGTCGAGCCTCGTCGGGTAATTAGAGTTTTTCTTGGTCGGCGTGGCCGCGTTTGCTCGTCAAAGATCGGCCGACCGATGCAGATAGTCCGCGAGAAACCGCAGCGTGTCTCGAACCGGTATGCCGAAACGAAAAAAAAGTCGCAACAACATCGAGTGCGTGTCGCACGATTCCGAGGACACCGATTTCACGGCAGATACATTAATGCGGGGCCCAGCTCGTGCACGTTAGAAATCGTCGAATAAATTTCCATCGGGACACGCCCCTGGATGCTCGATGATAATTCACCGTGCCCTCTTAAGTAACGGAGTACCTGAATCGCGGGAAAATTGTTCGGTGCGCGTCGTATCGGTTATACACCTTCTTATTATGTATAGGTGCATTCGTGGTTCGCATTATTTAATACCGAGAGGCATAGGCACGTATTTGGGAGAATGGTGATTACACGTTCCCGACGGATTCGCTTATTTAAGTCGCGTAATTATTAATATCGTTGCGCCGGGATTTATCAGGGCAGGGGAATATATGGTGTGAAAAGTGAATTAGTAGGTCGTTGTATTCGTATCCACGTACGCTATCGTAATGTGAATAAAAAAAGTGCAGAGTCCCGTTTATGGAAATTAATTTTACTTTGATATCTCTCCTACCGCTACACCGACCGAAAAATTATTTGTACCGCCTAATCCCCCCTCTCCCTCCTCGTACCGAACAACTATTGTAAGAACATTTTTTTTGATAACCCCAATCTATCGTGAGTTATTTCACAAAGTCGATTACGAACTCTTACTGTTAGCGCGACGTACGAGATGACTTTTGACACCACTAAATAACTAATTAATACGATTAAATTGTCTAAAAATGATCGATTACCGTAGCAGGTAAACAGAAAGCCACATTATACACCGAGTAGAAATTAAATTCTGCAATTAAAAATAGCCCAATTGGAAGTTGGCATATAATGCACCGGATATCAGTAGAATGAGCCATCCGTGGAATTAGTGGTCAGACATTCCTATCTGCAACGTATTTTACAAATACAACCGTTCCATTGAACATCGCCTAATGCTGCTATCCACATAATCCATAAATTACTTAATTGATTCTAAAAAAAAGGCCCTAGTGTGCAATAAAATTAATAACAATGCTCACTGGAAAAATAAACACCTCCAACCTCGATACACTCGTCGCCCCATGCCGTAACCCATTTTCCGCGAACAAAGTACCCGAAAGTACAGAAAATCTCGCGGGAAAAGAATCTTCAGGAACGTCGCGGGGAACAACAATTGGCTGCGTTGCTTGCGGGTGAAAAACCGCAGCCCTTTCGAGGAGCGGCTCAATGAAAGGCGAAACGGCCGCGTTCGCGATCGATCGACCCGATTGGGTAATCGGGCTTTCGAGGACGGGCTAAAAAGTCGCCCGGTTAAAAGATGCTCCTTTGCCCCGGGGCGCACTTAATCTTATCGGCGTTGCGCTTTTGTCGGCCGGTTGATGCTTTCTCGAAGCTTTCTTATCGGTCCACGAGGAGCGCACGACCCTTGCCTCGCTTCCGCTTAGCTGCCTATCGCCTCGTATCGACTCGTTTCCACTTTTGTCGTAGCCGGACCGACCGGTAGAAGACGAGCGTGCGCCGTCGCTTTTAACACCGACGATACACGCGATACCCGTCGACGATATTCGTGTTGTTATCGGTGTACTCTATTAGCAACGTGATTGGACGTGCCTCTGCTTCGTGATAGTTTGTTAGTTAGAAGACGGGCTAACTTGGGTAAATATGTAGTAAGTGTTACGGGAAGTGATTACGGTGGGAATCGGTTAATGGTATCGGGTCGAGGTGAAGGGAATGCGAGCGTTGGTTAGAGCGGCGAAGGGGTGGCTTCAATACTTCTGCAAGTAGCAGATTGTTTCTTTAGTATTTGATTTGACGATTTTATACGTTTATAGATTTTGTATTTTATCGTAGAATTCACCTGCATGTTTATTCATTTATTTACTGATTCGGGAATTCTTTTTATTGGGGACGTTTTTGCGATGCTGTACTGGTTGCCTTTATTGTACGCAATATATTGTACTGATTTATGAGGCACTGTTACAATGTTACATTAATATGTGGTTGTTATGCTAGTAGTGCCAATTTTAATAATAATAAATTTCGCGCATTTAATGAATATGCCACTGTCTGTAATCTTCGAGTAAATGAAAACATGTTTACAGCAAGTTTAAGGGTAGTATAGATTACAATCATTTCCTCTGTTGGCCTTACGTTTAGAACAGCACTCGCAGACATGTACAGCTATTGAAAATATATTGAACGATCATGGACACCGGTGAATGATTCCCCAATAACCTCACATAGCTATTGATTTCATTATTTCGGTAACAACGGAAGCGACTAACGAGAATCTAGATACGCAGTTCGGACTAACTGTAATTGGTGTTTAACGTATTTGATTGATTAGAACAAACCTGATGAAAACCAGCAACACTTTGCTGTAAACAAGTTTCCTTAATGTCTATATCAGCCAGAAACGCGAGCCTGGAAACGCAACCGCCTGTGGTAACGACTCGCAATCAATATTTATGAGGAAACCGCGGAAACGCCGGAAAGGTAAAGAGAAAGAGCAAGGAACAGAAGTTACGTTTCATTCGTTCTTCGAAAATAAGGTTTCATCTTTTTACTTCTTTTCTCCTGAAGAGACAAATCTGTATCCATCCAACGTTGGTCGTTATTTAAGCAACTCGGGGCTATAAACTAAGTGACGACGTCAACATTCACATTCGCAAAAATCATACTAACGGCTACAATCAAAAGCCTTGCGTGTGATAACCGATTCTCCCTGGTATATATCCAACTACACAATCCATAACGACTTCAAAATCTCTTTCGACACCGAAGATGTGTTCAGATTGCCATCACTCTACCATCAAAGAAACAGGGACCATAAAAACCCGCTGATTGCAGAGCTGAACAACTCGCCAAATGTCAAAAGGAGGCCAAAGAAACCGGGGCCAACTGACTCGCTAAAGACGCCAGAAGGAAGAAATCCAAACAAATGATTAAAGAATATGCCATGTAGCAATTTCGGAAACTAGAGCAGCATCATCACTCGATGATGACTCTACACGTGTCAATGTCAATCAACGCATTCACTTGATACCCAAATTCTATGGAGTAGATTGTAAATTTGGTGTAAAAATTAAAAAGAAAAAGCATTCCAATTCCAAGTTATACGAAGCTCGACAGAATAAACTGGACGAAGATTCGAATCCTCTAATGCCTATAGTATCGCAGAGATAATTAAAACTCCACGGCCAAATCACAAAGACGTCAGCTTCCCCGCACGGTCCAAACAGCGCCAAACAAAAACGAACTTCTTATTCGACACCAACGGTCAGCAACAAGCGAAGAAGAAAAGAAACAACGCTGCGTACGCCCTATACCATGAAATCCCTAAAAACCCAAGGGTCACGACCAGAAGATGCGTGTCTCAAAGGGGGCCAGTTAGCCCGTGGATTCACGAATCCAGGAAGCGTGTTAGCTGGAACGTCGCCGTTCCAGCGATGCATCGCGGTTCAGCGGCATTGTTGTGGACGAACGGCGAACGAAACGGAATCTAATCTGATGGCGCGGCGGGTCCACCTAATGGGCAAGCCGTGTCGGGACACGCACCTCTGCTCTCCTCGCTCGTGTCCCCGGTCGAGAAGGCTAAAGTCGTGTTCGCCCTGTCCGATGACGATATCACCCTGACGCAATCGCCATACGTAATGCAGCTCTCTCTCTGTGACTGCGCAAACGATGCACCACGAGGATCAAGAGCGCGTAACCGGACGCGTGGGTTATCCTCGGGTCTGTGACGGGACACTGGACCAGCTGCTATCAGAGGGTTAAGAACTTCCTATTTCTGCTGCGCTTTTGTTATTAAAACGAGACGGAGTCGTTGGGGGGATTTATGCACAGGGTGTCCTCGCCCTGGCAAACTCTGTCTGTCTGAAATGTGTTGGTTATCTCGAACGATACGCGAATTCGTTTCGAACAAAAGTTATGGGGTTTCAGGGGATGCATAATATGGTGATAGTGGTTCCTCGACGAGTGGATCTGCAGAGGAGACACGATGGTCACGTTCGGCTTTTCGAACGGAACGTCTCATTTTGTCTGCTTGATTTCGATGGAACGGCGAACTCTGAGTACAAAAGTACTGACGCATATTTATCCTAAACCCCAGCGGTATCGATATAGTGATTCAATCAGTTGACTCGTGATGAACGTCTTCGAACACAGTGCGCTAATTAATTGCAATCGGTGGTCTCACTTACTTTCTACAGAAATTGCTTTAAAAGCCGCGTCGCTCGTTAGTTAAAATAGCGACAGGATTATACAGCGTCGAGAAACATCCCGGAAGAAAAGCACTCGTCCAATTACTCCTATACAAATCCCGGCCAGTCTATTCAAACTTCCATAAAAAAAAAAAAGAAAAAAAGCCAAGCAGAACAAGCGCAGAAACACGAGCTACGGGATCAGGGTCCAGCCCGTGTTCAATTCCAACTATAAACAGGAACGAACGCAAATTGAATCGGTTCCATGGCCTCCATGGTGGAGCCCGTAACGTTGTCACCGGCAATTCTCGAGGCTTTCCACGCCGTAACGGAATTCCCTCGGTCCAGCGACACAGGCGGCGCGATTCGCGCCATTTGTCCTGGCCATAGCCGGCGCGACGGAATCTACACTCGTTAAGCGAATAAATTCAATTGGAAAGCCGGCCTTTTTGCCGATAGCACGGCGCGCAATGCGTCTTGGCGACACCGCAACGCCGACTCGAGTCGTGTCGTGGCCGACGCCGACATCCACTACGTACATGGCACCGATGCTGCGGCTAGGTGAAAAAAAAAAGGTGTCTCACACTGTCTCGTCGCTGCGTACCTGCCAGCCTTGATTGAAATTTGAAATTGAAACCGTACGCTTCGTGTACGTGCCTGCACGTGGACGCTGCTATGCTATCCTTCTTTTCCCTTCCATTTTTTCCCGTTGATGCTTCCAGTGAGATTTTTGCGGGATTGGCGTTAAAAGGGAAAGTGAGCGACGGATGTTACGGTGGAATGGAGTGGAGGGCGATTTTCGCGGAGGTCAGAATTTCTGGGCGAGAACCGAATCATTGTTTGGAGTGATGTGACTGGCCGGGACGAAAGGGGTTAACTGTGTAATAGTTTACTTGGTAACAAGTGTTCAGATTGATTCGGAAGCGCACGGTTTAATCATTGAGATGCTCAAATTGTTTAGTGGGGTGGGATTTAAAATGTGTAGTGCCATTATAAGCGAAAGGAGCAAGTAACGAAAGTACTATTGGCATTGTCTGATGAGATGCAAAATTTTATGTAGGCTAGCGAATTTGTTACCGATTAACGAACCATTGTTCTTAATGAATTACGATATTAATGTGCACATCGTGATATCGTAGTAGTAAACGAAATTGAATCAATGAAGCAGAAAAAGATTACTCATTTTTTGTGTTAAGAATAATATTTAATAAACACGGTTTATATTATGCATGTGCAAAAATATAATAAACATGTTTGATATACTTCCATGTTAATTTTTGTTCAGGGACTATCTAGAAATGATAACAGACCCATGTTGTCGGATTAACCGGTCATTCGTTTATCCGGCAATGGGTCCAGTCCCACAGGGATAATAGCAGTAACTATTAAACCATTAAAGTAATTGTACAATTATACTGCTGATTATGTAGGTTCTATGTTGATGTTTATGCAAAAAGTTTATACAAAAACCTCACCCTTCACGTGCGATGTGCAATGAAAACGAAAACTTCAAATCTGACGTTCTTTCTTAAAATCAATTAATTGGAAGAAACACTCGGGCCGAGAAAAATTATACACGAATACAACTGATCTAAGAGACGAACCACCTCGCGTTATATATTACGCAACAATATAACACCCCGTTATCGAAATCCACCATCGACCAGCATTATCAGCACGAAGTTGGTCGGTGACGACCACGATTCGTGCCTCTTAGCGTCGGGAAAGAAGGTGTCGATCCACGGTGGTCCTTTTAAAGATGGAAACCGCACGTTCGCAGGAGGCAAAAGCAGTATAACAGAAGAAGAAACGTAAGTACAAGTTGCACGCGAGGGTTCCCGATGGCCGCTTGTCAGCGCTATCTTCGCTTCGACCCGCGCACGTTTCCAATTCCTTCTCTCTTTCTCGTTCGAGTTTCTTTCGGTTCACGCGGGTGCACGCGGGTATCCGTGTCTTTCACGTGATGTATATCGACCGTTTGGCGACAATCATCGACCGCGGACGAGCTCTCTCACGGAGCCAATTACAAGCG
Organism: Nomada lathburiana; assembly: GCA_963667235.1. Classification (NCBI taxonomy): domain Eukaryota; kingdom Metazoa; phylum Arthropoda; class Insecta; order Hymenoptera; family Apidae; genus Nomada; species Nomada lathburiana. Next base: position 8,367,625 of record OY763897.1, on the reverse strand, counting down.
TGGGGCCGCGCGAGTACGTTGCGATTTATTTTCTTGCCCCCTTACTTTCTCGCCACGGATTTCCGTTTACCGAGATTGCGGCTCCTCGATTCCGGGTGCAACTCGCGCCTCTGCGGATCGTTCGGGTCAACAGGTGCACGAAAGTGGAGAAAATTGGGAGGGGGCGGTTCTTGGAATTGGTAGATTTTCGTAATTGGTTGCGAATTTAAGTTATTTCTTTTTATTGCTGATACGCCGCTTGCGTATCGGTAGCAATTTTATATCGATATAATGACAAGCACGAACACTATCGGCTAAGACAGATTTTTTTCGCTACTAACATTTCTTAGCGAAATTTTAGCAGGCACTGTTTAATTTACTTTGCAAAACTGTACCAGGTATGTATCTTGCAGTAATCGCCCTCAATTTGTCTTGTCCTTTGAAAGGATCTAACACGGAATATTTCTATCCTGTCCAGCATATGGTGTAACGATAATTTGACAAAGTGTGCAACACAATGACAGCTTAGTGTTCCAAATTAATCTGCCATTTAATTTTCATCATTCGGCGAAATAATTCATGCTTCCAAGCAGTGCACTATACACTTACCTTACCTTCCGAAATCATTACACGGTGTCATCCCTACATTTTAATAACAATTAAAGAGTAATTGATTAAACGTCGTGACTGTCTAAATATCCAAAGAGAAACGAATTGTATCGGTTCCATTCGAATTTCCCATCGCAGAATAAACGACTCGTGAAGTACGAATTCCGCGGCTAAATTTGCAATAAGACCACGGTCTGATTAGAACGGGAACCTCGGTGTAGCAGTAACACGACGGTCTCGTTCCCATTTACGGAAAAAACGTTTCTCTCATCGCGTGACCCGTCGGTTCTGGTCGCCTGCGATTCTCGTTGCACATGCACGCGTTGCGTACACGCGCGTGGGCCGTCACGTTGCATCCTCTTCTTTTCCTCGCTCTGTGCCCGTTCGCGTGGTTTCCCTAATCAGTGATAATTAAGACGCGACTTCGCTTGAAGTGATACGGTACGTGATTTATTCGGCTTCAATTTTTCCGCGAACCAACATCAACTCTCCCGTGAGCTCGTCTCTAAATGGAATTATTGACAGAGTAGGAGAGGTATATTGCAGTGTGGAGCATAAATATAGCACCATTGACATTTTTTTAGATTTTAGTCCCTGAATTAATGAGAGAGGGGTTATTGTTAATTATTAAAATTTCCCATTTTAAAGGCTTGTAATTTAATCGTTTCGACTTAATGTTGTTATTGCGTTGCAATTACGTTGGCGCTATGAATGTGCGCCTGTGAAATTTATACGACATTATACATCATACATTACAGTGCATCCCTTTAAACGACATACATTCTCCTGAAAATATTTATCAGTTTAAACTACAAACCAGAGTACACTCTTCGGCTACTGAAATCTTGAAACAAAAGCAGCAGAATTTCTGCAGAGCAAAAAAAAAAAAATGAGTAACTCGATGCGGTCACAGTTTCACGACACCTAAACGGAGAAAACCGCCGCGATTCCGCTCGGACGGCAAAGACGAGCGTTACGTTCGCGAGGTAAATTGTCCGTGGAGCGATTAAATGAATAATTCATTTCTAAATTTCATCAGTTACAGCAGGTTCGTCGTACTCTCCCAGCGAAGAAGGTGAGACACGTTGAGGTAACGGGCGAAACAGATGGAAAGCCTCGCGTTGCTCAGCGTCGTTTCGCCATCGTGTATCATTTACCCGCGCGGACACGCTAGGAGACGCGCGTTAACGCGCCGGCACACGCGACTTCATGGCGATTTTATTGCGGCGAGTATGAAGCTACGTGGATAATGATAGCGTTAGACGAAGAATACTGAAGTTTTTCTAGACTTTCCCAAGTCCACCAGTAAAGATGGCTACAGTTAATTATAATAAGTACACATTGTGTGGCATATGAACCAGAGTCTCTATTTTATTTGATTGATTCGCGGGTAGAAATACCCTTTGGAATAGAATCAGGCTGGGCAGAGCAAAGGCAAATGAGAGGATCCCTTCTTGGACGGGAAGTTTGGCAACTCGAAAATTCAGATTATATTGTGCTAACAACGGAACAAATTTTTGTTTGCTGGTAAAAATCGGTCCCAGGTGTGAAAACACCCGTCCAAAGACATCTTGGCTTTTCATATTATTGTGAATAATCTTTCGTAAATGTTCACATCCATATTACTTTTAGTTTAACTTTTTCCCTGTATCTTAAACAGTTTTTCAATTATTCACGATAATGTGAAAGGTCAAGGTTTCTTTGGAAGGGTGATTTCACCCCTAGGACTGTTGTTTAGCTGGAAACAAAAATTGTTCCGTTGTTAGCATGATACAAACTACATTTGTGCAAAGTTTCAAATTTTTCTGAGCTTTCGAGACTCCGAACTTCCCTTGGTGGATTAACATCTTTTTCTTCCTTACCTAAAAACGTTCGGAAATAGGGAATCAATTCAAGAGTGGCCGTAATTAACACTACCGATAGATTCTGGTACCATTTCGATAACATACGTTAGACAGATTAAGAACGAGGAAGTCGTTGAATGAACATTTAACAGAGATACACAATTGTAATTTTCTCTTATTAAACGTCATCAGAAATTGCTACAACGATACCTATATATTAATAATTTTTAAAGCAAACAATCTGCAACAAGTCAGCTTGACTTGCCTGGTAGTTCTACGTGTGTTGTTTTATATTTTGACAGGCTTCCTATTTTTGCCAAAAATTTGTCTGGAGCATTAATAGAATATAAAACTATAAAATGAACGTCGTCAAATTCAAACTCAATATATACGTCACGTTCTTCTCGATTTACTCCAAAAAACAGTTACAACACCTCGAACACAAACACGTGCAACGTATATACATATTACACACACGAGTATGCACAGGCTCCACGCGAGCGCGGTTAGAGCGTATGAAATCTCCGCGTCCATCTCGATTGGAAACTCACGCCGGTTCCGGGACGGCATTTCTTCACGCGTGCTGAAACGATTTTCCGTGGGAGGACGCGGGGAAATCGTTAAGCCGCGATTCGCGTGCAACCGAGGGCGACATTACGCTTCTCCTGCGAGCGCAGGTGTGTTCGTGAATCACGACTATTAAGGGACACGCTGGCTCTCACGGGTTCCCATCCTCGATCATACACGGTAGAAAAAGCAATTTCCGCGGTGCCGTTAAGCGCGGCCGTACACGTGTATCGTCCTGCAATTAAGTCGATCGGGAGAGACGTTGCTCTATTCGTTGCTATTTCCGCGTCCATCGTGCTAACCCCTTCGAATGATGTAATCGACGCTTTCGTGCGAAATATTGCGAGCAATAACCATTAACATTCACGCATTATTTATTTACCATTTGCCTTATGGTGCTCTTTATTGTTTCGCATGCTGGAGTCGACTGTTTGATCCTTCGTTGCCTGACGGTACTCTGTTTTACCATTTATATTGAAGACAGAAAATAGTCCCAAGTAAGATGCAAACAAGCCATTCCACTGAAAAATATGTTCGAGTTAACTACGATTTAATCGTTAACCATTTGTTGCAAAAATTTTGTTCACGGCTGTAAAAAAATGTATGCAACGCAAGAGAAAGAAATATCAACCTGTAAAGACAAATTAACATTGAATTTACAGTTTTCAATAATTTTCCTGTAAATATAAAAGCTTAAGTATAGAGTTTCGTAACTCCCTTTAATAATTATTATATTCTTTCAAAACGAACAATTCGCTTAAAGATAACCACCCAGACCATATTAATTCGTCTACCATCTGCTTAAGTTCAACGTTAACAAGTAAAGGACATTTCATTTCCCTTGTACGGTCCGGTCACTGTGTGCTTAACTCTGTATCCAGCTTCCGGTATCATCAATGTGCCGACTATCGGCCGCACATATCACAGCAACAAGTCTAACAGGCCAGCCTTGTCTGCACACGTATACACACAGAAAGAAAGACAGAGAGAGAGAGAGAGAGAGAGCTTTTTAATTAAACGCTCCAAGGCTGAAGGGGGTGGTTCTCCCTCCCACCCTTCAATGGTCCGGGAGTTCAAAGTCGAGGCTCGGGCAAGTCAATATCAAATACCTCGGAGCTAGGCGGAGCGGTAAGCGCAGAATAAGCACACCGAGCAGAGACAGCTAAACCGATACCATCTGACTCTCTGCAGGATCGGCCAAGTCTCTTTTCTCGCTTTGCTGGCCACCAGACCACGATCGCGTCCTCGAAGCAACCGTCGCGTCGATCGACAACTGTTCCGACAATCGGGGGATTTCACTGTGCGGAGATATAATGGACACATTGTCTCGATTGTGGTAAAAACTATTACACGTGCATCCATGATTTTTGTTTGCTTCGAAGTGTCGAAGGGTATGTGTGCAGATATGCTGGGTCTTCTGCGGGGAAATTATTGAGGGACAGTTCATTTGAATCTCTTTGCCAGGAAGGACGTCTATATACGTCGTTAAATATTCAACGATTGTTTGCTAAGAATTTATGTAAACGTTTTGTACGACATTATATCATTATTTCAATTAGTTATGTAAATTAAACTAAGTGTTTGTATGTCGTAGTTCTTCGATGTGAAGGAAATCTGTACTATTGTGAGCATCGAGGACACTGTCAGTTTTTATGCTATCGTAGCGAAATGGTTAATGTGCTAAGGGTGCTTTAAAGTAAATTGTATTGCATATGTTGTGTTTCGTGGGGTGAAGCTATGGATGATTTTTGATTGCTGAGAATATCGTAGACGTTGTAGCTGAGGTCTTCTTATGACTGATGAATTAAATTTTGAGTTTAAACAATTTTCATCTTCGGGATTATTTGATTGTATTCCGCATTCAATTATGGGTTTCCATAATTCGCCAGACGATTTAGTAGATACTAGGTAGAATGGGGAGCTCTTGGGCTGTAATTTCAATATTATATTGGTTTTAATTATGCCAGTATAATATTTTTGCAGAGACGACATTAATTAATAATATAATCTGCGGTAAACTCCATCCCTCTTTCTCAATGTTTACAAGCCCCTCAAACCTTTCTTCGCAGCAATTTCTGTTGCTTGGATATGAAATATTCTTGAACAGCGTTGTTTATTCCTCCGCAGCATTAATATTTTCATAATCTAGAGAAGGTATTATAATATTTCAATTAAATTCTTGAATGTCTTTATAATCATTCTACTACGATCCATTCAATTTCGAATAGACTTCATTCGCATTCTGTCTTAAGCGAACCCAACATTTTCCCGATATAAAATATAAGGACATATTTTCAGTAATGCGCCAGCCCACCTTGCACATTTATTATACGAATCTTCAATTCGAGGATTTCCCACAAAATAAACTCGTCCCAACCCAGCAATTTCAATGAAAATAATTTCATCTTTTAAAATTACTCAACGAGTTAAATCTAAAATACACCACCAAAGTATGACAATCTTTAATCTAAAAACGAAAAACAACTGGGCATTATAATTTCAAAGGTTACAAAGTGGACGTAGTTTTACAATTTTCCACTTCCTTTCGGTTAACCAGTAATAAAAAAATGAATGAGAACAATTCCACGGTATGGAACCGAAAAATCAACTTACCCCCCAAATTCCCCTCCAATCCAAACTCAGTATCGTCGGTAGCGTTTAAAAACAGCTTCCTCGCAACGCGTTGATTCGTTCGCTCGTTCTGTATCATGCGGTTTGTACTAAAAAAAACACACACACACACACACACCAGAAGCGGAACGAAACGATGGAAAAGCAAAGGGATGAACGGAGGAACGGGGGGTTGTTTCGTCCAGCCCCGTCGCGGAAAACGCAACGCTGGCAACGCTTTTGCAGCGATAACAATTATCCACGAGAGACTTCATTACCCATTCGCCGCGAGGCGGCCTCTATTCTTTATTTATGGACAAGCTCATTATTTCTGTGCAAGTAAGCATATGAAAAATTCCCTCTTCCCCACGCAGCCATCCCGTCTCTGTTTCCTCTGACTCTTTTGATTTCTCTGCTTCCGTTCCATCGTTGGTCGCCTCTCTTTCTTTCATATATTTCTATTTTTTCCAACTAGCCACCCCGCGCAACGGCCGAGTCACGCTTTTCATTAAATTGGCCGCCCTCAGGCGAATGGAAAGATTTCTGGTACTTTCTATTGTGCGGATTTATTTTCCTTGCGTCGGTGTTATCTTTGTGGATAGAACGACACGGATGATAGTGGGGATTCGATACTTTTTCTCTGAAGATCAGAGTACGGTTGGTGAGGAGGTATTTTCAGGGTGGGATTTTAATAACAACGACAATAAAATAATACAGTTCGAGAAAGATTCAATTGGAACTTAAAATTGTTGGGAACAAAATATTATTATATTAACGATTAGAAGTCCACATTGGTCACCCGTTTACACCCAGACACCCTGTCATTAATCTGTCTCAAACCAATCATTCTTAATATCTTCAACATACATTTCATCGCCGATTTAAACAATCATTCCGTCGAACCATTCTCACAAATCCAACGAAGCCCCGCAAAATGAACGATACATTCCGCCAATAAACCACAAACCCCCCCGTCGTAAAATCAGCCAGCTTAAATTACCTTCTGCGTCGACTACAAAGGAAAGAATTACGCGAGCGGTTCCCCAGGAGCATCGCACTTCCGGTACACAGTCCAGGACGCGCGAGATCCATGGAACGATCGCGGTGCCACCGTCTCGGCGACGAATCGCGATAAACGGCGTGGCAGCACTTATAAATGACCGGTAAATATTCATGTCGAGGCTGCGTCCGCCGGTGTTATGCAGATGAGAGGTATTCACCGCGGGTATTAGCCCCGTTTCAAACGAGACTCTATCTGTCGACTGTTTCTGTCGCCATCCGTATGTCACGCAAGCAGCGAAACATCGTAGAACTATTTTTCGACGGTAGATCCGCGTCCACAAAGTCTCGGAAGCAAGGGGGTACTCTTCAGGCCGATTGTAAGACGTTAAAAATGACGTCGCAAAATGGCCCGTATGAAACAGGCTTTACATACTTTGTAATGTAGCAGGCATAGAAGTGAGGGTGCTATTAATGTTCATTTCGTACGATATTCTATGTGACGAATATTTTGTCAGCATTTTGCGTCATAAAGGGGACCATATTTAATTATTTGGTGTACGGTGGCACAATTTTGCGACTCTTCTATGTTTTAATTCTTATGGGAGGGTATTGTACTTGTATCACTTAGCAGTGGGTGCATGCTATATTCGAGTTAAAATTAAACTTCAAGTATTACGTAACTGTAACTGGGCATAGAGCCGCAGATTGTAATCAATAAAAGAAATAATTTTGATGGATATACATATAGTAAGACATTCGAGTAAAAAATGGTAACTACTTCTGTACACAATAAAGTCAAATCTTACCCAGAATCGTATCACGGTATACTTTCCGCGCCAATAATAAACGAAATAGACAAAACAGGAAGAAGAAACAGCAGATGAAAATTATTTTTCCTTTTTACCAACACTGCCAAACCTTTTCTGGCCCTCTGTATCTGAAAGGGTTGAACCAGTGCATCACTATTCTAATCCGCTTGAAGATACCACTTTTCCCCGGAGCGCTCACGTGTGAAACTCTTCAGAGACGACATTGCGTCTCTGTAGGCGGCGCCACAAAGAGTGTCGCCACAAAGTGGCCCGTGTGAAACGGCTTTAACGCTGTCCTCGCATCCACGGAAGCGGCGCGCTCATCTTTCTCGTATCTACGATCGGACGTCGCGACACACGCGTCTCTGTCCCTGCCCTGGATACTCCAGCGCGGGAATAGCGAGAGCTACAGGCCACGGGAGTAGCTGGTCCCGTGTCCGCTGTCTCGTCGTGGGATTAATTTAGTATGCTGGGAATAATTAAGCGATCAATTAAATTCTATTGCGCCACGAAGGGCAGAGAGGGAGCGGTGATTGATGGGTGAGAGAGGAGCGACGAGGTTCTTTTCAGGAGTGCCAATATGGAATGGCTTGGCTCTTCCCGGCGCACGATTGTCGATTTATCGTTCAGTTACTGTTCGGGCGCAGTCTTTTTATTATTTTGTTCAAGTGTGTTCTACGGTGATTCCACTGCCATTCCTAGGGCAGTCTTTGTACGTTGAATAACGCAATCTAATGTCTGACGTGTAACAAGTAATCTAATCGCCCGAGAGAACTTATAGGAAATCAAAATAGAAAACCGAGGAACGTAATATTATAAAATGTTCCATAATTTAATTATTCGATCGAGAGAAACTGATTTTCCCGTAACCGCAATCTCCGGGCGAGACTGAACGTAAACGGAAACGTTCACGTGACGGAAATGCTCGAATGAAGTCGACTCTCGCACAGGTGTGCGAGAAAACATCCAGCAACCACGGGGATCGCTTAATTTTGCGGCAGCTGGAATCTGGTTGCCGCCACGGTGCAAAGGGCTGCCGCTCTTCGACCCCCTCGCTTCTCTTTCTTTCGCAAGACTGTTCATAATCCGTCCGAACAAAGCGGCTACGCCAACGAGAGGGACGACAGCTTTCAACGAGATTATCAAACGATTAAAAGAATTTCCGCTTCCTCGTTTCACCCTCTTCCTTGTCGCTTTACCTTTGGAACAACATGTTTCAACCCCTATTCCGGTTTATTTTTGTGTCCACTAGTTTCTTAGTAATTGTGCTTCATCTTTATCGAGTCCTTTTATTCCACTCTCGTGGCCAACTCATGGTTACCATATTAACTGATTGAAAGATAAGTTATTCTATCTCCCTCGGTTGCACGCCACGTGTTCCTCTAACATCTACCACCTTTTTACTTTCTATTCGCATCTCACGGTGGACCCTTCTATATGTATAAGGGTTAACAGTTGCGCTAATTTCAAACTGACATAATGTAATCAATAAAAGAAGAGGATGGAGAAGGAAAATCCTTTTCTATGTTTGCACTTCCTCCCCTCTATATCTCTAAACACTTCACAATTTTTTCTCTCTTTAAATCTTTACGATACCAATTCTATTTACTATACACGTTAACTTTCATACAGTCACTTCCTCCCCCCATGCTGCCACGCCACTTGTTTCTCTATCACCTTCCACCTTTTTCCCCCTATTTGCATCTCTCTGTCGGCTCGTTCCGCTGCGTTTCTGTCTCTGGCCCATCGTCGGTCACCTCCCGGGCAATTTCGTCCGTGGCACGAAGAACGAACATCGTGTGGGAGGACGAGAAAAGAGCAGAGCGAGCACGAGAGGGCAGGATCGGAGGAGATTAGCCCCGGGAGGCTCCTTTGTGCAGCAATGAAAATGGCTTGTCTCAAAGAACCGCGACGGATACATTTTTAATTACCTCAAATATCACTCGGAGAGCTCGCCCAAGTTTCTTAATTAAATGTCATATTGCGCCCGCGGGCCACGGGATCCTCCTTCGGTGCAGAACTTGTACACTGTCGACAGAAAGTTTCTACGGAACTAGCAATGCGACATTGGATAAGGAAGGCAGGGTTTTCTATGCATTTTGGGACTCGTTTAATAGTCGTCCAACATGGACGAACAGGGATAAAGTAAATTGACGAATTTTGGAAATTATTTGCAACATCCGTAGTTAGAGGGTTTTTAAGCTGTCCATTTCAGGTACCTTGCAGGAAGATAGAAATTAGCAGGTGTGTGGCCTTACACGGCAAGTCTGTATTAGTAATTTTAGTCGTAGGGAAATCTAATGAAATATAAATTGGAATTAAAAATCGAAGCTCAATACACGATCCTTTATGTCGAACAAACTCTCCCACAAGTTTCCAGTATCAATTGATACGTTATCATAGCGAAAATTCTCGCCAGCCATCAGCATAAGGGTTGGAATAATTTTGCAAGGTATTCGAGTAAATATTGATTAGAGTTCATTCTAAACAGGGAGACATGAAATGTGGGGGAAAAAGGAATGCAAAAGTGTCTTCGATATTTTTTAATCGCTCTATTCGTTATTATTTAAGTTCATCGCCATAGCTTTTCAATCTCAGCAGCCGAATATTGACGCGGTTCATTAATAAATAGCATATAATCAATATTTTGATATAAATAATAATAACAAATCGCAGATGGATATTCGTAAAACATGTCAAAGACACCGTACAAATCAAAAACATATTCCTGTCCCACTTTTGCGAACATTCTCGATCAAAAATATCTAACAATATTTGCAAGGGCACAAAAAAACGATATTCTATATAGAATTCTATATAGAAATTCGAACAACGTAGCCGTAACTTGCCCGTAATTGATCTCTTTGCTCATAATTTCCATGTGATCCAGTTATTCAGAATCGTACGTATATATATATATATGTACACCGTGCCGAAACTTTCTGTCGATACTGTATATCTACTAGAAGAATAAGAAGAGTGCAGTCGCGGAGAAGGAAACTTCCCAGGCATTGAAGATCTTCTCAGCCGGCCGGTAAATATTAGCAGTATTAATAATGGACTCGATGAAGCGCGACGAAGAAACTCTGATCCGAATTGCTGTGCCAATTTGCATTGTTCTTCGACGAAGAATAACAAGCTATCGTTGGAGAACCTGATTCTCCGGATGACCGATGAGCCTTCATTGTGCTTCCCAACCCCTCCGCACACGCTGATATTATTGATCAGCGACTCGATACTCGCGTTATGTTTATGAGATAGAAACTGTACAACGGTATGGCGAAACGAGATTCGGCGGTATTTCAGTAATTAAAGATCCCGTTGCCGCCGTTATTTTAGCTCGGCCCGCACGGGATACGTAATTTGATATTGTGGAAACCAGGGTGCAGAAGGGTGCGTAGAGAGGGGTTAGAATATAGCGCGATAGGGTTGATTAGATTGGTGGATGCATACGGAACGGTTATCGTTGTACCGATTCTTTATTACAATTTTCATACCTTTGCAGTGCACTACAAATATTGTTCTCCCACCCCAAAATCTACTCAATGCATTCTTTCCGATTTAATCCACACGCGGAAACAAAGTATATACCCGCGCTACGCGCATGCAAGCTGAACACACGGACATTTGTCGAACACCCCGCTAAACACGTACAACACTACACCTACGTATAATGGCATCAGTATGCAAGGAAGAGGCGCGGAAAGACGATACGATACGACGGCAGCGCGGGTAATCTCGTAAAGCAACCACTCTGTTCTCTCTTCGGACTGAAAATCATCTCGCAATAATCCTAAACAATTTGTCCATGAGAACTAGAAACGGAGCGGTGGCGGTTGCGGAGATTCTCAGGCCACGGCTACTTATGCCGCTCGTGGAATTCCACGATAATAGAATTGCAATATGGCCGGCGGGTGGTATATTGGAATATTCGCCGACGCACAATCACCGACTAGCCAAGCGACTGGATTTGAATATAACAACGGTCCCGCACTCATACACACCGTTTTGCACGGGCATAAAGCACCACGGATACATATCTACAGGTTGGAGAAACGCACCGGGGACACGCTCGCGTTGCCTCTGTTTCTTTTCCATTGCACGACAGACCACGGTTTCTTGGCTTTTTTAATCCAGTTCTTGCTACGAGTCGGGGCACGGGGACTAGTGTGTTGTGTCGGGAGAAGGAATTACGAGGATCGTTTGAGAAACTGTTAGGGTGGAGTGGGTAAATAATTTGTCGGGTGATTTCATAAGCGACCTTTGATATGACGCGGCACAATTCGGTCTTGGGGTAATTTTGTTTGAAACGATAATAGAATGTATATTATTTATTACTTGATTACTTTGGTGGGAAACGATCGATTTATTGAAATGATTATTTCAAATTATTAATCGTCTCGGCTACTCCATTCGTTACTCCACTTCGTTTTACGTGAACTTCAATTAAATTATTATCGAATAATTTTCGATTACAGTGAAGTCTATAGGAACGTAACAGACACAGCAAGGAAATCTGCGGAATCCTATTTTTAAACAATTTCTCCGCTTCTAAGAAACGCTGCGGACACATTTCACAATATTTTATTGCAAATATACCTCGAATTAAGCTGCAAAAACTAGTTTCAAAAAATTCGCCAATCAAGTTAACCAATTATTTACAGTTACAAAATTTCAATTGCAAAGGAGACTTAACAAAAGCTTGCCAAGTGGATCTGAAATTCCTCAAGTATTCGCCATTCACGGATCCAACAATAAACTTACCGCCGACAAAATGACGAAAGGCAAAGAGCGGTCAGCCACGGGCTCAAAAATCCCGCTGCAGGGCAGACATAGTCAGCTAAGAGTGGACTAGCTTGCGATTCCGCAAAATCCAGGAATAACGCATGGTAAATCCCAGCCTCAAACAAGCCGGTGTTTGCAGGTGGCCTGGCAGTCTGCGCGGCCGCTTGAAAATACTAGAAATGGACCGTGTGTAAGAGAACAGCGAGGCTCCGCGAACCAACCGGCAACATCAAATATGAAAGCTCGCAATTATATAAGACTAAGAGCTGCCTCTATCCAGGCCGTAAATGCAACGGCAACTGCAAACAGCACGCAAACAGCGTTTTGCACGACCGACTGTTATTTGTCTATCCGTGCTCTGGCTAAGCTGGAACAGCTTGGAACATCATCGATTTCGAAGCAAGAATTGGGTCTAATAATAAGTCGTGTATTTTCCTTTTCAAGGTACATACGGAGGGTTCAGAAGCCAATCAGTGCAAGTCCATTAGCATTCAAACCGAGGTAAATAAGGTTTTTGCTAATTACTTGGGAAAATATGACAATGATAGTACCGTCATGTATTGCGTACGTATGAAAATAGTGTTTTAGTTGATTTATGAACTGAAAGTTTGAAGAGTGAAGAGGTTTTTGAACTACGAAAATTGGACTTGCACTGATTTGCTTCTGAGCCCTTCATATTTCGAGTTTTAAGAATAGAGGCAAAGTCTGTCGGACGATGGAACTATAAAATTAATTTAACGATTCAGTGGTTGCGTCACAACTATTATCTCTCGTCGGGAGGCTCCATATTTTGCATTGGAAAAAATTCTTGAGCACTATGAATGAAGTTGCGTTGCACGCCTGTTAATATACTTTGTTTATAGCAATGGACAGTTTCTGTGCCCCTTTAAATAGAAATCAAAGATGATAGATAATCAATCGTGGCAAGTTTAAAAGGATGAATTGAACGAGGTGGACGCGTGACAGTGAAAGTCTAAAACACAATGGTAACAGGACAACACACGTGGCGCCACGTACGATCACTCTTTGTCAGCGCGACGTGTCGCAATCACACTGTGAAGCATATTTGATCGATGTGATTCCGGCATTATGCGAGTCGACGGAACGGGTATAATGAAAACAATTCGTTACGAAGGTGTGTGCTCGCTTGGACACCTTTTGCTGTCGATAAGATTGAATGTGTACTGTGAGAAACGATTAAATCTCCTACGCTACGTTCGCCATCCTCCAAGCAGAGTATTGTTAATCGCCAATGAACCAAACCGTTCAAGTGACGCATGGAATTCAGAAAAAATCGACTGGTGTCCCTAAATATTTTAAATTTTATAACTGGAGATCAATTATGTATTCAGTGCATCGTTTTATCCATAGTTCAACCCCTTCACTAGGGAAGGTGTACATACAGGCTCTCAGATATTCAGCAACTGTTCGCCGAAAATCTAAATAAACGTCTATACAATTCCATTATTTGCAGCCGATTGATGCAAGTATTAATATCTCGGTGTCGTAATCGAAGATTGTTATAAAATCAAATAATTCTTCCGACGCCATATATTTAGCAATTCATAAGGATTGAGAAAATGTTCATATTTATTTGCGCTGGTTCATATTTGTTTCTGCTCGTCGGTACTTGCTCGTGCTTGTGCCTCGTCGTTCCTGCTGATTCTGCAAAGCGTGGACGGGCCCTAATATGCAATGCTGTTGCAGTGCATAGGGAAACCTGGCCGGTCATTAAATCAGCAGTGACATGACGGGACACGTGGGAATCTATTCTGTGGCTTGGTCGCGACAAAGGTTAACGCAATCGCGAATAATTACAGTTTCCTCGTTATTTTCCGTCGTGGATACGGAGCAGAAAACTCGGTGAAACTTTCCTTACGAAACGATTCACGCGAATCATTGTTCATGACTGGCAACGAGACTGCGCGTGACGTGTTCGGTGGAAGTACGATTTTTTGTTTGTTTGTAAGAAGATGCAAAAAGTGGTATTTGTATCGTAACTGGTGCTTGAATCAAGACGCCTTCGAACGCGATGAACGCGCAACAATGTGCACATGTTTCTCGATCTAAAAGTGACAAGTAGATAACAGCAATTGATGTGTAAAATATTTCGTTGAATACGTTTTGTCTTCAATGAAACTCGTTTACACTTTTGTATCCTGCACTTCTTGCCCACCCCAAGATAAACCTTGCCAATTTTTGTAAAGAAATGCCTAAATAACGGCAAGCGCACACTGTTTAAAAAAGAAAATAACAATGGAACGATTTTACTGTGATAACCAAAGTTCCGAGCAATGCTCCACAGAATAACAAACTTTATAAATTTACCAACACAATTTACAAACATTCAGCACATTCATAATCGATGAAACGAAACATGATGCATACCACCATCATAAATGACAAACTTGAAAATAACGTCCCGCATTAGTAATGAACAGAGATTTGTTCCACCTTTGCCAAGGACGAAAAGGTAGGTCAGCCCTCGCGGTTTACCGCCTGTCGTTCGCGCTGGCAATTCCAAAATTCCAGGCTGAGCGAAAAGTTTTCCCCCGAGCCACCCTTGTACATTTAAGCTGGCAAGAAACGAAGTGGGCCGCGAGTCGGCGAACACAGAGGAAAGCGTAAAACCGCGCGACATACTTTAATCAAAGTGCCTCCATCTCGCGACCCCTTAATTTTTCCTTCCTCTGCCGCGAGATATTCGGCATACCCGGCTCTTTCCGCCCGTAAGAATGCTCCCTTGAAATAGCAATGTGCTTTCGTGGTCGCTTTGAACTGCGACTCCACTTTGGTTTCGTTTCAGGTGAACCGCTGCAGAGACAGCATTGTTTAATTGCTGCGAAATCAGCATTGCTGAAAATGTGTTTTGGGGAAGGAAAGTTAGATTGCACTTGAGCAATTTGGGTTTCGAATTTGAAATTGAATTCGGACTGATAATTAATAGAGTTCGAAGTATCACGGAGTTCAGAGAGAAATTTCAGAGGCAATACTCCTTTTGTTTTATTTTTTAGCGCCCATTTATTATTTCCACCCATTACTTCACCTGTGCGCTAAATGCACTCTTCAAGACGGGCAAAGCTGATTACTTGGTGCTCCATCCATGAGAGCAGCGAAAAGTAGATTATTAGATGTATCGTACAACAGCCCGTATTAGATATATCGTACAAATAAGCTGCGTCTGAAGCAAACAGTACGTAATTGAAATCTGTATGGAATATTTAATCAGAAGTTACGAAATATAATTTCCCTTTTTGTGACTGAAAAAGAAAACATTTTTTCACAGATGAATGAAATTTCGCATAACGCGTAACACAGTATTACAACATCCATTTAACCATCAATAATTAAACTATGATTTCGTAGATATTTAATAACATAATGAACAAATAATAAGCAAACTATAATACTATATTATGATAGATAAATCCATAAAGAAATAAAAATCTGAATGTCTTTTTTATAGTCCCATAACAAATTGACTATTTCGTTTAATACTCGACCAATTCGTAAAACGATTTACTAATTAATTTCCACACCTGAACGATGAATAAACACAAGAACTACAAGCTAGGGCACGGCAGGATAAATAGTAAGCTTAATGAATGATGTACTTCTCAATGGATACTACAAACTTCATTACCACAAATTAATTGAACCAATTATCGATCCGTACGCTTTTTCCCGAAAATCGTTTCAAGGGTTAACGATTCCTATCGCATGTAGTCGGCCGACTAACCGGGCAAACAGTGGCCGAATGTGCAACAGCGGTACAATATTGTTTACCTAATGATTATTTAGGTTATTGTATCTACGATTTTCGACGTTGCAGCAGCTTATCGCTGGCTCGTGTTACGAGGAACCGGGCATTGTTTGAAATGCACCGCTCGCTAGAATAATTTTCCACGTGTAATCCACCTCTGTTCTCAGCTTGGAATACTTGATTCCCCATTGAAAATGCTCAAACCCGTACACGCGAATTTTCTCGTATTACAGCGAGTCTGTTTTGCCAAACTTCCCGTTTCACATGAATGATCATTTAAAAAACATTTGTTTCGAGGAATATTAAATATTTCTCGCTATCTATGAAACAGTACCCTACATGGGTATCCCCCATTCGCACCCTTCCAAAATTTAGCAATTTCCAATCCTCTCGCGACTTCTGC
This sequence comes from Nomada lathburiana, assembly GCA_963667235.1. Taxonomy (NCBI): domain Eukaryota; kingdom Metazoa; phylum Arthropoda; class Insecta; order Hymenoptera; family Apidae; genus Nomada; species Nomada lathburiana. The sequence continues at coordinate 8,351,254 of OY763897.1, read as the reverse complement.
ACCACTCTGTATATATAATCTAATACAATCACATTATAATTATAATTTAGCACGACCACAGAATTCTACCGTGCTTCACTCTATTCCATTTCTTTTTTTGTCAAAGAACTTCGGAATTATAGAAATGACAATTCTTCAGTATTCCCCTAACAGGCACATATCAATTCCATCCCTACCCGCCCCACCAACCCCCCTGTACGAAAACAATGTAACGTCTAATCCGGCATAAAAATGCCTTAATCCACGAAAACAGCGGGTTCCGCAGAAAGAAATAAGAAGCATTCACCCTCGTGGCAGGGCATTCCGGCGCGGCGGCTTATAAATTATTTAATCAAGCCCGAAGTAAAGCGGAAAGAAAATATTTGCGCCATTAGCCGTGGAAAGGGAACGAACGTCGAACAGGCAAGATAGTAAGGGTGGAAGTGGAAGTTCGCGAAGCCCGAGGAAGCAGAAACGAGAATGGCTAGGTCAGGGTGGCTCCAGGCGGTAATAAGAACGACGGCATAGTTTTAACTTCTCCTTTATGCCGGCATTTTCCGCGGCGCTTCAGCTTTGTGCGAATGAAGGCACAAATTGCCCGGCTACGTCTTCTGGGAGACATTGAGACACGCTCGGCTATCTTTCCGTCCCTTTCTTCGACGTCGTTCCGTCCCGTGACCATGTTCCCCGAGACTTTGCGCTGCCATCTTCCACCTTGTAGAGCATCGTCGTTTCATTGTCGTTGCCTTTTCTTTGCCCTTTTTCCTTTTTCCTTTTTGTTGTCTGGAGATTCTCCGTCGCTTCTTGCAAAGCTGCGCGCGGCGTAAAAGCTTCCCGGCTGTTGCGCAATTTTCTCGTTGGTATTATAGCCTTTGCGAATTCTTGTAGTCGTCGGGAAGTTCTTTCGAGAGTTGACGTTTGTGTTACGGCTGAGGGGGATGCCTGATATTTATTGCGAGCGATTGGAACTGTCTGTCTAATTCGAATTTTGTAGACAATTATTCTTCGATTATCGTACATGCTCGTCTGTATCGTCGTAATATTCTCAAGCAATCGTCGTTATCCCATCGAAGCTCAATAAAAAGTATAAACCAGCTAACTCTCCCCTGCATTCCAATATCTTCGCCGATAATGAGGCATTATCAACAATACAGCAGAATTATTAACTCGAGGAGTAAAAAAATTCCAGCTCCGGGAACATTTGACTGCTGGCAAAGAAGCGGAGCGACACCAGCGCGGAAGGGCAATAAAAACAGATGCAAGTGGGAGGCAAGAAGGAATGTCGCACAAGATGATGGAAAAGGGCCAGGGCTCGAGTAATGGATTGCAGCCGCGTGTGTATGTACATGCATACGTACGGTATGGCCTCCGGGAGATGCACTATCGAATGTTTTATTCATAAGCATAGAACAAAGCCTGCCTGTTTATCCTGAGGACATCTTGGTGTGTACGCAACGCAACAACGCTTCCCAGAGACGCCACGAGTTGCACTTACGCGTCCTCTAAGCGATTGCTGCATCGAAAATGCCCCGGGACCGTGGTGCACGCTTTGCGCGTAATCTCCTTTCGACCGCGGCACGTTTCATCGAGTGACAGTGGCTATTATCGTGATATACATTTTCGTGAATATTATCGATCGTTTCGCGAATTAATGTTGCGGCGCAATGTTTGTATCGGGCTAATTTTATTCGAGTTTCACGATTAAAGACAGGGGAGAACATTTAACGCGGTCTTTTTTTTTGTACGTGCGACATGGGGTAACTCGCATACTATTCTAGAATTGTCTAGGTTGTCATGTCGGCGATTGTTACTTACAGCGAATATGCCCTCACGGCGAAAGTACAAAATAAAACGTATGCATAACAACGATGGACACTCATCCCTTAATTCAATGCACGAAAGAAAGCCAGATCCGCCGTAGGGTTAACCGGACGGCGTCACGAAATTTTCGAGAAACGGAGACGCACAGCCGGGTCCAAGTGGCTCGCGGTGTATTGCCCTAATAAAAATGTTATAACGCCCCCGCTTTTTTTCGCGTGGGAGTCGGCCAACTGCAGTTGGGCAGTAGCCCGACGATCGCACCGTTTGATAACCGTGAAAGCGGTAGCCAGACCACGGCCGTATCTTTGTCATTTGTATCTCCACGGGTGCACCCTGCCACTGCAGTGCACTGGATGACAATCAAAGGGCCACGTTTTCCCTTCTATCTTGCTCTATCTGCCTCTGGTTCGTGTGTGTGTGTGTATGTGTGTGTGTATGTATGTGAATGGTCTTCGTCCTGGCCGCGCGGGTACGGCAGGTACTGCGTGCCCTTTTCTGGGACGGAGATACGTTTCAAAGCGTTTTCTTAGAATCGCACTGTTCGCTAATTCTGATTCCGAGTTTATGCGCGGAGCTGGGGCAGAGTTGTTCGGGACGAGAAGGCCCGTTTTGGCGAACGACGGACGGATGGACTGGGAAATTGAGCGTTGACTGGGGAAGTAAAGTGGGATTATTAGTTTTGTGGTTTGATGACCGGTGAACTGTGAAATTTGTGGGCGATTTGGTGCGGTGATTTATTGAACGATTGGAAAGTAATGTTATTACGAGTTTGTTCCGTGTAATGTGATATTGAAGCAATTATAGGTTAAGCAATTGCGTAAGTTTCTTTGTCGTTGTTTTTTTTTTTGTTTAAGTAGAAACATGAATGGCACATCTGCTGGCAATGCCTTTTTATGTACCTTTTACTTGCTTTTGCATATATCGTTCAATTCATTCTGAAGCTGTTTGATAAATATCTATTTTGGCGATTAATATTCATCGGAAGTATCGAATGATTTAAATAAATTGGTAAGCAGAATTGAGGCGATGTTAGAGTTATTGATAGTATTGTAATTAGTATGTTGGAAGAGCTACATGCTTCTATAAAGTATAGTTGCTTCATAAAAATAGTATCATTGGTGACTGATGCAGAATGCAACAGAAAACAGGAGAAGTTAAGAGATGAAAGATAGAAAAGAATAGTCAGCAAGTAGAAATTCGTACAAATGTACACATCGGCAACTTGTTAAAGAATAGAAGAAATATAACGAGGAGGCAGGGAGAGGTGAATTGACGCAGAGTGCAGCACAGTGCAATACAGAGGAGGCTTAACATTCTGTACGATTATTATTAATTAGTTTTTTATCTGCAATTTATAGAAAAAGGAGAGCAAATATAGCAAAGCTACAAAATGTAGCAGGAACATAATTCTTCCATAAATCATGCACAAATATCCTTGCTCTGTTAGTGTTCGAATATTTCTAATTTGTTTCCGACAAGAAACTAATATTATTGTTGGGCTGACATATTGTTAACATATTTCTCTCCTGCACTCTGTACATTCTGCGCAAAAATCTAAAATCTAAGCTGCAAATCCACAAAACAATAATGCCTAGCTATTTTCCACTTCGATGCCGCAACGCTGCTAGAAGCATATTACAGAATATTATTTTCCCCGAATTGCCAAGCGATTCATGCAACAGGATTGATTTCTACCAACCCTACCGCCATATCACCCAGAACAAAAATAAAGGTGTTAAAGAATTTTCAGTCCACCGAACGGTAAAAGTTACGAAGCACAATATTACCGATGCGAACACTTCTTCCATGCCGCTAATAAATTCAGCCAGCCGTGGAAAGGATTGATAAGAAAGGGCGGCTCTACGCTCGTGAGCAAACTTCGTCCTCCCCTCTGATCTCGTTAATTGTCATATCGCATCTCGAAGCTGAAGCTCGAGCGCCGGGCACCAGCAATGGCGTGGGTGGATCGCGATGATTTACGAGGATCGCCGTTGCGGACCTTGGGCCGGACTCTAGAGACGCTTCGCTGATAGCGTCAGAGCCACATAAGTCATCGAGACTATACCTACGGGTCTCTCTTTCTCTCTCACTCTCTCATTTCCCTTTTTTCCCTTTTTTCCCTTTTTCCCCATTCTCCCTCTGTTCTTCTTCATCGCTTCTTTTTCTCTTTCTCCCACTGTTCTTCTTTTCCCTTCGTTCTTCTTCCCTTTCTCACTCTATCTCGCTGTATTTCCATACTTTTCTTCGTTCTTTTTCCCTCAACAAGAACACTCTGTCTCCTCTCCACCCTAAACTAGACAGATCTTTCCTTCCATTTTTCGTCCGCCTCGTCTTTGTCTATTATATGGTCCACGCAAACGCCGTATTGTTAATCTTCTTTGGTCGTCCATTATCGGAGCCCCGCGCTCCAATTATAACGCGGAAGATGCGGATGGGGAATTATAATTGCTTTTCGTGTCGCACGCTGGACATGGATTCTTGCGTGTAGATTCGTGGGTCAGAGGGGGGTGCAAGAGAGCCGAGGGGATAATTGACAAATATTAATGCCCCGTGCGATGGTTGAGATAGTGGATGGCTTGGGTAGGGGGCTGATTTATTTTTATAGACAGGGCAACAGAGGGGGCGGGAGTGACACAAGTGGAGGGCAATATTGTTGGTGGATGGCATTCTGGTATGGTTTGTCGTGATAAACTAGTAGCTGCGATGCAGCAGCGTTGTGCATCATAATTTCGTTAATAAGAATTAGTTTCAGGATTGGTAAGTAAGCTGGATTTATTCGGGCAAAGTGCTTTGCGATAATTATGAATTAGTTTTATTGGCCGCTTACTTCGCCGGATATTGTACTAACGTGCCCGCGTGAAACAGCTGCAGCTCTGCGAAAGTGAAATGGAACGAAGATTTTGCTAACAGGCGCTTTTACTTGCAAAAGTAAATATCACATAAGAACCTCAGTGCCTAATGTAATACCACTTGTATTAGTTTCACGTAAAAGGAAGTGGGCATAAAATCACACTTAAATACAGAATGAAGCAATTAAAAACTGTGATAATGCTGCTTTATCCCGAACAAGTAAGCCGCCTATTCCACTATCACAACATATTATACCAGGCGTCGGCAACTTTTTTGGCTGAGGGTGAAAATCTTCCAAAATGCAAGCATTGAGAAGACGTTTCGGATCAGTGGTATTTTCATTTTGAAACAGTCTTTTTTGGTGAATGATAAGATAAATTTTATTTAGAATATAATTGCAATGCGCTTCTAAACTTTAAACATTCTTCAAACAATTCAAAATTATAGTTATTATAAAAACAAACATAATTGAATGAACTTTATTTATAAACGTTCTCTTCGATATCAAATGGCTCCTTGTGATGTCAATTTTATTCGTCTTGAGACGAATACAAGCATCTGAATTTTCGGTAGTTAAGCTGCTCCCCTTCTTACTTAAAATAAATTTCGTGCGTGAAAATATTTGCTCGCAATTTATAAGTTGAACCGGCTGCGGACAAAATGGACAAAAGACAATTTTTTTCAAAGATGAAAGCTTCGTAGGAAGTGATGCCCAACGCGTTGACACCATGAAAAGATGATTATCTTCCGTCTTATATTACACCATTATACTTTATTTTCGGAACTCAAGTGGGTCACTTGAAATTATCAAATGGGTCAGCCGGTGACCCGCTGGGTCATAGGTTGCCGACGCCTGTATTGTACATTGTTTAACCGTTGTCCGAATATAAATATCATGTACGAACATCTACATATGAATCACGGCTGACAAAAATACAATATGCGTCGACCAGAATTCCGTCCAATCAAACATTCCTCGCAATCCCATTTCGACGACTTTTCCGACAGATTGACGGCGCCCTGCCGCGTCGCGGCGCCTTGCAGCGCGCCGTATCGGCGCTAGTCCCCGCGAAGCACGAAATTCTGACGCGAGCTTGCGAAACGAGAGCCAGGACTGATAGGCGTGAAAGTATGCTCGACCTCTACCTGGCATCTCACGACACCGCGATTTACCTATACCCCCTCGCCCCCTCGCCCCCCACCCCAACCCCACGTGTCAGGCCGCGCGTGTTCAACGTTTCGCGTTTTACCCGGCGAAATTAGTTCCTTGATTTACGCTCGCGACGCGCAGGAATTTTCTGCCTTCACGCTCGACTACGATCGGCCCGTAATTAACGCGTAAGATTGAACGGTGTTTTTCATACGGTTCACGCGCGGCGTCCAGGTGGAAACGTGGGATACTGCGGAACGAGAGATTCGTTTGACCGATTTTGGGAGCAGTCGTGAGCAGATTTTGGGAATTAGTTGGCCGTCTCGTAAGAAACGCAGTTCTTTCAGAGACGAGTTTAACCCCTCATTTGTGAATGGTGCTTCGTAGCGCCACTTGTGCAGGATTAAAGTGCAGCCGTGAATTTAAAACCCCGATCGAACTTTTACGCGTGACCTCGTTGAAGTCTTCCAGTTCGCTACAACCTATTGTCAATTGTTTGTAAAAAATGTTTCAAGTATGGAATTGATAGTTTTTCATGGAATAAATATTGCGACGAATATAGGATCGAAGGCTGCAGAAAGTTCAGGCCTCGGAGGGTTGAGGGTTAGACTCTAGTTACGCGGGTAGCACGTATTTTTAATCCGCCTGCTTCTTGCAATTAGTTTATATCTAAACTTATTGAACGATCATTCGTTGAATTACCTAATATCGGCGCAGCGCGTTTAAGGAAAAAAAGACACTGTCGTTTGTTGAGCGCTGTATAACAAACGACGTTAATTGCAGGACGAGCTAATAAATGGCATGCACCTCACATGCGTTTACAACGGTGAATTAATTTACTCGGTGTCGGGTCACCCAGTAGATTAGCGCGGCAGAACGGTGGCCAGGCGCGTCGTAAATTTTCGTTTTCTCGTCGCGTTATGTATTATGCATTTTCTGTCCACCCGGCTTCAGACCGTATTTAGAGCTCTTGACAATTATCTTTCCGCTGGGTAAGAAGCCATGTAATATTCATGGCGTGGATTGTAAAGTGGACGAACGGCCGGTACACACAATACCCGTAGATTCTGAGATTGCGCGTTCACCGTGACACTAATACCGCAAAGGAAACGAAGAAAATCAGTCTTAATTGGGACACACCGCGAACGACCACTGTGCTTTATTTAACCTCGTTCGGACACACCTGACTCTCCTCGCGATTAGCGAATCGCGTTATGCTTCTCACCGCGCTCCGGTTCTCCCACCCGGTATATTCGCCATTAATTTACAATAAATTAAAAAATCCAATAAATAAAAATAAAATCTCCCGCAATTCCGTGCGAGTTGCCAGGGACATCAAACTTTATAATATCATATATCTGTTAAAATATTGTACTGGGATGCACCGTAAGTAGAGGGAACAGAGCCAAAGCCAATCAAACTTAAGCCTTTATATTGTGCAACGTACTGTTACATATATGTAACACGCGTATATGCATATTGTGTGACAGAATGAAGGTACTTTAAAAGGTCTACCATACGCAGGAACGGTTTATTTTTACAGAATGGAATGGTGCAATATTTGTATGATAATCAGTTATAAAAGTGAGCCACCGCTATAACTGCCAATATAAGAAAACTATATCGCGGCCGGAAATGCAGTCGGTTGCACGTCGACGTAGCTTCCTTCGCTACGTCACGGTAAATCTAAAAAGCTCTCGAACAGTGCATAAGTTTATTAAAGTCGGCATACAGAATCCGCGTAAACGATACGATCTCACCTGTCCAGATACGGTTATCCACAACCCCGTGGTTTTAGCATTCCCACGTGCACAAGCGTCGCTCTGTGGCCCCTACGACAGGTATACGGCTTGTGATTTATAAACAGTTTATGATGTCTGGCCATGCGCCATCTCTCCACTTTCTGCTACCAACCGCTCTCTTTTAATAGAGCCTCGACCGTTTTCTGACTCCAAAACGCCAGAGACGGTCTAGACCTCGCAGGCACGACCCATTTCCCGGACATAAATCAACGGTGACGCGGTGGATGGGCCAGCGCTGTTACAGCGTCCTCGAAGGTGGCCATTATATCGACGGGACCGAGTCACCTGTAATTAAGCACCGTTTACGGCTCTTCGATCGAAGCGTACTGTGATGAGAATCCAAAAATTCAATTCGCAGTTCGAATGGTTATCGGTTGACCATGGTCCAGGAGGGTCGCCTGGATTTCGTTAAAGGGTTGCTGGGAAAATTTGTTTCCTTCTGACTGAAAATTTCGATTTTTATCCACCAAGAAAGTATCGTTCCATTTCTATCGTTAAGTTCGATTCTTAAAACGACAGGAACTTTCTTGGTTACCTGACCAAACTAGATTTTATTTATACAGCATTTATATAGAAAAGCTGTATGTAGTATAAGCTATTGGATTTTTTAATTTTTTAAATATTTACTGACAATTTTTAATATCTTGCTTGCATTATACACCTGTAAGCCAACGATCCTTCTCATTGCTCATTCAGTGCACATTCTTGTATTCCAAGATTGTCACCGTGTACGTTAATCAGATAACGCTAGTCGCCCTTAGAATTAAATTATAATTGTATGATAATATAATTGAAAGATAGCGCGGCAGGTGGAGTCACTACGACGTTTTGTTTAAACTGGGACGGACTGGAGCGGAACAACCCCCTGGCAAAGATGCAGCTGTTGGAATTAAAATGTGGATGGAACAAACTTTAAATTACAAATCGTTTGATAATGCGCGTTTAATTACACGAGCATATTTTTATCGCGACACACGTCCTGTCGCAATCAACGAATCCGTTATAAACATTCTGGGGTTCTTCTCATTCTGCGCTCGCTGCTTATTAAAGAAACTACGTGTGCGAATATATGTTGTACTCAATAATTATCCTGTTATACTATATTAAAGTTTCAAGAAATAAAATGTGTCCTTAATAACGAGACATTTAAAAACTGATTATAACCTATTTATATCCTCCTGATTCAATCCCAGCATCACTCGGCACGAAGACAAATGATGCACGCCTATTATTATGATAATTTTTCATCTTATTGCAGCTTTGAAGCTGAAAATTACCCCAAAGAGAAAGCGCATAAACTCTCCATTCCATAGAATTTAATTCTCTTATTCTGCAGATTAAATACATAAATGTGAAAATGTCTAACTGTCCATCCACAAATGTCTAATCTCAACGGGTCATTCGCCCCTAATATTTGCGTCAGAAGTCAAATAACGCGTTAGAAATTAGATAACGTCAGTAGTTTTTTCGACACTTCGATGATCCAAATTGCCAACAGTACTTAAAACATGCCGCACTTCTTTCACGATAAAAAAAAAAAAGAACAAACGACACGACTCATGGGACGACTCGATACTTCTCCATTTTCCCCGTGCAATATCGAGGAAGAGAATGTCGAAAATCTGTTCCCCCGGAGCGGCCATGTAAATTTCACCAGGATAAACTTTTCAATCCCGCGGACCTCCGTGGCGCTGACGAATTGCGAACGCCCTCACTGTGACAGATGGATCTTCGTAGCTTGGCCAGCCTCTCTTCCGCCCTCTTTCACGAGCGAACCGCTAATTTTCTCGGACAACCACAAAACCGCAAGAATAATAACACCCCCGTTTGCCAGGGCCGCATTAAAATGCACCAATAACAATCCTTAACCGGGCCAAACCTGTGATTACTTGCGGATAAATCTCGCAGCGGTAGTCGGGTCATCTAGGATCTCCTCTAGGTTGGATTTAGGTATGTTTCGGATGCGTAGCGATCAACGGTGGTCCTGGCTCCTTTCATACATTTTTAATGAAGTCCCTTTTCGCTTGGTTTCGCGAACGGATCGCATCAATCAAATGTTTGGGAGATAGCGGAGCGTGGGGATTAAACGGTGATTGTATTTTCTGGCAAACACTTTGTTTCCTTTTTATTTTGCCTTTGGGCTGGGTTAGGGTTTCCATATTCATGTCGAACTATTTCGGATTATTATTGTTATTACTATTAACGATTTGTACAAGAACCTGATTCGTTGCAAGGACTAGTAAATTGAATACGAAGTGAAAACAATTAAAACGAGGTGAATTAATATTGCCAGGGCGAAGCTTATCGCAGATATTGTTTATAAAAAATAGAGACCAGGGAAATGTTCCTGGAACAAAATGGAAAATGCGCGAGGAAACCTATGATCCGCGTAACGACTCACTCAGCGACCACGATTAGACGGTCATATTTTTTTCCGTTTCTTTCTTTCCACGAAGAATCGCACGCCTCGGCGTGGATGGAGCTCGCGACGTCGTTTATTCCTTGAAATTTATGCAGCTATTACATGGATCTCGATGCCAGGTGTCCGTGCAAACGCGTGGCCCTCGAAGCCCCCTTTGACCCTCACGTTCTTCTCTCTTCGCTTTTTATGGGACCCTTCACCACGGTCCACTCTGCCATACTTGTGCACCCTCCGAGCACTGCAAGGTTCTTGTCGCATCCGGAAGCACGTGTCTCAATTATTGCTTCGTAATTCATAATGGAACGTTCGTTTTTGTCGAGGAAGTGAAAACATTTCAATGTTCGATGAAAGGCCAGCACCTTGTACTTTATTTTTACTTTAACTTAAGGAACTTAAGTTCCTCGGGAAATAGTTCCACGTATTTGAAAAATTGATGACCCAAATGGACAATTAAATAATGTCGCTCCAATTAATTAAGAAGAATGCAAAAAATATCACACGTATAGGTTGTCGAAGGATTAAAAGTAAACCTAGCAACGACGTTTGTCCTATTTATACCTAAAACCTTAGCCGTAGACCATACTAAATCTTCAGCTCTCCACGTGACCGAAATAATAAAAAAAACTCCGCAGAAAATGATCGCAACAGAATCTCTATACACTTACAGCCAGCCATTAATCAATCGTCTCTTAATAATGATATACAACTTCGTCGGGGAAAGTTAAACCGTGTAAAAACACGGAATCGCGAGAGTTCGCAGAAAGGAATACGGTTTCCCTGTAATAATGATACGTATCCATGGAAAAATCGATCTAGAGGCAAAACTAAGGGCAACCCTTGTGAGTGCAGAATTGAAACGAGAAAACGGGCAGAAGAAGGCAGCGAATTCGTTAACTGACACATCAGCCAATAATTCACGGGGCACATATAATTGAGATATATTCAATGCCGAGATACAAATGTCCAGCTGCGTGTTTTTGCAGAAAAAGGAGCGGGGATAAGTAATTCGAACGTTCCGCGAAGAGAAAGCTGACTTTTGCTTCTTATTGGAACGGTGAGATATGCATGAACAATGTTTGGTCGAGCTAGTGGCTCGTTGACAGATTTTCGCGCAATGCATTTGTAGGCAATTAGACCGATGCGCGTGCAAATAAATCTAACGCTTAGTAGAAAACAAAATTGTCTCATATAACAAATGTATGAACAGTCTTTGGTTGCACTAGTGACTCATTGATCGATGCACGTGTAAATAAAGTATCACGCTTCATAGAAAAATGAAAATCGTCTAATGTAATACTGCTTCAAATGTTTAATAAGCCCAAACTAACCCTTTTAAACGTTTAAAACTGTTTTAAACTGATTTGATACTCTCGCAAGGACCGCGACGTGTTTTAAAAAGAAGGATATATAGCCGACCTGGCGGGGGATTCCAATTTCTTCGGGCAATCTGTTGCGCTGGCTGGCAAAACGGGAAGAAAATAAATTTTCGCCGAGATTTTCACGCGAGACTGCGAATAACTCGTCGGGAAGTTAAATTTTAAAAGCGTTTAACGTCCGCCAATCCTCGCTTGGCTCGCTTCTGTCTGCCGAGGCCCCTCGACGGAGGAGCGCAAAGAAGACCTGGGGCGCGAAGAATATAGCCCAACTACGAGGAGGTCGTCAAATTTTAATATCCCGTCACATCGATTTTCCATTTTGACACGACGATTTATACTAAATGGGATCCCGTGATAACAGAAATAAACCTGCCGCTCTTCCGAAATTGGCAGCTAATAGGTTGACAGCGTTCCAAGCTTGAGAATATTATATCATGGGGAAAGAAATGAAGGGAATTGAGAAAATTGGCGTCCTTTTATGTATTCGATAAAAAAAAAAAGTTCAATTGCTCGAAAGTATACTTAAAGTTTTACAAATAACCATCTGCCGAATACTCTGTAACTACAAAATTGCTAATTTCACTTATAGACGGAATTTCCAATCGCTTGGTAAAAGTGGTCTCACATTGTTGCAATGCAAATCGTTGGAACACAAATTAAGTTACAAATTCATTTCTCACTTAGACCACTTTCGCAATTAATAGATTCGCATCCGCAACGCCGTTGATCTAAAGGCAGATTCATTGATGGTCCGACTCTACTTACATTTAATTCCGTTCACACAAAATGAGGCAGTTACATTAAATTACTCGTCGTCCACACATTTTCCGTTAATCCTGTGTTCTAAATTATGCTCACGACAACAAAAATTATTGCAAATTGTAACTCCATCGTTAATTTGTATTGCAAGGTTGCTATTCGCGCGATATGTATCTTTTTATAGGCACGGAGAAAAAGACTGCCGGAATCAACACCACTAAATTAATTCCCAAACGCCGATACCAACACCTCCCCTAAGAGCAGCATCCCGTAATTACTGAATTCAACAAAGACGGCGCTAATAGACCGTCAAATTATTAATGTCCTCGCAGAGTAACCAGCGTTTTCCTTTTCCACTGGCTCGTGTCCCGCACAGCCGAGAACAAAGAACATTTTCCTGAATGCTGCGATGGAGGGTTAAGGTTATAAATAGTCCGCCTTCGGGTGGCAGTAAAGAAGAAGCGACGAGAAAGGGAAGTTGCCGGGAAGAAAGAGGGTGGGAGAGTTTGTCAGCAGCGAGCCAAATGAAATTGTATTAAAGTTTCACCTCGCCAGAGCTGCTCGGGACGCGAGAAACGGAGAAGGACAGATGGTGCAGAAAGGGTGGCGAGGAAGAAGAGGGATGGTGTGTAGCTACACAGGGAACGAGTAAAACGACCGAGCCAAGATATTAAAGCTTGTCGCTTTAGGACAAAATGAAGGCAAGAGTTCGGTACGTTCCTGCCTTCGAACAACAATCCCTCGACACCGGGGGAACCGTGCCCAGAAATATGAGATCCTTCGAAAGATACGCGCAGTAAACTGTTTTTATACCTTAATACGTATTTATGCCGGTATTTACGCCGACACCATTGCATCGCGGGGGATTCGTTCGTGCTTTCTGTTTATTAACGCGGTCCCGTTTTGTGGTGCATGCAACGGAGTGTTACAGTGAGTGATCGAACACTAGAGCCATCGAGCTATTTTTATCGGTATTATTGTCAGTCTTGTATTGCTCTGTTGAGCAATCAATCATCAGCCTCATCAGTTACACCTGCAACCATTCACCGTTTCGAGTAGACCTTATCTTCTCCGTCGTGATATCGTTTTTCCTATAATCTATACAATTAATATTATCTCTATGAAGAAACCCTTTACCAGTAGCCAGAAGTTGGGCAAGAAATTCTAATAATGCTAAGGGCTAAAGGGCTGATAGCAACTTACATATATAGGGGGACAGACTGTGCGGTGCAACAGCGAAATTATATACGTATGCAGTTATGTCTCTGTGTATATCACATTGCATTGCACTACATAGTTCGCATATTTCACTTCATTTTATAAGACGTAAAGGATCGTTGCATTTGCGAAACGTCTGACACGATTAATAACGCCGAGGCGGTCTAGTACCACTAATCTACCCTACTACAATAAAATGCCCCGTCCTACATCAGATTGAAAGGCAGTTAAAGTAAATCAATTTAGACGCTGCTGGACCTTATTCGAATATTAAAAAACGCGTGGAAGTTCAAATGCATTTCGACGTATCTTGAAAAATGAACAAGTTCTAGACAAGATATTTGAAGATATCACAGGTCGTACCACCCAGTGCACCTCTATGTAACGTCACCTTATCCCTGCGCGTATAAAATTGTCCAACAACCCTGCCCTTTGCCAAACCAAGAAACACACCTCCGCGCGTTTCGTGTTAGTTGACGAACTGCGGGTGGAAGCAGAAAGTCGAGACGATTTCAAGCCCAATAAATAATGCGCGGAGAACGCGCGTTGCAGCCACCAGCGACATTATTCCCGGCGTTTCCCGAAGGAAATTAGGAAACGCGGAACAAACGCATTGCCGTATCCCAGCATCGCGCCGCGTCGAGTCACAAATGTAATATTCACGGAATAATACAACCGTCGACGCGGCGTCCGTTTCGCTTTCCTTTTTTTTATCCCGCCCTCCCTCGTTTACCGTTTCTGAACTCTGTAATAGAAACCGCGAGCCCAAATACCGTACCTGGAATTAAAGTATGGAAACTCGTGGCTCCGCCGCTCTGCTTCCCGCGATTTTGCCCTTCCATGCAAATGGACCGGGGTGTACGTGAAACGCCGCAGCGCTTTCCTATGGGTTTTATTTGTATCGAGCTGGCAGCTTCCTTTTGAAACACGTCGCGACGCTCTCCGTATCACTGTACGGTCGGTTGTTTCGAATAGCGGATAGTGTGCGGACTGGGTTGGTTTTGTCGTTTTTTAACGATATAAATTTCGGGGCACATTGTTATTCGGCAACGTGGTTCGTTTGCTGATGTCCCGAAAGCGAACGCCTTGATATGCCGCTGCTCTGCGCAAGTCGCGATATTTTTTCGTACGTTAATTGTACTTTGTGTTCTTATTTTCTTTCCATATTTTCTTACCCATGGTTTTATCAACAAAAAACTTTACGCTGTTTCGTCAACGCAATGGAACGATGCAAGTTTTCTTTATACCCTTTTCTCAATATCTCTCAGCATTCCTCAGATATTTCACGAAAAAGAACATTCTTAATCTATTTCAACGGGTGATTTCACCCCACAAACTTGCGATTGGGCAGTAATAAGAAGTACGTGTCCCTTATTTTCACCTGCTTAATATATCCACCAAGTTTCATCAAACTCGGAGACAGACAGTTTGGGATGTTTCCTTGTAAGTCGAGCGCTCAAAAAGCTACATTATCGTAATACGATACTGTCACGTATTATCGTAATTTTCAAAAATATTTCCAACACAGTAACAGTTCCACAGTACAAGTGCATGCTAATGTACAAGACAAACCATAAAAATCCGCAGCAATTCACATTGCCATCCACAGCACACGATCAGACACGCATGTATGTGTACCCGCCGACAAAACGGACACCAAGAAGTACAAACTCATCCCCGTCGATCCATCCGATCCAGTAATCGAGCATCTTTTAAACTCATTGTCGATGTAACTCAAAGACAATTCCTCGACAAAGCACGTACTCGTTCGAGTCTCTCGGAGGCCGATTTGTCGCTGCTCGTGGATCCGCGATGAGAATCTGCAAGACACACGCGAGCACGCATCATGCACAGTGGCGTGTGCTCGCACGCCTCGTTAATATGTGCGGGGATACGGGTCTGATTACGCGTAAGCTCTCGGACTCAGGCCTATCTGGTCGCATCGGACCCCAAGAGAACCTGATACATGCCACGACGGTTATGTATATCCGTGCAGAAGTTCACAAAGACGCGAACCGACGGCTCAATTTTTTGTCCACGGCAGATAAGATTGTCCCGGGTCGCCCTGGACGACCGGACGCCCCTGCGTTGCAAGTCGATCCACCTGGACGTCGTTCGCTGATCCTACGTGACAACCTTGCAAACCGCTGGGTCCAGTGACGCAACGACTGCCGTTCAACCTTTTCTGGGATAACGTGAACGATACCGAGGCTTGCCTGTCGCGAAATGTTTGGCAAATGTTTGCTAAACATTTGTGTGAACGTTCGGTACACCAGTGTATCGTTATCAATCGCCACGAACAATTCTAGATTCACTGTCATCCATACTCAACGGAAACAGAAACAGAAACAGAAAGCAAGTGATTCGCGAAACAGCAAACCCAACTCGCGCCGAACGCCGCTGAAAAATCCTCCCCAATCGTTCATGCCGCGCTTCCTCCTCGCCGATCGTCCCGATGTCCGAGAAACCCTTTTACCTTCACCTCTAGTCCCGTCGGAAGCACAATCTTCGATCGGTACAAACACACCAGTCGGTTCCGTCATCGAAGAATTCCCTTCGTGGCAATTTATTTTTTGCTCGCAAATCATTTTGCCCATTAGTCGACGCGGGTGAAAGAGAAAGGAGGAAAGGGGCGGGGGTTGGGCAGCTGTCGAGCCGTGACCGCGGCGGAGGTGGCAGGCCGGAGACGCTGGGACGAAGGGTAATCCTTCTGCTGATGTGTGTTACGAGGTCCACCCGCCCGCGCACTCATCATCACCGAGATAATGGAGTGGGCGTGTACGCAGCTCGCAGAGATGCTGGATGGTTCTGGGCCCGGGTCCAGCGTGGCTCGCAACAAAAACCGCCACTCAACGACCCTGGGCCCGACTTGCACGACCATAAAATCATCCTAGTTCTCTGCCACCCCGCCTCCTCGCCCTTTTTCTCTCATCGCGTGTACACGCACGCCTGTATGGGCGCGTACGTGTGCGCGTTACCTCTTTGACCGGCATTTCTCGGCTCGCGAACGTAACGAACGAGCGAGGGATCCCGTGCAGAGAACTTACGTCCTGATCCCATGCGATGACAAGAGAGGTCTCCACCTTCTTCTTGTGCTTCACCCTCGTCGTTGATGTTCCGATTTGGCTGGGTACTTTCGGTACTCTTGTTGCACGGATATGTGGATATCGTTCTATTTGTCGGGGGGGTAGGTGGAGCGAGATTTGGACGGGTTAGAGGATGGGTTTAAGGGAGGTTTTTTGGGTGCTTATGGTGGAATAAGATCGGGTAAGATGTATGGGTCCGATTTGGGACTATTGGTAGGCAGGTTGGTGAATCTGGGTTGATGGTACCGTTTAAGGGTAGTTTATTATATCGTATTGCAGTCACGACTTTGTTGTCTGTAGCTATAATACACTGGTTTCAAGTGTTTTTATCAAAATAAATTTACCTTCTGATACGAAATATCATTTAAATGTTAAAAAGATAGCATTGTTTACAAAGAACGTTTGAATACATTTCTGTCCATCCACTTTGTTTTTAGCCTCCTACTGTAAATTATTGGAGAAGGGTGCTTACATTTAAATTTTGCATGCAGTATTTCCATTTTTACTTATACTCGTTGCTATTTTGTGCCAGCTGCTGTTAGTTTCTGTAACTTTCGCTTTACAAAGGAATACTTTATATATACATTCATCCAATCGATTTTAACATATATTGGACAAACCAGTAAAACAGAAGAAGAAAACGCAGCCTCCTGTCTTCATAAATTAAACGAAACGTACATTTCCAGACAGGTGTTTACGTTCCTTCCTATTGCATAGAAAATGGTGCATATGCAGAACTTAATTTAACCACTTTTTAATGCTTCTGTACTTCACAGGCACGCTACATACGTGCCTGACCAAGAGGGAAGCAGATCCTCCGAGGGCACAGCCCCTGTCGTTCGTCCCAGGGATGTTCATTGGCTCGAAAATTTTAATAACCCGAGCAACGATAGGTCGAAAGAGTACGCATGTCCAGTAGAGTGTCACCACCGTGGCGACACTCGCCCCTGGTGACACACAATTCCTCCTTCCCTCCCTTATGCAGCAAACCTGCTCTGTCCCTCGATTCATCGTGTCTCTGAACAGGGAGGACCTAGCCCGAGTTCTGTCGAGGTTCACGCGCATGCGTTTTTCCTCTTTACAGGACCAGACGTGTTCCTTATTCTTTGTTCCTTTTTTTAAAAGCACCCTGCAGTTCAGGCGGGGGTGAGATCTATTTTGAATAATTTAATGCTTTTGATTTGCAAATTTTTGTATGCGTTATTCGATCGTGGCTTTCAATGTTCGCACACATTATACCTTGCAATACAATTGTCACACGTTATTATCAATCAAGGTATTAAACATCGCGTATCTACGTGAATTCAATAAAAGATAATTATTTACCAATGGTAACAGATCAAAGCCTAGCCAGCGAAGGGTGGAAAAGCCAGAACAGATAATCCAAGGGCATCCGTGTACGAAACACCTGCACAACTATTGCACAAAGGTATCGAGACAGGAAACTCAGCCATATATGGAAGTGTAATTCCGGGAGACCAAGAGTGCATTTCATGGTAGCATCGCGAGCAGGCAGAGCAAAAGGTGAAAGACGAAGATCCATGGAGGACCCGGATGGGGTGACCCGAGAGAGAGAGGTGCTCGACGAAGTCCAACGTAGTCTCTTGGATCGATACGAACGGCGCGCGCTGTGTCCCCGTTTGCCATTGGTCATAGCAAAACCTAGACGTGCCCGGTTTTCTCCTTTCCTCTCTATCCCTCTTGTCCTCTTCAACCTCTTCCGACCAGCCACCCCTTGGACTCTATCTATATCCAGTCGACCTAACCTCGGCCACCCTCTTACCCCTGAACACCGTCTGCCTTATCCTTACTCGTGGAATCCTTTCTGGTCGACGCGATGTCGCGTTTCTATGGATTTCCTTCTGCTTTTGCATTTTGTACGACTTGTTCGCGTTTTTTTTTTGTCTGTGTCTTCAAATTTGTTTGTCCATTACTACCATGGAGTGCAGTATCGACGCGACGAACTTTGTGATCGTTGAGAGATGGGGTCGAAGTTAACGGTTGATGGCCGTTGGAATGGGACGTTAATTAATATAGGGATGGAGTTGAGTCTTTGTTTAATTTTGTTGGGATAGATAGGTGGAATCGGGGCGGGGATCATTGTTGCTACACAAAATTAAAGGATCGCCGAATTTTCACCGAATGATTGTCGATATTTCAGCTGCTGTAACTTCGCCAAAATAAATCGTGCAAGAATCTACGTGCGCGCATTTTAAAGTGCACGAATTGAATCTTTTAGAAACCCCCTTTGTATCAACGAACGGGGTGGAAACATGAGGGTGGTTTTCTTTACCGAGAATTTGTCAAGTTTTATGACTAAACTTTTTTTATGACTAAAATTATTACAGATTTGAGAATCGAGGTCCTCTTTACGAACGTACTAAGCAAAATTGACGCACAATTTCTTTTTACCATTTTATCAGGGCTGGTGAAGTAGAGACTGTTGATCTTTGTCAAATATTTTAGATCAATTACAAGTGTCCTATAATTCATCCATCGTATTTTCCATTCCATAACGAGAATGCAATATTCCTGGTCCAATAGCATAACAAGCAAAACACCAAACATCAGGGAAACCTGATGAACCATTACCATACATTCCTCTCCCGTAATGAATTTCCCCATAAACGAATTACCCTACACAACGTCAAGACCACGAGCGCAATACCGAGAATGTGAGAAAAAAAAACATGCAGACAAGCCTACGAACATAAAGACCAGCCGATTATGTTGCAACGACCTCGATGTTTAATGGCAGAAGTGAACGGGACAGTCTCACGGTGGTTGTCAACGACTACTATATAACAACCTCCAGTAACAACGACGACGACAACGAAAACGTCGTCGTCGGTTGCGAAGGCGGCGAACAGCTTCAGTCGGAAACGACTGTTGAATATGGATGAGTCGAGGCAGAGGAGCGGACACAGTCTCATGCTCGCTACGCGGACACATAATTGCCTTAATTAACGCTAATATGTTAAGTCGCGCTGGCTTCTTTTGTTCATCGCCATGTTGCGAGTCGACGGGGGACGTTCTTGGTTATAAACGCGGTGAACGTGTCTGCACGTGATTCCTGTTGGTAACTAGGCTATCCGTATGAAATATCGACGTTTGCGTTCAAGATCTTCCGGATAAGGAGGACGCCTCCGATGTTTAATTGCTGGAGATGGAACGATCGCTTAGATGGTAATTGCCGGTGTCGTGTAACACTGTTCGCTGAATCGTAGGAAAAAGGAATTCGTCGGATGTGCAAGAAAATGGAAAATTAATGGAACTTTCTGGGGTTACGAGTAGGCTTCGGGGAAGGTAATGGAAGGATAATGGTTTCGAAGGCTGGGCTGTTCCTTTATTCCTCTTGGTTTGAGATTGTTATGCGAATAGCAGATTGGAATAATGAATAGCGGAGCGGCGTAACGGAAGGATTTTGTAGATCGGGTAATTGTAAAGTAAAAATGAATGATCTCGTTGTGGTGGTGATAGTAACAGCGGTGTGTGTGTTCGAATATGGTGAATGGAGATAGCGGGATTGCTTGGCCCATTGTTGAATATACGAATTGAATGTATTAGATTTAATTGCGTAGATAGTTTAATTTAACCATCGCGAAGGAGGAAGTAGAGGATTTAATAAAGTGGACTACGACAATGATTAATTATTGCTATTGTATGGATCCAGCCCTTTAGAGTACACTAGCGCCACCATGGCGTTTATCTAATCTGTAGACATCTCCGCACGAATCCTTGTCTGGGAAAAATCCTTGAGTTGATAAATAACAGGTCGTCTGCAGAATACAGATAGATAATTCAACACTGAATTGTTTCTCAACTTAATGTACCTTAATTGCTCAACTACATCGCAATTTTACCACGTGGATATACTCCGAAATATAGTATACACCGACCCCTAGACTTTCCTCCTGGCTCTCTCGACTCTTTTGAAAAACCTACTAAATTTCAAAATTTTAAATCTCGCACCATCAACCTGCCCTCTGTACTCTCGCGCCCTATTCATTTTCGTACGCCAATGTGCCCCTCCCGTTTAATTAAATACAAATAAACGAGCAAATACGCTCGTCTCCTTCTTCGCACGCGGTCGATAAATTCGTCACTGACACTCGATCAGTTCATTCATATGGCAGAGTCGCGAGGGTTTATCGAACTTTCGTTCGCGCTGCGATTCACCGTGCTCGCCAGGCAGCGCAGCGTTTCTTTACGAAACGAACGGAATGCATAAGTATTTCCGGCGGTGTTCCAGGGAGGATTCCCGATGCGACTTCCGGCTGCGAGGCGAGCTAGTGTCCCTAATTACCGTGTCGGTTCATGAATACGATTGCCGCGCGACGCGGCTCGCCGCGGCACGGAAGCTAGCGTGGCGTCACCGGTTGTTACTTCGCTCATGAATTTATGTATCTGCATTCTCGAACGCGGTTCGAGGCACCCCGATGCAGAAGAGGAAGAAGTAGAAGAAGAATCGTCCTCTCTGCGCTATCTAGCCGCTTCCTTTTACCCTTTGGCCACGCCTCGGTACCCTCGAACGATGTCGCGGATTCGTGGCGACCGGACGAGCAACGCCGGTTGCTCGGTGCTTTATGCACGATGGTCCACGTCGACTGGATACGTTTCGAGTGAAACGGTTGACTGGTGTCGCAGGTGAGCGTGGAAACAGTGTTACGATATTATTAGCGGACATTACTTTTAAAGTAGCAACGCAAAGTTATGTCGTGGGGATCTTTTTAATGACAGTGCTATCGGCCGTCTTTCGAAGTGAGCCAAGTTTACGGGGGAAATAATTATTATGCGATTGATCGGTAGAATCACTTTTTAGTGGCAATATTCGCTGCTCCGGGGTAATCAGTGAAACGCATACTATTGGGGGATTGAGGATTCTGCGAGAATGTTTAAGGTGACACTTGGAAATGTTTTGGCCTGGAGCGATAGATATTTGGGCGGGGATCTTAGAACTGTGTTCGAGTGTGTACCTGAAAACAGAATGAAAGAGAAGCTAAGCATAAAAGGTTATATCATCATGGATGATGCGTGCGCGAGTTGCAGGTTAGTCGTTCGAGTCAGTCGTTGATCAGTAGAGTTGGCGAGTCGTGTGAGAGACTTGTCAGTTGCTTCCCCAAGGGGTTCTTTACTTTAACTTTATTCTCACGAGTAAAGTTCGCAAGACATTAATTAACAAATTAATAAAATTTTAGTAAAACGAACTGCAGTCTTACTGCCTCCCCTGTTCCCACTATAACGCACGCGAGATTTACCCAACGAAAACAAAACACTCTCTACGCTACATATTGGAACCATTTAATGGTATTAAAATCGTTCGGCCATTTATTTCCCACCGAGCTAATAATCGTAATTATTATTATTATTAGCCCCAACATCCCCCGTCGTCCAATCCATCGTCCATCGCTCGGAAACCTCGAAAAACCGTTTAATACGCCAACAGGTCGAGTCACCTGGAAGGAAGATCGTGGGACGATGGTCTCTCCCGCAGACGTACGGAGCGTATTATATGGGTGGAAGCCAATTATTCGTGCGGCTGACCCTGAAGGCAATGATAACTGCGGGCGGCGCATAATTTTGAGCACCACGAGCCTTGCCGCGGCAGTACGTAACTCTGCCGGTCTTATAATGAAGATATAACCAAGCCGACTGCCGAGACATATTTACGTCCGCGGATACTTGGCTTGTTACTCGCATACGATGTCGACGACTACGATACTACCTCTATCCTTCTACGACGTATTAGTCGTTCGCGTTTTATGCCCGACCGATAGCGATTCCTCTCCATCCACGGTCGTTTCGACGGTTTCCAAGCAATTTTCCTAAGCCTCGAACGTTCCGTGGAATCGCGGCGCGAGGATAGGGTCGCACGTATCGGGAGAACCGTTTAAGAAGCTAGGCAAATTGACGGCACCGATGGGTTAATAATAATGGGCGGCATTATGCTGAAGTTTACGAAGGACGACGGAATTGATAATGGGCAAACGTACGCGTGGACGGTTGTATTGAGACGTCGACGGTTTATTGGAATTGTCCGGCGCGTTTGAGGTTGCAAGGGGTTGTTTAATGGACGCTTGCTTGTTTACGATTTTCCGAGCAACGTTTAAGGCAACGAAGATTTATCGAGACGTTTACGCCGGGCGACACGTTTCGTATAATTGAAAAGCTTTAAAATCATCGTTGCGGGTTCGCTGGTTACTGCGGCTCTTAATGTTATCTGCTATCCCCCGGAGCGGCGAAGCTGTTCAAGCCCCAGACCAAAAGAAATGGGAGAGATCTTCCGCGGAATTAGAAGCATTGCTCCAAAGTAAAAAAAATCTGTAAATGTTCGTTGAATTTCCACCGTGCGAAACGTGTCGCAAAACGTCGGACGGCGCATTTTTATTAATTTCACCCGTTTACAAAACCTTCCCGATTCGAAGCATCGACAAATTTGCAGCTCAATTAGTGTTTTTCCCCTGTCTGCCATACCCCCCTCTCTGTTCCCCCTTCGCGCGGCAAGACGCGAATTATTATGGGATCGCGTGCACACTCGATGGGCCAGCCAGGGGGATGATTAACGGTTACGCGGGCTCAGTTTTCCAAAGACAATTATTTAACTCGTCAATATTGAACAGCGTTCAATTAGCGGCGAATTGAAATGAACACCGCGGAACACGGTGCCAAGCTCCAGCCGACGCTGATACAGCGATGCCGTGTCGGTTTTAAATTCCCAAACACATGGGGTTCGCGATCCGTAAATGAAAATCTGTCGACGATGGAACGCATGGGATATCGAATAACATTTATTCGTCCGTAGGGATATCCGTGCTGAAACGGGGACGGGACTCTTGTTTCTCTGCTTTTTTATGTTTTTTATTCCAGTCTTTCTCTCTCTCTCTCTCTCTCTCTCTCTCTCTCTCTCTCTCTCTCTCTCTCTTTCTGGTTTTTGTGCCTGGCTTTTGTATCGACGTACACGTGTGCACGACTCGTTCGTTGGAACTCTAATTCTTCTGAAATTCAACGGGATGGTGGATGTTGGGTGACGAAGGGGAAATGCGTGCATCTGTGGGATTATTGTGGGATTTTGGCAGGATATGATCGTGTTGGATGCGTGTCTGTGATTGATAATTGAGACAGGAGGAATAATGAATTTATGTTGTTTACTTATTTTCTTAATTTTTCTAATTTCGCATTGAAACGCTTGCTTTGAATGCAGGAAAAAATCTTATGCTTCTATACCGTCCTTTTAGCAACATTTTCGGTTTCTAATTTTAATATTGTACCTATTTACGTTTCCGTATACAGTAATCATGTCTCGTTCACTTGCTCCAGTCTATAAACACATATTTATTCCAGTTGTATCAATAAAATAATCGGGATCGAACTTTCGCTGATATCTCGTTAATTATTAGCTTCGGGACGAACAATGTTCAACACTTTTTCACTTAGAAATGCATTCCGTTTGGAAAAACTAAATTGACCCTCAAATCTCCTAAACGCCTCCACTTATCAAACAGCAACAGCAACTTTTGTGTTCAACGATTTCTGATTAGACGCACCATTTGGACGTTATTCGGGGCGATCAGGTCGGGTGCCTCGCCCTGTAAATCGATTACATGATTTCAAACCCGCACAGGTGTACAACGGGTTAGCGGATAAAAGACCGCGCACACACCGCGGCATCCACATCATCCGAATACCTCTTCGCTCCGAGAAGCAGCACGTGATCACCCTAAACTCATTGAAGGGTTAAATCCCAGTCTCATACCAGAAGGCACACGGCGTACTTTCGCACAGTCGCGCGTTCCCTTCGTCCCTGTCCCCTGCCGCAGTGCACAATTTCACTGTTCCTTTTTAAGCTCATCCCGTTCACCATGCGCCAGGCCGGCCAACAACCCGGCCTGACGGCTGCTCGCAAAATTGGCCGGAACGCATTTTTCCATTAGGCCGGTACCCGAGCCACGTTACAAATTATAGGTGTACTCTTATTGGAGAGCTCGATGAAACGAGGGAACCGATATGCTCTCGGTGTTTTCCTCCCTCTGTGCGATGCGAGGACGACCCAAGGATCGCGATCGTCGCGATGATGGCCTCTGTGCTCAAAGAAAACGACTGGCGGTGAATTTTTTTTCGCTGAGTTAAAGACGGATTTATGTGCTGTCGTGGTGCATTATTGTGAGGCTCACATAGAAAGGTGGACAGGTCCGTTAACCCTTTGAACGTCGATATGATATGGATGCCACGTACTCGATGTATATTTCGTAAATCTATCTTTTAGTAATTCGATAAAGTATTATAGTTGGGATCATTGCAAATATCGCGTCACTTTTTGTAAATTCCGCATTGCAAAGTACGTCCCTTATGGATATCAAAATTGCTTAATAGAAAAGGAGAGGGTATGAGGGTAACATTTAGTTTTCAGACTTTTTCCTATAACGGACCATTTAGAATTTTCTTTCCTTTTCGAGAACGACAATACAGAAATCAGGTGACTTTAAGGGATGACACTAGTGGGCCTTGGTAACCACAATAAGATAGCCTCAGAAGATATCCCGATAAACCTACCCTACATAATACAAATAACTATACAATATACTTCACTTTTCTGTCTTGAAACTGAAAACAGAGCAATCGCAGGTGGCGTTAAGAGATCGCCACAAGGTACAAGAGTCTCATTGAATCAAGACGAAGCGTCGTGCGATCCGTCGAGGGATGCAACGATATCACTTAATGGCAACGCGAATGTCGCCGTTAAATTACATTTAATACCGTGGCGGACGTCACGAGTTGAGCGACCGTAATCGATGAATAAGCGAGCACCGTGGATTCCGTGGAAAAGCGGCAAATGCGATTTTAATGTCAAGCGAGGCCTGTATTTTCCACGGGCGTGTCTCTAACGACCCGGCTCGATGGCCCGCGGCCACTTTTACCATTTTGTTACGTTGCTTTATGGTACATTCCGTTTGGTCGTGGTTCACCGTTGCTCCATGGTGCATCTATTATGAATGCGAAGCGGCTCGGGCGACTGTGAATTGAAATTATACGTGGAACGCGTGGAATGGGACCGTGTGTGTTTAAAATGCGGATCAGCGGGGGTTGGAAGTGTTTCGCACGGTGTTTGGGACTTGGTTCAGTATTATTTGGGTGGAACGCAGTTTTGCGGCGTTCAGTTTGGCAAAAACTGTGGAGAGAAATAGTTTGTAATTGATTTTTAATGATGTCTGTGCAGCTGTGTTTTCGAATGCTGTAATTAATAAACATTTGTGCGCGCGACGTTCGTGTATTTATCCTTTGTATAATATAATCGTATTTACACTCTGAGAGCAAACATACCTAGAAGCATCGTGTGTGAGATTGAGAAACATGCGAACAAATCTGTGTATCGGTTCGATTATTCTTATGACATTTTCATGTACGTACGTGAATACGATAAAGAATGCAATTATATAAAACAACAAGCGACGAATGATTTCAATTAAATTAAAGTGGCTTCGGTTCAATTCGTATTCTTACTGTGCATTCGTCTTTCTCCGAATACACACCAGTGTGCTGTTACATTGAATCGTACAAACCGAGTACGAGTTCTCAAGAGGCCCAGTTTCAAAACCCTTTAATTACCTATAACCTTCGCCAGTCCAACCGTCCAACCGTTCCACCACCTCTCTCCCTTTCTCTCAAGCAAAAAACTCAAAGACGCGTATTTTTTCTTTTTACGACTAATAAACCGGCCCCGTAGCCCGCGCCTTAATGCAATTTTCCTTTTACACCCGCGTCGAGAACACGCGACGCGTAATCCGTTAATGACACGAAATGAAAATATGAATATTCCCGGGGAGAGATTTAAGACGCTCGGCGAGGGCTAAGTTCTGTGTACAATCGATTCCAGGGGGAGCCGTTTGCGACATTAAAACGCTAACGATCTTGCCAACAAATTCTCGACCGGACGAAATACGAGGCTCGTCGTTAGAGGGGGCTTGGTCGCGTTAATGACGAAATCTTTTTCGTCCCTTCGCCTTCTTTTTTTTTTTCTTTTTTCCCCCCTTCAACGACTCCTTCTCGGCTCCTTTTCCGATGGAACTTCTTACGATGACGCACCCCAACCGTGGCTAAAAGGATTCGACAATAAACAGTGGCGTGGCTGGAAATTAACCGCGGCGATGTGATCTACGTTAAAGAAAAGCATCATACTTGCGTGTAAATGTTGCTGGGTCCCCCAATTTTGTTGCTCCATTGGGATACACGCTGGATGGATTAGCTGTGTCGCGGTGGCAGTTTTTTTTAAATTAATTTTTAACGCGGACGGGCAAGTAGATTTGTGTGGAAAATTGGTGAGTTTCGTGGATTTGTCAGAGAATTTTCAAGTCGAATACATCGGGGATAGAAAAATTAGTGAATCGCGTACTAAGCTATATAATGGAAATATAATTGCAGTGGAATTGATTAAATCGGATATATATAGTAAGTCACTTGTAAATAATAATTTTCTTTCTAAAGCAAGGACATTATTTTTGTAAAAAGACCTCGCCTTCCGTACATAAGTACACCTATACAAAATGCATACAGTAGCTGTTAAAAAGTTCCGGCCCAAATGTTTCCGAAAATAAAAATTCATCGTGAAAGTATACCTCGTACATTACATTGCAAAGTACCGCCTCTTAAGCCTCTCACAAAAATAACGTTACCAATTCTTATTCAAGAGACACTGTACATAACAATACAGCCACTGTACTTCGATTTTATAATCAAAGTAAACAAAAATGCGAAATTCAAATTTCAACCAACAACAATTCTTAGGCCTCCCTCCAATTTCTTCACCCCTGTCCGATCTAAAAAAAAAAACGCTCTCAATCCCTCTAACGTGAAGAAATAAATTAGCCATTGTCTGTTGTAGAAAGGCAAGATCGCGGTGGATCAAGAGCAGAGGGATGAGAGGACGCCGACCGAGGCACAAGAAACGCACCTTATCGCTGGTTAGTGTATCTAATTACCCGTGCCGTTTACGTCAACGATTTGCAGTGATTTACGGCGAAATTGTAGCATGCGACCTTCGTCCAGCCGACACAGGTTCCGGTATACGAAGGGCGGGAGGGAGGACGGCTCGTGGGCACGGGTGGCAGAGTGCAGAAACGAAGGGAAGGAGGAACGAATCAGCTAAGCGATCCGCGGCTAAAAAAATACTAAAGGACTCGGTCATTTATCACGGCAGTGCTGCCCCCGGGGCACCACGGGAATGAAAAGGGGTGGAATATAATCCGTTGGGCAGACTAATCGCGGGCTAACTATTCGCATATTATCTACAATAATTTCACGGTACTGAAACGGGGTACGGGGGTTCTACGTCTGCGCCGTATCGAAATGATATTTCGTGGCGGTATGACTGTATAGAAATAGCAAATGGGTCGAAGAAGTATGTTGTTAATTGGTATTGAAAAATCGGACCGGGTTTCGGTTCGTGGATTTGAACAGGAGATTTATTTTTATTGTGAACGGTTACGAGATGTTTGTGGATCGTTTATGGTCGAGGAAATGGAGATCGTGAATTGATAGCGAAATGGACATTGAACCGGTGAAGGGTTGGTTTAATATATTGTTTGTCCCCCTGTCCCCCCCTGTGAAAGGGGGAGATCGCGTTAGAAGGATTCTGTTGGCCACTTCATTCGATTGATTTGTTTTTGGCTAAACAATAAAATAGAGAAACGAAGATAGAAAAGTTTACTATGGTTAGAAATGGGAATGAAAAATACGAATCGTACTAGCATACATGTGCCGGTAATTATGAAAGTGGTCTAAGTCAAAAATGTGAAAAAATTGATTTATTCCACGTTTTGTGTTGGGTGTATTTAAATTACAATATTAGGAAGTTAGTTTAAGGAAATCGGAGAAAGTTCAAGTGTCAGACGTGGTCCAAGATAAAGATATTCAAAATCAAGCATAATTATAATTATAAAGTGTAAATGATTATGTTCGTCTTCAACATTTTTCTAATAAAGTTCAGTATTTTTCATTGTTATAAGTAATTTTTTTATTCATTCAATTCATTTTGAAAGTGGTCTAAGTCATTTGAGGTTTGATAAAGCAGAATTATTTAGAAGATACAAAGAAAATACTTACATTATGAGAGCAAATATTCGATTAATAAATATTTAGTTACTATACTGACAAAATATTTTCTTATACATGCAAATGCAAAGCATTAAATATCTCGAAACAAAGAATATATGACTTAGCCCACCTTCATAATCATCGGCACATATACGTAGTCTGGTCTCTCCATTAGACGCTGTTACAAAATAAGTAGTATCATACTTTTTAGGGCAGACAAAGTACTGTCCCCAGTATCGTCATTCGAGTTTCATCTAAATGAATAATTCTCATAAATACCGTGCAAATAAAAGGACACAACTATTTCATTAACTTTAAACACTCATTGGTGATAACATCGAGACAGAGTGAATCTACAGATCGCAACAAAACGGGAAAGATATTTGTGTTCGTTTCGGTTTGTTGTTTTTCTTCTTTCCTTTTATTTCATTTTCAAATAAAGAAAGCATCGAATGTTCCGGCTATCAATTCAGTCCGGGATCAATTTACAGAATGTACGTCGATGTTTTGGTCAGCGAAACGCTGCTGGTCCCAATTCGTGGCGAGCTATTTTTGCACAGTGCGGTCTGCGTGCTCTACCTGCCCGCGTAAATATACCAGTCGGCCGTGCTGCAATTTTGAGGCCTGTCGCGCGTAAATAAAGTGAACTCGGGCGTGGAAATTAATTAGTGTACCAACCGGGGCAACGTATAGGGAAAATTCACCGGCAATGTCATTTAATTGACAAACAAATTTCATTACGTGCGTAAGCCGTCTAATTGGCACAGGTTTATAAAACATATCACTATGTTGCCAATTTACGATTTATGTTAATTGATCTTCATTTATCGCGATTACGTGAGCGTGAAATTAAAATGAAATCGAGAAACCTACGTAACACTATGTAGAACTGCAAAGTATGTAGAACTATAAAAACATATTACACAATTATATATTCCTATTCAACTGCGCACGAAACTACGTTCAAATAGTCATTGATATATTCTCAGCTTCAATAGCAACGGTGTTATAGTATGCAACTACCTGTACAACACTTTTCAGAATTAAGTTAAACGTGAATTATATACTCCGCCAGAGACTGCCAGCGAATCAACGCACAAATGACAGTAGATTAAGCGTTTCGTAACGAAGAACTACTGTCGTCATAGAAATGAAGAAAAAGCTCGTTAAGGACGTTCGCGTTGATCAATGGCAAAAATTCGTCGGCAACTGTGGTAGTACAGACCGAGGCTGCAGAACAGAACGACAGTCGGGGGACACGTGGACGATCGTTGCAGAAGTATGTACGCGTTAGGATGCGCATATAACGCCTTGAAAATTACAGTGTGGCCAGGGTCCATCCATCACAACTGGGCCCATGGGACTTACGGTCCGCCCCAACGTTTAAGTCGTTAGCAATTTCCTGCACGGGACTATTTTCGGCCCCAAATTCCATATGGCTCGATAATATCCCGATAATACGGCCGGCAGATTGGAGAACGTTCGGATTGTTCGTTTTGTTTCGTCGGATCGGATTATCCGTTGGACACCCGCTGTTTTGTAGAAATTTTGGTGGTTGGTTCGCAGGCTGTATACTCAGACAATGTCGATTTCCTCGGTTCGATCGTGAACGCTTCCAATAATAGTATATATCACCGGAGGAAGCGCTTTTGTTTAAGTAACGCTACACCGCGGATTGGCTTGGTTTCTGGGCCACTTTTTGCGGGCAGGGTTCGATTCAAATTTTCAATTGCTTCCGTCGTGGCTGCCTGGATGTTTGGACGGGTAGGAAGATTTTTGATAAAGTGGAGCGTCGATGGATAATTGTGATATACATGTGGAATAGTGTCCTATTATTATTATTATTATTGTTGTAGGGCATAAATTTAATATGAAGTTACTTTACAGTTTGTTTGCACTGTTAAGATGTCTTCTCTTTGGTTTACGTAATGGAAATCATTTGTCTGTATTGCCTAAATGTAGTGACTATTTTCTGAGATTCATTGTTTAAAAACTTTCGAAATATCCACGTAAACTTACGCTTGACTCAAAGATTTCTAATTGGAGAGAAAAGGAATAATACAGAAGAATACCAAAATATAATTGTCTACTATTAAATATTTGATACCACTCTGTACTGTGACTAACTAGCCCATGTACAGATAAGGTGTAAATACTAATCTAGAAGGGGAAAAATTTATTTCGAACCTGTATCTATTTCTTCGACAGCGTATACAATATAATTCGAAAATTAATGACACCAATTGCTCGAGTCATAACAGGTGGTGATTTTGCGACAAGTGCCACCCATCCTAATTGCAAATAAAAGTTTCGCAACATAAGCTGTACAATTTTTCCAAGTTACCTAAGTTACTATATTTAACAATCTTTCCAATTCAAATAACTTTTTCAAATGATAACAATCCCCCGTTTCAACTTAGTGGTTGTAAGTGGATTTTCTTTGATCTTCCTTATCGAAATGCGTGTATGTTCGTGAAATTAAGGTCTTCCATCATTTGTTAATTAATATTAATAAATCCCACAGTTGGCGTTCATGCACGCACATGTATATATTATTATACATGCATTTATTATTATACATGTACTCTGCCCGTGCTTCTCTCGATTTACTTTACCCACCCTGCAAACCAAACGCTGAAAGCAGTTAGAAACTTGTGCACCAGGTAGCAGTAGCACACGGAACACCTGTACGAAACAGCTCGTTCGATAACACTGATAAAACTAACAAACGTATTAAATTAATGTAAAACTTCAGCCTATTAGTAAATAATAAATACACAGATTTGCCTTTTCCTTCATAGTTTCACATGATACCAATACATTATTGCCATTTGTTTATCATTTACGAAATCGTTATAATTGTTGTTTGTTAAAAGCGTTGTATTACCTAGGTAAACAAATCGACATCGAAAGGAGGACCATTTGTACGCAAACATCCATGGAAGCTATCCAGAAAAACGAGAAAAATGTAGAAGATAATACAGTGGCCAGTAACGCGAATCATTTCACCCCAGCTCACGTTTATTTGGAACAAAAAAAATCGTCGGCATTTTGGTGTATCGACGAGGACCCTGCACCCCAATGGCTGATCGAGGAAGCTCTCAATAGAGGGACCGAGGTATGCAATGAGCATGTGTATGAAAATATTGCAAAATTCTCGAACGAAAATCCGAAGGATTCATCAGAACTCATTCAGATGGTATTGAATTCGACAAATTTTCGCTCTCTAATTTGTATCAGTTTTAATAGTATTGATTACGTTTGCGAGCCTATTCCATTCGATTATAACTTGCGATCTACACTGATGTAAATTAAATTTCCATTACAGATAATCACACAATTATTATCATTATTATTATTACGATTTTCTCACAGGCGCAATTTAAAGCATATCCCATAAATACTTCCGATGCTTAAATAGAAAAGCACCGTCATAAAAATACAAGTATTAGCACATCCAAATAAAAATAATTAGAAAATTTGCGCAACTGAATAAACTTATTTCAAAGACTGACTATACACTATAAATGTTTTAACATTAAATGCAAAATACTTTCTGTCCCCGATAACTCCCCGGTGGTATTAAAATTCCATTCAAGCAATGACTATACTTTCACGCGATCCATGTTCTCACTAAAAGCGAACGACGATTTTTCCACAACAATACCCCACGACGTACCTAATTTAAATTTTCCGTTTCTGCCCGCACGAAATATCCACGTCGAATCGAATCAGCGCAGCGAGCAACGGACAAAGGGGCAAATATCGTCGAACAAGGAGGCCGAGTGAGTTTATGGAGAATTCATAAAAGCGGATATGTTTTTTAATCGAAAAAGTCTGGCGATTTTTCCAGCCGGTCAGAAAATCGAGGAAAACTCGTTGTACGAAAAATATGCCAGGATTATTGTAGCTGCGAATTAATGAAATTTCTGACTCCCTGACTCGCGTTTATTATTCGCCTGGAAAGGGGATGGAGAATGTTGCGTTCAATGATAAAACGGAATTTACAAAAATATTCGATAAAATTGTAACATGTTGACCGATAGGCGGTGGGCATGTTGCAGTGCAGCCCTTAGGTGAATTTTGGGAACACAAAAATTAGGATATATGATAATTAGGATGCAAGTTGTCTCATATGGTTCGATATCGGCAGAGTGGTACTTGAGGGTAAATATTTAATTTTTGTTTTTTGGAGTTTATTAGAGGAACGCAGGAGAAGAAGTATGGGAGAACAATATTGTATAAATAATTTGAATAAGATGAAAGGATATATAGAAATTGTGGATATTTTTCAAGTGAATTCTGTTGGTGGAATTTATTTGTTTTTTCTAGTACTGGCAGTTGAGGGGGTTGGGGACAGTTTAAATTAATAAACGTTTAATACGGTATGCCCTTGAGATAAAGATTGCATATAGGCTGTTTGAGAATAATTATTGTATTTAAGTTATGCTCGAGAAAACTTTTTCCACTTTTTTATAAACTGTCTTCTTCCTCGAACCTAACAAAGGTTGCTGTTCGACTATTGTTTATTTTCATTTTATTTCCAACTTCCATTATTACGGGAAACGAAGAACAGTAATTCAATGATATTAATTAATGTGTAATTAGATATGAAAAAATCATATCAGAATTGGAAGGGAAACTTGCAAAAACAGAGGAAAACCTTGAAGAAGCTTTGAGGTCCAAATCTAATTTGAAAGAGAAGTACAAAAGGTATTGCTTAATATAAGATTTCCGCAAACATAAATAATATTTCCAATGCATGATTAAATATGTTCAATTAGATGTTTGGAAAATGTGAAAGGGGAAGCACAGAAGAAGAACGAAGTGCTTCAGGAAAGAATCCTTCGTATCTGCACATCCGTTTTAGACAATTTCGGATCTCGTTTCATACAGCAGAGGAAAAATACCAATCGTCAAATGAAGTATCGCAGAAAACACAAGTGTCGTGAGAGCATCTCCATTAAATTGCATAGAAAGGTATGCGAAATGTTGCATGAAATATAAATTGAAAATAGTTTCTCGAATTATTATCTTTGCAATATAAAAAATCTCTGTAAATTCCACGATTAGTTCTTTTCTTCCCTTCCTCTCCTATTACAAACAAACAATAGTTTCCTTCAATTCTCATTGCTTAAAAAAAAAATAATAATAAAACCGCGAGGAACAAGAAAAAAAATCTTCTATTCTTGTCAAATCGTATCTGATAAATTGCCGAAATGCGACGTCGATTCAACGCCAGTTCTTTATCGAAATAATATACAGTGGAGTGTTTCGTTTTACGTGCTTCGCCTTTGTCAGCTGCGGATGGCAGTGGCGAGATCGAACAAATTGAAACGAGAATTGAAAGGGGCACGAAGAGCGTTGGAAATCAAATCGGGGGAGTATCAGTCGGTGACGAAATGCTTCGACCAGTTGAAACGCGAGATGGATTCAACCGAGATGAATTTGAACAATCTGATAGCGGAGAATGGCTCGTTGCGAAAGAAATTGGAGGAAACGCGAGACTGGTTGAAACGCGGAAAGGGAAAGGAACATCATAATACGTCACATTTTCGAGATATTCAAAAGAATAGAGAATTGTCGAGCTTGAAGAAGAAAGTCGAGGAAGATTGGGCGACTATATCTCAGCTTAGAAACAAGTATTCGAAACATGTTCTTAAATGGAATATTTAATTATTTGTTGTATAGTAGTTGTTATTATTAGATGCGTGGACGTTACATATCGTGTAATAATGTATCTTACATATGACTCAGCTTAAACATTAATAATTTAGAGTAGTGCGATTGGAATCAGCGAACGCGAACAAGGGATTTTTATTGAACAGTTACAAAAGCCAAGTTGCAGACTTAAATAAGGAGAAGGATCAGTGGACGTCAAAAATGAACGATTTGGAAAACGAGATAAGCACTGTCCGACGCGGTAATTCGCAATTAAAAGCAAAAGTGTGTATCTTGTATCAACTTCAATGTTTGAGATTTATTATTTTATAATTATATTCCTTTATCGACTTATTATTATCATGATCGTTTACAGATCTCTCTACTGAGTATTGAAAATGATAAACTTCTTTCTGACAATGAAAAATCAAAGACCGATATTACAGAGAAAGTAATATTGTATATCTAATAATTTAACCATTTCCTTTTATGAATTATGACAGTCTAATTATTGGTTTTGAATTGGCGTTTTTAGACGAACACGCAGTGCGTTAAAAAATACGAAGAAGCAGCACAGAAAGAAATCGAAAGCATCAAAGCTAAATACGAGGAGATGCTTAGATCTATGAAAATAAAAATGATGGCTATAAAAAATCAGAGTGTTGAATATTCAAAAGCCATCAAGGTACAATATTATTACGCAAAGCAAACGTAATGGGATTAATGTAATCGATAAATTGTACACAGTTGAAAGAAAAACATTAAATATAGGAGCAAATATCAATGAAAGAAATAAAAACAATATTTTAGAAAATATATTAAAAAAGTAATATTAAAGATTGAAATATTCCATTAATCTTATATGTATTACATTCAATTATATGTATTGCATTCAATGTCCTCTGAAATATCCTTATTTCATTAATTTATCTTGTTTTTATTTAAGTACATATTAACTGAATATTTATAACATATTCATCGATAGCTTATTTAAATATTACACCCAAGTGACACATAACGAAAGATTTTGCATGAGGGATAGTTACTTTTTACGTCAATTCGCAACGTCATAAGAAGATAAATATATTCTTTCAAAACAAACACGAGATCGATCGCAGAGTTATACCAGAAAGATTAAAAAAATATTGCTTTAACTCAGGAATTTGTAAAAAGGCTCTACGAGTATCAAGAAGATTACGAAGCACCAAAACTCTCAAACGAAAGTCAAGAAAGTGAAAGGGAGGCTCACGAAACTGCTTGCAATATTTTAAATATGACTCCGGAAGAATTGTCTGGCTTTATTAATGGGAGAACAAGAAAATCGGTAATTTGTTTCCAATACTTAATATTTATACAAACAAATACACTGTACCGTTGCTAAGAAAAACTTATTTCTCAAACGTTTGGTATAGTTAGAACAGGAAGCCTATTTTGCGCTTCCTTTTATTCCCAATTTTCATCCCCTTTTACTTTATAGAATCACCATATTAAATTTGTATTAAATGACTTGTACGATTTGTATTAAGTTTGTATTAAAACCGCAGCAGAACAAAAGTAGTAATAATAATGTAATTCATCATTTACTGCAGGTTAATCCGTGGATAGTAGAACTGAACCGAATAATTTCCATAAATCATTTCTCTGAAGATTTATCAAAGTTTTTATTGAAGAAGGCGACGAGAAAAGTGACATAACGAAGGACGGTGTAAAAACAAAGTCTCGCAACGAATTCTCAGAATCTTTTCGCTATATATATTAATAAACAAATTGTACAATATAATAATATTTTTCAATATAAATTAAAAAATAAATATAGTTCGTTTTTCCTAAAGATTCGATGTCCACCGTAGTATAAAAATGTTTTCCCCGCCGTCACCAACCCTCGCGATAGTTTCTTTGGTTCCCTTCTATAAATCAACTTGAACTTAAAATTCAGTTTGAGTTTGTTGCAAAAAAACCGAGACCAAATATCATCGAGTCTCGTATTAAATGTGCTACTAGTAAATATTATATCAAACACCATTAGCAATAATTTTATAAATAACGGTAAAAAAGTAGAAAATGTAACAGAAATTCTGTGGATCGCAACTTACTCAATCAAAACAGTTAACAGAAGTTTGTTCAAGATTTTAATCCACTCGTGTTCTATTATATTTCGATTTAACTTTATTCCTATGAACCATTTTAAATTACGAAAGAACCATATAAAGGGTCGAGCTCTCACTGTCATATTTTTATAAAAATCTGCAGGTAGTTAGCAAGGTAGCATGCAATAAATAATCGTGTAATGTGCTGTGAATCCTTGATAACTTCATCCTTGCCTGTCAATTGACGCAGCTAAGATAATTCAAAACGCCTAACCCAAACCTATCCCGAACCCAAACCAAAACCTAAACCACAACCTATAATTTAAACCATCAGTAATTTAATGTAAATAATTTAAAGGGGCAAAATTAATCGATCACCCTGTCCTAAACAGCTTTGTGAAACTTCCTCGCTATTAAATATCTCCTAGAACACTCTCCAAACTAGTTCTTAATTCAAATAATCCAAATTTCATACGTATATCTTTAATTTTTTATATTCTATCATCCACCTACAAAATTTAATAAAAATGTAAGAGCAAGAAACTTCCAAACATTCCGCAGTTCAGAGTTCAGTACAAAAGGACCATGAAACGTGAAAGCGAACGGTATCCAAAATCCTCCCCCCAAAAAATCCACTACAGATCCCCAAGAAAGCCTCGTCACCAATTCAGTTATCGCTCTGCAGTTCACTGGACCCAGTAGCATCCGGCGCTTTCTGCATCTGAACGCTCTGAAATCTCTCGAATCCGTTGCTGTCCCCAAAGATCTTTCTCCCAGGCACCCTGTCGTCATTCTTCACGCTCACTTCCGTTCCAACCTGCACAGGCCAGGGCAGCTTGCCGTCATTCCTCACCGAGATCTGATTAGCCAGCTTCCTCTCGTTATTCTGATCAAATCCGTCCCCGTTTCGAAAATTCTCCAACGTCACTCTGTTCCTCTTGCCATCCTCTTCGGCGTACCCGTACGGCCTCTCTGCGATGCTGGATCTCTTCGAGTACGAATCGTAGCCGTCGTACAGCTGTCTGTATCTATATCTGCTAGGATCAACATTCCCAGGAATCCTTTTGAAACTGCCATCTCTAGATACCTGCGATCTGGTCCCATCGTAGGGTCTAGGATAATTTCTCAAGTCCACGGGCTTCCGTACCACTTCCGGCAGAGTGGCGTAGTAAATAATTCGCTTTGGCTTCGGGGTAGGTCTGCTTCGACCATAGAGATCCATATCCATGTCATCCCTGTACCTGTCGTAGTAATAGGAATAATCGTTGGGCCCGCGTGTGCTGTAGTAGTCCCTCTCCATCCTGTATCGATCAGGATAATAGTAACTGAAACCTCGACGATAGGATACGGGATCGTAGTCGCGGTCTCTGATGGAGTTTCGGTACCAAGGTAAATCGTAGTCCTCGTATCCTCTAGTCACGGGCATGTCTCTGGCTTCTCTGTGGTCGTAGCTTCTTCTGTGATGACTGGTGACGAAGTCTGCTCTTGGTGCGTGGTAGCCTCTTGAGTTCGGTGGGTCCTCGTCTTCGTTGGTCTGCTGGATTATTTGGTCCAGGGTGCTGCGATGAGGGAAGTCTATGGAGAGTGGCTGAGAGGACCAGGTCTGTGGTGAACTTTGCCTGACATCTCGTACGTTTTTGGTACTGGTTATTTGTTCCAGTTTGGTTTCGTTGTCCGCGTCGCGCCGAACTCTGGGAACTGTCCCCTCCATCTCGTCGTCTTCTGGTTCTTTGTGGAACTCTGTGTCGTCACGTGGTTGGAGGATTTTGATCATTATACTTTGGGGTTCGAGGACTTTTCTCAGCAGAATGTTAGCATGGGTTTCTTCGTTGTTATTTTGGTTGGGATTGCTGTGGGGAAGGTCCTGGAAGGTGGGTTCGAAGTGATCCTGAAGGGGTTGATTAGGTGTAAAGGGTTTGGATGAAGGGATGGAATTGGGTTCTATAGGGTTTGTCGGTTTTTGGGAGGTTTCTTGGGTGGTTAGGTGACCGACGCCGCTGACGCTGCGCACCTCGAAGGCGGAAGAATCGAGACGGGGCCACGACGGGTGATTCCAGTGGGAGGTGTGTGGTAGCACCTGCCATGCTTTGCCGATTCCTTCTGCGTTGATTTGTGACAGAAGGAAGAGCACTGGGGATAGTTTGAGCAGAAGCTGCCGCATGGTTGTTTGTCTGGAATCAAAAAGAAATTCTTGTTGTAATAATAATAATATAAATGAAATGTTTCTGGTATATTTATATTATATGAAACGAAGTACCACAAGTAAAATAAAATAAAAAACAAATAAAAAATAATACATAATAAATCTGAATCATGAAACAAAACAAAACAAAATAAAAGGAAATTGTTTTGAATTCGCCTAAATGTACAACTGACAACAAAATACTGTCCACTCACAAATACCTACCGAACCAAACTAAATATAATAGAAAGAAAGAGAAATGAAAAGCAATAATAACGCTGGACGATAATCGTCGACCGAAATTAACCGTGAATGTCAGTCAAAGCTTTCACCGAAACGGCAGTAGAATTCTGAAAGCGCACAGCGACAGACGTTTAATGACCGTTCCTTCCGGTAGACACGCGGTCAAATGAGATCGTGTCCTCGACCACGCCACCGATTCCCCATAACAAATATAATTTCCCAGCCGTTTCCGCGGCATTATGCCTCCAGTTCCGGGCAACACGTAGATCCGGTCGCGCGATTGTTCACTCAACTACGTTTACTATAGCATCATCCAACGAGATCGAACTAGAATCCAACTCCTATTCGCGTGTTCTCGTGGAGTTCAATGCACCAATATGGCGGACGATTATGCCTGCGAAATTTCTGCCCTCGAATAAGTTATTTCAAATTCTTAATATAAGATTACAATTATTATAATATGATTACAATTACAATAATTGTTTGTCCCTGATAAACGTACCATCTACCCGGCTGAATAATATTTAATTAATTGCGCATAATATAAGGATTTTAATCATGCTATGGATAATACTTAATGACATCATTTCTCAAAATATTTCTAGTTTCTACTAATAAATTATGGGTTCTTCAAATTATCCGAATACACAAATGAATGTATCGATACTAATACTAAATCAAGACCAATGCACATCCAAATGCAACGGTGTAATACAAACGATCGATTCGCACTTCATGTATTCATATTATATTTTCAATTCAGTCATACTTTGTTAGTAAGAATCGATACTTAATTACAAAGCATCATCTCCATTCATTATTACCCTTCACATCAGCCTAAGAAGACAATCATTCGAACGATAAACTCCAAGCTTGCTTCTCTCTCCAATTACCGTGAGACCCCACTATCATACAATGAGTCCACATAATGTCGCCATTATCTCCACGTCTTAATCGCGAAAAATCGACTCGCAGATCCGTGGACCGTGTCGGACAGAACGTTACATACGTGCCACGACGGGTTTTTGTCTGGCTGTTGCACAGTTAAAACCACAACGGGTTACATTGTATGCTACGATAAAAGAAAAAAAAACGACGAAGAAGCGCAGGATAGGATATCTCAGCATAGCGGAACAAATCTTTAACAGGAAGATCCTTGCCGTTACCATCGGCCCGGACAGTTATACTCGTTGTTTTACAGTTAGCTTCGCGAACCACTTTATTTCGCCATCACATTTCGGCCAGCTTCTAATTACCCGTTCCTTAATTACCTGTTACGATATGGCGAGGCATCGAAGAAGGAGGAGAAGATGAAAACGAGAAATGTATAGATATGGGCTTGGGGCAGAAATTCTTCGAGACTTCGAAGAATAATTGTTGTTAAATTATACAAATGGATGTAAAAGAAGACATTTTTCTATGCTGATAATTATGTATAAATTATAAGGCAAATATACGGCAACTGTACACAAATTTTAGTATTATAATGGAATTAAAAATCGAGTTTAACTTCCCTGTAGACCTTATCAATTTCTATACAAGAAAGAATAATCCTTGTTAAAAGACGAGACCTGTTCAGAGGGTGAGATTCTCAATTATTGTGAAGCGTTGAAATCATTTCCGGGCTGCCTTCTTTTGTGAAACCATAATTAACCCTTGCGTGGACAATTTCCTGTATTTCCTTCAATAATTTCTTGTATTCTTATTATAGGACATCTTTCAGCTCCGATAATAAAAATGAACAGGGATACATAAATTATTTACTTACTGTTAGAGCAGGACATCTAACAATTATTGTTCAAAATAATGGCAAATTTCCGTTCGTTATAATTTATTTACAGAAACAAAGCTGTGTTAAGCAACGATGGTACTGGCAGAATTTTTGCAATAGAAGTAAATGAGTGGGAAAAATAAAAGTGTGACTGGAAATACTGTATACACTGTACCATAAATTAGGTCCCTAATAAAAGTGACTTTAAGTAACACACAAATTAAAGTAGAAGATACACGGTCTTTTCATGTCACTTATGTACCAGATATATTGCCATACAGAAGGCTTTATAGTTATTCAAACTGATCACCTTTCGGTTTCACAAAGTTTTATTTCAGCGACAGATAGCTCATTCAGTTTTACCCAAGATTGATTAAATCGAGGATCTTTGTCGATTATTTTGCAGCAACTACAACTACGAAACGAGGGTAACAATGTAAATAGTAAATTGCAGGTTACAATCAAATACAAAGTACAAGTCTCAATCTATTTTAATTCTAGCAAACACGTGATAAAAAAAATTATAAACCATCTCGGTAATCATAATAAAAATATATTGAACCACCATA
Source organism: Nomada lathburiana (assembly GCA_963667235.1). NCBI lineage: Eukaryota > Metazoa > Arthropoda > Insecta > Hymenoptera > Apidae > Nomada > Nomada lathburiana. The sequence continues at coordinate 8,310,191 of OY763897.1, read as the reverse complement.
AGTGTACGAAATCCTGTACCTTCGGATAATACACAAAAGAAATTCCAACCGAAATAATAAAATAAAAAAGAACAAGAATGAGAATAAACTAAGGAATTCACCCTAATATTAAGTCACCCCAATAGTTCTCATGATTGCACGAACCACAATGAATACACGAAATCTCGTATCGTGAATCAATGCATAAAAGAAACTCCAACAGAAGTAATACAATTTAAAAAAAAGCAATAATACAAATAAACTACATAATTCACTTCATATGAAATCACCCTAATAATTCTCTTATTATTAAACTGCAAAACTACGCTTGTATCGCAAACCAATGTATAAAAGAAATTCCAATAAAAATACTAAAATAAAAAGGAAGCAAGAATACAAATGAACTAAGTAATTCGCCCAATATTAAATCATCGTAAGGGCGCCAAAAATTGTCTGCCGTTAGAAAGTGTACGAATACAATTCTAGTTAATAAAAGAAAGAATAATTTACCTGAATTCCAGAACGTGGCCGGCTTCCGAATGTCGTTGACTGTCCGGAGTTACCATGATCACTACGGTCCGTGAACTACGGCTTCCCGGTTTACCCCGGCTTCGTATCTGCATACCGTGCTGTTGTCGCTGCTAAAACACGCTCACCCCTCTACTTGCCGGTTTAACAACCGTTCTCAATTGGTCGTCGTTTTTTGTTAACTGTAACTCTTGTACCGAAAGACGGACAAATGGCTTCCTTGACGACGCTCCTCGTGTCAAGAAGATCAGGGACAATCTTTTCAGGATGTTTATCGCGACATGTACGGTAACTAATTATTGTTGTTAAGATTACGATTGAGGCATTAACCTTCTTGGTACGATCGTTGGCTTTAATCGACCAGCCACGAAATGCATATACGTATATATATATGTTATTATACCTATTGGTATAATTATACTTTATCTTTCGTTCGAACTTTATGCATTATTTATTTTGATTTATTACAGGCATGTAGAAAATTTTAAACGGGTTGTCGATTTTAGTCGATGGCCACACAATGTATACGTTATTTTAACAGTAAAGTAGTATTGAATTTCTTGCTTGAACGCTCTGGAGTATTTATTTCATTTATTGGAAATAAATAAAAAATTGTATACAGCTTAATAATAATCTATTAGACCACACGTGTTACAGAAAGGTATATACATATCGTGCCCCCGCAGAAAAGTTGTTACGAATAAAAAATTTTATTGCGAAAAATATCTCCTACACAGATCCACCATCCTGAATAATGTTACAAGTTGAAGTTCAATATCTACACCTATATCTTTGGACAACTGGGAAGGGAATAATACCTAGTGAAAAAATTGTGTCTAAAATTGTAGAAGAGAATTTTTTTTGTGAAGAACGATTGTTTGTTTCAATAATAATATTTTATGCAAAGAAGATTCCTATATACCGGTCATATGTAATTAATAGTAAATGATTGTTATTTTATCCAATAAAATAATTAGATAAAAAGATGACACCTTTGCTTTACCTATGTTATTACAAAGGTACGCGCAACCATGTGCATCCTTTATGTTCTCTCCACTCTTTGTATCATACCAGGAAGTGACCCCTTCACTAACAAGCAAGTCTTTTGTTTCCTTTATTTCCCTATGTTTCTATGTGGTGAAACGAAGTGGAATTTATGAATTCAATGGTCTCTTGGCATCGAAATAACATTACTTCCATCGAGAATTATTGCTTCTTATTTATTAAAGGCAAGTTTAGTACGAAATTGCAGATGTTTATATAAATCTCTGTTTACGAAGCACATAAAGCTAACAAAATTTGTTACATTTTTATTTCCTATTTGTACTCTATCTTTTATATTAGAAATCTGTACTTGTTACTCGATTTGAAATAATCATGCTATTCATACAAATATATATGTACAACAAATTTCTACAATAATTCGTTGATTCAGAATTCATCATTCTCATGAAAGAAATTAACGAAGCTAATTTCTGCGAGCGCTCATTTTCACTTTGCATTGTTATGCATTAATTTGTAGAGTACAAAAAAGCGGAATAGAGAGTGCAGCCTGAAAATAGAATAGTCATGAATAAGTTGCAAAGATCGTAATACCATAATACCGCTGTCATGCGCCATGGCGCATAAACTAGACTGCAATCAAACACGCACGGCATATAAAAATTGCTATGGGATAAAAATTCCGTGAACTTCATTATGAAGTGGCAGTGAATCTATAAGGAACTGACAAATAATTTAAAAAATGGTAAAAGAATACACATTTTATTATATTATAGAATGCGTTATGCGAGGAATCATTTTATATGAAAACAGTAGACGCGAAATCTTTGGCGCCTTATAGGAATTCGCGTTATACGGAAAGCTACTGCATAAATTTATATTTACAACTGCAACTGCAATTACACCTACAAATTTATAATTCTAATTACTCTTTACGCTAATTACTATTCATAATCCTCCCGCTGTTGCAAAATACATAGACATTTTCCTTCAGCTCTTTTTGTTTAATATTCAGTTTAGCTTTCGATCGAAATTTTTCTAGGTACTCCTCTTGCTGTCTTATTTGTACTAACATGAAGTAGCGAACGTTCTACAAACTGACAATAAAAGGAGATTTTTCTTTCTTACAAATTAGAATAGAATTAGTTTTCGCGTAATTGGAGGAAGGGCCTTGGCTAGGAGAGGTCTCTGATCGCAGCAACCTCCACGTGGTGTAACCTGGGCTGCTTGCGATATAATTATTAATCGACTCTTTGTATTATCTCACAGGACAGGTAAACAACCTTCCGGAATTATATGGAAAATAATTCGTGCGAATTGGCTGCGCGTTGAACTTAAAATTTAAAGTATATTTTGAAATAGCTATTCTAGTCTAGATTATCCAAAGAATTGATTGTTCTTTGTTACCGTTATTTATATTTTTAAACATTTTTTTCCCAACAGATTAAATTGTTTTCAATGCACTTTATTATTGTTACTATTATGATTATTAAGAAGGATAACCAATCGGAACACAGTACAGCAATACACCCATTCGCTTTCATGAAAACGCGTAGTATCGATCCCTCCACCGAAACGAAAATATTACGCGTATAGGTTAGCGACTTTCCGACGTCCGTTCGTGGTGTAAGTTTTAGGCGGTTCCGTAACGATGTTTTCATAATTTATAAATAATCTTTAAGTTAATTAAAGAAACATGGTGTCGAATTGATGTAAATAGTTTAGGCCGTTTACTATTTATTCCGTGTGTATATTAAACTGTATATCAGTGTCATAATTAACGAAAAAAATGGCAGAAGAAGGAAAGAAGATTTCCTTTGGTTTCGCGAAATCTATTAAAAAAACAGCGTTAAAGATTCCTGTGCCACAAGAAGAAAAGAAAGTGGATTATGTCGAGTGTCTCGACGAGAAGGGTATTAAAGTAATAGGGTTAGTTTCGACAGGATAATTAACGCGAATAAATATATAACCTCAAACCTAACCTTAAACCTCGTCGCTATAATCGTAATCTATCATTTCAGGGAGGAGAAAATTAAAGAGGAACCTCTAATTATTCCTCTACTAGGGTCTAGAACTTGGCACGATAGAATTGTAAATAAAATTGACGCTGACATTTTTGAACCTAAGACGGTCAAGGAAGAAGCACCTGACGGCGGTGATTCTAAACAGGAGGAAAAGCCAAAATTATCCAATGGAAATGCATTGCAAGAAAATATAGTAATAAAGACAGAACCTATAGAGGATGATAATGATAAAGTCGTTACGTTAGAAGAACAAGCAGCGAAGGAGATTGTTGAAGACCTTAGCCAGAAGGGCAAACAAGAAAACAAAGCAAATGATTTCGCTTTACCGTTAGTGGAGGATCAATCGTTAAGAGGCAGAGAACAAGTACATGATCGTTATACAACTGTTCGTTCATACAATAAGTTATATTTATAGATGGAAACTGATTATAATTTATCTTTTGCAGTCTACGCTCGAAGATTATGAGAAGATACCTGTCGACGCCTTTGGACTGGCAATGTTGCGAGGAATGGGTTGGCAACCGGGAAAAGGGATCGGTAAAAATGAAAAGTACGAGTCTTATTTTACATGAAATAAATGACTGTGTATCTAGTGTATTATTTGCCACAAAGTAAATGGAGAGCGGGGCTTTATTTCATAATTTATTATTATTATTTCTGTTGCAGAATCGTTTCAGCTGTTTTACCAGAGTTGCGGCCAAAAGGTATGGGCCTTGGTGCTGACAAAGTTACGCTACAGAAGAAAAGTACAGATTCGAAGAAACCAGAGGAAGAACTTAAAATTGAGAAAGGAACGTTTGTGAAAATCATTGCTGGGAAACAAAGTAATAACTATGGTCAAATAGAAGGATTCGATGACGACGCTGGTAGACTTATAATAAAATTGGCTCTTGGTGGAAATATGATATCTGTGAGCGAATTTATGGTACAGGCAGTAACGAAATCGGAATATTCGAAGAATTCAAAAGTTCTAAGTTAGTATCAATAATTAGTTTTTCAATAAGGGACTTTTAAAAAATAAACACGAGTAACTTCCTTTCACACACACACCGAAGAAAAATTAATGATTCAGGAAAATTAACAAAAGATATTTGGCCACAATTGCTGTGTAAGTATGGTGTCGTTTATTTTTTTTCTGTTTTTTCTCTTTTTAAAGGTCCCTCCTATTATTATCAGAATCAATATAAATGTAGTGGTTTTAGCCTTTAGTATTTTATTGGGTTAATTTTAGATGCGAAGAAGTACGAGGAATACAAAGACAAAGGCTCGAAGGATATTAAACAAAATCCGGACAAAAAGGGGAATTCAGAATCGTCTGATCGTTCTAACGAATCTGAACTCGATGGCCAAAGTAGCGGTGATGAAAAAAAGAAAAAGAAGAGTAAGGACGACCGAACAGACGATACAAAATTGAAAAGTCGGAAAAGACATTTTGAATCTGGTAACGATAGTGATAGTGATTCTGGGAAACGAAGACGAAGGAGCAGGTCTAGTAGTAACGGCTCGTACAAATCGAAGAAATCGAAGAAATCGAAGAAATCGAAAAAGCACAAGAAACGCGATAATTCGGCAGAGAGGTCTAGCAAAAAACATAAGAAAAGGGACAAAGAGAGGGAGAAAACTAGAGATAGGAAATCAAGGGATTATACAGACAGACGGAAACACAAGAAACATCGGCGGTCAAGATCACGATCGTCTAGTAAGCGGTAACATTTTTCGAAAACCTGCAATACCATTTTACTTTACTGACAAACTGTACAATTTTTGTTTATATACATTTTGTAATAAAATATATTTTTACAAAACCTTGTTCCTTCCTATTATAACTACAGAAATATTGAAAATAAGTAACACACGATTTGACCCAGTATAGTCCAGTAGTATTTTGTAAATAATTAGTTTACATGAAAATAAACATTTCAATGTATCAGCGTCGAGATAATTATTTGAACTTCATTCGACATTCTTACGTAATGATGATACAGTGCTATCGAGTACATAACCTTCAAAAACATTATGGTACTCCTGAACGTCGCTAAACAAGTAGTAAGAACGATGTCGAGTAAGTTTAATTAATTTTTTATAAAGTATGCAAAATATATATCATTCCGTGTTTCTAATAAATTTTTCAGCACTTCGCCTGGCATTAGTGCAACTTGAAGTTAACGAAACTAAAGTCAAGAATATAGAGCGAGCTGTTTCGTATATTTCAAGTGCGAAAAAGCAAAACGCTGATATTATCGCGCTACCGGAGTGCTTCAATTCGCCATACGGAATACGTAATGTTTTATTTTTTATTTCCAAATCATTCATTATCTTTTAAAAATATTCTGAAAAGAGGCAGAACTTATGAAAAAAACTTACCCCTTCTCGTCCGCGAGATGCGCTTCTGAGATGACGTACTGTACAAAGTTGGTTGTCTTCATTATTCACTTCCATAACATTTACAGTTGTCTTTTTCCGCAGAGACACTTTTCACTACACACACTATTAATAACTGAACGGTTCTAATTTAATAGTGGTAATTATTTTACACTTTGAATTCTGCTCCCAAAATGACTATTCATTATGAACACGGTTTCGAATAGTACTGCCGGAGTCGTTGAGCGACGAATTCAAATGTCGCATTTACAATTATGTACTAATTGTGCGTATTTCCTTGCAAATACAGTTCCAATAATGTGTTTATTTATTTTTATTATTATGACTAGACAAAATATTAAAGGTTCTAAAATGTACAGAGATGTATATGTTTTTTTATTTTGCATTGTGCAATTTACCCGGAAACGGATGATGCACGTGTGCATTTTCAAGCTTTCAATATTCAAACGGGGCGCGCCGGGAGTCACCTCGAAATTTGAATTGCTTATTCTTCGCAAACATTTTTTTAAATTGCAAAGCACTGGAGGACGTCCAACTTTTTTTATTGCAATTATTTGCATGCCTTTTAAAATAAAAAATAACTTAAAATAAAAGAAATCTTCGCGTCTTATTGTTAATAATTAATGTTCGATTATTTCCGAACGAAACAATCAGCAACTTTCTCATCATATTTTCGTTAAACTCAACAATAAACTCGAGTTATTTTTTTTTCATTCCAACATTGCAACACAGAACATTTTCCAAAATATGCTGAGTGTATTCCTGATGGTGAAACCAGCAACGCGTTATCAAAAGCAGCTAAAGAGAATAGCATTTATGTGGTGGGTGGCACAATACCGGAGAGAGATGATGGTAAATTGTACAATACCTGCAGTATTTGGGGTCCCGATGGAGCTCTTATAGCAAAGCACAGAAAGGTAAGTGATACGAGCCCGAAAATCAGGGCGGAAAATTCTTTACTTTTCAGCAGCTGATTTGACAATTTATGTTCTGCGGAACAATAAATATATACCTTCGTCGTATTATAGAATATTTATAATTCCCATTTAATTAGAGTAAACATTTCCCGCAAAAAATAAATATAATTAACTGTTTATAACGTTTTTAATACAATGCTAGGCATGTATTTTGTTACTTTATTAGGTACATTTATTCGACATCGACATTCCAAACAAAATTACCTTCCGCGAAAGTGATTCGCTCAGCCCCGGTAATTCCTTGACCATGTTCGAGGTAAAGGGTTGCAAAATAGGTATCGGAATTTGCTACGATATCAGATTCGAGGAAATGGCACGCATTTATCGGAACAAAGGTACGATACCTACATCCATATTAAATAAAAATTTAAGTTATTAGTCATTATAACATTAAGTATGATATAAGAAATTTCTAAATTCTACGCGAAGGAAAATTATTCCTTTGCAACGATCAGCATATTTAAAGAAGAAGGTAATCAGTGACTAGAAGTAATTAAGTATAGATGGTTTTAAGGGGTGGTTCTTGCGAGATCGATACATGTATCGATAAGTAATTGCGAAGTAATTTTTTCTTTCTATTGCATTTGTATCATGATGAATTACAAATTGTTCGTCTAAGTAAAGTTTAAAGTGCAAGTGACCAAAGTATAACAGGCAAAGAATGGGAACCTAAAAAATGCTTTTGCACATCCGTAAGTGCCGGAACGTGCATCGAGGCGATTACGGAATTATGTATCTGGTATTCCGTGACTTCATACTTCACGTTTCTCTCGGTCAGGTTGCCAAATGCTGATATACCCAGCGGCATTCAATATGACCACCGGACCACTGCACTGGTCTTTGCTTCAGCGTTCCAGAGCGAATGACGATCAATTATATGTCGCCTGTATATCGCCAGCTCGTGTTCCTTCTGCTGGATACGTTGCATGGGGTCATACACAGTTGACCAATCCTTGGGGGGAAGTTCTTCACGATCTGGATACTCAGGAAGGCATGGTGGTCGCCGATATAGGTAATTGTAGTTTTTAAATGAAAATACATTTATTATTATATTATTTATTTAGTTACTTATTTATTTATTTATTATTGATATATGACGATATATCATATTATTATGCTTTCTTGTAACCAGAAAAATAATTGTATAACTCTTTAATAGTTGACGATTATTACCAATCTGTTGCTATTATTAACATCATCAGTGAAAAATATTCTGATTATTAAATATTTTGACGTACCATATTTATTTTTACTCGATAACTAAAACAATTTCTCAGCAATTCCACATGCTCACTCGTTATTAATGAAAAAGCGACATAAATGATTGTATTCGCCTCGTAATATTGTCGGAATAAAATTATTACGTTTGCAAAATAATTAAAACGAATACTTTTTGAACTAATTAAAATTGATTCAACGGCTTGCAATGTCTACTTAGAACGAGATTGACCACTAGACAATTTGTCGGACATGGACAAGTTAATCACGAAGTTTAAAGTTTGAAAGTTATTTAAATAGAAAGGGGGAGGACGTAGTTTTGGAAGTTAGAGTGGAAGGATTGTAAAACTAAAACTCCGACATTAAAGACGAGAATATTAAACTTATTTTAGTTCAGTTGTTCTGTTTAAATTTCATAGGCATACAATTTCTTGCATCGATTTAAGAAAACTTGGTTTGCTCATATTTGAAATTATCATACTTTCTTTCAGATATGAAAGTTGTGGAGGAAGTTAGGGCTCAGATACCCACGTTTTCCCAGAGACGTACCGATTTGTACGACACTGTCTGGAAAAGAGATTAACTTTTGATACTGAAACAGAAAATATTCATTATCCTTAACCGAAATGATAAAAATTACTCTTATTTTACTTAAGCAATAACTTGAGTAATAAATAAAAGAAACGGGAGACTTAAGAAATGAGATTAAATTTCAGAATGACATTTATTAATTAATTAGCTGTTTATTAATTTAATAACTTGTAATATACAGACTAATAAAATAAACGTTATCCACATTATTTAAAATGTTTGTATCCTCGATCGAATTAATTACTATAATCTGTAATGGGTTTAAAATGATTACTCATACATGAAAGGTCCCTCGATGATGAAACGACGCAAGTAGTATCACGATCAATCTACAATTCGTTCTAAATATGTACATTCAGATAAATGAATAACTCTCTTTACATGTAAATATGTATACTCGAAGTTACAAGCTTAGAGGAATTGGTCGATTAATGTGATTAATACACGCCTGTTTAAGTTAATATTTTAAATGGCGACCTATAACACGATCACCTGTAATGGAAAAAAAAACAATGAAACGACGTCACTGAGGGACAGACATTAATTGGTATCGTATATGTAACGCTACACTCAGAGTTCAAACTTACAATTAGACTTTTTCTATACTTCTTCACTCAGCTTTTCCAAAAAGTATATTTAACAGTTTAAACGCCAGGTTTCTTAGAATCTACAATTCTTTGAATGAGTGAATTCGCTTCCATTCATATCGTTTCTATATGCGATAGAAAGAAAAAAAACAAAGGATTTGTATTCAGCGCAAAAAATAAATACCATAATACTTCAGGTGACAGGAAATTAATTTTCTCTCCGTTCGCGAATGCATTTTTCGGCTGCTCGCCAGCTGCAAAGAGTTCACGTTGTCCCAAGAGGATGTTACATAAAAAGAAACCCGAATCGTTTCCCAACGGATACATCGTATAGGCGCCAAACTTTTTGAAATTTATCGATTCGAGCGTAGCAACGTCCTCGAAAGAGGCAGCGTGCCCTAAAAGTTAAGCAGCCTGGAATTTCGTATATTGTCATCGCGTGACGTAAAGGGATTCCGTTTTCCAGACCGACGGGCCGGGTGTTTCGAAAATGAAGGTTCAAAGTTAATGAAATTTATTCTATTCGCATAACAGAAACGCACAGTGACGATTAAGGTCTCTGCGATTCTACGCAATTTCTTCAACTTAAATGGAGCTTGGATATCTTCAGTTTTTGCGGATGTCCAAGCTTTACAGGTACATACGTAAAAAAGTAAATGGTACGTAAAAATAAGGCAGACTCTCGTGCATACGCTTATCGATGCATTTACTTGGAATCTGCAATGCGTCTATTTACAATTCAAATTTACCAGGACGAACCGTTTGAGTCGACAGCCCTTTATAAATACATAATGAATGCGAAACGTGCTGGCCACTGTGTTCCGTCGCCGGTGACGTTCGCAACCGGAAACTTCGACACGGCAATTTGTCACGCGTGATCGTCGATTCTTTCCAGGCACAGTGGTTTTGTGGTCACGCGAGGAACAATCGACGATATCGTGCGTTCGATCGCAGAAGCAGAGGAGAAGAGGGTCCTTTATCAATCTAATTTACAATAGAACTTTACAATTAATCTGCACCGCGAACTAATTCTGCCTTTACACAATTTCGATGGAAAAAATGTCGGGGGAATAGAATTCAAATTAATTCTCCTTTTATAGAGAACTTGAAATACTTGATATCACGATGCCCGTAAAAGATATATTTAATGTGTTCCTTTTGTTTTGTGACTTAATTATCATATGAAAGCAGAATTGGGCAACGGTACAATTATGGTGGAAATATTATTTGTGAATTGGGAGATTTCATTTGGAAATTTGGAAATCCTCAGCATTACGGATGAAGGCGGATATTACATTATTTAAAATGTATTCTTAAATAATTGTATAGGATGTGGTACATCTGTATCATGCCATAGGATTATGCAACCGCGTCAGATTTTCACCAGACGGATGTTAAGCAAAATAATATAATGAAACATTGAACTATATTTTATGATTAATTATTCCAAGTACTTATTTCGATAACTGAAACATTTCTCTATCTATCGTATTTTCATGATAATAAAATATCCACGGATGAAAGTCTCTCATTTGTTGTTGGAAGATATATCTTTTCCTGAATACGTATATGTATATCCTTCTTCTTCTTTTATTACCATAGATACCTTGCGTGTGACCCGAAGAATAGCGAAAAGAATAGCACATTATAATTTAAGCTCGAACTAGATCTGGGCGTATGTTCGTCTTGAACATTAATTAATACCCTGTACGACGAGCAGAGAACCTAAGGGGGCTATTCTAGCCTAGGCGGCCATTTTGAAAACAATCTTCAGCGTCCAAAATAAAAGTTATGTTATATTTGTTAAGACTTTTAATCTCTGTACGATTATAAGACTTATATCGTTTAATTTTTCTTAAAACAGAATTTAAATGATTCAGACTTCGTTTTAGACAACACGAAATGAATCAAGTACAATTTGTACTAATTCTAATTCGATAAAATGGCAGCCTTTAAAAGGCCCAAATATCAATTGTTTTACCAAATTGTTAAACTTTCCAAGTCATATAAAGCATATCTCATAATATGAATTTAATTTTAGTTCACGCTACAGCTGGATGCCTATTTTTATTTACGAATAAATCAATCACCCTATAGTGGTTTCGTGCGAAACTACGCCGCCATATTGAAAATGTCGCTCCAATAAAAACTTAAAGGATTCTTAAGTAGTATCGGTAGTTTCTAAAGTTCTATACATCACGAAATTTGATCACTTTTGTTCGAATATTTATTAAACCCCTTTTTGCAACAAACAATAAGAAAATAAAAGATTCCAAATACCGAACTGTTCGACAATCTAGTCTAGAATATCCCCTCGGATTAATGGCAACTCCTTTGGTAGAATTTAATTTTACGAATCACGCACAGCGATTAATTATTAATTTCGAGACTTTTCTTCGATGACGCTATAGAATGTCTCGATAGTGTTTGTTATATTAAAATGTGATTGGTATAATCGTGTTGGTAACACCCTATCGACCCTAAAGGAAACTGGAATACACCAATTCTTTTTAGAAGACGATCAACGAGTAAGAACGTATTTCGTAAACATTTAAGGTTTCGTGTTCTGTGAATTTGTGTTAATACAAAAGTGTTCAAATAAAGAAATTATGAAATAATAATTATGTTCTCTTCGCACCAAAAGTAATCATTAATATCGTAATAACTTTTATTCTAATTATGCTTCAAATAGTATTGCTAGTAATGTTAACATCCTCAAAGTTGGGATTCTCTAAATTAAACTTTAATTCTTTTGAAACTTTACTTTACCCAAAATATGAAATATTTTTCCACATACTGAAATGGATCAGATCTAAACAGAACAGAAAATGGTTTACTTATACAAACACATGTACCATGCAGCCGAAAAACAATTTTATATTATAATACATATTTTGCATTGTTCAGCCTTTTTAAAATAATATTTTGTATTCACATGTCTGCGTATTGAAAAACGAATTGTTTAAATTCACAGTGATGCTTGTTATCGAAGTAAATTCCACTGTAATTGACTTCAACCCCTTCCACACATCAACGAGCCAGATATTATTCGTGTAAAGGGTTTCCTGCTAATTGGATGGGACATAGAGGACGAATTGCTTTGGTCACGTAGTACCAAGTACAATCCTGGTGGTGCTTGAATCTGTTTGATTATTACCAACATGGTATCTAAAACCCATCGTTTACGCAACATCCGCTAACAAGCTCGACATTATTCAACGACGCAGAATAGAATAGAATCTGCTGTACAATAGATGGAACGAGCACAATAGATGATATGACGTGTTACACTTGTCGATAATTGTAAACGGAGCACGACTAAAGAATTATATTATATTTATGATTATGCAGTAAATGCATTTAAAAAATATTTTTCTAAAGCTGGGCAAATTCACAACAGTCTCTTAAACCGTAGTTTGTACGTTTATTTAGGGCAATGGGGAAATCAAAATTGAAGGACAGCTAGTTCACAGCAATAGGAAATGATATGTTTGCATACCATCGCGTTGTTCCATTTTTGTTATTCGAACGACTCCACGATATATCATACTTTTGAGAAACAAATGACAATGTATATGCATAATAGAACGATATAATGGGTCGACTTTTGCACGATGAACGTGTCGAATTATCCAACAACGACGGTGTCATACATGGTACTGTTGCCAACACTGCAGACGTTATTCTACTTGTCGTCGAAGTGGAAATGAGAATGGTTGGTTTTCGCGGACCGACGATATTGATTTATTAAGCAATCAATTTGAAGAACGCTTGACAAATATGTTTCTGATATTGCGTTTCGAACTGAAACATGATTTATCAATCTGTAACCTTACGAACAATTACTATATTTCGATACGATTCAATTTATTGCTCGAAATTCCTTCTCCGGTTTTAATCAAATAATTTAACTAAAATTGATGTTAATAATTGTCATTAATAAGGACAGACTTTAGTAATGTATCGATATATCTTCGATTTTAAATACATTACTCATAATGAAAATAATAATTTTAGAATATAAGTGGCATGTGAAAGCTTCTGTAAAATTACAAATTAATGGCTCTGGGGCTCGCGTGCAATTTGCAAGGTTAAACCAGTATGCCCTTAGTTTGCCAGATATTTAGTTGCTGCTCTCCTGCCTTTGTACAAAGCTGCACAGTTCTGCTTAATCGAGTTTAATCTCTCTGGGCAAGTCAGCTTCCAATTCCATTTAAGTTCTAATCTGCTAACAATTTCACGCCCTTTGAAGGAAATAGCGTTTCCTCCTATCGTTTTGCGATAGTTGAATGTAACTACCTTTGTTCTATTTTTCGTTCGTATTTTTCGATATTTCCTTCACCCCCTATGGAAACCAATCTTCTGTTTCCATCGATCGAATGGTCTTGGAAACAAATAAAATAACCGTATGTATGTATGTAATTGAGTCATGCATTGTAAAGCTTTCGAATCAAATTTCCATGTTTAAAATATTTTCAAACATTTTTTGTAATAAAACACAAAACACACGTAAATCAAAAATAATAATAAAGCCTTCGAAACGTTATCAAAAGTCCAATTTCACATTTGCAAATATTTTAAACATTTATATCTCCTCTTTTGTCGAGCAACAGTTCGAAAAAATAAATATAAATAAATACAGAGTTGCACGGGAATTAAAACAGCAAGAATGAATAATTTAAATGAAATAAACCACCACTTTTAAAACATTTCGAAAATAATTCTTTATTTTCACTTTTTCTAGCAATTAAAAGCCCGTCGTGCTTTGAAAGATATCACTTTATCGAAGTGGAAACGAAACGCTAGGAAGTAAATGTCAAAACCACGCGAGTAAAAACTAGACTTAAACCACGTCGTTTATTCCTCCGTAGCGACGTGTCGTTGCAAAGCGTGGACGCATTTAAATGGCTGTGTACCGAGTGCGAAATGGTGCTCACCGAGGGCAGGCGTGAAACCGACGAGATGCTTGCGGAAAAAAAATTGAATTGTGCACGAAACAAGATACGCGGAGAACTGTGCACGCATGGTTTGTACTCATTAATTCTGTGACCGTAACCGTGAAGTCGGAATTATTCTCTCGTTTTTAAGCCGGGGGCAACAGTCACGAGGATAAAAGGAACAGAAATTGTGTGGAATGCAGTGTTCCTTTGTGGACCACGGTATACTTTTTATTTTCAATGTTTTGTATCTGTTGAATAATTGTGAACATTTTATTTTCAATTCCTGAATTTATTGAATAATTAAGAATTGTGTACTGGTTTAGGTCGTAAGGAATACTGGCTCGAATTTTATTTATTTTATATGTTTACGAATTTTTTTTTAATGAGGTGGTGCTTAGAAAGTGCATCATTAATAAGGTATAAGATAGAAATGAAATAAAACTTTATTTCTACTAATTGTGAATGACATATTCAGATATTCAGTGGTTGAGTTTTCTCAAATTTTAATCAGCTATTATTGTCACACATAAATTACCAATGAAGGCTGTAATAACAATAATTGGAGTTTTGAAGTAATGCGATTGTTAACATAAAACTTACTTGAAATTCTATATTTAATGGGTAATCGTTCGTAATTAATCGACAAGTGAACGAAAAAATTGAAATACTTCGTGACCTGTGAATAAAGTGTGAAAACAAATAAAAAATTGCAGATATAAAGGGAGTGATTTAATCGACCAGACGTGATAATTCGAATGAAAAACGTGATCGTTCTGAAAGGGAGAAATTCATGACCCTATCGATATACCAGCAAAGTACGCTTCTATTATACTTCCGCCTGCTCTGCAATTCAAATTCGACGCTTCAAATATACATGAGGAAAGAAATGGAAATTGAACGATTTAGAGGAACCAATTATTCTTTTCGTGTCAAAGATTATTTTAAATGATTTATAATGGCCCACTTGCTAAGGAAATTCTCTGCCGGGTTAATATGCTCGTAAACGTTCCTTTTTTGCACGGTCAACGTTTTGAAAGACGGCAAATTTGAGTAAAGTACAATTTAAATAAATAGGAAAATGTGCACGACGCAACCTAAAATATATTCCAAATCATCGATCGAATGGATCCAGAAATATTTTAAGTATTACCAATACGTCCGCCTTTCTCCTTACACCCCTGGTAAAGTTGGCAGCACTGAAACATTTCCAATTCCTCACAATTAGCGGGCAAAGCCTAACCCAATTGAAACCACACTACGTGTCAGACATTGGCAATCCAGTCACAGTACAGACTTAAATATTGTTCAATTTTCTCCAAGCTAACGATCTAAATATCATCCACGATTGACCATGATGTTGAAAACAGTCGCTTAAAGATCACGAATTCAAGAGATTTGAAGTTAGAAAAAGAAGAGCAAGGCAGATGGGCGATTACAATGTTTTAACAGATATACAGGTGTGATATATTAAAATTGAGTCCGCTGCAACCCTCTCGATACTTAAAACTCTACACGTATATTCGATGGAGTATTTATGCTACATTTTATTGAGCACGTGCATTTACTCAATCGACGTACCGTCCTCCTCGATAAAAGGTACTCGATCGGGCCTACCGATTAGATGCTTTGAATACAGAAATATGGAAATACATTTAACAGTAATAAATTATCTATGCAATATTCTTAATTGCTCTCTCAAAAGATTAATTGTATCTCCTTACATTGAAGAAACTATGTTTCCCGTGTCACACGATTATGTACGTACATTTATGTATGTGCATTCAATATACACCTTTGTACACGTTGAAAATATGTACGTTATGGTATTATTCTCGTTTATGGTGATTTTGAATGAGTCGATTGCCGTCTTTCGCCCTGCCAGATCATTTCAAACTTGTCATCGACACTTTACGTTTTGGTTTGTTATTAATTTAAAATTTTTATGCAACTCTATATACCCCTTCCGTCTCATTAAAACAAGAACGTACACTTACCAACTTCAAAGAGTTAAATTCAATTTTTCCGTACAAGTTCTTTCGAGTTACGCGTGAAGTTCATTAAAACCTACAATATAATTATAAAGCTCGCTTTGATATCGCAATCTCGGTCTTATAGACGTTCACTTTTATAATATCGTTCTACAGTCCTCGTGATTTCGCTTAGCACGCGATACATACTGGACTTCCGTTTCATGGCGTTCTTCCTCCATCCCGGATATGATACGTTTGGCCGTCGGAAACACGTAAACCAAGGAAAGGGGACAAACGATTTTGATCGGAATTAATCAAGTGATTCAGTTTCCGCGACCTTGCTGGATGAGCGAGTTTTTCTTTTTAAGGATTCCCCGGCGTCGAGTGGCACGATGTTCGGGTCACTCATGTACTTACGATTCGAGTATGTGAAACATGGATGTAGAGGCCGTTGTTCAAGAGTCGTGCGACATTTTTTACTAGACATCTTGCAGAATTTTTTTGCAATAAAATTGATTTTCTGATGAGTTTAGAATTTCTCTTAAGTGCTGCAATTTTTGTCTTCTCTTTTTTTTTAATAGAATAGTAAATAGTCAAGTTATTTTTTAATTAATAAAATCTTGTACCAGAAATTATTGACTGATTTCTTTTAATGTTATTATAACGACAAAGGGAATGGCTAAATTTTCTCATGTACCCTATGTAATAAAAAAATGAGATATGCAACGAGAAAAGAAATCACGGAAACAAAATATAATCGGATGTTTAATGCTTTGCATAATCTCGAAAACAGAATTGTTAACGAACGATTTGACTGCCGTGTCGTTAAATTGAGCGTCACAGTTAAATTAGAAAATTGAAACGCTGGTTAGCACGAAAATACCGTCGTCTGTAAGAGCTTACGAACACGTAGGAGATTAGAGCATTTCATTTCCTGAAAGCTAGGCGAGAATTAACTCGTTACATGTAACATCATTCATTTATCTTCATTTACGCTGGCTGGGAAAGACCTTTATGGACGATTTTAACACGTCGAAAGTGTGGCCTGCTTTTATTTTTAATGAATTTACGATATACTTCACGTATCCTTTCTCGACTAAATAAAAACGCAACTACACTTTGCAGACATTAAAAATATAGTATGAATAAGTTAGATTGTTCGAAGGGTCCTTTTTAAGTATTTTAATTTACAAACGAATTACTACAATTTCTATTATTGCAGTTTAAGTTAATTTTAATTTAATTTTTCGCATGAATACGTTCTGACTGTGTTTTTTTTTTATTGTTAATGAATATTGGAAGACCAAAATTAAATAATCGTGACGCGTAGCGCGACAATTGTACAGATTTTCCATCATCCAAACATTCATTCCCGGCTGATAAGTTGCTCAATCACGCAAACAGAACTTCTTGCCCAAAACCAGTCGCATCTCAATAGTTGTCAATTCTGCTTACAATTTAATGTATTGCGGTGATCGCTCCATTCCCGTTCTGCTGTTTCTAAATCGTTTGTCCGCCAAATCAGCATGTTTGTAAATTAATAATTTATCAATATACACAATCAACGTTTTACTGTTTCTTTAATAATATGTTTTTATTTTCAATTCACAAACATCTTTCCCACAGAATCTATCACGAGGGCTAAAAATATAAATAACTAGCCTTCAAAAGGACCCTTCCCTAATACTGTTGCATCCAAACTGCCTTAAAAAACACGCCCCCTGTAAAGTACACACATAATACACACATAGAACCACCAACGAGTTGCAGGAGTTCTATCTGTTGTTAGAACGAAAATTCAAAAGGGTATTTTCAAAAGGAATTATTCGCTGAGCCATGACTCAGGCTCTAAAAGAGGCAATGCGGTGAAGCATCAAACTACTTTCCCATCCGATAATCACGATAAAATTTCGAACCAGCCACTCGACGGAACGGTAACCGGCTTCTATAGAACCTCGTGAAACGTTTATCATCGAGGATCGACTATAGTTAGTGGTACTAACCATCTTGTCGAATTCAGTTATCACAATCTTTCTTCTAACCGCGAATGAAAAAATAAAACTTTCTCAAGTGTGGAGCGATACTGTCGCCCTCTAGTAGGCCCTAAGTTGGCACTCCTGATGGCGACGCGCGCACACGATCGCTTGCTGGCTATGAAATGTCCCGTGAACTTATCGTTGCCAGGAATCCCCCATGTCCGTCAGACACGTGGCAAATTCTGTACGAATGTACGAATGTATCGAGCGGAACTCTGATATCTTGCAAAACTATGTTTGAAATCAGTTTTGAATTTCTATCGACCCATATTTCGTTATTGCCCTTCCTCTTCTGATATTGACCGAGAAAAATGTACGAGTACGGACTATTTGAATTAGTAACCCTCTTTTAATAAATAATTGCAAAGGTATTAATGTTTATTCTATTTTAATATTTAGAAATTCAGGATTTATTGTCCATGTTGGATTGACAATAAATGTTCTCAGCTAATCTCACACGATATACATATATGTATGAGTGCCCCACTCAATTTTGCACTTATCGATGCTGTATCAAGTTAAGGGGTAAGTGTAGACATTTTTTTTTTGGTTTTAGATATAAAAAAGATTGAAAGGACTTTTTAAGCATTTTTCAATACTAAAACACATATTGTCTAATTTTTAATACATCGCTTTACACATGTTCAATGATATTTACAATAAATATTCCGCCTTTAAAATCTTCTATACGAAGAAAAAAAGTATTTTCCTGGCAACGATGCTTCATAACCTCGATCGAAGTCGCTGATTTGATCCCTCTGATATCGTTGTCTGAAGAGCCCTTAGCCTGGTCTCATTGGTTCTGTTACATCTTATCATTATAGCCACTGGACTTGCTTAGAAGCGTTCGTGATTCGTGAGTATTATTTAGAGAGAATAGGTATTATAGTCGTGGTCTTTGTCAAAATGTTGAGCGCCCTTCTCTTTTTAGAGTATGCTGTTTTTAAAGTATACGTAATGCTGTGTGCCGATTTTCATTTCTGAATTTATGGAATTTTTGTAATGTAAATGTTCATGATCCAACAAAGAGAAGAATTACTGTAATTATTATTTAACCCTTTGCCTTGCACTGTTAGCATATTTTTGGTACAGATTATTTAAGAATGACATTTTGATGGGAACCTAATTCTTAGTATTAATTTACGTTATGAGCTTTGTAACATGACGTATAATCTTTTTATGTTTATATCAGTATTTATGCAATAAATAGTTAATTTCATTAGACGTAGTTGCGAGAAAACTCGTAAGGCAAGGGGTTAAGGAATTATACTGAAAAAAAATTATTTTATTACCCATCGTTTTCTTCAAGTGTATTTTCGAATGTTGGCAATAGTTTCAACATTTATTCCGCACGCCATACACTTGTTTCCTTACCCCTGCAGTATTCAGTTTACGTAATTTATGTATCTACTACGCGTTTAATTGTTATAAAGAAAATAGCAATACTTTTCTATACATACGACTTAGTTTGCAATTTGCAAATTATTATTATTATTATTATTAATATCAAGGAGAGGTACGAAAGAATAAAATATTACAATTCTGCTCTACAATCAATTATCCAAATAATTCCACAGCCGTTCGTTCTCCATATCAGTGATGGCAAATCAGATATTTCGTAAACCCAACAGAAATAGAAACAGAAATCAACTTCCTTTTTCATTATTTATACATTTCAATTAATATCAGATACTCAAAGCGGTGTAGTAAAAATAAAGCATTAGAACCAAATAATATTAACAATTTCAATAATACAGGCATAGCAGTAATAAATAAACAACTAACAAACCCCATGCCATCAATTCGTCATCATGAATCCCTCCCTCCCCACAATCTCACACAAAATTTACATAGCACCATCATACACCCATCTCGCTCCAAGTACAAAAGCCATCCCAACTAATTCATGAACTGGGATTAACCTATAAAGCTCGACATAAAAACCGCAGAGATATCTCCACAGACACACGCACACAGAAATTTCATAACCACGGAACTCTACTCTTCGAGGCATAATCAGCAGGCACAAACGCGACCTTTCATCGCCAGCACGCTACATCGTACCTTCCCCTATCCCTGGTGGCCCGTGTTCGTCGTCGACGTTCCCCAATGCTCGAATCCCGTCGACGACATGTCCTGTAGCATCTTCGTTACAGAACTACATCACTTTCAGCAGCGCCACCAGCGCCATTAAAAAGAGCATTCCCTCCTCTTGGATTCTGGATGATCCAGATGCAATTATTAGATCGGGACCAGTCCAATTCGCGTCCGTGTCGTCTAAACACTCGAACTCGCAACAACGCTCGCCGACTCGAAATTTCTTGCACCTCTGCGACAAAGAGAATCGATCGTTATTGGTCAATTGCTATTGAACCGTTGGAGAATCTGGGGCGTCGGTGTAGAGTAGAATGGAGAAAGGGAAGAATGCGATGAATGTTGTTGGGAAAGGGTGAGTGGAAGCGATTCAACAGGGGAATGAATGGAAATGGTAGAGACAAGCGAGAGGGGATCCTTTGCTGTGATTATCAATGGAAGGTTTATTGGAGGTTAGTATGAAGAGGATAGATTTTGGGGTGGTTGTCCAGAAAGGTGGATGTACTTGTTACTCTAGGTGTATATATATATACAGCGCGAAGAATGCAACGATAAGTACTTTTAATATTGCACTACTAATGCAGACGAAATTTATTTATTAATTTTAAGTTTAAGAATGTAAGTTTAAATTTTGTCAATTAGAGTGGGTAATTAATAATGGCATGTTGCTTCCTGTTGTAAATTCCCTTGTTTACACGTACATGATGTGTTGGAAAAATTTGCGCTCATGCAGATAAAGTTCTGCGACTGTGGTTCCGCGTTAGCGTCAGAACCTTTTAAGTTTGCAGCACTGCGCTCAGGCAGTAGCAAGGAACTCC
Source organism: Nomada lathburiana (assembly GCA_963667235.1). Lineage (NCBI taxonomy): Eukaryota > Metazoa > Arthropoda > Insecta > Hymenoptera > Apidae > Nomada > Nomada lathburiana. The sequence continues at coordinate 8,289,045 of OY763897.1, read as the reverse complement.
TACTGGAATATGTTTCAGTGATTCGAACCAACCACGTCGTAATATTTTTTTTTTTTTAAGCTGTACTAATATTACTTTTAAGTCTCCTGTTAAAATGTGTTGCAACAATAAATTGTACTTCATAATGTGTTTTTTACTATAATACGAGACACAATAAAGTGTGAGGGTTAGAACTGTTCCCTGAATCATGTACCGTAGAGGTTTTATAAATGCAAAGTTTGTACAAAAAAACAGCTATATCATTAGTATTGTACTTGTTGCCAATTAAAAACTTGTTTCTCAATTATTCGTGCGTTTACAGATATGATACATGTTTCTGAATATGTTACTTCTCTTTCAAATTTCACACACAAAACATCAATTTCATATTCCTCGTTCTAATGCAAACATTTCTTGCAATCCTGTCTTTGTTGATCACAGCCCTCACCATTCATACAACATAGATACGGAGTATATGCATTACGTTGAATGGGAAATATCGATGTCGACTAGTCTGTCTGTCCAATGACATAATATTTTCGCCTAGTAATCTCGAGGCCTTGACCAGAGACACGTGCCCATACTTATCCCGTTGCATTCGACCATCCTTGGATACCGAACGATTGTCAAGAATGAGAAATAAAAGTAACAATAGCGGGGCATTTTCAGCGACCCGCGTTTGCAACGTGACAGTATATGGGGGGGGGGGGGGGGGGGGGGGAGAGTCAATGATTTCTACTCTTCCGCAGTCCGAGCAATTCGTCCGCAACGGCCTCGTGTATCGCGTTGCTGCGTTTCATCCTGGCAAACCGAGCGTACTTATTCGCCGACGAATTTTAACGCCTCGACGACGATTATCGTTGTAACTTGCGCGTGCGGAAAATGAGCATAAACAATGGAGTGCGTAGTACGATAGAGATGGAAACGTTTCGCCATTTGAGGCGTTAGGGTTTAAATGAAAGAGGTATTGTTAAGCAGCGCCCATGAGGATCAAACCGTTCCAACAGTAGAATTATCAAGGTTGACATTGGTGAGTCCGGGACTTCATATAGTTCATCATTCTTAAGGGGGATAAAAGTATACTTGAACAATTGAATAATTTGCGACATGAATAAGTCACCTTCGATCATTTTAACAAAACCTGACACAACTGAGCAAAATATTGTAATTTAACATTAATCAAATAACCATTATTAATATCCTCATATAAAGTGTAATTAATTTAAATGTGACTAATTTAACTTTAATGCCATGGCAAATAATTGAGTAGAAAATAATTGTCCCGTCCTTTCGCCCCAAAGAACTATTATAACAATCAGTAGCATCCACACATATGTACATGGGTAAACCACTATGAATATATTTGTTTTCAAGCAGCAAGAATTCAGCCTGGTTTATTCTCGTTACTGACAAACCGTTACGAATAAAGAAATGATAACATTTTAAAACGAAATCGGTCGTTCTGGTTATCGTGAAGGTATCATGGCGTCTGCGTGGAATGGCACGCAACCTGCCGTTTCATAGTTTCTTGTAAACGAGAGAAAGATATAGTAATCGAGTAAGATTAGCATAAAACTGGTCGCATGCAGGGGCTGGCCTGGATGTCAAGTAAACGAGAACAACCCTCGTGCCACGTTATTCTGGGCGTTTGGGCGGAAGTTAACGATAACTACCGGAGCTATAATACACAGCAGCATTGCATTTATCGACGGTGTTCACATGCTGAGAGTTAACCTCTTACTTCATAATAACGAGTGACACTGGTGTTACAAGTTACATGTGAAAATTGAAAGCAACTCTGCGTAAAAACAACAACTAATACTTCATTTCATTTAGTTAATATTAGAAACTGTTAAAACATGTTAAAACATGTTACTGCAAATGGTGTCAATTCCGTCGATTTACTGAGATTAAAAACTTGGGCTTGGCCCCTTTTTGAGCACGTCATATATAAAACTTAAGATCAGAAAATTAGAAAGGAATCAGCTTGCCCCCAGACACAGCTAACAATGAATTGCACGCAAACAGAAAGGATTTTTGCAATCAAGGAACGAACAGCATATTTACATTGCACGATTAACAAAGAACATCGTGTGTGTGGGGTATCGATTTTGCGTTTCCGCCAGAGAAACACGGGAATCGTGGCTTGAAATTGAACTTTCACCACGGCGCTTTGAGATTTCGACAGTAATTACTTAACGTTACTGTACGCAACTATATATATACTAAATTGTATTAAATTGTTTATATTTTCATTATGTTCTTCTTTTTAACACCATAACTAAAAGTACCAATGGAAGGCTACAAACTTGTGCAATAATGACAAGAATACAAATTTGATGTACACTGATGAATAATAGAAATTAGTCCCATCCAAAGATTTCTTTATTTAAGGAAAAGACAAGTTTGGTCAAAAACGTCTTCGTATATTACACTAGTAATATGGAATACAATTGGAACAACTATTAAGTATGCACATACTGTTTTCACCTGCCCGTGTACAACGCAAGATGAAAATGGATTGTTCTGAAACAATCGTGAATCTAAGACGCATTTCACGCAACTGTCTATATCAAACGACTGATGTGTATACTCGATTACAGACGGAAGCCCAGAAAAGACGATAGTCGCAGAAGCACTCGTTCCACGAGGAGAAAAATCTGTAATCCGTTTAAGGGCTGAGCAATGTCACGCTAAGTGAAAATTCAATAAAGCGATTACTGAACGTATTACCAACGGCAATCACGTTACAGCAATTCGTAAATAAGTTAGCTTTCTATTTACGGAAACGTCTTTAATTGGCTCGTCGAAGAAAAGTCTGCGACTGCTGTCCGTCGCTCGGCTAAACCAATTCGTGTTCTCGACGAGTTTCGCGAATTTATTATAGCTGCCACCCCTTAAACTGTCACGATGAAATCCGTTGCGAATTCATTCAGAATGGCTGATCTAATCTAAACTGATTGGAGTCTTGGCTCCCCTTGAAGATATGAAAAGTTGAGTGAGGGTGATATTACTGGTGTTTCTTTCTTTTCTTTTTTTTTGTAGAATTCGATGAAGTCCATCTTCTTTCATCATCTTTTTCAAAGATGTCTTCTCCATTCTGGTTTCATTTGGTAATTAGAATGTACAGTTAATTTACGACATTTTCGCGATCGCAGATCATTTTTCACGAATGAACCGTGCAAGGAGCCTGGAGCTACTTCAGAAAACGTTTGCCTGTTCATGAAAGCGTAAAATGCAAACTAGTCGAATAGTGGTTGCAAATTTGTTTCACAGGCATGGTACAAACTGGGGGCTCTACTAAAGGCAAATGTTTAATTGAATATTCAGGTTACGCTGCTCCGAATTCATAGGAGAAAACTTTGAACTAGAAGATTAAAAAAGCAACGAAGAAAAACAGCGGCGATGCAGCTTGTTGCATAAATATGTTGGATAAATAATGAGAACAATTCTGTTTAATTTCTTGCTGAAATGGACGTGTTGATTTCACAAACACGCAGGTCGTTTTTATTTCATTTTGCTTCTTAAGTTTACACTGTTAATGAGTCCGTCCATTCGGGAATTTTTTTAAGGCACTGCCCACGTATCTTCGGGTTGAGATTAAAACGCTATTTTTAATGCACAGAAATTATTTTTGCCTACGTTGATCGTAATCACATCATTTCAAATGCAAATTCTTTTCTTTCGATATCTTTGGAATAACTATTGCCTAGCCCAAAGTTAAGTCACAGTTCAAAGTATTTCAAAGAAGCTTTTACGGCAAAACGACTTAATTAAAGTGACTTAGTAAATTACCCTGCGCTTCATAGTAATAAATAATAAAGATAATGTTTGCCAAGAGCTTTACTATTTTAATAAATCATAAAATCACATCGAAGTTAAAATATTGAAATGGATCGCACCGTTATACGAGTGGATTAGCTTGATTCGCCGATTTATCGCGAACCTTCTCACAGAGCAATACGTTTCGCCGAGAAACGATAGAGAAAATTCGATAGAGAAAGATTCGATTTACTCGCGTGAAATATGAAGAGGAAAATTGAAATGCAAAAATCCGCGCCTGAGTGCGACACTTTATATGGGGTGGTTCGATAGTGCTATCAAGTGTATCGTTTTTCCGGTAAAAGGCCGAATACTGGGAAATTTTCGTAAATTATTTTTACAGAAATCAATTCCAAGAAAATATAACACTGCCTATTTACAGGCATGTGCATATATGAGCGGCTCATCAGCCACAACGGTTGACACCACTTTTTGAAGCTTTTTAAATTTGATTGCCAAAGCGCTTGATTGACTCTTAACACGTTCGCAGACAGTAAGAATTTGAATAAGATACATGAATAGATAGATGATTTATTATTAATTTTGTTGTTTAATTTCAAAAAATTAACGCTGCACAGAATAGAATACATTCACGTCCACGAAAGTGTTAACTTTTGTATATTTAAAATACATTTCTATATTCTTGTTTTGTGGAGTTAACCGATTCGGCCAACGAGTGCCTCACATGGTACTCTGTCCTCGGTAATGTCTTCATTTGTTTCCATTGAAGAAAAAATTAGATTCAATAATACCTACTGCAAGTAAAAAGTATATTCTTGATTTTAAGTACAGAAAGTAACGTGGAACCTGCTTGTATGCCAATAAATTTCTCGGTTTCTATAAACGGATCGCGCGAGTTCATCTCCAGCAAAAACCGGAAGTGACCAAGGATAATCGAGTCGTGAACATAATCCAAAGACGTTCCAGACGATAATGAAATTTCCTGCTAGTAATAATTGATTCCTCGAACCAATTCCATCTTCCACCGTTGCAACTTCAAACATCTGATGACAAAAGGTTTCGCGAAAAAGTCGAGAGAGGACAAAACAGACGGTTGTCTAGATCTAGCAGCGGTTAGTTCGATAATATTCATTACTCCGTTCGCTATCAAGAATAGAAATCTTGCATAGCACGACCCGACCTTTCGCAGGGGAAATATTATCGTTAGCCCTGGATCTAGCACTGCCGATTACAAACTTTTACTTTTGAACATATTGCCGCAGTACACACAAGAATATCGTTTCACGCTACTGTAAGTCCGGAAGAAACCAATTACACTATTTTCAATGCACGAAAAAACCAAGTTCTTTACTATGAAGCTTCGAAAAGCCAAATCTACCACTGCTAAAATTTGATCCGAAAATTTACATAGGGCAATGTTAAATAAAAATGTCAGGGCTGCTTTAAACTAAATAATATTGAAGAGTATAACGGTCGCCAATTGTAATTCATAAATCCTTGAATGCTGCTTTTGCGTAATTAAAGGAAGTTATCATTGTTCGGGGCGCTTCAAGGGTGTGTAGAATTCTTTTGTAAATGGCCCATAGCATATAGCCCATAGCAATGGCCCAGTCGCGTATATTGCATGATTTTATTGGGAAGTTTGGAAATTTAGCAACGAAAGGAAAGGGAATCAAAAGTGAAAAAAGGTAGTATTTAAAAAATGGACAAAACAGGGTCAAGTAATAATAGAAACTGAAGTTGAGTACTACGTAAATTCAATACTGCTGATCTGTTTATACATTTTATGATTTATGCATATAGAATTCTGTTGTATTCATTTTTAACGTTTCTGTTATAAAATATTTCTTTTTATCTCGTTAAGCTAAGTTCAAATGGACTACTGCACTGAACAACAACATACTGCACTTTGTCGATGTTCATTGTTTCTCACTTTCGCCCCTGACGCTCGTTTCAAGTCGAGTGAACCGGAAGTAGATAACAGCGAGCAGTTCCTGGCACGTTACCTCCGTATCTAGAGGTTGCTGTTCGGTGCTTTTCGCTATCTTACAAATAACTTACTACACAGAAACTTCTAACTACCGACACCCTTCTGATGACAAATTAAAGAATATACCAAAAATATACATAATATATTATTATAATTATTAGTATATTAATTACTATCAATTATTAATATATTAGTATATATTCATAAGAAAAAATTGTTATTTTAATAGAAATATCCAGCGATCTTTATCACTGTACTATCTACAGTATATATTGCCGTTCACTCAAATGTTATATCCGTTTAGCGGAGACGTGCCAGTGTAAACCATAAAAAGACAGAAAAAAAATGTAATAACACTCAGAGACAAGAACTCTCAATCTCAGCATCAGAGACAGTACCACTCGGGATCTTCCATTCACCATCTAATTAAATTATCCAGCATATTTCACGAGCCGAGAACCAAGAACCAAGGAGACGTCCTGAATTTAAAAGCAAGTCGTTATCCACCCCCTGCCCCTTAGCTACTCTTTAACTAACGTCGAGTAATTGACCCGTTAATTCGACGATACTTTCGTCCGTCGCGTTCCTGCGCAAAATACCGTCGAAGATTCGCCGTTTCATCGAGAGCGAGCTCATTAAAATCGTTTACACCGGTAACACCCGCGTCGCGTAATCGATTCCGCGCGGATCGTTGCAACGAGCTTCCGTCACGCCTCGTGCTTATACGACACTTCTTTTTTCGGAGCCTTGCAACGCCCATGGTTTATTGTCCCGCTGAACGAGTATGGGCCAAGAAACATCCAAGATGAACAGCCTTATCGATTCATCCATCGAATGTACTTTGTTTTTGTTAAGAAACTTGGAGATTTAGTTCATTTTGGGGGATTTATTAATTTATATCGCATAGGAAACGGACGTAGAATTTTCCGGAATTTGGGGGCAACGGTAATGGTGAAGCTATTTAAAATTTCTAGCAGAAGTTTGAAATAAAAGGGTTGTACCTACTAATGTAAAACCGGGGCCAGGTAATACAGTGCATATCGTACGCAATGTAAGGGTTAGATTTATTTTATCGTATTTGTTGAGACCTATACAGGCGTTTGGAGAAACCTTGTGAGCAATATTAAACTGCATAGTGTGTGCTTACGTAGGGTGGCGTGCAGAAGATAGCTTGGCACCACATCGGCTCTGAATGATAGCAAACGCAGAGGCTGCAAACCGCAGGTCCCGGAACATAGAGAAGGCCGTGTCGAACGATGGCGCCTTGGAAGTCCGTGCAATTCTCCTCCAAGGCAGCTGAAAACGATTCGGGCTTCGGTAACGCTTTTCTCTCGCTCATCGATATTCGCACGCTTAATTACGGAAGCCATCTACAACGCGTTACAATTTTTGTTTGCAATTTTCCTTTCATGTACCTGCATTGCAGTTTCTAGGGTGCTCTTTGATAGAACGTCAACGCAATAAATGTGTAGGATGTATTACGTCGAGAATACTTACTCGTATTTTATTTCAACCGAGTTATTAAAAGTTCTGTAATATTCAACAGTAGAAAGGTCAGATTGAAAGGACCTATTGAGAATTTTTCAATAGTGAATTTTTTATACTGATAGCGCGTAAGAGTTTTATCTTTTTTAATTATATGTTTCTATGCTTGGCTAGGGGGATTTATCTATTTAGTGCTTCTGATTCATGGAACCTTTTTTCAGATGGTACGAAGTAATTTTATTCTAGCTGGAAAAAATATTCCAAAATCGACCTCAAGATATTTTCGCACCTGCAAATACCCCCAATCCATTTATTGAAACTATTTTACGTCCAGTTCAAGGAGCAGGCGAATTTAATCGAAGGTCTCAGTCTATTTCCAACCAAAACCAAATACGTCAGAATTAATTAACATTCGCGTACATAAATGGCTTCATCCATTCAAATGAACATAGTGAATCAATTGACCGGAAAATTATTCGGTTCCTGTGTTTACTTATTGCTCCGCCTTATAATGAATTCATTGATTCCATATATAATTAACAAATAATTATTCTGATATCATGTATTCTGAACGGAACACATTGATGATGACTGATTAATCGGTACGAAATACACTATGCTCAAGAATATTCATCAGTCCCACCATAAATACACGAAACACCGTTCAGCGTTAGAATCAATGAACAAAAGAACAGACCAGCTACTGAAAATGTGTCCCGAGATCATTAAATTCCCCCTTTAACAAAAGCAAGGAAACACGAATCGATTGCACAGCAACTATGCAAATACATACTTTCTCTTGTGAAACAAACTCATACATATCTGTACTATGAACTCACAGGTCCTCGTTGGAAGTAGAAGAACAAGAACAGCGATCAGACGAAACGTCCACGCGATGATCTTCGAGTAGAGGCTCGAAGTACTCTTCATGGTCGTCGATTGTCGTCGCAGAAGGTCAAAGGGTGGCGAACGTCTACGGGCCACGAGTATCGTGGAGAACTGGCTATTCCAGCAACCACCGTGCACGAACTGCCAGAAACATGTTATCTGCAACAGAAATCAGAACACGCATTTTCTCGTGGTTGGATCTATTTCGCGTGGGATTCCCCTGATTGATACTAACGCGGGATAATTGCTGACCGACCTTAACTGGCCTCCTGATTGTCTCGTAAATGGATCAAATTGTCGCCGGAATTTTTCCCGCGATTAACGAGCAAAAGATGCTTCTTCGAGCGTTTCGTAATGTTTTCTTGAGAGCGTGAAATGTAACAGGGGCAATTGGAATTGGAAACAATGATCACGATGGACGTTTTACTGTTTGAATTTTGTGCATACTTTCATCGACAGCTGAACAGAGTACGAGTGCGCGGCGTGAATTATTATAGCAGGAAGTAATCAATATCGCGAATTATTTTAAATAATCATTATTTGTTCAAATTGCTGGGATCGGGTTATTATTATTAATTATTAGTATACGAGCTGATGGTTACGAAAGTAATTTGATTTACATATTCTTCGTATCGAGGTCCTTTAATATTTCGTTTTACGCGAATTAAAATTATTTCTCTCTGATTGTAGAAAGAAGAACGAATTTATTCCTCGCTTACAATAGTAATTGTAACATCGAATTAACATGATATGGAAGAATTTGTTATAATACTTTAATTGATACTTCAATCCTGGAAATACTGTCAGTACAGTGACGAGAAATTGATAGCGCAAGAATGATCATTGTGCAATTGTGCATAGGTTACATCTCTTCACTTGTATTTAATTTTAAGCAGACTTTACGTTTTCTCGAACGCTGCCCGGCGTATACAAATCTAGGGGCATATTTTTAGTCGTGCGCCAACTGCTTTGTACAGTTGCAACAAGGTAGTACGATATTCTTGCGCATCCAGCACAAAATTAACATGCAACCACGCGAGTCCTATTTGTTCCTGCAATGCTGTGCCATTCCATGCATCATATGCAATGCGAAATAATTCAGCGGACAGTGCAACCTTTCAGCACGAAACAAGAAGTCTAATGGAATACTTTAGCATAAGGTGAACGTCCAATATCAGCTGTTTGCATTATTCTTAGAACGAGATGGCCCCGTTACGATAAACATTAAACAACCGGTGTTAGCCTTTTCTTACTCGACTTCTGCTAACTCGGACTAATCGATCGCGATCGCACTACAGAACTACCCTCGCTTTTTCTCCAGTATGGCGTACAGTAGACGGAAGAACTGTGTGGCACGCTGCTATAAATATACACTGGTCAGGTCTACCACTACAGGTGTCTATATGCCGTGTCTTGACCAACAAAAATATTCACGTACTCGTTTCGGCGCAATCCGTTCAGCTGTTACACTCTTCGTACTTTCTATTCTTCACGTACATTTTGTTTTAAACAAGTTTCAAGTTTTTGTGATACATTATTTAATGTATACGGTATCCAGGGATATATTTTTAGCGATTGCCGTATGTCTACGTATGTATTATGTTCATGCATAGCAATGTAGAACGTTTATCTTATGTCTGCTATAGCACTTGGCTTGTACGATGGAAGCCGTCTATTTCAGTGAAAAGAAGTAATGTTTATTGTTAAAGTTTTTTCTAATACTATACATGTAGCAGCGCATAAGGATTGGGAGAGGTTTTGCAACGGATGTTGCAAAACCAGTAAAATATTTCGTTCCAGGATATTTTTAAAGAAGGTAGAAGATGTTGCACATACACTCGCGGATTCTTGGATTAACTGTTGCAAAATGTTTCTTTGCAGGAGCAAAGAAGAAACGGAAGAATGTTTGCGATGCCTGTCAGCGTGATTGTTTTAGACGCGGATAAAGAGAATTCTTTGTTGCATGAAAAATGCAGCGTTATAGCTGAGCCACCTTAGGGTTCGTTGGAGTCCAACTGAACCAAATAACATAATTTAAGTCGAACAATCTTGTTGTGATATAGATTGAAAACGTGATATATTCTGAATTATCACTTTTCTGCGTGAATTTTTATTATTCTGTATACACCACAATACATTTTGATCACAATTACTTTTTATAGAACTTTATTTCCGGATCTACTGCTCATTACAGTCTTCAATCTGTCTAAATTACTGATCATTTTAACTTCTGGTTTCAATAAGAAGTCAATTAACATTATCTCATTTCATTTTTAAATATAAATATAGCTCATATTAGGTATAAGCTCACAGTTGACCTACATTGACATACCTACTACATTTTGTATAAAAATATAATTATAAATAAAAAATTACCTTTCTGGTATGTCGCTAGGATCATTGTAAACGAATTTCTAGTTCCAATTACTTCCGCAGATATACATAGAAACCGTTTTCTAAAGTTCAGCAGGAGATTGTAATATTGCAACTTTCGGGAAGACTCTCAAACTGATATCAGTTGAGAATTGTTCAAATTAGTTAGCAGTCTGATTGGTCACAGTCCTACCTTGGCGAATTTATGCAGGTGTGTCGGGGCCAGGGGATAGTTTGACGTACTGCGACGAAACTTTTGCGGAAGTATTGGCGATTTAATATAAACGTATTTAATTGCAGAATTTATTCAACACTATTCCTGCACTCATTTTTATATTGCATTAAAAAAAACGACTTTTCGTTAAGATTTAAATCATTATTTACATATTAAACAATTCTAAAAACAAAAGCGTTGACCGCTGGCATAGTCCCAAGGAAGATAATGAAAGGATTAAAAAATTTGTATTTGGAAATTCTATAATTATTTTTCTTTTTGAATCGCTTTTTAATTTTAGTCCCACACTAAATATGGCATGCCACTTCTCATTTCAATAATTTCGTTAACACATAATTTTATTATCACAGTATACTGTGCTGTTAAAGAAAAACACAGCTAACGAAATGATCCTCGACAACAAGGTTTTTTCATCATTTCCTCCCTTCAATTTAATTTCGCGAGGCCAAGCAGAAGCTTTCAACGCGTGTCCTCGATAAAGGTCTCGAAAACGAGTAATTCCAGCGCAATTTCGAGCGCCAACGAGCACCGCGTGTCTCGGCGCGACAACGCACGCGTCGCCAGCTTTTTAGAAGCACTTTTCTACATTTTTTTTTTCTGTTAACGAGTAAATCCGTTTCCGCTACGACGAGAGCATAAAAATGGCGAACTGGCAATACTGTATCGCATTGACAACTAGCTGGCCTGTTTTAGAGAATCAAACTCGTTACCAAGGTTTCGCTATTTCCTTCCTTTTCTCCTTTTTTCTCCCCCTAATTCCTTCGCCAATCTGTCGGTACTTTCTACTAACAGCGAACTAGATTTATTATTAAAGAGATCTTGCTTTCGCTAACGTTCAATATTTAATTATTATTATTTAATGTTCTGATAATTGAATCGCGCGATAACTAGTTTTTTCATTAATGTTTTAGTCTTTATTCTAATTTCAATTCGCTGGTTGAAGCTGCGTTACAGCTTATGCATCAACTTCTACGTTGATATATTATCCATTACTGTGATACAATTTTTGTCCCATTTTCTTTTATCACCCATAATTCTTCAGTACAGGGAATTTCCCTCTCTATGGTCTTGGCCGTCCAATAGATCTGGCCTCCATAACACACAGCGTGACAATTAGTTCAACTGACACTTAACCCAACGAGCGATACGAATCTATTGTCACCTTCATTCTGCATTGAGATAAAATTAGGAAAAATTCGCACATCCAACAAATGTGTACATAGACTGAGATTGTACATAGCACAATACCACTGTAGATTACTACAATACAGAAGAACCGCAACGGCTAAATCTTCCTTAAACTCTTACAGCTTATCCAATTCCTCCCGCGTAGCTATAGATGCACAGATATGTAACCGAAGAATCGAGACTGTTACGTTGTTGACGTTTACATAACTTCACTAATCTCTTGGTATCGCGAAAAATCTTGTAAACCTGCCAGGAAAGAGGACAGATACGTTGGCACAAGAGGATTGCACGATATCGTATTCTTGAAAATTCCATTTAAGAAGGCCGATTGGTCTTCCAATTAAAATAAGAACGCCATGATTTTCTATTGTTCTGTGTTTAAATCTTTCAGCACTGTTCAATTGGACAGAATCTTGTTAGTTGAACGTAATCATAGATGTGCATTTTTTTTTTATATCTACCAAACATACTTCGCGAGCAATGCTGGTATTTAAATTTATATTGTATGAATAGATTAAAATATATATAATAAGCCCATTAGCCGATGGACCTTATTGCAAAAGCAGCAAGGTAGAAGATAGAAAGGCGGAAGTATAAAAGCAATGATAATTAAAATACAAATTCATTAATGTCTTCGTGCTATGAAATTTTGCTCCCTAGAGAATAATATCTCTTTGAAAATAGAGAACGTCGTTAATTTAATCAAACAGCGTCATTGCGTGAACGAAGTAAGTAAAAAAGTATATTCCAATATTTTAGTCAGTCGATGTACCCAGCTGATGATGATCGATGAGCAACCTCATTTTATTTTTGCATCAGGTAAAATAGAAATTGCAGGAGGGGAGTTTAGAACGGCAGTACGATATTAATGGCGATCAATTATTTATTGGTGTCGTCTGTTGTGATTAAAGCGACGTTCTGATGAATTATCGAGTTCCTGGAATGCCCGGGATGGCAAACGAGATTGTGGCTATCAACAGTTCGCTAATATATACATATGTGTATAATATATATTAGGGATGAGCTTGCGGTAAGTTGCCTATGGCATGGAGTAAGCTTTTGATTAGGTGAGGTAATTGATGGTTTCCGTTTGGCCGGATGTGAGATCGAGTAACGAAATTGCAATTCAAACGTACATATACTTTATTCCAAATATCCTGTATATTTAATTATGCTAACAAATATGGGAATAAAAATTGTTGCTTATAAAAGTTATAGAGTGACTTTATTGCGTTTTGTGACTTTATTTTTACACGATATGTAACAAGTAAATAAATATTGATTATCATTCAGTATTAAAATGATAGTACTAATTTATTTTTAGTCATTTCACTTAATGAAGAAACCGCATTTGACTATGAAAATTGGTGATTATAAGCATGAAAGACAGGAGCATGCAGGTGCATATAATTGCGATTAAGAACAGGTAAATATGTACATAAGTTTCAATGTATCAACCCTACCCCAATAAAGATAAAACAAAAGAAGCTCCCAAGCTTGTAAGCCCGGTCTGGGCAGCACAGACTTAGATAAATGATGAGACCCACTCTCGTCTTTGACATCGTCTGATTCGAAACTCAGTTAAAACCGCACGTCCCCAGGTATAGCCTTCACTGTAATCAATACCACTTACCGCAACGGAAAAAAAGGAAAGCAAGACAGAGGAGCTTTCTCATTCCCTTGAAACTGGATGAAATATCAACGTGCTCGTCAGAAACGTGACTGTGAGAAATAATTGACGAACTTCGTTTTAAATTCGATCACACATTAGTACAGTTATAGAGAATAATTAAAAAGTGATCATTGTTTAATTGTCGCAACCATTCATTTCTCTGACGATATTTTAGCCACCCTTTTCAAATGGGTTCCAATCTCAGAAAGAATAAAATTTACAAAATACGCGTAACACGTGTCGTAACGCATTGAAAATTTAATTTAAAGAAATTATTTCCTGTGAAACATACGCGTATTTTATTCCACATTTTCGACTCATTTGATGTGAGTAATTATCATCTCACTATTACATTACAATTTGACACACCCTGTAAACCCATAGGAATTCTGGGGTACACGAAATTACCAAGATTCTTTGATCCATCCCTTGATTGCAAAAAAAAAAACGAAAAAGGGGATAGAACCAACTAGAACCAACGACACTTTACTATACAACTGTGTTCACAACTCGTGTATACTTGGTGGGAGCGATATAGTGAGGTCATAACCCAACCCTCAAGTGTCGGCACTCATTGATACCACACCACTCATTCGCATACCTTTGTCTCTTCCCACACGTCATCCCTAGAGTTTATATTGTATATATATATATATTTGCAAATCTCACTATTAATCCTTCAAAGCTATTTTCAAAAACATAATTTAAAAAAAACAAATACTATAAAAAGACCATAGTTGACGAATTGTATGCTGAGTTATTTTTGGACAACATTAATTGATATTTATTACCCAAAGTAACCGTGTTACCAATCATCAGTTTTCTAAAGAATATTATATAAAAATGATGGTTTCCCGATTTCTTGCGTTAAAATGATTAACATTATATGTATTATTAATTATTGCGGGCATTCATGCCGACTTTAAAAACGTTCCAAAACCGACATCCTCTTACCCCGTAACGAGTTTCAAACATCTTGTCATCCCCCAAGATTATATGAAATCGATGCTCGACTTTCGCAACGTATGTTGTTTTTTTTTTTACCGCTTTACCGAGTTTATGCCCTCACTATATAGGTTCCAGCAACTATACGCTGTAGTTTAACACATGTGTTCGAGGCAGCTGTAGCTAGCGTTCGCGTGATTGCTGGCATTTCGTCTATTATTCACGTGTTACACATTCGCGTGGCAAACGCGCCAACCGTTGATATTGTTTCCGTGTAGAGCTCGAGCACAATTACATTGGTTAGTTCAGGTAATAAGTTCCTGCGGGTTGTCATGATAGGTTACTCCGATCAATTGAAATGCTGGTTGTTTATGCGGGGAAAGTTGCAGATGATTATACCGACGCTTGTTTAAAAATTGTATGATAGTGCGATATTTATTACAATGAAATATCTATTGCTGGAAGTTTCATTGCTTGAAGAATTGCTAGTTCAAATATTCTATTGTTTGAATGAACCTGTTATAGTTTCCTATTGAAGCAGAGGTATTATTCATGGCAGCGATCGACTTGTCGAATGCGTTGTTTGGTATGTACGAATTTTATAGAACAGTGGAATGAATTGAAATCTCTATATAACACGGATACCATAGTTTTATTAATAAGTTACTTAAATTGTGAAATACTTAATCAAAATTTTGAATGCACTGTATACTTTGTGTGTAGCGTGAAATAAAAATGAGTACATATCAAGATTAATGCAATATTTACAAGTATATGATCGTTTTGAGGGGAGTTTCAGATACTAAATTAATATGTTAATATCTTAAAAAGCTCATGAAAATTTTTGCACAACCTATTTACATGTATAATTCTCAAACCTTAATAAAAATGGAATAACAATCAAATTCACTTTCGTTCTACCGTATACTTCTATTACTCTTTTAGTTGCATTTACAATCAATCATGATTAGAAAATAGAAATTAGGAGAAGCAATGCGGAAAACCATCCATGCCGTATTATTATATACAGTATAACAATTGACAAGTTTAAGATATTAAAAAATTTCGTGTCGGTGAAATCCGAGCATTAACAAAACCTTGGAAATCAATTCTTAACCCAAATAGCCGACCCCGATACTCGAGAAATTTTGAGAAGCTGACGTCAATACCAATACAGTCGTTATGCTATCATTTCATGCTAAGCTGCGTTAATTGCACTTCCATTCGATGATGGAACGACGAAATTAATTGAAAGCGTGCCTGTGCACAGAATAACCGTGCCTGCGTACAAAATAACCGTGCAAAGAGATGAACGGAATGTTACCCCAGTTTCTTTTTATCACATACACATACATGCACATACACACGCATATCAAGCAAGTGCCAAATCGAGCAAAGCGGTTGAATTTAATTATTGCCGAGTTTTCAAGAATCAAGGTGAGCCATGTTCGATATTGAACGACAAAATATACGAGCTACTTCGGACATTAATTAATCCCGAACGTTATTAATTAATTAAACAGGCGGCACGCTGTGCTAATTGAACGTTTCAAAGGTTAAAGTTCGATACGCATCCTAATAATCATTTGATGCTCGTTAAGAAATTTCTATGCGGATACAAATATATCTTTCGTGGATTATAATTGTGATCATTATTTAACGTTCCTTCCTTTGGAAAAAGTTATTTCTCTGCAACAAAGCTTCTGAACTCCACGAAAAAGCGAAATGCAAAATTTTAAAGAAACAGATTATTTTAAAAGTTGCAAAAGTCTATAAAGAATAAAAACAATTGTGGATTGATACTGTACTTTAAATAATTATTTAACAGTATTACAATATAATTATTATTATTACAAAGTCCAATGAAGAATTTAACGTCTCATTTCATCGATTCACAAAATTTCAATTATTCATAATGATCTATTGTGTAAATAATTTAAATATATGATTCCATTTAACAGCGATAATATTGTACTAAAGACCCTCATCTTTATTATAAGTTAAATGATGCCGTTGGAGGCGCTCACAATAGACGTCTTGCAAGTGCTTGCAGCGTCTGCCATATGTAAGACGGTATCACTGAATCGAGCTACCATTTAGTGATTAAGGTCGATCATTTAGCGACGCCGATGTAGAACGGCGTTCAACGGCAGATTGAAAATCTTGTGAGTATACATAATTGCTCTTTAATTCAATCAATCTTATTCTCTGACGTGAAGGTACTTAATTCTATATTTAAACGATTTTATTAATATTAATTTTATGATATATATTACAGTAGGAAAAAAACTAAAGTCTGTTCGCAATCAAAATATGTATATTTTAAGATTAGGTGCGTTGGAAATGTATGATTTTGACTATATTTAGTGCATTATGATGTGTTCTGATAAACATTTAATTTTTGGCGAATAACATTTATCGATGTCGTCATATATTATCCACATACAGCAACGCCTGCAGTGTAAAATACCTTTCTATTTTTACGTAGCCACTACTTTTCCCTCTTGAGGTGTTTATTTTTCTGTTTCTTGTTTTTCATTTAGCAAACTAATTTCATACAATTCCATTCAACTTCTATTTTTTTACACTGTAGTATTTTTTACCTACTTTTACATAGAGCGAGAAAAAAAAAGAAAAACGTATCACAAAGAATTTCTTATCCAATCACGTTTTTCTTTACGAAAACATTCGCGGTATCGACAGCAACAAAACTATATCGAGCACCCCTGTCCGACTTTCCTACAACTTTCATCGCGGCTATCCTGAATTATCCTTAAAGCTTCGAGTTTATCTCGCGCGCGTCGACACGTACATTTAAATCAAACCCTACGAACGAAACAAACGGGAGGGGAAAAAGTTGGGATCCGAAAAGTGAAAAGAAAATATCGTTTAACTCGTTCCGTTTAATGAGATTCATTAATCATAAAATGTCTACCGCTTGTTGGTAGTTTCACAAACCTTTTTCGAGGGGACTTGGAGATACTTTCAAGGAAATGGTTTGGATTAAGACTTCGTGTCGTAAAATGTACGATATTTAATTTAGAAAATAATTTAGAGGTATGTCTATGTTAGAAATATTTTAATTACTTATATTTTATTTATCACAAGTATCGCGTCATACTTTATTAATTTTAAGCTTAATGGTATCGTACTCAATAATGACACGTATTATACTAGTAACTAAAATGAATACCTTAATTTTAATAGTGGATCCAGCAATTAGTGAATATAATATATTTATTTGTTGCTTCATTCTTATTAATTTCGCACTAATTACTGTACTTGATTTTCGAAGCGTACCCGCAGTTACTTTCATACCATCTTGTAAATTCAATTCTTAGACAATTAATAAACAAGTAACCACAATCGTGATTCAATTCGAAATTTACATTTACCTATTTCAAACCAGTTCCACATTTAACAGCACAATTAATCGACATGATTATAACGATAACGTGTCATACAAAATTTAATCTACTTTACAATAAGTGTAGCTCATTACTGCTACCACCACGATGAATTAAAAATTTAAAAACAAACGTTCAAAATCTGTCTTCTCCTTTCAAGTCAATTAAAAAACACTTCTGTGCAAAAGTCTGTAAAACCCTTGTCAATTCCAAATTTCCAACAAATAAACAACCCATAAAACTCACCCCCAAAGTGCATCACGCTCATGCCCTGTTCATCCCTCGTGTCTCGCGGCCCATGTGTCCAAACGTTGTATTCCCTGCAAGCGACGACCGATCAAAAGAGAAATTCCTCACGAAGAAAAACAGCAAATAAACACACAATTCGCAGCCAACGAAATGGACCAAGAGTGTCTCCAGCGATAAACTGCAGACAGGCAGGCCGGTTTTCACGAAGGGTTTATCGAGAAACGACAGAAAGACAGAGTAAAAACACGGACCAAAGTGACTGAACGCCGTTGACGGGCAAACAGCGACTGACTAAAGTGAACTCTGTCGCAGTGTGAGCACTGGCTGCGTTCGTCGGGTCGATCGAACACGTTCTGCGCCTCTTCTCGGCAACGGCGTCAAAGCCACCCCCGACGAACGCAACGCACCGGTGCACCTGCAACACCAACTGACTCGGATACGAGAAGTACCCTTGATGACGGGAACGCGAAATGACGATGATAGAAATTGGCCAATTCCGGGCCTCACTGTGCATGTGAAATTTTTGCAGATCGTACAGCGACTCGCATATTCGTTATCAGTCGTTCAAAAGTTTTGGGAACAATGGTTCGACACTTAAGGTTTGCCCGTTTCAGATATAACTGCTTCTTTTGCTTTCTTTTTTTTTTTTAATGAGAAAAAAAGTTGCCGCCATAGAATGCGGATAGGAACAGCTAGCTTCTTGTTCAGTAAGTGTTTAGGAGATTCTTGCGAATAGTAAGAAATTGTGGCGGCACTGCCTATAGTTGGTAGCAGGTGATAGATGACAGGTGATAGATGGTTGGACACGAAAAACTCACAAAGTCACACCTTATCCTTAACTCATCGCGCCAACCACCCAGCGACGTGTTCTAGCTATCCCCACGTACAAGATAGCGTGGCTCTGTTGAGATATTTTTACTGACAAGTCCATCAGCGGGTCTAGAATGAAACGCAGAACGTTCTTCATTATATTCCTTTTTACCCTCAGCAACTACACTTCCGAGATATCTCTAATTTTTCATAATCACCGTTACAGCCCCTGTCCATCGAATTAAGATCATTCACATCCTTGTATTGAAGTACTGCACAGTTTTGACGATTTATAACAGTTTCATGCAGCACCAAACACTGCCACGAGTCACCCTCGTATTTTTTGCATCAGAATTGTATCCTGCGTTGGAAGTTACACTCGTATCTTTCTATTTTCATATGCAACTTGTAACACTTGTTTATTATTATTATCAAAAGTTATTTCATTTATTATTATTATCATTATTAAAGGTTATTGTTAGGATCACACAAAATTGTCAACATTTTACGTGTTTTGTTAAGATACTTGTCTTTTCTCTTTATTGGTGTTCTTTGTTTCTTATGGTTTTTAATTGTTGAAGAAGTTTCCAGAGTATTTATTAGCTCCCCGTGAAATCGTGTTAGGGACAATCATAATCTTAAATGCAGCGTGCAAGGTAAACGTAATATTCTCGTGAGAATACTCGATTATAAAGGTTCGGTCCCTATTTTTTCTAACACAGAAGCTTTCAGTTAATTGCACAAGGGTATTCGAGCCAAAATGTCTCGGACGATCAGTTAAAATGCAAAACGGATCGCCTGCAGAGTTTTGCGCTGCACGTAACGTAACAAACGTTCGTTATATCCATAATTATAATTAATTTATACATCGTCGATAAAAATGGAAAAATTAAATCCAATTTCATGGAAGGAAAAATACACTGCTTCTCACGTTCACCTATTTCTTAATGTACCCATTTATAAATTAATATCTATAATAACATGTATTTAAAATAACTTTTATAAAGTAATATTACTTGTACCTAACGGTAAGAACAAGAAAGAAAGTAGTCGGTTAGTTCACAGGACTCATTGTCATTTTTTTAAATTATATTTTTAATGAATGTCAAAAATAGTTAAACAAATATTATTTCAGTCACTAATGACCAACTTGTAGCAATGGTAATAGTTTAATAACCTTTTCAGAACCTCCAGAATATTGTATATTTGTCCAACTGGACGTGTCATATGAAATATTAGCATATCTCGTCATATACATATCGAAATTCGAATCAAAACTACTGCTGCTTATCGGATCGGATGCTTGGGAGAAAAAATCGAACACTCATTTTCAAATTAAATCGTAAACGAAATTATTTGAAAGATAAACGAACATTCTAATTTTATGAACTACGCAATACAAAATATGTTATATTACCCCTATAACTCCTGAGCTCAACATGCAACTGATAATTAAAAGAATAAAAACATAATTAATTTTCATTTCCCTGCACATTTAACAACCATAATAAAAATATCGAACTTAAGAATGCACACAATAGTAATAGTAATTAAAACACGGTTCTAATTCAACATTTTTCGACTTGTGGGTTCGACGAAATCTCTCACCCTGCTCCGTCTTAAGAGTTTAAGTGGTCAGATCAGATATATTCGTATTTGTCTTCATAGCGTGATCCTGTAAAGCCCGTGGGAGGTGTGTGACTTTTAAAATTCATCAGTGAAGAGTACCCGGAAGCTAGTTACCTAACAAAGATTTTCAAGGACCAAGGACGTCAGTGAAAGAATTTGATGGGATGGAAATGAAAACCAGGGGGCACTCTGTAACTCTGTCGGATTTTGATCAAAGAAAAAGAGTTGCTGTAATAAGTTAATAAACAATGAATTTCTGTAAACAAAAATAATAATCCTCGTTTTAAGAAAAAATGAAAATATTAGAACAACTAATCCAAACCAATGAACCACTGCTACATATATATAATAAAATATATAAAATATCGTATATCGAGTACCTGCAGTAAAATTAATAACATTTAAAAACAAGTACCTGAGTACAAATGAATAAAAAGGAGCGCACCAAACAGTGGTATCGCCCATTGTTCCTCCATGGCGACATGTAACGTCGATGTTGCCATGACAACGTGTCATTCATTTTATTATATCTTCCAGGAAACAATTCATTTGGTGAGAAAACAATTTGCATGATTATTTTGTAACGATTGACTAATCCATTTTCAAACGACACCGTATTTTCGACAAACACCATGAATACGGATTTATCAATTCAAGCACGTGCGAACCAGGTGTGCTCTGCTCTACGAGAAAAGGTAAGAGAAACACTATTTCCACGAGACTGATGTTTCATCGACAAACTTGGGATTAATAATTTAAAAAATAAATGTAATGTATTAGACCTATACCTTTTTGTATAATGTAATTAAGTTTTATTGGGACTATATGAAACTGGCATTACTGAAGATGATCTAATCGAGCCAAAGATAAAAAGTTTGGAATCTTATTTTATTGTTAATCGTATTTTTGTCGAAGTTTAATTTTTTTTGAAACGTTGAATTTTTTTAGTCGCACGTTAATATTAAATTAATATTCTAGGGAGTAATGGTTACTTCTTTCGTTTAAATATTTTTTACCTTCAACGAATTTATCAATTTGCAAACGTTTGGAATTGTTAATTAGTCTGAAAATTTATATCTGTGTATCTTGAAATGCGTAGTAATTCTAAACTTTTCAATCCGGCGGTGTATGATTAGATGCAAGGAAGAATTATACATCTTCAGTATTACAGTCCATAAAGTCACTTCGAACTGAAAAAATAGAACTTTTGCACAAAACTATGTAAATTGTAACTTACATGACATATCGCAAAATATATAAAATTGTATCTTTAGAAATAAATATATTTTCTTCTGTTAAAAAGTCAAACGTACGGACAAAAATATTTAAAATGCTTTTTTCGAGAATAATGAAATTTGTACAAATGCTAATAATTCCATTAACGTTTTATTAGGAGGAGAATCGTACTGCGGAACGTCGTCGACATATTTTGTACCTCATATGCCAATATTTGGGCGAGAATGGGTAATTATAATGCTATCCAAAGTTTTTTCTGTTGGTATATTTTATTTTATAAGTATATATTTAATTTCACACTCTACAAAAACAATTCCAATTTTAAATCCATTTGCTTAGCGAATACGCTTAGGAATATAATATCTCTGTTGATCATTCCTTGCTATGACTCCAAACATTAAATAAAGGTTTATTTCTGCAGATACAACGATGCTCAAAACACGCTGACTGAAGAAGCACAACTTTCTCCATATATAGAGGTCTGTGATAATATCAATCTGGAAATGATTCTAATGGAATACGAAAGTTACCATCGAATAAAGTTCAACAAATATCCAATGTTGTGTAAAAAGGTTACAAAAGACAACGTAAATGCAACGTAAATATCTCAACTATTCTATGGAAAATATTTCCGTCTTTCAAAAGGGATGTTATGTATAAACATAGATCTAGATTATGGTTAAGCCAACTATATAAAATCGTGATGAATATTTAGTAAAAAATAGAATATACATTGAGTTTTTATTATATTTAAAATCCACGTTAGGATATAAATATATTATGCGTATTAATCTAATTTAAGCTCAACATTAATCCTGCATTTGTTTTTGATACATACTGCTAACATTTGTATGCAAATTGGCTCACTTCAACTCAAAATTACTTGAAATGTTTCGTATATCGTCTTCATATGCATCTTATTTGTCAAAGTCCTAATAATAATAATAAGAAGAAGACGAAGGAGAAGAAATTTCAGAAATTAATTTACTTCTCGAGGACAAATATGCGTAGACCTTTTGAAATTATTTAGTTACCATTTAAAATTTGGATCATGACACAGCTTTTGCAGAGAGAACAAGTCGAAACAAAAGTCGACTAGCAAATTAAAAAAGACGGTTTCTGTGAAACGAAAAACTCTTGAACAGCCATCAAAAAACGAAACTACTGACGATATTAACCTCGCGATGACAGTGACACCTATCTTTTCTAACGAGGATGAAGGCGGTAGTTCCCCGGAAAAATCATACGATCTTCATAAAAATCGACAATCAGAGATATCGAAATGTATACAAAAACTCTATTCACCGGAATCGGAACTGCGAAAGATAGCAGAAGACGTGTCAAAAGTAAGCCCGATTTTCAGCCATTCACTGCTCTTGGAACAATTGACATATTAAATGAAATTGATGCGCGTAAAAATAATTCTCACTATGTGTTAAATTCAAGCACTTAACTGTGGTACTATGCAAATACTATACGAGCCCGACATTTTAGAATTAATTAAAAATACAGTATTCCAGTTTCTCTATATTTAAAGGTATCGTTTATCGTAGGAGATTGTGCTGAGCAACTTAAACGTACATTGGGAAGACGTGATAGGCCTGGAGGATTGTAAAACTGCTGCCAGAGAAGCGATCGTGTATCCTCTTAAGTACCCTGTATTTTTCAGCGACAAATTCTCCCACTGGAAAGGTATATTACTCTATGGAGCACCTGGTACAGGTAATAACATGTTTTTGTCCATTTTCTTTTCGATGTATTTCAGGAAATATTCATGATGATTTTTTGAAACAGGGAAAACAATGTTGGCAAAAGCGGTCGCGACAGAATGCAACTGTACCTTCTTCAATATAACGGCTAGCTCGTTGGTCAGCAAATGGCGAGGAGATTCCGAGAAATATATACGTGTAAGGAATCATTTGTGGCTGCACTTCCTGTATCTACCACCAGATGGCTGAACACGGCAAATTTGCTCGCACAACAACTCGAAAGTGGTCGTATGATCATAATATACCCTTTTGTATTGAGCAGGTATTATTCGATCTTGCCTATAGTCAGTCACCGACGATTATTTTTATCGATGAGATCGATTGGATAACGACCAGGATTGAAAACGAAACATTATCCGAGCCTGCAAAGAGATTCAGATCAGAACTTCTAGCTAGGCTCGATGGATTGATCTCCAATGAAAACTCAAATGTCGTTCTTTTAGCTGCAACAAATGCCCCCTGGTGAGTAAAAATAGTAATAGTTAATGTAAAACGTTTTCTTCCAATATGTTTCGTCGGCCGCACGATAAGCACATAGGCATCATGCGCATGGGACGTGTATTAATTTCGCGATGACAGTGACACCTGTCTTTCCTGACGAGAACGAAGACGGTAATTCCCCAACAAAAGTCATTCGATCTACAGAGAAATCGACCATTAGAGATATCGATATGACAATTCTTTCCTTTTTTTTTTAAATTTTTCAATTCTCTTCGATGTGCAAAGTTCCTTACGGACTACCCTAATCATTGCATTTAACCCATTTTAATTAAAATTTTAATACTGTTATTTTAACCTTTGGACGACGGACATATTAATTTATGTTTATTATTTTTTCAACGATAAAGAAGTGAAACACCCTGATGCGTCTCTCAGGTACGAAAGGACCCAGCGCCCTTCGCCGACGATTAAATAAATTGATTGTTTTGTCTTCGTAGGAACATTGACGCAGCTTTGCTTAGACGCCTTGAGAAACGAATACACGTGCCGTTACCCGATGAAAATACTAGATTAAATATATTCCAACTGTACGTTAACCCGTCCATTCTACAAGACTCATGTAAAGTAAACTATCTACTCAAACAAAGTGAGAATTATTCTGGCGCAGATATAAAGCTAATTTGTAAAGGAGCGTGGATGGCACAAGTAACACCGATATGGATTCAACTTGAAAGACAAGAAATATCTATAAAAGACTTGAATTTTGAAATAACAGACTTCAATATTCTATCAGGTGCTCTTCATAATTCGTCGCCGACTGTTAAAACTGACGAGTATACCAATTGGGAATAAATTACTATTTCTATTCTTACATCTTCTCCTCTTTAAACACACATTAATTTCGTACGATGTGTGAAAGTTATTTCTTGGTGAGATAATGAAGATTCTTTCGTACACAAGATTTTCTAATCTATTTACGTGATAAGCAGAATTCTTTCTTAAACTTAAAGTGAGTTCTTGTAACACCATAATTGATATTAAACGATTGTTATGCTAAACTTTACGAAAATAATGTAGGCTGGTCTTTATAAATTACTGTACTCTTATTTTATAAAAATTGGATTGTATTTCACACAAAGACAATTTATATAATCAACAGTTCTTTCCTTTCTCCCGATTACACTTGGCTTGTTTCAAGCCATGATAGTATCCTGTAAGAAAGAGGCAATGCAATTACTCGAAAATAGAGTACAAGCTGATCACAAAAATTATTAATACCTGTGTGAAAACCGCTGATGTACCACGACATTAACATACTCGATAGTGCGTCTGCGTCGTCATCTGGCAATCTAAAATTTTTTCTTGTAATTTAGGTTTTTCAATTATAATTTAACACGTTAACTGCGGTACCCCTTTTTGTAAATTTGCACGATACACAGCAAACGTATCCCATAGATATTGTGTATCTATACATTTCATATTGAAATTTTGTATCTAGAGTATCAATTATCGTGTTTCCTTTCCGTCAGTGTCCCATACTCGATATGAGAAAAATGCACATTGTACGTTCGTTCCTTACCACATCTTCTTAACTATTAATTTCAAACTTCGAAAACCGACGAAAATATATTCTTAACATAGAATACTGCCAGGATACTGTACGAAGTATATCCCACATGGCAGTGAACGTGTTAATATAATATGTTATATTGTATTGCTGTTGCATTTGGCGAAAATGGTTTACTAAGACAAAAAAAATAGGAAGAATAATAATGTAGATATCATAGACCGTAAACTTACTTAGCCATCAGTTGTGGTGGTAGAGGGGGAGCAGGCGGTATTATATCTGCCATTGAAGATGATCCAGGCAAGAAGTGATGCTTATATGTTTTCAACTCTTCAGACTCGCAATCCATCTTCTCCCCATTGTACTTCTTCGAATTTACATTCGTGGAGAAAGTTGTTTCGTTGGTTTCAACATTTCCTTCGTTGACCTTTTCTGCTAGCGCCTCCTTTTGCTGCGCTATTTGACTTACTAGACCTCCCGATTCTAGCAGCTTACTTAATTCCACCTTTTCCGTGTTACCGTAGCCTAAATCATTTAATTGCCTTATTATTCAGCGGCACACAGATGTCATAGTATTACATGTAAATAATCCAAATGTGATCTTGAACTTTTCCTCAGCAATGCTACGAAAGGCAATCATATCAAAAGTATTACCTACAAATTTCACAATACAATTTCCACTGTTCTCATATACTTTCGATATTATAGCTTCGTAAACTTTTTCATCTTGTGAGTAAACTGCACGGCACGGTGCTCCCACGATCCATTTCTATGTACGCAAAATATATACACAAGTTAGTAACTTAACTATAAACAAACAGTAAAATGCAATGAAAATTCTGTTTATATAATCAATGCCTTATATTATAGCTGCAAATCGTATTAAAATCATGACCTTGCGCTGTTTACTTGTATGTTGGGATTGCTTAGGATTTTGTGTTTTCTGTTTGACCTGAGAATTATGAACTTCTATTCCCATTCTCGTGGCAACTTCTTCTTTCGCCAAGTTCACCGCTTTGTCATACGCTTGTATTAACGCGCTATCATCCCAAATGTCTTCATTATCTGCATTCGTATCCTTTTAAATGTAAGAAAACAAGCATAAAAAGTATAAATAATCTATCTCCAATGAATTATCTGTTCATCCCAAAAATAGCGACAGACATGGGAAAGCAGTTTTATTCAATTTTATATAATATAATATAATGATATAATAGTAAATAAATCATTGAAATGTTCATTATAACCTAATGAACCTAAATCTATCTTAGCCTAATACAATGTAACAGTAACTTAGTTTCATTATTAGATACACGCACGTACATTTCCATTTCCACGAAGAAATAGTACATTATCATCTGCCATTTTATAAAATTAATGCATTCAACTATTGCAGCTGCTTTTGAAACATTAATTCATTACATATCATTGATCGTAACTATAAACCAGGGGCTGCCAACTGACGGCTCCCGAGCCATCTGTGGCTCCTTCCCCTATTTAGATCTTCCACCTCCAGTGAACTGGTGGCCCGCGAGCCACGCGTGTCTTGTCCCTCTGCCCAATCAGTCATTATCTTTGCAAAGGAGTAGGGCGACTTTAACTGGAAGTGGGGACTCAGTGGCCCTTGGAGGAAAAAAACTTGGCAGTCCCTGGTCTAAACTGACATTGAGCGGGCCGAAAAGCTATAAGCATGAACTGGTAATTACTAGTAAGTTACATCCCCGGGTAGGGTTCGCTAGGCAGCCCCGATCCTGCGAACATTAAGTGGGCAGTAATGCCCACTGTAATTATTTAAGTGGACAGAGTCTTCAGTTTTAATTGCAGTTTTAATTTAAGTGGACAGAGTCTTAAGTTTTAATTGCTATTATTTTTTAGTTAATTATGTATTATTTATTATCTTGCATCTTATGTAGATTCTTCTGTTTTTTGAAGCTCTGAAGATCATTCTTCAGTAACATAATATTTGCTTCGCCTTAAGAATTACATTTTCTAGTTCATCAAGAAGCCTTCTGTTTTGCAAATGAAATACCCATGTATATATTTTAGTTCATAAATTAATTAATATCTGTAAAGATGCGTTTGAAACTACGCGGGTTTCTGCCTTATCTACAGTGCCGGATGTGGTATCGCTATCTATACGGAACTCCTTGAAACTATATATGAATAGACATATTACCACAGACGAGATATAGGAATAGATAAGACATCTTATGGACTTTCGTGGCCCAACGTGACTGACATACCGACTAAGAAATCCGACACTGATTAGAGCGTCCTCTGCTCATGAACAGTGATAAGTAGAAGCACTACTATTTATTAAGTAGTGTTGGGGACAGGAGTTATGCAATTGTGTGATTATGTGTGAAAGCTATGGGTGGAATCAGGGTAGCAATTTCCACAAACCAGATATATGAATTCTTATATCTCGTCGCTGTCTGTGTCAAAAGCACCGACGAGATATAGCAATAGACGCATCAGCCAATGTCTTTTTTTGTCCTAAGTATTAAGTAGGTGAATTGAACGAAAAGCGAACATAAAAATTCTATTAAACCTCAATCAATGAAGAAATCAAGATTATAATATAAATTAGAATATACATTGTTTAAGTAAGTAAGATGTATTAAAATAAATAATTGGAACAAAAGCTGAAAATAAAAATTCTGTTGCACCTTTTGTAGTAAAGG
This sequence comes from Nomada lathburiana, assembly GCA_963667235.1. Lineage (NCBI taxonomy): Eukaryota > Metazoa > Arthropoda > Insecta > Hymenoptera > Apidae > Nomada > Nomada lathburiana. The sequence goes on along the minus strand of OY763897.1, from coordinate 8,260,715 downwards.
ATAAAGATTATAATGCACATTAGCTCATAGTTAGTTTAAGTAAATAGGATGTATTAAAATGACTAGTTATGGTGAAAGCTGAAAATAAAAATTCTGTTAAACCTGACGTAAACTAAAGAATAAAGATTATAATATAAATTAGCATGCACGTAGTTCAAATAAATCCACACGTCTATTATTCAAAATCAATTAATACTTTTTGATTTTCACTTGCTTCATGGTGTTGCAACTAACATGCGTTTATCGAACGATAACGATAATTATGTTTTCAATAACTTTCCTCGTTCTGTTGTGAGGTTTCAGTGAAGATGAAAATATATCGTCCAGTCGAACCCCTTTATGTATCTTCGAGGAAAATACGGGTTTCCGCGGTAAATCCCGATGGCCTTTGTCTTTTGTTTAAATGAAGAAACAGAAAATGACGTATTGTCTTTGTATGACTGAAATATGATAAGCCAGAGGACATGTGTTCTAGGTGCGAGGCATGTATTCATTTCCTTAATCAATATAGCTGGAAAAACGTACGATAAGGTCTGAAGACGGATAATAATTGCGACAAAGCTTATACAACAGTGTAAACAGTTTCGTAGAACGTCTGTCTTGCGCGATGCTTTTCTTTTGTATCGAAATTACAAATTGTATCAGAAGTATTAAGTATAGACACATATGTATACATTAAACTTGTTTTGCTCTAAATCTAATAGCTTGTACGTATACTGTGGAACGTATCATTCGTATTATACAATGTAGGGGAATTAACTGCATTATCATTTTAGTTTCAAGTGTTATTAAAAAAATTACCACCTTTGCTTTAGCTATGAATTATGAATTATGAACAGTAGATGGATATGAAACTATATTAAATAAATGTTTTACTTTTATACATTTAAGAGAGATTTATTTATGGCTTTGGCTGTGTACTATTTACCTATATTTGTCGAACGTCGCAAATTGTGACACATGGTAAATCATACTGGTGGGGTCAACTACACTCAACATTTCTGGGTGATTTATTTTGTCAATATTTTATCAATTTTTGATTGCGTAAAAAGATGATATGTATCTACTCTCCAACGTAGTTTCATCATTATTTTGCAAACTACACAAATTTACAAACCTAATGAGATTTATTATTGTCATCTATTCAGAATCTTGTAAGATGAAAGAAGAATTAAGTTAAAAGCATTATAAGTCCACTAATAAATGTACTTTTATATGTACTATCATATATGATACAATAAAATATAATAAGACATAAATAATGCATGTGAATATATTATATGCCATAAATGATTGAATAGTTTAATGTAATAGAATTTCTAAAATATATAGTGCTACTTTAGTTTTCTAATATATTAATTTATTGTATATTCATATAAATTACTTTGTATGCAATGAGAATAATTTCAAAGATACAAATTTCGACATATTGACACTTGCTGAGATAAATCATATCGATTGAAGCAAACGGACGTATGTATCTTGGAAAATCCAGTGTCGAAGCTGGCGGGGAAGTACTTTGCGTTTGCACGATTGTCTATTTACATTATGCATCAGAAAGTACAGCTGGTCGCAAGTTTTAGGCGTTGGTTGCTTTTATTTTACGAATTTCCCTCTTGACTATGTATGCGTAGAAACAATTTGAAATATTAAAATTAAACAGTGAACGGTATAAAATACTTTAAAACATTTAGATTGATTCTATACTAAAACAATATACGATATGAAAGTAGAAATTAGGCAATTTTGATTTCATTGATTGATTTTATAGAAATATATGATTCTTTACCTGCAAAACACACGTCGATATATTTAATTAACATTCAAAATATTGCACTAGTAGACAAATATTAAAAATTGAAAAAATTTTTTTTCATAGAAACAGCGATTTGAATGCATTATTTCAGGGACAGCTGGTAGTGATTGTTTGAAACATGTTTTCCTCAACATTATAGCATACTTCTTTTACTGTTATAGATTTTTGTAAATAAAATACTGTAATATTATAATTACAGTTCCCTTATGTAATTTAATCAAAAATTATTACATGCGAAATATTGCAATAATCTACATCTGCGACCCTGTATTATACCTTGCATTATATTGTTGTTTGTTATCACAACCTATGTCTGTCTCTCTGTTGTAATTTCTGTTAATTGAAGCAAATATTTGAAACATTGATAACCTTTTCTGCTTAAGTGGAATACGTGTATATAAGAGTTAATTCTATACACAGTAAATATGTATGTACTTATTTCTGTATGCGTACCCCGTACATACACTTTCGTCCGGGACTTACCCGAACACTACTGGCGAGGCATTTGTATATAAATCGCTCGAACAGGCATGTAATCATCAGTCGCTTCACAGACTATTCTCGAATAGTTGGGAAACAATTGATATTATTTCTCGAAGTGCAATAAATATCTTGCAACATGGTCAAGATCTACTTCGTTGGTGCGTTTCTTCTGGTGGTTGTTGCTGTCGTCGTTATGGCTGCACCCGTAGGTAAGCGGTTCTTTGATTGAATTAACGAATCAATCGTCTTACAATGGAACATTTCAGAATTTATTTGATTTATTTTTAATACATTAATGATATTTATAAATGTAACGGATGTGGGGAAAAACTCTTATGTTTTTTTAATTTTATTTTTGATTATTGTATTTTCTTGCAACAAAAACAGTTCTATATTTAAATTAATCATGAAGTACTTATTTAGACTTTAGATTATTGTTAATTCAGAATAGGTTTACTATAAGTATCTCGAATGTTTCTTTGTTTAAGAGTACTGCAGCTTTTATACAAACGCCAATAATGGTACGGTTTAGATGCGTGTATAATTTATTTTAATATTTAGTGTGGGTAGGAAGGAATAAACTATAGCCGTTGTTGATGATATTCTTTCTGTAACACAGCGTTAATTAGTAATGCATATTTCCTGTACGAGTTGTGTACTGCAGCTAGTGCGTACCTGCTGTTCGAAGAAAATTGGGTTTTTAAAAATGCTGTTTATATTTCAGAGGAGAATTACGAGCCCTTCGAACTAGCTGTTCCACAAGAACGTGCAGACAGACAAAGAAGAGTGACCTGCGATCTTCTCTCCATCAAAGGAGTCGCTGAACACAGTGCTTGCGCTGCCAATTGTCTCAGCATGGGTAAAGCTGGAGGTCGCTGCGAGAATGGTGTCTGTCTTTGCCGCAGGTATGCGATTTTTATAATATAAATAATTCAGATAATATAATAATTAATATCCAAGCGGTGTCGAATGGTTTGAACATGTCATTATAATGTTTAATCATTTTAGTATAGTTTAATAAATGTTTTATATATATTTGGTGAATATCTTTGACAGTGAGATACGTGAAACTGTAATTCCTGTATTGTATTAATTATTATACGATTATATTTTGTATGAGTTGCTACGGTATTTTATTTAAGAAAGAATTTTTGATTATATTTCATGATAGTTATTTTACACCTCTCTAGTAATTAATTGTAGTGTAACATAATGTTCCCTTTTCTTTCAGAACCACCTTCAAGGAACTTTGGGACAGACGCTTTGGTTGAGTGCAACGTTTCGTGGAATGAGGGGCATGCGGAAAGACTGATGAGGATTACCAAGATAATTTTAAAGACGTACTTAAAATTAAGTACCAATTTTTACAACATACTTCTGCCTCTATCACTGGACACTTTTTGGCTCATGGCAATTAATTTTATTTAACAATGTAAGCAAAGCTGGCCTTTATATTTTTGCTATAGAATAAATAAGATTTCAAAAAGATTGGTTCACCCGAAATACTCTCCCAACGTTTTCCTCAAAATTTCCATAAAATCAGTAACACGAAATATAACCACTCTACAATTTGACGACTATAATTATCCTGTAATACGAAAAAGATGGAATCCCCGGGAAATACAGAAATCGAAGGTAAAACAAGGCTTTACTTCCGAATATTGAACGGAGAAGGGTAATCAATTAATCTGGTCAGGAAAGCACAATCTTCTATTTACTCGAACATTCCAACAAACTAAATCATTTCAAGCCACTGATAAATTCTCCGTGTCCAAAGTTAATATTCAAAATTTCCTCGACAGTACTATTCATGGAACCTGAACGCCCGCATGGGAAGCAATGACAATTGAATTAGCCCTTACAATGCTTTGTATTCATTAAACCAGTGATGAGCAAATAGCGCCAAATACGTAATAGTATTTTTTTATAAATTCTTTAAACAAATTCAATTATCTCGCCTTCTGCTGGGCCGATTTAATCCACGACGTCCCAAGAAGGAGGTAAACGAATAAGCTACACGAATAAAAATACCCCGTTGCTGTAACTATAGCCAGTTGCCCGTAATAACAATATTAATTGTATAATAGTTTTAACAAATTAACTGCAACATGGAATAATGGTCCCACCTATTCGAGATGGTAGCTGAAGCAAACAATTGAAATTGTTATTACGGCCAAGCGCATATAGCCACAGACACGGCGTATTTTTTATCATGTAGCTTATTCGTTTCCCTTTCATTTGACACCCCATTCATTGAAAAACAAGCACCAGTCACCGAGATAAGAATTTTTTAAAATTTGTATTGGCTTAAACAGGCGATAATCGTGTATGCGGCGCCATCTCGCGTTTGCGGCCTTTTTCGCAAATTCCCGCACCGCCGAAACCGAATTCCTGGATTACATCGTTAATTTAAACAATTGCGTTTTTCTCGGCTTCTACTGCGTATTTTTTAACCGGACCTGTCTTAAATGAAAGCTATGGGCCATAGCTATTTACTCCAACAGTTGCAACAATATGGCATTTGTGGTTCGAATGTTATTAGCTATTGAAAAATAGGCAAAAATGTACTTCGGGTCACTGGAAATATCTCGGCTTCTGGTGACGCTAGACTAACGATCAAATGCTCAAAATGAAGGTAAAGGATGCTCCTATACGACGATAAACGATTTACAGATGCTGCATGCGCTGTTTAGTTTTTATAAGCAAATAAATAATTCGCCTGAGTATTGCACCGAAACTATACACGAGGGCCGATCTAATCGTGAATGAGATTTTTCCTTGAACCAAGAGCTTCAATTTGAGAGGTCGTTGAGTAAAATCGGCCGGGCAGAACGCGAGATAATTGAATTTGTTTAAATAAATTATAAACAAATGCGATTGCTGCCACTCCCTGGCGAGATACATCAATGACCACTGGACATAAATTAAAGCTAGAACGATCAGCTAACCTCTCCAACAGGTGTGAACATGATTCCACGTGCAGTTAAATTGTTAAAAGCAATTAAACAATTGAAATTGTTATTACGGTCAACTGGCAATAGTTACAGCATCTGAGTATTTATTATCGTGTAGCTTATTCTTATCCCTTTCGTTTGAGATGCGGTTGATTAAAATCGGCTCAGTAGAACGCGAGATAATTGAATTTGTTTAAATAAATTATAAAAAAATCCGATTGCTGCCACTCCATGGCGATATACATCAATGACCACTGGACATAAAGTAAAGCTAGAACGATCAGCTAACATCTCCAACAGGTGTGAACATGATTCCACGTGCAGTTAAATTGTTATAAACAATTAAACAATTGAAATTGTTATTACGGTCAACTGGCTATAGTTACAGCAACTGAGTATTTTTTAACGTGTAGCTTATTCCTTTCCCTTTCATTTGACACCTGATTTATTGAAAAACATCCACCAGGAACCGTGATAAGAATTTTTATTTAATTTTTATCGATTTAAACAGGCAGTAATCGTGTATGCGGCGCCATCTCGCGTTTGCGGCCTTTTTCGCAGATTCCCGCACCGCCGAAACCGAATTCCTGGATTACATCGTTAATTTAAACAATTGCGTTTTTCTCGGCTTCTACTGCGTATTTTTTAACAGGACAAGTCTTAAATGAAAGCTATGGACCATAGCTATTTACTCCTACAGTTGAAACAATCGGGAATTTGTGGTTCGAATGTTATTAACTATTGAAAAATAGGCAAAAATGTACTTCGGGTCACTGGAAATATCTCGGCTTCTGGTGACGCTAGATTAACGATAAAATGCTCAAAATGATGGTAAAGGATGCTCCTATACGACGATAAACGATTTACAGATGCTGTATGCGCTATTTAGTTTTTCTAAACAAATAAATAATTCGCTTGAGTATGGCACCGAAACTATACACGAGGGCCGATGTAATCGTGAATCAGATTGTTCCTTGAACCGAGAGCTTCACTTTGAGAGGTCGTTGAGTAAAATCGGCCGGGTAGAACGCGAGATAATTGAATTTGTTTAAATAAATTATAAACAAATGCGATTGCTGCCACTCCCTGGCGAGATACATCAATGACCACTGGACATAAAGTAAAGCTAGGACGATCAGCTAACATCTCCAATAGGTGTAAACATGATTCCACGTGCGGTTCATTTGTTATAAACAATTAAACAATTAAAATTGTTACTACGGTCAACTGGCTATAGTTATATCAACGGGGTATTTTTGATGGTGTAGCATATTCTTATCCCGTTCGTTTGAGATGTGGTTGATTAAAATCGGGTCAGTAGAACGCGAGATAATTGAATTTGTTTAAATAAATTATAAAAAAATTCGATTGCTGCCACTCCATGGCGATATACATCAATGACCACTGGACATAAATTAAAGCTAGAACGATCAGCTAACCTCTCCAACAGGTGTGAACATAATTCCACGTGCAGTTAAATTGTTATAAGCAATTATACAATTGAAATTGTTATTACGGTCAACTGGCTATAGTTACAGCAACTAAGTATTTTTTAACGTGTAGCTTATTCCTTTCCCCTTCATTTGACACCTGATTTATTGAAAAACATCCACCAGGAACCGTGATAAGAATTTTTATTTAATTTTTATCGATTTAAACAGGCAGTAATCGTGTATGCGTCGCCATCTCGCGTTTGCGGCCTTTTTCGCAGATTCCCGCACCGCCGAAACCGAATTCCTGGATTACATCGTTAATTTAAACAATTGCGTTTTTCTCGGCTTCTACTGCGTATTTTTTAACCGGACTTGTCTTAAATGAAAGCTATGGACCATAGCTATTTACTCCAACAGTTGCAACAATCGGGAATTTGTGGTTCGAATGTTATTAACTATTGAAAAATAGGCACAAATGTACTTCGGGTCACTGGAAATATCTCGGCTTCTGGTGACGCTAGATTAAGGATCAAATGCTCAAAATGATGGTAAAGGATGCTCCTATACGACGATAAACGATTTACAAATGCTGTATGCGCTATTTAGTTTCTCTAAATAAATAAATAATTCGCTTGAGTATTGCACCGAAACTATACACGAGGGCCGATCAAATCGTGAATCAGATTGTTCCTTGAACCAAGAGCTTCAATTTGAGAGGTCGTTGAGTAAAATCGGCCGGGTGGAACGCGACATAATTGAATTTGTTTAAATAAATTATAAACAAATATGATTGCTGCCACTCCCTGGCGAGATACATCAATGACCACTGGACATAAATTAAAGCTAGAACGATCAGCTAACCTCTCCAACAGGTGTGAACATGATTCCACGTGCAGTTAAATTGTTATAAGCAATTAAACAATTGAAATTGTTATTACGGTCAACTGGCTATTGTTACAGCAACGCGGTATTTTTTATCGTGTAGCTTACTCCTTTCCCTTTTGTTTGAGATGTGGTTGATTAAAATCGGCTGAGTAGAACGCGAGATAATTGAATTTGTTTAAATAAATTATAAAAAAATCCGATTGCTGCCACTTCCTGGCGAGATACATCAATGACCACTGGACATAAATTAAAGCTAGAACGATCAGCTAACCTCTCCAACAGGTGTGAACATGATTCCACGTGCAGTTAAATTGTTATAAGCAATTAAACAATTGAAATTGTTATTACGGTCAACTGGCTATAGTTACAGAAACGGGGTATTCTTTATCGTCTAGCTTATTCTTATCCCTTTCGTTTGAGATGCGGTTGATTAAAATCGGCTCAGTAGAACGCGAGATAATTGAATTTGTTTAAATAAATTATAAAAAAATCCGATTGCTGCCACTTCCTGGCGAGATACATCAATGACCACTGTAGATAAAGTAAAGCTAGGACGATCAGCTAACATCTCCAATAGGTGTAAACATGATTCCACGTGCGGTTCATTTGTTATAAACAATTAAACAATTAAAATTGTTACTACGGACAACTGGCTATAGTTACAGCAACTGAGTATTTTTTATCGTGTAGCTTATTCCTTTCCCTTTCATTTGACACCTGATTTATTGAGAAACATCCACCAGGAACCGTGATAAGAATTTTTATTTAATTTTTATCGACTTAAACAGGCAGTAATCGTGTATGCGGTGCCATCTCGCGTTTCCGGCCTTTTTCGCAGATTCCCGCACCGCCGAAACCGAATTCCTGGATTACATCGTTAATTTAAACAGTTGCGTTTTTCTCGGCTTCTACTGCGTATTTTTTAACCGGACAAGTCTTAAATGAAAGCTATGGACCATAGCTATTTACTCCAACAGTTGCAACAATATGGAATTTGTGGTTCGAATGTTATTAACTATTGAAAAATAGGCAAAAATGTACTTCGGGTCACTGGAAATATCTCGGCTTCTGGTGACGCTAGATTAACGATCAAATGCTCAAAATGATGGTAAAGGATGCTCCTATACGACGATAAACGATTTACAGATGCTGTATGCGCTATTTAGTTTTTCTAAATAAATAAATAATTCGCTTGAGTATTGCACCGAAACTATACACGAGGGCCGATCTAATCGTGAATCAGATTGTTCCTTGAACCAAGAGCTTCAATTTGAGAGGTCGTGGAGTAAAATCGGCCGGGTAGAACGCGAGATAATTGAATTTGTTTAAATAAATTATAAACAAATATGATTGCTGCCACTCCCTGGCGAGATACATCAATGACCACTGGACATAAATTAAAGCTAGAACGATCAGCTAACCTCTCCAACAGGTGTGAACATGATTCCACGTGCAGTTAAATTGTTATAAGCAATTAAACAATTGAAATTGTTATTACGGTCAACTGGCTATTGTTACAGCAACGCGGTATTTTTTATCGTGTAGCTTACTCCTTTCCCTTTTGTTTCAGACGCCGTTGATTAAAATCGGCTCAGTAGAACACGAGATAATTGAATTTGTTTAAATAAATTATAAACAAATATGATTGCTGCCACTCCCTGGCGAGATACATCAATGACCACTGGACATAAATTAAAGCTAGAACGATCAGCTAACCTCTCCAACAGGTGTGAACATGATTCCACGTGCAGTTAAATTGTTATAAGCAATTAAACAATTGAAATTGTTATTACGGTCAACTGGCTATTGTTACAGCAACTGAGTATTTTTTATCGTGTAGCTTACTCCTCTCCCTTTTGTTTCAGACGCGGTTGATTAAAATCGGCTCAGTAGAACGCGAGATAATTGAATTTGTTTAAATAAATTATAAACAAATCCGATTACAGCCACTGCCTGGCGAGATACATCAATGACCAGTGCACATAAAGTAAAGCTAGGACGATCAGCTAACATCTCCAATAGGTGTAAACATGATTGCACGTGCTGTTAAATTGTTATAAGCAATTAAACAATTGAAATTGTTATTACGGTCAACTGGCTATAGTTACAGAAACGGGGTATTCTTTATCGTCTAGCTTATTCTTATCCCTTTCGTTTGAGATGCGGTTGATTAAAATCGGCTCAGTAGAAAGCGAGATAATTGAATTTGTTTAAATAAATTATAAACAAATCCGATTACAGCCACTCCCTGGCGAGATACATCAATGACCACTGGACATAAAGTAAAGCTAGGACGATCAGCTAACATCTCCAATAGGTGTAAACATGATTCCACGTGCGGTTCATTTGTTATAAACAATTAAACAATTAAAATTGTTACTACGGACAACTGGCTATAGTTACAGAAACGGGGTATTCTTTATCGTCTAGCTTATACTTATCCCTTTCGTTTGAGATGCGGTTGATTAAAATCGGCTCAGTAGAACGCGAGATAATTGAATTTGTTTAAATAAATTATATACAAATCCGATTGCTGCCACTCCCTGGCGAGATACATCAATGACCACTGGACATAAAGTAAAGCTAGGACGATCAGCTAAAATCTCCAATAGGTGTAAACATGATTGCACGTGCAGTTAAATTGTTATAAGCAATTAAACAATTAAAATTGTTATTACGGTCAACTGGCTATAGTTACAGAAACGGGGTATTCTTTATCGTCTAGCTTATACTTATCCCTTTCGTTTGAGATGCGGTTGATTAAAATCGGCTCAGTAGAACGCGAGATAATTGAATTTGTTTAAATAAATTATAAACAAATCCGATTGCTGCCACTCCATGGCGATATACATCAATGACCAGTTGGACATAAAGTAAAGCTAGAACGATCAGCTAACATCTCCAACAGGTGTGAACATGAGTCCACGTGCAGTTAAATTGTTATAAACAATTAAACAATTGAAATTGTTATTACGGTCAACTGGCTATAGTTACAGCAACTGAGTATTTTTTAACGTGTAGCTTATTCCTTTCCCTTTCATTTGACACCTGATTTATTGAAAAACATCCACCAGGAACCGTGATAAGAATTTTTATTTAATTTTTATCGACTTAAACAGGCAGTAATCGTGTATGCGGCGCCATCTCGCGTTTGCGGCCTTTTTCGCAGATTCCCGCACCGCCGAAACCGAATTCCTGGATTACATCGTTAATTTAAACAATTGCGTTTTTCTCGGCTTCTACTGCGTATTTTTCAACCGGACTTGTCTTAAATGAAAGCTATGGACCATAGCTATTTACTCCAACAGTTGCAACAATATGGAATTTGTGGTTCGAATGTTATTAACTATTGAAAAATAGGCAAAAATGTACTTCGGGTCACTGGAAATATCTCGGCTTCTGGTGACGCTAGATTAACGATCAAATGCTCAAAATGATGGTAAAGGATGCTCCTATACGACGATAAACGATTTACAGATGCTGTATTCGCTATTTAGTTTTTCTAAATAAATAAATAATTCGCTTGAGTATTGCACCGAAACTATACACGAGGGCCGATCTAATCGTGAATCAGATTGTTCCTTGAACCAAGAGCTTCAATTTGAGAGGTCGTTGAGTAAAATCGGCCGGGTGGAACGCGACATAATTGAATTTGTTTAAATAAATTATAAACAAATATGATTGCTGCCACTCCCTGGCGAGATACATCAATGACCACTGGACATAAATTAAAGCTAGAACGATCAGCTAACCTCTACAACAGGTGTGAAAATGATTCCACGTGCAGTTAAATTGTTATAAGCAATTAAACAATTGAAATTGTTATTACGGTCAACTGGCTATTGTTACAGCAACGCGGTATTTTTTATCGTGTAGCTTACTCCTTTCCCTTTTGTTTCAGACGCGGTTGATTAAAATCGGCTCAGTAGAACGCGAGATAATTGAATTTGTTTAAATAAATTATAAACAAATGCGATTGCTGCCACTCCCTGGCGAGATACATCAATGACCACTCGACATAAATTAAAGCTAGAACGATCAGCTAACCTCTCCAACAGGTGTGAAAATGAGTCCACGTGCAGTTAAATTGTTATAAGCAATTAAACAATTGAAATTGTTATTACGGTCAACTGGCTATAGTTACATCAACGGGGTATTCTTTATCGTCTAGCTTATTCTTATCCCTTTCGTTTGAGATGCGGTTGATTAAAATCGGCTCAGTAGAACGCGAGATAATTGAATTTGTTTAAATAAATTATAAACAAATCCGATTACAGCAACTGCCTGGCGAGATACATCAATGACCAGTGCACATAAAGTAAAGCTAGGACGATCAGCTAACATCTCCAATAGGTGTAAACATGATTGCACGTGCAGTTAAATTGTTATAACCAATTAAACAATTGAAATTGTTATTACGGTCAACTGGCTATAGTTACATCAACGGGGTATTATTGATCGTGTAGCATATTCTTATCCCTTTCGTTTGAGATGTGGTTGATTAAAATCGGCTGAGTAGAACGCGTGATAATTGAATTTGTTTAAATAAATTATAAAAAAATCCGATTGCTGCCACTTCCTGGCGAGATACATCAATGACCACTAGACATAAATTAAAGCTAGAATGATCAGCTAACCTCTCCAACAGGTGTGAACATGATTCCACGTGCAGTTAAATTGTTATAAGCAATTAAACAATTGAAATTGTTATTACGGTCAACTGGCTATAGTTACAGAAACGGGGTATTCTTTATCGGCTATCTTATTCTTATCCCTTTCGTTTGAGATGCGGTTGATTAAAATCGGCTCAGTAGAATGCGAGATAATTGAATTTGTTTAAATAAATTATAAACAAATCCGATTACAGCCACTCCCTGGCGAGATACATCAATGACCACTGGATATAAAGTAAAGCTAGGACGATCAGCTAACATCTCCAATAGGTGTAAACATGATTGCACGTGCAGTTAAATTGTTATAACCAATTAAACAATTGAAATTGTTATTACGGTCAACTGGCTATAGTTACATCAACGGGGTATTATTGATCGTGTAGCATATTCTTATCCCTTTCGTTTGAGATGTGGTTGATTAAAATCGGCTGAGTAGAACGCGTGATAATTGAATTTGTTTAAATAAATTATAAAAAAATCCGATTGCTGCCACTTCCTGGCGAGATACATCAATGACCACTAGACATAAATTAAAGCTAGAACGATCAGCTAACCTCTCCAACAGGTGTGAACATAATTCCACGTGCAGTTAAATTGTTATAAGCAATTAAACAATTGAAATTGTTATTACGGTCAACTGGCTATAGTTACAGAAACGGGGTATTCTTTATCGTCTAGCTTATTCTTATCCCTTTCGTTTGAGATGCGGTTGATTAAAATCGGCTCAGTAGAACGCGAGATAATTGAATTTGTTTAAATAAATTATAAACAAATCCGATTACAGCCACTCCCTGGCGAGATACATCAATGACCACTGGACATAAAGTAAAGCTAGGACGATCAGCTAACATCTCCAATAGGTGTAAACATGATTCCACGTGCGGTTCATTTGTTATAAACAATTAAACAATTAAAATTGTTACTACGGACAACTGGCTATAGTTACAGAAACGGGGTATTCTTTATCGTCTAGCTTATTCTTATCCCTTTCGTTTGAGATGCGGTTGATTAAAATCGGCTCAGTAGAACGTGAGATAATTGAATTTGTTTATATAAATTATAAACAAATCCGATTACAGCCACTCCCTGGCGAGATACATCAATGACCCCTGGACATAAATTAAAGCTAGAACGATCAGCTAACATCTCCAACAGGTGTGAACATGATTCCACGTGCAGTTAAATTGTTATAAACAATTAAACAATTGAAATTGTTATTACGGTCAACTGGCTATTGTTACAGCAACGCGGTTTTTTTTTATCCTGTAGCTTACTCCTTTACCTTTTGTTTCAGACGCGGTTGATTAAAATTGGCTCAGTAGAACGCGAGATAATTGAATTTGTTTAAATAAATTATAAACAAATCTGATTACAGCCACTCCCTGGCGATATACATCAATGACCACTGGACATAAAGTAAAGCTAGAACGATCAGCTAACATCTCCAACAGGTGTGAACATGAGTCCACGTGCAGTTAAATTGTTATAAACAATTAAACAATTGAAATTGTTATTACGGTCAACTGGCTATAGTTACAGCAACTGAGTATTTTTTAACGTGTAGCTTATTCCTTTCCCTTTCATTTGACACCTGATTTATTGAAAAACATCCACCAGGAACCGTGATAAGAATTTTTATTTAATTTTTATCGACTTAAACAGGCAGTAATCGTGTATGCGGCGCCATCTCGCGTTTGCGGCCTTTTTCGCAGATTCCCGCACCGCCGAAACCGAATTCCTGGATTACATCGTTAATTTAAACAATTGCGTTTTTCTCGGCTTCTACTGCGTATTTTTCAACCGGACTTGTCTTAAATGAAAGCTATGGACCATAGCTATTTACTCCAACAGTTGCAACAATATGGAATTTGTGGTTCGAATGTTATTAACTATTGAAAAATAGGCAAAAATGTACTTCGGGTCACTGGAAATATCTCGGCTTCTGGTGACGCTAGATTAACGATCAAATGCTCAAAATGATGGTAAAGGATGCTCCTATACGACGATAAACGATTTACAGATGCTGTATTCGCTATTTAGTTTTTCTAAATAAATAAATAATTCGCTTGAGTATTGCACCGAAACTATACACGAGGGCCGATCTAATCGTGAATCAGATTGTTCCTTGAACCAAGAGCTTCAATTTGAGAGGTCGTTGAGTAAAATCGGCCGGGTGGAACGCGACATAATTGAATTTGTTTAAATAAATTATAAACAAATATGATTGCTGCCACTCCCTGGCGAGATACATCAATGACCACTGGACATAAATTAAAGCTAGAACGATCAGCTAACCTCTACAACAGGTGTGAAAATGATTCCACGTGCAGTTAAATTGTTATAAGCAATTAAACAATTGAAATTGTTATTACGGTCAACTGGCTATTGTTACAGCAACGCGGTATTTTTTATCGTGTAGCTTACTCCTTTCCCTTTTGTTTCAGACGCGGTTGATTAAAATCGGCTCAGTAGAACGCGAGATAATTGAATTTGTTTAAATAAATTATAAACAAATGCGATTGCTGCCACTCCCTGGCGAGATACATCAATGACCACTCGACATAAATTAAAGCTAGAACGATCAGCTAACCTCTCCAACAGGTGTGAAAATGAGTCCACGTGCAGTTAAATTGTTATAAGCAATTAAACAATTGAAATTGTTATTACGGTCAACTGGCTATAGTTACATCAACGGGGTATTCTTTATCGTCTAGCTTATTCTTATCCCTTTCGTTTGAGATGCGGTTGATTAAAATCGGCTCAGTAGAACGCGAGATAATTGAATTTGTTTAAATAAATTATAAACAAATCCGATTACAGCAACTGCCTGGCGAGATACATCAATGACCAGTGCACATAAAGTAAAGCTAGGACGATCAGCTAACATCTCCAATAGGTGTAAACATGATTGCACGTGCAGTTAAATTGTTATAACCAATTAAACAATTGAAATTGTTATTACGGTCAACTGGCTATAGTTACATCAACGGGGTATTATTGATCGTGTAGCATATTCTTATCCCTTTCGTTTGAGATGTGGTTGATTAAAATCGGCTGAGTAGAACGCGTGATAATTGAATTTGTTTAAATAAATTATAAAAAAATCCGATTGCTGCCACTTCCTGGCGAGATACATCAATGACCACTAGACATAAATTAAAGCTAGAATGATCAGCTAACCTCTCCAACAGGTGTGAACATGATTCCACGTGCAGTTAAATTGTTATAAGCAATTAAACAATTGAAATTGTTATTACGGTCAACTGGCTATAGTTACAGAAACGGGGTATTCTTTATCGGCTATCTTATTCTTATCCCTTTCGTTTGAGATGCGGTTGATTAAAATCGGCTCAGTAGAATGCGAGATAATTGAATTTGTTTAAATAAATTATAAACAAATCCGATTACAGCCACTCCCTGGCGAGATACATCAATGACCACTGGACATAAAGTAAAGCTAGGACGATCAGCTAACATCTCCAATAGGTGTAAACATGATTCCACGTGCGGTTCATTTGTTATAAACAATTAAACAATTAAAATTGTTACTACGGACAACTGGCTATAGTTACAGAAACGGGGTATTCTTTATCGTCTAGCTTATACTTATCCCTTTCGTTTGAGATGCGGTTGATTAAAATCGGCTCAGTAGAACGCGAGATAATTGAATTTGTTTAAATAAATTATATACAAATCCGATTGCTGCCACTCCCTGGCGAGATACATCAATGACCACTGGACATAAAGTAAAGCTAGGACGATCAGCTAAAATCTCCAATAGGTGTAAACATGATTGCACGTGCAGTTAAATTGTTATAAGCAATTAAACAATTAAAATTGTTATTACGGTCAACTGGCTATAGTTACAGAAACGGGGTATTCTTTATCGTCTAGCTTATACTTATCCCTTTCGTTTGAGATGCGGTTGATTAAAATCGGCTCAGTAGAACGCGAGATAATTGAATTTGTTTAAATAAATTATAAACAAATCCGATTGCTGCCACTCCATGGCGATATACATCAATGACCAGTTGGACATAAAGTAAAGCTAGAACGATCAGCTAACATCTCCAACAGGTGTGAACATGAGTCCACGTGCAGTTAAATTGTTATAAACAATTAAACAATTGAAATTGTTATTACGGTCAACTGGCTATAGTTACAGCAACTGAGTATTTTTTAACGTGTAGCTTATTCCTTTCCCTTTCATTTGACACCTGATTTATTGAAAAACATCCACCAGGAACCGTGATAAGAATTTTTATTTAATTTTTATCGACTTAAACAGGCAGTAATCGTGTATGCGGCGCCATCTCGCGTTTGCGGCCTTTTTCGCAGATTCCCGCACCGCCGAAACCGAATTCCTGGATTACATCGTTAATTTAAACAATTGCGTTTTTCTCGGCTTCTACTGCGTATTTTTCAACCGGACTTGTCTTAAATGAAAGCTATGGACCATAGCTATTTACTCCAACAGTTGCAACAATATGGAATTTGTGGTTCGAATGTTATTAACTATTGAAAAATAGGCAAAAATGTACTTCGGGTCACTGGAAATATCTCGGCTTCTGGTGACGCTAGATTAACGATCAAATGCTCAAAATGATGGTAAAGGATGCTCCTATACGACGATAAACGATTTACAGATGCTGTATTCGCTATTTAGTTTTTCTAAATAAATAAATAATTCGCTTGAGTATTGCACCGAAACTATACACGAGGGCCGATCTAATCGTGAATCAGATTGTTCCTTGAACCAAGAGCTTCAATTTGAGAGGTCGTTGAGTAAAATCGGCCGGGTGGAACGCGACATAATTGAATTTGTTTAAATAAATTATAAACAAATATGATTGCTGCCACTCCCTGGCGAGATACATCAATGACCACTGGACATAAATTAAAGCTAGAACGATCAGCTAACCTCTACAACAGGTGTGAAAATGATTCCACGTGCAGTTAAATTGTTATAAGCAATTAAACAATTGAAATTGTTATTACGGTCAACTGGCTATTGTTACAGCAACGCGGTATTTTTTATCGTGTAGCTTACTCCTTTCCCTTTTGTTTCAGACGCGGTTGATTAAAATCGGCTCAGTAGAACGCGAGATAATTGAATTTGTTTAAATAAATTATAAACAAATGCGATTGCTGCCACTCCCTGGCGAGATACATCAATGACCACTCGACATAAATTAAAGCTAGAACGATCAGCTAACCTCTCCAACAGGTGTGAAAATGAGTCCACGTGCAGTTAAATTGTTATAAGCAATTAAACAATTGAAATTGTTATTACGGTCAACTGGCTATAGTTACATCAACGGGGTATTCTTTATCGTCTAGCTTATTCTTATCCCTTTCGTTTGAGATGCGGTTGATTAAAATCGGCTCAGTAGAACGCGAGATAATTGAATTTGTTTAAATAAATTATAAACAAATCCGATTACAGCAACTGCCTGGCGAGATACATCAATGACCAGTGCACATAAAGTAAAGCTAGGACGATCAGCTAACATCTCCAATAGGTGTAAACATGATTGCACGTGCAGTTAAATTGTTATAACCAATTAAACAATTGAAATTGTTATTACGGTCAACTGGCTATAGTTACATCAACGGGGTATTATTGATCGTGTAGCATATTCTTATCCCTTTCGTTTGAGATGTGGTTGATTAAAATCGGCTGAGTAGAACGCGTGATAATTGAATTTGTTTAAATAAATTATAAAAAAATCCGATTGCTGCCACTTCCTGGCGAGATACATCAATGACCACTAGACATAAATTAAAGCTAGAATGATCAGCTAACCTCTCCAACAGGTGTGAACATGATTCCACGTGCAGTTAAATTGTTATAAGCAATTAAACAATTGAAATTGTTATTACGGTCAACTGGCTATAGTTACAGAAACGGGGTATTCTTTATCGGCTATCTTATTCTTATCCCTTTCGTTTGAGATGCGGTTGATTAAAATCGGCTCAGTAGAATGCGAGATAATTGAATTTGTTTAAATAAATTATAAACAAATCCGATTACAGCCACTCCCTGGCGAGATACATCAATGACCACTGGATATAAAGTAAAGCTAGGACGATCAGCTAACATCTCCAATAGGTGTAAACATGATTGCACGTGCAGTTAAATTGTTATAACCAATTAAACAATTGAAATTGTTATTACGGTCAACTGGCTATAGTTACATCAACGGGGTATTATTGATCGTGTAGCATATTCTTATCCCTTTCGTTTGAGATGTGGTTGATTAAAATCGGCTGAGTAGAACGCGTGATAATTGAATTTGTTTAAATAAATTATAAAAAAATCCGATTGCTGCCACTTCCTGGCGAGATACATCAATGACCACTAGACATAAATTAAAGCTAGAACGATCAGCTAACCTCTCCAACAGGTGTGAACATAATTCCACGTGCAGTTAAATTGTTATAAGCAATTAAACAATTGAAATTGTTATTACGGTCAACTGGCTATAGTTACAGAAACGGGGTATTCTTTATCGTCTAGCTTATTCTTATCCCTTTCGTTTGAGATGCGGTTGATTAAAATCGGCTCAGTAGAACGCGAGATAATTGAATTTGTTTAAATAAATTATAAACAAATCCGATTACAGCCACTCCCTGGCGAGATACATCAATGACCACTGGACATAAAGTAAAGCTAGGACGATCAGCTAACATCTCCAATAGGTGTAAACATGATTCCACGTGCGGTTCATTTGTTATAAACAATTAAACAATTAAAATTGTTACTACGGACAACTGGCTATAGTTACAGAAACGGGGTATTCTTTATCGTCTAGCTTATTCTTATCCCTTTCGTTTGAGATGCGGTTGATTAAAATCGGCTCAGTAGAACGTGAGATAATTGAATTTGTTTATATAAATTATAAACAAATCCGATTACAGCCACTCCCTGGCGAGATACATCAATGACCCCTGGACATAAATTAAAGCTAGAACGATCAGCTAACATCTCCAACAGGTGTGAACATGATTCCACGTGCAGTTAAATTGTTATAAACAATTAAACAATTGAAATTGTTATTACGGTCAACTGGCTATTGTTACAGCAACGCGGTTTTTTTTTATCCTGTAGCTTACTCCTTTACCTTTTGTTTCAGACGCGGTTGATTAAAATTGGCTCAGTAGAACGCGAGATAATTGAATTTGTTTAAATAAATTATAAACAAATCTGATTACAGCCACTCCCTGGCGATATACATCAATGACCACTGGACATAAAGTAAAGCTAGAACGATCAGCTAACATCTCCAACAGGTGTGAACATGAGTCCACGTGCAGTTAAATTGTTATAAACAATTAAACAATTGAAATTGTTATTACGGTCAACTGGCTATAGTTACAGCAACTGAGTATTTTTTAACGTGTAGCTTATTCCTTTCCCTTTCATTTGACACCTGATTTATTGAAAAACATCCACCAGGAACCGTGATAAGAATTTTTATTTAATTTTTATCGACTTAAACAGGCAGTAATCGTGTATGCGGCGCCATCTCGCGTTTGCGGCCTTTTTCGCAGATTCCCGCACCGCCGAAACCGAATTCCTGGATTACATCGTTAATTTAAACAATTGCGTTTTTCTCGGCTTCTACTGCGTATTTTTTAACCGGACAAGTCTTAAATGAAAGCTATGGACCATAGCTATTTACTCCAACAGTTGCAACAATCGGGAATTTGTGGTTCGAATGTTATTAACTATTGAAAAATAGGCAAAAATGTACTTCGGGTCACTGGAAATATCTCGGCTTCTGGTGACGCTAGATTAACGATCAAAAGCTCAAAATGATGGTAAAGGATGCTCCTATACGACGATAAACGATTTACAGATGCTGTATGCGCTATTTAGTTTTTCTAAATAAATAAATAATTCGCTTGAGTATTGCACCGAAACTATACACGAGGGCCGATCTAATCGTGAATCAGATTGTTCCTTGAACCAAGAGCTTCAATTTGAGAGGTCGTTGAGTAGAACCGGCCGGGTAGAACGCGAGATAATTGAATTTGTTTAAATAAATTATAAACAAATATGATTGCTGCCACTCCCTGGCGAGATACATCAATGACCACTGGACATAAATTAAAGCTAGAAGGATCAGCTAACCTCTCCAACAGGTGTGAACATGATTCCACGAGCAGTTAAATTGTTATAAGCAATTAAACAATTGAAATTGTTATTACGGTCAACTGGCTATAGCTACAGAAACGGGGTATTCTTTATCGTCTAGCTTATTCTTATCCCTTTCGTTTGAGATGCGGTTGATTAAAATCGGCTCAGTAGAACGCGAGATAATTGAATTTGTTTAAATAAATTATAAAAAAATCCGATTGCTGCCACTTCCTGGCGAGATACATCAATGACCACTGGACATAAAGTAAAGCTAGGACGATCAGCTAACATCTCCAATAGGTGTAAACATGATTCCACGTGCGGTTCATTTGTTATAAACAATTAAACAATTAAAATTGTCACTACGGACAACTGGCTATAGTTACAGCAACTGAGTATTTTTTATCGTGTAGCTTATTCCTTTACCTTTCATTTGACACCTGATTTATTGAGAAACATCCACCAGGAACCGTGATAAGAATTTTTATTTAATTTTTATCGACTTAAACAGGCAGTAATCGTGTATGCGGTGCCATCTCGCGTTTGCGGCCTTTTTCGCAGATTCCCGCACCGCCGAAACCGAATTCCTGGATTACATCCTTAATTTAAACAGTTGCGTTTTTCTCGGCTTCTACTGCGTATTTTTTAACCGGACAAGTCTTAAATGAAAGCTATGGACCATAGCTATTTACTCCAACAGTTGCAACAATATGGAATT
Source organism: Nomada lathburiana (assembly GCA_963667235.1). Lineage (NCBI taxonomy): Eukaryota > Metazoa > Arthropoda > Insecta > Hymenoptera > Apidae > Nomada > Nomada lathburiana. The sequence goes on along the minus strand of OY763897.1, from coordinate 8,239,610 downwards.
TGTGGTTCGAATGTTATTAACTATTGAAAAATAGGCACAAATGTACTTCGGGTCACTGGAAATATCTCGGCTTCTGGTGACGCTAGATTAACGATCAAATGCTCAAAATGATGGTAAAGGATGCTCCTATACGACGATAAACGATTTACAGATGCTGTATGCGCTATTTAGTTTTTCTAAATAAATAAATAATTCGCTTGAGTATTGCACCGAAACTATACACGAGGGCCGATCTAATCGTGAATCAGACTGTTCCTTGAACCGAGAGCTTCAATTTGAGAGGTCGTTGAGTAAAATCAGCCGGGTAGAACGCGAGATAATTGAATTTGTTTAAATAAATTATAAACAAATGCGATTGCTGCCACTCCCTGGCGAGATACATCAATGACCACTGGACATAAATTAAAGCTAGAACGATCAGCTAACCTCTCCAACAGGTGTGAACATGATTCCACGTGCAGTTAAATTGTTATAAGCAATTAAACAATTGAAATTGTTATTACGGTCAACTGGCTATTGTTACAGCAACGCGGTATTTTTTATCGTGTAGCTTACTCCTTTCCCTTTTGTTTCAGACGCGGTTGATTAAAATCGGCTCAGTACAACGCGAGATAATTGAATTTGTTTAAATATATTATAAACAAATACGATTACAGCCACTCCCTGGCGAGATACATCAATGACCACTGGACATAAATTAAAGCTAGAACGATCAGCTAACCTCTCCAACAGGTGTGAAAATGATTCCACGTGCAGTTAAATTGTTATAAGCAATTAAACAATTGAAATTGTTATTACGGTCAACTGGCTATAGTTACATCAACGGGGTATTCTTTATCGTCTAGCTTATTCTTATGCCTTTCGTTTGAGATGCGGTTGATTAAAATCGGCTCAGTAGAACGCGAGATAATTGAATTTGTTTAAATAAATTATAAACAAATCCGATTACAGCAACTGCCTGGCGAGATACATCAATGACCAGTGCACATAAAGTAAAGCTAGGACGATCAGCTAACATCTCCAATAGGTGTAAACATGATTGCACGTGCTGTTAAATTGTTATAAGCAATTAAACAATTGAAATTGTTATTACGGTCAACTGGCTATAGTTACATCAACGGGGTATTCTTTATCGTCTAGCTTATTCTTATCCCTTTCGTTTGAGATGCGGTTGATTAAAATCGGCTCAGTAGAACGCGAGATAATTGAATTTGTTTAAATACATTATAAACAAATATGATTGCTGCCACTCCCTGGCGAGATACATCAATGACCACTGGACATAAAGTAAAGCTAGGACGATCAGCTAACATCTCCAACAGGTGTGAACATGATTCCACGTGCAGTTAAATTGTTATAAGCAATTAAACAATTGAAATTGTTATTACGGTCAACTGGCTACTGTTACAGCAACGCGGTATTTTTTTATCGTGTAGCTTACTCCTTTCCCTTTTGTTTCAGACGCGGTTGATTAAAATCGGCTCAGTAGAACGCGAGATAATTGAATTTGTTTAAATAAATTATAAACAAATGCGATTGCTGCCACTCCCTGGCGAGATACATCAATGACCACTGGACATAAATTAAAGCTAGAACGATCTGCTAACCTCTCCAACAGGTGTGAAAATGATTCCACGTGCAGTTAAATTGTTATAAGCAATTAAACAATTGAAATTGTTATTACGGTCAACTGGCTATAGTTACAGAAACGGGGTATTCTTTATCGTCTAGCTTATTCTTATCCCTTTCGTTTGAGATGCGGTTGATTAAAATCGGCTCAGTAGAACGCGAGATAATTAAATTTGTTTAAATAAATTATAAACAAATCCGATTACAGCCACTCCCTGGCGAGATACATCAATGACCACTGGATATAAAGTAAAGCTAGGACGATCAGCTAACATCTCCAATAGGTGTAAACATGATTGCACGTGCAGTTAAATTGTTATAACCAATTAAACAATTGAAATTGTTATTACGGTCAACTGGCTATAGTTACATCAACGGGGTATTATTGATCGTGTAGCATATTCTTATCCCTTTCATTTGAGATGGGGTTGATTAAAATCGGCTGAGTAGAACGCGAGATAATTGAATTTGTTTAAATAAATTATAAAAAAATCCGATTGCTGCCACTTCCTGGCGAGATACATCAATGACCACTGGACATAAATTAAAGCTAGAACGATCAGCTAACATCTCCAATAGGTGTAAACATGATTGCACGTGCAGTTAAATTGTTATAACCAATTAAACAATTGAAATTGTTATTACGGTCAACTGGCTATAGTTACATCAACGGGGTATTATTGATCGTGTAGCATATTCTTATCCCTTTCGTTTGAGATGGGGTTGATTAAAATCGGCTGAGTAGAACGCGAGATAATTGAATTTGTTTAAATAAATTATAAAAAAATCCGATTGCTGCCACTTCCTGGCGAGATACATCAATGACCACTGGACATAAATTAAAGCTAGAACGATCAGCTAACCTCTCCAACAGGTGTGAACATGATTCCACGTGCAGTTAAATTGTTATAAGCAATTAAACAATTGAAATTGTTATTACGGTCAACTGGCTATAGTTACAGAAACGGGGTATTCTTTATCGTCTAGCTTATTCTTATTCCTTTCGTTTGAGATGCGGTTGATTAAAATCGGCTCAGTAGAACGCGAGATAATTGAATTTGTTTAAATAAATTATAAACAAATACGATTACAGCCACTCCCTGGCGAGATACATCAATGACCACTGGACATAAATTAAAGCTAGAACGATCAGCTAACCTCTCCAACAGGTGTGAAAATGATTCCACGTGCAGTTAAATTGTTATAAGCAATTAAACAATTGAAATTGTTATTACGGTCAACTGGCTATAGTTACAGAAACGGGGTATTCTTTATCGTCTAGCTTATTCTTATCCCTTTCGTTTGAGATGCGGTTGATTAAAATCGGCTCAGTAGAACGCGAGATAATTGAAATTGTTTAAATAAATTATAAACAAAACCGATTACAGCCACTCCCTGGCGAGATACATCAATGACCACTGGACATAAAGTAAAGCTAGGACGATCAGCTAAAATCTCCAATAGGTGTAAACATGATTGCACGTGCAGTTAAATTGTTATAAGCAATTAAACAATTGAAATTGTTATTACGGTCAACTGGCTATAGTTACAGAAACGGGGTATTCTTTATCGTCTAGCTTATACTTATCCCTTTCGTTTGAGATGCGGTTGATTAAAATCGGCTCAGTAGAACGCGATATAATTGAATTTGTTTAAATAAATTATAAACAAATCCGATTGCTGCCACTCCATGGCGATATACATCAATGACCAGTTGGACATAAAGTAAAGCTAGAACGATCAGCTAACATCTCCAACAGGTGTGAACATGAGTCCACGTGCAGTTAAATTGTTATAAACAATTAAACAATTGAAATTGTTATTACGGTCAACTGGCTATAGTTACAGCAACTAAGTATTTTTTAACGTGTAGCTTATTCCTTTCCCTTTCATTTGACACTTGATTTATTGAAAAACATCCACCAGGAACCGTGATAAGAATTTTTATTTAATTTTTATCGACTTAAACAGGCAGTAATCGTGTATGCGGCGCCATCTCGCGTTTGCGGCCTTTTTCGCAGATTCCCGCACCGCCGAAACCGAATTCCTGGATTACATCGTTAATTTAAACAATTGCGTTTTTCTCGGCTTCTACTGCGTATTTTTTAACCGGACAAGTCTTAAATGAAAGCTATGGACCATAGCTATTTACTCCAACAGTTGCAACAATCGGGAATTTGTGGTTCGAATGTTATTAACTATTGAAAAATAGGCAAAAATGAACTTCGGGTCACTGGAAATATCTCGGCTTCTGGTGACGCTAGATTAACGATCAAAAGCTCAAAATGATGGTAAAGGATGCTCCTATACGACGATAAACGATTTACAGATGCTGTATGCGCTATTTAGTTTTTCTAAATAAATAAATAATTCGCTTGTGTATTGCACCGAAACTATACACGAGGGCCGATCTAATCGTGAATCAGATTGTTCCTTGAACCAAGAGCTTCAATTTGAGAGGTCGTTGAGTAGAACCGGCCGGGTAGAACGCGAGATAATTGAATTTGTTTAAATAAATTATAAACAAATATGATTGCTGCCACTCCCTGGCGAGATACATCAATGACCACTGGACATAAATTAAAGCTAGAAGGATCAGCTAACCTCTCCAACAGGTGTGAACATGATTCCACGAGCAGTTAAATTGTTATAAGCAATTAAACAATTGAAATTGTTATTACGGTCAACTGGCTATAGCTACAGAAACGGGGTATTCTTTATCGTCTAGCTTATTCTTATCCCTTTCGTTTGAGATGCGGTTGATTAAAATCGGCTGAGTAGAACGCGAGATAATTGAATTTGTTTAAATAAATTATAAACAAATCCGATTACAGCAACTGCCTGGCGAGATACATCAATGACCAGTGCACATAAAGTAAAGCTAGGACGATCAGCTAACATCTCCAATAGGTGTAAACATGATTGCACGTGCAGTTAAATTGTTATACGCAATTAAACAATTGAAATTGTTATTACGGTCAACTGGCTATAGTTACAGAAACGGGGTATTCTTTATCGTCTAGCTTATTCTTATGCCTTTCGTTTGAGATGCGGTTGATTAAAATCGGCTCAGTAGAACGCGAGATAATTGAATTTGTTTAAATACATTATAAACAAATATGATTGCTGCCACTCCCTGGCGAGATACATCAATGACCACTGGACATAAAGTAAAGCTAGGACGATCAGCTAACATCTCCAACAGGTGTGAACATGATTCCACGTGCAGTTAAATTGTTATAAGCAATTAAACAATTGAAATTGTTATTACGGTCAACTGGCTATAGTTACATCAACGGGGTATTCTTTATCGTCTAGCTTATTCTTATGCCTTTCGTTTGAGATGCGGTTGATTAAAATCGGCTCAGTAGAACGCGAGATAATTGAATTTGTTTAAATAAATTATAAACAAATCCGATTACAGCAACTGCCTGGCGAGATACATCAATGACCAGTGCACATAAAGTAAAGCTAGGACGATCAGCTAACATCTCCAATAGGTGTAAACATGATTGCACGTGCTGTTAAATTGTTATAAGCAATTAAACAATTGAAATTGTTATTACGGTCAACTGGCTATAGTTACATCAACGGGGTATTCTTTATCGTCTAGCTTATTCTTATCCCTTTCGTTTGAGATGCGGTTGATTAAAATCGGCTCAGTAGAACGCGAGATAATTGAATTTGTGTAAATACATTATAAACAAATATGATTGCTGCCACTCCCTGGCGAGATACATCAATGACCACTGGACATAAAGTAAAGCTAGGACGATCAGCTAACATCTCCAACAGGTGTGAACATGATTCCACGTGCAGTTAAATTGTTATAAGCAATTAAACAATTGAAATTGTTATTACGGTCAACTGGCTACTGTTACAGCAACGCGGTATTTTTTATCGTGTAGCTTACTCCTTTCCCTTTTGTTTCAGACGCGGTTGATTAAAATCGGCTCAGTAGAACGCGAGATAATTGAATTTGTTTACATAAATTATAAACAAATGCGATTGCTGCCACTCCCTGGCGAGATACATCAATGACCACTGGACATAAATTAAAGCTAGAACGATCAGCTAACCTCTCCAACAGGTGTGAAAATGATTCCACGTGCAGTTAAATTGTTATAAGCAATTAAACAATTGAAATTGTTATTACGGTCAACTGGCTATAGTTACATCAACGGGGTATTCTTTATCGTCTAGCTTATTCTTATGCCTTTCGTTTGAGATGCGGTTGATTAAAATCGGCTCAGTAGAACGCGAGATAATTGAATTTGTTTAAATAAATTATAAACAAATCCGATTACAGCAACTGCCTGGCGAGATACATCAATGACCAGTGCACATAAAGTAAAGCTAGGACGATCAGCTAACATCTCCAATAGGTGTAAACATGATTGCACGTGCTGTTAAATTGTTATAAGCAATTAAACAATTGAAATTGTTATTACGGTCAACTGGCTATAGTTACATCAACGGGGTATTCTTTATCGTCTAGCTTATTCTTATCCCTTTCGTTTGAGATGCGGTTGATTAAAATCGGCTCAGTAGAACGCGAGATAATTGAATTTGTTTAAATACATTATAAACAAATATGATTGCTGCCACTCCCTGGCGAGATACATCAATGACCACTGGACATAAAGTAAAGCTAGGACGATCAGCTAACATCTCCAACAGGTGTGAACATGATTCCACGTGCAGTTAAATTGTTATAAGCAATTAAACAATTGAAATTGTTATTACGGTCAACTGGCTACTGTTACAGCAACGCGGTATTTTTTATCGTGTAGCTTACTCCTTTCCCTTTTGTTTCAGACGCGGTTGATTAAAATCGGCTCAGTAGAACGCGAGATAATTGAATTTGTTTAAATAAATTATAAACAAATGCGATTGCTGCCACTCCCTGGCGAGATACATCAATGACCACTGGACATAAATTAAAGCTAGAACGATCAGCTAACCTCTCCAACAGGTGTGAAAATGATTCCACGTGCAGTTAAATTGTTATAAGCAATTAAACAATTGAAATTGTTATTACGGTCAACTGGCTATAGTTACAGAAACGGGGTATTCTTTATCGTCTAGCTTATTCTTATCCCTTTCGTTTGAGATGCGGTTGATTAAAATCGGCTCAGTAGAACGCGAGATAATTGAATTTGTTTAAATAAATTATAAACAAATCCGATTACAGCCACTCCCTGGCGAGATACATCAATGACCACTGGATATAAAGTAAAGCTAGGACGATCAGCTAACATCTCCAATAGGTGTAAACATGATTGCACGTGCAGTTAAATTGTTATAACCAATTAAACAATTGAAATTGTTATTACGGTCAACTGGCTATAGTTACATCAACGGGGTATTATTGATCGTGTAGCATATTCTTATCCCTTTCGTTTGAGATGGGGTTGATTAAAATCGGCTCAGTATAACGCGAGATAATTGAATTTGTTTAAATAAATTATAAACAAATCCGATTACAGCCACTCCCTGGCGAGATACATCAATGACCACTGGACATAAATTAAAGCTAGAAGGATCAGCTAACCTCTCCAACAGGTGTGAACATGATTCCACGTGCAGTTAAATTGTTATAAGCAATTAAACAATTGAAATTGTTATTACGGTCAACTGGCTATTGTTACAGCAACGCGGTATTTTTTATCGTGTAGCTTACTCCTCTCCCTTTTGTTTCAGACGCGGTTGATTAAAATCGGCTCAGTAGAACGCGAGATAATTGAATTTGTTTAAATAAATTATAAACAAATCCGATTACAGCCACTGCCTGGCGAGATACATCAATGACCAGTGCACATAAAGTAAAGCTAGGACGATCAGCTAACATCTCCAATAGGTGTAAACATGATTGCACGTGCTGTTAAATTGTTATAAGCAATTAAACAATTGAAATTGTTATTACGGTCAACTGGCTATAGTTACATCAACGGGGTATTCTTTATCGTCTAGCTTATTCTTATCCCTTTAGTTTGAGATGCGGTTGATTAAAATCGGCTCAGTAGAACGCGAGATAATTGAATTTGTTTAAATAAATTATAAAAAAATCCGATTGCTGCCACTTCCTGGCGAGATACATCAATGACCACTGGACATAAATTAAAGCTAAAACGATCAGCTAACCTCTCCAACAGGTGTGAACATGATTCCACGTGCAGTTAAATTGTTATAAGCAATTAAACAATTGAAATTATTATTACGGTCAACTGGCTATTGTTACAGCAACGCGGTATTTTTTATCGTATAGCTTACTCCTCTCCCTTTTGTTTCAGACGCGGTTGATTAAAATCGGCTCAGTAGAACGCGAGATAATTGAATTTGTTTAAATAAATTATAAACAAATCCGATTACAGCCACTGCCTGGCGAGATACATCAATGACCAGTGCACATAAAGTAAAGCTAGGACGATCAGCTAACATCTCCAATAGGTGTAAACATGATTGCACGTGCTGTTAAATTGTTATAAGCAATTAAACAATTGAAATTGTTATTACGGTCAACTGGCTATAGTTACATCAACGGGGTATTCTTTATCGTCTAGCTTATTCTTATCCCTTTCGTTTGAGATGCGGTTGATTAAAATCGGCTCAGTAGAACGCGAGATAATTGAATTTGTTTAAATACATTATAAACAAATATGATTGCTGCCACTCCCTGGCGAGATACATCAATGACCACTGGACATAAAGTAAAGCTTGGACGATCAGCTAACATCTCCAACAGGTGTGAACATGATTCCACGTGCAGTTAAATTGTTATAAGCAATTAAACAATTGAAATTATTATTACGGTCAACTGGCTATTGTTACAGCAACGCGGTATTTTTTATCGTGTAGCTTACTCCTCTCCCTTTTGTTTCAGACGCGGTTGATTAAAATCGGCTCAGTAGAACGCGAGATAATTGAATTTGTTTAAATAAATTATAAACAAATGCGATTGCTGCCACTCCCTGGCGAGATACATCAATGACCACTGGACATAAATTAAAGCTAGAACGATCAGCTAACCTCTCCAACAGGTGTGAAAATGATTCCACGTGCAGTTAAATTGTTATAAGCAATTAAACAATTGAAATTGTTATTACGGTCAACTGGCTATAGTTACAGCAACTGAGTATTTTTTAACGTGTAGCTTATTCCTTTCCCTTTCATTTGACACCTGATTTATTGAAAAACATCCACCAGGAACCGTGATAAGAATTTTTATTTAATTTTTATCGACTTAAACAGGCAGTAATCGTGTATGCGGCGCCATCTCGCGTTTGCGGCCTTTTTCGCAGATTCCCGCACCGCCGAAACCGAATTCCTGGATTACATCGTTAATTTAAACAATTGCGTTTTTCTCGGCTTCTACTGCGTATTTTTTAACCGGACTTGTCTTAAATGAAAGCTATGGACCATAGCTATTTACTCCAACAGTTGCAACAATCGGGAATTTGTGGTTCGAATGTTATTAACTATTGAAAAATAGGCAAAAATGTACTTCGGGTCACTGGAAATATCTCGGCTTCTGGTGACGCTAGATTAACGATCAAATGCTCAAAATGATGGTAAAGGATGCTCCTATACGACGATAAACGATTTACAGATGCTGTATGCGCTATTTAGTTTTTCTAAATAAATAAATAATTCGCTTGAGTATTGCACCGAAACTATACACGAGGGCCGATCTAATCGTGAATCAGATTGTTCCTTGAACCAAGAGCTTCAATTTGAGAGGTCGTTGAGTAAAATCGGCCGGGTAGAACGCGAGATAATTGAATTTGTTTAAATAAATTATAAACAAATATGATTGCTGCCACTCCCTGGCGAGATACATCAATGACCACTGGACATAAATTAAAGCTAGAAGGATCAGCTAACCTCTCCAACAGGTGTGAACATGATTCCACGAGCAGTTAAATTGTTATAAGCAATTAAACAATTGAAATTGTTATTACGGTCAACTGGCTATAGCTACAGAAACGGGGTATTCTTTATCGTCTAGCTTATTCTTATCCCTTTCGTTTGAGATGCGGTTGATTAAAATCGGCTCAGTAGAACGCGAGATAATTGAATTTGTTTAAATAAATTATAAACAAATCCGATTACAGCCACTCCCTGGCGAGATACATCAATGACCACTGGACATAAAGTAAAGCTAGGACGATCAGCTAACATCTCCAATAGGTGTAAACATGATTCCACGTGCGGTTCATTTGTTATAAACAATTAAACAATTAAAATTGTTACTACGGACAACTGGCTATAGTTACAGAAACGGGGTATTCTTTATCGTCTAGCTTATTCTTATCCCTTTCGTTTGAGATGCGGTTGATTAAAATCGGCTCAGTAGAACGCGAGATAATTGAATTTGTTTAAATAAATTATAAACAAATCCGATTACAGCAACTGCCTGGCGAGATACATCAATGACCAGTGCACATAAAGTAAAGCTAGGACGATCAGCTAACATCTCCAATAGGTGTAAACATGATTGCACGTGCAGTTAAATTGTTATAAGCAATTAAACAATTGAAATTGTTATTACGGTCAACTGGCTATAGTTACAGAAACGGGGTATTCTTTATCGTCTAGCTTATTCTTATGCCTTTCGTTTGAGATGCGGTTGATTAAAATCGGCTCAGTAGAACGCGAGATAATTGAATTTGTTTAAATAAATTATAAACAAATCCGATTACAGCAACTGCCTGGCGAGATACATCAATGACCAGTGCACATAAAGTAAAGCTAGGACGATCAGCTAACATCTCCAATAGGTGTAAACATGATTGCACGTGCTGTTAAATTGTTATAAGCAATTAAACAATTGAAATTGTTATTACGGTCAACTGGCTATAGTTACATCAACGGGGTATTCTTTATCGTCTAGCTTATTCTTATCCCTTTCGTTTGAGATGCGGTTGATTAAAATCGGCTCAGTAGAACGCGAGATAATTGAATTTGTTTAAATACATTATAAACAAATATGATTGCTGCCACTCCCTGGCGAGATACATCAATGACCACTGGACATAAAGTAAAGCTAGGACGATCAGCTAACATCTCCAACAGGTGTGAACATGATTCCACGTGCAGTTAAATTGTTATAAGCAATTAAACAATTGAAATTGTTATTACGGTCAACTGGCTACTGTTACAGCAACGCGGTATTTTTTATCGTGTAGTTTACTCCTTTCCCTTTTGTTTCAGACGCGGTTGATTAAAATCGGCTCAGTAGAACGCGAGATAATTGAATTTGTTTAAATAAATTATAAACAAATGCGATTGCTGCCACTCCCTGGCGAGATACATCAATGACCACTGGACATAAATTAAAGCTAGAACGATCAGCTAACCTCTCCAACAGGTGTGAAAATGATTCCACGTGCAGTTAAATTGTTATAAGCAATTAAACAATTGAAATTGTTATTACGGTCAACTGGCTATAGTTACAGAAACGGGGTATTCTTTATCGTCTAGCTTATTCTTATCCCTTTCGTTTGAGATGCGGTTGATTAAAATCGGCTCAGTAGAACGCGAGATAATTGAATTTGTTTAAATAAATTATAAACAAATCCGATTACAGCCACTCCCTGGCGAGATACATCAATGACCACTGGATATAAAGTAAAGCTAGGACGATCAGCTAACATCTCCAATAGGTGTAAACATGATTGCACGTGCAGTTAAATTGTTATAACCAATTAAACAATTGAAATTGTTATTACGGTCAACTGGCTATAGTTACAGAAACGGGGTATTCTTTATCGTGTAGCATATTCTTATCCCTTTCGTTTGAGATGGGGTTGATTAAAATCGGCTGAGTAGAACGCGAGATAATTGAATTTGTTTAAATAAATTATAAAAAAATCCGATTGCTGCCACTTCCTGGCGAGATACATCAATGACCACTGGACATAAATTAAAGCTAGAACGATCAGCTAACATCTCCAATAGGTGTAAACATGATTGCACGTGCAGTTAAATTGTTATAACCAATTAAACAATTGAAATTGTTATTACGGTCAACTGGCTATAGTTACATCAACGGGGTATTATTGATCGTGTAGCATATTCTTATCCCTTTCGTTTGAGATGGGGTTGATTAAAATCGGCTGAGTATAACGCGAGATAATTGAATTTGTTTAAATAAATTATAAAAAAATCCGATTGCTGCCACTTCCTGGCGAGATACATCAATGACCACTGGACATAAATTAAAGCTAGAACGATCAGCTAACCTCTCCAACAGGTGTGAACATGATTCCACGTGCAGTTAAATTGTTATAAGCAATTAAACAATTGAAATTGTTATTACGGTCAACTGGCTATTGTTACAGCAACGGGGTATACTTTATCGTCTAGCTTATTCTTATCCCTTTCGTTTGAGATGCGGTTGATTAAAATCGGCTCAGTAGAACGCGAGATAATTGAATTTGTTTAAATAAATTATAAACAAATATGATTGCTGCCACTCCCTGGCGAGATACATCAATGACCACTGGACATAAAGTAAAGCTAGGACGATCAGCTAACATCTCCAACAGGTGTGAACATGATTCCACGTGCAGTTAAATTGTTATAAGCAATTAAACAATTGAAATTGTTATTACGGTCAACTGGCTATTGTTACAGCAACGCGGTATTTTTTATCGTGTAGCTTACTCCATTCCCTTTTGTTTCAGACGCGGTTGATTAAAATCGGCTCAGTAGAACGCGAGATAATTGAATTTGTTTAAATAAATTATAAACAAATACGATTGCTGCCACTTCCTGGCGAGATACATCAATGACCACTGGACATAAATTAAAGCTAGAACGATCAGCTAACCTCTCCAACAGGTGTGAACATGATTCCACGTGCAGTTAAATTGTTATAAGCAATTAAACAATTGAAATTGTTATTACGGTCAACTGGCTATAGTTACAGAAACGGGGTATTCTTTATCGTCTAGCTTATTCTTATTCCTTTCGTTTGAGATGCGGTTGATTAAAATCGGCTCAGTAGAACGCGAGATAATTGAATTTGTTTAAATAAATTATAAACAAATACGATTACAGCCACTCCCTGGCGAGATACATCAATGACCACTGGACATAAATTAAAGCTAGAACGATCAGCTAACCTCTCCAACAGGTGTGAAAATGATTCCACGTGCAGTTAAATTGTTATAAGCAATTAAACAATTGAAATTGTTATTACGGTCAACTGGCTATAGTTACAGAAACGGGGTATTCTTTATCGTCTAGCTTATTCTTATCCCTTTCGTTTGAGATGCGGTTGATTAAAATCGGCTCAGTAGAACGCGAGATAATTGAAATTGTTTAAATAAATTATAAACAAAACCGATTACAGCCACTCCCTGGCGAGATACATCAATGACCACTGGACATAAAGTAAAGCTAGGACGATCAGCTAAAATCTCCAATAGGTGTAAACATGATTGCACGTGCAGTTAAATTGTTATAAGCAATTAAACAATTGAAATTGTTATTACGGTCAACTGGCTATAGTTACAGAAACGGGGTATTCTTTATCGTCTAGCTTATACTTATCCCTTTCGTTTGAGATGCGGTTGATTAAAATCGGCTCAGTAGAACGCGAGATAATTGAATTTGTTTAAATAAATTATAAACAAATCCGATTGCTGCCACTCCATGGCGATATACATCAATGACCAGTTGGACATAAAGTAAAGCTAGAACGATCAGCTAACATCTCCAACAGGTGTGAACATGAGTCCACGTGCAGTTAAATTGTTATAAACAATTAAACAATTGAAATTGTTATTACGGTCAACTGGCTATAGTTACAGCAACTGAGTATTTTTTAACGTGTAGCTTATTCCTTTCCCTTTCATTTGACACCTGATTTATTGAAAAACATCCACCAGGAACCGTGATAAGAATTTTTATTTAATTTTTATCGACTTAAACAGGCAGTAATCGTGTATGCGGCGCCATCTCGCGTTTGCGGCCTTTTTCGCAGATTCCCGCACCGCCGAAACCGAATTCCTGGATTACATCGTTAATTTAAACAATTGCGTTTTTCTCGGCTTCTACTGCGTATTTTTTAACCGGACAAGTCTTAAATGAAAGCTATGGACCATAGCTATTTACTCCAACAGTTGCAACAATCGGGAATTTGTGGTTCGAATGTTATTAACTATTGAAAAATAGGCAAAAATGTACTTCGGGTCACTGGAAATATCTCGGCTTCTGGTGACGCTAGATTAACGATCAAAAGCTCAAAATGATGGTAAAGGATGCTCCTATACGACGATAAACGATTTACAGATGCTGTATGCGCTATTTAGTTTTTCTAAATAAATAAATAATTCGCTTGAGTATTGCACCGAAACTATACACGAGGGCCGATCTAATCGTGAATCAGATTGTTCCTTGAACCAAGAGCTTCAATTTGAGAGGTCGTTGAGTAGAACCGGCCGGGTAGAACGCGAGATAATTGAATTTGTTTAAATAAATTATAAACAAATATGATTGCTGCCACTCCCTGGCGAGATACATCAATGACCACTGGACATAAATTAAAGCTAGAAGGATCAGCTAACCTCTCCAACAGGTGTGAACATGATTCCACGAGCAGTTAAATTGTTATAAGCAATTAAACAATTGAAATTGTTATTACGGTCAACTGGCTATAGCTACAGAAACGGGGTATTCTTTATCGTCTAGCTTATTCTTATCCCTTTCGTTTGAGATGCGGTTGATTAAAATCGGCTCAGTAGAACGCGAGATAATTGAATTTGTTTAAATAAATTATAAACAAATCCGATTACAGCCACTCCCTGGCGAGATACATCAATGACCACTGGACATAAAGTAAAGCTAGGACGATCAGCTAACATCTCCAATAGGTGTAAACATGATTCCACGTGCGGTTCATTTGTTATAAACAATTAAACAATTAAAATTGTTACTACGGACAACTGCCTATAGTTACAGAAACGGGGTATTCTTTATCGTCTAGCTTATTCTTATCCCTTTCGTTTGAGATGCGGTTGATTAAAATCGGCTCAGTAGAACGCGAGATAATTGAATTTGTTTAAATAAATTATAAACAAATCCGATTACAGCAACTGCCTGGCGAGATACATCAATGACCAGTGCACATAAAGTAAAGCTAGGACGATCAGCTAACATCTCCAATAGGTGTAAACATGATTGCACGTGCAGTTAAATTGTTATAAGCAATTAAACAATTGAAATTGTTATTACGGTCAACTGGCTATAGTTACAGAAACGGGGTATTCTTTATCGTCTAGCTTATTCTTATCCCTTTCGTTTGAGATGCGGTTGATTAAAATCGGCTCAGTAGAACGCGAGATAATTGAATTTGTTTAAATAAATTATAAACAAATCCGATTACAGCCACTCCCTGGCGAGATACATCAATGACCACTGGACATAAAGTAAAGCTAGGACGATCAGCTAACATCTCCAATAGGTGTAAACATGATTCCACGTGCGGTTCATTTGTTATAAACAATTAAACAATTGAAATTGTTATTACGGTCAACTGGCTATAGTTACAGCAACTGAGTATTTTTTAACGTGTAGCTTATTCCTTTCCCTTTCATTTGACACCTGATTTATTGAAAAACATCCACCAGGAACCGTGATAAGAATTTTTATTTAATTTTTATCGACTTAAACAGGCAGTAATCGTGTATGCGGCGCCATCTCGCGTTTGCGGCCTTTTTCGCAGATTCCCGCACCGCCGAAACCGAATTCCTGGATTACATCGTTAATTTAAACAATTGCGTTTTTCTCGGCTTCTACTGCGTATTTTTTAACCGGACTTGTCTTAAATGAAAGCTATGGACCATAGCTATTTACTCCAACAGTTGGAACAATATGGCATTTGTGGTTCGAATATTATTAACTATTGAAAAATAGGCAAAAATGTACTTCGGGTCACTGGAAATATCTCGGCTTCTGGTGACGCTAGATTAACGATCAAATGCTCAAAATGATGGTAAAGGATGCTCCTATACGACGATAAACGATTTACAGATGCTGTATGCGCTATTTAGTTTTTCTAAATAAATAAATAATTCGCTTGAGTATTGCACCGAAACTATACACGAGGGCCGATCTAATCGTGAATCAGATTGTTCCTTGAACCAAGAGCTTCAATTTGAGAGGTCGTTGAGTAAAATCGGCCGTGTGGAACGCGACATAATTGAATTTGTTTAAATAAATTATAAACAAATATGATTGCTGCCACTCCCTGGCGAGTTACATCAATGACCACTGGACATAAATTAAAGCTAGAACGATCAGCTAACCTCTCCAACAGGTGTGAACATGATTCCACGTGCAGTTAAATTGTTATAAGCAATTAAACAATTGAAATTGTTATTACGGTCAACTGGCTATTGTTACAGCAACGCGGTATTTTTTATCGTGTAGCTTACTCCTTTCCCTTTTGTTTCAGACGCGGTTGATTAAAACCGGCTCAGTAGAACGCGAGATAATTGAAATTGTTTAAATAATTTATAAACAAAACCGATTACAGCCACTCCCTGGCGAGATACATCAATGACCACTGGACATAAAGTAAAGCTAGGACGATCAGCTAAAATCTCCAATAGGTGTAAACATGATTGCACGTGCAGTTAAATTGTTATAAGCAATTAAACAATTGAAATTGTTATTACGGTCAACTGGCTATAGTTACAGAAACGGGGTATTCTTTATCGTCTAGCTTATACTTATCCCTTTCGTTTGAGATGCGGTTGATTAAAATCGGCTCAGTAGAACGCGAGATAATTGAATTTGTTTAAATAAATTATAAACAAATCCGATTGCTGCCACTCCATGGCGATATACATCAATGACCAGTTGGACATAAAGTAAAGCTAGAACGATCAGCTAACATCTCCAACAGGTGTGAACATGAGTCCACGTGCAGTTAAATTGTTATAAACAATTAAACAATTGAAATTGTTATTACGGTCAACTGGCTATAGTTACAGCAACTGAGTATTTTTTAACGTGTAGCTTATTCCTTTCCCTTTCATTTGACACCTGATTTATTGAAAAACATCCACCAGGAACCGTGATAAGAATTTTTATTTAATTTTTATCGACTTAAACAGGCAGTAATCGTGTATGCGGCGCCATCTCGCGTTTGCGGCCTTTTTCGCAGATTCCCGCACCGCCGAAACCGAATTCCTGGATTACATCCTTAATTTAAACAGTTGCGTTTTTCTCGGCTTCTACTGCGTATTTTTTAACCGGACAAGTCTTAAATGAAAGCTATGGACCATAGCTATTTACTCCAACAGTTGCAACAATATGGAATTTGTGGTTCGAATGTTATTAACTATTGAAAAATAGGCACAAATGTACTTCGGGTCACTGGAAATATCTCGGCTTCTGGTGACGCTAGATTAACGATCAAATGCTCAAAATGATGGTAAAGGATGCTCCTATACGACGATAAACGATTTACAGATGCTGTATGCGCTATTTAGTTTTTCTAAATAAATAAATAATTCGCTTGAGTATTGCACCGAAACTATACACGAGGGCCGATCTAATCGTGAATCAGACTGTTCCTTGAACCGAGAGCTTCAATTTGAGAGGTCGTTGAGTAAAATCAGCCGGGTAGAACGCGAGATAATTGAATTTGTTTAAATAAATTATAAACAAATGCGATTGCTGCCACTCCCTGGCGAGATACATCAATGACCACTGGACATAAATTAAAGCTAGAACGATCAGCTAACCTCTCCAACAGGTGTGAACATGATTCCACGTGCAGTTAAATTGTTATAAGCAATTAAACAATTGAAATTGTTATTACGGTCAACTGGCTATTGTTACAGCAACGCGGTATTTTTTATCGTGTAGCTTACTCCTTTCCCTTTTGTTTCAGACGCGGTTGATTAAAATCGGCTCAGTACAACGCGAGATAATTGAATTTGTTTAAATAAATTATAAACAAATACGATTACAGCCACTCCCTGGCGAGATACATCAATGACCACTGGACATAAATTAAAGCTAGAACGATCAGCTAACCTCTCCAACAGGTGTGAAAATGATTCCACGTGCAGTTAAATTGTTATAAGCAATTAAACAATTGAAATTGTTATTACGGTCAACTGGCTATAGTTACATCAACGGGGTATTCTTTATCGTCTAGCTTATTCTTATGCCTTTCGTTTGAGATGCGGTTGATTAAAATCGGCTCAGTAGAACGCGAGATAATTGAATTTGTTTAAATAAATTATAAACAAATCCGATTACAGCAACTGCCTGGCGAGATACATCAATGACCAGTGCACATAAAGTAAAGCTAGGACGATCAGCTAACATCTCCAATAGGTGTAAACATGATTGCACGTGCTGTTAAATTGTTATAAGCAATTAAACAATTGAAATTGTTATTACGGTCAACTGGCTATAGTTACATCAACGGGGTATTCTTTATCGTCTAGCTTATTCTTATCCCTTTCGTTTGAGATGCGGTTGATTAAAATCGGCTCAGTAGAACGCGAGATAATTGAATTTGTTTAAATACATTATAAACAAATATGATTGCTGCCACTCCCTGGCGAGATACATCAATGACCACTGGACATAAAGTAAAGCTAGGACGATCAGCTAACATCTCCAACAGGTGTGAACATGATTCCACGTGCAGTTAAATTGTTATAAGCAATTAAACAATTGAAATTGTTATTACGGTCAACTGGCTATAGTTACAGAAACGGGGTATTCTTTATCGTCTAGCTTATTCTTATCCCTTTCGTTTGAGATGCGGTTGATTAAAATCGGCTCAGTAGAACGCGAGATAATTAAATTTGTTTAAATAAATTATAAACAAATCCGATTACAGCCACTCCCTGGCGAGATACATCAATGACCACTGGATATAAAGTAAAGCTAGGACGATCAGCTAACATCTCCAATAGGTGTAAACATGATTGCACGTGCAGTTAAATTGTTATAACCAATTAAACAATTGAAATTGTTATTACGGTCAACTGGCTATAGTTACATCAACGGGGTATTATTGATCGTGTAGCATATTCTTATCCCTTTCATTTGAGATGGGGTTGATTAAAATCGGCTGAGTAGAACGCGAGATAATTGAATTTGTTTAAATAAATTATAAAAAAATCCGATTGCTGCCACTTCCTGGCGAGATACATCAATGACCACTGGACATAAATTAAAGCTAGAACGATCAGCTAACATCTCCAATAGGTGTAAACATGATTGCACGTGCAGTTAAATTGTTATAACCAATTAAACAATTGAAATTGTTATTACGGTCAACTGGCTATAGTTACATCAACGGGGTATTATTGATCGTGTAGCATATTCTTATCCCTTTCGTTTGAGATGGGGTTGATTAAAATCGGCTGAGTAGAACGCGAGATAATTGAATTTGTTTAAATAAATTATAAAAAAATCCGATTGCTGCCACTTCCTGGCGAGATACATCAATGACCACTGGACATAAATTAAAGCTAGAACGATCAGCTAACCTCTCCAACAGGTGTGAACATGATTCCACGTGCAGTTAAATTGTTATAAGCAATTCAACAATTGAAATTGTTATTACGGTCAACTGGCTATAGTTACAGAAACGGGGTATTCTTTATCGTCTAGCTTATTCTTATTCCTTTCGTTTGAGATGCGGTTGATTAAAATCGGCTCAGTAGAACGCGAGATAATTGAATTTGTTTAAATAAATTATAAACAAATACGATTACAGCCACTCCCTGGCGAGATACATCAATGACCACTGGACATAAATTAAAGCTAGAACGATCAGCTAACCTCTCCAACAGGTGTGAAAATGATTCCACGTGCAGTTAAATTGTTATAAGCAATTAAACAATTGAAATTGTTATTACGGTCAACTGGCTATAGTTACAGAAACGGGGTATTCTTTATCGTCTAGCTTATTCTTATCCCTTTCGTTTGAGATGCGGTTGATTAAAATCGGCTCAGTAGAACGCGAGATAATTGAAATTGTTTAAATAAATTATAAACAAAACCGATTACAGCCACTCCCTGGCGAGATACATCAATGACCACTGGACATAAAGTAAAGCTAGGACGATCAGCTAAAATCTCCAATAGGTGTAAACATGATTGCACGTGCAGTTAAATTGTTATAAGCAATTAAACAATTGAAATTGTTATTACGGTCAACTGGCTATAGTTACAGAAACGGGGTATTCTTTATCGTCTAGCTTATACTTATCCCTTTCGTTTGAGATGCGGTTGATTAAAATCGGCTCAGTAGAACGCGATATAATTGAATTTGTTTAAATAAATTATAAACAAATCCGATTGCTGCCACTCCATGGCGATATACATCAATGACCAGTTGGACATAAAGTAAAGCTAGAACGATCAGCTAACATCTCCAACAGGTGTGAACATGAGTCCACGTGCAGTTAAATTGTTATAAACAATTAAACAATTGAAATTGTTATTACGGTCAACTGGCTATAGTTACAGCAACTAAGTATTTTTTAACGTGTAGCTTATTCCTTTCCCTTTCATTTGACACCTGATTTATTGAAAAACATCCACCAGGAACCGTGATAAGAATTTTTATTTAATTTTTATCGACTTAAACAGGCAGTAATCGTGTATGCGGCGCCATCTCGCGTTTGCGGCCTTTTTCGCAGATTCCCGCACCGCCGAAACCGAATTCCTGGATTACATCGTTAATTTAAACAATTGCGTTTTTCTCGGCTTCTACTGCGTATTTTTTAACCGGACAAGTCTTAAATGAAAGCTATGGACCATAGCTATTTACTCCAACAGTTGCAACAATCGGGAATTTGTGGTTCGAATGTTATTAACTATTGAAAAATAGGCAAAAATGTACTTCGGGTCACTGGAAATATCTCGGCTTCTGGTGACGCTAGATTAACGATCAAAAGCTCAAAATGATGGTAAAGGATGCTCCTATACGACGATAAACGATTTACAGATGCTGTATGCGCTATTTAGTTTTTCTAAATAAATAAATAATTCGCTTGTGTATTGCACCGAAACTATACACGAGGGCCGATCTAATCGTGAATCAGATTGTTCCTTGAACCAAGAGCTTCAATTTGAGAGGTCGTTGAGTAGAACCGGCCGGGTAGAACGCGAGATAATTGAATTTGTTTAAATAAATTATAAACAAATATGATTGCTGCCACTCCCTGGCGAGATACATCAATGACCACTGGACATAAATTAAAGCTAGAAGGATCAGCTAACCTCTCCAACAGGTGTGAACATGATTCCACGAGCAGTTAAATTGTTATAAGCAATTAAACAATTGAAATTGTTATTACGGTCAACTGGCTATAGCTACAGAAACGGGGTATTCTTTATCGTCTAGCTTATTCTTATCCCTTTCGTTTGAGATGCGGTTGATTAAAATCGGCTCAGTAGAACGCGAGATAATTGAATTTGTTTAAATAAATTATAAACAAATCCGATTACAGCCACTCCCTGGCGAGATACATCAATGACCAGTGCACATAAAGTAAAGCTAGGACGATCAGCTAACATCTCCAATAGGTGTAAACATGATTGCACGTGCAGTTAAATTGTTATAAGCAATTAAACAATTGAAATTGTTATTACGGTCAACTGGCTATAGTTACAGAAACGGGGTATTCTTTATCGTCTAGCTTATTCTTATGCCTTTCGTTTGAGATGCGGTTGATTAAAATCGGCTCAGTAGAACGCGAGATAATTGAATTTGTTTAAATAAATTATAAACAAATCCGATTACAGCAACTGCCTGGCGAGATACATCAATGACCAGTGCACATAAAGTAAAGCTAGGACGATCAGCTAACATCTCCAATAGGTGTAAACATGATTGCACGTGCTGTTAAATTGTTATAAGCAATTAAACAATTGAAATTGTTATTACGGTCAACTGGCTATAGTTACATCAACGGGGTATTCTTTATCGTCTAGCTTATTCTTATCCCTTTCGTTTGAGATGCGGTTGATTAAAATCGGCCGGGTAGAACGCGAGATAATTGAATTTGTTTAAATAAATTATAAACAAATATGATTGCTGCCACTCCCTGGCGAGATACATCAATGACCACTGGACATAAAGTAAAGCTAGGACGATCAGCTAACATCTCCAATAGGTGTAAACATGATTGCACGTGCTGTTAAATTGTTATAAGCAATTAAACAATTGAAATTGTTATTACGGTCAACTGGCTATAGTTACATCAACGGGGTATTCTTTATCGTCTAGCTTATTCTTATCCCTTTAGTTTGAGATGCGGTTGATTAAAATCGGCTCAGTAGAACGCGAGATAATTGAATTTGTTTAAATAAATTATAAAAAAATCCGATTGCTGCCACTTCCTGGCGAGATACATCAATGACCACTGGACATAAATTAAAGCTAAAACGATCAGCTAACCTCTCCAACAGGTGTGAACATGATTCCACGTGCAGTTAAATTGTTATAAGCAATTAAACAATTGAAATTATTATTACGGTCAACTGGCTATTGTTACAGCAACGCGGTATTTTTTATCGTGTAGCTTACTCCTCTCCCTTTTGTTTCAGACGCGGTTGATTAAAATCGGCTCAGTAGAACGCGAGATAATTGAATTTGTTTAAATAAATTATAAACAAATCCGATTACAGCCACTGCCTGGCGAGATACATCAATGACCAGTGCACATAAAGTAAAGCTAGGACGATCAGCTAACATCTCCAATAGGTGTAAACATGATTCCACGTGCAGTTAAATTGTTATAAGCAATTAAACAATTGAAATTGTTATTACGGTCAACTGGCTACTGTTACAGCAACGCGGTATTTTTTATCGTGTAGCTTACTCCTTTCCCTTTTGTTTCAGACGCGGTTGATTAAAATCGGCTCAGTAGAACGCGAGATAATTGAATTTGTTTAAATAAATTATAAACAAATGCGATTGCTGCCACTCCCTGGCGAGATACATCAATGACCACTGGACATAAATTAAAGCTAGAACGATCAGCTAACCTCTCCAACAGGTGTGAAAATGATTCCACGTGCAGTTAAATTGTTATAAGCAATTAAACAATTGAAATTGTTATTACGGTCAACTGGCTATAGTTACAGAAACGGGGTATTCTTTATCGTCTAGCTTATTCTTATCCCTTTCGTTTGAGATGCGGTTGATTAAAATCGGCTCAGTAGAACGCGAGATAATCGAATTTGTTTAAATAAATTATAAACAAATCCGATTACAGCCACTCCCTGGCGAGATACATCAATGACCACTGGATATAAAGTAAAGCTAGGACGATCAGCTAACATCTCCAATAGGTGTAAACATGATTGCACGTGCAGTTAAATTGTTATAACCAATTAAACAATTGAAATTGTTATTACGGTCAACTGGCTATAGTTACATCAACGGGGTATTATTCATCGTGTAGCATATTCTTATCCCTTTCGTTTGAGATGGGGTTGATTAAAATCGGCTGAGTAGAACGCGAGATAATTGAATTTGTTTAAATAAATTATAAAAAAATCCGATTGCTGCCACTTCCTGGCGAGATACATCAATGACCACTGGACATAAATTAAAGCTAGAACGATCAGCTAACATCTCCAATAGGTGTAAACATGATTGCACGTGCAGTTAAATTGTTATAACCAATTAAACAATTGAAATTGTTATTACGGTCAACTGGCTATAGTTACATCAACGGGGTATTATTGATCGTGTAGCATATTCTTATCCCTTTCGTTTGAGATGGGGTTGATTAAAATCGGCTGAGTAGAACGCGAGATAATTGAATTTGTTTAAATAAATTATAAAAAAATCCGATTGCTGCCACTTCCTGGCGAGATACATCAATGACCACTGGACATAAATTAAAGCTAGAACGATCAGCTAACCTCTCCAACAGTTGTGAACATGATTCCACGTGCAGTTAAATTGTTATAAGCAATTAAACAATTGAAATTGTTATTACGGTCAACTGGATATTGTTACAGCAACGGGGTATACTTTATCGTCTAGCTTATTCTTATCCCTTTCGTTTGAGATGCGGTTGATTAAAATCGGCTCAGTAGAACGCGAGATAATTGAATTTGTTTAAATAAATTATAAACAAATATGATTGCTGCCACTCCCTGGCGAGATACATCAATGACCACTGGACATAAAGTAAAGCTAGGACGATCAGCTAACATCTCCAACAGGTGTGAACATGATTCCACGTGCAGTTAAATTGTTATAAGCAATTAAACAATTGAAATTGTAATTACGGTCAACTGGCTATTGTTACAGCAACGCGGTATTTTTTATCGTGTAGCTTACTCCATTCCCTTTTGTTTCAGACGCGGTTGATTAAAATCGGCTCAGTAGAACGCGAGATAATTGAATTTGTTTAAATAAATTATAAACAAATACGATTGCTGCCACTTCCTGGCGAGATACATCAATGACCACTGGACATAAATTAAAGCTAGAACGATCAGCTAACCTCTCCAACAGGTGTGAACATGATTCCACGTGCAGTTAAATTGTTATAAGCAATTAAACAATTGAAATTGTTATTACGGTCAACTGGCTATAGTTACAGAAACGGGGTATTCTTTATCGTCTAGCTTATTCTTATTCCTTTCGTTTGAGATGCGGTTGATTAAAATCGGCTCAGTAGAACGCGAGATAATTGAATTTGTTTAAATAAATTATAAACAAATACGATTACAGCCACTCCCTGGCGAGATACATCAATGACCACTGGACATAAATTAAAGCTAGAACGATCAGCTAACCTCTCCAACAGGTGTGAAAATGATTCCACGTGCAGTTAAATTGTTATAAGCAATTAAACAATTGAAATTGTTATTACGGTCAACTGGCTATAGTTACAGAAACGGGGTATTCTTTATCGTCTAGCTTATTCTTATCCCTTTCGTTTGAGATGCGGTTGATTAAAATCGGCTCAGTAGAACGCGAGATAATTGAAATTGTTTAAATAAATTATAAACAAAACCGATTACAGCCACTCCCTGGCGAGATACATCAATGACCACTGGACATAAAGTAAAGCTAGGACGATCAGCTAAAATCTCCAATAGGTGTAAACATGATTGCACGTGCAGTTAAATTGTTATAAGCAATTAAACAATTGAAATTGTTATTACGGTCAACTGGCTATAGTTACAGAAACGGGGTATTCTTTATCGTCTAGCTTATACTTATCCCTTTCGTTTGAGATGCGGTTGATTAAAATCGGCTCAGTAGAACGCGAGATACTTGAATTTGTTTAAATAAATTATAAACAAATCCGATTGCTGCCACTCCATGGCGATATACATCAATGACCAGTTGGACATAAAGTAAAGCTAGAACGATCAGCTAACATCTCCAACAGGTGTGAACATGAGTCCACGTGCAGTTAAATTGTTATAAACAATTAAACAATTGAAATTGTTATTACGGTCAACTGGCTATAGTTACAGCAACTAAGTATTTTTTAACGTGTAGCTTATTCCTTTCCCTTTCATTTGACACCTGATTTATTGAAAAACATCCACCAGGAACCGTGATAAGAATTTTTATTTAATTTTTATCGACTTAAACAGGCAGTAATCGTGTATGCGGCGCCATCTCGCGTTTGCGGCCTTTTTCGCAGATTCCCGCACCGCCGAAACCGAATTCCTGGATTACATCGTTAATTTAAACAATTGCGTTTTTCTCGGCTTCTACTGCGTATTTTTTAACCGGACAAGTCTTAAATGAAAGCTATGGACCATAGCTATTTACTCCAACAGTTGCAACAATCGGGAATTTGTGGTTCGAATGTTATTAACTATTGAAAAATAGGCAAAAATGTACTTCGGGTCACTGGAAATATCTCGGCTTCTGGTGACGCTAGATTAACGATCAAAAGCTCAAAATGATGGTAAAGGATGCTCCTATACGACGATAAACGATTTACAAATGCTGTATGCGCTATTTAGTTTTTCTAAATAAATAAATAATTCGCTTGAGTATTGCACCGAAACTATACACGAGGGCCGATCTAATCGTGAATCAGATTGTTCCTTGAACCAAGAGCTTCAATTTGAGAGGTCGTTGAGTAGAACCGGCCGGGTAGAACGCGAGATAATTGAATTTGTTTAAATAAATTATAAACAAATATGATTGCTGCCACTCCCTGGCGAGATACATCAATGACCACTGGACATAAATTAAAGCTAGAAGGATCAGCTAACCTCTCCAACAGGTGTGAACATGATTCCACGAGCAGTTAAATTGTTATAAGCAATTAAACAATTGAAATTGTTATTACGGTCAACTGGCTATAGCTACAGAAACGGGGTATTCTTTATCGTCTAGCTTATTCTTATCCCTTTCGTTTGAGATGCGGTTGATTAAAATCGGCTCAGTAGAACGCGAGATAATTGAATTTGTTTAAATAAATTATAAACAAATACGATTACAGCCACTCCCTGGCGAGATACATCAATGACCACTGGACATAAATTAAAGCTAGAACGATCAGCTAACCTCTCCAACAGGTGTGAAAATGATTCCACGTGCAGTTAAATTGTTATAAGCAATTAAACAATTGAAATTGTTATTACGGTCAACTGGCTATAGTTACAGAAACGGGGTATTCTTTATCGTCTAGCTTATTCTTATCCCTTTCGTTTGAGATGCGGTTGATTAAAATCGGCTCAGTAGAACGCGAGATAATTGAAATTGTTTAAATAAATTATAAACAAAACCGATTACAGCCACTCCCTGGCGAGATACATCAATGACCACTGGACATAAAGTAAAGCTAGGACGATCAGCTAAAATCTCCAATAGGTGTAAACATGATTGCACGTGCAGTTAAATTGTTATAAGCAATTAAACAATTGAAATTGTTATTACGGTCAACTGGCTATAGTTACAGAAACGGGGTATTCTTTATCGTCTAGCTTATACTTATCCCTTTCGTTTGAGATGCGGTTGATTAAAATCGGCTCAGTAGAACGCGAGATAATTGAATTTGTTTAAATAAATTATAAACAAATCCGATTGCTGCCACTCCATGGCGATATACATCAATGACCAGTTGGACATAAAGTAAAGCTAGAACGATCAGCTAACATCTCCAACAGGTGTGAACATGAGTCCACGTGCAGTTAAATTGTTATAAACAATTAAACAATTGAAATTGTTATTACGGTCAACTGGCTATAGTTACAGCAACTAAGTATTTTTTAACGTGTAGCTTATTCCTTTCCCTTTCATTTGACACCTGATTTATTGAAAAACATCCACCAGGAACCGTGATAAGAATTTTTATTTAATTTTTATCGACTTAAACAGGCAGTAATCGTGTATGCGGCGCCATCTCGCGTTTGCGGCCTTTTTCGCAGATTCCCGCACCGCCGAAACCGAATTCCTGGATTACATCGTTAATTTAAACAATTGCGTTTTTCTCGGCTTCTACTGCGTATTTTTTAACCGGACAAGTCTTAAATGAAAGCTATGGACCATAGCTATTTACTCCAACAGTTGCAACAATCGGGAATTTGTGGTTCGAATGTTATTAACTATTGAAAAATAGGCAAAAATGTACTTCGGGTCACTGGAAATATCTCGGCTTCTGGTGACGCTAGATTAACGATCAAAAGCTCAAAATGATGGTAAAGGATGCTCCTATACGACGATAAACGATTTACAAATGCTGTATGCGCTATTTAGTTTTTCTAAATAAATAAATAATTCGCTTGAGTATTGCACCGAAACTATACACGAGGGCCGATCTAATCGTGAATCAGATTGTTCCTTGAACCAAGAGCTTCAATTTGAGAGGTCGTTGAGTAGAACCGGCCGGGTAGAACGCGAGATAATTGAATTTGTTTAAATAAATTATAAACAAATATGATTGCTGCCACTCCCTGGCGAGATACATCAATGACCACTGGACATAAATTAAAGCTAGAAGGATCAGCTAACCTCTCCAACAGGTGTGAACATGATTCCACGAGCAGTTAAATTGTTATAAGCAATTAAACAATTGAAATTGTTATTACGGTCAACTGGCTATAGCTACAGAAACGGGGTATTCTTTATCGTCTAGCTTATTCTTATCCCTTTCGTTTGAGATGCGGTTGATTAAAATCGGCTCAGTAGAACGCGAGATAATTGAATTTGTTTAAATAAATTATAAACAAATACGATTACAGCCACTCCCTGGCGAGATACATCAATGACCACTGGACATAAATTAAAGCTAGAACGATCAGCTAACCTCTCCAACAGGTGTGAAAATGATTCCACGTGCAGTTAAATTGTTATAAGCAATTAAACAATTGAAATTGTTATTACGGTCAACTGGCTATAGTTACAGAAACGGGGTATTCTTTATCGTCTAGCTTATTCTTATCCCTTTCGTTTGAGATGCGGTTGATTAAAATCGGCTCAGTAGAACGCGAGATAATTGAAATTGTTTAAATAAATTATAAACAAAACCGATTACAGCCACTCCCTGGCGAGATACATCAATGACCACTGGACATAAAGTAAAGCTAGGACGATCAGCTAAAATCTCCAATAGGTGTAAACATGATTGCACGTGCAGTTAAATTGTTATAAGCAATTAAACAATTGAAATTGTTATTACGGTCAACTGGCTATAGTTACAGAAACGGGGTATTCTTTATCGTCTAGCTTATACTTATCCCTTTCGTTTGAGATGCGGTTGATTAAAATCGGCTCAGTAGAACGCGAGATAATTGAATTTGTTTAAATAAATTATAAACAAATCCGATTGCTGCCACTCCATGGCGATATACATCAATGACCAGTTGGACATAAAGTAAAGCTAGAACGATCAGCTAACATCTCCAACAGGTGTGAACATGAGTCCACGTGCAGTTAAATTGTTATAAACAATTAAACAATTGAAATTGTTATTACGGTCAACTGGCTATAGTTACAGCAACTAAGTATTTTTTAACGTGTAGCTTATTCCTTTCCCTTTCATTTGACACCTGATTTATTGAAAAACATCCACCAGGAACCGTGATAAGAATTTTTATTTAATTTTTATCGACTTAAACAGGCAGTAATCGTGTATGCGGCGCCATCTCGCGTTTGCGGCCTTTTTCGCAGATTCCCGCACCGCCGAAACCGAATTCCTGGATTACATCGTTAATTTAAACAATTGCGTTTTTCTCGGCTTCTACTGCGTATTTTTTAACCGGACAAGTCTTAAATGAAAGCTATGGACCATAGCTATTTACTCCAACAGTTGCAACAATCGGGAATTTGTGGTTCGAATGTTATTAACTATTGAAAAATAGGCAAAAATGTACTTCGGGTCACTGGAAATATCTCGGCTTCTGGTGACGCTAGATTAACGATCAAAAGCTCAAAATGATGGTAAAGGATGCTCCTATACGACGATAAACGATTTACAAATGCTGTATGCGCTATTTAGTTTTTCTAAATAAATAAATAATTCGCTTGAGTATTGCACCGAAACTATACACGAGGGCCGATCTAATCGTGAATCAGATTGTTCCTTGAACCAAGAGCTTCAATTTGAGAGGTCGTTGAGTAGAACCGGCCGGGTAGAACGCGAGATAATTGAATTTGTTTAAATAAATTATAAACAAATATGATTGCTGCCACTCCCTGGCGAGATACATCAATGACCACTGGACATAAATTAAAGCTAGAAGGATCAGCTAACCTCTCCAACAGGTGTGAACATGATTCCACGAGCAGTTAAATTGTTATAAGCAATTAAACAATTGAAATTGTTATTACGGTCAACTGGCTATAGCTACAGAAACGGGGTATTCTTTATCGTCTAGCTTATTCTTATCCCTTTCGTTTGAGATGCGGTTGATTAAAATCGGCTCAGTAGAACGCGAGATAATTGAATTTGTTTAAATAAATTATAAACAAATACGATTACAGCCACTCCCTGGCGAGATACATCAATGACCACTGGACATAAATTAAAGCTAGAACGATCAGCTAACCTCTCCAACAGGTGTGAAAATGATTCCACGTGCAGTTAAATTGTTATAAGCAATTAAACAATTGAAATTGTTATTACGGTCAACTGGCTATAGTTACAGAAACGGGGTATTCTTTATCGTCTAGCTTATTCTTATCCCTTTCGTTTGAGATGCGGTTGATTAAAATCGGCTCAGTAGAACGCGAGATAATTGAAATTGTTTAAATAAATTATAAACAAAACCGATTACAGCCACTCCCTGGCGAGATACATCAATGACCACTGGACATAAAGTAAAGCTAGGACGATCAGCTAAAATCTCCAATAGGTGTAAACATGATTGCACGTGCAGTTAAATTGTTATAAGCAATTAAACAATTGAAATTGTTATTACGGTCAACTGGCTATAGTTACAGAAACGGGGTATTCTTTATCGTCTAGCTTATACTTATCCCTTTCGTTTGAGATGCGGTTGATTAAAATCGGCTCAGTAGAACGCGAGATACTTGAATTTGTTTAAATAAATTATAAACAAATCCGATTGCTGCCACTCCATGGCGATATACATCAATGACCAGTTGGACATAAAGTAAAGCTAGAACGATCAGCTAACATCTCCAACAGGTGTGAACATGAGTCCACGTGCAGTTAAATTGTTATAAACAATTAAACAATTGAAATTGTTATTACGGTCAACTGGCTATAGTTACAGCAACTAAGTATTTTTTAACGTGTAGCTTATTCCTTTCCCTTTCATTTGACACCTGATTTATTGAAAAACATCCACCAGGAACCGTGATAAGAATTTTTATTTAATTTTTATCGACTTAAACAGGCAGTAATCGTGTATGCGGCGCCATCTCGCGTTTGCGGCCTTTTTCGCAGATTCCCGCACCGCCGAAACCGAATTCCTGGATTACATCGTTAATTTAAACAATTGCGTTTTTCTCGGCTTCTACTGCGTATTTTTTAACCGGACAAGTCTTAAATGAAAGCTATGGACCATAGCTATTTACTCCAACAGTTGCAACAATCGGGAATTTGTGGTTCGAATGTTATTAACTATTGAAAAATAGGCAAAAATGTACTTCGGGTCACTGGAAATATCTCGGCTTCTGGTGACGCTAGATTAACGATCAAAAGCTCAAAATGATGGTAAAGGATGCTCCTATACGACGATAAACGATTTACAAATGCTGTATGCGCTATTTAGTTTTTCTAAATAAATAAATAATTCGCTTGAGTATTGCACCGAAACTATACACGAGGGCCGATCTAATCGTGAATCAGATTGTTCCTTGAACCAAGAGCTTCAATTTGAGAGGTCGTTGAGTAGAACCGGCCGGGTAGAACGCGAGATAATTGAATTTGTTTAAATAAATTATAAACAAATATGATTGCTGCCACTCCCTGGCGAGATACATCAATGACCACTGGACATAAATTAAAGCTAGAAGGATCAGCTAACCTCTCCAACAGGTGTGAACATGATTCCACGAGCAGTTAAATTGTTATAAGCAATTAAACAATTGAAATTGTTATTACGGTCAACTGGCTATAGCTACAGAAACGGGGTATTCTTTATCGTCTAGCTTATTCTTATCCCTTTCGTTTGAGATGCGGTTGATTAAAATCGGCTCAGTAGAACGCGAGATAATTGAATTTGTTTAAATAAATTATAAACAAATACGATTACAGCCACTCCCTGGCGAGATACATCAATGACCACTGGACATAAATTAAAGCTAGAACGATCAGCTAACCTCTCCAACAGGTGTGAAAATGATTCCACGTGCAGTTAAATTGTTATAAGCAATTAAACAATTGAAATTGTTATTACGGTCAACTGGCTATAGTTACAGAAACGGGGTATTCTTTATCGTCTAGCTTATTCTTATCCCTTTCGTTTGAGATGCGGTTGATTAAAATCGGCTCAGTAGAACGCGAGATAATTGAAATTGTTTAAATAAATTATAAACAAAACCGATTACAGCCACTCCCTGGCGAGATACATCAATGACCACTGGACATAAAGTAAAGCTAGGACGATCAGCTAAAATCTCCAATAGGTGTAAACATGATTGCACGTGCAGTTAAATTGTTATAAGCAATTAAACAATTGAAATTGTTATTACGGTCAACTGGCTATAGTTACAGAAACGGGGTATTCTTTATCGTCTAGCTTATACTTATCCCTTTCGTTTGAGATGCGGTTGATTAAAATCGGCTCAGTAGAACGCGAGATAATTGAATTTGTTTAAATAAATTATAAACAAATCCGATTGCTGCCACTCCATGGCGATATACATCAATGACCAGTTGGACATAAAGTAAAGCTAGAACGATCAGCTAACATCTCCAACAGGTGTGAACATGAGTCCACGTGCAGTTAAATTGTTATAAACAATTAAACAATTGAAATTGTTATTACGGTCAACTGGCTATAGTTACAGCAACTAAGTATTTTTTAACGTGTAGCTTATTCCTTTCCCTTTCATTTGACACCTGATTTATTGAAAAACATCCACCAGGAACCGTGATAAGAATTTTTATTTAATTTTTATCGACTTAAACAGGCAGTAATCGTGTATGCGGCGCCATCTCGCGTTTGCGGCCTTTTTCGCAGATTCCCGCACCGCCGAAACCGAATTCCTGGATTACATCGTTAATTTAAACAATTGCGTTTTTCTCGGCTTCTACTGCGTATTTTTTAACCGGACAAGTCTTAAATGAAAGCTATGGACCATAGCTATTTACTCCAACAGTTGCAACAATCGGGAATTTGTGGTTCGAATGTTATTAACTATTGAAAAATAGGCAAAAATGTACTTCGGGTCACTGGAAATATCTCGGCTTCTGGTGACGCTAGATTAACGATCAAAAGCTCAAAATGATGGTAAAGGATGCTCCTATACGACGATAAACGATTTACAAATGCTGTATGCGCTATTTAGTTTTTCTAAATAAATAAATAATTCGCTTGAGTATTGCACCGAAACTATACACGAGGGCCGATCTAATCGTGAATCAGATTGTTCCTTGAACCAAGAGCTTCAATTTGAGAGGTCGTTGAGTAGAACCGGCCGGGTAGAACGCGAGATAATTGAATTTGTTTAAATAAATTATAAACAAATATGATTGCTGCCACTCCCTGGCGAGATACATCAATGACCACTGGACATAAATTAAAGCTAGAAGGATCAGCTAACCTCTCCAACAGGTGTGAACATGATTCCACGAGCAGTTAAATTGTTATAAGCAATTAAACAATTGAAATTGTTATTACGGTCAACTGGCTATAGCTACAGAAACGGGGTATTCTTTATCGTCTAGCTTATTCTTATCCCTTTCGTTTGAGATGCGGTTGATTAAAATCGGCTCAGTAGAACGCGAGATAATTGAATTTGTTTAAATAAATTATAAACAAATACGATTACAGCCACTCCCTGGCGAGATACATCAATGACCACTGGACATAAATTAAAGCTAGAACGATCAGCTAACCTCTCCAACAGGTGTGAAAATGATTCCACGTGCAGTTAAATTGTTATAAGCAATTAAACAATTGAAATTGTTATTACGGTCAACTGGCTATAGTTACAGAAACGGGGTATTCTTTATCGTCTAGCTTATTCTTATCCCTTTCGTTTGAGATGCGGTTGATTAAAATCGGCTCAGTAGAACGCGAGATAATTGAAATTGTTTAAATAAATTATAAACAAAACCGATTACAGCCACTCCCTGGCGAGATACATCAATGACCACTGGACATAAAGTAAAGCTAGGACGATCAGCTAAAATCTCCAATAGGTGTAAACATGATTGCACGTGCAGTTAAATTGTTATAAGCAATTAAACAATTGAAATTGTTATTACGGTCAACTGGCTATAGTTACAGAAACGGGGTATTCTTTATCGTCTAGCTTATTCTTATCCCTTTCGTTTGAGATGCGGTTGATTAAAATCGGCTCAGTAGAACGCGAGATAATTGAATTTGTTTATATAAATTATAAACAAATCCGATTACAGCAACTGCCTGGCGAGATACATCAATGACCAGTGCACATAAAGTAAAGCTAGGACGATCAGCTAACATCTCCAATAGGTGTAAACATGATTGCACGTGCTGTTAAATTGTTATAAGCAATTAAACAATTGAAATTGTTATTACGGTCAACTGGCTATAGTTACAGCAACTAAGTATTTTTTAACGTGTAGCTTATTCCTTTCCCTTTCATTTGACACCTGATTTATTGAAAAACATCCACCAGGAACCGTGATAAGAATTTTTATTTAATTTTTATCGACTTAAACAGGCAGTAATCGTGTATGCGGCGCCATCTCGCGTTTGCGGCCTTTTTCGCAGATTCCCGCACCGCCGAAACCGAATTCCTGGATTACATCGTTAATTTAAACAATTGCGTTTTTCTCGGCTTCTACTGCGTATTTTTTAACCGGACAAGTCTTAAATGAAAGCTATGGACCATAGCTATTTACTCCAACAGTTGCAACAATCGGGAATTTGTGGTTCGAATGTTATTAACTATTGAAAAATAGGCAAAAATGTACTTCGGGTCACTGGAAATATCTCGGCTTCTGGTGACGCTAGATTAACGATCAAAAGCTCAAAATGATGGTAAAGGATGCTCCTATACGACGATAAACGATTTACAAATGCTGTATGCGCTATTTAGTTTTTCTAAATAAATAAATAATTCGCTTGAGTATTGCACCGAAACTATACACGAGGGCCGATCTAATCGTGAATCAGATTGTTCCTTGAACCAAGAGCTTCAATTTGAGAGGTCGTTGAGTAGAACCGGCCGGGTAGAACGCGAGATAATTGAATTTGTTTAAATAAATTATAAACAAATATGATTGCTGCCACTCCCTGGCGAGATACATCAATGACCACTGGACATAAATTAAAGCTAGAAGGATCAGCTAACCTCTCCAACAGGTGTGAACATGATTCCACGAGCAGTTAAATTGTTATAAGCAATTAAACAATTGAAATTGTTATTACGGTCAACTGGCTATAGCTACAGAAACGGGGTATTCTTTATCGTCTAGCTTATTCTTATCCCTTTCGTTTGAGATGCGGTTGATTAAAATCGGCTCAGTAGAACGCGAGATAATTGAATTTGTTTAAATAAATTATAAACAAATACGATTACAGCCACTCCCTGGCGAGATAGATCAATGACCACTGGACATAAATTAAAGCTAGAACGATCAGCTAACCTCTCCAACAGGTGTGAAAATGATTCCACGTGCAGTTAAATTGTTATAAGCAATTAAACAATTGAAATTGTTATTACGGTCAACTGGCTATAGTTACAGAAACGGGGTATTCTTTATCGTCTAGCTTATTCTTATCCCTTTCGTTTGAGATGCGGTTGATTAAAATCGGCTCAGTGGAACGCGAGATAATTGAATTTGTTTAAATAAATTATAAACAAATCCGATTACAGCAACTGCCTGGCGAGATACATCAATGACCAGTGCACATAAAGTAAAGCTAGGACGATCAGCTAACATCTCCAATAGGTGTAAACATGATTGCACGTGCAGTTAAATTGTTATAAGCAATTAAACAATTGAAATTGTTATTACGGTCAACTGGCTATAGTTACAGAAACGGGGTATTCTTTATCGTCTAGCTTATTCTTATGCCTTTCGTTTGAGATGCGGTTGATTAAAATCGGCTCAGTAGAACGCGAGATAATTGAATTTGTTTAAATAAATTATAAACAAATCCGATTACAGCAACTGCCTGGCGAGATACATCAATGACCAGTGCACATAAAGTAAAGCTAGGACGATCAGCTAACATCTCCAATAGGTGTAAACATGATTGCACGTGCTGTTAAATTGTTATAAGCAATTAAACAATTGAAATTGTTATTACGGTCAACTGGCTATAGTTACATCAACGGGGTATTCTTTATCGTCTAGCTTATTCTTATCCCTTTCGTTTGAGATGCGGTTGATTAAAATCGGCTCAGTAGAACGCGAGATAATTGAATTTGTTTAAATACATTATAAACAAATATGATTGCTGCCACTCCCTGGCGAGATACATCAATGACCACTGGACATAAAGTAAAGCTAGGACGATCAGCTAACATCTCCAACAGGTGTGAACATGATTCCACGTGCAGTTAAATTGTTATAAGCAATTAAACAATTGAAATTGTTATTACGGTCAACTGGCTACTGTTACAGCAACGCGGTATTTTTTATCGTGTAGTTTACTCTTTTCCCTTTTGTTTCAGACGCGGTTGATTAAAATCGGCTCAGTAGAACGCGAGATAATTGAATTTGTTTAAATAAATTATAAACAAATGCGATTGCTGCCACTCCCTGGCGAGATACATCAATGACCACTGGACATAAATTAAAGCTAGAACGATCAGCTAACCTCTCCAACAGGTGCGAAAATGATTCCACGTGCAGTTAAATTGTTATAAACAATTAAACAATTGAAATTGTTATTACGGTCAACTGGCTATAGTTACAGCAACTGAGTATTTTTTAACGTGTAGCTTATTCCTTTCCCTTTCATTTGACACCTGATTTATTGAAAAACATCCACCAGGAACCGTGATAAGAATTTTTATTTAATTTTTATCGACTTAAACAGGCAGTAATCGTGTATGCGGCGCCATCTCGCGTTTGCGGCCTTTTTCGCAGATTCCCGCACCGCCGAAACCGAATTCCTGGATTACATCGTTAATTTAAACAATTGCGTTTTTCTCGGCTTCTACTGCGTATTTTTTAACCGGACAAGTCTTAAATGAAAGCTATGGACCATAGCTATTTACTCCAACAGTTGCAACAATCGGGAATTTGTGGTTCGAATGTTATTAACTATTGAAAAATAGGCAAAAATGTACTTCGGGTCACTGGAAATATCTCGGCTTCTGGTGACGCTAGATTAACGATCAAAAGCTCAAAATGATGGTAAAGGATGCTCCTATACGACGATAAACGATTTACAGATGCTGTATGCGCTATTTAGTTTTTCTAAATAAATAAATAATTCGCTTGAGTATTGCACCGAAACTATACACGAGGGCCGATCTAATCGTGAATCAGATTGTTCCTTGAACCAAGAGCTTCAATTTGAGAGGTCGTTGAGTAGAACCGGCCGGGTAGAACGCGAGATAATTGAATTTGTTTAAATAAATTATAAACAAATATGATTGCTGCCACTCCCTGGCGAGATACATCAATGACCACTGGACATAAATTAAAGCTAGAAGGATCAGCTAACCTCTCCAACAGGTGTGAACATGATTCCACGAGCAGTTAAATTGTTATAAGCAATTAAACAATTGAAATTGTTATTACGGTCAACTGGCTATAGCTACAGAAACGGGGTATTCTTTATCGTCTAGCTTATTCTTATCCCTTTCGTTTGAGATGCGGTTGATTAAAATCGGCTCAGTAGAACGCGAGATAATTGAATTTGTTTAAATAAATTATAAACAAATCCGATTACAGCCACTCCCTGGCGAGATACATCAATGACCACTGGACATAAAGTAAAGCTAGGACGATCAGCTAACATCTCCAATAGGTGTAAACATGATTCCACGTGCGGTTCATTTGTTATAAACAATTAAACAATTAAAATTGTTACTACGGACAACTGCCTATAGTTACAGAAACGGGGTATTCTTTATCGTCTAGCTTATTCTTATCCCTTTCGTTTGAGATGCGGTTGATTAAAATCGGCTCAGTAGAACGCGAGATAATTGAATTTGTTTAAATAAATTATAAACAAATCCGATTACAGCAACTGCCTGGCGAGATACATCAATGACCAGTGCACATAAAGTAAAGCTAGGACGATCAGCTAACATCTCCAATAGGTGTAAACATGATTGCACGTGCAGTTAAATTGTTATAAGCAATTAAACAATTGAAATTGTTATTACGGTCAACTGGCTATAGTTACAGAAACGGGGTATTCTTTATCGTCTAGCTTATTCTTATCCCTTTCGTTTGAGATGCGGTTGATTAAAATCGGCTCAGTAGAACGCGAGATAATTGAATTTGTTTAAATAAATTATAAACAAATCCGATTACAGCCACTCCCTGGCGAGATACATCAATGACCACTGGACATAAAGTAAAGCTAAGACGATCAGCTAACATCTCCAATAGGTGTAAACATGATTCCACGTGCGGTTCATTTGTTATAAACAATTAAACAATTAAAATTGTTACTACGGACAACTGGCTATAGTTACAGCAACTGAGTATTTTTTATCGTGTAGCTTATTCCTTTCCCTTTCATTTGACACCTGATTTATTGAAAAACATCCACCAGGAACCGTGATAAGAATTTTTACTTAATTTTTATCGACTTAAACAGGCAGTAATCGTGTATGCGGCGCCATCTCGCGTTTGCGGCCTTTTTCGCAGATTCCCGCACCGCCGAAACCGAATTCCTGGATTACATCGTTAATTTAAACAATTGCGTTTTTCTCGGCTTCTACTGCGTATTTTTTAACCGGACAAGTCTTAAATGAAAGCTATGGACCATAGCTATTTACTCCAACAGTTGCAACAATCGGGAATTTGTGGTTCGAATGTTATTAACTATTGAAAAATAGGCAAAAATGTACTTCGGGTCACTGGAAATATCTCGGCTTCTGGTGACGCTAGATTAACGATCAAAAGCTCAAAATGATGGTAAAGGATGCTCCTATACGACGATAAACGATTTACAGATGCTGTATGCGCTATTTAGTTTTTCTAAATAAATAAATAATTCGCTTGAGTATTGCACCGAAACTATACACGAGGGCCGATCTAATCGTGAATCAGATTGTTCCTTGAACCAAGAGCTTCAATTTGAGAGGTCGTTGAGTAGAACCGGCCGGGTAGAACGCGAGATAATTGAATTTGTTTAAATAAATTATAAACAAATATGATTGCTGCCACTCCCTGGCGAGATACATCAATGACCACTGGACATAAATTAAAGCTAGAAGGATCAGCTAACCTCTCCAACAGGTGTGAACATGATTCCACGAGCAGTTAAATTGTTATAAGCAATTAAACAATTGAAATTGTTATTACGGTCAACTGGCTATAGCTACAGAAACGGGGTATTCTTTATCGTCTAGCTTATTCTTATCCCTTTCGTTTGAGATGCGGTTGATTAAAATCGGCTCAGTAGAACGCGAGATAATTGAATTTGTTTAAATAAATTATAAACAAATACGATTACAGCCACTCCCTGGCGAGATAGATCAATGACCACTGGACATAAATTAAAGCTAGAACGATCAGCTAACCTCTCCAACAGGTGTGAAAATGATTCCACGTGCAGTTAAATTGTTATAAGCAATTAAACAATTGAAATTGTTATTACGGTCAACTGGCTATAGTTACAGAAACGGGGTATTCTTTATCGTCTAGCTTATTCTTATCCCTTTCGTTTGAGATGCGGTTGATTAAAATCGGCTCAGTGGAACGCGAGATAATTGAATTTGTTTAAATAAATTATAAACAAATCCGATTACAGCAACTGCCTGGCGAGATACATCAATGACCAGTGCACATAAAGTAAAGCTAGGACGATCAGCTAACATCTCCAATAGGTGTAAACATGATTGCACGTGCAGTTAAATTGTTATAAGCAATTAAACAATTGAAATTGTTATTACGGTCAACTGGCTATAGTTACAGAAACGGGGTATTCTTTATCGTCTAGCTTATTCTTATGCCTTTCGTTTGAGATGCGGTTGATTAAAATCGGCTCAGTAGAACGCGAGATAATTGAATTTGTTTAAATAAATTATAAACAAATCCGATTACAGCAACTGCCTGGCGAGATACATCAATGACCAGTGCACATAAAGTAAAGCTAGGACGATCAGCTAACATCTCCAATAGGTGTAAACATGATTGCACGTGCTGTTAAATTGTTATAAGCAATTAAACAATTGAAATTGTTATTACGGTCAACTGGCTATAGTTACATCAACGGGGTATTCTTTATCGTCTAGCTTATTCTTATCCCTTTCGTTTGAGATGCGGTTGATTAAAATCGGCTCAGTAGAACGCGAGATAATTGAATTTGTTTAAATACATTATAAACAAATATGATTGCTGCCACTCCCTGGCGAGATACATCAATGACCACTGGACATAAAGTAAAGCTAGGACGATCAGCTAACATCTCCAACAGGTGTGAACATGATTCCACGTGCAGTTAAATTGTTATAAGCAATTAAACAATTGAAATTGTTATTACGGTCAACTGGCTACTGTTACAGCAACGCGGTATTTTTTATCGTGTAGTTTACTCCTTTCCCTTTTGTTTCAGACGCGGTTGATTAAAATCGGCTCAGTAGAACGCGAGATAATTGAATTTGTTTAAATAAATTATAAACAAATGCGATTGCTGCCACTCCCTGGCGAGATACATCAATGACCACTGGACATAAATTAAAGCTAGAACGATCAGCTAACCTCTCCAACAGGTGTGAAAATGATTCCACGTGCAGTTAAATTGTTATAAACAATTAAACAATTGAAATTGTTATTACGGTCAACTGGCTATAGTTACAGCAACTGAGTATTTTTTAACGTGTAGCTTATTCCTTTCCCTTTCATTTGACACCTGATTTATTGAAAAACATCCACCAGGAACCGTGATAAGAATTTTTATTTAATTTTTATCGACTTAAACAGGCAGTAATCGTGTATGCGGCGCCATCTCGCGTTTGCGGCCTTTTTCGCAGATTCCCGCACCGCCGAAACCGAATTCCTGGATTACATCGTTAATTTAAACAATTGCGTTTTTCTCGGCTTCTACTGCGTATTTTTTAACCGGACAAGTCTTAAATGAAAGCTATGGACCATAGCTATTTACTCCAACAGTTGCAACAATCGGGAATTTGTGGTTCGAATGTTATTAACTATTGAAAAATAGGCAAAAATGTACTTCGGGTCACTGGAAATATCTCGGCTTCTGGTGACGCTAGATTAACGATCAAAAGCTCAAAATGATGGTAAAGGATGCTCCTATACGACGATAAACGATTTACAGATGCTGTATGCGCTATTTAGTTTTTCTAAATAAATAAATAATTCGCTTGAGTATTGCACCGAAACTATACACGAGGGCCGATCTAATCGTGAATCAGATTGTTCCTTGAACCAAGAGCTTCAATTTGAGAGGTCGTTGAGTAGAACCGGCCGGGTAGAACGCGAGATAATTGAATTTGTTTAAATAAATTATAAACAAATATGATTGCTGCCACTCCCTGGCGAGATACATCAATGACCACTGGACATAAATTAAAGCTAGAAGGATCAGCTAACCTCTCCAACAGGTGTGAACATGATTCCACGAGCAGTTAAATTGTTATAAGCAATTAAACAATTGAAATTGTTATTACGGTCAACTGGCTATAGCTACAGAAACGGGGTATTCTTTATCGTCTAGCTTATTCTTATCCCTTTCGTTTGAGATGCGGTTGATTAAAATCGGCTCAGTAGAACGCGAGATAATTGAATTTGTTTAAATAAATTATAAACAAATCCGATTACAGCCACTCCCTGGCGAGATACATCAATGACCACTGGACATAAAGTAAAGCTAGGACGATCAGCTAACATCTCCAATAGGTGTAAACATGATTCCACGTGCGGTTCATTTGTTATAAACAATTAAACAATTAAAATTGTTACTACGGACAACTGCCTATAGTTACAGAAACGGGGTATTCTTTATCGTCTAGCTTATTCTTATCCCTTTCGTTTGAGATGCGGTTGATTAAAATCGGCTCAGTAGAACGCGAGATAATTGAATTTGTTTAAATAAATTATAAACAAATCCGATTACAGCAACTGCCTGGCGAGATACATCAATGACCAGTGCACATAAAGTAAAGCTAGGACGATCAGCTAACATCTCCAATAGGTGTAAACATGATTGCACGTGCAGTTAAATTGTTATAAGCAATTAAACAATTGAAATTGTTATTACGGTCAACTGGCTATAGTTACAGAAACGGGGTATTCTTTATCGTCTAGCTTATTCTTATCCCTTTCGTTTGAGATGCGGTTGATTAAAATCGGCTCAGTAGAACGCGAGATAATTGAATTTGTTTAAATAAATTATAAACAAATCCGATTACAGCCACTCCCTGGCGAGATACATCAATGACCACTGGACATAAAGTAAAGCTAAGACGATCAGCTAACATCTCCAATAGGTGTAAACATGATTCCACGTGCGGTTCATTTGTTATAAACAATTAAACAATTAAAATTGTTACTACGGACAACTGGCTATAGTTACAGCAACTGAGTATTTTTTATCGTGTAGCTTATTCCTTTCCCTTTCATTTGACACCTGATTTATTGAAAAACATCCACCAGGAACCGTGATAAGAATTTTTACTTAATTTTTATCGACTTAAACAGGCAGTAATCGTGTATGCGGCGCCATCTCGCGTTTGCGGCCTTTTTCGCAGATTCCCGCACCGCCGAAACCGAATTCCTGGATTACATCGTTAATTTAAACAATTGCGTTTTTCTCGGCTTCTACTGCGTATTTTTTAACCGGACAAGTCTTAAATGAAAGCTATGGACCATAGCTATTTACTCCAACAGTTGCAACAATCGGGAATTTGTGGTTCGAATGTTATTAACTATTGAAAAATAGGCAAAAATGTACTTCGGGTCACTGGAAATATCTCGGCTTCTGGTGACGCTAGATTAACGATCAAAAGCTCAAAATGATGGTAAAGGATGCTCCTATACGACGATAAACGATTTACAGATGCTGTATGCGCTATTTAGTTTTTCTAAATAAATAAATAATTCGCTTGAGTATTGCACCGAAACTATACACGAGGGCCGATCTAATCGTGAATCAGATTGTTCCTTGAACCAAGAGCTTCAATTTGAGAGGTCGTTGAGTAGAACCGGCCGGGTAGAACGCGAGATAATTGAATTTGTTTAAATAAATTATAAACAAATATGATTGCTGCCACTCCCTGGCGAGATACATCAATGACCACTGGACATAAATTAAAGCTAGAAGGATCAGCTAACCTCTCCAACAGGTGTGAACATGATTCCACGAGCAGTTAAATTGTTATAAGCAATTAAACAATTGAAATTGTTATTACGGTCAACTGGCTATAGCTACAGAAACGGGGTATTCTTTATCGTCTAGCTTATTCTTATCCCTTTCGTTTGAGATGCGGTTGATTAAAATCGGCTCAGTAGAACGCGAGATAATTGAATTTGTTTAAATAAATTATAAACAAATCCGATTACAGCCACTCCCTGGCGAGATACATCAATGACCACTGGACATAAAGTAAAGCTAGGACGATCAGCTAACATCTCCAATAGGTGTAAACATGATTCCACGTGCGGTTCATTTGTTATAAACAATTAAACAATTAAAATTGTTACTACGGACAACTGCCTATAGTTACAGAAACGGGGTATTCTTTATCGTCTAGCTTATTCTTATCCCTTTCGTTTGAGATGCGGTTGATTAAAATCGGCTCAGTAGAACGCGAGATAATTGAATTTGTTTAAATAAATTATAAACAAATCCGATTGCTGCCACTCCATGGCGATATACATCAATGACCAGTTGGACATAAAGTAAAGCTAGAACGATCAGCTAACATCTCCAACAGGTGTGAACATGAGTCCACGTGCAGTTAAATTGTTATAAACAATTAAACAATTGAAATTGTTATTACGGTCAACTGGCTATAGTTACAGCAACTAAGTATTTTTTAACGTGTAGCTTATTCCTTTCCCTTTCATTTGACACCTGATTTATTGAAAAACATCCACCAGGAACCGTGATAAGAATTTTTATTTAATTTTTATCG
Source organism: Nomada lathburiana (assembly GCA_963667235.1). Lineage (NCBI taxonomy): Eukaryota > Metazoa > Arthropoda > Insecta > Hymenoptera > Apidae > Nomada > Nomada lathburiana. The sequence goes on along the minus strand of OY763897.1, from coordinate 8,196,076 downwards.
ACTTAAACAGGCAGTAATCGTGTATGCGGCGCCATCTCGCGTTTGCGGCCTTTTTCGCAGATTCCCGCACCGCCGAAACCGAATTCCTGGATTACATCGTTAATTTAAACAATTGCGTTTTTCTCGGCTTCTACTGCGTATTTTTTAACCGGACAGGTCTTAAATGAAAGCTATGGACCATAGCTATTTACTCCAACAGTTGCAACAATCGGGAATTTGTGGTTCGAATGTTATTAACTATTGAAAAATAGGCAAAAATGTACTTCGGGTCACTGGAAATATCTCGGCTTCTGGTGACGCTAGATTAACGATCAAAAGCTCAAAATGATGGTAAAGGATGCTCCTATACGACGATAAACGATTTACAAATGCTGTATGCGCTATTTAGTTTTTCTAAATAAATAAATAATTCGCTTGAGTATTGCACCGAAACTATACACGAGGGCCGATCTAATCGTGAATCAGATTGTTCCTTGAACCAAGAGCTTCAATTTGAGAGGTCGTTGAGTAGAACCGGCCGGGTAGAACGCGAGATAATTGAATTTGTTTAAATAAATTATAAACAAATATGATTGCTGCCACTCCCTGGCGAGATACATCAATGACCACTGGACATAAATTAAAGCTAGAACGATCAGCTAACCTCTACAACAGGTGTGAACATGATTCCACGTGCAGTTAAATTGTTATAAGCAATTAAACAATTGAAATTGTTATTACGGTCAACTGGCTATTGTTACAGCAACGCGGTATTTTTTATCGTGTAGCTTACTCCTTTCCCTTTTGTTTCAGACGCGGTTGATTAAAATCGGCTCAGTAGAACGCGAGATAATTGAATTTGTTTAAATAAATTATAAACAAATCCGATTACAGCCACTCCCTGGCGAGATACATCAATGACCACTGGACATAAAGTAAAGCTAGGACGATCAGCTAAAATCTCCAATAGGTGTAAACATGATTGCACGTGCAGTTAAATTGTTATAAGCAATTAAACAATTAAAATTGTTATTACGGTCAACTGGCTATAGTTACAGAAACGGGGTATTCTTTATCGTCTAGCTTATACTTATCCCTTTCGTTTGAGATGCGGTTGATTAAAATCGGCTCAGTAGAACGCGAGATAATTGAATTTGTTTAAATAAATTATAAACAAATCCGATTGCTGCCACTCCATGGCGATATACATCAATGACCAGTTGGACATAAAGTAAAGCTAGAACGATCAGCTAACATCTCCAACAGGTGTGAACATGAGTCCACGTGCAGTTAAATTGTTATAAACAATTATACAATTGAAATTGTTATTACGGTCAACTGGCTATAGTTACAGCAACTGAGTATTTTTTAACGCGTAGCTTATTCCTTTCCCTTTCATTTGACACCTGATTTATTGAAAAACATCCACCAGGAACCGTGATAAGAATTTTTATTTAATTTTTATCGACTTAAACAGGCAGTAATCGTGTATGCGGCGCCATCTCGCGTTTGCGGCCTTTTTCGCAGATTCCCGCACCGCCGAAACCGAATTCCTGGATTACATCGTTAATTTAAACAATTGCGTTTTTCTCGGCTTCTACTGCGTATTTTTCAACCGGACTTGTCTTAAATGAAAGCTATGGACCATAGCTATTTACTCCAACAGTTGCAACAATATGGAATTTGTGGTTCGAATGTTATTAACTATTGAAAAATAGGCAAAAATGTACTTCGGGTCACTGGAAATATCTCGGCTTCTGGTGACGCTAGATTAACGATCAAATGCTCAAAATGATGGTAAAGGATGCTCCTATACGACGATAAACGATTTACAGATGCTGTATGCGCTATTTAGTTTTTCTAAACAAATAAATAATGCGCTTGAGTATTGCACCGAAACTATACACGAGGGCCGATGTAATCGTGAATCAGACTGTTCCTTGAACCGAGAGCTTCAATTTGAGAGGTCGTTGAGTAAAATCAGCCGGGTAGAACGCGAGATAATTGAATTTGTTTAAATAAATTATAAACAAATGCGATTGCTGCCACTCCCTGGCGAGATACATCAATGACCAGTGCACATAAAGTAAAGCTAGGACGATCAGCTAACCTCTCCAACAGGTGTGAAAATGATTCCACGTGCAGTTAAATTGTTATAAGCAATTAAACAATTGAAATTGTTATTACGGTCAACTGGCTATTGTTACAGCAACGCGGTATTTTTTATCGTGTAGCTTACTCCTTTCCCTTTTGTTTCAGACGCGGTTGATTAAAATCGGCTCAGTAGAACGCGAGATAATTGAATTTGTTTAAATAAATTATAAACAAATGCGATTGCTGCCACTCCCTGGCGAGATACATCAATGACCACTGGACATAAATTAAAGCTAGAACGATCAGCTAACCTCTCCAACAGGTGTGAAAATGATTCCACGTGCAGTTAAATTGTTATAAGCAATTAAACAATTGAAATTGTTATTACGGTCAACTGGCTATAGTTACATCAACGGGGTATTCTTTATCGTCTAGCTTATTCTTATCCCTTTCGTTTGAGATGCGGTTGATTAAAATCGGCTCAGTAGAACGCGAGATAATTGAATTTGTTTAAATAAATTATAAACAAATCCGATTACAGCAACTGCCTGGCGAGATAAATCAATGACCAGTGCACATAAAGTAAAGCTAGGACGATCAGCTAACATCTCCAATAGGTGTAAACATGATTGCACGTGCAGTTAAATTGTTATAACCAATTAAACAATTGAAATTGTTATTACGGTCAACTGGCTATAGTTACATCAACGGGGTATTATTGATCGTGTAGCATATTCTTATCCCTTTCGTTTGAGATGTGGTTGATTAAAATCGGCTGAGTAGAACGCGTGATAATTGAATTTGTTTAAATAAATTATAAAAAAATCCGATTGCTGCCACTTCCTGGCGAGATACATCAATGACCACTAGACATAAATTAAAGCTAGAATGATCAGCTAACCTCTCCAACAGGTGTGAACATGATTCCACGTGCAGTTAAATTGTTATAAGCAATTAAACAATTGAAATTGTTATTACGGTCAACTGGCTATAGTTACAGAAACGGGGTATTCTTTATCGTCTATCTTATTCTTATCCCTTTCGTTTGAGATGCGGTTGATTAAAATCGGCTCAGTAGAATGCGAGATAATTGAATTTGTTTAAATAAATTATAAACAAATCCGATTACAGCCACTCCCTGGCGAGATACATCAATGACCACTGGATATAAAGTAAAGCTAGGACGATCAGCTAACATCTCCAATAGGTGTAAACATGATTGCACGTGCAGTTAAATTGTTATAACCAATTAAACAATTGAAATTGTTATTACGGTCAACTGGCTATAGTTACAGAAACGGGGTATTCTTTATCGTCTAGCTTATTCTTATCCCTTTCGTTTGAGATGCGGTTGATTAAAATCGGCTCAGTAGAACGCGAGATAATTGAATTTGTTTAAATAAATTATAAACAAATCCGATTACAGCCACTCCCTGGCGAGATACATCACTGACCACTGGACATAAAGTAAAGCTAGGACGATCAGCTAACATCTCCAATAGGTGTAAACATGATTGCACGTGCAGTTAAATTGTTATAAGCAATTAAACAATTGAAATTGTTATTACGGTCAACTGGCTATAGTTACAGAAACGGGGTATTCTTTATCGTCTAGCTTATTCTTATCCCTTTCGTTTGAGATGCGGTTGATTAAAATCGGCTCAGTAGAACGCGAGATAATTGAATTTGTTTATATAAATTATAAACAAATCCGATTACAGCAACTGCCTGGCGAGATACATCAATGACCAGTGCACATAAAGTAAAGCTAGGACGATCAGCTAACATCTCCAATAGGTGTAAACATGATTGCACGTGCTGTTAAATTGTTATAAGCAATTAAACAATTGAAATTGTTATTACGGTCAACTGGCTATAGTTACAGCAACTAAGTATTTTTTAACGTGTAGCTTATTCCTTTCCCTTTCATTTGACACCTGATTTATTGAAAAACATCCACCAGGAACCGTGATAAGAATTTTTATTTAATTTTTATCGACTTAAACAGGCAGTAATCGTGTATGCGGCGCCATCTCGCGTTTGCGGCCTTTTTCGCAGATTCCCGCACCGCCGAAACCGAATTCCTGGATTACATCGTTAATTTAAACAATTGCGTTTTTCTCGGCTTCTACTGCGTATTTTTTAACCGGACAAGTCTTAAATGAAAGCTATGGACCATAGCTATTTACTCCAACAGTTGCAACAATCGGGAATTTGTGGTTCGAATGTTATTAACTATTGAAAAATAGGCAAAAATGTACTTCGGGTCACTGGAAATATCTCGGCTTCTGGTGACGCTAGATTAACGATCAAAAGCTCAAAATGATGGTAAAGGATGCTCCTATACGACGATAAACGATTTACAAATGCTGTATGCGCTATTTAGTTTTTCTAAATAAATAAATAATTCGCTTGAGTATTGCACCGAAACTATACACGAGGGCCGATCTAATCGTGAATCAGATTGTTCCTTGAACCAAGAGCTTCAATTTGAGAGGTCGTTGAGTAGAACCGGCCGGGTAGAACGCGAGATAATTGAATTTGTTTAAATAAATTATAAACAAATATGATTGCTGCCACTCCCTGGCGAGATACATCAATGACCACTGGACATAAATTAAAGCTAGAAGGATCAGCTAACCTCTCCAACAGGTGTGAACATGATTCCACGAGCAGTTAAATTGTTATAAGCAATTAAACAATTGAAATTGTTATTACGGTCAACTGGCTATAGCTACAGAAACGGGGTATTCTTTATCGTCTAGCTTATTCTTAACCCTTTCGTTTGAGATGCGGTTGATTAAAATCGGCTCAGTAGAACGCGAGATAATTGAATTTGTTTAAATAAATTATAAACAAATCCGATTACAGCCACTCCCTGGCGAGATACATCAATGACCACTGGACATAAAGTAAAGCTAGGACGATCAGCTAACATCTCCAATAGGTGTAAACATGATTCCACGTGCGGTTCATTTGTTATAAACAATTAAACAATTAAAATTGTTACTACGGACAACTGGCTATAGTTACAGAAACGGGGTATTCTTTATCGTCTAGCTTATTCTTATCCCTTTCGTTTGAGATGCGGTTGATTAAAATCGGCTCAGTAGAACGCGAGATAATTGAATTTGTTTAAATAAATTATAAACAAATCCGATTACAGCAACTGCCTGGCGAGATACATCAATGACCAGTGCACATAAAGTAAAGCTAGGACGATCAGCTAACATCTCCAATAGGTGTAAACATGATTGCACGTGCAGTTAAATTGTTATAAGCAATTAAACAATTGAAATTGTTATTACGGTCAACTGGCTATAGTTACAGAAACGGGGTATTCTTTATCGTCTAGCTTATTCTTATGCCTTTCGTTTGAGATGCGGTTGATTAAAATCGGCTCAGTAGAACGCGAGATAATTGAATTTGTTTAAATAAATTATAAACAAATCCGATTACAGCAACTGCCTGGCGAGATACATCAATGACCAGTGCACATAAAGTAAAGCTAGGACGATCAGCTAACATCTCCAATAGGTGTAAACATGATTGCACGTGCTGTTAAATTGTTATAAGCAATTAAACAATTGAAATTGTTATTACGGTCAACTGGCTATAGTTACATCAACGGGGTATTCTTTATCGTCTAGCTTATTCTTATCCCTTTCGTTTGAGATGCGGTTGATTAAAATCGGCTCAGTAGAACGCGAGATAATTGAATTTGTTTAAATACATTATAAACAAATATGATTGCTGCCACTCCCTGGCGAGATACATCAATGACCACTGGACATAAAGTAAAGCTAGGACGATCAGCTAACATCTCCAACAGGTGTGAACATGATTCCACGTGCAGTTAAATTGTTATAAGCAATTAAACAATTGAAATTGTTATTACGGTCAACTGGCTACTGTTACAGCAACGCGGTATTTTTTATCGTGTAGTTTACTCCTTTCCCTTTTGTTTCAGACGCGGTTGATTAAAATCGGCTCAGTAGAACGCGAGATAATTGAATTTGTTTAAATAAATTATAAACAAATGCGATTGCTGCCACTCCCTGGCGAGATACATCAATGACCACTGGACATAAATTAAAGCTAGAACGATCAGCTAACCTCTCCAACAGGTGTGAAAATGATTCCACGTGCAGTTAAATTGTTATAAACAATTAAACAATTGAAATTGTTATTACGGTCAACTGGCTATAGTTACAGCAACTGAGTATTTTTTAACGTGTAGCTTATTCCTTTCCCTTTCATTTGACACCTGATTTATTGAAAAACATCCACCAGGAACCGTGATAAGAATTTTTATTTAATTTTTATCGACTTAAACAGGCAGTAATCGTGTATGCGGCGCCATCTCGCGTTTGCGGCCTTTTTCGCAGATTCCCGCACCGCCGAAACCGAATTCCTGGATTACATCGTTAATTTAAACAATTGCGTTTTTCTCGGCTTCTACTGCGTATTTTTTAACCGGACAAGTCTTAAATGAAAGCTATGGACCATAGCTATTTACTCCAACAGTTGCAACAATCGGGAATTTGTGGTTCGAATGTTATTAACTATTGAAAAATAGGCAAAAATGTACTTCGGGTCACTGGAAATATCTCGGCTTCTGGTGACGCTAGATTAACGATCAAAAGCTCAAAATGATGGTAAAGGATGCTCCTATACGACGATAAACGATTTACAGATGCTGTATGCGCTATTTAGTTTTTCTAAATAAATAAATAATTCGCTTGAGTATTGCACCGAAACTATACACGAGGGCCGATCTAATCGTGAATCAGATTGTTCCTTGAACCAAGAGCTTCAATTTGAGAGGTCGTTGAGTAGAACCGGCCGGGTAGAACGCGAGATAATTGAATTTGTTTAAATAAATTATAAACAAATATGATTGCTGCCACTCCCTGGCGAGATACATCAATGACCACTGGACATAAATTAAAGCTAGAAGGATCAGCTAACCTCTCCAACAGGTGTGAAAATGATTCCACGTGCAGTTAAATTGTTATAAGCAATTAAACAATTGAAATTGTTATTACGGTCAACTGGCTATTGTTACAGCAACGCGGTATTTTTTATCGTGTAGCTTACTCCTTTCCCTTTTGTTTCAGACGCGGTTGATTAAAATCGGCTCAGTAGAACGCGAGATAATTGAATTTGTTTAAATAAATTATAAACAAATGCGATTGCTGCCACTCCCTGGCGAGATACATCAATGACCACTGGACATAAATTAAAGCTAGAACGATCAGCTAACCTCTCCAACAGGTGTGAAAATGATTCCACGTGCAGTTAAATTGTTATAAGCAATTAAACAATTGAAATTGTTATTACGGTCAACTGGCTATAGTTACATCAACGGGGTATTCTTTATCGTCTAGCTTATTCTTATCCCTTTCGTTTGAGATGCGGTTGATTAAAATCGGCTCAGTAGAACGCGAGATAATTGAATTTGTTTAAATAAATTATAAACAAATCCGATTACAGCAACTGCCTGGCGAGATACATCAATGACCAGTGCACATAAAGTAAAGCTAGGACGATCAGCTAACATCTCCAATAGGTGTAAACATGATTGCACGTGCAGTTAAATTGTTATAACCAATTAAACAATTGAAATTGTTATTACGGTCAACTGGCTATAGTTACATCAACGGGGTATTATTGATCGTGTAGCATATTCTTATCCCTTTCGTTTGAGATGTGGTTGATTAAAATCGGCTGAGTAGAACGCGTGATAATTGAATTTGTTTAAATAAATTATAAAAAAATCCGATTGCTGCCACTTCCTGGCGAGATACATCAATGACCACTAGACATAAATTAAAGCTAGAATGATCAGCTAACCTCTCCAACAGGTGTGAACATGATTCCACGTGCAGTTAAATTGTTATTAGCAATTAAACAATTGAAATTGTTATTACGGTCAACTGGCTATAGTTACAGAAACGGGGTATTCTTTATCGTCTATCTTATTCTTATCCCTTTCGTTTGAGATGCGGTTGATTAAAATCGGCTCAGTAGAATGCGAGATAATTGAATTTGTTTAAATAAATTATAAACAAATCCGATTACAGCCACTCCCTGGCGAGATACATCAATGACCACTGGATATAAAGTAAAGCTAGGACGATCAGCTAACATCTCCAATAGGTGTAAACATGATTGCACGTGCAGTTAAATTGTTATAACCAATTAAACAATTGAAATTGTTATTACGGTCAACTGGATATAGTTACATCAACGGGGTATTATTGATCGTGTAGCATATTCTTATCCCTTTCGTTTGAGATGTGGTTGATTAAAATCGGCTGAGTAGAACGCGTGATAATTGAATTTGTTTAAATAAATTATAAAAAAATCCGATTGCTGCCACTTCCTGGCGAGATACATCAATGACCACTAGACATAAATTAAAGCTAGAACGATCAGCTAACCTCTCCAACAGGTGTGAACATAATTCCACGTGCAGTTAAATTGTTATAAGCAATTAAACAATTGAAATTGTTATTACGGTCAACTGGCTATAGTTACAGAAACGGGGTATTCTTTATCGTCTAGCTTATTCTTATCCCTTTCGTTTGAGATGCGGTTGATTAAAATCGGCTCAGTAGAACGCGAGATAATTGAATTTGTTTATATAAATTATAAACAAATCCGATTACAGCCACTCCCTGGCGAGATACATCAATGACCACTGGACATAAAGTAAAGCTAGGACGATCAGCTAACATCTCCAATAGGTGTAAACATGATTGCACGTGCAGTTAAATTGTTATAAGCAATTAAACAATTGAAATTGTTATTACGGTCAACTGGCTATAGTTACAGAAACGGGGTATTCTTTATCGTCTAGCTTATTCTTATCCCTTTCGTTTGAGATGCGGTTGATTAAAATCGGCTCAGTAGAACGCGAGATAAGTGAATTTGTTTAAATAAATTATAAACAAATCCGATTACAGCCACTCCCTGGCGAGATACATCAATGACCACTGGACATAAAGTAAAGCTAGGACGATCAGCTAACATCTCCAATAGGTGTAAACATGATTCCACGTGCGGTTCATTTGTTATAAACAATTAAACAATTAAAATTGTTACGACGGACAACTGGCTATAGTTACAGCAACTGAGTATTTTTTATCGTGTAGCTTATTCCTTTCCCTTTCATTTGACACCTGATTTATTGAAAAACATCCACCAGGAACCGTGATAAGAATTTTTATTTAATTTTTATCGACTTAAACAGGCAGTAATCGTGTATGCGGCGCCATCTCGCGTTTGCGGCCTTTTTCGCAGATTCCCGCACCGCCCAAACCGAATTCCTGGATTACATCGTTAATTTAAACAATTGCGTTTTTCTCGGCTTCTACTGCGTATTTTTTAACCGGACTTGTCTTAAATGAAAGCTATGGACCATAGCTATTTACTCCAACAGTTGCAACAATATGGAATTTGTGGTTCGAATGTTATTAACTATTGAAAAATAGGCAAAAATGTACTTCGGGTCACTGGAAATATCTCGGCTTCTGGTGACGCTAGATTAACGATCAAATGCTCAAAATGATGGTAAAGGATGCTCCTATACGACGATAAACGATTTACAGATGCTGTATGCGCTATTTAGTTTTTCTAAATAAATAAATAATTCGCTTGAGTATTGCACCGAAACTATACACGAGGGCCGATCTAATCGTGAATCAGATTGTTCCTTGAACCAAGAGCTTCAATTTGAGAGGTCGTTGAGTAAAATCGGCCGGGTGGAACGCGACATAATTGAATTTGTTTAAATAAATTATAAACAAATATGATTGCTGCCACTCCCTGGCGAGATACATCAATGACCACTGGACATAAATTAAAGCTAGAACGATCAGCTAACCTCTCCAACAGGTGTGAACATGATTCCACGTGCAGTTAAATTGTTATAAGCAATTAAACAATTGAAATTGTTATTACGGTCAACTGGCTATTGTTACAGCAACGCGGTATTTTTTATCGTGTAGCTTACTCCTTTCCCTTTTGTTTCAGACACGGTTGATTAAAATCGGCTCAGTAGAACGCGAGATAATTGAATTTGTTTAAATAAATTATAAACAAATCTGATTACAGCCACTCCCTGGCGATATACATCAATGACCACTGGACATAAAGTAAAGCTAGAACGATCAGCTAACATCTCCAACAGGTGTGAACATGATTCCACGTGCAGTTAAATTGTTATAAACAATTAAACAATTGAAATTGTTATTACGGTCAACTGGCTTTAGTTACAGCAACTGAGTATTTTTTAACGTGTAGCTTATTCCTTTCCCTTTCATTTGACACCTGATTTATTGAAAAACATCCACCAGGAACCGTGATAAGAATTTTTATTTAATTTTTATCGACTTAAACAGGCAGTAATCGTGTATGCGGCGCCATCTCGCGTTTGCGGCCTTTTTCGCAGATTCCCGCACCGCCCAAACCGAATTCCTGGATTACATCGTTAATTTAAACAATTGCGTTTTTCTCGGCTTCTACTGCGTATTTTTTAACCGGACTTGTCTTAAATGAAAGCTATGGACCATAGCTATTTACTCCAACAGTTGCAACAATATGGAATTTGTGGTTCGAATGTTATTAACTATTGAAAAATAGGCAAAAATGTACTTCGGGTCACTGGAAATATCTCGGCTTCTGGTGACGCTAGATTAACGATCAAATGCTCAAAATGATGGTAAAGGATGCTCCTATACGACGATAAACGATTTACAGATGCTGTATGCGCTATTTAGTTTTTCTAAATAAATAAATAATTCGCTTGAGTATTGCACCGAAACTATACACCAGGGCCGATCTAATCGTGAATCAGATTGTTCCTTGAACCAAGAGCTTCAATTTGAGAGGTCGTTGAGTAAAATCGGCCGGGTGGAACGCGACATAATTGAATTTGTTTAAATAAATTATAAACAAATATGATTGCTGCCACTCCCTGGCGAGATACATCAATGACCACTGGACATAAATTAAAGCTAGAACGATCAGCTAACCTCTCCAACAGGTGTGAACATGATTCCACGTGCAGTTAAATTGTTATAAGCAATTAAACAATTGAAATTGTTATTACGGTCAACTGGCTATTGTTACAGCAACGCGGTATTTTTTATCGTGTAGCTTACTCCTTTCCCTTTTGTTTCAGACGCGGTTGATTAAAATCGGCACAGTAGAACGCGAGATAATTGAATTTGTTTAAATAAATTATAAACAAATCCGATTGCTGCCACTCCATGGCGATATACATCAATGACCAGTTGGACATAAAGTAAAGCTAGAACGATCAGCTAACATCTCCAACAGGTGTGAACATGAGTCCACGTGCAGTTAAATTGTTATAAGCAATTAAACAATTGAAATTGTTATTACGGTCAACTGGCTATAGTTACAGAAACGGGGTATTCTTTATCGCCTAGCTTATACTTATCCCTTTCGTTTGAGATGCGGTTGATTAAAATCGGCTCAGTAGAACGCGAGATAATTGAATTTGTTTAAATAAATTATAAACAAATCCGATTGCTGCCACTCCATGGCGATATACATCAATGACCAGTTGGACATAAAGTAAAGCTAGAACGATCAGCTAACATCTCCAACAGGTGTGAACATGAGTCCACGTGCAGTTAAATTGTTATAAACAATTAAACAATTGAAATTGTTATTACGGTCAACTGGCTATAGTTACAGCAACTGAGTATTTTTGAACGTGTAGCTTATTCCTTTCCCTTTCATTTGACACCTGATTTATTGAAAAACATCCACCAGGAACCGTGATAAGAATTTTTATTTAATTTTTATCGACTTAAACAGGCAGTAATCGTGTATGCGGCGCCATCTCGCGTTTGCGGCCTTTTTCGCAGATTCCCGCACCGCCGAAACCGAATTCCTGGATTACATCGTTAATTTAAACAATTGCGTTTTTCTCGGCTTCTACTGCGTATTTTTCAACCGGACTTGTCTTAAATGAAAGCTATGGACCATAGCTATTTACTCCAACAGTTGCAACAATATGGAATTTGTGGTTCGAATGTTATTAAGTATTGAAAAATAGGCAAAAATGTACTTCGGGTCACTGGAAATATCTCGGCTTCTGGTGACGCTAGATTAACGATCAAATGCTCAAAATGATGGTAAAGGATGCTCCTATACGACGATAAACGATTTACAGATGCTGTATGCGCTATTTAGTTTTTCTAAATAAATAAATAATTCGCTTGAGTATTGCACCGAAACTATACACGAGGGCCGATCTAATCGTGAATCAGATTGTTCCTTGAACCAAGAGCTTCAATTTGAGAGGTCGTTGAGTAGAATCGGCCGGGTAGAACGCGAGATAATTGAATTTGTTTAAATAAAATATAAACAAATATGATTGCTGCCACTCCCTGGCGAGATACATCAATGACCACTGGACATAAATTAAAGCTAGAACGATCAGCTAACCTCTCCAACAGGTGTGAACATGATTCCACGTGCAGTTAAATTGTTATAAGCAATTAAACAATTGAAATTGTTATTACGGTCAACTGGCTATTGTTACAGCAACGCGGTATTTTTTATCGTGTAGCTTACTCCTTTCCCTTTTGTTTCAGACACGGTTGATTAAAATCGGCTCAGTAGAACGCGAGATAATTGAATTTGTTTAAATAAATTATAAACAAATCTGATTACAGCCACTCCCTGGCGATATACATCAATGACCACTGGACATAAAGTAAAGCTAGAACGATCAGCTAACATCTCCAACAGGTGTGAACATGATTCCACGTGCAGTTAAATTGTTATAAACAATTAAACAATTGAAATTGTTATTACGGTCAACTGGCTTTAGTTACAGCAACTGAGTATTTTTTAACGTGTAGCTTATTCCTTTCCCTTTCATTTGACACCTGATTTATTGAAAAACATCCACCAGGAACCGTGATAAGAATTTTTATTTAATTTTTATCGACTTAAACAGGCAGTAATCGTGTATGCGGCGCCATCTCGCGTTTGCGGCCTTTTTCGCAGATTCCCGCACCGCCGAAACCGAATTCCTGGATTACATCGTTAATTTAAACAATTGCGTTTTTCTCGGCTTCTACTGCGTATTTTTTAACCGGACTTGTCTTAAATGAAAGCTATGGACCATAGCTATTTACTCCAACAGTTGCAACAATATGGAATTTGTGGTTCGAATGTTATTAACTATTGAAAAATAGGCAAAAATGTACTTCGGGTCACTGGAAATATCTCGGCTTCTGGTGACGCTAGATTAACGATCAAATGCTCAAAATGATGGTAAAGGATGCTCCTATACGACGATAAACGATTTACAAATGCTGTATGCGCTATTTAGTTTTTCTAAATAAATAAATAATTCGCTTGAGTATTGCACCGAAACTATACACCAGGGCCGATCTAATCGTGAATCAGATTGTTCCTTGAACCAAGAGCTTCAATTTGAGAGGTCGTTGAGTAAAATCGGCCGGGTGGAACGCGACATAATTGAATTTGTTTAAATAAATTATAAACAAATATGATTGCTGCCACTCCCTGGCGAGATACATCAATGACCACTGGACATAAATTAAAGCTAGAACGATCAGCTAACCTCTCCAACAGGTGTGAACATGATTCCACGTGCAGTTAAATTGTTATAAGCAATTAAACAATTGAAATTGTTATTACGGTCAACTGGCTATTGTTACAGCAACGCGGTATTTTTTATCGTGTAGCTTACTCCTTTCCCTTTTGTTTCAGACGCGGTTGATTAAAATCGGCACAGTAGAACGCGAGATAATTGAATTTGTTTAAATAAATTATAAACAAATCCGATTACAGCCACTCCCTGGCGAGATACATCAATGACCACTGGACATAAAGTAAAGCTAGGACGATCAGCTAAAATCTCCAATAGGTGTAAACATGATTGCACGTGCAGTTAAATTGTTATAAGCAATTAAACAATTGAAATTGTTATTACGGTCAACTGGCTATAGTTACAGAAACGGGGTATTCTTTATCGCCTAGCTTATACTCATCCCTTTCGTTTGAGATGCGGTTGATTAAAATCGGCTCAGTAGAACGCGAGATAATTGAATTTGTTTAAATAAATTATAAACAAATCCGATTGCTGCCACTCCATGGCGATATACATCAATGACCAGTTGGACATAAAGTAAAGCTAGAACGATCAGCTAACATCTCCAACAGGTGTGAACATGAGTCCACGTGCAGTTAAATTGTTATAAACAATTAAACAACTGAAATTGTTATTACGGTCAACTGGCTATAGTTACAGCAACTGAGTATTTTTTAACGTGTAGCTTATTCCTTTCCCTTTCATTTGACACCTGATTTATTGAAAAACATCCACCAGGAACCGTGATAAGAATTTTTATTTAATTTTTATCGACTTAAACAGGCAGTAATCGTGTATGCGGCGCCATCTCGCGTTTGCGGCCTTTTTCGCAGATTCCCGCACCGCCGAAACCGAATTCCTGGATTACATCGTTAATTTAAACAATTGCGTTTTTCTCGGCTTCTACTGCGTATTTTTCAACCGGACTTGTCTTAAATGAAAGCTATGGACCATAGCTATTTACTCCAACAGTTGCAACAATATGGAATTTGTGGTTCGAATGTTATTAACTATTGAAAAATAGGCAAAAATGTACTTCGGGTCACTGGAAATATCTCGGCTTCTGGTGACGCTAGATTAACGATCAAATGCTCAAAATGATGGTAAAGGATGCTCCTATACGACGATAAACGATTTACAGATGCTGTATGCGCTATTTAGTTTTTCTAAATAAATAAATAATTCGCTTGAGTATTGCACCGAAACTATACACGAGGGCCGATCTAATCGTGAATCAGATTGTTCCTTGAACCAAGAGCTTCAATTTGAGAGGTCGTTGAGTAAAATCGGCTCAGTAGAACGCGAGATAATTGAATTTGTTTAAATAAATTATAAACAAATCCGATTACAGCCACTGCCTGGCGAGATACATCAATGAACACTGGACATAAATTAAAGCTAGGACGATCAGCTAACATCTCCAATAGGTGTAAACATGATTGCACGTGCTGTTAAATTGTTATAAGCAATTAAACAATTGAAATTGTTATTACGGTCAACTGGCTATAGTTACATCAACGGGGTATTCTTTATCGTCTAGCTTATTCTTATCCCTTTCGTTTGAGATGCGGTTGATTAAAGTCGGCTCAGTAGAACGCGAGATAATTGAATTTGTTTAAATACATTATAAACAAATATGATTGCTGCCACTCCCTGGCGAGATACATCAATGACCACTGGACATAAAGTAAAGCTAGGACGATCAGCTAACATCTCCAACAGGTGTGAACATGATTCCACGTGCAGTTAAATTGTTATAAGCAATTAAACAATTGAAATTATTATTACGGTCAACTGGCTATTGTTACAGCAACGCGGTATTTTTTATCGTGTAGCTTACTCCTCTCCCTTTTGTTTCAGACGCGGTTGATTAAAATCGGCTCAGTAGAACGCGAGATAATTGAATTTGTTTAAATAAATTATAAACAAATCCGATTACAGCCACTGCCTGGCGAGATACATCAATGACCAGTGCACATAAAGTAAAGCTAGGACGATCAGCTAACATCTCCAATAGGTGTAAACATGATTGCACGCGCTGTTAAATTGTTATAAGCAATTAAACAATTGAAATTGTTATTACGGTCAACTGGCTATAGTTACATCAACGGGGTATTCTTTATCGTCTAGCTTATTCTTATCCCTTTCGTTTGAGATGCGGTTGATTAAAATCGGCTCAGTAGAACGCGAGATAATTGAATTTGTTTAAATACATTATAAACAAATATGATTGCTGCCACTCCCTGGCGAGATACATCAATGACCACTGGACATAAAGTAAAGCTAGGACGATCAGCTAACATCTCCAACAGGTGTGAACATGATTCCACGTGCAGTTAAATTGTTATAAACAATTAAACAATTGAAATTGTTATTACGGTCAACTGGCTACTGTTACAGCAACGCGGTATTTTTTATCGTGTAGCTTACTCCTTTCCCTTTTGTTTCAGACGCGGTTGATTAAAATCGGCTCAGTAGAACGCGAGATAATTGAATTTGTTTAAATAAATTATAAACAAATACGATTACAGCCACTCCCTGGCGAGATACATCAATGACCACTGGACATAAATTAAAGCTAGAACGATCAGCTAACCTCTCCAACAGGTGTGAAAATGATTCCACGTGCAGTTAAATTGTTATAAGCAATTAAACAATTGAAATTGTTATTACGGTCAACTGGCTATAGTTAAAGAAACGGGGTATTCTTTATCGTCTAGCTAATTCTTATCCCTTTCGTTTGAGATGCGGTTGATTAAAATCGGCTCAGTAGAACGCGAGATAATTGAATTTGTTTAAATAAATTATAAACAAATCCGATTACAGCCACTCCCTGGCGAGATACATCAATGACCACTGGATATAAAGTAAAGCTAGGACGATCAGCTAACATCTCCAATAGGTGTAAACATGATTGCACGTGCAGTTAAATTGTTATAACCAATTAAACAATTGAAATTGTTATTACGGTCAACTGGCTATAGTTACATCAACGGGGTATTATTGATCGTGTAGCATATTCTTATCCCTTTCGTTTGAGATGGGGTTGATTAAAATCGGCTGAGTAGAACGCGAGATAATTGAATTTGTTTAAATAAATTATAAAAAAATCCGATTGCTGCCACTTCCTGGCGAGATACATCAATGACCACTCGACATAAATTAAAGCTAGAACGATCAGCTAACCTCTCCAACAGGTGTGAACATGATTCCACGTGCAGTTAAATTGTTATAAGCAATTAAACAATTGAAATTGTTATTACGGTCAACTGGCTATAGTTACATCAACGGGGTATACTTTATCGTCTAGCTTATTCTTATCCCTTTCGTTTGAGATGCGGTTGATTAAAATCGGCTCAGTAGAACGCGAGATAATTGAATTTGTTTAAATAAATTATAAAAAAATCCGATTGCTGCCACTTCCTGGCGAGATACATCAATGACCACTAGACATAAATTAAAGCTAGAACGATCAGCTAACCTCTCCAACAGGTGTGAACATAATTCCACGTGCAGTTAAATTGTTATAAGCAATTAAACAATTGAAATTGTTATTACGGTCAACTGGCTATAGTTACAGAAACGGGGTATTCTTTATCGTCTAGCTTATTCTTATCCCTTTCGTTTGAGATGCGGTTGATTAAAATCGGCTCAGTAGAACGCGAGATAATTGAATTTGTTTATATAAATTATAAACAAATCCGATTACAGCCACTCCCTGGCGAGATACATCAATGACCACTGGACATAAAGTAAAGCTAGGACGATCAGCTAACATCTCCAATAGGTGTAAACATGATTGCACGTGCAGTTAAATTGTTATAAGCAATTAAACAATTGAAATTGTTATTACGGTCAACTGGCTATAGTTACAGAAACGGGGTATTCTTTATCGTCTAGCTTATTCTTATCCCTTTCGTTTGAGATGCGGTTGATTAAAATCGGCTCAGTAGAACGCGAGATAAGTGAATTTGTTTAAATAAATTATAAACAAATCCGATTACAGCCACTCCCTGGCGAGATACATCAATGACCACTGGACATAAAGTAAAGCTAGGACGATCAGCTAACATCTCCAATAGGTGTAAACATGATTCCACGTGCGGTTCATTTGTTATAAACAATTAAACAATTAAAATTGTTACGACGGACAACTGGCTATAGTTACAGCAACTGAGTATTTTTTATCGTGTAGCTTATTCCTTTCCCTTTCATTTGACACCTGATTTATTGAAAAACATCCACCAGGAACCGTGATAAGAATTTTTATTTAATTTTTATCGACTTAAACAGGCAGTAATCGTGTATGCGGCGCCATCTCGCGTTTGCGGCCTTTTTCGCAGATTCCCGCACCGCCCAAACCGAATTCCTGGATTACATCGTTAATTTAAACAATTGCGTTTTTCTCGGCTTCTACTGCGTATTTTTTAACCGGACTTGTCTTAAATGAAAGCTATGGACCATAGCTATTTACTCCAACAGTTGCAACAATATGGAATTTGTGGTTCGAATGTTATTAACTATTGAAAAATAGGCAAAAATGTACTTCGGGTCACTGGAAATATCTCGGCTTCTGGTGACGCTAGATTAACGATCAAATGCTCAAAATGATGGTAAAGGATGCTCCTATACGACGATAAACGATTTACAGATGCTGTATGCGCTATTTAGTTTTTCTAAATAAATAAATAATTCGCTTGAGTATTGCACCGAAACTATACACGAGGGCCGATCTAATCGTGAATCAGATTGTTCCTTGAACCAAGAGCTTCAATTTGAGAGGTCGTTGAGTAAAATCGGCCGGGTGGAACGCGACATAATTGAATTTGTTTAAATAAATTATAAACAAATATGATTGCTGCCACTCCCTGGCGAGATACATCAATGACCACTGGACATAAATTAA
The DNA here is from genome assembly GCA_963667235.1 of Nomada lathburiana. NCBI lineage: Eukaryota > Metazoa > Arthropoda > Insecta > Hymenoptera > Apidae > Nomada > Nomada lathburiana. The sequence goes on along the minus strand of OY763897.1, from coordinate 8,177,429 downwards.
AGCTAGAACGATCAGCTAACCTCTCCAACAGGTGTGAACATGATTCCACGTGCAGTTAAATTGTTATAAGCAATTAAACAATTGAAATTGTTATTACGGTCAACTGGCTATTGTTACAGCAACGCGGTATTTTTTATCGTGTAGCTTACTCCTTTCCCTTTTGTTTCAGACACGGTTGATTAAAATCGGCTCAGTAGAACGCGAGATAATTGAATTTGTTTAAATAAATTATAAACAAATCTGATTACAGCCACTCCCTGGCGATATACATCAATGACCACTGGACATAAAGTAAAGCTAGAACGATCAGCTAACATCTCCAACAGGTGTGAACATGATTCCACGTGCAGTTAAATTGTTATAAACAATTAAACAATTGAAATTGTTATTACGGTCAACTGGCTTTAGTTACAGCAACTGAGTATTTTTTAACGTGTAGCTTATTCCTTTCCCTTTCATTTGACACCTGATTTATTGAAAAACATCCACCAGGAACCGTGATAAGAATTTTTATTTAATTTTTATCGACTTAAACAGGCAGTAATCGTGTATGCGGCGCCATCTCGCGTTTGCGGCCTTTTTCGCAGATTCCCGCACCGCCCAAACCGAATTCCTGGATTACATCGTTAATTTAAACAATTGCGTTTTTCTCGGCTTCTACTGCGTATTTTTTAACCGGACTTGTCTTAAATGAAAGCTATGGACCATAGCTATTTACTCCAACAGTTGCAACAATATGGAATTTGTGGTTCGAATGTTATTAACTATTGAAAAATAGGCAAAAATGTACTTCGGGTCACTGGAAATATCTCGGCTTCTGGTGACGCTAGATTAACGATCAAATGCTCAAAATGATGGTAAAGGATGCTCCTATACGACGATAAACGATTTACAGATGCTGTATGCGCTATTTAGTTTTTCTAAATAAATAAATAATTCGCTTGAGTATTGCACCGAAACTATACACCAGGGCCGATCTAATCGTGAATCAGATTGTTCCTTGAACCAAGAGCTTCAATTTGAGAGGTCGTTGAGTAAAATCGGCCGGGTGGAACGCGACATAATTGAATTTGTTTAAATAAATTATAAACAAATATGATTGCTGCCACTCCCTGGCGAGATACATCAATGACCACTGGACATAAATTAAAGCTAGAACGATCAGCTAACCTCTCCAACAGGTGTGAACATGATTCCACGTGCAGTTAAATTGTTATAAGCAATTAAACAATTGAAATTGTTATTACGGTCAACTGGCTATTGTTACAGCAACGCGGTATTTTTTATCGTGTAGCTTACTCCTTTCCCTTTTGTTTCAGACGCGGTTGATTAAAATCGGCTCAGTAGAACGCGAGATAATTGAATTTGTTTAAATAAATTATAAACAAATCTGATTACAGCCACTCCCTGGCGATATACATCAATGACCACTGGACATAAAGTAAAGCTAGAACGATCAGCTAACATCTCCAACAGGTGTGAACATGATTCCACGTGCAGTTAAATTGTTATAAACAATTAAACAATTGAAATTGTTATTACGGTCAACTGGCTTTAGTTACAGCAACTGAGTATTTTTTAACGTGTAGCTTATTCCTTTCCCTTTCATTTGACACCTGATTTATTGAAAAACATCCACCAGGAACCGTGATAAGAATTTTTATTTAATTTTTATCGACTTAAACAGGCAGTAATCGTGTATGCGGCGCCATCTCGCGTTTGCGGCCTTTCTCGCAGATTCCCGCACCGCCCAAACCGAATTCCTGGATTACATCGTTAATTTAAACAATTGCGTTTTTCTCGGCTTCTACTGCGTATTTTTTAACCGGACTTGTCTTAAATGAAAGCTATGGACCATAGCTATTTACTCCAACAGTTGCAACAATATGGAATTTGTGGTTCGAATGTTATTAACTATTGAAAAATAGGCAAAAATGTACTTCGGGTCACTGGAAATATCTCGGCTTCTGGTGACGCTAGATTAACGATCAAATGCTCAAAATGATGGTAAAGGATGCTCCTATACGACGATAAACGATTTACAGATGCTGTATGCGCTATTTAGTTTTTCTAAATAAATAAATAATTCGCTTGAGTATTGCACCGAAACTATACACCAGGGCCGATCTAATCGTGAATCAGATTGTTCCTTGAACCAAGAGCTTCAATTTGAGAGGTCGTTGAGTAAAATCGGCCGGGTGGAACGCGACATAATTGAATTTGTTTAAATAAATTATAAACAAATATGATTGCTGCCACTCCCTGGCGAGATACATCAATGACCACTGGACATAAATTAAAGCTAGAACGATCAGCTAACCTCTCCAACAGGTGTGAACATGATTCCACGTGCAGTTAAATTGTTATAAGCAATTAAACAATTGAAATTGTTATTACGGTCAACTGGCTATTGTTACAGCAACGCGGTATTTTTTATCGTGTAGCTTACTCCTTTCCCTTTTGTTTCAGACGCGGTTGATTAAAATCGGCACAGTAGAACGCGAGATAATTGAATTTGTTTAAATAAATTATAAACAAATCCGATTGCTGCCACTCCATGGCGATATACATCAATGACCAGTTGGACATAAAGTAAAGCTAGAACGATCAGCTAACATCTCCAACAGGTGTGAACATGAGTCCACGTGCAGTTAAATTGTTATAAGCAATTAAACAATTGAAATTGTTATTACGGTCAACTGGCTATAGTTACAGAAACGGGGTATTCTTTATCGCCTAGCTTATTCTTATCCCTTTCGTTTGAGATGCGGTTGATTAAAATCGGCTCAGTAGAACGCGAGATAATTGAATTTGTTTAAATAAATTATAAACAAATCCGATTGCTGCCACTCCATGGCGATATACATCAATGACCAGTTGGACATAAAGTAAAGCTAGAACGATCAGCTAACATCTCCAACAGGTGTGAACATGAGTCCACGTGCAGTTAAATTGTTATAAACAATTAAACAATTGAAATTGTTATTACGGTCAACTGGCTATAGTTACAGCAACTGAGTATTTTTTAACGTGTAGCTTATTCCTTTCCCTTTCATTTGACACCTGATTTATTGAAAAACATCCACCAGGAACCGTGATAAGAATTTTTATTTAATTTTTATCGACTTAAACAGGCAGTAATCGTGTATGCGGCGCCATCTCGCGTTTGCGGCCTTTTTCGCAGATTCCCGCACCGCCGAAACCGAATTCCTGGATTACATCGTTAATTTAAACAATTGCGTTTTTCTCGGCTTCTACTGCGTATTTTTCAACCGGACTTGTCTTAAATGAAAGCTATGGACCATAGCTATTTACTCCACCAGTTGCAACAATATGGAATTTGTGGTTCGAATGTTATTAACTATTGAAAAATAGGCAAAAATGTACTTCGGGTCACTGGAAATATCTCGGCTTCTGGTGACGCTAGATTAACGATCAAATGCTCAAAATGATGGTAAAGGATGCTCCTATACGACGATAAACGATTTACAGATGCTGTATGCGCTATTTAGTTTTTCTAAATAAATAAATAATTCGCTTGAGTATTGCACCGAAACTATACACGAGGGCCGATCTAATCGTGAATCAGATTGTTCCTTGAACCAAGAGCTTCAATTTGAGAGGTCGTTGAGTAGAATCGGCCGGGTAGAACGCGAGATAATTGAATTTGTTTAAATAAAATATAAACAAATATGATTGCTGCCACTCCCTGGCGAGATACATCAATGACCACTGGACATAAATTAAAGCTAGGACGATCAGCTAAAATCTCCAATAGGTGTAAACATGATTGCACGTGCAGTTAAATTGTTATAAGCAATTAAACAATTGAAATTGTTATTACGGTCAACTGGCTATAGTTACAGAAACGGGGTATTCTTTATCGCCTAGCTTATACTTATCCCTTTCGTTTGAGATGCGGTTGATTAAAATCGGCTCAGTAGAACGCGAGATAATTGAATTTGTTTAAATAAATTATAAACAAATCCGATTGCTGCCACTCCATGGCGATATACATCAATGACCAGTTGGACATAAAGTAAAGCTAGAACGATCAGCTAACATCTCCAACAGGTGTGAACATGAGTCCACGTGCAGTTAAATTGTTATAAACAATTAAACAATTGAAATTGTTATTACGGTCAACTGGCTATAGTTACAGCAACTGAGTATTTTTTAACGTGTAGCTTATTCCTTTCCCTTTCATTTGACACCTGATTTATTGAAAAACATCCACCAGGAACCGTGATAAGAATTTTTATTTAATTTTTATCGACTTAAACAGGCAGTAATCGTGTATGCGGCGCCATCTCGCGTTTGCGGCCTTTTTCGCAGATTCCCGCACCGCCGAAACCGAATTCCTGGATTACATCGTTAATTTAAACAATTGCGTTTTTCTCGGCTTCTACTGCGTATTTTTCAACCGGACTTGTCTTAAATGAAAGCTATGGACCATAGCTATTTACTCCAACAGTTGCAACAATATGGAATTTGTGGTTCGAATGTTATTAACTATTGAAAAATAGGCAAAAATGTACTTCGGGTCACTGGAAATATCTCGGCTTCTGGTGACGCTAGATTAACGATCAAATGCTCAAAATGATGGTAAAGGATGCTCCTATACGACGATAAACGATTTACAGATGCTGTATGCGCTATTTAGTTTTTCTAAATAAATAAATAATTCGCTTGAGTATTGCACCGAAACTATACACGAGGGCCGATCTAATCGTGAATCAGATTGTTCCTTGAACCAAGAGCTTCAATTTGAGAGGTCGTTGAGTAAAATCGGCTCAGTAGAACGCGAGATAATTGAATTTGTTTAAATAAATTATAAACAAATCCGATTACAGCCACTGCCTGGCGAGATACATCAATGACCACTGGACATAAATTAAAGCTAGGACGATCAGCTAACATCTCCAACAGGTGTAAACATGATTGCACGTGCTGTTAAATTGTTATAAGCAATTAAACAATTGAAATTGTTATTACGGTCAACAGGCTATAGTTACATCAACGGGGTATTCTTTATCGTCTAGCTTATTCTTATCCCTTTCGTTTGAGATGCGGTTGATTAAAATCGGCTCAGTAGAACGCGAGATAATTGAATTTGTTTAAATACATTATAAACAAATATGATTGCTGCCACTCCCTGGCGAGATACATCAATGACCACTGGACATAAAGTAAAGCTAGGACGATCAGCTAACATCTCCAACAGGTGTGAACATGATTCCACGTGCAGTTAAATTGTTATAAGCAATTAAACAATTGAAATTATTATTACGGTCAACTGGCTATTGTTACAGCAACGCGGTATTTTTTATCGTGTAGCTTACTCCTCTCCCTTTTGTTTCAGACGCGGTTGATTAAAATCGGCTCAGTAGAACGCGAGATAATTGAATTTGTTTAAATAAATTATAAACAAATCCGATTACAGCCACTGCCTGGCGAGATACATCAATGACCAGTGCACATAAAGTAAAGCTAGGACGATCAGCTAACATCTCCAATAGGTGTAAACATGATTGCACGCGCTGTTAAATTGTTATAAGCAATTAAACAATTGAAATTGTTATTACGGTCAACTGGCTATAGTTACATCAACGGGGTATTCTTTATCGTCTAGCTTATTCTTATCCCTTTCGTTTGAGATGCGGTTGATTAAAATCGGCTCAGTAGAACGCGAGATAATTGAATTTGTTTAAATACATTATAAACAAATATGATTGCTGCCACTCCCTGGCGAGATACATCAATGACCACTGGACATAAAGTAAAGCTAGGACGATCAGCTAACATCTCCAACAGGTGTGAACATGATTCCACGTGCAGTTAAATTGTTATAAGCAATTAAACAATTGAAATTGTTATTACGGTCAACTGGCTACTGTTACAGCAACGCGGTATTTTTTATCGTGTAGCTTACTCCTTTCCCTTTTGTTTCAGACGCGGTTGATTAAAATCGGCTCAGTAGAACGCGAGATAATTGAATTTGTTTAAATAAATTATAAACAAATACGATTACAGCCACTCCCTGGCGAGATACATCAATGACCACTGGACATAAAGTAAAGCTAGGACGATCAGCTAACATCTCCAATAGGTGTAAACATGATTGCACGTGCAGTTAAATTGTTATAAGCAATTAAACAATTGAAATTGTTATTACGGTCAACTGGCTATAGTTACAGAAACGGGGTATTCTTTATCGTCTAGCTTATTCTTATCCCTTTCGTTTGAGATGCGGTTGATTAAAATCGGCTCAGTAGAACGCGAGATAATTGAATTTGTTTAAATAAATTATAAACAAATCCGATTGCTGCCACTCCATGGCGATATACATCAATGACCAGTTGGACATAAAGTAAAGCTAGAACGATCAGCTAACATCTCCAACAGGTGTGAACATGAGTCCACGTGCAGTTAAATTGTTATAAACAATTAAACAATTGAAATTGTTATTACGGTCAACTGGCTATAGTTACAGCAACTGAGTATTTTTTAACGTGTAGCTTATTCCTTTCCCTTTCATTTGACACCTGATTTATTGAAAAACATCCACCAGGAACCGTGATAAGAATTTTTATTTAATTTTTATCGACTTAAACAGGCAGTAATCGTGTATGCGGCGCCATCTCGCGTTTGCGGCCTTTTTCGCAGATTCCCGCACCGCCGAAACCGAATTCCTGGATTACATCGTTAATTTAAACAATTGCGTTTTTCTCGGCTTCTACTGCGTATTTTTTAACCGGACTTGTCTTAAATGAAAGCTATGGACCATAGCTATTTACTCCAACAGTTGCAACAATATGGAATTTGTGGTTCGAATGTTATTAACTATTGAAAAATAGGCAAAAATGTACTTCGGGTCACTGGAAATATCTCGGCTTCTGGTGACGCTAGATTAACGATCAAATGCTCAAAATGATGGTAAAGGATGCTCCTATACGACGATAAACGATTTACAGATGCTGTATGCGCTATTTAGTTTTTCTAAATAAATAAATAATTCGCTTGAGTATTGCACCGAAACTATACACGAGGGCCGATCTAATCGTGAATCAGATTGTTCCTTGAACCAAGAGCTTCAATTTGAGAGGTCGTTGAGTAAAATCGGCCGGGTGGAACGCGACATAATTGAATTTGTTTAAATAAATTATAAACAAATACGATTACAGCCACTCCCTGGCGAGATACATCAATGACCACTGGACATAAATTAAAGCTAGAACGATCAGCTAACCTCTCCAACAGGTGTGAAAATGATTCCACGTGCAGTTAAATTGTTATAAGCAATTAAACAATTGAAATTGTTATTACGGTCAACTGGCTATAGTTAAAGAAACGGGGTATTCTTTATCGTCTAGCTAATTCTTATCCCTTTCGTTTGAGATGCGGTTGATTAAAATCGGCTCAGTAGAACGCGAGATAATTGAATTTGTTTAAATAAATTATAAACAAATCCGATTACAGCCACTCCCTGGCGAGATACATCAATGACCACTGGATATAAAGTAAAGCTAGGACGATCAGCTAACATCTCCAATAGGTGTAAACATGATTGCACGTGCAGTTAAATTGTTATAACCAATTAAACAATTGAAATTGTTATTACGGTCAACTGGCTATAGTTACATCAACGGGGTATTATTGATCGTGTAGCATATTCTTATCCCTTTCGTTTGAGATGGGGTTGATTAAAATCGGCTGAGTAGAACGCGAGATAATTGAATTTGTTTAAATAAATTATAAAAAAATCCGATTGCTGCCACTTCCTGGCGAGATACATCAATGACCACTCGACATAAATTAAAGCTAGAACGATCAGCTAACCTCTCCTACAGGTGTGAACATGATTCCACGTGCAGTTAAATTGTTATAAGCAATTAAACAATTGAAATTGTTATTACGGTCAACTGGCTATAGTTACATCAACGGGGTATACTTTATCGTCTAGCTTATTCTTATCCCTTTCGTTTGAGATGCGGTTGATTAAAATCGGCTCAGTAGAACGCGAGATAATTGAATTTGTTTAAATAAATTATAAACAAATATGATTGCTGCCACTCCCTGGCGAGATACATCAATGACCACTGGACATAAAGTAAAGCTAGGACGATCAGCTAACATCTCCAACAGGTGTGAACATGATTCCACGTGCAGTTAAATTGTTATAAGCAATTAAACAATTGAAATTGTTATTACGGTCAACTGGCTATTGTTACAGCAACGCGGTATTTTTTATCGTGTAGCTTACTCCATTCCCTTTTGTTTCAGACGCGGTTGATTAAAATCGGCTCAGTAGAACGCGAGATAATTGAATTTGTTTAAATAAATTATAAACAAATACGATTGCTGCCACTTCCTGGCGAGATACATCAATGACCACTGGACATAAATTAAAGCTAGAACGATCAGCTAACCTCTCCAACAGGTGTGAACATGATTCCACGTGCAGTTAAATTGTTATAAGCAATTAAACAATTGAAATTGTTATTACGGTCAACTGGCTATAGTTACAGAAACGGGGTATTCTTTATCGTCTAGCTTATTCTTATTCCTTTCGTTTGAGATGCGGTTGATTAAAATCGGCTCAGTAGAACGCGAGATAATTGAATTTGTTTAAATAAATTATAAACAAATACGATTACAGCCACTCCCTGGCGAGATACATCAATGACCACTGGACATAAATTAAAGCTAGAACGATCAGCTAACCTCTCCAACAGGTGTGAAAATGATTCCACGTGCAGTTAAATTGTTATAAGCAATTAAACAATTGAAATTGTTATTACGGTCAACTGGCTATAGTTACATCAACGGGGTATTCTTTATCGTCTAGCTTATTCTTATCCCTTTCGTTTGAGATGCGGTTGATTAAAATCGGCTCAGTAGAACGCGAGATAATTGAATTTGTTTAAATAAATTATAAACAAATCCGATTACAGCAACTGCCTGGCGAGATACATCAATGACCAGTGCACATAAAGTAAAGCTAGGACGATCAGCTAACATCTCCAATAGGTGTAAACATGATTGCACGTGCTGTTAAATTGTTATAAGCAATTAAACAATTGAAATTGTTATTACGGTCAACTGGCTATAGTTACATCAACGGGGTATTCTTTATCGTCTAGCTTAATCTTATCCCTTTCGTTTGAGATGCGGTTGATTAAAATCGGCTCAGTAGAACGCGAGATAATTGAATTTGTTTAAATAAATTATAAACAAATCCGATTACAGCCACTCCCTGGCGAGATACATCAATGACCACTGGATATAAAGTAAAGCTAGGACGATCAGCTAACATCTCCAATAGGTGTAAACATGATTGCACGTGCAGTTAAATTGTTATAACCAATTAAACAATTGAAATTGTTATTACGGTCAACTGGCGATAGTTACATCAACGGGGTATTATTGATCGTGTAGCATATTCTTATCCCTTTCGTTTGAGATGTGGTTGATTAAAATCGGCTGAGTAGAACGCGTGATAATTGAATTTGTTTAAATAAATTATAAAAAAATCCGATTGCTGCCACTTCCTGGCGAGATACATCAATGACCACTGGACATAAATTAAAGCTAGAACGATCAGCTAACCTCTCCAACAGGTGTGAACATAATTCCACGTGCAGTTAAATTGTTATAAGCAATTAAACAATTGAAATTGTTATTACGGTCAACTGGCTATAGTTACAGAAACGGGGTATTCTTTATCGTCTAGCTTATTCTTATCCCTTTCGTTTGAGATGCGGTTGATTAAAATCGGCTCAGTAGAACGCGAGATAATTGAATTTGTTAATATAAATTATAAACAAATCCGATTACAGCCACTCCCTGGCGAGATACATCAATGACCACTGGACATAAAGTAAAGCTAGGACGATCAGCTAACATCTCCAATAGGTGTAAACATGATTGCACGTGCAGTTAAATTGTTATAAGCAATTAAACAATTGAAATTGTTATTACGGTCAACTGGCTATAGTTACAGAAACGGGGTATTCTTTATCGTCTAGCTTATTCTTATCCCTTTCGTTTGAGATGCGGTTGATTAAAATCGGCTCAGTAGAACGCGAGATAATTGAATTTGTTTAAATAAATTATAAACAAATCCGATTGCTGCCACTCCATGGCGATATACATCAATGACCAGTTGGACATAAAGTAAAGCTAGAACGATCAGCTAACATCTCCAACAGGTGTGAACATGAGTCCACGTGCAGTTAAATTGTTATAAACAATTAAACAATTGAAATTGTTATTACGGTCAACTGGCTATAGTTACAGCAACTGAGTATTTTTTAACGTGTAGCTTATTCCTTTCCCTTTCATTTGACACCTGATTTATTGAAAAACATCCACCAGGAACCGTGATAAGAATTTTTATTTAATTTTTATCGACTTAAACAGGCAGTAATCGTGTATGCGGCGCCATCTCGCGTTTGCGGCCTTTTTCGCAGATTCCCGCACCGCCGAAACCGAATTCCTGGATTACATCGTTAATTTAAACAATTGCGTTTTTCTCGGCTTCTACTGCGTATTTTTTAACCGGACTTGTCTTAAATGAAAGCTATGGACCATAGCTATTTACTCCAACAGTTGCAACAATATGGAATTTGTGGTTCGAATGTTATTAACTATTGAAAAATAGGCAAAAATGTACTTCGGGTCACTGGAAATATCTCGGCTTCTGGTGACGCTAGATTAACGATCAAATGCTCAAAATGATGGTAAAGGATGCTCCTATACGACGATAAACGATTTACAGATGCTGTATGCGCTATTTAGTTTTTCTAAATAAATAAATAATTCGCTTGAGTATTGCACCGAAACTATACACGAGGGCCGATCTAATCGTGAATCAGATTGTTCCTTGAACCAAGAGCTTCAATTTGAGAGGTCGTTGAGTAAAATCGGCCGGGTGGAACGCGACATAATTGAATTTGTTTAAATAAATTATAAACAAATATGATTGCTGCCACTCCCTGGCGAGATACATCAATGACCACTGGACATAAATTAAAGCTAGAACGATCAGCTAACCTCTCCAACAGGTGTGAACATGATTCCACGTGCAGTTAAATTGTTATAAGCAATTAAACAATTGAAATTGTTATTACGGTCAACTGGCTATTGTTACAGCAACGCGGTATTTTTTATCGTGTAGCTTACTCCTTTCCCTTTTGTTTCAGACGCGGTTGATTAAAATCGGCTGAGTAGAACGCGAGATAATTGAATTTGTTTAAATAAATTATAAACAAATCCGATTACAGCCACTCCCTGGCGAGATACATCAATGACCACTGGACATAAAGTAAAGCTAGGACGATCAGCTAAAATCTCCAATAGGTGTAAACATGATTGCACGTGCAGTTAAATTGTTATAAGCAATTAAACAATTGAAATTGTTATTACGGTCAACTGGCTATAGTTACAGAAACGGGGTATTCTTTATCGTCTAGCTTATACTTATCCCTTTCGTTTGAGATGCGGTTGATTAAAATCGGCTCAGTAGAACGCGAGATAATTGAATTTGTTTAAATAAATTATAAACAAATCCGATTACAGCCACTCCCTGGCGGGATACATCAATGACCACTGGACATAAATTAAAGCTAGAACGATCAGCTAACCTCTCCAACAGGTGTGAACATGATTCCACGAGCAGTTAAATTGTTATAAGCAATTAAACAATTGAAATTGATATTACGGTCAACTGGCTATAGTTACAGAAACGGGGTATTCTTTATCGTCCAGCTTATTCTTATCCCTTTCGTTTGAGATGCGGTTGATTAAAATCGGCTCAGTAGAACGCGAGATAATTGAATTTGTTTAAATGAATTATAAACAAATCCGATTACAGCCACTCCCTGGCGAGATACATCAATGACCACTGGACATAAAGTAAAGCTAGGACGATCAGCTAACATGTCCAACAGGTGTGAACATGATTCCACGTGCGGTTCATTTGTTATAAACAATTAGACAATTGAAATTGTTATTACGGTCAACTGGCTATAATTACAACAACGGGGTATTATATTATATAATTACCACAAACGCGAGATGGCGCCACTAACACTATTACCGACATAGGGTAACCGACTTAATATTTAAAAATTATTATCTCGGTTTCTGCTATTCCGATTTTAATCAACGACCTTTCAAAAGAAAGGGAAACGAATAAGCTACACTAGTAAAAATACCTCGTTGCTATAATTTTATCCAGTTTACCGTAATAACAATTTTAATTGCATAATTATTTATAACAATTGAACTGCACATGGAATACTGTTCTCACCTATTGGAGATGGTAGCTGATGCTGCTGCCTTTCATTTCTGTGTTCTGATCATTGATGTATCTTGCTTGCAAGCCGTAATAATGGCATTTGTTTATAATTTCGTTAAACAATTTTAATTATCTCAGCTTCTACTGCACCGATTGTAATCAACGACGGCTCAAATTGAGGCCCTCGGTTCAAGGAACAAGCTGCTTCACTTTTGGAAAGGGCTTCGTGTATAGTTTTGGTGCAATTCGATCCGAATTCCTGGGTACCTGACGCACCGACGAGATATTTCCTTTATTTCGTCTGTGGTTTCGAGCACTTCTTTATAGATGGCGAAACTGAGGATCACTTAGGGTGTAGATAAGACAGGGATACGATATTCCAAGCACTTGTTTATAAATAGCGGTCTTCGGTTTCGCTCTTCCTTTTCATACCTTCTCTACCCTACGAATTACCCTATTTCTTACCTCGTTATTTCACATCTGTTATACATCTTCTCCTTTCCTCCCTGTTTCATTTCAGATTTCTAAGTCATTTCTGCGCTCTTAATTATAAAATTATATCTCGGATCCTGGCGGTTATTTATTAATCTATGCCGTCTCAAATGAAAGGGAAAGAAATAAGAAAGAAAACAATTTAAATAATAATTACAGGCAACTGGATAGTCGCGTTCAAAAGGAGGTGCATTGGAACAAAAAGGGTTGCGGGGAAGTAAAAGTGAATGCAGGGAAGCAACTTAATTCCCAAGTTGCAGTCTTAGATAATTTATTATACTAAGCAGAATAACGAAAATTATTCTTTAAATTATTCATTTTTTAATTATTCATTAAATTATTATATATATATTTATAATTTGAGAATTTTTAGAAAAATAGTATCTTATTTGAAGATTTATTCTATTTTACTTCATTATATTATTTTAGTCCATTTATAGTTTTATTATATGTATATATCAGTCATTGATATATGTCTACTATTTTTCTTTCATATCTTCTTATTATTGACATTATTATACATGTATCGTGCATTAATTTCTATTTTTTCCATCTTTTCGTCTAAATTCAATTTTAAAAACTATAGTTTTTACCACTGTAGTGGTCTTTCATGAAATACTATAGTACTTTGTACACTATGTCTCATTTACTCTGTATGAATAAATATATACAGGTGAGCGGTAAAATATTTTACATATATTATTAATTATGACAAATGCGGATACTATAAGTTTTACAGTATATTAAAATTTGGAATATTATAATAGTTATTACATGATAATATATTTTACCTTATAGGTTATAAACGCCTGAATTCAGTGCAAACGTGCAGGACACTGTTGGCTTCGAATTTTTAACAAAATTGTAAAATATTTCCATCGACTCAAATGTTTTGCGGTAAAACACACCGCATTTTAAATAATTTTTCTCCCTTTCATTTTTTAAGAGTCCAACTTGGTAAGTTTTCCATTCCACAATTCATTAATCAAGTTAATTAGGAATTAATGTAATTTAATATAATGCACAGCTGTTCAATAAATATAGAATATTTATATTTTCATATATTGTGTCCCATTTTTAGTACATATATGTATATTTAGTTTTAGATAATATCTTTTGTAAAAATATGTCGGTGGAAGTTGATATTCAACAAAATATGAATAATGTTCAACAAGCTATTAAAAGACAAATGGCTGATGAAAATAATGAAGTCGCAACCAAAACGCAAAAAGTAGAAGATCAAAAAGCATTGCAAGCAAAGAGGCTTTCTAAAAGGAAAAACTATGTAATTATGTTGGGTTATCTTGGAAGAAATTATTGGGGTATGCAAATTAATCGTGGCACAAAAACTATAGAAGAAACTTTACTCTCTGCTTTGCTAGAAGCTAATTTTATTACAAAGGAACAATTTGAAGATGTAAGAGAATTAAGGTTTCAAAGAGCTGCGCGTACAGACAAAGGAGTGTCAGCAGTTAGGCAAATTGTTTCACTCAAATTGCGTAAGTAGTATATTGTTCCCTACATTCTGTACGTCCAAATAACGACATATAGACATTGATTCAAGAGAAGTTTTGCTATTTTATGGTGGAATGAAGTACAATTTTTTATACATCGATAATCATTTCTAGATGAAGGTGTAAATAAAGAAGAAATAAATGAACACCTTCCAAAAGATATCACCGTATTTGGCATAAAAAGGGTGACAAAAACTTTTAATAGTAAAAATCAGTGCGATGCTAGAACATACAGATACGTCATTCCTACATTCGCCTTAGCTCCAGAAGATCCAAATTTTTTACAAACTAACGAAGACGAAGAAATCGATGAAGAGAAACGTCTTGAACAACTGTCTACGATAGATGGAAAACCTTACAATGAATTTCGATTAACTCCAGAAATGCTTGATAAATTAAATGAAACTCTCAAACTTTTAGAGGGTACACATAATTTTCATAACTTTACTGCAAAAGTGTAAGTAACATTCTTTGATAAGATCAGGATATTATAAATAAAGATTAGTTTAATTGTTTTAATATTTTGTAGGAGACCAATGGACCCCAGAGCCAAACGTTATATAATATATTTCCGTTGTATTGAAACATTTGTGACAAATAATACGGAATTTGCAGTTCTGGAAGTTAAAGGGCAGAGCTTCATGCTGCATCAGATTAGAAAAATGGTGTCGTTGGTTATAGGAATTTGTAGAAATATCATTACAAACGATATCGTTAAAGATGTATTTTCATTAGAACGAATTGATGTCCCCATTGCACCAGGCTTAGGATTGAGTTTACATTTTGTAAAATGCTTTTTTCTAACAGTCTTAAGCACATAATGAAATCCTTGTATTAATGTCTTTATTCCTCAGGTGCATTATACATATTACAATGAAAAGTATGGAAAGGATGGAATTCATGAAACATTAGATTGGGACGAAAGTAATCATGAAGTCGAAAAATTTTACAAGGACTACATTCTGCAAGACATAATACATACAGAAGTCTCACAACAAGTGTATCCTTTTCCGCCAACTAATTTGTACATATTATTTATTAGTCAAAAATGCTTATACTTAATATGAAATATTTCACCTTGACCCACTGAATATAGAATGCTAAAATTCTTGGCATCCTTCCTCACGCCAAAGAGATTTGCATTTAGGGAACCTCCAGCACCATGTGAACAATTACAATAAGATCATTGTATTCATTCGTCGAAACTATATTAAAATATATTTGTGAATAATTACGCTTCATTATTTTTTATAATGCTGTTATGTACGATAAAAAATACTAGAAAAATTCGATTAAAAGTACATTCAGTTTGATACGTCGTTCCATTGTTGATTAACTTGCTTTGAATACATCGTTAAATTATTGATATTTAATTGGAATTGATAAGTGCTTTAACTTTTTTCTCGTATCTGCCGGAGACTATGATATATTAGCTGTATGTTATTTCCGATGTTGCATACGTTCTTGCGTATTTCCCCTCGTAAACACGCACACAGGCACAAATACTTGTTGGACGTGTTGTCCGAGTCGGGTAATTCCAGATTGAATCAGGATCAGTAAACGATCGACTGGAACCGGATAAAGAAGGTGACGAAGTTCTCTTTTGCAATACTCGTCTTTATTATGAGGCATATAATAATTCTTTTAACAATTGCATGTAGTAAGTAACTAAGTTTTTGTCTATATTTGTAATATACTGTGAATAATTCATTGCATCTTAAAACAAATGAAAAATATAATTTTGGGCATTAAAACGAATTCTTTTAATATTTATTTTGACAATTTTGTATAGCGTATTCGTTGTTAATTGTTGTATTAATTGAAAATGAATGCAGGCATTCAAAAATGTTAAATAAATTTGATATTTTAAGTAATGAAATATGAGAAAAAAAACCGTTTTCTTTTATAATCTAGAACAACATCCACATATTTATGAAATATTTTAAAAATACAATTGTTTCACAGATAAAATATCGTTTTTTCTGGGATAATTTTTGTCTGAAAGTTGTTTTCTTATAAGTGATTAATTTGTTTTTAAACAGTGTGCATTATTTTTGTATGAACTAGTTAAATGGAAATAGAGCAATGGGCAACTTATAATATTCGTTTGTGTATTGACAATTTCAATGTGATAAAACAAAAAACCTTCAAATGCTTCATAAGTATCAGAAACCAGTTTGGTGGTGACCTTGAACTTTGAAGGTCTTTCATACATTGTAATCAAAGATGATAAGTGTGTATGCAATAATGAAACCAGTATATAATAATGGAATGCAATTACATTGCCTTCTGTTATTTGTTTGTTTTCTATTAATATAAATAAGGAAGAAGAATTAAGATAAAAATTTAAATACCACTTATCATAGCACAAAGAGTATAGACTTAAAATAATGTAGTTAAGAACATGGAGCCACGAAATATCTTTCTTATTTGTTTCCTAGGTTTAACAAAATATGGATATGCCCAAAGAAGTAACTGTGGGTGAGTTAAAAAAACCCTTAGTATTAATGTGCAATAAACTAATAGATATATCTAAATGAATATAATAAGCTTATCAGTGCTTTTCTAACAGTATTGAGAGATTTCAATGCAAAAATGGGCAATGCATAGCAAGCGAATTATTATGTGATGGACGAGCAGACTGTAAAGATAAGTCTGATGAAACCTATGCAGAATGTAGTAAACCTGAAATTACTTGCCCTGATTATGCATTTCGATGTTCATATGGTGCATGTGTAGATGGAGATGCAACTTGTAATGGAATAAAAGATTGTATTGATAATAGCGATGAAATGTTAGCTAGATGTACAGGCTCCTCAAATAATGCAACTACATCGTGTGAACGGAATCAGTTTAAATGTAATAATGGTCAGTGCATTGCCGAGAGTGGCTTATGTGATGGCACAGCAGATTGCAGAGATGTGTCAGATGAAACATTTATTCAATGTGGATCACTTACGTAAGTTACAGGAGTAAATTACAGATGTCAATGATATTATAAACTCTCATATTAATTGAGAGTTAGCTAAACTGTGTAAATTAAGATCTGGAAAGGCATAATTAAAAACATGTTTTATACTAAATATTGAATAATGTTGTACTTAAAAACTGAATTGAAAGGTACAACTCAGAATTGAAGCGAGTTCTTTGTGACTCATTTTATAATTAGGATATACCATTGTGTATATATTATTAGCAAATCCAAAGCTCAGGATGATTGAGATAGTCAACAATTCATGAGTCGCTTAATCACGACTCTATTGTACTATATAAATATTTTCTTCACATTCATCAACATCAAATTATTAAGAAATACTGAAAATGTAGTTTTTTCATTAGCTATACATGTAGCATATCTATATATATATATACTGTACATTTTTATAGATGCTCACAGTTCTTCTTCCGTTGTCACTACGGTGCTTGCATCGATGGTGATTTGAAGTGCAATGGAGTTACAAATTGTGCCGATGGTTCAGATGAAGATCCTAGATTGTGCAATATTATAACAATCACTACAACCAGTAGACCAATTACCACATCTTCAACAAGGATTACAACCCGTAGACCAATTACCACATCTTCAACAACCCCTTCCTGGCGTCCTACATCTTGCGTTGTACCACCGCAACCAAAAAATGGTTTTTGGAAGTTACACAAATCACAGTGTTGTAATAATGAACAAGATGCTCAAACATGTGATCATTGTGATCTTGAGCAAGGTACCCGCTTAGAACGAGGAGCATATTTAATTTATAATTGTACTCCTGGTTATAAGATAAGGGGTAGTCCTATTGTCTTTTGTGGTCCAAAAGGTACATGGTTAAATACTCCAGTCTGTACAGGTATGAAAATTGAACCAAGAATATGTGTATATATAATTGTTGGAAGTGTTGTTTGTTAACTACGTTCATGTATTACAGAAGTACGTTGTAGAGGTTTATTGTCAGCTTCAACAAATGCTAGGTGCACATTGTATGGTAACACGGTGCCCTGTGAAACTCCTGTTTTGCCTCAGACGTTAGCATCATTGGAGTGCCGTAATAGTTATCGTGAAGATACAACACTACTTTCAAGATCACGAGTTAGATGTAACGATAATGGTCAATGGGAACCAGAACCGATGCGATGTGTCCCAGGTCCGATAACTATCAATATTTACGTTAATAATACATCGGTCTCATTACAAACTGACCCAAAAAGTGACTCTACATTAATAGAAGTTTTTGATGATAAAGTAGTTCTTTATATAAACAAGGAGAGAAATACGGATCCAGACATTGATGTTAGATTTGGATGACGGGTGATAAGAAAAACACCATTAGGGATTGTTAAAAAATATATATCGCAATTATCAAAATAATCAGCTTAATTTTCCAATAATTTAGATGACGTTTGTGTTAGGCATATTTATGTATACTATGAAACATAACTTAAAGTATTGTGCATGAAAATGTTGATCAAAGTACATTATAAATTATTATTTATATCGTGTAAAAATTGCACTTAATACCTATTCGTATAAAATGTCCATTTAAAAATATACGGATTACTTCCAATAAGTTAGTATTTAAGTGATTTCTATACAAGTAACTGAATATAAAATAAATTATGGCAAACTTTATAATAATTGTCGAATGCTATCTATTATTAAAATCGGTATAATAACAGCTTGCTAATTATTCATGGATAAATGAATGACTTAAATACTTATTTTGTAGTATGCGGTGTTCCATCTCTAGATACAACGCCACTTATTGTGAATGGAACTCGCCCTAAGATTGCAGAATTTCCATGGCATGCTACACTTTATATAGCAGAGACTCCTACTGCAAAGAAAGAATTTATTTGTGGTGCAACTATTATACATGATAGGTTTCTACTTACTGCAGCACATTGTATCTATGATGAGGTCACCAAACAAGTAGATGATCCTGGAAAATATTATATAATGACAGGCAATATTTTTAGCGATTATGACTCATCTTTTCATAACACAATCACAGTGAAAAAAGCTAAGGTATGCATATATTTATTATTTTAACTATTACTATGTGTCTTAAAATATTTGTATTACAGGTGAAAGCGATGCACATTAATTGTGATTACTATGGTCTTGATGGAAATTATGCTGCGGATATAGCTCTACTAGAAATTACACAAACGTTTGTGTTCACTTCTTTATTGCTACCAATATGTTTAGATGCATCTAATGATCCATTTGTATTAGAAGTAGGAAATTCTGGCAAAGTAGTCGGGTTTGGAAGAACTGCTTATGGCTCATCCAGTTATGTTTTACAAGCACTTACTGTGCCATATGTTTCCTTAAGTGTATGCAAATCGACCAGCACTACTCTTGAGACTGTAAAATATGCTACAGTGGATAAGTTTTGTGCAGGTTACACCAATGGTTAGTAAAAAATTGAGCTTCAAAACAGGTGGATGCTTTATGAATATTTCTTGTACATATGTATATCTAAATTTAGAATATTCTATTTATCTTGTATCAAAATATGGTAAAAATAATTACAGGCTCATCAGTTTGTGATGGTGACAGCGGTGGGGGTTTAGTCTTCAAGGTAGATGGGCTTTGGTACATAAAGGGCATAGTAAGCATTAGTCTGCGCACAACGATATCGGGAGGAACCAGGATTTGTGACAGTCATTCGTATTCTTTATACACACGGGTCACGAATTATATGTCATGGATTAAAGACATTATCATTAAGGTTGAATCAAAAATACCGCTTGCTACCTGTCCTGTAATACCTAGTCGCTTTAAATGAGAATCCTATAGAACTGTTCATCACAATAATACACAAGTACGATATAGTATTTTTACAACTTCATACTATATTCATTATGTTAATAAACCATCATCATATTACAAATACGTATAATATTCATTTATATCGCTGAAGTTATAGAATAATTAGATATATAATAAATTACACAATATTAAAAATCTATTTAATATAAACAAATGTGAGATTATATTACACGCACTTACATGTTAAAAACATATGAATATACAAGATCTTTAGACAATATTTAAAAAAATTTATAGGTATAAGTTATGTACTTTTATAAAATTGCAGAAAAAATACGGCATTTAAAATTCTGGTTATTATTCTATTACAAACATGAAATTCATGTATGCCACAATCCATTAAACAACACCGAGTATGCGAAAATACTATACATTTTTGGTATTGAAAACGTAAATAAATAAGTTTTGCAACTATCAAAGATAGGCAAACCTCTTATCGAGGAATATTTATTATCACACATCCCTTGGTTGTACTAAAACTTTGTTCTTAGGAACACTTCTTGACGATTCTGATAATCCATTGGATGTCATAGTTCCTGTAAAAAGTTAAGAATATAACACGTAATCGTAACGTAATATTATAGATGTATAAATGAAGAAGAGATTATAAATACTTTACCTTTAACATGTAAATTTTTTAAATTCTTTTCCAGTTCATCGATACTCGAATTTAATTCTGCATCTGGCACAGAAGGAAGAAGACTTTCATCAACTTCCATTATTTCTGCCAATTCCTTCTCTAAATCAGTATTCGAATCATCAAGCTTTAAAGATTCTGATAACATGGATTGTACTTCTTTTTGTTCTTCCAAGGCCTGAAATTTACAAAAACAATAATATAATATTTGCAAATAACATAAAACTAATTTTCGTCATTTGAAATACCCTTACATCTGAAAGATCATCCATGATATCTCTAACATTAGATTCAGATAAACCACTTGCATTAAGCTTTTTCAGAACATCAGATCCTGTCTTAAATGCTGATAAAACTGCGGTATTCGTGTGAGTATTTTGAATGCTATATATGAGACTTCGAATATTTTCAAGGCTGTGTGCACGTTTTTCAATTGCGTTTTCTAATTCTTTTTTTTTCCTTAGACGTGTTTTCGCCACCTGTCGCAAACCTTTAGCTAAATACGATTTAGCTTCATTAATAATATTAATTTTTTCTCCTTCCATGAGTTCTATTTCTTTCACGAGTGCATCTTCCTGCTTCATCAACTTGTATAGTCCCTCCTCAATTTGTGTAACGCTATCCGACGAATGTACAGCAATTTTAATTAGTAACTCACTTTCGTTTCCGCTATTTCTAAAAACCACTTTCCTTTCGCGTCTTAACCATATTAAAACTAACATTACAGTGTTATGCGAGATATTTTCATCTATCTTAGATTTACAACTTTTCATTAGCTCAGAGAATGGTATAAGAATATTTTCCTTCCTCTCTTCTAAGATAGAATGTATAACAGTGCCAAATTCTTTGACAATTTGTAAATGTATATATCGAGTCTCCTTATTAATTTCATTGCTTCCAACATAACTTTTAACCATTGAAAATGACCATGTAAGTGGTCTTTTCACAAATATATCAATGGACCATGCAGTCCATGATTCGCAAGGCTCTTTTAAAAATTCATTCTCTGGAACTATTTCATTGTTCCTGTAATATTATAAAAATGAGTATAAAATTATATATTTCCAACTACTCCAAGGTCATACTCTTTCAATTATATTATTTTTATATTCTGCGTTACCGTAGAAGCTCTTCAACAACAGTCTGTAAAGAAAGAGGAGTGCAACCCTTCCTTTTAAAGGCTGCACTTAAATCTACAATAATGAAACTGCATCTCGTGGTATGTTTTAACCATTCGTATATTAAATTTTGCCAAAATTTATATTTTGATGTCCAGTCTTGTTGGTTAGCTGATTTACTTCGAAAAGGAGCAAATAAAGAATTCATTCTCTCTTCTTCATTCCAACATTTTGGCATTTTTTCAGGTGGCAGAGGCAAATTGCCATCTGAATGTTTCACTTTTGCGGACATTTTCTAGATAAAAGAATATTTTTACTTTATAAGTAAGGTTATATTTTCATACATTATTGCGAAGAAATGCCACAAAACTATGGATTACAATTACTTAATAATATTAATTTATTTGTGCGAGACCAAAGGGTTTCTTTTAAACCTGTCAAATATTAATAACTTCTTATTGTTGTTAAGCAAACTAGTATAATTCATTACGCAAAAATGTCATCACATCATCTGAAACACTTAATTCTTCACAGTTTATATGCAATATAACAGCTGAGTTATAGACCGCGTGTATAGTACATGCACATGCGACCCATAATTACTATTGTATGCGTTTTACAAGCGAGCACACATTGAAATGGTTATAAACATGGATATTTTTGTCTAAATGTTTAAGATCAAATGTGTAAATGTTATTTAATAAATAAATGGAATAATATATAGTAATTAACTTTGTTAATTTGTGGCTCATAAAAAAGTTTTCGGTCATACATATTAAATATGAAACAGTAGAATAGTTTTCTGTTTTTAAGTTTATAGTGATCCGAATTTTTATTTAGAAATATTTTTTGTTTTTATTAAAAACAGATTTTTACATATCAATACCTATAAACTATATAAAGAGCATAAATACGTTAATGGATAGATTACTCCGTGATAAAATATATATATTTAAAAGTTAGAAACGACTTTAACAATCGATTATATTCCTAATCGGATAGATATCGAAGTGTTTACTATTACGATATATGATTATAACGATTTATTAATTGTCTAATCCTAAGATTTTGTACAAAATGAATAGTTTAGATGAGAGTACTTATCAATTCTCCTGGTAATAAGGAATGCAATATGTAAATAGTAATTGATGGCCAATGACGGGTAGTCACAGTGCAGTTACATTTCTGCTATAGTTTTGCGGTTATAAATACGTATCACTGCGTTTTCTTCATAAAGAATAAGGAAGATACTAAATATGCGATAACTTTTTGAACAATTTTGTGTTTTATACATTAATAATTTAGGATCGACTGAATATTGAATTATAGTAAAATGTCTGTGTCTTTAGGTAAGACCATTCTATTATATCCGTCGAAATAGTATATTGTTCAGATAAATTATTGTATATAACGAACATAAATATCCCTTTTATTTTATAGAGTGTATTGTGTGCCTTACGTTTGTTGCACTTTTATGGGGTGCAACTAATCCGTTTATTAAAAAAGGAGCAAAGGGTTTGGAAAATGTGAAATCGTCTTCCAAATTTGGTCAATTCTTCAAAGAATTTGCATTTCTTATTACAAATTTAAAGGTTTCTATTAAGATCCTTATTATTCAAAGAGATATAAATGTATCGCTGTTATATTAATGGGCTTTATTTGTACCTTATACCTATTATATCTAGTACCTTATACCGTTTCTCGTTAATCAATGTGGTTCGGTATTATATTTTTTAACTCTGTCTGATGCGGATATATCACTGGCTGTCCCAGTTACCAATTCTCTTACCTTTGTGATAACTGCGGTAACTGGTTGGTTCTTAGGTGAAGAAAAGATACATAGAAGTTAGCACACAATTTGTTATTATTTAACGCGTGACAATGTATTCCGTACATCATGCATGTTATTTAAATTTTCAGATACGTATATTGGAATGATATTGATATTGGTTGGAACAGTCCTGTGCTGCTGGGATAAAATAGAAAATACTGCGCTGCTGTAATTTGATATAGCTCTCTATTATTAGCTTTAGTTAGTACAAAAAATTGTAGAGCTTTTATCCATTTTTAATGATCTTTATTAAAATGATCATTAATGAAATTTATGTAGGATTTTTTAAATATTTAATATATATTTAAATAATTATATTACTGTTAATTAATTACTAACGACTGCACGCTTTTGTGAAAATGCGTAGGACATACATAAGACTGTGACTTTTTATTAGCACTGAAAATATTTGGTATTATGCTCATTTATTTATTTCAAATTAATAATCGTGTTACAAAATAGAATCATTCTTGAGACTTGGATTGCAGGGCATTTAACATTTTTTTCCTTACATTTACGAAAAAAAATTAAGAACTATGTTAATAGATAATATAAATTTACCGATAGAACGATACAAACTGTCGACATCCGTGATATTTACATACGAATAATAAACGTCCATATATACATGTAACATAAACAGCACCAAATAGGGTTGAAAGTCGTCGGCAGCTTACTTAATTCAATTCGTCACACGAAATTTATGTATTTATAGAAATTGTATAGTAGTATATCACAGTAAAACAGATCCAATTTTATTTACTTCTTTTTTCTGTAATATCGTTTTACTGCTAGTACTGTTTTATTTGCACAATTACTTTAGAAAATTGTGGATTGCGACTATTAACAGTCGTAAAAAAAGATTTAGTGGAATACAATGAAGTAAATCTGAAGATAGTTAGAAATAAAGATTATTATTACAAATATTTACAATTAGTATACGTAAGTAAGATTGAGTTAATCTATGCACAATAAACATTTAAAAATTATACATATATAATTATTAATTATTCTCATGTACAACATGATCATGATGGGTGTTGTGTAATACACAATTTACCAAATATTCTTTCTTTCTTCATTTCATGCTGTTACGCTATCGCTTATCTTAAAACATATTACCTGCTACACTCGTGTCGGTAGATTAAAGTAGTATGTTGCGCGTTCGAAAAATTTTGATCTCACTTGAAACAAATGTGTACCTATACTTAAAAAAAACAAAAAACGGAAATGGCACTCTGATTCACGGTGAAATGAAATTAATTTCTCCCGTTTTTATAAACCACACGCTTTACGTTCACAATTTATTGTCATTACACACATATATAATGCATTCTTATTACTTGAATGTCATTGTGAATTTATTAGACGATGAAAACCGTTTATTATGAAAAGAAGCAGGTAGTAATGTACTATTGTTTTGAATGCAATCTCATCCTAAGCAACAAATTTAATGTGTTAAATTTGGTAGAGAGAAGGCTCCAATGGGGTAAGGTGGACTATGACTCTCGAATGACCCATTCAAACGAACCTGAATGCTTCAAATATTCCACATGTCCGACTTCTTTTTGCTGATCCTCTCCTGTTGTTGATTTATACTACTCGTTCATTACCACGCGACAAAAGGATAGTATGTCAATCAATGAAACAACTAAGAATTAATGTTTCAACAATGTGTCTACATATTCAAATAATTTTACATTTCTTCACGAATCCGCAATGTGACCATATATAAATCGTTTACAATAGTGATAAGCGCAATGTGGTTCACAAAAGTCACATTGTAATTAAATATTACATTAATCGCAGTTACAATGATTACGCATTAAAAGAAACAGAAAACCTGCAAACTTCCTTTATTCGGTTAATAAGAATTATTCAAATAATTATTAAGTTGTTCGTGTTCCGAGGCGGATCGCATTGTACATTAGAAGAAACAGGAAATAAAATGATAATAAAATAATAACTCGTTCACAATTAAATTCACCGTGAACACGGCGATGGAATGACGCATGTTTTATCGTTAATCCCTTACGATTACGAATTACTTATGAAACTCAAGACTAGCATTGATCAATGGCCTCTACTTCAAGCCCGAGATTTCTTGCTTTTCAGCTTGAACCATCCCGCACTCTTGTTCGGATCGCGCGGAACCGATGTGGACCTGCTTAGCTCTGGTTTCGAATTAACGCCTCGTGATTTTGTGGCCAACGATTCCGTGGAAACGGTTCTGTCCACCTTCTGCTTGTCCTTCGATTTCAGCGTACTGCGATTGATCGTGCCTGTACAAAATAACAATAGTGATTATTTCCAAATAAATCTTCAAATAAAAAGTTCTTTGATTTAAATAAACAAATAATTCAAACGTGTGACATGTTTAACACTAGAACTACCGATAGATTTTGGTACCACTTAGATAGCCTACGTTAGACAGATTAAGAACACGAAAGTCGTTGAATGAACATTTAATAGAGATATACAATTGCCATTCTGTCTGATTAAAAGTCATCATAAATTGCTACAACGATATCTATATATTAATAAATTTAAAGCAAAAAATCTGAAACATGTCAGTTTGACTTGCTTGGTAGTTCTAGCGTTAAAAAAAAGTTACATATGCTATATAAATTATGAGCAATCTATGAAAACGATAAATTTTTAACGAACAAATATTTTCATTTAGTTGCAATCATTTTATAGTAATACAAATTTATACTTTTAACTTCTCGTGGAACTTTTTATCGATATTTTGTGTACATATATAGATGGTTGTGCGCGATTTTTACCTGTTTTCGAGAGATTGTCCTTGCTTCGTCGCATGTCTTTTCCACGTCGATTTAGCGTTTCGCGACTTCTTTGTCGACGCCTCATGGTCGTCATCGGCTTTGGATGAAGTTGTTGATCATAATTTATTTCGAATGGTTCCCTGTAGTGCCTGGGCTTCCATGGCGCGAGTACACTCACGCTCCTTGATACTGTTCTCGTGTGCGACTGAAATGGCCGATTTAATTCCTCTCTACTCGCTGCTCTGCGTCTCTCATTGGGGCCAGGTATTTCACCCACTGAAATATATGGAAAAATTATTAGTATGACAAAATAGCCGCGCAAACGATACTCAGAAATGCAAAGAACTTAGTATTTCGTTAAAAAATAATAATTATGAAACTCTAGCACGCGACAGAAAAATAGGGGAAGGTTCTTTATTGTTTGGAAATTGTCGATAGTTTAAGTTTGTACCATTCAGTCGAAACAGTGGTAGAGTAGCACAACTGTAATACAAACTTTCGTAATTGTTTTTTTCAACTGAAAGATAGAAATATGAGCGTTCAGTTTCGTGACTCCACAATCTGTTTCTTTTATTTTAAATACAACCAGCGTTTTTATCATTTCGTAAAACAGGTTTGTCAACGGTTCACCTGTAGCAGCGTGAAGATATACGACAGATCTCTGCGATCTTTGAGAGTTCTGACTCTGTTGGCTGCTATCCCCTGTTGTACTCTCACCGGAAGACAGCGCGCTTTCGGCGAGCCTTGGCGGTTTCCGGGGTGGAGACAGGATGCCCAAATTGTGGCGGCTGGAATTCGTAACATCACGCCCCGAACAGGCATGGTCGTCTCGTTTATTCCTGCAATGTACAAAAAGCAAAGGGGAATGTATATGCCGCCGTCGTCTCTCCTTATTAAGCATATATACCGTGTCATATTTCTTTGAAGGCACCTAGAATCCTTTACTTAAACGAAACATCGTAAGCATAAATCATCTACATTACCTTCGATCTCTATTAGACGAAACAGATTCCTGATCCGTGTCTCCAAAGAAACGCAAATTCTTCTGCACGCAGACCCGCTCGGGCGCAGACGAGGCTTCCTCGTCCTCGGTTCCGGTGGTCAGGATCTCGCTTTCCGGTATCCTAGGTTTCTTGTCCACCGCCTGAAACAACGAAATGCTTACAAGCAACGGTAACGCGGCCGCAGGGGCTCCCATCATAATATAAAAATGAACAACAACGGAGTAAAGTATTCAAAGGGGCATATAAGGGGTATGTAAGCTAAGGACAAGGAACAACGAACAAGGAAATCGAGCCATCAAACAGAAACAGAAGACCAGGTGTATCATGAGCATCATCTATATACTATACGTATCTCCTTCCGACGTGGAACAGAATCGTGGAAAATGTGCGCGTTCTGCACGTTTAGCATAAATAAAGAACGGAAGAAAGGGATTGAAAGGGGGGAAAGAGAGTGAAAGACAGAGCGGCGCGATATGCTTCGACATTGTACCTACGAAATACAATAATGCCGAGCACAAAGGTGTATTCTCTACGCGCAGGACGAGAAAAATTGTTGCTTCCCTCTCGTTTCCATCCCGTGGCGCCTTCATGAGTCATGATCCTCTCTCGTTCCCGGGCCTATCGACTCATCCACGATAGATCATCGTCCACAGTGAAATTCACGCGCACGCAATCATCTCGAACGGCCAGGCAACGGAGCCAAGTCAGCCCATCGAAGCGGTTAGAAGAGGATCGGAATCGTTGCCTGACACAGAGATTATTCCGCGGACGATGGTTAAAGCTAGGCAGCCCCCTGATCGGCACTTAATCTCGCGATTAAATTAAACCACAGAGCGCGGAGTTAGTTAAGCATTTAATCAAACTGGTAATTGGAGGTTGTACCGGCCTAATGGCTCCGCTTCGTAGCGACCTGTGCTGACTGATGAATGCGCCAGCCGGCTCACTCGGCTCGCCGCGAACCCGATAACCGGACCCACGATCCGTCCGCTCGTTATCGGATGTAACTCGCAAAAATCCTACACTTCCCCTCGGTCTCTTCTGTGTAGAAGAACGATCGAACCTCTTCCACGGTTGTTCGAGAGGATTTCAATGCCTGTTTCTGCGTGGAAATTGCGGGGGTGGGAAGAAATGTTTCTGGTACGCTGGACGAATTTTTGGCTTGCGGGACACGAACTTCCGTTGCTAAGATTTTACTCGAGGGTTGAGTTATTTTCGACAACGGTGAAGTTGTGTAAGGTGGTGGTGATCATTTTGGACAATTCTGATGATGAAGACGTCAGTCCTCGTTCGTTTTTTTCGAGTGGTTATAGGCGGACGGAGAGTCAGGTGTACGAGGAGAGTTAGTGACGAATTTTCGTTTGGTAATGTGAAGAATTGTTAATTGAATTTAGACGTATTGTGGGAAAGTAAAGAATTTCAATTTATTGTATCGGGTACTCCTTGATTCCGCGGGATATGAAAGAATTTCGAAAGATTCGAAACATTCCAACGATTTAAGCTATCTATCGGTACGATTAATCATACGTTCGTTTCACATGTACAACTACAATGAACGTGAGTGCTAAAGAGTATGCTTCATTCTCATCAGCATTATTATGATTATTATTGTCACTGATAACATTTGATATTATAATAATGTATTAAAATTAGAATCATTTGTTAGCCATATCTATATGGACCCACACGTAATAATTCTATTACGCCAGGGAGCAACGCTTCTCGTCGAGTTTAGTACTTACCTTGATGTTTGACTTATTCTTCCTAGACAAAGACTTGAACCAGCCCTTCCTCTCGGCTTCTTGTCCCTGGTTCTCCCGGGTGAGGGTGTTGCTCGACTCGCGAAAGGATTCCTCGTCCCTGGTGAGTGTACCCGTGGATCTTGACAGCCTTGTCGGCCTGGGAGGACTGGGACTGCCGCTGGGAGTGGACAGACGTCTGCGTTGGCTGTACTCTTCCTGCAACGAGATATTTCAAGTATATCTTCATGCACTACGATCTACAGGAAATCGTGTTTCTTTCCGAGTACTTTGGGACACTTCGTATGTTTAATATCATGTGCATGCATAACAATCTTTAGAGTGGGCGGGCAAACTTTCGAGTACTGTTCCTTTATTATAATTATCATTTGTATTAATTTTCCGTTTTGTAATTATATTACCTATGTTAATTTTATTAAAGAGTAAACCGCGTCATTCTTTGGAGGGGCATTCGAATTTCAGAGTACATATAGATATTTTGCTTCAATATTAATCATTTTTACACTTCGTTGGTATTGAAGCTTCAAATTGTTGTAATATTAAAGCTGTACCATTCTTTGTCATGGTCATTATACAAAGAAATGCATTACTTGGCGAAATCATTCTGAGCGAGTTCGCTCAAAATTAATTAATCGTTGAAAATCAATTGGAACCGAATATTAATCTATCTCGCAGTATACTCGAGGTGAATCGAAAACGGCGTGCTACTTAACAATCATCCCAGATCATTTAGCGACTGAAACGGGAAATAAACGATCTCCCCTTTCAAGTATATTTAAGCGTAGCATTAAGATCTTCGATGTAGCAACGCCAAGCCGAGGGACGTAGTAAATGGAACCCTTTGCAAAGGTAATCCGATCGGAAGTGAATCACGTGGGTGGTATAACTTGATTCAACAATTGGTTCTGGAGGATTCAGCTTATTCTTCTTTTCCAATTTATCAATTTATCCTGTGACAGCACACGTCTCTCTTTTACTAATTGGACAAATCGTGCAAATTTAAATTTTATCCAAAAATACTTCAGCTCGCCCTCCCAATATTTTCGACATGCACATCTATCGTTCCCAGACCGTGCAACCAACAAAAAGAAAAATCCAATTTCCCTTTAACTTTCTTTAACTCTAAACGACAATCAGTCGCCTACTGGTTAAATAATATAGTAGAGCAATGCGTTAAAAAAATACTTATAATAAATGAAACCATCAAGTACAGATAATCGGGTTTCAGCTAGTAGACGTTTCATTCAGCTAGTTGAGGAGCGGGCTCGTATAAAATTCAAAGAAACGCGGGTAGACGCGTGTCCGTTTCATTCCCGACGAAGTCTACGTCGTCATTATTATTATCATGTTTTGCATCACCACCATCATCAACGCTGCCACCTCCGTCATTTACCCTTGCTCTTTCGCATGCATAACGTGCTGGCCACGGACAGCTCCGGGCGTTTTATCGCAATTCTGCCTGTTTATTCATCGATATTCCGCAAAAGAGCCACTATAGTATGAGAACGTCTAGTACGCTCTATCCGTTGTTTCTGTTCTAAGGAGACGTTACCCCCTCGCGGAACAGCGTAATTTTCTGCGTGGAAAAATATTTTACGATTCTCCTGCTGGTTCCTGGAGATTAGGCGGGTCATGTTCGATTGCTGGCGAAATTGCATAATCCAGTTCGATATAACTTGCGATACAAATGTTCGAGTTATCCGAATGTTATCTGAATGGATATTCGTGGGGAGATAAGTGCACTTAGATGCGCATAGACATGTTGCAAGTGTTACTATACATAAAGTGTATTGCACACGATATAATTAATAATGTGCCGTAATGGAAATATCCAATATCTTGGAGATATCCGGAAGTATACATATTGTATACTCTGCATGGGCCGTTGAATCATCGTAAAGTGTCACGGATCAAAGTGTGCTTTGGTGCACGTCCCCAGACTCACGGCCACCTGTGTAGCCACCACACCTGCACTGGTTACACGCGCTTACTTACTTGTATTCCAGTAAAAGGGGACACGCACGGTGTGTTCCAGCGGGGATGGCGCGAAGGACCGCGAGCCACGATGATGCACCGGTGCATGCGTTACCCACAGACCTTTCGATACGCAATATAATAACATATCGCGCATACGCGGTCGCGGACCATGCCCACCGCATAAACTCTTAAGTGACTCACAATGAATAGCCCATATCGCGGAATCATCTGCATAGTACAAGTACGGCGCGCTTCCCTCGTACCCTCCATATATACGAGCAACAATATCCCGTATGCTTTCCATAACGAGTCGCGGTACGAACCGACAGACCGACGAAGACGACGACGAGCCTGGGGACAGCTACGACGGAGACGACGATGAGCCCGAGGATGGCCACGACGACCGCCAGAGAGAAGGACGAGGGGGAAAAGGGAGAAAGAAGAAAAGAGCTGGAGTTCTGTGTACCCCGCGGGCATTGTGACCCACGCACCGCCCTGCTAACTCTTGTAACACCGCGCGTTGCTCCTTCTCATCTCCCGTTTTCCATCCCGCTCTGTTCATTCTTCGTTTCCCCGGTCTTGCTCGTCTACCTCCTCTTCCAGCTTCATCGGTGAACGCGTTATGCGCGGCTACTCCCTTGCCAGGACTGGTGTGGGCCGTTAAGATTGGGCCAGGTCTGGGTTGCGTGCCTGAACGCAACGTGCCCATCTACCTTGCGGCTCTAAATGTATGTACCTAAATACATACGTATATTATATACGCGCTGGCCGGCTTGCACGCGTTCACGGTTTGTGGCAACTTTGGATACGACTAATTATTGAGACTAGCTTAATATAAATGAATTATGATACGAATTATGGTGTATTCTAGCTTTTAGATTAATTTTATACACGGAGGATGTGTTAGAAATGGAGCGATATTTGTATGTATCCTTCCATTTTCAGTGTGTGTGTTTCGTTGCTCCTGCAGTTTGTGCGTATGTTTACGTGCATAGGTGTATATTTAAAGGTATGTGTAACAGAGTTGCGAGCGAGTGAGGCCTGTTCATCCTCCACGCATAACTCTGCAACATTAAACCGTCTGCCGTGGGTCAGCGTAGATTACGCATAAATCCAGGGGAGAGACGATTTATGACGTCAACCGACACCCCTTTTAACCCGGCAGATTTTCTGTTCTTTTGTTTAACCGGGCACTTTTCAGAGAAAGAAGGAAATGTATTCAGAAGGGATGGCTTCCTCTCATGAATGATGAGGAGAGTTGGCGGCATTTGTAAAACTTCAGAATTGTTGTAAATTTAATTAATTTAATTTTCTCATTCGACACTGGTCCCAATATTGCTACAGCAATTTATTACAAAAAACATATTTGTTGGAACGAAATTACGAACTTAGCAGTTGATTATGATTCCTATATACAAGTTTCAAATTCACTTTAATCTGGCTCAAGCATATTATTATCTGTCCCTTGTACGTCATATATATATATATATATATATTTTAATTGTTTAATTTCCCGTCATCCTTGCGACAAATGGATAACGAGAATCAACAGGTACCAACCTGCACTCTATATAACACTTACGCCAACAATATTTCACACAGCTCTGTCCTGATACGGTACAATAAAGTGCACATTAACAAGATCCTCGTCACTGATAGCACGCAACACATGCCGCGCTCTAAATCGCCCCGCAAATTCTCTCAATTAAGTTTCCCAAGCTTTTTGCTGGGTGACAGGAAACGCACCAAAGTCGAACGAAGCCTTTTACGTGTACGCACTATTATACGAATTTTCTACACCCTCTCCCGTTACACTTCTCCCTCGTCCGTTCATTGTCGGATGGGTTACACCAACAGTGTAAATGGACGAAGGTAAAGCGCGGTAAAAAGCGTTCATCTTAAACGGAATGTACGCAGATTGAAACCGAGCCTGGCCGCTCGGTACCCTTGCTTTTCTTTTGAAATCGGGACACGAAGTGCCGCCGGATTGCAGTGTGCGTAGTGTATATAACGTAGAACCGAGAATGCACTTTAAGGGAATTGAACGCGGATAAGCGTGGTGTGCAGGAGCGAGAGAGGTCGAAGCCAGCTGGAAACGCAATGTCGAAGGAACAAGACACGGCGAGAAGGAACGACGAGCAGCGGGGAAGAGGAATAGGGCGGGCACCGTATAATGCCGGCGCGAGAAAAAGCATAATGAGAGGGAGTCCCGCCGCTGTAAGTACAAAGGAATATTACGGAAAGATCTGTAACGTGCAAAGCCGAAAAATAAACGAAGCACACGTAATGGGGTATCGGCCCTGTCGTCTCCCCTGTGGTGAACCGCCAGCTGCCGCGCACGCGTGTTACACACCGCATACGGGTGAAAGAAGGAGCTGACGGGAAGACCTTGCGTAAAGAGATTAATAAGAGTAACGTACGCGGCGGGGGAAGCGCAGCAAGAAAAGCTAAAGAACGAGCGGGAAAAAGCCGCGAGACGCGATGCAAGAAACGTCGATCTTGGATATCTCGCCGACAGAAGACAGGACGAGGTACGCGTCTTCGGGGGAAAAAAGCGTCGTCCTTCCGTGTGCTTACTCGTTCCTTGAAAGCCTGATTCGAAGGAAGGGCGCAGCTTTGTCTGGCACTTATTATTTCGAACGGTGCATATGCGTCCCGGTTTTGTTAAACGTAGCTGGGCGTGCGAGATTAGGTGGAAGGAACCTTATGGCTTCCGTGCGGTTGAGCGGGTGTCCTAAACAGGGGCAGGGCAAAGTTAACGTCGCGATAATGCTTCTCCGCTTGGACGCGACTGAAACACGTTGAAATACTTTGCACACGTCCTGTTACATTTAATAGAAAAATTCAAGCAAACGAACATCTCTATGTCGAGTACCATCCTCGCTCTGAAAATGATCTAGCTGGTCTACGAACCCTCGATCTCCTCACAATCGGTACACCGAATGATGAACAATGGTCGGTTGAAGTCAGCGGTCAAACGTCGATTCGAGTTTTGCCAAATTTCCCAGGCTGCCGCTCGAAGCGCAGCGATTACAGCGATAAAAGAAGAAATAAATAAAAAAAAGTCGACGAACGGAAAGAAAGGGGAGTCCGTTGAAGCACGATGCCCGCTTGTAAGATTCTTGTTCTTACGGGCGGCGCAAGGCCGTCCTCTCTGGCGTTGCGGAGCAACGTCGTGGTGGCAACACCAGCACGAGGTTTCTAGGAGGTAGAAGCGGAGAAACGAGCTTTGCGCGCCAGTAGAAAACCGGATGCACACTTTTGCGCCCATGTTGCACGGACGAGCGACCACCACCGCTGCCATTAATAATCGAAGGTCCACGCCGCGAGATGGGAGGGTGGTGGTGCGGTTTACTTTCTTTGGAATAACAATACTTAGGGAAGGATCCACCGTTGATACAATTGCTCGCCTGTCAATGGAGGCGCTACACACCATGGGAAAGCCCGAGTTCTCGAGATCATTTCAAGACTATTCGAGCGAATCGGCCGGAACCGCCCACGGATGGGTTGGCACCCTACCCTGCCCGTGCATGTTTCTTTCTGTATGCTTGGGCGTACACGCACGTGTTGCTCGTGCTTCTCTTTCTGCGCTTGTACTTGTATCTTTATCGATGCTTATAATTGATGAAATGACACTGGGTTAGGAAACGGACGTTCACTATTATCGGGCCTTGACGATCGGCCTGCCTCTAGCACGACGTTTCGAGCGATTTAAAATTCATTCTTAACAGCACTACAGCCTTACAGAGACTTGTATTATATGTATAATAATATAGTTGTTGAAAGCCACAAGTCTTTTACTGTTAATCCATGTAGTTAATTCGGTGCGTTATACTGTTTCAATCGACGTGTTTCATTTATTACAATTGGTCTGCGGATGTTTATGCACAATAAATATGCAAAAAGCATATGACATTTATATGCAATAAGGTATTGCGTATGTTTTTATATACATAATAAACATAAAAACATACGCAATATGCAAAAAGTGCAAAATAAAAAATATATTTTCTGAATTCTCAAATTATAAAACATATTTCTGCTCAGTTCCTAGTGCTCTATCTGTTTTCTATAAACATATGCATTCGCATGAACACCCGGAGTCTAATTGCCTAACGGACGGAGTCCTTATGACTAAAATAAGTTAAATGGAATGAAAGGAGGGGAATGGCCAAAAAGTAGACCTTCGGTGAATATCAAATAGGAATGGATCGAATTATTGCACGAGAAGTATAAAGTGTTAAAGTCAATTTACAGACAGCGAAATATATTTTGCAATCTATAGATGAATGCGCGGAAAATCGGTCTGATAACTGGATAAGTCGAGGCAGGGAGTTTATATTGAGTATACTTTGTAAGTAGATAGCGAAAGTGCTAACAACTAAATTTTACGTTGCTTCTCGTATATGTTTACAAGCATGTTTTCTGGCATTGGGATCAGAGAAATATTGAAAGGGACCACCTTGGTTGATATCTCGTCGATATCAGCGAATACTAATTAAACCAATGGCAATAAAATTTGATCGCCCCTCTTTACTTGGATAACCGGCTGCTGATTGCAACCTTGTTCGCAAGCTTCTGCATGTTCCTTTACACTTTTTACGGAAGCTACTCGTGACGTTTCGACAGGTAATGGATTGCTTCCCTTTTTATTTATTATCATACGGAGATCCTATATTGGATATAGCTCTAATTATTAAATTGCAGTGTGGTGTATAAAGAAAATAACCGTTGCAAGAATTTCTTTGGACACTGTGATTCTATACGCAATACTTTGTTCGAGTTACTTTGATAAATTTAAATCTGGGATTATTGTTGCAGCTGCATTGTTTACAGTATGCAGTTCTTCTAGCGATAGAATACGTTTTCATGTGTACCTTGTCGCGAATTCAGTACCATGCGCGTATGTACAATGTACTAGGGTACGGCGTGCACAAACGGTGCAATTGTTAAGATATCGAATCAAGTTCCTTCGTCACCCTAGATCGTTAAAGCAAGCCCTGATCGAGGCCTGTGCCGGTTCAAGAAAACGATCCATTGTGAACAGCCACGCCGCGTGATACCTGCAATGACGAGCTGCATCCTAATCTACAGTTGATATATTGTAGTTCCATAGAGCCGGGGAAAGCCTATCGAATCTTTTTCTACACGGCAAAACGACGCTTTGTTGCACAACAGCATCTTCAGAAATTATATACACCTATATAAAATTTGTATGGTTAACTGAAAGTCTATGGACAATTTTCATGCCGTATGGCGTATATGCATAGCCGCCTGGCACATACCTACCATACGACCTAGTAATAATTGTTTATTGACATATAATAAACAATGATTAATATATTTTGAAATCGTAGACATTTTATTCTGACGGAATACTGCGCAGAAGCAATATAAATATAATAAATTGTACCTCCGAACGCTTCCAAACTACAAATACATACTTTAAAACTTATGATAGCACTGCAAATATGATACTCTGGCAATATCAAATTATTTAAGGGACATTCGGTCCACCAGAAACTTCGTAAATAAAGATAACGCATAAGTTCTTACAAGATTAACCACGTGTATTATTCAATAAACCCATTCTATCTCCTACAAAAGCACGGTACATCAGATTCATTTCATAAATCTCTAAATCTCGCTATTTGCATACGTCGACCGATAAGTCTCCATCCGCGGCTACGCACGGGCTGAATGTCTAATAGGGCTGCAGTTACTTGCGAGGAGGACCATATCTACTTGATATCTCGTCTCGTTCGTGCCAACATCGGATTGCAGGCGCGTACAGTCTCATCTGCACACGAGCCAGATACATATTGACCAGTCGGTCCACCGTTTCGATTTCAGATGTTCTCTGTGGGTAGTTACTAGGACTAGGAGAAAGATGTATCTCCCTGTACAGCCTAATACAAGCCGCCCGATCTCGACACGCGGATTTTAAGCCGACCGAAGTCGAACGGAGAGAAGAAGAAGAAGTGGATATAGATAAATAGATAGAGAGGGGGCAGCGGGATGAAAGAAAGAGATCGCAGGAAGGGAAGGAGGAGGACAGGAACGGTAGAAGAAAGAGAGAAATGGAGGAAACACGGCGTTCAATGCGGCAGGTAGAATCGTATCGGCAAATTGCAATCGGCGACCGCCTTGTCGGCAACTCCCCGTGGCAACAGGAAAGCGTTGCTGAGAAAGAAGGGAAACATAACTGAAAAGGGAGCACGATGAGGACAGAAAGGTTATCTACTATCCTACAAGTGATACGAATATCCGGCATTGTTTAGGTCTTCGGGGCTAAGGAGTTATCGGTCGTTGATCGTTCCGGGAATCGCAGCTCGGTATTCTCATTGATACCTTCTCCTCCTCCTTCCCCTTCTCCTCCTTCTTCTTCCTCTTCTTCTTCTCTGGATCTTATTCTTATACTTCTTCTTTCTCCTCCTCTGCTTCTACTTTCCATACGCGTGGGTCGAACCGACCTGGTGGAGACTGCCGGACGAAGTTGGGTCAGTTTGTACACGTTACTGGAGACGCGAGCATCTCGCTCGAACCATAAATCGTAACGGGTTTTCACCAAAACAACGAGCTATTATTTCTAACTTACAGGCGAACATGCTTGGGATGCAGAGACAACGGTAATTCGAATTTTTCCCCCGCGTTCAAATCACGACCGTCGAGAATTACTATGGCGGGAATCGGGACCGTAGAAATTTACGAGGATCGCGTGAACAATTTTCTATATGCAGTAACTTTCCGTGACCTGCTTATTCGAGTGTCCCATAGAGGTAGCATTGTAGAGAACGGTCAGAGTTATTCTAGTTGGACATTTCATGGCATTTTTTCTTTTCCGTTCGATTGTCTCTTTCTCGGTAACAATGCAAATAGAGACACATATTCAAGTATTTGCATCTGGAGTAATCGCATTGTGAACGTATCACGGCTTCAGCTCCGTTCTCATGAACATTTCATAAGATCCGCAAATATGTATATACGTAGGACAAGCGTTTCTCATGATGCACAACCATGAAACGCATAGAAATCATATTGCGGTCGCATGGTTTGACGAATTAAAAGGTGAACGTCCATGTCCTTCGTCTGCCAAGTGTTAATTAATTACAACCTTTCTAATCGTCCATGACTGATTACCGCCAAACGTGAAATAGGTAGATAGCCGTCTGGTGAGCGCCGAGGTCCCGTGCGAATATTTTCGCACGGGGTAAACCACGAAGCGTGCGAGGATTCGTTAATGGTACAACTATTTCGAGAATCTCGCGATCTCACGGTTGAACCTTTTAACCCCTTATCTATCTCGCCCAACCTCAAGCTGTTGCTTGTGAACGCTTTAAACTCTCCGGCAGCTCAGAAGTTGGAGCTGCCTAGCATTCGAGTTCTTTACCGCTGCCGCGGTTCGTTGTTATTGTTATTGCGGAGTCCACAACGGCCCACGGTATATAAACGATATACCAGCGGCCGTCCGTGTAACAGACTGTGAGAAATCATCATCATCGTACCGAGGAACGAACGAG
The DNA here is from genome assembly GCA_963667235.1 of Nomada lathburiana. Lineage (NCBI taxonomy): Eukaryota > Metazoa > Arthropoda > Insecta > Hymenoptera > Apidae > Nomada > Nomada lathburiana. The sequence goes on along the minus strand of OY763897.1, from coordinate 8,138,662 downwards.
ACGAAGAAGACAGCAGCGAATCGCCGTTGCCGCTCTCCGCGGTACATCTTCCACAGTCTGAAGTCTGAAAAAGACGTCAGGAAATGTCTACTCCCGGGAGGCACGCACTACATCGACTATGTCTTCTTCCTTTCGCTTTTAATCTGCATGCGTTTCGACCCGATCCACCGGATAGTAGTTTCCTTTGCGGTTTGCTTTCCTCCTTTTTTCACATTTTGTTAAAGCTCTTTCCGCGATCTAAAATTCCTATTTAGCCAGTTTCTGTTGTTTGCAAGTCGTTCACGTTTCAATCATTTCATTTCAGGCTTTGTTAGTTTGTTTTAGCATTCATTTGTTGTTGAAGATATTCGATATGCTCGCGAAGGAAGTTCGAGGATTTTTATCGCAATTTTTCAATTCTGTTTACACTTGCGAATTTCGCACTGTAGCGCGTACTGTGCAACAGAAACGTTTCACTTGACTAGTAATGCAGGTTGGAGCAGGCTCACCAGTAACAATGTGTATCTAGATTTTTGAGTCTGTTTTAAACTGATTGCGAGCGAAGATTATTCACGGAACGATTCCGTTGAGCCAGTCATACGTAGCCAGGTCGTAATATTAAATGAAGTAAGCTTGAATATCTTTTATTGGCATTACTTTTCTTTTAGATTTGATTGCACAGTAAAGCATTTTATGCGTATCGTCGCGTGGAATGTCTATAATTTATATTACGCCGCTGATATTAAGTCGCGGTGACGATTAACACAAATCGCTTCATTAGGTACACACCGGTCCGTTTACAACCTCAATTAGAGCATCGTTATTTTGAAATTAGACGCTAAATGAAAGCGGGGGTGGCAGCGAGAAGCAACTAAGGACAGGAGTACCAATTTTCCAAGATACTAACGAGTCTACGGTTGTAAAGTGTCTTGCATCATAGTAAAACAGAACTGTAATCCTTTTTACTGGCTCATTAGGACGCACGATTTCCCTTTCCGCGTTCCAACTATTCTAGGGATGCAGATTTCACCGTATACCGACTGTGCTGGAAATTAGTTCATGTTCGGTCGATTAATCCCAGATTCGGAAATTTGCGACTTCGAGATCAAATTAAACGCGCTCAAATAATTCCTGCGTATCAATCCTTCCTCTTATCAGCAGAAATTTGTCACATATAGTCGTGGGTGTCATCTTCCTACGTATAAATTGCAACCAGCTTTTATTGATTACTTGATATTAAAATTAATATTAAAATTTTATTGTCTACATCATTATACTAAAAAATTGTATAGCAAAAGATAAATAACTCTATATAAAGAACTTTATTATGATAGTCTGACCATCATTGTGTTTTTTCCCTTAGACACCGAAACAACGGGAATGAAGAAAATCGAGAATAATAAATATACCCGGAGATCGATTTGCCGATAGCGAAATTCTACACGTTTAAATAACAATTTGCTACAAAAGAGTAATATTAATGTAGAAGAACAATTGTCAATGTCCAAAGGTGAAAAAAACATTCGTGAAAAATTCGAAACGGCTACGCTGGCGGTACGTTCTGTTTATTCGAATGGCCGTACCGATCGACTGGAAATGTCCACCTCCCTGGCACGATGCAGTAGTAACCCTAGTCGGGGATCTAGATGCGATCGTTACAATGTCGGCCGAGACAGAGTGGCGTGAGTCGCGGTCGCTCTTCGGAATAGATGTTACCGTCAGCCTCCACGAGACACCTCAGCGATCACGCGGAACGAAATCGTTTATTTACCGAACGACAGACTCGCTTATTCATTGCCACGAGATTTTTCTTTAAACAATTCAAGCATTTGGAGAATAATCTCTGATCGATATGAGTCTTCGCCCTTAACTACTATAGAGGTTGAAACGTACGCAACAACGTTTACTGCGTTACCGCATTATGTGCAAGTGTCCAATGAAGATCGGTTCCAATTGTTCTTGCTTTGTCAGTTAATAATAAACGGATCCAAGGGTACTCGACCAAGACTCTGATTGAAAGGCACATGCTGCGAGAAGATCATGAGTTACGTGGGAAGGGAAATAGGGATGAATGAAAATTGGAAATGGTCTCGCAGACGTTCTAGAGTAGTTAAGGTTTAACCTTCTGGACACAGCTTAGCCGACGAAGAACTATCGTTCCACTCGCAAATTCTATCACACTTGAAATTACCCGCTCGTAATTGAACCAAACGGCTACGGTGATTTGGGCGTCCGTGAAGTGTCCCGCGCACCGGAGTTTGTTAATGCAATGAAGAATTTCTGTAAAATTGTATACAGGGGTCGCGTGTCGGCGTTCCTGTGTCCTTCTAGGATAGATAGAGGAGCGATCATCGGCAAATGAAAGATAGTTTACGAAACGATAAGCGATCCGCGTCAAGAATAACTCTCTAGGAGGAAAGGGCTTCCAATTGCTTCCTGGTCGCTCGATAACAGCCTCCACCCTGCCTCGGGACGATAATTCTGGATTAACAACAGGACGTCGGGTATCGATTGTTTATCGTGTGAAAGCCGTCCGTGAACGATCGTCCATTACGTTCGCTATGTTGCACGCCGTTCCGCTGCTGCGGAGGGATGGTCTTTCGAACAACCTTTCTCGGTATCTGCCCTCGGTAATCTCTTCGCAATGAAGAAGCCCCGCTCTTTCTCTCTCTCCCTCTCTCTCTCTCTCTCTCTCTCTCTCTCTCTCTCTCTCTCTCGATCCGGAAATTCCCTGAATATCGCTTGTAAACTCGATACATTGTGAGAAAATAGTAATAAAGTGGTCTGTGCCGCGACCTCTTTCAGAATCGTCAGGAAATTGTAGGGGGTGCTGCGGTTTTAGAAGAAACTAACCAGAAGTAGAGAGTTCCACATTGTTGACCGTCTTCCTGTCTGCCATCCTCTTTTTCCTCTTTTGAACCTGATCTTCTCGCGATGGAATTTTTTGGATGGAAGATGGAAGTCTCCTATATTTTGTATTTATCCCCCACCCCCCATGTGACTCATTCGCAACACTTGATTACGTTATTAGAAAAATAGCTTGAGAATTCGCCGGAATAATGTTTTTTAAATGTTACGAACCGGAAATTTCCGACAACTCAGCGTGAAATTAGTTTCGAGACACAGCGGGAACGCAATTCTGCCCTTTCGCTTCTTTTACCCTTCTACGTTTCTACTTCTCTGCTTCTTTTAGACGCAGAAGAACAATGAGCCGAAAGGCATCTGCGTACAAATGGCGAGAAATCGAAGAAGCGCGGACACAGGGAGGAGGGTAACAGAAGAGGGAAGAAGAACAAGAAGGCGACGCGATCCCGTGGAAGAAAGAAACGGGACTGGGAGCGGAGAAGAACAGGGATATCCAAGCGTTCGGCAGACCACAATAAATAGCCGTGGTATCGTGTTGCGAGTAATTGAACGGGGCTTCATCCGTAGTGCATTAAGTATTGAAAACGTGCTGGATCCGGTGAGACAGCAAGGGCGAGAGGAGTCCGGGGTTCTACAAGAGAACGGTCAAGCAAAGTGTTGGAGGGAAAAGGAACGAGGACCCCCGTCCGTCCGTTGTTGTCTAAGGGGTGCTCTGTGTACGGTAACAGAGCAGAGGAAAAGGAGGGACCCGTAGAAGAGGAACCTCTCTCGCTGACGGCGCATAATAGCGCTGTGATCCTAGGTCTCGTATGCTACGTGAGGGCAATACCGTATTGTTATTTGTTGGGTTAGGTACTGCTTGCTCCCAGATCAAGTACCGTGTGTCCGAGATACAGCCCGTCCCGGTGTACCGGAATAATATCTTGCTCGCTTATTGTTGCCGCTCGTTGCAGATAGATCATTCTATTATCGAGATAGCGATGTACGCGAGCTGGCTCGCGAGGGACCGCGACTCTTTGATCCTTAGCTGTAGGTATGTTCACGTTTACGCTGCGTTCACCTATACGGGACTTGCACGACTGACTTACACGTACTGCAGGCACTACCGTTAATATTAGAACTACCAAAGGCCCGGTCAGAATCACGATTTTCAGATTTCTTGCTTTGAAAATGTTGATATCGTGTAGGTATCGTTGCGAGAACTTGCGATGACTTTTAATCAGATTTTTAATACGAACAACTGTTGCGCATCCCCATTTTGTTTCCGTTCAATCACTTTCGTTTTCATAATCTGCATAACGTATGCGCGTACTTAATCGGGAGATGGGCGGGCCGAAGATATTGATATACCAGCAGAAGTGATTGAAAGCATTTCCAAATAATGGAAAGTTTTACTTAAAATAGCATCATCTTCCTTTTTTTTTTTTTAATAGAAAAGGCTAATACTATTAGCAAATTCGTCACTCTGGTTAATCGGGAATTTTACTGTACCCTACACCTTGTGATCCACGATGTTTCAAAGGTACAGTTTCAAAATCTAACCCAAGTACTTGGTTTAAAATTGCTTCGGACAAAAATCAACACGTGGGCTACGTACTGAGAAAAAGAAGAGAAGCAAAGAGTTATAAAAGCTTATTCAAATGACGGCGAAATTCCTAATAGAGTACTAAGTTGTGTAACCGTCCTCGACTTTAGGAAACTCCGCATTCTCGAGGGTATACTCGGAATACCAAATAGAAAAATGACAATATTACTAGCATTCCGCGCCGATAGCTGAACCAGGAAACTTACTATTGACACAGCTACGCAAATAATTCCAAACTTTTGCCCGGTACAATAATATACACTCGCGTATATGCGAGATCTCCTTTAGTAAATGCAATCCATTTCGATCTTCATTGCTCTCTAACCTCCTTACCCCATGTTACTTTAATTGACTTTCCGCGTATGCCCAGTGCTCGGCTTCCGTTCACGAGATGTTGTCGCTCGATTGAAGGCGCTTATGGACCGACGAACCCGAACAAATCGAGCACTCGACTAAAGCATACCGAGAGGCTACTCTCAGGCTGACTGGCATGGCGTTCTCTCTATGGTTGTCGTCCGATCGAGAAAGTGGTTTCGCCGTTGCCGCGGCCGGAGGGGAACGCGCGTGCAGATTTATTCTAAACGTGGAACTTTTGCCATGCACGTGAAGTCAACGACAGTAGCTGCGTACTTTAATCGGCATCAGTTCTGATGGATACGAATCGTTAAGATGATATCGCCGCGGCGCAACTTCATTCATGCCGGCTGGGTGATCCGGAGTGTCGTTCGAGTATGTTCATTCGGCTCTCCTCGAATTGCCGATACATCATAGTCCCCACATGCCATTTCGCGATCCGAGATAGCGTCACATGTTCGCGACAACTGGAAATAGATTGAAACGCCGTTGAACGGACGCGACATTTTTCCCCGGGTTTGCTCGCCGGTATGATGAGATTGTATCGGTAATTTTTCACCCCCGGCGGATCGTCGTACTTGGCTCACAGTCGATCGCGAATTCATTCGTGCCGCAGATACGAAGTATCGCTGATGAATGTTGCGGAATTGTTGCAGCTCCGATGAGGGATTCAAGTGTAATTGGAATCGCTTCTTGTTTAGCACTCTGTCGCCTTCTGCCGATCAATCTATTAAATGATTTACTGCATTCAATATTTACAGCCGGGGTATATAAATGTTTTGTACAAATGATGGTTTGCAAGTGTTCTTTCTCGTAACCGCGACGTAATTGAGAATTGCTAATTCTCGTAATTGCCCCTTTCCAACCGAGAAACATCGTGTGCGCGATTAATGGCACATTTCGACCACGCGTCGTTACTCATTCGCGGCATCTCGTCGTCTCGTTCCTCGCGACACCCACTTCAGCGGGGAAATATTGAAAAGCGCCCGCAGGTTCGAGAAAGAGTTGGCACTTTCGACTTACGCAACACCGCGCAAATCGCGCAACGATTCTCTTCTCGATTATACGTATTCGCCAAGGGATTCCCTCTACCACGGTGGCGAGTACTTATATTTCGAAGCGGCGTTTCCGATGGCGCAATCCGCCACGAGGTGTCGGTCATTAGATTGAATTAGGTTTGCCAGGAGAATTGCCTCGCTTTCGGATCCCGGTTTTCCACTCGGCAACTGTGAGAAACGGCTAAACTTTCCATCCATGCCGGTCGAAGAGGATTCTTGGTTAATCCCGTAATCAACGAGGCCAGAAAGTGAATTCTTATTAAGATTCAAAGCTGCGGCTCCCGGTTCGTTGTATACCTGTTGCGCTTCCATTTGCATCTTCTATCGTAGATCCTCGAGGACGATAAGGCCTCTTCTCTCTCGCTACGCTCGTTGCCCATGGAGAGGAGTCTGCAGTTTTCGAGGACGTTAAAAACAGAGAGGCCAGTGATCGAAGAGTGCTTGGTCTCTGGTTGGAGTTACAATTGGAATTGGGTCGCAGTTGTCTGACAGCGATGAAATATCCTTCTTGAACGGTGAAACATTGGAAGCGAATTTTTCGACGGGACGCGAGTGCAGATTTAAGGGTAACTTTTGTACGCGGAGGCGATGGAAGAATTTTCGTCGTGGAAATTGGGTCCTGCTTGATTATGATTATTATTATCGGATCGACTCTAGTATTAATAATATAAATATGAAAAGTAAAATGTGAATAATTATATAAAATACATCTTCATACGCACAGTCACGCTGAACGATATCACGAATATCTATCCAAGATATTTATCAAAACGTTCACAACTATGTTGAAAGACTCTGAACTGTGCAATAATTATGCCGCTTGTTAAGTTCCAAGAACATTCTTTGGAACACTGTCAAGAACTAATTATTCACTTACTTAACGTATCCTCCTCCCCCCCTCCCCCCTCCCCCTCCCCCCTCCCCCATTCAAACGCAAGTATATACATATACACATCGTCATCTGTATCAATAAAGAGTATCAATAAAGAGATGGCAAAAAGAAGAAAAATTAAACACGATTGTGCATTAGTGCATAGACGCCACGCGAAATAAGTGAAGAGACCGCAAGATGATTGTTACAGGGTCCCCAGGCTTACCTAACCGCGTTCCTTATCTAAATGGAAATAATAATTGGCTGTGAGTCGTACCGCGTATCGATACTTGGCCAGCATGCGATACATCGGCATGGGAACAATGCACCGTCTAACTTATACCGCTGAAGAAGAGGCGTGTGGACGTAGCACGGAGATGATAGGTGCGAGGTACGCGTTTCTCGAACGAAAGGGGGATAATTCGGAATTATCATTCACGTCTAATCGATAATAGCCTCTGCTCGCATGAAGAACTCCGGTTGACATTGTAGATACGGACGCAAAGGGCCAGAGAAGTCTACTTACATCCATAGAACATCGATTGTCTATGATTTTTAAGAATGTGAGAAATACCGAAGAATGTATTGCAGGTAATTGAAATACTTATTCGTATTTCCGTATTTAAAAAAAAATTAATTTACTAAAAATCCCGGAATATCCGTATTGTTACTAAAAATCTACTTAATAGCTGTCCTAAAGAAAGTAGTAGTTAAATACAGAACATAATTACTAGTTCCATGCAAAATCACATCCTTTTCATACCGGTGAACCCTTGCCCAACCGACGTAGACGCGCAAAACGCAAATAAGAGATCAAGAACAAACATCCGTCCGATTATTCGCAGTGGAAACATTTACTCTCAGCGTGTATTCACTTTTATTTATTTCGCACAGTTTTCCAGGCAGTTAATCTCCGAAGCACGGTATAAATCTGTTCCCCGAGCGAGAAAATGAGAAAGAACGGTCCGGGCTCGGGATGGCGAGACGTGCGTTCGCAATAATGCCTTTCATACGTCTTTAGCATCCAGCAAACACGTGCACGCAGTAACCGCAGGTAAGCTGTTGTCCTAGTTTATTTTACGAGGAGGAGCATTCACGTATACGGTACGCGTATTAAAGGCGAACGCTTGCTCCGAGTGTCGTATGAAGATTTCTAGGAAACAATTTCGTAATGCGCGCTTCGGTATCGCGTATTTATGAAGAGCCTGGACCCCTTGAAAAATTACCAGACGCGCGCCTAGAGATGGCATACGATTCGTACGTGAGCTATGTAATTGCTATGCTGTCTACGGTACGCGTTCAACGCAAGAAACGAGTTCATTTTTTACGACTGACTCGATTCTAGAATCTACTTGATGCGGAGGGCTGCTGTGATTTAGTGACTTTATACGGAGTGGTAAGTTAGCAGAGGCTGGTGGATCTGTTGACGTTTATGGACGATCAACAGGGGGACAGTGAGTTTCACGAGTGGCTACTGCTACGATTCGGGTGGTTTAATAGAAATTAAGCTACAGAGCTTTTCAATTGCGGAAGTTAATTAGACGTACTTGCTGTAGTAAAGATTTGGTAAAAATACTGCTTTGCATGGCTGCTAATATTTCAACTACAGTACATATATTGCTCAAGTCAAAATACGTAAACGTTACGCGGGTGGTACCTATAAAAACATGTCGCGATGGCTGACATGATTCCGACCTTTGTAGTGGACCGAAACGAAAAAACGGGGTGCCATTTTCTTCAGCAAGAAAGTGGTTATGGCCCTTAGTAAAAGGGATAAAAGATCTCATAGTTTAAAAAAAATGACGACACTCTAAAGTTCAGGTTGATTTCTTAGGCTTTTTTTGTGTTTTTGGCATAATACAAAATTATGCCTCCACATTTCATTGTCAGCCATGACAGAAAACACGGTTACGAGAAAAACGCGTTAAAGTTTCTGTGTCGCTTATTATATGAAACTTATGCGTGGGATACATTTAGTACCTGTAACACCGTTATTTTTACGAATTCCGGCATATTCTTTGACACAGATACTTTCGAAGACACGTACTTCAAGAAAATGCAAGCAAAACAAAATGGAATGTGTAAAAGTTGAAAGCACAAATAACCCCTTAATTTTCAGCAAAATATTTCAAGGTTCAAATACTAAAATTGTCGATGTCGCTTATATTGAATGAGATTACTGACTGTACCATAGGTTTCCCAAACAGTTCGCTAATTAGCAAAACGAATCCCGCAACGTTCGTGCCGGTTAGCGCATAATCGGGCGTAACAATAGCATCGCAAACTTGGCTCGCCAAGTATACAATCGAGAAGCATGTACCAACTGCGGTACAGTTAACAGTAACGCTTTATTTCCAAGGAAAAACGATATTACGTTACCCTGTACGTTTAGAACCATAACGAAACGGTCATTTACCTTCCAGCATTGTATTCCTCGTACCCGTATCGATATCTCAATTTTCATTCAACAGACTACGGTTCTGGATTCCAGCAATAGGAACATCCTGTACGATCCCCGGCAACTTTGGCTCGCGTTAATTATCGTAAAAAGCCACGCGCCTTCGGTCGGCCAATGGGCAAGATCGTATTTCCTTGGCTGTATGTAAGATCGAGCGTCCTTTATTCAGAGAGCAGATATCCGAGGGGTCTGTGGTAGCCACTTAACCATAGAATCGATCGCTTCTTCGACCGCGTAGTTTCACCCGGACATCTTCTTGTCCTCCTCCGACTCCCTCTGTTCAAGCCGGAGTAATTGAGTTCGGCGATTGCATGCCGACAAAGTAAACCGTGGCGGGGCATCGCGGGCGACGTCCTGTGGCCATTCTGTCTTATAAAGATTATACGGTACACGAGTTCCATAAATATTCATGTTTCCATAATTGACCCTCTCCATCCTGCTCTATGGTTGGGCAATGACTGTTCAATGAGATTCAGATTTGCCGGCAACTCGGAACGATTTTCAATCGCTTCGCGGCCCTGCTGTAACTGTTACGGCCAACCAATCTATGGTTTTACCTAATTGTTATTAGCGGGGTTGTTCGTGCTGCCTTTTGGGACTCGATCCCACGGAATTGGTAAGGTGGACGGAACAACCGAGTTCAAGAGTTTTCACTTACTCGATGCTAGAGCTTAAGAGTCTAGCAGTTGAGAGGGTTTAAAATTGTTCACGTTTATAATTAATTATGCGACATAACTGAAATGAAAAAGGCTCTGATAGGAAAGTCGGTGTTCGGGACGTACGAGTTCACGACTGTAAGGATTCAAGGGTCGCTATGCGTCACCGTGTAAGGAAAACTGGCGATAGGACGACTTCCTGTTGCACAGCTTAGTCGTTAGACATATTTGCTCGTGTAGCGCGGTATCCGACATAGTTAGCCCTTCTTTATTAATTCATGAATAACGTCACTCAAGGTATTTCATGTTCCGTGTCGGGCAGCACGCCATTTTCTTCGACCACGGGGAAGTATATAATTAATTACAACAGATTCGGGCCGAACCACGACATTTAGAGACGCTACACATCATTCGCATACTCGCCGCGAGGACGACCATCCTGTGCTGAGGGATCGTGTTACGCTTACTCGTTTTGTACGCGCGAGAGATCGACGGCCGAGGATAGCGGCAGGATTTACGTCTCTCTTCTCTTGGCCGTGGGAGAAAGTGTTTCTAAACGAGTGGAGGCTGGTCGCGCTGTCCGACTCGGTTCCTTTAAAACACTTTTCTTCTCGCTGTGATCGTCGGTGTTATGATTAACGAGGCCGCCGCGTGATTAATTCCGGCAATGTGGAGCAGGTAATGAACAGCTAGAAAGGTCGAAGGTGGGATGGCGTTGGACGTTTGTAGCGACTTCCGGAAGTTGCCGGCTTTTTGGAAGGATAATTGATGAGTATACTGTATATGAGTGGCTGAATTAGGCGATGTTCAATTTAAATTATTTCTAGCCGGTGATATATTGTTTAGTAATGGTTCGGGGGTTAATTACTTTGCTGAATTTCTCTGAAATGAAATAGAAATTGTGAATAGCGTTGACTAGGATATTACAGAGGGTCGTTAACTACGTGCTTTGATAATAGATATTATAATAACAATTGAATAGAACGTTACTACAGACATTGAACATTGCGCGTAAAGAATATTCGATTGCCAGTAAAATGATTTCCGTAATAAATTTATGCGAATACTGAACCCATGGAGTGTGCCTTTCCTTTAAGTACATTTTTCTTCACAGAAATGGTAACCGATATTTTCGGTTCTTCTCTATTCGTTATCAACGATACCACGACGGGAAAACACGATGAAAATTTCAACCAGACAACGACGTAAATAATTGAATTTCGCTTGACCATGATGCCGGTGAACGCAGTAATTTTAGTCGCATAGACGGCTGGCGCACAGTCTATCAAAGAATTTGTCCAGCGGTCTGGAAAGCCAAGGGAGAAGATAAACCGTGCACGATATATCGCGCTAATTCAATGTCTTCCCCGGCGCATTTACTTTCGTTGCAGCTGGCCGGCTAGCATTCCGATTGCAAAGGGCAACGAAACGAGAAAAGAAAGGGAAAAAGAACGAAATGGACAGGTCTGCGGTCGCCGTACCGCGTAACTAATGTTTCTTCGAGACAGGTCAGTTACATCGCACGAAAACGTATACCTCTCCTCCCTTTCCCCCCCCCCTCTCTCTCTCTCTCTCTCTCTCTCCCTCCCTCTCTCCCTCTTTATAGCTACGTACGTGTGCTGATATTGGTGGGCTCGAACCACAGGAATTGCTTTGAAAGACACGATATATTGCGTCACAGGAAAGAAAGGAGCACACGAGAGTACGGCCGAGATCGTGCTTGTAGGCCGGGGAACGGCCTTTAGGAAGTGCGAAGGAGAGCTGGCGGTACTTCAACTACCTGTAACCACCTGTAACTACCTGTAATAACCTGCTTTTCTTGCAACACTTTCACGTTCAGACGGGATGGACTTTCGATGGATCTCCGATGTGTCGTCATCGGGTAACGAGCTCGCCTCCCCTACCTAGATATCCCTTTCGTTTCCACCGCCCTATCGTCCATCAAGTGTCATTATTAAGATGAGTGGAATCCCTCTCACGAATTGCTCTGCTCTTAAAACAGGTCTACAGCTTGTTTACATAAGCGACCGCAACATAGATTTCCATACGATTCATGAATCGTATCTACGGAGTTTTTAGCGGTGTTCGTGGACGTGAGTTATACCAACCCTATTAAAAAATTCGCGGAAGGTTTTTCAAAATCCATCGGAAATTCTGGAACGCGCAAATTTCATCGTCGTTTAATCCAACAGGATTGATGACGATTTTTTTTTACGCGGGTTATGCAAAAATGAACGCATTCATAGTTTTCCTTTTTCCCCCCTCGTTTTCACCTGTACCCCTTTTTACTCACATCTCGTTCCACACTGCAGACAGACCTGTCCCACCTCTCGCCCCTATTTCCTTTGTACGCTTCCTCGGGCCGATTACCGCCGCACAATTTGCGCTCACGAGCCTAATGCCTCCCGACATTATGCTAATTTCTTCCATCGAGGCTCCGAGATATTCGCGCAATCGAAAAGTTTGCTACGCGAAGACACGCTTGCGATCACTGTGCGTCCTCGCGCGCTTCGTATTTACACATTTGCCACACGTCCGCGGTAAACGTTTCGAGAGTATCGCCGCTCTTCTTTCGTGATAGGAAATTCCTGGTGTTCTTTAAACGGAAATGCCGCTCGAAAAAAGCTGCCACTTAGTGGGGAAAAAAAAGACCCGGTCATATCGTGTGCACGCGTTGCCGCAAACCGGACGATACAGAGCGAGGAGGCGTGTCCGTTTGGAAAGGTGCTAGGGATTTAAAAGACGATGCGCGGAACAGAGACGTTCCTGGTGGTCGTGACAGCGACTTCAGGGAGGAGGATTGGTTCTCCGAGAGCTGTTGATGCGAGCCCGGTACGTAGCCCCGAGGGTTTGAATCGTGCTGGACGTACCACGTTGGCGCGAGCATCGCTTATTATCATATCCGGACGTTTCCTAGAGCCGAAGGAAACCTTCCAACTAGAAGGTATGCCGGATAGCTCTAGAAAGTAATCTCTCGCGTGCCACACGAAACTTGGCACCGGTCATAATGCTTTCCTGCAATTTCTGATGGCTTATTCTACGAGGAAGCTTAGTTTCCCCGTTACGAAGACATCCACGAGGTAAACTCCTTCAGTCATGCTGATCTCGTAATATTGCAATCTTCCTCATTCGAATATTACATAAAAATGCACGATCGTCCAACGATATGTTGAATTTATTTAAACATTTGCATGACGTTGGACGTTTTTCTGAACTATGTAAGTCGAGGGGATGGTGCTGCCAGATTTTTATATATTAGTTCGTCGGGGTGAGTTTCTTTTCTGACTTTTCTGGGTCATCGGCGTAATCGTGTAATATTTTATTTAAGAGTTTAGCCATACCGTGCGGGTTCCAATTTAGATTATATTGGAGTGTTAATAAAATTAATAGGATGTAGGTACGTTGGGCTCAGAAAATAGTGTAAATTGTTTACGTAGCTCATCGCGATAATACGTTTTCCAAAGCGTAAAAACGAGGGTGAATCGTGTACGAGATTGGGTGAGTCATCGTACAAATACTTCGTTTAGTGCTTTTCTTAACAATCTTCCGACCGAGCAAGGTCGGATGCTCTGATCTTTGCCGACGAAAAGTAATTCTCATAGCGCGCAGACTCCGTCATTATCTCTTCTTCCGCCAGTTCTTTTGTCCCTCGTGTTTCCTAGATTTTAGCTTCGCCAATAGTTATCATCTTCCCTTTCAACGTCGGGCTTGAATAAATAATGGCATTTTGCTAGTTAGTAACCGCACTGTCATCCCCGTCGTCGATGAAGAGATTCATTCCATGAACGATGCCAATTTCACACCTTTGATACGCTGACAATGAGACGCCGCGGACTCCGATCTTCATCGCGAAGCACTTAACAAATTTTATTAAGCCTTCACCACGGCGAATTACATAAATACCGTCGTATATCATTTCTATCGGTGACATCAATGAATTTCGCTTTCTTTAAACAATAATTTCTCCGTTCCATAAATCGAGTCGGTGCCGTTCATGTTTAACAGAAAATTTTACCCCCAATTATCGTTCCTGCCGGCGAAGATCACGGCGCGTATAGAGTTGTTACAGGAATGTCTGTGACAGTGCAGCCCATGTCACTTTTTTTTCCCCGGGTTTTTTTTACCTCCAGTGATTTTGCGTTGTTGCTCACCACAGCCGCCACGCGCTTTTCGTTTTTTGCGTGATCGGTATACCCAGGGAGACCTTGATCGGACGGACGCGATGGCGCAGAACGGGTCTGCGGGCATTATCAATCACGGGCTTAATGGTAGCTTCAAATGCATCCTCTATCTAACCCAACCCATGGTTTTGTATCGCATTGCGGGCGAACGGATTTCTGCACCGTGCTATTCGCCGTCTTACGCAGACTCCGCGCGAGTTCCACGGATCCACGTAAACATTATTATAGTTTCAACGTTATCCGACTCATATCTCAACACCAGCGGCGACGTTATAGCGCAGAGTGCAGCTATTCATAATTCAAGCGATGCGTCGATAACGTCTCGGCCAAGTGCTGTTTGATGTTGCCATTAGAGAACTATTATTACTAATATAAGTTACTGATCGTGTTTAACTTTCCAGAAAATAGTTTGCGGATGGAGCAACTACATTCGTAAAATGTTTTTCCGCGGACCTATCGACTAAACCAGTTCTATAGCGATTAACTTCTATCATTAATTTCCCCCACGGATCTCCGAGATTGATTAAAGACTATTACGAAGTGGATCATTTAGGACACATATAGGTTTCGGCAAATTGAACTAGGGATACATTGGTGTCAAACTGCTACTATCGTCTTCTATTTCCAAAGCTTTTAACACTCAACTCTTGACCACTATAGAACGTCTGTAAAGCCGCATCAAATCGTTCATCCCTGTATCTCTTCCTGCATGACTTATGATCTTCTCGCGCCGTGTACCTTTCAATTAAAGTCCTGGCCAATTAGGCTTATTGTTAGATCCCTGTATTATTAATATATGTACAAAGCAAGAACAATCGGATCTGATCTTTATCCGACAGACGTAGGGACGTAATAACGGAATAAACATTATCGGTCTATGAGTCCTACAGTAGATCCACAAGTTATAACGTCTACAGTAGTCAGGGCTTAACTAACTACCATCCCAATGCTCAGAAGTCGTCCGTTCAACGCCTTTTTCCATGCCCCTGCGAAGCATTAAAGTAAACTTCATAAATCATCGCTAACTCCACCATTCAACTGAAACACCCTCGAGATGTTATAGTAACATTTACCGGGCACGTGTCCCTGAAAACAAACCATATGCATAGCCGGGAACAGATTATCTCGACGAGTTGCCAGTCCGGTCGGCACCGCGAACGTTCTAACACTTTCTACATCTTTCATGAACGGAAGCGCATTCGGTTTTCTACGGGCGCGTAACACGTCGGCGATGATGCGCGCAGCTTGCAACACACGCGTGCACGACCTCCATTAAGTCTTTAAGCAGTAGAAAGCATGAAACTATGAATTACTAGCGGGTAAGCCCAACGGCGGTAATAGGGCAACACCACCTGCCACATGGGGCCGGTTAATGGATTTGCAAAGCGCCAATTATATTTCCGATAGAAGGAACGAGCGCAAACGTGAGCGCACCTGGCCGCACGAGCGAGTACACGGCCCGAAGGTGCATTTGCAAGCGCGACTGCACCTCTCTTGCGATTCCGGTAGCGTGTGCACACGCGCTCGCGAGCGCGCACGCCACCACCTCGTGGGAAAATCAACGATTTCTCATGCCGCGTAAAATCCTGATACCTCAAAGCCCGTTCTTGCGTCGACGGGCCGCGCATTACCGACGCCGTTTTGATTTATTCGCCCGTCCCTTTCGTGCTCCGTTGCTACATCGCAGATTTTCTTTATTATGCCACGAGTCGAGATGCCTGTACTCGTGGGCACGCCTCGAAGCCGGCTACGGTCTGGCCTGTCGTTGGTGATGCTCGCGAAGTTATCGGATAAATGAAAATTCATACGTCCCGCTCGCGGAATATTTATTGGAAAAACCCGGGGTCAGGCAATTTCTTTTGCCACCGTGCAAAATAACGTACAGTTGACGGATAATTATGAGCAGCATGATATTTCCGCGGTAAGTAAAACGTTCCTTCTTTTTACCCGAGTTCCTCGACCCGCCCGACTTTCACTCGTGGCAACAGTCATATATAAAATCGGACCTAACGAGCGTACGCAAGTTATATAACATTACTCTGCATTCACTTCGGCTGATCCCCCATTCTTTTGCTTCGTGTGCCCCCGTGCGTTTATACTCCTCTCCTCGTAGCCGGCATGCCTATCAATCGTTCTTTTCAATTATAGGCAATCGATTTCTTTTATCCCCCTTTTGTTGCGCATAATTCATCCACTGTATAGAATAATTTATCAATTACTTTGCAAACGACAACTTCTACAATAAAGAACCTGTAATTGCATTTTTCCACAATTAATTTTCACAAGAGCAGGAAAAGAAGAAAAACTACGTACTGTCTAATCTGTACGATAACGAACAAGTACCGCGGCGAAATTCCCAAAGGTGGCAGACGGCGGAATTGTTGAAAATTAGGTACAACTTAATCATTAACAATCACGATTCAGCAAGACCGCCTGCATGCAAGACAATCCCGGTAATGATACTAGCCAGACAGTTAACAAGTACAATAATCGACCTCGATTGGCCGAATAATTATTTCGGTAGAGTTCCGACAGCCGGTCGTCTGTAATTTTCGCTCTTAACAATATACACGTTTGGTCTGTTCACGAACACGTAAGAGTAAAATATCGAATGGTTATACATATACTTTTTCTTTTCTTTCAAGCGCCTACAAATAACAGTCAGTGCCAATCAGCTGTGATTGGTGCGCGGAATAAAATGTGGATATACCACAACCCTGTCTCTCCTTTGTATCCCGGGAGAACCCATGCCTCTCTGGTCGACGTCGGGTAAATCTTCATGGTGGTGGTATATAATTACTAAGATTATACATATCAACACAACTAGAGCGAAAAACACTGACCCGGTTGTTAAACCGCTGCGTGCGAGTTGTATCTGCTATCCTGCAGGTCGGTGAAGTGCGTACCCGGCTTGCTGGTGCCGGCCTGTGTACCTTCACTCTTGGTCCTATTTATAACCAAGGATCGAATTCCATCTCGTTTAGAAATGGTAACTGGATCGAGTTGACTGGATCGATCGCTGGAAGGTAAAGGTAAAGGAAAAAAAAAATGTCGTGGCTTCAAGGGTGCGCAGGCTGACCGAAAATTCGTTTCGCATTATACACTCCTTGCCGAGATTCTTAATTTCCGTGGCGCATTTATGAAATCGTATGATCGTTAGATCACCTGTGCTTTACTTCTTCCGTTTGAAGTACTGCATTCGTGCACCGTGTAAAGGGGGGGTTATTCTAAGGTAAGGAGTTTTATGTCACTACGTTCTAGGCAATTTCATGTAATCTCTTATCTCGAGATCGTGGATCATTGCGATATCGTTATCTTTCATAAGCGTACCGCCTTTGTATCGCTCAAATTTCGAACACTTGTGTTACTGTATTTAATTCAGATATCGTCCGACCCCTAATGGCGAGTCGATTTCTATCGCCCTGTTTTGTAAAAAATTGCCTACAAGTCATGAGTCGTAAAGAATATTACCCTGTCGGTGATTGATCTCAATTCTATTGGCACGAGCCGATATAATTGAACTGTTTCTGAGCAGCTGGCAGAACACGTCCAGCGAGAGCTTTAGGCGGCAGAAGTGGGTTCACCGACCCAGTTAATCAGGGAAGCATCGACTGACGCTGACAACGACGTTACAAGCGCGTTATTCCATCTTTTCCGGTTTAACGCTCGTAAATTATTACGCTCGAGCGACGATACGAAAACACACGACATAACCGGGCATAAATTCCGGTGCACATGTACGCAACGCACGCGCGGCACGATACATCGGCGACCCCGATCGGGAAAAACATACCTCCAATTAGAACGTTGCTTCCTAGGGCGAATACCTTTTACTACGCGGCATTATAAATCAGATGATATGTGGCCCCTTCTTGCGCATCTACATTTCTCCTGGGAAGGATTAATTGGTACCCGTGGCTTTTCGTGAAAATCGCACTGAAGCGTTCGTAGCAGGTTCAACGTTTTACGAGCTCGTCGTCGCGTCTTCATAGATCGACACCACTCGTTCTCCCGTTATATCTTATCAGCGTCACGCAGAGCGAAAGATCTCGGCAACTGCATACTGCTTCCTGGTGTTGCAAAATCTTGCCGACACGTGTCTATAAATTATACTTCGTCATTTACGTATTAGACTCTAGACCTTTCATGAAATCAACACCACTTACTCCGATTGTACCTGAACAAATATTACCTGAGTCTTTCGCTCTGGTGTGCGTTAAAAATGTGAGTATCCTCGGTACACGAGACAGTACAGATTCTGTTGATATCGAGAAATAATAAACGAAAGAAATAAACGCTTCTATAGAATTGTAGGAAACACGTTCATCATATCTGAGTGTGACGAGAATGTTAACTGAATAATCAATTGAGCCGCTAAATACCCTCAACCACTTCAACATTTCTATTCTCGCACGGTGAAAACGTAAGGGTGGAACGATTTTCATTTCAATCTTCCCCGTTCTTCCGTACGTTCTCGTTAGCTCATAGAACGGAACATGAAGCCCAGCAATATGAATATTTATACGTTGTACGATAGGCTGGGCAAGGGGTGGGGGCGATAACGAGCCAAAGGTGGTCGGGTGAACTCGGTGGAGATCATTATGAGTCCAAGCTCTTGGACTACTTCGCCAGTATACCTGAGCACGTCAACGCGAGCAACGATTCGTCCCTGAACGTACATACACGTCGTTCTTTGTTCTCGTTGTGCTTGGACGAGCAGTATGTACGGCGCGTTGATAGCGGTCCCCGCATAAAGGTGTATCTCGCCGCATTGAAATCGAATGATTATCGATCCGGCTCGGGGTTTCTCCTTTTGTTGCTCTTGATTTGCTTATCTGGACTTTCTGCGAAAGTAATCATTGCGAGGCACGTCCGTTGTGCTAGTGCGAGCGCGCGCGCGCGCCTCAAACGCGAACGAGGGGGATAATAAACCACTGGCGGTGGTATTGTTCGTCATAAAGACGGGAGAGACGCCCAGAGGCTTTTCAAGTGACGATTGTCCGACGATCGTTATAGAACGCTGTGCTCGTTTCTTGGTTGAAAGGAAAATCTTCTTGGTGCCGTCGATAGTGAGATTCGCTTCTTTCTTTTTTTTTGTTCGATTAGAAATCGATGATGCTATGGGAGGATAAAGGGACAAGTGGGGATGGAATGTGTTACAGGAGACAGTGACGAAGGATGATAGGATTTTTCTGGCGGACTCGTGAGAAATCAGAGAAACCAACGAGATCATTGGATTGGTATGACGATGCGGCTGGCGTTGTAGCTAATACTACTGCGCATAGGCGTTGCTGTCTAGTGGAGAATACTTGCTCGTGATCTTGTTGAAATAAAGTTGCTGGGGAATGAATGGTCAATTTCAAGTGTGCGAATTGCAGCGCTACTAAAATTGGACTTCAGAAAATAACATTATGCAAGCATTTTGATATTAGTCGATCACCGTTTTATCGAAAATATTCTGTATTAATGACTGGCGCGTGCATCTTTAAATACGGAAGGGATGAGGAACAATGGTGTTGCGATGTAGGTAACTGTATGTATTAAAATTCTACGGCATAATTAGTCGGACGCTGTGTTTCCGCTCCTTCTACTTAAGGCAAACAAGTCAGTAGGTTAGCTTTATGTAACAATCCTGAGAACTTCTGCTACTTAATTGACGACATACTTCTATTCTACACTGAACCTCCACTTCTTTTGAAAATATCAGACGAATTGAATCTGATATATTACATTTATTCCTTATGAACGCAATACAATTTCTTTATTGCTACACTTTTTTGTAAGAATATAGCCGTTACCTTTGATACAACTCTAATAAAATACTTCCACCATGCATTAACCCTCACCCCGTCGCAAAATAAAAATAATTATTGGAAGGAAATATCGTTATCATAAAAAAGAAAGAAATCACACGAAAATCATATTCCTGGTTTAATCTATTCCCCCATACGGTGTACCAAGGAAGTTCGATTCTTTTTCTGGCCTCTGGCCGTCAGGTGTCAAGATCGGTGAACAGTCTCACCTCGGTACCAGGCCCATCAGCGAGGCCCACCGTGCGAGTCTGTGCACCGGCGATATAACTCATCTGCAGCACGGGCCCCGTAAGGCCCGCGAGACCACGCAATTACAACGACGGAAGAAACGAGATGGAAGGAGATACGGCAGTGCTGCTAACAGACTCTGCCTGTGCTCGCGAGGATATGCAATGTACACGCGGCAGTTGACGCGATGACTATTCGACTTTTCCCTTTGTTTTATACTTTGGGACGATTGGGGTGAGTTGCGCGGAACGTTCGGCGGAGTTCAAGAAGTTTCAGGAAGCTGGAGGAAATTTCAACGAGGGTGGGAAAGTAGGTTTGGACTTGGGTGGATGGCTTGTTGGAAGAGGAGTTGAACTTGAGAGTATGATCTGCGCTTTCGATTTGCGCTGGGTGCGATGAATAATATTTTTTCTGGTTTAGGAAATTTTGTGATTTTTAGGTGGTGCTTCTTCACGTTATGAAATTTCGTGGAACTTCGTAGTTTGATGAAATATGATTGTTCCTATTCTAAGTTTTTGGAAGTCGGTCGAGAAGATGCGGAAGTGTAACATTTTAAAGGTGGAGTTTATAATCCGAATCTACTTGAAAGTATTCGCATATTAAGCACGAGCAAAGGATAGTTAATCCAAGTATGCATATACTTACAGTCGACTCAGAAAGTAAGTTATCGCTCTCACCAACAGTTTAAATGTATAATAATAATTGTAATGTATGTTTCAATGTTTCAATGTATTTCTTTAAGTATAAGCACATACAAAATAAGTTAGAAAAATTTACAATATCGTTGTAATTAAACATATGTCGTGCTCATTTGTCCATAAATGCCCATCGTTAACTTACTTCCCGAGGCAACTGCATATCTAATCTATAATAATGCAAAATTTAAATAGCATACACTAAATTGCATTCAAATCGCCATGCTTCGCATTATATGTACTATTTTATACCTACATCAAATAAAATATCTGACAAAAGAAAAAATATATATATATATTTCATACTCTGTTAATTCCCATAACCATCAACATTGAAATTACACCCAACTTCCTTTTCAATTAACTCCAAACGAATGAATCAGAATTCACACTCCGCGATAATTCAGCCAATTAAAAACTCAGCCGACCAACCCTATCTCGATCCATCATCCGCGCAGTTTGATTTTTCCATTGCAATTCCATTCCACCCTTCCCGTTCCCCGTCTGCCAACTCTTTCACCTACCCGTTGCTTAACGAGCGCCCGGGTACGATCCGATCGCAAATGAAATTAAATCCTCCGTGAAGTTTCGCCGGGTAAATTGAATTTACTTCAAGCGCGGGATAGGTGAGCAATATTCTGGAAGCAGGAATGCCGTGAAGAAAAAACAAAAAAAAAAGCGGAAAAAAAGAAAAGGAAAGGGAGGAAGGATCCTGCGCCAAGAGGGGGATGCGCGCGATCCGGACGAGGAGTTACGCGCCTGTTGACAATCGCGCGTACGATTCGCAGAAGCGTATAATTGCTTCATAGTAGTACCGATCCCCGACCGCGAACGCCCCTTAAATCCGTTCTGCATCCGCGAGCACGCGTATTTCCACGCGCGCGAATTGCGGCATCGATATGCATCGTTGCGGGGTTCGAGATGGAAACGTAGCGACGAAGAAAGAGGGAGATCGAAGCATGCGTCGCGTCGCCTAATTGAAGTTTATCACCTGGCCTGGCACGCGGCGCTAATTCACGGACAATCTTGCGATTTGTTGCGATGGATTCTATGAGAATGCGAATACCGATGTTTGGCTCCGTTGGAATCCAAATTGGAATTGATGCGAGCGGCGGTTTGCGGCAAAAATTGGAATTGCGGCGGGTTCGTTTCGCGCGAAGTTGACATTGCTTTTTACGCGCGAGCCTTCGAGACGTCGGAATCGCGCCGTGTATGTTTACCGCGAATATGTGGATTCGCTTTTCGAAGCAGAGAATTGCTGAATTGTTTGACGAAACGGGAGTTTTCTTCTAGGCCCCGATAAGTTTTCGTCGAAAATTAAATTGCGTTACATAGGTTTCGAAACATAGGTGCATATATAAAATATTCTGGCTAACGGTCCTGCGAAAAGAGCGTTACTTTAAAAATAGTCTCCTGAATGAACGGAGGTGGTCTCGACAAATATCTACGGGAACGGAATTGCGTTAAATAGATTTCCATCAAAGTTCATGCTGCTCCGGATAAGTTTCCGACTAAAATGGAATTACTTTGCATAGTCTTTCAAAAATTTGGAATTGCTTTGCATAAGAACAGGCTGGTCAGCTTTGCCTTCCTCTCCGACCGGAGGGCGGAATGTCACCCATTAACATTCCCATAAAACCGCCGCCGCGTGTAAACATCGTAGATAGCGTAAACGGTGGCGGTGAGAGAGGGTCCACTGTTGCTGGCAGACGTTGCAGAAGGAGGAAAGCAAGGGAAACGAACAAGAAACGGAGACAGGGCGAGCAACAGAGTGGCGAGGAGGGACTGTGTGAGAAATCCAATCCGCTTCCATGGGGTTATTATGGTGATAATTTACTACTCCTCTTCAGAGGGCAGCGACGGTCCATGCCGACCGTTTATGCATAGCCGTGGAATGCCGCGACTCTGGTCCCACGGCGAGGCCTTTACACCTTCTGCACTTAGAAACGAGCCCTAATCGTGCACACTTTTCCCTCAGGTTCCGAATGTAGCGACTTTTCTTCCCGCTGGCCTCGCAACGCCATGTGGTGAATCACTCGTTTGACGTTGACGTGGATAATTTGATACTGATTAATGAGAGGCGCGAAGGGCTGTCGCGGCACCTTTTCCAACCACTTTCTCCCTTTTGAGGTTGATTTATGTGTCACGAGTTGTTTATTCACGGCTGGGCTATATTTAGTTAGCCCGACGATGAGTGGTTGAATCAGTCGTGGAATGAAGATGCGTTTGGCGCGAGGACGCAGTCTGATTGACATGGTGTATAGTGCGTCCAGAGCTAAATGAAAAAAGTGGAGTGAGAGCGGCCGATTGATGCCGCCGATCGGCAGGGCCGTAGCGCCCTGCCGATGTTGCGTTCTAAGCAATAAGATGAGACACTTATGAATTAATTTTTATTTACACTAATAGTTCAGTTACTACTAGTATAGCTATACATTTTATTCAATATTTTAAGTATTTGATAGAACTTTAATTCTTTGCGCAGTATTATCCTTGGTTTGTAGTACAGAAACCACTTTCGAAATATAACGCTCATAGAGCTACCATGCCAATGCGACATCTTTTGTTTTAACAAACTCTAATGTTCCAAATATAGAGACAATGTTCTGGTCATTCCGTTTAAAACCACAAGCCAGGATAGCAGAGACTTCTATATACAATTTTATTTCCGTTACTATTTGTTATATTTAGACTCACATTTTGTACTTCATGACAAGTAAGGATACTTGTCACCTAGTACACTATTCTAATTAATAAAAAAATTGTAACATCAGTATCTTTTTTAAAATTAGAGATATCTATTTTGTAGGTGATCAGGAGGAAATTTATTTAAATATCTGACGATTAAAACAAAAATACTTGATTATAAAGTATAACAACCTTCGGTCTCCCCGATATAATTATATCTTGTTAATTTATATATATTCTGTACATATTTGTACAGATATATGTATTATTCCTGAATATTTATTAATGGTTTTGAAACATAATAAATTGAACATTAATAAACTTTGTTTTTTAATTATATGTAATAAATGCCTTACAATAAAGATAAAGATACAATGTGGTCTGAAATATATCATGTTTGGTCTCATTTTAATCGGAAGAATTTCAATAACATGTTTAAAAAAATTGGAAGTCGAAAAAACTAAAAATAAAAAAGTTAAGCTGTCCTTTTTATTATAGCATCCTTTTGCATTTGTGTAATCACACCGACACGGTGGCATTTAAATTTTTCGGCTGCCTCGGCTATCGTTCTATCCTTGTTTTTTCCTTTACAACCTAGCGACACCGACAAAAGCGAGCCGCGAACTTCGAGATATTGGGGTCCGTTCTACTGACACTGTCTCAAACCATTTACACATTGATCAACAGTATATCGTAAACTGTATATGTGCACCCATTTCAAATTGGCATGGCACTGCCCTGCTCGGTTTGACGAGCGGTCGAGCTTTGTAGTTCGTTTAGTGGGGTGAGAAATCCCCACACCACTTTTTTCATTTAGCTCTGGACGCACTATACATTGGTGCGTAGGTACATCTCGGTAACATTTTTGCGAGACATGACTTAGACATTCCATTTAAAAACCAAAAACCAAAAGTGACAGATGCCGACAGATTCGTGGCCATACATACGTACGCTACCGCGATACTTCGCATAATAGTACACCATTAATATACCTATGCTACCCAAACTATTATACAAAGCTTCCATTCCGAAGTCAACACACGTCGCATTACCTTACCGTTCCCAATACGACGAATCATCTAGCTATACCGTAAACAGCGCGACGGACCGAAAAACTCGTTCACATCGAGATCTCTGGTTTAACGCGAATTATTCGTGGATTTCTCAAGGTGTTCCGGAATATTTTCCCGCGATCTTATTCATCGCGACATATAAATAGCGCGGGGCCGTGCACACGGCGGCCTTTCCTTGTAAGGTTGACACGAAGGATAACGTTGAATGCAACTGGGGCAAGCGGACACCATATCAGGAGCCGCGGAGGACGTTCTTGGACGTTCTCGACGATCGAGGGAACGCAGAGGTCAGCGATAATGACCTTACCCTAATTCCGTGCCGCGACATCGAGTCGCGAATTCTCGAGTGCACAGTCACCAGGTTGTCCCTGTTTGCCGCGATTAAGACTCCAAGCTCGGCATATATGGATTGTGCCGGATTGGCGTATGCCAAGTGACTCGCTGCTCGAGATTAAAAAAAAAAAAAGCCAGTGTTCTGGATTTTGCTCGGTCTGTATATGGGGGTGTAAGCAGTGGGTGATAAATGGCGTTTAATATACGAAATGTCGTGTTTTCGTGCATGAAGATTGTAAGGAACTGCGTAACAATTTGTTCAAATGAACACGAGTATGAATATTTAAACCTCGCGTAAATGTATGATGAACCCAAACGATAAATTTGATAAATTATCCCAATATTTGCGAAAACCTCTTTGTTACCCCTTTCATTTGCAATGATTTCTGAGACTAAACCGGATTCAGGTAAAATTTAATATGAACTACAGGATATTTAAAGAATTCAAATATACATTCATGTATAAAATTGAATTTTAATTATTCTTCCATTTATCCCGCCTCGTCGGGACAAGCGTATTATACAGCGGGAATTCAACTGATTACCCCACTATCTATGATTTTTTCGGATAAATGGTTTCGCTTGCTCGCTGTTCGTCATACTAATATTTGTCACGGGTGTACTTAAATTTGAAAATGAAACTCGCGAGACAAATGCTTTCGTACTCATTGGTGAATTAAGTATCAGTTTACTTTACAACAAAGACAAATAATAATGATATATTTTTTATTCATTGCAAAGAACTTGAAGGCAAAACTGAATCCCAACACCACTCTATAATATGTATACAATCCAAACCTACCCCAACATTAACCGCCCTATAATCGACATCCAGGGAATCCGCGAACGTCGTGTCGGTGCACGGTATGCGCACGCGTTTACCATAAAACGTGCACACCCTGTGTCGCGTTGCGCAGCGCAACAAGAGGACAGACAGATGCGTGACAAGGCTGTCTGGCTATCGTTTCGCGACCATGTATTCGCAGCACTGCACCAACGGAGAGGAGAGGAGAGATTATGCAACGTTCACGTTGGATCGCACCGGCCATATGGTGGCGGCACCTTTATACCTGCCGTCGTTATTGGCGCGAGCCTACGCCCGTTTGCGCTTCTCGCTCTCGCGTATTTATCTACTATACGCTTTGCAGCTTCTTGGCGCAGGTGCTGGGGATCGTTTTACGGGAACTCGACGGCCACTTGTCTGGGTACCTTCGGGACGAGAATTCGAGAAGGTGAAGGCTTAAAAGGCGGATCGTTTCGAAAATCTTGGGAATCCCTCGCGCGCAGGACTGACTTGTGAGCGGCAGAGATACGGGTATGATTCATGGCGGACGTGCCCTGGAAATTTCGTGCACCCTTTGAAATTCAAGATGCCACGCGGCGGGGTGATTTATGACAGACCGGAGTTTTCAGACTTGAGATTGGAACAGTCCTGATTGGGGAGAATTTCGTGAAAATACACAGGTGTAATATTATTCTTGCCTGAAGTCTTGGCAGTCATTTAGTGGGTTTTAGTTGGTTCGCGGCGCTATACGATTTCGGGTGTTTAACGGATCGTGGGGTAGATTTGGTGATAGAGCAGGTGTACGACGAAGCTGCATCAGATTATCTTTTTCCTCCCTTATGGTTCGTGTGAATCAGTTTGGCTGTGGTGTTGCGTCACTTTCAAGCTTATATTTGAATTTAAAGAGAAAGCTGTTTGCTGTATTCAGCCGTCCAGCATTTTCGTTATTTCAGGAAATGTTTCTTTCCGAGAAATAAATTGCAATTTTTTGAAAATAAATTTGAAAAATAATTATGCTTGTAATACTGGGTATCGGAAATAAGTGAATTAGTACTGAACGATTTCTACGCTTTTCTGGAGCTATAAGAAGCCACATAACATGGGCTTGTTATTAGACAAGAGCTTCCACGATATTTGCTTCATTTGAATAACACATGCGTTCGTGCAGAAAATATGCGTTTCATTCCGTTCACGGCTACACGGGTATTGCAGCAATAATGCATTCGTTTCTAGTATTTATAGTTGTCTGGTACAATTCTGTTGCGCTAGTACTCCTTCCAGAATAATAATCATAGCTCGCATCTACCATTCATACTTAGCTGTTCGGCGTACCCAGAGCCTTTTTAAAGGCGTAGCTCACAAATAATATCGTGTTCGTTGTACTAGGTTGACAATGTTTCACGCGACATAGCTAGCGAAACGCATTTAAGATACGACGATTACTTATCTCGTGCTTACACTTCTTCAGAGGTTCGTTGTCGCGTTCCTCTCGCTTTATCGGGCAACTTTTCAGCCCACTGCCTTTTAGAGCTGCTTCGTAGATAAAGCACGATCGTTTGAGGAATGTGAGTGAAGTTTAAAATATTTCGAAAATCATGCCTGCATTTGTATCGAGTATTTATGAGAACGCGAAGAAAGTAGATCGTGAAAGGGTGTCGATAACTTTGAACGATAGTTTGGTTTACAGAATGCTAGATAAGATGGCTGAAGTAGCGCGTAACAAGTTTTGTGCGCCTTACTCGCGAAGATTTATGTAATGGCCTTTTACAGGCGATTACTATGGAAAGTAAGAAGGACTGGCGAACGGATACAGATATGTACCACTATTTACTTACGCCCGATTATGTTATGACATTCTGACTGACTCAGTAACCTTTAGTTTAACTGAATCCAATTCGACGAACGAATGTAGTACAATTGATTCTACAGGACCTTTCTTAAATATAGATCGGTGAACGAACGATTATTTGGGCCGACAGAATTTGGTGGAACGTAAAAAGAAATTACCATCAAAGACATCTGGAGCAAAATGATTATTATTATTCCACGTAACTTCTATTCTCTCCGAGCACCCTTAAAATCATTGTATTAAATAAATCTACCACCACTCGCGACGAATGGGCTGACAAAGCGGCTGAGCTTTCACCGTGAAAGAAGTATCAATCACTATCCATCCTAGCACCGAAGAAGACCATTAAAATGGAGAAGAAGCCCCGAGCGGCTAGAGAACCCTGGCTGATTTACGCATGGCCGATACAGGTGACAAAAGATCGCGCGAGCCTATTCCACGGAATAAAAGCTTTCGGTGAACGTCTATTACGACGGAGTACCAGTCGACAATTGCCCCCAAACCCTTTTCACCTTGATCACTCCGCGGCAGCGCTACGTTAACGTCCTACGAAGTATCTTATCCCACGTAGAGTACAACGCGCGTGTCTTCCTCTATTTTTTCCTCCTGAACCTGTTGCCTCTCTTTCTTCCACCCTATCCTTTCCTCATCCTAGCCAACGGCGTCCACCGAGCGGCGATAAATCCACTTAAAGGGCCCATATAAAACCTGCAGGGAGATCCATTCCTTCGGGGATTTCCTCTAGCCCGCTAGCAGCACCTTCTCTTCTTCTCTCGCGGGCTCGGAGACCCCTCGAGGCACTCGTTCCTTTTCTTAACCGGCGCGTTCGACCAATCGATACGCGATACCAACTTCCCATGGCGAATCGGTTCTCATGCCCGGGGAGCCAACGGACACAGAGTGGCATTTATATTGTAGAGCGGGGCGTTGTATGCACGCATAGACAGCCGGGGATTCACGGACAGTAGGGGACGTGGACTCTGGACACGCGTGTGCGTTCGATAGTTGTATGGGTAATGGAGCATAGATACGCAAAGTTAATGCCAGTGGTGGTGTATTGGAGGCTGCACTTATCGCCGTACAATTTCATCGGCACTTAAAACGTCATCTTGCGAGGCTCCACCTTTTCATCAGCTGCTAATCTCGCCAGCTGTCTTTTTCTCCCCGGCTCTGTCTTTCTTCGCCGGGCAGAGAAAATACTCTCACTGGATACCTCCTGCGAGTCGTATATATACTTTGCACACCGTACATCGGCCGGCCACTTGGCGGCTGTAACTAAAAGTGTCCGCGGGTCTGTGCCCGACTTAAACCGATATTACGCATCCCTCTTTCGTTTCCCGGGTGGCGAACTACGCGATCGACTAGGATGGAGCTGAGGGGCGAGGGTCGGAGCGGAATTGTAAGAAGGCGAAAGTTAAGCGGTAGAGAGACTAGAAGATTTTTACGGTCGATGGATATTCCTCATCGGGCTTCCATGAAATCGTGATTGTACGAGGAGTGAATGAATTCAACTACTATTGAGACGACAAAGTGATACGACCACCCCACCTTGTTATTTATCAGCAGCTATCCAATAACAAAATCTGAATTAACTAGTCTTCTAATCCAACTCTCGTATCTATCCTCATCCTTCTTTTTTCTCCCCAACTTAACGCCAGAAGTGCCTCGTTCTCACCCTCTCGATCCCCCACCAAGCGATCTCCACTTCGTATCTGGTTCGCCAAGTGTAGAGCAAATTGCCTATGAAAACGTGGCTGGTTTCACCGTTCGTGTACCTCTTCCTGTTCCCTGACAGGGGGTCTTTCCCGCACAGGCGGCGTTATTAATCTGAATCGCGTGTAGCCTCGCATAGAAACAGTGCTAGAGGGCGCGGCATATCCCTCGGGAGTGTCTGCGGCAAATTTCTTTTCGATTGGCGTGTTATTACCCGGGTGTGGTGCGGGAAATCGAAGGAAATGTAGCTTGTGCAAGACGATCCCACCGGAAACGATCTGTTTCTCGCGAATCCGAAGTTCGCGTGCCCCTGTTTCAAATCTATCTTGACAAGCAGCCAAGCTAATTTCCTACCGAACGATGCCCGCGTCGCTTGGAGAACTTGCTTGCACGTGGCAGGAAATTTCAATGATTTCATTGACTAGCCGGTAACCCGTGAAATCCCACGGGGGACGGGTATTTCGTGATTCCTCTTTTTGGAATATAAAATCAGAGCGGAGCCTGAGAGATCGTCACGGTATGGCCGCGTTTGTTTATTTGTTAACTTTACGCCGGCTGATTTTAGTCCTTCTCGAGCTACAAAATTGCTGCTGGATGAAGCAACGGCAGTTTCGACGTTTCTTGAGTCGACAAATACTTTCTCGTTGGATTGCAGACGACCGACTTGACGCAGAGTTGACGAAATTCTTGGCGCGATTATACAGGAAAACAATGCTTATTCATATTTTCTATCGATTTTATTTGGGGACCATTCAGAATGAATGCAATAAATTTTAAAGAGGATGAATCCTTCGCTATCAGTACGCAGAGTTTGCAATGCATCATTCAGTGTCGTCTAACTTACAGAACACCTGAAGGATATACTATGGTTCCCCTATGATCAGAAATTTTCAGCACAATCGTGACTACTAATTATTTCCTACCTCTGATCGGCCGAGAAAATGATCCCGAAACAATCCAAAATTATTGTCAGCCTGAAAAGTCTAACATTCGTTACCGTGAACTCTCAATTTTCCAATTGCATTCGGTGCAAACTACTCTCGATAACACGCGTCTCCGCGATCCTCCTCCAATTTCAAGGTCATCCATTTACTCCAACAGCAGCGCGCCTCGATCGAGCGATTAGGCGCGGCGATTCCATCGTCCGCTGACATCTTTCCAAGATACATAACAGAGTGCCGCGGGCTGAATTTATCGGCGGATAGATCAGCCTTTAGAGTCCTTAGAGTGTTAAATGACGTGTGGTATCCACAGAATCTGAAGCCCGATCCGCGATCATCTCACCCCGCGGCTTTCCTCTTACTATTCTGCGCCTCATCGTCTTCGTCCTCATCCACCTTCCTCCACCTTGTCTCTCGTATGTGTATAAGCGGCTTGCGTTTTGATCGAAGGCGCGTATAAGCAGCGTGGCGTGGCCCGTAGAATGAAGACGTGTGCAACACAGTGTGGCTCTGGCATCGTGCAATCGCAGGTGGTCAATTAGAATCCGCATTCTCTCGCGCACCGCGGTAATCGGGCCTTTACAGCTACCCATTTTTTTCTGCATTTATAATTGCGAGGCCTGGGGCACCCAGCCGTCCGCGTCTTCCTTTTGCAACGAGTCGCCTCGCCTTTATCTTCTTTTGCCCGCGCTAACTTATCCCGTTTCCTTTAATCTGCCCTGCTGTGCTTCCTACGCTTATTGGGTCAGAATCTGCGCACGCAGTCCTTCCTTGTTGCCGTCTGCAACTATACACGTTTTGCGGCCTATGCCCGTTGCTCGTTGCTTCCCGGTTAATCAAACGCTCCTGCGCATCGCTCGGTACAAATCCGTGCGCGATCATCGTTTTCTCCCGATGCGCAATAGCTTCGTAACTTTCATCCGCCAGTGGACAGTTGTCCTACATCATTTTCAGCCATTCACCGTTGGTGATCGCATTACATTTCTAATTAGCCAGAAAGTGATCTTCCCTCCGTTAAGTCTAATCCAAAAGCTTGACGTTGCACTTGTTCACAGTTATGACGGTGTTACGGTCGCCGGAGTCCCGCCACTCTCGATTTTACCAAGGGAATTCACTCTCGACGAGTCGAAACGTCGTGTTGCGCTGAATTTCCATTGGCGGCGAAGCGTGAGCGTGCGCTTGGTCGCCCGCACGGTCGAGCACGCGGTCGACGCGCACGAGCGATCGCAAAACGGCCTTGCTCGATTGCCGCAAACTGGTTACCGTGTGCACGATTGCGCGCCCGGGCCGAGCTGCATGCCGGGCCTTAAATTTCATTGCAGCAAATCTCTCATTTCGCCTGTATTAACGATTAATCGCTTCGACAACCGTTTATCGATCGAGCGCAGTTTGGCGAACCGTGACGTTCTGAATCTCGCTTAATGACCACCCCCGGCTCTTTTCGCGTATGAAAATATGTATCGGAAACTGTGATTCGTTTCGTTGCCACGTTTCGTGATATTAATTGCACGAACAACGAGGGCGGGATCAAATTTTCGCGACGCGTACACTCGTGCGTGCGATTTTGTTTCTTGTTTTTCGGAGTTCTTCAGACAGAAATAGCTTCTGCTTGCGGGAGCGAGGGAAAAAAGGCCGATTCGCAGGGGCATTCTCTGGATCGTGAACTACAATAATTGTGTAGATGAATTCTGTATCGCGTTTTGTTTGACATGACAGTAACCGCCATAACAGCTAACGTCCTTTCGGGCCGGACATGAAACGCTGCTCACCTCGTTACATCATAGCCGGCCATAAGACAAAACGAGTTCTTTCGTTGAACCTTTCGGCGAAACGAGGTTGCACGGACCAGATCCGGACCACTTGTAACATTCAAATCACTTTCTTGCGGTTCGTTGGACTGCTAAGCGTACGCGTTCTTCGGAACGTTATCAATCAAGTAAGTGTTACGGTTTGTTCGGCGAAATCACAACGTGTCTGAATTGCCTGCTCACTTCCACCGCGCAATCAGGAAAAAGTATCTAAATTATGATATCAAACAAGATTAGTCACGAAACCGTATCTGCACAGTATCCAGCAAGAAATCAACTTGTTCGGTAAATTGGAACATTAACGCTGATTCATAATATTGGGCCCGCCATTATATGTGTATGTTCTCCTTTTCGATCTCTAGCCGCTTAGAAAGTTCAGCTTGTATAATCGATTGCGGCCCATTCTCAGCATTGGTCCAAAACATGGTTGCATTTCGTAAGGCCGACCTGCTGACCACCTTTCTTATTAATTTCCCGCATTGCAACCTTGTTCGCCCTACACTGCAATAGGTTGGTAACATTGCTACACAAAATCTTCAGAATTTCGCGTTCTTGTATTCAGGTATCTTTAAGGACAACAAAAATAAGCAAGCGAAATAACCACGCGTATAACGATCCCTACAGGAAATCTGGCTTGGTCTTATCGATTTACTCTCATACCAGTTTCCTGTCCCCGAGATCGTTCCATCGGCGGCATGCGCGCGAGAATACATACGCTGACAGGTAAATAAACAACGACGGCCGCAATAGATCACGAGCGCACCTATCTAGCGCGGGCGACGAATACGCGAGCCAATAAACGCAAAGAAAAAAGAGAAGGATGAACAAAATATGTACATAAATCCGTCTCTCGTTTTACCGCCGAAACAACGGTAGTCTCGATAGCACGACTTTTCTAACGATATAATAAACAGTAAATGATAATCGATGTCGTTAAACTCGTTTCTCGTTTTATACATATAGAGGAGGTAATGGTGTCCCCCCGGGTTAACCACCCCAATAGGAGCTATCGGGCAAATATATTTTCCCCAGACCGTGATAATTACGCGGAATACGTCTGACCGATAGAAGGCAAGCAAGAGATAGAAGGGAAATAGACGTAACGAGGAGAGGATGGCGGTGTGTAAAGGGGGATAAATATCATGGGGGAGGGCGCGTAAAAGGGAGTGTAACCGGTGAGTGGTGAGTGCACCGCAAAGACCCTCCTCCGGTAAGATAGTGCCTACCAAGGAAAAACAAGTGACAGGCGTTGTTAATTGGCAGCCTCTAGATGGCAATTAAGATTAATAACAAGCTAGCAATCGTCGGCCGCCGATGGCTGGCCGCGCGTGTGCACGTACGCACGATCTACGCGCACAGTCCAGCTCACAGTCGGCTATGGGGACTATCGTTGGTATGCTTGGACGTGAGGAGCTGCAGGAAGCCAGGGGACAGCTTATCCTCGCCGATAATAATATCATACACGCGACTCTTCGGCTCGCCGTTGTGTTATACGGAATATAGTGTATCTGTATGAACGGATATAGTAATGAGATAAAGCGCACAATTGGTTATTGAATCAGGCTTGGGTTATTGCTGTGGTAGCTGTTGGACAGCTATGGGTGGTGTATTTGATTTTCATGCTTTCAAATGTATCATTTGCTCGTGGGAATCGTCGGAAGGGATGGAAGAATTGTGGGAGAATGAAAAGGTTGCACTTTACTAGAGCCGAATTAATTTGTGGGACGCTGATTGATAATTGCGTTCGAATGGAATTGGAATATTTGCTTACCGCAGGATTAATCGGAAGTTATTCGTTGTACTTTATCATGTATAAATAAGAATTTGTGATTTTCGTTAATACATTGTATTGATCGGCGCGCAGTATTATTTAAGATAGAATGTTTCGTTATTTATTCCGCGCAAATAGATCTTCGGCAAGAGCTCGAATGCAGGAGCAGTGTGAGTGTTAAAACTAACTGGTACCAGATTCGGTATCTTCCTCGCTGGTACCAGTCTTGACCTACCTCAAGGGTCTTGGACCCTGAACACAGATCGAGCATGTACCGTACGGGGAAAAAAGATTGTATATCAGGTAGCTGTAGGTCGAGAATGAGGTACAGTTAAGGCCTGATTCACACTACACGCCTGATCGGCGGCAGGTGAAACTGATAGCATAAAAAATGTATAAAACGAATTTCCATGCTACGTGATATCGAGACTGCGCTTTACACTTTAGATAATAATTAGATACAAATTTTTAAATCTGCGTAAGAATTCTGAAATTACGAACGAAAGTGTGCTATTGTGCCTGGCTTCATACATTATATTTTTTAATAAAAATTCTCTTTCTGCTAGATATTGTTGACTTTACAAAGTACGCGTGGAGTGGAATATAAAACTTCGTGCTTTATACACTTTAACCGATAGTATACTATTTTTTATTTTGATCAGAAAGTTACAGAAAAAGTAGTTTTGAGATGAATTGACACGGACTGGAATTCTGAAATAAAACCCTGCCTCCTCCAAATATGCTACAAAGCGAGGATTAGGTTGTCCGAATTTGCATAAGGCTTACAGAGGTTTAAATTTTGGCTCAATAATCCTAGCAGACGAGGTTAAGCTGACGGCTATTTTAATACCGGGATTACCAGGAAGAAAGAATTCCCTTGCGATCTAAACCAATTCGTAGAGTACCTGTTTCAAATTCGGAATGTGCACGAAATAAAAGTAAGATCCAACCATCCGTGAGAAATGTGCAGAATTAAGTTTTAAATCTGTTCGTGTTGCTTTGCCAAAGAAAAAGACAAAGAACGTAAAAATATTTTTTCTGAACAAGAGACGGTATTCTTCTATTTTCTCGCAGGCTAATTAACTTCCTGATTATAAGAAAATATTCATTAATAGAGCAACACGGATAAGTACCGTATTGAAGATTAAATATTGAATGTCATTCTACGATTATTAATGCACCGACGAAAATAAATCATTTCTTCGTTGCGTTCATGAAAAGCAGACATATTTTATTGCCTCGCAAACTTCCCAGTTCGTGATCTTAGAACATCGTGGCAATGTTCTTTTAACGATACATTATTTATTGGCAGAGCGGTGGTAAAATGCAACGAAATAGTCGTCGTTGACTTTTAAATTCGTTCTCACTTGTGATCGTTTGCCTTGGGACAATCCTGCTCACCTGTCACCTGGACTGGCTGGTCCAGATGAATGGCTTTTATTTTCACATCTCTCGGAATGGATACGTTCAGAGTTCTTTGTATCCCAATTTAGCCTGGGGTGGCACTTTCTCAATGTGCTTCTTCGAAATGAGTCGAGGCCGTTTCTTCTTAGCCTCATAAAAGATAACGTCTACAGATATTGTAATAACAAATTGCTAGCAATTGTAAGTGTTTCTAAAGAATACGTTCATAACTAAGAATATTTATTTCATTCCTCAACTGTTATTGCCCTAAATCATTTTAAATTTCATTTAAGTTTAATATAGTTCGCAAATAAAACCCGTCAATTAATGGAAGAAAAAGAAACTATTAAGAAACCACCATCTTATAAGCACCAATTGCGTAACCTGTTGTTCCGTTTTCCAATAATATGACAATTATTCTCAAATATTATCCATTTCATTCAATGCCAGTCTCATTAATATTCTTCAACACGTACAATCCGTAGCACTCCATCAACCATGCAGATTGATTTATCTAGCGAGGTGTTTGTTCCCAGCCGAACAATGTTATAAGTGGCGCATAAAATAAGGAAAGCTGTAATTTAAAGCAATAAAGAAAATCGCGAAATCCGAGAGCTACTAAACAGGACGCGTATGGAAAACTCGTTGGTCCGCAAGTGGGATACAGCACGACCATTAATGGCCGGCTCGACGGCAATAATAATGATCGATCGTTGCATAATCAATAGGTTACGCAATTTGCCCCGATAATCGCGGCGATCTATGAATGACGAGCATACCGAGTAACGTCTCTAACGATCTCTAATTATCCCAATGGGTCTCGTGGCCAAGGCGCCGTGCTTCGTACTTGGACCTCAACCTAGATGTGAATTTATGTTGGTCAGGCCTTGTTAATGTTTCGTTCGTATTATTCCTACAATTTCTCGCGACTGTGGTATTAAACGCGTGCAACAAGAAGAGGAGAATACCTCGTGACGTGCACGAGATGAAAGCCTTTATCGTTGAAATCGTTGATTATGAGGATTGTTGCTGAGATTTAATGAGTAATTCTTTTTTATAACGATGCTTGGGTAATTGTTTTGAATAATATGTACTTTATGGAAGAATGTTATATTTTTAATACTACTTTTTTTGTGGAAGTTTGTGAATGGTTGAATTTTATAGGTATTCAAAATTGACGAAAACTTTGTTGAACATTTTTTGAGAGAAGTTTGATTTCTCATGGTTCATTAGGGTTTATTAAAGTTTTATTCAGATCCGGAGAAAGACGTTTCGATCGCAGGACATGTATTTAATCTATTTCTCGCGGAACTATTTGACTTTTTCTATGATTAAATAATTGAACTTTCATTTATGATTTTCTAGAGAAGAATTTCAAGAGAAGAATTATATTTTACCATTTTCTATAGGATATTTTACCTATATTGTTCCGATAAATATTTTCAGGCACGATATCGAAAAATAGATCTATGCTTTCATTTCAAAGGCAGCTACGTCTAAGATTTTTGATCCTTCTATAATATCTATTACTTGAATGAGGATAATATGACACACATATCACATAATAAGATTATTTCTCCACGAAATGGAGCTGATGCTGAACATCATAATTAAATTATGATCTCCATCAGAGTCATCTCATGACTCCATCAGAATCTACTCTGAGGTGTCTGCCTGACATAAGCTTTCACAACGTATCATTTATAGATTTTATCGTGCTTATTCTCTCTAGATGAAGACACAAAGTTCTATGTTCGCTCTCTATTAAAGAATGCCAAGCGACACCGTGATAAAAACAGTAATTGATTACCCAAAGGAAATACCAGATGCCAGACTCCTGAACAACTTTCTACGTTAAATAATATTTAGAACAAAGCTCTCCACATAAACTCGCTAAACTCCTATTTAATTGAAAGACAAACACGGTCAAACACTACAGTATAAATACTACACCCCTTATTATTGCTTTCCTATACGTAGAATTCTAATTCCCTTTATCCAAAAATGACGCGTCGTAAAAAGATAAAACTTCACGAAAAATCTGGTAGATAGGCACTGTTCAACATATCTATCCTTCCACGCGGAACATGCCTACTAAATCACTTCGCGGCATTCCACACCAGCCGATATTTAATCAAAACACACAGAAAATATTCTGGTATAAACATCTTCTCTGTGGCGTTAGTTTAGAAAGAAATTTCTTTAAAACGATCAAGTAAATCGGACCCAGTACATCTTCCACATAAAAAACTGAACCATCCTAATGCCCAATTCTGAACATTCGTCAAGTGTATAAAGATAAGAAATGAGACGCTTTCTTTTTGCATACGGGATCAAGGCTGTCCCCAAACAGGTTGACATTTCACGTGCTTTTGCAATCGGTCCTGTCCAGTGCTCGTTTCGGGAAACGAGGAGCACGCGCGATTGCGCAAGCAATCAACCGGATTTCGCAACATGTTCAACATTAAAGGCTCCCGTGGCCGCGACACAGCGAGCCCGTGTGGGCACGTAAAAGTATACCGATATATTTCGTGGGCCCACGCGCGTTCGTGAACCACATTCCTTTCAACATGGGGACCCGGCCAGCCAACGGACAAGTTGATGCCCACGTACACAGGGAATAGAAACAACTGTCAGACGCTAGAAACCGAAACGAGATAGGAAGTGGTGAGGCCTCTGAATGTGATCGAGGTAGGCGATCTATTTTGAAATTTTTTTTCTTTTACCTATCTATCTGTTTTATCTCGGATGGAACATTTTTTTGGGAGTATTTAGAAAGAGGATTGGCGGTGGTGAAACGTGGACGGGCGTGGTTATTTTGGAAGATACGAGGGCTTTGTTTGGTGAGAGTGTTTTTAAACGATCGATGTGATCGATGGGCATGTTAAGCGAACAGCTCAGTTGTAGATGGTATTTCATTTGGGATTAAATAATTAGTTTTGGTGGCGAGGACCCGACAATGTTCAACGTTGGTACGTAATACCCAGTGGTTTCATTGAGATTTATAAAACTGCCCAATTGTGAATATAAAGTGAAAAATAATTCAGTGGATGATCTAAGCTGAAATTAATATAGCCAGCTTGCCAATATTAAGCTTCCATTTATAATTACTTACAGTTTTCTAAACCCTGTTTACCCGTTATTTTATGGTTATGTAAAAAATATAATTATATATTTGTAATATTATATAAAAAATATAATTAAAGACAGTGTGTTTGAACAGTTAATAAGTATTACCCGAAGATAAAAAATATCATCAAGTTGAATAAAAAAGAAATGGTTTCGACATGTTCACTCACCAGGCAATTGCAGTGCACAGAAAATATAAATTCAGACCGTTTTCTCGCTCACCTGCAACAAAAATGTAAATGTTCTTATTGATAAATTATTTCGTATTATTATGGGTGTATTGGTTAGTTTGCGGCAAACTATTCGCGAAGGCAACAAAATTTCTTTCAATCAGAATAATATAAATTGCGAAAATAATTATTAAATTATTGTATATTCCACGGTCTACGGAATTTCACGTTGCATTGGCTGTTGCATGCTACTGGATTTCCGGTTGTCACGTAGCAGCTATTACGTGACTGCCCCCCTCGAGATGCCGAGACGCGGCAGTGGATGTGGATTTCTCATTGTGTGTCGTTCGAACAGTTCCTCGCATTTCCATTAAATCGTGCATAATATCGGCATTTCCCGGAAGCAAGTTGTATAAGATAGTATACCAGGTTAGAGAAAAAGATTCAATGAATTCTTAGATTCCCTTCTAAACGGTTCAATCGAATTTTTTTTTGCATTAAAATAGTAGAATATTGGAGTAATAATTTGTGAACGAAATGAATGTAGGACATACTATCTTAATATTCGTTAGATTAGACTTACTATTCAAGTTAGCAATTTTAAAGAATCGTTCGAACCAGTTTTGCCAATTCTTTTTTTTCCTTTTACATATAGTAATGCTTGGATGTAAGAATATGCAGAAATTTTGTTCCCAAACATGAAAAGAGGGGTTAATGTTACTCATTAATATTCACTCCTCAATAATCTTTTGATTAATACGCGTACAGAAAGTTATAAACGAATATGTGTATTGTGCCATGCTGGTTTCAACGTATGTCTGACCCTATACGT
Organism: Nomada lathburiana; assembly: GCA_963667235.1. NCBI lineage: Eukaryota > Metazoa > Arthropoda > Insecta > Hymenoptera > Apidae > Nomada > Nomada lathburiana. Next base: position 8,099,427 of record OY763897.1, on the reverse strand, counting down.
TCCGTATCCCCTTGCCGCGGTGATGCTATTCATACCTTACTATGTATCCAGGAGCATGGGTCGATCGTATGCCAATCATTTTTATCATGCCATTCAGTTTACCTTTTGTTACTGTATAAATAATTTTCAAACGAAAAAGTTATTGTTATTATCATTAGTAATAACTATTATTATTAATAAGAATGTTATTATTATTAAAACTTTGTTAACTTAGAAAAGAAAGATTGGTCCAAACAGAAACTTGCTTGCCCACAGCATGCACGATAGTTACAGCAATTTGTAGATCACGCGAACGATAACAGTAGCGGAAATCCCGTTGCTATGTACGAAATATTTCATTCCCGATGAAATATTCATTTGCACCCCGACTTTCTCTAGAAAGTGCCCGCGGAACAAACCTCTCTTGTACGATTTTCAATCGTGAATTGTCGCTGTGCATATGAAACTCGGAAGCAAAACTGACGATACACTATAGGAATGGACTTTATGCGTCACTTACAGTGACTAACTCATCGTTAATGATCTAGATTCGGTCGTGTGTCTCAGGACATCGCCGCACAAGCGACGTCATTTATTTACAAAGAAAAATAAATAACTAACACGATGAAGAAATGGGGAAATGAGAATGGAAGGGAACTAGAGACAAGAAGGAATAGTCAATATGTAATTAAAAAAAAAGAAAAGTACAAAACAATACTCCCACAAGGAAAACCAATCTGAGTCGATTAAACGTCGGCAATTTCCACGGAATTCACGTTCCAGCCGCAACAACATTCCCGCATCTTCGCTCGAAAACCGACGTTACGCGAAATACCACGAATCGTTCCTCTCTTTGTATCAAAATGTTGTCATCGAATCCAAAAGAACGGAACGATCAGAGAATCGGCGCTCGATCCGTGGCATTCGCCGTTTTAACGCAGAAGGTTCCTCCCTTAGGAAGGTGGAAGACGCTGTGCACGCACGGAAAGTCCATAACCGCGATTTGCATAATGAGAAATTATATGTGCACCGGCAGAAAGCTTACCGTGACACATATACCGATCGGTGAAACTGTGCGTGCACAGACCGTGCGTGATAATCGTTATTGGTTATTTACGTCAGCGACAAAATCGACCATATTATACGGGAGTTTCTTGGCGACTTTCTGCGGGCGGTAATTACAAGGGTTCGGATATGAAAGAATTGGATTATGAACGAGACGCGGGGACGTGGAAAATTATGGGACGAGCGCGCCGATTTTGGATTATTCCTTCTGAAGTGTTCGTCGTTTAGTGCATTATTATTATTCAAATGCGATATCGATGTTGTAATTCTACTTTTTGCATAGTTAGCGTCAGGTGCATCGGAGGAACTTGATAGGACTTGATTCTAAAAATTCACAGTAATAAATATAAAGATACAGACATTGGAAAATGTGTCTTTGCGAAGTGAAGGCCCGATTTGAAATATAATAAGTTCAGAGATATGAAAATACGAACGTTGTGAAATGTGTTTACGCGGATAAGGCCTGGTTGAAAAAATAATAAATACAAAAATATCAACGTTGCAAAATGTGTTTTTGAAGAAGCGTCTCATCCTGTTTTCACATATCGGGTGTTTGGTATAATATTTCTAAGCATCCTCCATTGATACTATGTATGTACCTTCAACGCGTAGTTCATTCATAGAGGAATATAGTTCACGTGATGCATTAAGTAGTATATTTTCATCGACTTACGGTGCATTGGTTACGCGAATCACAATTATACCTCATCGAAGTCGTTACCGATAGAAAATTTTGCCATTACCAATGGAAGTATGAATTATCTGGTAAACGCGAATTAGCGCTTTTGTACTCGACTAACCGGATAGATGACGAACGCGAACAGATCTTTCTGAGCATCATCCCGCTCAAGAAGGATAAATATTAATTTATTAATCGCTTCGTTGCTTTCGGTGCAACGCGGTATGCGTCTGAGGGATTCTTCTTATCTGTATCACATACATTCACACGACTGTTTCTTTTCTTGACTAATACATGTATAAATTTCCTATTTTTTATCAAAGTATATAATACATAGCATGTACTGTTTTTTCAAATTGATGGATCCATTAAACATTTTTTTTCTTCATCAATATATATGTATGAGACTTCTTTTCTTGGGTAATAAATATTAGCTACCCTTTTTCCTTGTCCACATAAATAATATATATCTGGCACTTCATTTCGTATTCAATTTTCTAACACTTCGAATACTAAGTACTTCGAGAGATAAATTATAATAAATGACAAGCAGTCTGCTGCGACGAACACTATGAACGTAATACTTATTTCTGTGCAGCGTAATAATTTTCCACGCATCGAGGAATTATATAATACCATTATATAGTAACCAATCGAATGTCTCGAACATTTTTTACATAAAGATACAGAATATAAATTGAAGGATTATGTGTATATCTTTTTTCGTTTAGTCGACGCAGCTTGCGCAACTGATGTTTTGCAAAATGGATAAAACAAATATTCCGAAGGAAGGCAACATAGAATACTACATAATGCACAGAATAATACACCTGTACCTCTGAATATTGTGCATTATAGATATACATACTGAAATTTTACTTTACCATTACCTATGATCGTATCCAGGAAAAATTTCACTATAGTTTAAAATGAACAAAATGTAATAATTTAATAAAATTCGTATAAATCGCATTAGTTATCGTCGATTAATCCAGCTACATAAATTCCCTTTCCTTGTTTAATAAAGATATCACGGTTCGTTTTTCAATCAATCGATGGATACTCTTACACGAAAACACCGGGAAAACTGTGAGATTACTGTAGCAGTAATTAATTTCCCAAGGGACACGAGAAAAATCGTATACAGCAGCGATATCTCCGTTAATTACAACCAACCGTCGTTTCCACGTGATACCCTTTATCGATTAACTCGGCTGCACGCGGTAATTAAATAATGCCACTGGTAGAAGACAAAATCGACGTGCGCTCTGTGAGTGCGTCGACCGATTGGAAAATCGAAACTCGCCTGGACACCGGTTGCTAATACCGATCGTATATGCCTCCGTTTGCCATCAATTGCCTTCGATCGAACTTTCTTCGTGAAGTGGGCTAATTAAAAGGGATGTTTGTTCGTTTCGCGGATACAGGAATCTTGCCGGGAATACGATTTCCACATGCCTGCAAGGGACTGGGTTTTGTGAAGTCGTACCTTTACAAGTTCTCAATGCAGTCGGTGATATTTAAACCACGTTTATGAGATGTCCCTTCGGACTCACTTTAACATTCATGCATTCCATTCTCTTAAGTGGTGTTGCGTTTTCTTTGTTTCCTGTTTCGTCGATAGTTCGCTCGTTAAAGGGTTTTATCAATTTACGTATACTTAAGAATCGTGTCGTTGCGAATAGTCGTATTAATTGAGGCGATATATACGTATTATTGTATTGTATAAAATATAATAATGGTTTTACGCAGAGATAAAAAATAACAGTTGCTTAAAATTTTTTTTTAGGCAAACGTAATTGATAGAAAGCTGATTTTGATTCTAATGGAAGGGGACTTATCATTCAATCTTCATGAAATTTTTAAAAAAATGATTGGATAAAAAATGTTCATTTTTCTGGTTATGAATGACGATTATTAATGACCAAAATTGTATTCGATTATAAATAATTGTTATTGGGCGGCAGAAATCTTTTTGATTACGAATGATCATTACTGAAGACAACAATTTTTTTGGTTGCGAATTACCATTAGAGTTGACGGAAATTTTTTAGGTTACGAGTGACCAATATCTATGCCCGGCTTTCGTTTTGGTTACATTAGATCTAAAATTTTACCTTCGCGTATTTATTAATTTCTGAGATATTAATAAAAAGACTTTCGGTGCTGTACATTAAACGCATTAAAAGCTGCGTAGTCAGATATTTACTAACACAGCTGTCTTCGCTGCGATAGGCGCCAGCGTCGAGTGTCGAGAGAAATGTGTTGGTAAACACCGACTACGAGTATGGACGATGCAGAGTCCTATTGTACGATCTCTATTTGCCCGTTTTATAATGCTGTTACAATTCGTAAACATTTTTCAATAATGAATGTACATACATTACGAAGAAAGCTCAATGAAACGCCGCCGTTGTCGAAGTATGATTTGCGATCCATCTTTTCCTTCTGCTACCTGACGTTTGAAGACACAATTGGAGAGCAGGGTGGCCAACGCAACAATGTACCAAAAATCAGAATATAGGAACGCATAGGAACGCGTCATTAGCATGCACCGACTAGACACGATCGATCGCTCTGTCTTGATTGGTAATTTTAACAGAAGGAAATGTTTGATTGGTGACATTGTTGGTTAGGTGAACCAATGAGCGAATCAGAGTTCGAACGTACTTTTTAAAATTGAGGAAGAAGTACCTCGTTGAAGAAGTAGTAGAGTGTTACAAGTGACGTTGATCGAAATTCTTTTAACGAGACAACGAAGATATTGAGTTTAATGGTTATTTATCGCAATCTGATCATTCTTAAATACGTCGGATTGCAAGTCAATATCGTCGCGACGGTTTTCTTGTGTTCGGAAGCTTGAATGGTACATGCGAAACAGTATACGACCGAAAGTGGAACGGGCTTTCTGTTTTCCAGAAAGAACAGGCCGGTCGCCATGATGTACGTAGTAGCCCTTTGTCTTTCTGTGCGTGAGTGTCGTTCCATATTCGCGAGTGTTCGTGCTAATTGTGCAAAGTGCCCAATAATGGATACGCGAAATGGATACGTCATATTCGATACCTCATAATGAATACGTCATATTGGATACCTCATGTTGGATACCTCATAATGGAATGGATATACCATGGATACCTCATCATGGATGCTGTTCAACGCAAAATCTACATGGATTGCAGCAATCGGACCACCATCTTGACGAGACGTCTTCTTGGTGTTCAACGTCACCGAACGGTGAGTCCTAATATATATGAACAATCTTTTATCATTTCGTACACGCATCCAGCGTCGAAATGTTTTTAGAATATTATCGCACACACAAGGGAATGTCGTCCGAAAGTACATGTTCGGTACGCGAAATAATTAACTGACACACAATGTCAGTAGTATTGACTATCAACGTTCGAAACAATTTGCAATCGCGTTTTTTATCGCTATATTCATAATATCATTAATACGGATATTTAGTTAGTAAAATTCCCGAATTACTTATATATTTCGCAATTTATTTCTCGCGATCGGGATTGTGAGGTTAAGAAACTCACGGTATCGTAAAAAATTACATTCTCCGCGGTCTCGTTCAATTTTTTATTCGGTTTGCTTACCATCGCCTCTCATTACAATGTACAATCATTACCGGGTACCCTGTGATGTATACGCGTATCGAACTGAGCATCAACGGAATATACGCGCATTGACGATTGCATCCGCCAACAGGTACACTAATCGCGGAGCCCGCTGTCTTTTAAAATTATTAAAATTGTCAAGGTTTCAAAGTCCTCAAAGGGTTAATCGCTGTACAAGATATTTATGGCTGGGTTGATCTCTTCCTTCGCTCGAATTAACCGCGGAAAGAGCCTTTCTCTTCGTGTGCCATTGTCAGGGCTTGTAGATAGATTGCTCAACCGATAATTGATTTCCTACGTCGCGTCGTGTCGAGTAATTATGCAGATTTGCGGAGAAAATTAATAATACGTGATTTATATATTCAGACATTCCTTTAACGAATTCTTCGAGACGCTACGCGTGATTTCAATTTTCGTGAGTCAGATTATTTTCATTTCCTGCAGACGAGTTTCTTTTGTAGAAAATCACTTGATCGTCGTTTTGAATAGTCAGAGTGGTCTGCAACTGTAGCAAAGCCTCGCAAAAATTAGACAAACTTTTGGAAAAATTTAGGTCCCCAGATTCAATACCATTGTTTAACAACGACGTAAGCGATATTAGGAGCATACCAAAAATATAGCTAAAATGAGTAAATTTCGGTTTGAATTTCGCGAGGCTTAATATTAATACCTTTTACTAGGAAACGGGTTTTGCCAAGTCGAAACGGTTGTTATCATGCAAAGATTCTAATTGTTACTCAAAATACCTATTGGAATCTACGTAAACAGATATTGTATTTATTCAACTTGATGTTATACACCATTATAATTGTTGAAAAGGGATTTCAATTGTATAGTACAATTTCCATCCACCATTATATTTTAGACTATATTTTTCAATAAGTCGATCTTTTTCCTAGCCCGTTGAGATCGATTCGTAACTTATGTACTGAATATACAAGGAAATATTCCTACTATTTTACTCCTTCTGGGTAATGAGTTTTCGTTGGTTGGCAAATACTACCCTACAGAAGTTCATTATATTGGGTGCCTATAGTTATTTGTCTAAATGAAATTATTTACTTACTAGACGGTTTGCATTAAATTAAGCATACATGACCACAATACATATGTACAGTCCGCTTGCAAACAGCACTATGTTCATGATAATCTTTGTTTGCATCCCCTACTGGCAGCTACTTTATAGTATGGAAATTAATGTACTGTCCATTAGAACGACGAAAATTTAGAGCCACAGATTACTTTATTACAACATATGTAAATTAGTAACAGTCATAGGCACCAAAAATCTATATCCGTTTAGTGAGGCTCTCGGCAAAAGCTCATCCGACCTTTCGATTAAGAATAAAAGGAAATTAGCAGGGACCTTTTCCGTCTAATGCTTGTCCACTCATGCGATAGAGTCGAACTTCATTTTTAATTAATACAAATCTGCATGGCCACAACCTCTCGAATTTCTTTTCTTACTTTGTAATAGAACCAATCGCTCTACTGTTTGAAATGTTGTCGCTTTCAAAGAAAATCTCGATATTCGCAGTAATCAGCTCGCTTCGTTACTAATGTTCCTTATTATACGTTACATATTCCATTAGTTGACACGGCGGGTTTACTATTGAAATTGCATGTACAACGATCGAATGCTATTTCACAGCTGTTATCTGTTTTTCATTCAGAAAGCCAAAGTATCTTATAATTATCAATTATTATTATAAGTTCCTCGTTTTAAAAATAAAAAAAAAAAATTAAGACACCGAAAATAGCTATGACTAGAATGGCGCGTAACGCCTTACTAAATGAAGCGCACTGGAAAAGAAATCGCCGAAGTAGAGAAAGGTTCTGCTAAATATTTGAATGGTCGTCGAGTGCATTGAAAACTGGTGCTCAGACTCGATACGCTACCATTCTCAACGATATTTTGGAGTTTTATATGCATAAATTGTCTTTTATCACATATATATTTCAGGCAATATTTCATATATGTACTATATGTATCTATTATCATACGGACCGTATGAAAAGGTAGGTGACGAACAGGTACTATATTTTCTTTTTATGCGACTGAATCTTGGGGATTCAATTAAGCGACTTAATCAATTCATAACAGCGTCTAATATGTATTACAATCTACCTACCCTGCGGACACTATTTACATATTATTCGTTACCAAAATCATTTGAACTAATTGTAAGTTATTGACTGTTACGTCGTAATTTTTTAAATTTTGGGTATAACAGTTATTGTGTCTGGTTTTACATAATAAGACTATAATATTTAGACCGCCAAGCATTCAAATATTGGCATACTCAGTGGAAGTAGGAACATTTGTTTAGATAGTTTAAATAATTCGGAGCTCGCACCTGATCCAGAGATTTCGATGAAGGTTTTCCAATGCAATTGACGGTCTGAGTAATTACAAAAGAATCCGACCTATTCAAATGTACGAAATAGTTTAAACGTTATCCAGATTCTAACATTCTATCGGTTCAACTTTTCCCATATCTTTACGACCACACTTTTTCTTACCAACGGTACCACGTGGCCAATTATCGGAATGGTGTTCGACAGCCGCAAGTACAACTTTCACAGCATCCAAAAAATCAAAAGAACCACTGGAAGCTGTCCATTATAATTTATTCCTCGAACCAGTAATTTTCTACCCGCAGAAAAATAGAATTCACTGAATTTCACTTCACGTTCAAATACAAGACACCTAGAACATAGCATCCTGTACACGTGCATCATAGATTACTAATCCTTGTAGTTAATATAATCGCCGATTACGCTGGCGTTATGATAAGCGGCTTCATTCCGGACGCGACACAGTTTGACATTTAAAACGATGGCGACTTTGAAGGCGATAAACGGCCCGATTATTTTAACCATTTCGTATCGTTTAACGCAATACTGAATACTTGCAATAACGACTGGTTATTCTCGGATCAATGCGCCTAGGCTGACGTAACGAACCTGTCCGATTTCCATAGCCGTCACCAACGCGATCTATGTCGTTTCCGCGAGATCCGCGAACAGGAAATCGTGCATTTCCATACTTTTTATTGGCGGATACATAATGACTGAAACGACCTCCGGGTAAGTTTCAAGATACGAGCGAGTCGTGGTTACGTAAAAGGTGTTTTGCTTAACGAGATAAGGAGCATCGATTGTTGATTGGGTCGCTTGATAATTGCAGGTATCGAAGTTGTGACGTGGAATGGATTCTGTTAGGGGTTGCTGTTTCGAGTGAGTGTATTTTTCGTTGAAAGTGTAAATCATGCGTCTTGGAAAGTAAAGGGAGTTTTGTGTCAGACAAGAATTTTGTATGAGGAGAAAATCGCAATTTTTAATTGAATACAAACTCAATAGGATTGAAGATAATAAATTAATAGAATGAAAGGGTTACAATCGGATACAGTACAGAATCAAATTGAAGTTGCAGCAGTCAATCAAGACAGTGGGCAGAATATTATAGAAAGTAGTCAGGGAAGCTTTGTCCATAGAGTAGGCAGGATTACAAGAAGTCACTTATAGTACGATTCTATTTGCAAGAACTAGAGTGTATGCAAGTGGGTAGAATTGTAGAAAACAAGTTAAAAGACATTATAGCAAGAGAGGTCACTTAAATCGTTTCACAATGCTTTGGATTATGCAAAACAAAAAATTTCAATAAGTAAGTGAGATCAATTACTAAGTAAAGATCACAAGAAATATCAAATAAGTTGAACAGATTAGTTGAAAAGGAGGCTGTTAAAAAATGGCCTACATTTATGTATTTTGATATGGTGTTATTCTTTCCGTTCTCAGAAAGTGAGAATAAACCCACCGTTATTGTTCGGCAAAATTATGGCAGAGTTGTTTTCGAGCTAGATATTTCAAACAGTTTATCGCATCGTAACAAATGCATGAAATGCACAAATTCAAACTCTATTTTTCATCCAAAAGTCGATACTTATATTGCACGTGAAAACTGACTGAACAAAACATTGGTAATTATGTAGAAGTACGGCCATCTCGTCGATTTCGATCTCCTCGATCTTTTAATTTTGTATGCAGATCGAGGTTGTCGTTTTAATAAACTCGCGCGTGATGTTTTTGCACAGATACAAATCAGCACAGCGAATGTGCAATTTATGCACGCGATAACTGGTATAATTTACTGCGAACCATCAGCGGAACAGGGTATAATAAAATCGGCGAAAATTATAACGCGTAATTTAATAAAGCCATGCGCATTGTAAAATTAACGAATCGTTCCTCGGCATAATCGAGTTCGCTGCAACGCGTCCAATTTATCGAGATCTCATCTTCGATATCAGCGATATGCTTGTGATCGCGTGACTGTTGATCCGTTTTCTGGCGATATGAAGCATTGCGCACTGTTACGTACATATGCTTTCCTTTTTCACCTTCCCTCATAATTTTCTTGTCGCGCGGAAGACAGGAATTACGGACAACGTGAGACGCGTGACATTTAACTTGTACGCAGAGCTGCCATTTATTGCACTATCACTGTTCAATCAGCGAAACTAATACACTCTGTAATTATGCCCGAGATGTATTTTATTTTTTCGATGGGGACAAGTGGCGATCAAATAATTTGTACAAGACTGGTACATTTGATAACTAGCAGAAAATATAACACCGTAACACCATCCAGCAAACAAAACCGTTGCTCTTAAAAGCGCCTAAAAATACCTTTCCTCGTAACATTCTTCTAATAACCATCGCCGGCCAAATCACTCAATCGTTCATGCGACCACTCACTCAAATCCACCACAGAAGAATCAATTTCAAGCGATGGCAGAAAAGGAGAAATGAAAAAATGATTTCGCAGCATCCGGACAATCTGCGGCAGCCGTTTGCTCGATCCATCCAAGTCCAGGCAATTAATTATCATTAATCGAGGCGATTAATCGCGCCGCGGTCCAGGCATCCCGCTATGAATTACTATGTCGCGGGCCGTGTAGCCGTAACTCAGCGTCGCCGGTGCTCCAGTTATCCTTCCTTATCGAACAACCGCCAACTTGCTCCTCTCATCAGCGTTCTTCCGCTGGAACGCACGGTCTCCCCGTGGAAACGTGCATAAATCGCCACGTGAACGCAGCTTTGCGCAACACGAGACCGGGATGCAAGGTGGCGCGGGAACGCGAGCAGATTTTCCGCGGCGATAGCACGCGGTCGGGCTGAAAGGAAAAGTTGTCCCGCGCAAATCGCCCGTTCCAGCTGACACGCGAGGCGTTACGCGCGAAAAACCGAGCGAACTTCTCAAGGAGTTCCAGTGACTGCGTGGAACAGGTAATTCGTGTCTGACCACGCGAACTCGTTCCTCATGGCCTGTGTCCGCGACGGCCTTCTGCGGCCGACATAGCGCGACAGGAGTGAAATAGGGCCGGAAATGGAAGGACGAGGATAATAGGACGAAGTGGGGAGAAACGGCTGATCGCGCGAATGGAGGGATGATGGCAAAAAGAGCGGCTGGAAGATTGTCGAAACGGTGAAATAGGGGCGGAAGTGGAAGGAGGAGAAAAAGTCCCACCATTGTGGGAAATGGTGTTGGGCAGTGGAAGAGAAGACGGATGTGGAGCGGTGGGTGTAGTGAGTTTCAATTTTTGTGGGCTGCTTTCTAGTTGTCAATGATAATGGAGAAAGATTAGCGGTCACTTTTTTATTGTGCAGATTCCGACGATTCGCGGGGTCGATTGTAGCGTCACGTCGATTATACTTTATTCAGTACGACGAATTATTAATGCTTGCCACACGATGCACGGAAACAAGTTATTGGGGCTATCGGGTCTCGGCAATAATAAACGATCAAGAAAATTAACTACGGCGCATTAAAATCGTACAATGCGTTAATAACCATGGAACGGAACAGAGTATAAACCTTTCGAGAGAAAACAAGCGCGGCAAACCATCGGATTGGATTACCCGCAAACTGGCAAGAATGTAGTAAGCGAGCTGAAACAAAGTGGTGGGAAAAATGAAAGGGACGATGGCAACGAAGGGAAGGAACATAGCGCAAGCAATGAAGTAAGGACAAGGTAGATAAATGAATGGGAGAAAAAAAACAAGTGGAAGAAACGGCCAAGATGCGTCGAGGGTACAAGAGTTGAAGAGACGAGGGGCAGAGGGGGCAGGGTGGAAGAAAGAAGAATCGAAGCGCTGGTGTCGTGGAAAAAGAGAGCTCGGTAAAGTGGAGTAAATGTCAACGGTTAATTGCGAGTACGTGGACTAATATATGCGTTCCTGCTAGAATGGACTCACCGGAGGGCTATTTCGCGGCGTACACGTTCGAAGCTTGGCCACAGTGTATTGCCACTGTAAATCAATCGATTGACCCTTTACAAGGCGGCTGCTGTTGTACACGTGGTGTTTAATTAAACCATTATTCGCCAGTTCAACGTAAAGTGCTGTCCGAATGACGAAATACCGATAGGTAAATGCGTGTTTGCGCCATAATTAGTGCGTATATCATTGCATCGTTCTCAGAATAGACTTAAAACGAACGGCAAGATCCCGCGCTCTATCTCCCTTTCGCCTTCCTGTCATTTTATAAGTACAACAGCAATTTTAATTTAATGATACTTAGCATACGGTCGGGCCATTTGTTTTGTACTCTGTCCGATGTAAATTGAGGGCTATTTGCATGCAGAGTTTCTGCAACGATGTTCGACTTTGCTGCGCTCGATTATTAAGAAATACAGTGGAAAAGGGCAACTAAGTGGACAAATAGCTTTTATAAAATGGTTATTTATTCCGGTTCAATATTTCTTAACGTTTCTCGATATTTCTTTGCACAAACGAGAAATAAGTTAATTAACTGAATTCCGTGTGCAATGCCATTTGGACTGATTTATTTATGGCACGCAATAAGCATAGCTGTCTGTGATAATACTAATCCTTAAAATATCTCTTCACCTTTCTCATATTACTTATACATTCGGATTAAACAATTTTTCAACAAGCACATGAACAAAATGAACGTACAGAAGTTCGAGAAAAAAATATCTGTCTAAGAAAATATCCTATTTATCCCAAAACTGACTCTCCGCACTCCCGTCGAGTGAACAACAATGTGGCAACAATTTGAAGGGAGCCGACATTTCCATTTCATCGCGTTTATTTCTCATCCCTGCATAACGGAGATACGCCTATCTTGTTATCTCGATGGCGTTACGATGAAAACGGCGCACCGCAGCGATCGAAGGAAACTGGATCGAACAGGCGGATGACCTTTTTTCCCGAGCGCGATTTATCTTCCGCCGCGGTGCTGAATCCGGCGATTGAACGATCGCTATCCATAAATCTATATTCTTGAGATGGTATTTAGAGTTTGAAAAGAAACCACTCCTCTACCTGGATCCCCATTAATCTTCGATGGTCTGGCTGATTGAAAATACTTTGACGTTTGAATCACGAGCAGCGGGTAGGGCCTCCCGACCAGGTGGATTATCGTTCCTTTAATGAGCAGCCAACTTTATTTATCCCGTAACGATTAGAGACGCTTGATAAACCGATAGAAAATGCTTCGCCAGCGTCAGAGGGGCGATAAGGCGAACGTTCGGTTACCAAAGAGGGACCAACTCCGTTCTCTTTCTCCTCTTTGTGCCTTCGAGCAGAAACCAGGAACGAACGGTCGGTCGGTGTTGAACGTGAACTTGTTGAAACTTCCGTATTGCTGTATCTCTGATACAAGAGGGCAGTGTCTCTTAATGCAACGGCCGATGGTATAATACGTATATAACAGTGCTTGCAACGGGGTAAATCTGTTGGTGGAACTTTAACAAGTGGTACTTATTGGACTGGCGAGGCTGTATAAGGATATCTCGAATTTGGTAGCGGAAGGACGTTGTTGAGTTATCGGGAAAGTTTTGTAAGGGCGCGGGAGAATCTCTTAATTGGTGAAATGTGCAGAATAAATTGTAGTACGTTCTTTCGTGGGGGATATGAATTATTCAAAAGCTCGCGAGTGTACGGATAATAAGATGATAAATGCTGTCAGTGTTAAATGTCTTTTTTCCGAGCTTTCATTCTCTTTAGGAAACTCGTATAGCTTTAGTTGCACGGCTCTATATATTATACGTACGAGATTCTACAGGAAATAAGTGTCCCAAATATTTTAATTTTAACCATTTTCTATCGTATAATTTTCCCGTATAATTTCGATAATTCTCAACATGTGTACCAAATGTTATACTTAATACGGATTATTAATCGTGTACTAACATATATTTATTCGGTGAACATATATTGCAAATAATTGAAACACTATTTTCCTCATTGGACTTCAAAATTACTAATACTGAATGTAAATACATCGGAAATAGGGAGTCCGAGACTTTCCCTGAAATTCGAGTTTATGATTCCCTGACAGGTTCTAATTCGAGCGAGCAATTTTAGTGAGTCACTATGCATGTGCAACGGTGTATCACCTTCGCCTCACGACTTCCCCATTGACTTATTTCCTGACCTTTCCGTTCGAAGCAAGAACAGGTTTACTTCATTCTGAAGAAGATTTCGCTTTTCTCTCCTGCCCCATCGCTTTTACTTTATCATTTTCCATTCTACTCTTCAGCCTGATTAGTAATTTGTCATAGTCACTTTCTAATACGAGTCCTAGTTTTGAGGTAACACGTACAAGCGGTGGTCATTCTTGTATCTCAGAAATAATACCGAGTAACGTAGTATTATCCGCGATCAAAATATCATACACTTATTCGTAGCCTCAAGCACTGTGATATCTTAATATCTGTGTCTCGGTATCTGGCATGGATATTAGGAATATTTACGTATTTCTTTAAATAATTTAATTTGCACAGAAGAATGAACACGGATACAGCCATATTATTTTTCATTCCTCTTAAAATTTTCAAGTTTGCTGTTATTAAAAAGTTTTTAATTCCCGTCAGTGTAATCATTATCATTAATCGTTACCCTAATCTTCACGCAATATTCCAAGTATATTTCAGAGATAACATTTTTTATATAACGCCGCGTTCACCTGTACCCATTGTCCCTTCACGAAATTATTTCTTTCAATATAAGGAACAAAAATATTTTAGTAATACTAATAGTGCTACGAATTAATGTCTCTTTAGTATCGCAGATTCTGAACAAAAGCAACTTCCAAGTCGTACGTAACTTCTTATGACAGCACAGCTACTCCTTTCATTTCAATTACAAATCAACTAGAACATTCGATTAAGAACAAGGGCACATAGAATACATGTTATTTATCTGCACTTCTATCATTATTTTAGCGTCTAGCATTCTTGAAACTATATCCACACGTAACAGCGTATGTACCGTGCGCACACTTGTGCGATAAACAATGGCGTGCCAGTTATTATTCCGTTTTAAATCCCGACACAGGAGACAGCCGTAGATAATAATAGAAAGTCGGCGTCATGTCACGGTGAACATTCCCCTCGAAGCGACGTGACGGTGACTTTGATATTGCAACTATGACGAAAGAAAGCGCTGCATTATCGCTCCCTGAAATTGCACGGAGAAATCGATAGAACATATTTGCCTTATTGCGTGTTGTTTAAGGAATACAAGTCGCAATTGCGAACGCTCCTCGATTGCTTCCGCTGCTGGGAAATAGTTTAATCCTACGGCAATTCGTCGGCGATACCGTTTGTTTCTAACTGAAACGTTGCAATTGACAGAAAATTGGATTCGATGTGTTTAGATCTGGTCTTACACCGTAGGTACTTCTGGTACAGCAGATTGATTCTTTTCACTTTCCTGGCGTTGCGTTCGTCAAGGAGATAGGAACTAACTATCGTTTTTAGTGTAGCGAATGTTTAGCAGATTAGTACTGCGTGTCAGAGATAGTATCAGAAAGTGAAGCACAGTAGGGATGAAATTTTCGTAGACTACAGAGAATGCACGAACGAAGGTGTAGCGTTCTTTTCATTCCAAACAGGACAACCTTGCGGGAAACATATCACGTGGGTGTATAACCGAGACGAGCTCTCGACTCTTGAGACGCAATACCCTGAGTTGGGCGAGGTCGTGGTAGGTCGTTCGGTCCATACAACGCTCGATGTGAGATAAAGGTGGTCGCATACGAAACCGAAAGGCACGAATATATGTATGCTCAATTTATAAACCGTCTCGGGTACGGCATTCTTCGGTAAAGGCAACAGTCGTACAGAACCTGTCTTCTAATTGCTATGCAACCAAGCCTGCCATATAGAATGCACTCGAATGTGCAGCAATTTGATTAAAAGTTGCCACAAAAATACATACTTGCGTACATTCCCTTTAATAAACTCATTTATGATCAATTATATTATACTTTTTTTTATACGGATTTCCAATACAGTCATTTATATGGGTACAGTACCTCGTAGATTAGTGATTACATTTGAAGTACAAAAAGAGGAACCAAATGTGAAGGTAGTGTGCCGAAGTTTTGAGAAATATGTCAAGGAGTCTGCGAGGCACACGGTATGTACGATCTGATAGGGGTGTTAACAAGTTCATTCAATTGGCGCTGCAACGCGAAAGGTTTAGTGAATTTCGTAACGTGCACTTTAACCGGTCCATTACGATGTTATAAATGTACGGGCGAAAAATTGGCCTCAGGGAATATAGAGATAATAACGAGCGATCTCGTTGCATGCCAATCTCTCGCAGGGGACTCACCCAGTATGCCGGCAAATAATTCCATCGGAGATCGTGCACCTAACTTCAAACACGAGGACAATCGCGAACGGCCATCATGCATGCGCCGGCGGATTAACATAAGAACGACAAATTCTCTAGCAGTAGGCGGATCGGTCGTTACGACGATGGGTCCCGGTGCATCGCATTCTCGCAAGACGTGCATCCTCTGCATGCACCACTATCGCTTTTTCTCCTTTTGCCTTCTTCTCGCTCTCGGTGCACGCCTCCGCGTATAAATCGCGAGGTCCGTCGACAATCAACCGTCGTGTCGCGTCGGTTCGAAGTCGACACTGTTCAACCTTCTGCTTATTGTCTCCCGCGTGTCGTTTCTACGTTAGCGGCGAACCTCTCGGGTACACGCGTATGTCAGCGAGTTCACTGGGTTAACGGCTATCCGCGGTTATCTTCGTATATCACTGTGAACGCTGGCGAAAAACACCGGGGATCTCTCGAAGGGACAAACGTGGACGCAAGAAAGGTACGTTTGTTAGCCAGGACAGTCGTCCAACGGAGGAACCCAGTGACTCTGCACGCGTGGAACGCAGACGATTGAGCCAAAGAAACTGGAACGAAGGAAGCTCTTGTAACGCGATGACCGAGTCGTGGACAAGGGGCTGTACAAAAAAACTGCACGCCTACACGTGCTTCCCTCTTGGATACGTTTCTTTTCTTTCCTGGTTTGTCGTTTGACAAGATTCATGATCCATAGAGGCAAATTTGGAGAATAACTTTTGTATGAATTGAAACAGATACTTCGTACGCCTCGTGTAAGCCGAACAGAATCAATGATATCTCGATTAATGTATAAAGGAGTATAAGGTAAAATAAACTTCGTTGGGTTTCCGTTCGACGTTCGTCGTAGGTTGCAAAGTTTCCGTCGTCTATTCCGCCCGTTGAATCGCCGGGGCAATTGGAAACGCGTGTCGCTGAAGTTGCGAAATTGATCTGGGACGATGGTGTCGTAGGCTCGTGGACCTCAACGTTTACATCGTGTTGAACACGGCGTTCATTATTCGTCTACTACGGTGCAAACGCGTAACCTTATAAACGGGCAAAGAATTACAGTCAGCGTCGATAATTATCGACAGCTCGGGCCGAGCGGACCGTAATCGTTCGCGGCGAACAAGCAGATCTCGAGGAGGAAAAAGTGTCCCATTTCATTTTCTTTCCCTCTGATCGTGTTCGACGCCGAGAACTCGACGATTGCTTAACCGACGCCTCGTGGACGTGGTGTGCACAGGTAGACACAGAGCAAAAGAGAGTGGCAAAGGGGGAAAGAAGGGCGAAGAACGAACGACTCATGAACGGCTCGCCTTTCCATATTATTTATCTCTGGCCGCTTTATTAACGTCCTTCCTCCGCGGCTTATTAAATAAAGCAATTCCCTCCGCGGGTGACCTCTGGCCTCGGTGCAGATCCTGCAGAGATATCGGTTTCGTTTTCACCGTGACGCAGTGGTACACCGTGCACACCATGGCACACGCCTTTCGAACGTGTGCGCCTTTTGTACGTACGACGATTAATTCGTGTCCGTGGGTTCGTTACGCGTTCGCCGTTCGCTCCTCCTGCCGCGCCAGAGAGGATGATGATACGGTAACTCGTGGTGGAAGCATGATTATATTACGTGTAACTCGAAGGTGCGGATTTACGAGGCACACTCGCGTTAATCTCAAACGTGTTTATCTTATGTTTTTAGAGGCGCAGCATTCGAATGGTGTTTCGGTCGCGCGCCTATATTTCCACATGTTTTTTACGCGACGCGTTAAACCTTTTTTGTAACAGCCCATGATAAGTATCGCGTTGATCGCGTGCGGCTAATAGATATTGACCGGACGGAAATATTGCACGCTTAATTCAATCCTTTCTTCGTTAAGATTTCTAATAGGAGTAACAAATCGTGGCGGTATCCGCCGCTTCTGCAACGACATTTCGCTGGAACAACCCCTTGCATTATCGTTCGACAGTAAACGCCAGGAAACAGTAACGTGATCGAGACATTCCTATCCGGTAAAAGAATGAAATCAACGTATGTGCAATACATGCAGGACATATCGAAATTCTTTTAAGAAGCATCAAAGTTATGAAATTCTTGAAGGCTGTTAATCATTTTCATTCAATCTAATATAACGTACCGAAACAAATAAAAATTATAAATAAATCAGCCAATCTCGGATAAGAAGCATCTTGCTGAACTGCGAAGCAGAAGAATGAAAAATTTCATCCGAATCCTAGAGAAAGGGTGTGATAAAAAAATTGTAGCGTATCAAGATCGCTGTATCTGTTCCTGTGCTGCATGAATTACCCATTTCTATTCACTGTTAAATGGACGCGCGTACACGGCCATATCATTAAGAAACCTATTATCGTAAATGAGCGTAGCAAACTGTATACACTGATGCCGAAACGCGTATATTTATATACACACGGGGCCCCGTTTATGGTGTCAGCGAGCGTAGCCGGGCCTGGCGTTACACCGTGGCGCAGGTGAAGGGTACAGTATTGAAAGTACGGTCCCGTTTTGTTTGCTAGCGAATTTGTACCGTGTGAACGGCCGTCTGAGTCAAGTGCTTTGATTCGTGAGCCCCGCGGAACAGCGTTTCGATCGGCGCTAACGACTTTTCACATGGGGTGCGAATGCATGTACGTGCTCTGGCATCGGTTACGAAAATCTGAAGCGAGCGGTCCGCGTGCAGGTGCAACCAGACGAATATATGTATATTATACGGCGTGGGTGAAGGTAAAATTCGAAACGGCAGGAGATAAGCGCCTGTGCGGTTGCTCAATAATAATCTAACGTCGCTCGGCTGATTGGACGTTCACAATGGGGTCTCAACGTTTTATCAGCGAGGCAGTCGGCCAACTTACGATGGCAATAAATAACGCGAGAAATAATGGTTAATAATTCGTATGGTTTTAGCGCTGTATAAATCCGCGTCAAGCTCAAGGTTTCGATTCGTTTATTCGTGGCAAACAAGAGATACTGTCTATTGATGCATAATGCAGGCGGCCAACGTTCCCTCGATTCATGATCCCCGCTCGATGTTTGCTCGGTGTACTAAAAATGGAACGATTTCTATACGGCGAACGGAACACGGAATGTAGGTGAACGAGAGAAGGCGAGAGGGAAGGAAGGAGTAGAACGCGAAAAACGATGGGGCTGCACTGTTCTTACGACGTCGGTTAATTAAGTGGAATTAATTCATTCGAATTTTTCGCCACGGATGATGCATTGGTTGTGCGAGCGATAAATTACATAAGAAATCTTATTCAGACTAATTAATTACTTAAACAAATTCATGCGCCGCGATATCGCGTGAAACGAGGGACCCTCTTCCATTCGTGATTCACCTTCATTAATTTACATCTAAATACGGTGTAAGTTCGAGCAACTACCATACTGGCATGAGTAATCGCGCGATGTTGCGAATTTTTCTCGATCTATCGGTATCGTTGGTGAATTGAAATTCCGCTCTATCATTTTTGCTGCACGATTTTCCCCCTTCCTTTTTTACTTTATTTCATCGTTACAAGGAGGGCTCTGTAGCGTTTTATTGATAAAGGATTGGAGGCGGCGTGATATTGTATTTAATATTAGTCCGGACGAACGAGATAGAAACGTCAGGAGGCAATGGAGATGTGAAAAGGGTCGAAATAACAACCTGTTGCAGAATTAATCTCGTGTCACTTGTCTACGCCGAGTGCAACCTTGTAGCACACTTAATCCTGAATTAAGTAGCTTATATAGTGGATCCGGTCCTTGCATCGTGAAAACACTGCCTGTAAGCTGCGTGTTTCGTGTTGACACTTGTCAAGCCGATATAACGACCGGTGATTTACAACCGTCACCGAAGGTATTATATATTACTATAAACTTGCACGTGTCGGCGATGGAGGCAGGTAAATAGCGAAATATTGTGAAACGCGCGGTGAGTCGCAAATTGACAAGCTGACTCGTAAATCACACGATCGTAACTTCCGCTTCATTTCGTCGGGAAAGGAATCGGGTAGATTGATATCGATGTTTGCTTGAGCGGTATTGGTAGAATAATAAGATGACGGTAATAAGAATATTGCCAAGGAAATATGATAAAAGTAGAGTAACGTTGCAATAGAAACGTCGCGGTGCATTTAAGAGTATTCTTTTCGCGCGTCTGATCTTGCACGGGCTATACTACTTGTGACCGACGAATTCATTTATTTCCAGTTTGAAGTCCCGGGGACTATCTGTAATAAATTCGTTTGATTTTAATCTTCGTTTACAATTTATTCTATTTGTAAACGCTGCTTGGTAAACACTATTTGCTATCATTTTTTATTTTCTTAATCTCTAGCGGATTTATAATTTCTTTCGTAAGCAAGAGGCCGTGTATATTTGACAAAGTATGATTTGTGACGTTGTCACCGAAATATTTCGGTTCCCATTAATAAAATTCGGATATTCTAATTTCAAGCATATTTTATCTACCCGCGCAATATCGGGAAAGATTATTGCGAAATGGACAACATCTCGACGTCTTTGTTCCTTGATCAGATGAATCATACTCGAGCATGAAATAGATTCGTGAATCTACGACGAATCTATACAGGGGTATAGCTGGTCTACCTGAAAGCTATTATCGTATCGAATATGATGAATGTTGACACCATAGCTACTGATGATTAAGGTGTACCTGTAACTGGTTTCCGTATATTTAGAGACAGAATCGTCGACCAACTTAAGTGGACAAGCAGTAAAGATGTCTATCAGTCAAATCCAAACCAGACAACGATATTACTATTAATTCAAATTTAATTCATCATTCATTCTTTGTGCAACGCAGACTATTTATATGAAAGATGAAAGCCAACAGTGCTGTTTAGGCTAATCATGATTAATAATGACGTTCCTTATTTAGACATTTATTATTGTGCCTAATTGTACACATACTTCATTCTTTATCGTACCATTTATTTATATGAGAATAAAACTGTGCGAATAAAGACTGACTTATGCATTCAAACCTTTATTGTCTTACGGTACTTCGTAGAAAGTACCTACTGCTTATATTAAAATCCTGTCACGAATTTCGAACTCGGACTAAACGTGTACGTATTATTTCTTTGAAATCCTCTGACGTGCTACAATTTATGATCGGACGTGTGCGAAAATACTTATAACTGAAATATGTTTTACTCGGAACCCTCTTTGTTAAAAAAAATAACGGCAACATAATTCATGCGTAAAATATTTGAGATACGTCACAGTTAATTAAGACAAACATTATTAATCCTCTCACTTGACGAAATTCAGTATTGTTTTTAATGCAGTCATTTTGTCCGCATGGCGAGCACGGTACTACGAATTCACTTTCGTTTTCTATATAAACTCACGTGCCGTTGGAAACCGTGTCTCGAAATACGCCTTGCCTCGTTCTAAGCATGTTTCTTTGTGTCACGTGCAACGATATGCCTCTCTCGATGAGGCATTACGAAATTCCACGTTCTTTATTACACACCGTTGGAATCATATTTCCTCTTTCGTTCGGTTTTGTTTTACGTTCTCTCTTTTAATACCGGTGTCCGTGTCCCCGGTGTATTCCAAAAAGGGAACCCTGGACGCGTGGTTTCTCTGTGAAAAGTTGCGTGGGCTCCCGTGTTGAATTGCTTCGAGTATCCACACGTGCGTTTCAATGTTCAATTTTTCATTTCCGTCGTAGGAAGGAAGTTTTAAGGCTTTCACGGTTTCTGTTTGTTGTACCTTTGGAATGTGACCGATGGCTGAATGCTAAATCGCTGGTATAAAAATTGGTTCCTCCATTGTGTCGCAACTATACTTCATGGCTATTTGTCTTGGTATTGCTTTTATTTCACTCTTCGTGGGCACTAACTCGTAGGTATGTTAGGAATAAATTTATTTCATGGGAAATTAATCATATATTAATCATATTGCCGTGGGAACATCCTCCTCGATTTCTAAATATTTGCTCGTACACATATAAGCGGCTTGTACTGTGAAACGCTGAAGGAAGCAATGCTTATTCCTATTTATTAAATAGCAGGACCATTGATCATTGCGCATTGATGAATAAGCACGAAATGATATGCAATTAGGCACTTGAGAAGGGACGGTCAATGCGACTTGGATCAGGTTGATTGTATCTGGCGAAGTCGCGGCTGCTAAAACAGTTTATATACAAATCGTAATTAAAGGTCGAATCTATCGATCCTTTCGGATCTGTCGACACACTGCACGGCCACCTGTTCCACAAAGACAATACGCACTTACACTGACGTTCAGCAGTTACCTTATTTTATTTCGATTTTGGTTTAATTACAATTACTCAATTTTTCATTGAACCAGTAAATTTCCTTGTAAATCGCCCAAGCTTAAATGAATAAATAAAACGCCTCAAATACGTTCTCTCGTAAGGGCATTTTCGGAATTGGCGACGCAATTTTTTTCACAAACTATTATATCATACATTCTCCAAATTCTTTAAATATACATATTAAACACATATACACAACATTAAAACACCAAGTTACCATCCGAATTAAAACAAATTTGATTTTCAAAGTCGTCGAACAAACATGATTTCCACTCAAGGAAAGTTTAATTAAAACAACAAAAAATATTTAACTGCCGGAGATATATGAGATTCTTTGCACCACTGTACTATAATCCATATGTACGACAGACGATCCATAACTTTTCAGCAATTCTATATGAATAGGTGCAATTGCGAGGATTTATACGCGTACTCCCGCACATATATGAAAGATACGAGCATGACTGCCTACAGCACGGTAGCCATATATGGTGGAGAGATGTTAGTGGTCAGTCCGGCGTGTGTATGGTGATGGTGAAGCGGTGCCACCATCTTTATCTCGGTCACGGCGACTCCGTGAAAGTGAGAGCCGTTTCTCCCCGATGCTTCGACTACCTGCACGTACGCATTATCCAGCCGATTCCCCTTCGTTTGCGTGAGCTCTCTCTTTCCCTTCCTTTATTTCCCCCTTTTTTTCGCGGCTTTCGCATCTGGGTCGTGAAGCATCAACGAACCAAGATTGATTCGTGGCTGGAATTGCGTGTTTCGGTTGTGGGTGTACGGACAAAGAAAGTGACTAAGCACTTATTGTTCCTCCTCATGTTGCACGTCGTTAATTTTTTTCATTTAATTTCGTCCATTGCAAAACGTTAAGCGCACAATGCGATAGCCCAGCAATGTCCAATATAAATAAATAACAAAGATAAATAAATTAAACAGCAAGATGAAGCGAAGAAGGAGAAGCATATCGAGTTCTATTGCCCGTTAACCAAAATCTTTAATAGAAATGTTGCATTGCAACGTTCGGCTGTTTATTCGCCGCGTCCAACATAAAATTGGAACGCCTAAAGTATAATTGCAAAAGTGGGACATACAATTGCCAGAATCAACAAAAATCGAGCCGCGATCAATTTTCATGTTAATTAAAATCGATCACTTTGCACCGATCGTGATTTCGTTTCCCATGCTCCACCGATGTATTCACGCGTGCTCACGCATTCCACGGTTCGTTTTCTCTGTTTTTGCACGGTATCTAGTGGCTTCCATGTATGCATCTTCAGATCCGTCGTGGCAAGTTGACGTACGCACGCCACGCGTGTCACTGCGCCAGAATGCGTCGCGTGTATCGTGACTGTCGCCGGTATCATCGTACCCTCGTGGACATGAAATATACGCAGAAATGTTCATCGATCGATCTTAATGATCCGGCGTGGAACGTACCTAAAGAGAGGAGCTTGCGAGCGCGCACAGATCATCCTTAAACGATCCTGACAAAAGGAAATACGCGAGGCGAACGTCGTTGATCATTTCCTACGACGTACCGATCGGTTGGTCGCGTCGTAGATTTCTCTCAGATTAACGTGTAATGTCGCGATTACTGGTTATAAATGGCTCGTCCTACGATGGGTTAAATGCTTTTCGCTATCGTGTCGAACGGCGACCTCCGTAGCGATCTGAAGTTGTTAAAAACCCTAGTCGAGTCTAGTGGATTCAATGCAATTGTCGCGCCTCACGGTTGTGAATGTTTTGTATTCGATGTAGCAATCGGTGTGTCTTATTTCGAAATTTAAATGAATCAAGAATGATACAGCGTTTGTAATTGTGTCGAACTTATAGATTCGATTTGATCACGATCGTTAAATACTCTCTGTTCGATTCACTTTCAATAGGATTATCTTGATGACTCTAGTACTACATTAACGATATGATTAATATAAATATGTATTTTATTTCGTTTCATGGAGTTTGGCAGGTACACATTTGGAATTTATTTCTTTTCGTGCAAACACAAATGAAAGAGAAAAGCATAAAGAAATTTTTTAGTAACTAAAACTCCGCTAGATTGCCAATTTCAAGTACAACAAAGTGAATGGAATATGGTCTGTCTCAAGCGGTTTCTAATATTTAAATACAGTACTTCTAAACTGGATAAAGCTATAGTAAAAGTAAGAAAAATAAAAATGCATGAATACTAGGAAGACAAGTGTCACGCGAAATGCATAATTATATGCTGTTTTCAAATTCTCCAATTATCGTGCAACGATTCGTACAATTATACATAATTCCATATTAATAATTTTCCAGTAAAATCTTACGATACCGTCACCGACTATCATCAATCACCACCACCAAACTGCGGAAGCATCAAATTGTCGTAAACTTGAAGACCCGCCAACGACCACTTCACGTATGATCCATCAAATCAACATTTCCAGCCACTATCCCTTCGACATTAGTTGTAGCTGATCGGACTTTACTTCGTCAGGCCTGATTTTTCTGTAGAACTATTAATTCCCCGCCATTATCTGATTACGATCGTTCAATTAAAGCAAACCCTGTAATTCGACGCCGTTCCACGAAGAAGTATGTATCTACTCGTCGACTATTAACTTCGAGGCCCGTCGCACAGAACGTGCCGATACGTCCACGAATTGATATTCATTTTCCTTTTTCCTTGCGATCATCGTCGAGATTTGTTTTCCTCTTTGTATTAACGCCGCATCCACTCTATCGATCAGTCAAGTCGTCATCTTCTCATAGCCTATCGAGGAAATGTATCGCGTGCGAAACTGAGAATGAGAGCGATCGTCTCTTCGAGCTTTTCAAGCTTGGACGGACAAGAATTCGACATGCGTTGCTGATGAATTTTTGTTTAGTATTGTACACGCTACTTGTCTTTGAAATCTTCGTTCAATATGTTTAATCACCCATGAAGCTGCGAGACATTAATTAAAATTGTTGATGTTACATATACCGTGTTTTTTACGTTGTTTAGTTTCTGTTAAGAAAAATAGGATAAATAGGAATGTGTAGCAATTTCGCTTGTTCATGGAATATCGTCTGTTTTGTTCTTCTTGAAGGATACACCTGGCGTTATCGTGCTAATCTTTATGGTTATTCTACGTTAAATTGAATTCCTATCTCCCCCATCAAATTAAATTCCTATCTTCAGCTCTATCAACTTTAGCTTCGTGTTCGCGTCGGATATACGTAACTTCTCCTGAAGAAAGTGATCATCACCTGGTGTATGATTGAGACACTACTTTACCAGAAATTCCAAGGTTTCAGATGGAAGTTGCACAGAAAATTAAAACACTAGTTTAAATTCGTGCAAGAAAATTACTCGAAGTTCATTTTTGCCTATTGTTTGTATCCCTCGATTATCTGTCAATTTCAGCAAATTGATAAACTGTTATAATTAATTTAATTTAATTGATAATCTACTATCACTATACACAAGCGCCGCATGGTATTGCTTTTAATTAACTGCTGAAAAAGTCTCGCTCTTTCATGAATCCGACGATTTCATAGTCAACAGCCTGCCATGCCGAACAATCATTAAATTCAACGTTTAATTAAGACACAGCTCATCGTTACCAAACATTCCGTGAACCACCTGAAACTCCAAAAATAGTCAGACCCTTTTTCGACCCAACGTCTATCTCTCAATTTTCACCCAAATCACGTCGCAGGACAGGACTTATCACCAATAAAATCGATATTATCAGTATAATAATGACATAAAACCCACAACATCCAGTGGCGTCAATAAACTTCCTCGCTGTCTTCATTCGAGTTTCACCCCGCCCCCGCGCCGATGAACCTGTTCACCGCCTTGAAACCGTGATCACAAACATTCGAAGGCTTTCGGATTCGTTTCAGGAAATTCCACGCCGCTGCGACCCGCTTTCACGCCGCTCAGGATATTATTCAACAAATTATCGCTCTCGGACCGCGCCGCGCCGTCCTTCGGGTGGTTTGTTTCGAAACGTATCCGTTTTATCTGCCATCGAGGACTTTCTTCGCGGTGGATCGTGATATCCGGCGCACGGGAACACAGATATACCACTAGATGCCTTCAGAATCTCTCGCCGCGGACTGCTATCTACGACGTTCATCTGAAAACGGGCCGCGGTATCGCTAATACACAGGCTCATTTAGATTTATGCACCGGGAGCGCGACACATTCCGCTTGGAGACACAGAAACACGGAATGGACGATTCGCGTGCATACATGCAGAAAACGTCTAGCTGTCTGTGCGGCGGCAGAGGTGGCCAAAGTGGTGGCCCCATTGTTTCGTGTGATGCGCGAGATGCGCAAGTTCAGGTGTACAGTAGAGTGGATTTTAGTATACGGGAGTAGTGGACTTTTGCGCGTACGTACTTTCTTATTGTTAGTCTGGACACGCGTTTCGATTCGCGGGCGCATGCAGCCTTGAAGATGCACGATTAAATGAATAACAGATAAAGTATAGTCTGACAGTTGTAGCCGATATTGATCCTGTTTGTCTGGAAAGAGATTTCCGGGGGTAATATTAAAATAAGTGTAATTGTATAACAGATAGAAATGTGTGGCTATCGTTCTTTCCAATCAAATCTGGACACGCAATTAATGCACTAGTTAAGCACGAAAGAAAGTTCACCGTCTATCTGGGTTTTTGCGAACCATATATGATTAATGCAAATGGTTGTGACATCTAATTTTTTCTATCACACGAGATATCAGTTCAAGTATTGTCTTATCTAGTGTATATACATCGAAGAATCGAAGGTATCAATAAATTATTCGGACACAAATTGAGTTGGTCACCCCTGCTTTATAGGATGTACTGGAATCGTTTGGTACCAGCTTTGACTTTGTATCGTAGTTGGTTTTGTACAGCTGCGGAGCTGTACGGTACATGTTTCGCTTGTAATAACTACGCGAGGTTCGAGACTGGATGGAATAAAGGATTGTAGGAGACAGATCTATCTTCCAGCTGGATGTGCTCGGTTAGATAAATGTGTCTGCAACGCGGTTACGTGTTAGTGAGTCACTGGAGCTTCATGGCTGGATACTTGGAGGGTATCTCTGGTACCGGAGATAGATACATTCATGCTCCACTATTTTCAAGAATATACTTTTGTAGTTTGTATTTTTTACAGGACGGTTGATTGAAAATTGTATTATTGATAGTTGAGGCGTTTCGATGTATCGGTTCGAAACGGTAGATTGACGGTTTGATGATTATAAGACTAGACGAGTTAATCGAAAATCTTTGGTTCGATACAGATAGGTATACTTGATGAACTGAACAGTTTATGAAAATATTCCCGCACAGATTCGTTCAACTAGTAACCCTTTTTGCAACAGACTTTTATACAGCAGAACAATTCTGCGTGAACATTAACTGGGGTAGTAAATAGTTGTTGTAATTTTTTCGTTTTATATTCCATTTATTTAGAAGGTGAATTGAATTCTTCGGAATCTATATTTATTAGATATTTCCTGGCGTGATTTCCCTGTCCAAAATTACGCCGCTACTTAAAACACTCAAGATTACAGTTAAAACAATTCCAGTATCCCACCTCTAAATTATTACAAACGCGAGAGCAATACAGACAAGTATATAAAATAAATTGTATTTTCAATTTTCAATTATTCCATAGAAGCATCTCGACTACCTCCCACAAAATCCCATATATTCCGACTTAGATGCAGCAATTCGATCCACCCAGAGACTCGACGAACAATGCGTGTCCCAAGGGGCTCGTTGTCACGACATAGTGAGTTACATGGCTCGAATCTACCCTGGCCCCTTATCCGACTAAAGAAAAACGATGTTTTAAGTCGTTCCATCGTCCCTTCGATCTGTGCCAGCACAAGTCGAGCCAATCGCGTCGCTTCGAGCAAATTTATAATCTAAGAAGGTGACGCACGACTCATCTACACAGACAGAAAGAGGCTGTACACTGCATTGTGCGAATCCTCAGAATTGCTAAGCAACTTATTATTATCCTGTCGCAGCACGGGATATTTTATGATATATCGACACTTACGACGTCGATCTCGTACGTTTCCTTGATTAATGCCAACTGGATTGGTTAGCGTGTTCCGTTTTCCCCGCGATCCTGGCCCGTCTGTAAAGAGTTGGGAATGTCTCCACGAGTTTAACGAGTGCACTATGATAACGATTTACGGAAAACAAGAAATTAACCCTTGTGTCGTGTTGAAGTCTAGATGAACCGAAAATTTTAATGTTCAACTTTGGAAACAATTCGCGTGGAATGTAAATTCTTATTTGAATTCAAAACTTTGAAATAACAAATTTAGACTAATCTAAGGCAGAATAAAGCACTTCAATGAAGTTATGAATATACATTGCGCCTTGAGGTTGAGAGGTGATTCGATATAAGTACCTCTGTGAGCAGTTAGATTCAGCGTAGCTGTGACTGGTACGATATGAGAATGTGCGTTGCATGTAATCTTGTATGATTTAGTGCGTGCCGAACGTAGAGTGGCACTGTCACCAGATGCGTAATTGAAATGTTATTAAATGTTACCAGTGCCTTGGGTGTGCGACAGGCTGGCCGTAAACGCTACTGCACGTTGGTTATAAATAATCGTTAGAACGACAATTTACGAGCATCTCGATCATGCGCGATTTTTCTGTCAGGCGCGCCTTTTAAATATCGCAACCTTCGTATTTGCACATAAACGCGGAGAACAATGCGACTCCCTCCCTTTCTTCCACTTTGTCTAGGGATAGCCGCCGTGGAAAGGTGGTCTGTCCTGATATATATATATACCACGCCTAAGTGGATGTCGACCTTATCCCAGGTGAGAAAAGTGCTGTTTTTAAATCGCGAAGGAGCGAGTCCGTTACACTTACACAGAGAGCGACATGTATTATAGTCACACGCAAACGAAATCGGTTACGCGGGAAAATCGGTCATTAAACTTGTCCCCTGGAAAGATGGGTTTCAAGCATTCATTTATATCGCTGCAGATATTTCTGCTGAATTCTCTTAAGAACGTGATAATATAATAATAATTATTATTGCTATACCTATATATACTATTTAAGAAAAACGAAACTCAGATAGAGGATTGTGGAAGACGCGGCAAATAGCCTAATGCCGACGGAAATAATTTACCAAACACGATAGCACGCTCTCCGCGAATATTAATGTAATGGTAAAGACAACGACGAAGCTTTACAAAGTTACTCCTCAACCGTACCAATCCGGCGATCATGCAGGATCGTCGCTAATACAGGACCAAGGGAACCGTGCAATTCAGCGAGATTTATGCGTCGAACTTTTTTGCCCATGTTGCGTTTCGCAAGCTGGTATAACGTTGGCAGTAAATTCGAAACGATTGAACGCGCGTAGGCATAATTGCGGGCACATCGACGGTGTAACGATGATCATTAAGTAAGAGACACCTGTCAGCTTGAACGAACGGGCCACGACTTTGCGAAATCGCGGCACGAGAACTATCCGCGGCAACGGCTCCGCTCTGACAACCACTGATTTCATTCCACGAGGTGTCAGAATCGATTTACGGCGCGACATGAATGCCGATAACCTGGCACTGCGAATAACTAATTTTCTCCGTGGCAACAGAGAACGCGGAGAGCATGTACCTCGCGCGTCTGTACGAACTGAGAGCACCTTTTTCTCACCTACAGAGCAACGTGCTGCCATAAAACGTCTAATACCGTCGAACTTTTACTGGCGTTCGCGAAACGCGGCATGGCTGCGATAATAAAACGGTCCGAGCTGCTCCTTATCGATATGTTATTATCTATTTTCTTGAAATGCCAGCGCGCAACACTTTCCCTGGACGTTAGAACAACGGATAGATTAGGCAGAGCGAATACGTTTTGTAAAGCGAGACCTTGATTTTTATTTCCTGGGAGGGGGGTCGAACTTAATTATTCAAATAATAAATAACTGAACTTTGTTGTCGCTACCTGTTGCATAGCTGTGTGTTACGTGTTCGTTGATACTTTTGAGAATTTGATGTATGTGTACTTTTAATAGGAATATATGTATGATTTGTCGTTTGAACAAATTTGATTATAGCATTAGACATGAGAATATTAAAATTACAAAAGTTGAACGAATGATTAAAAATTGATTGGTTATTAATAACCATTATTTAATGACCGAAATTGTTGTCGGTTATAAATAATCATTACTGAAGACTACATTCTTTTTGCAACCAATAAAATTTTACTCACTTATAATTGTTATTCATAACCAGAAAAGATAAAAATTGAAATTTTGTAATCACATCATTTTTTGAAGATTGAAGATTGAATGATAAGTCAATTGCAATAAAAATCAACTTTTTATCAATGAGTCTTTCCTACAAAATCTTAAAATAACGGTTATTTTTTATCTCTGGAAAATACTGATTACTATTTTAAAGAACTTTTAATATCAGTTATCGTGTTCAAAAATGTTCCTATTAACTATTCGTGTTTTATCTCTTATTGACCATAATCAATGCAACGGCGTGTGTATAATAAAGGACAATAACCACTTGAAGGATTCTCTGACAGGTTTTGTGATTGGAGAAGTATTATTTGTTAAGAGTGCAATCCTGATGGACAAGCAATAAATGAAGGCTTTATCTTGAAGCGACGAAGCAACCCTTTGCGACTCTTTGAAATCATTGTAACGGAAATTGACGTCGTTTAATACCGATTTCATCCGTTATTTCAGTATAATGTCGTGTATCATTGACGATACCCAACGTTCATTTGTTACTCCTGCTTTTTCTTCCTTAGGTTCAAAAGGTTAGAACGTCTAAAGAGTAATTATTCGACATTGAGTACCGCATACCAGACGAATTCTAATAAAAGCGATGGTTCCCCTCAATATCTCACACGATTTCTCAATTTAATTTTTGGTTCGTCGACTTTATGGAATTTCATGCAATAGTATATTTACGTACCATAAACTCTGCTCGAATGATCTTAATTATTATAATTATATCGAAGTCAAGTATATCGATAACTCCCTCCAGCAAAGAGGTATCCTTAATTTTCCACAAATTCTTCGACACGATACCATCCTCCTGCAATGCAACAAAAATTGCATTCCGCGATAAAACTATTCAGGCAATTCCTCCCTAAAACTCGGGTTCAATCAACATCCCAACCATGACCACCAACTGTTCATGATCTACATATCCACACCCGATCGATGAATCGTCTAAAGTCGAGTTGGTCGTGAAATCTGTAAGAAACGAGACGCGTTAAAGTTTATCGCGTTCAAGAAAGGGAACAGCAAGGTGGAGACGAAAAAGAAGGTGGAGGAAAAGGTCGGTCACAGGTAGAACGAAACGGAAAGTGAACCGTCACGTCTGGGCTGGTGTGGGTGTACGGGTTGGCACCGAGAGCGCGGTCATGGTATGTACTCCGTGTATATTCTCTCCTCTTTCCCTGTCCCTTTCTCCTTGCAGCAGAGACGCTCTCGCCCGCGGCGATTGCACACGGCACAGGTGTCCGTTCGCATTATGCCTGGTGCACAGCGACGTCGCGACCGTCCAGCGACATTGTAATTTGTAAATTACATCTCGCACTCGGCGGAATACATAATCGGACTCTAAGGCAGTGCCCACATGCACGTAACTCTACGGCGTGCACAGTGGGGAGAAGAATAACGATTCTCGCAGGAAATTGCTCTGTATATTATACGCGTGTATTTACACGCATACACGGCAAAATATCGATCAACCGTGTTGCGATTGTTCGCGGTTTCATACTTCCTAATGATACGATTTATCATCGTATTTTCTGCCTCTGGATTTAGTTATAAAAAGGGTAACGAAGTCCCGAGCCAAGCCTTTACATGCGGGGAAAACATTTTTTATCATTTACCCTCGGATCTCCTGTTATTGTGGCTTGCATTCATCGCAATTAAACCGGTCAATCGAGGTTGCATTGAAGTATATAGAATTCGGACTGGGTTTATATAACAAGAAGTTTTACCCTCTTTGTCCTTCGGGAAAATTGGCAAGAGATTACAATTACAATTTTAGTATCTAAAATCGGATCTTTTTAATCACGATATTAAAATATTCCTGTGTGGATCATTCGTTCAATCGGATGTCCCTCCGTGACTTCTCTATCAGAGCAAGAAAGCTAACGAAGGAACTGTAGACGAGAAAGTAAGAAACTGATATCGGTGAAGACTGAATAAGACAAAAAAGTAAAAGTAGAAGCCGCTGGTGTGAACGCGACATTCGTTCACGGTGTTCCAAAGTCGGGTCTGTCAGTGTGGAGTTAATGAAGCATCCGAGTGTTTGCATAACGTTTTAATAACACCTGACAGGACTGCCTTCCGGTTATGATAATGGCTGGCGTAGAGAAGACTTCCAGAGGAGAAGACAGTTGAAAGATCGGTGGAAACGTAGAAACCGAGCGAGCAGCTGATCTTATCGAGGGCAAACGTCGAGGCCGGTCCGGGGATCATGAATGGGCCTGAATGGAGAACTTCGTTCATTAGGCACGACTGTCGGATGGTATCGTGCCAAGTATTGCAACTTGTATCAGGTGATGACGAATAGGAGAAAAAGAACGAATTTTATTAGAGGGCTGTGGAAAATGTCACTTTGAGAACGTGTCCTGTACAGTCCGTGAGATCGGTGTCCAGCTCCGTGGCAATTTAATGAGCTGGCGTTCGACGTGTTTGCATAATATTCTAATAAGACTAGCGATACAGGAAGAAGAAAAGTACCGTCCTGTTAGGCGGGCATGGAATGAAAAACGTCGAACGTAGAAACGGGGTATAGTACTTGTTCTGGTTGGTATGAACGTACTTGCAGCTGTGATACTTCATTACTGGGCAAGAGTTCGAAATCACTGGGGTCTGATCATCTCGAAAATTGAATTTGACTTTTTGGCCAATTCTGTTTAGGGTACAAAAGAATAATCTTCTCGTTCTATTGTTTTGTTTGTTTTCTATTATTGTGATACTAATTGTGGGGTGGTTTCACCGACATAACTGCGAAGTGATGTTCAGAAAAATGGCGCCGTTAAAAACGATTTGTTCTTCCATTTTGAAAGATTATTTTATTGTTGCGCTATCTGGAGTATCGTTGTGAATTTCAGAAAAAAATTTATATTTAGAATAAAATTAATCCACAATTCGTTTCTCGTACTACTAGAAATCACAAGATTCGGTCTACCAAATCTACTACAATGTCGAGACGCTAGTCTATGGGTTTAATATAAATCACAACTTATTCGCACAATAACGTTACATAAACGCATGCGTTGTCTCGGTGCACTTTGATCGACCATTGGCAAGAACGGGGAAAAGTGAAATCATCGAATTAACCGCGTGCTGAAAAACTACGTTACTTATAGCGTACGCGCTTGTGCAACGCGTGAAAACCACTTTTCCGAAAGTTGTTCTCCATTGATTAGAATCTGTTGCACTGTTGCATTAGTAGGTGAAATGTTCCATTTGAATGCGAAGAAAAATTGCAACCGACAAATGTGGATTAAAATAATCCAGTCAGTTAAGTAAATTATGATTCATTGATTAAATGGGAAAAAACTTATGCTACTTCTGTTCCGTCGTTTAATAAGTCTTCGAATAAATTGAATATAATCCTGAAATTCGCGTGACTTTGTTCAAGGGAGATTCGTTTGTAGGCGGTACGAGAAGGTGATTCTTTAATTAAAAAAAAAAAAATTCCTTTTTGTAGTCTGCAGAATTCAACGAAAGCATTATGAACATCGATGAGAATTTAACGCGAAGCATTGCTTTTGGTTCGCATCCAATGTATCCTCTGCATTTACGCGAGCAGAATGCCAAAGGATGTCAGAATGAAAGGAGCGGCATCGCTAGCATGCAATTTCTCCGGACGTATTAACAAGGGGAGGCTGGAACAGCCGCGTTACTCAGCCGGGGACGAGCATTTACGATTAGTTTCGACAGGCACGCAATGGAATTTGAAGGAAACTGCTGGCGAAGGAACGCAACATTGTAATAACACATTCCTCTCAGGGCAGAATCGGCGGCCGACCAACGATTGATACCAGGAAGAGATCGAATACAAAGGAAACGCACCCTTGTCGACGACGTATAGGCTGTTTCTAAACTAAAGATATACACGCCTGGCCAAAAGTTTGGGACCACCAGGGATTTCAAGCTCGGCAAATATTTTACGGCTGATTAATAATTTTTGAGTGGAAGGTTGAAAAACATATCGACACGAAAATACTATCAGTCTCTATGATATTAATTTCGAATCAACGAATCGTTAACAGGCCGTCCAATATTTGTACAAATAAAGAAGTGGCCTCAAACTTTTGGCCAACAGTACTTTCATACATACTACGGCAAGGGGATTGTTTGTCGAAGACATTCTTTAACTACATATACAGAGATAGGAATTCACGAGATTTTCCTGGTAATTTTATTTCAGGAATTGCCAAGAAATGACGCACGCGTTTAATTTGTTCGATGGTTTCTACTGAAAGAAAAAAAAAGACGTATTCTGTCAGAGAAAATTCAATACAAAAACCTCAACATCCACTTCTATTTTAAACTTAATTTATTCGATAGTTCTCAATATAAAGAAGACTACTTGTTCCGTAAAAAAATTTGTCACATTATACAGAACGGCAAGAAATGGAAATGTCTGAGCAAATACTTATGAGCACTCCTGTGTATACCATCAACTCGTACACTCTCGGAATCCTTGAATCCTCCACTTGAGCCGTGGCTGCTATGCAAATAATTGACCGCTGCCGATCCAGAAAGAGAGAAACATGGAGACAGGGAAGTCAGTGCGGAACGATGTTACAATTTGCAAACCACGAGCCAAAAAAAAAAAAAAAAAAGCGACGAAGTTTCGCGTAGAGCAAACGTTGATCAAGGTTCTCTAATGCTTGATCAAGATTGACAAGAAACCCACGCTTCCACGTATGATAACGATTCTTCGCCACGCGGCCGCGCTGTTCTGTTTATGGTAATTGACCAACGACCCAAAGAGAGAAACTTAATTGCCCTTCGCGGAGGTTCAATTTCGTTCTGCCGGTTAATTCATATTTCCTCGACCATCGTTTCATGATACCGATTCTTAGCTATTCATTTGATTATCGGGGAAATGGAGACTGGTTTAGCAAGATGAGATACGTATAGGTGGACGATGACGATTAGGTGGTGAGAATTTATTACACCGTGTTACGCGGAAAATAGAGATTTTGAGAAATTTTTTTCATATTCTTGGTAAGGATATTTCCTTCTTTTTTTAAGGATTGTTTGAGTGCGTGTGGCAACGTACAGATTATGTTTATACAAGGTGCTAGTGTAATGCTGTTTCGCGGTAATATTTGTGTAGCTATGGAGAACAATAGCTTGCAAATTTTTCCATTTTATTCGGTACGAAGAAGTCTCTCATATTATTTCAAATATAAAATGATTGAGAGGTAGTAGAGCAGAGAGGCTGCCGAATTCGAGTGTAATATTGTAACATACCTTTTGGGAAATATTCGTAATCGGGTACTATAATATTTCCACGATTCTCCTCTCTTTACCAATTTGTAAAAACTGACGCGCTTTTGTTTTCTTTTGATATCATTCTTCAAACACCAGCATGCAGTCCCGTTTGCAGAGAATTGCCATTCGAAACAATGATCGTCGATACTCATAGAAAAAATTGAACAACGAAAAACTCCGTAGCTAGTACCACCTACAATTTTCCTTCGTCGGATGAAACAATTATTCCAGCCGTAGGAAACATTAGCGTGCCGCCACCTATTTCGTCGTCTAACGGTTTTCCAAACTATGGTAACACTTGAACCGGAGTTGAAGTCATCGCACTTCCGACCCACAGACTCCAATTCATAATTACCCCGGTCAATGTAGCTCTCACAAACGCCTATCAGACTCCCGGACGCGTCAGCGTGGCGCGAAACAAAGCCTGGGAAAACGAGCCTATCGCAGTTTCGACCGTTGCTCCACAATCCCCGTGCATTCCACACGAACCGTTGCATTCCTAATCGTGTCGTTACTCCGTCGTTTTTAGTACCGCCATAATTTTCCCCAGTCGCCCTCCGCGGCGAACCAGATGAACATTTTTTTTCTTCTTCCTCCAAGCTACCTCGGACGCGATCACGAACGGAACACCTTGCCTTTCTATTCGTTCGCCTCTGTAGATAGGTTACGCGAATTCGAGCTCGACCAAGCATTTTTTTTCCATCTCACCGATCGGCTTCGAATTTCGATAACGATCGGTCAGCACAATGTTCAATCAATTCACCCGGCCTTTTGTTCCGGCTTGGCTCGAATGCGGGTCTCGCGATCGCTTGCTGCATGGAAACCTTTATTTTCATCGCACAAACACGGCCCCGTCATATTTTCCCTGTACACAGACACCTTGCGCGGTCGATCGTGGCGGCTTCGTCTCACGTTGCAGCCCGATTGTTTGCCTTTCGCAATCGGCCGGCTCCTGAAAGTTATTCAGTCCACTTCCAATATGGAGAACGACAAGTGGCGCAATAACCGTACTTGTCCCGTTCGAGTGATCCTCGTCGACGTCCTTGCGCCCGCTGCTGCGCCGGACTTTTTGCGTTTTCTGACGCACGCGGCGGGGGAATCGCGATAAAGGGTTGGATAATGGAGAATTGGTCGACGAAGCATCGTCACTTCCTTCGTAATTTCTTTAAAATTCCGACCACTTTTATCGTATTATCATTTTTCTAACTCCCTGCCGTTATCTTTTTTATTGCAACACTTATTCTAGATATCTCGACAGTGGTGAAATAAGACATATTCTAGCTGTAAATATTTTTGCGGAAGACGTCGGAGAAGTAAATGCGCAAGTAAAAGTTCTTCCT
Organism: Nomada lathburiana; assembly: GCA_963667235.1. Classification (NCBI taxonomy): domain Eukaryota; kingdom Metazoa; phylum Arthropoda; class Insecta; order Hymenoptera; family Apidae; genus Nomada; species Nomada lathburiana. The sequence goes on along the minus strand of OY763897.1, from coordinate 8,062,247 downwards.
TCCGAAGTACCTCAAAGCGATGCAGGACTAACATGAATTTCAGGAAACAATCATTTAAGTGTAACGATTGCCCGCATTTATTACTGTTCCATTTCATGCAGCAATACAAGAACGTTTCGAAAAGTTGGCTACACCATAGCTGAATGAGATTGCATCGAGGAAAGTAAGACTTTCGACAACCGAGGCTTTACACGCGAGGATATCTCGCGGTTCGAGTAATTCATTTTTGTCGTCCGAAACGTCGAGAAGTGCCGTTTGAATTTCTACCTCGCGTCATTGGGCAGAGGCAACGCCGATGCGGTTCGAAGTTCATAAAGTCCGCGGGATAAAAGCGCCGTGCAGATCCCTCGATGAACACAATGAACAACGGCAGGTTACGAGTCTCCTGGATATTTGATCCCACGACCTTGCGAAGTGGGTCGCACAACGGGGCAGCAGACGATTATGTTTAGTCAAACATGCGCGAGCATAATCTACGTGTAACACATTTAGTATGCACGGAATAAAACGGCCTGGGCCCTATCTTCGTGATCTCGGGGACCCGGGGTACAGTGCTCGTGGACCAAGTTATCGAGCTGCCGTTTAGAATGGGTGGACCGGTCGGCTTATTGTTGGATTCGCCTGTTATCAGTATTTCATATTAGCACAGTGTCGTCCCGCTGTTTGATTTGCGACAGGTAAAATCGTGCGGTACCGAAAGTGTGATTAAAATACTGAGAACGCAGGGAAACAGTTGATACAGAAATTAAATAAACATTATACGACACACTCGACTATACCATGATATACTATAACAATGAGGAATACGAGTGCACTCGTGGCCAATGTATTAAGAAACATTCATATATTCCAGAAAAATTACGAAGGATTTAGAACAACAATTGAAAGCAAGTATTCCTCAACACCTTTTGCATCCCCATCGATTTACAGAATACCGACTCATCGTTCGCCACAATTAATGCCTCAAACTAGTCTAATACAATTACCTCACCTTAACACTCCGCTCTAACATTCTAATAAGTGCCAGAACAAACCACGGCAAACGGTGAAACACGTTTCCTTTGTTTAATTCTCTTCTGCTATTCTATCCAGGCGATCTTTTTTTGCCTGCGTTATACGACACGTACAGAATGCCACAGAGAAAATACAGACAAGTGGCATGCGAGGAACCAGTGAGTAATAGGTTACCATCGATCGCAGTATCGACGTGTAATGCATACGACTAGCATTGTGCCACCGTTTGCTAACGTTGCTAGTGGACCACCCACACGATACCACGGCATTCTCGTAACAACTAATTACATAATCAGTCTCGACCTTCTCGACTTCAGGTGGACTGTCAAACTTGGTATCGGAGAAGATAGATAGCCATTCACTGTGACAGTTTCATCCGTTTAGCCGTGTCTGCATCGATACTAATGACGATAATCGGCCGAGGGATGAGCGCAACAGCGACACTGATTATCGTAATTGTATGCAGCACTGAATGGACTTTCAATTATTCTCGATTACCTCATGTCATTTTCATTCAATCCGATTTTCTCGTTGCGAATTCGCAGTTCTGCGATTAATCTTCTGAGAGAGTTGATTTAGTTCGGTGTTTTTTTATTCTTCTATTAGAGGGTAACATTTTGGTACATATTTTATTATTGTCATGAAGTATTATTGTTCTGAGATTGAAGAACGTATGTGTGTGTGTGTATAAACGAGCGTCGATGAAAATCCGTTTCTCCAGAAGTTTATTAGATTTAATAGATGCTACTAGTAGATTGATATGATTGGCCACTTCTATTTAATATGCCCAAATTGATGGACATAGATCCGCTTCGTGATTAACTCTGTCAGTCATACGTGACTGACATAATATCCAGCACGTATCGAAATGTGGCAATCGTAATGCGTTCTGTACGATACGTATGCCGAGCCGCTTCTACTTGAAGTAGATATGGACGAAAGATTTTCGACAACAGCCTCGTACAATCGGTATTCAAAAAATTTTACGAATCACCATCATCGGTTCCTTCGATACCTGCATACGTACATACAAATTTACGATTGCAACTTGCCCGTAAGTAAGCTCGATATAACATGATCGTTTCATAGTTATTATACATAGCCCGACAAGAAAGGGCAATTTTTTATTTTCCCTGGAACAACCATATACGTTAAAGAAATTTGGTCCACTATTATGAAAAAGCTGCTATTTGCTCTTTCAATTGAGACAGCGTAGTTACTTTTCGCGTCAATAAGATACCTAAGACAATATAGTAGCTACCGTTTTTCACTCTATATACACCTCTCGTACTAAAGGGGTTAAACGACCGATCTCGCGAAGGCTCGAAGATTACGACCAGTAATCAGTAATATGGAACACGAGGAGTTTCTCAACTCTGCTCTCCGTGACCTCGCCGCCTTGGTGCACGGGCTAAATAAAATGCTTGTCCATTGATGCAACGCGGCTTGAGATGGACAGAAACCTTACGGCGGCTAGCCTCTCGTAAACAATTCCATGCACGAGGCCTACGGTGCCATATTCGGAAAGTGTGTTACGTGGCGCAGTTAATTGCTTCTTCCTTCGTTGCTGGCGCTTACGATCCATCTCTGGCTAGGGTCAATTACATACGAGGGAATATCGATCGAACTGTGCGCGTATCGTACGACTTTATACCTTTTATGAATGTTCCAGTAGCCAGCCGATGTTTGCTTCATAATCGTGCATTGCCGTTGGAATGCCGGCGCTTGTGCCAATTTTAGAAACATTAATGAAGGTGGTGGGCAGATAAACGTAGGATTTCTTTCTTTGGTATTAATGGGACAGGTTCGATTTATTGCGTGTCTTTAGTTGAACGGAACGGATCTTATTGAGTGAAGCTTTTGAACGCGATAGGAATTCTTTTATTACGGAGCTCTTTTATTAAATATAACTTAGTAATGTTTAAATATATGTGTTTCACGTTGGATATAGATAACTGTGGTTGAGCGATTCGAATATTCTCGAAAATTCAACGTCGGTACAGCGGCACATTAAAAAAAAAAAAAAGATTCATGTATACTAAACGCAATAAAAAGTTTCTTCGATGATCAGAGTTTACTGGCAATCTATTAATACTTTCAAAGCAGCTTCGATCGAACGTCTAAACATCAAGAAACTCCGTCTCTAGCAATTCCATAATAACTTCCACTACTTTATCTCACCGTTTCCAATAAAATCCTGACAAACACGAGTTACGTTCATGTGACACTTTATTTCCCCATCAATCATAGTTTATACTACTGAAACCCCGCAGACATAAATCCCGAATACTATTTCTACACTACTTCCCTACAGTCCACGCGTTTGGAATCAACAATTAAAAAAAAAAAAAACTCGCGAAATGGGATCAAACATCCCCGAAACGAAAACCATCCTCCCCATTTCCCAAGATGTGTCTCCTAAAAGTCAATTCCAACCCGAATGTCGATACCGACCCAAGAATGTCTGTATAACACAAAAAGAGGGGCTGCCTTTTTTATCCAAGAATAAAAGACCCGCGCGACTGCCTCGAACTAGCATGCGATCTCTCCTTCTAACCGGCATCCAGTATTCCAGAAGCGATGCGAAAGAAGCTGCAATAAAATTCGTCCACCGCCTCCGTCCGTGTAGGCTTTCGGTGTAGGTGTATCACGTAGGCGCGATCTATCTGTTCTCACACGGAATCGTATCTCCGCGGATCTGTTACAGCTCGAGCCTAAGCGTATGCCGCTCGCGCTTTCCAATTTCTGCGGCGTTCTCCGCCCTCTCGAGCCGTTTTAAGCGGGCTTCGCCCGTCTCGGTGCTCGCACGCGCGATTTGCATATTCAATGCGCGTTTCGATGGCTTTCCACGCCTTCGCGCCTTTTTGCACGGATCTCGCGCGTAAACTCGACGAACTTACCGATCCGCGCCGCGTTCACCGTTACGGGGCGTAATGACGCGACAAGTAGCCACTCGCTTCGCCAAATAAGAGCGGTCAAGTCGAAGCGGACTCGTGCGCTGTACATACATGGGGAACGGGACGAGGATATCTCTTCTCTCTTTTTTTTTTTTGTTTTTTTCGATTATGACGTGAGTCAGTTTTTGTGTTACCCAGGTGTATAAATAAGAGTGACTAACAGAGGAAAAGCGGCGATAACACGGTGGGAGGGAAAGTGGTTCGTTCGTAGTCTCCAGGGGGTGGGGATAATTAAATCAGGCTCGACCTCGCTGCAGGAAAAAGTGCGCCGTGTTTGGGAATTTTATTTGGGGGAACTGTGTGACGGATTTTTTTCAAACTTTGCCGGGGCTTGGATACATTCGTCGGCGAGCTTCGGTAATTCTTTGCGCGATCGAATCCGGCACATAATGGGGCACAGAGATTTTGTGAACGAAGAGAATGTGTGAACGATTTGTTCCAGTTCGAATTGAGATGTACATGATTTTTTTTCTCGGCATCTGGATTAAAATTGAATACAGAAGGACGAGGAATAATGAAATAGCAGAAGTTTGAAGATACATCAGATAGGGCTAATGGACTGTATAAATATTTTCAATGGCGCATGCAACTCGAATTGCCATGTATTTATTATCCAGTTACTTTTATTTACCAACTTTTGCTGCAATGCGTTTCATTCAGAACCGAATAACCTACTATTTATGCGCATGGCCGAATTAACTTCGTCGGAGATACCTTCAGCGGCAAAGCATGTATAAAAAGTAACCGAGACTTTATGCGCCGCAATTTGCGCGATTAACACGTTTCTAATGACGATTTGTACGCGCAACTTCCAGTCATTAAACAGAGTTCTCATCATCCAGCAGGGCAGATATCTATTTTATCATACTCTCGTATTTGCTCACAGTCAATTATATCTCACAATAAGCGCAGTCGTTCACCTTGTAAACTTCGAAGACTATTTCAACTTATTTGAGATTATTCATACCGAATATAATTTGTATTATTTTTCCTGATACTTGTTCTAATAATTCTTATTAAACGCAAACAACAATTCCCACAAGTGTTTCCCTCGTTAATTAAATAATTATTGCAACAGAAATAAGCGCGACAGAATTTCCGTTCCTTTGCATACTAGAGAGGCGACATCGAGGCAAGCATGCAAGCAGAATATTAAATTAAGCCATTTGGAAGGGAAACAAACAATTCAACTCGCATTCGGAAGACTTCAACGAGGTAATTACAAACATAAGCGCAAAGAAAACACAATTCACGAACTTATCTCCGATTGAATGTACCAATAAAACATGCGCCCGCGCAAAAGGATCGCGACCACAGTTTGCAATACAGTCCGACTAACGAGCAAACAAAGAGAACGAGTTGGAGAAAATCTGCCAGCCCATTTTCCCAGATTCCATCGTGAATCCAGTGAACAAAGACTGACGAAGCAGCGAGACGAATCTCGTCCGCATCTCTTAGGGCTATCAACGGTACTGCAGCAGGATGTTACACGAGCGTTGCTTTCGTACACCAGCACAAAGGAGAAGGAAGAGAGATGCAAAAGCTGCAACGGGCATTATGCGATCTCGCGCGGAAGGTTTCCGTGATGGCACACCGTGGCGTACAACAACAGGGCATCGTGCGGCCTAAGAGGCAGCCTCGTCTCGAGATATCAATAAATAACCTATCTGGCAATATTATCTCAACGGTTTTATGCCCCGTGGAGCGGAGAATGCGATCCAATTCTTACGTGCACTCCTGACTCCCTTCCTTTAACCCAACGCCACAATCGACTTGGCCTCCGCGAGTGGAGGTGTGAATGATCCGCCTACCATAAAGCAAAGTGCATCCAAACTGTGTTCATTCTCTTTCCCGGTTTGTATGTGTGTATAAATGTGTACGTGTGATCTTCGCATGGCTTGGACGGTCCTTTCCCTTTCCATGTCGATTGCCCCGGCTTATATATCGTCTTTATATAGGACATGTATCAGAGATTGTGTTACTTGCGTTCTGCTTTCGATTTTTCGAGGAAGCAGCTTTCAAATGTTGTTTAAGGCAATCGAAATAATTATAGCAATCTTCCCGACGTAACACGAGGAACAAGGCATTCCATGCGTCTTAGCAATTTTCATCCGAATTCGTGATTTCTAATAAACGCCTACGCGAATTGGTCTTCTAATGCTCTCCTTATTTCGTCCCCGTTTTTATATCGACGTAGCGTTCTCTCTATGTTCCTCTCGATTTTTAACCGGGAAACGGAACGAAGCCAAGATCTAAGCCGGCCGCAAATCAAGTCGCATCTGTGCAGCATAACGAAACACGATCCCCCTGGTTCGATTCAATTCATTCATCCGCCGAAATAATCCACTAATCGAATCGCGATACAGAACCGCGAACAGGTCGTGATAGGTAAGCTAATAAATCGTAATAATCCCGACGTACGCCGGTACGGGCGTACAGCAAATGCCATTAGTGTGAACTTTCGATGGAAACGGGATACGAGAGCTCGTGGCTCGTGGTGCCCAACACGCCTGGCTGCACGTTCGTGTGTAGGTCAGCTTGTGGGTGCAATGCTGAAGAGGTGTGGGCCCTGCATACCGGAGATCTCCCTCGAACTGACTGATCCTTTCAGCGTGCGAGTAGCGTGCACGCTCACACGCGTCGCTCAGGGCGTGCCTAACGTGGCGCACTTGCTCCACATTGGAACTTTTCTATGGCTCGCTTGCACGTACGCTCGTGTACGATTTTGCATTCTATTCGAACATTTCAATGGTTTCGGTAAATTTTTAAAGGAAATATTTGTATTAACTTGCGGCGCGGTGAAAGGAACAATAATAATGGTATTATATTGGATACTTATTCGACGGTGTGGTAATACGTAGTGACTGTTGCAAAATCAGATTTCTGTCTTAAAGCGATGCAAATTGTTGCATGTCAAAGCTGGTAATTATAGTAGAAGGAAATTGAACGTACGGATGGTTGAAAATTCTCTTGATATTATTTATTTGTTCACTTATTTATGGGGATAAACCTTTCAAGAATATCATTATGGAGAAAGTGAAGGGTGTTATAGGGATACCAAGGAATGATCAGATATATCAATTTTCTGATGGAACAAGTTGGCGTGAATGGTTTTAATTATGGCTCTGTCTCCGAGCTGACAATACAAATTATATGTATATCCAATTAAAATAATTTGGCTTTCTATATAAAAAAATGTCTATAACATTTAATTGCCATTATTGCGAAAGAATCGATGTGTTGCACCATGGGAAAAATATTTGTAGACCATAGGTTGGTCGAAGTGTAATTAGGATGTGTTACGCAAATGTAATAGAAGCACCGTGGACCACATGCTGAGTGTATGTCCGCGACGCGTCGTTGCAAAACGATCAAGCATAATTCCTTCGAGTTAGGTACTGCTGCGCATCGTGGAAAGTTTAGTAAGTGACTGACAATAAACGTGATTGAGAAAATGGCAAGTTTAAATGTAACGACTATCCGCTATCTTCGGTCACCTTTATTTCTACAATATGATGCACTATCGGATTTCCGTGTTTCTCTTAGTTCCAAGCGAACATTATTCCCTTCTAACAACTTCCCAAGATCTTCCCAAGACAATTAATCGCTGTGACCATTCCTGGTTTACACATTTGCCGCGAAGATCGATCGTCTTCCTTCCTGATTAGAATATAAAATCACCTATACCTCAATTACGCCGAGATTAACAATACGTATATGAATTTCATTCTGAGAATAAGTTTATCATATCTTCGTCTTCATTGCAATATCTTAGCCGACGTTTCAAGTTATCCGTGTATCGGTATAATGTAAAAGAGTTCTTCAACGACACCGATTACTAGAAACGATATGAACAATTCGTTCCATTATCCGTAACATTCCGCCAGCTCTCCTCTCAAACCGAACAAACGGTACAAAAATACCGCTCAAAACAATTGCGTAAGCAAATCCATCATAATACGAACCGAACCGTACCTGTTGCGATTTCCAAACACACCCAGTAATTACATTACATCAGATACACAGCGTACAAGCTCTCCGGGAACTCTGATCCGGGGTACACAACCATTCGGCGAGACTGCGTTTTACCTTCGATCGGGCCACGATCGAAACCGGGAAAGAAAGTTATCTGAACAGTGCCGGTGATCGCAACCGCCCCGATTTATGCTCAATGAGTTATGCGAACGATCGAGCGTCGCCTTCGGATCCAAGTGTTGCGCGAGTGGCAAGGTTAATTCACGTGGTGCACGGTGAATTGTTGCGACCGCTCGGCGGTGATAATTTTTCGCCAAGCATCTCGCTACGTGGAATAGTCCCGGCGCATTAGACACGCCCTGCATATGCATGCACGCGCTAGGATGCTGGCAAGCGGTCTCGAACCTGGCTTTTCATGGAATCTACACGGCGTGGAATGCCGTGCCCGCGGGTCACCACCGTTCAGTGATTTCGCCTGCTACTCGTTCGCCGATTCCCGGTAGCCTTCCCGGGTTCGTGCTGTTTCCTCGAGAATGAACAATTAACACGTTCCGCTTCGTGCTTTGAATCGAGATTTGGACGGAAGTTTGGAATAGCTGCAGGTAGGGTCGACTTTTCGAATAGCTGGATGAAGTTATGGGTTTACGGTGTCTCGTGTATTGATGTTGATAGTATCGATCAATTTCACTGTGCATGATGGAATAGAAGGAGAATGATTTAGATAAAGTGTACTCGAATAAAGAAGAAATATGTTATTAGATCTCGTGAAATTGGGGGGCTCCTTTGTTGCCTTATATTATTCCTTCGTAACGACAATTCTATTTTATTAGAGCGTCAATATAATTTGTTGCGCAATCGATTGCAATTAAAATTGCTGTTGAATTGAACACGTTCAGACCGCTTCATTATCTTATTATAGTGGGATTGTTCATCGTGTGACTAATATTTGACAGCATTCAAGCTACTGCAAAGGTAGCAGGGGTTTTTCGTTGCGCAACACGTCGAATGTCAATGTCTGGCTTGTCGACGAGCTATTGGCTACCGGCACGCGCAGGTATCTAAGAACTCCTTCGCGATTCATCGACGCGGTGCAAGGCAGCGCGGATGTATTTTCAGCTATCGAGTCGAGGGATCTCGCCTCCTCGGTCGACTGGCCGTTCGAAAGGTTAATATGTATCGCGATACCGTGCGAATTTTATTGGTTCGTCAAGGTGGACGCGAGCGAGCGAGTTGCGCGAACACGCAGCGAGATGAACTTTCAAAAATGCAAATGTCGCGGTAAATGTCAGAGGTTTTCTGGGTTGAATTTTGCATGCGCACGTGTAAACATTCTGTAGACACAGTGCTGGCGGGACGATTGGAAAATTCGTCGCAAACGGTCGCAATTTTAATAAATAAATTAATAAATTCGTTCGCGCCATAAAGGTGCTCAATTCAAAATGACACGAGGAACTAGAAACTCTTGATGCTCTTGTCCGGTAATGAAAATTATAATCTATAGATTTATATCTGTAAAAACTCCGGGACATTAACGTATGCAATTCTTAGCAGCGGTTAAAACAATAAAAATCGAGTTGCGTAGAACTTCGCTCTCGAATTCGCCAATCATATTTCATTATGGCACCGATTCCAAATGCAATTTCTTAAAAGGCACGGTAATTCGATACGGCGAAATGACATGCACCATGAACGAAAGAAACTTCGATTAAGCTGCTCCCGCGGAAGAAAACAAAAGGCTTTCCTTTCGTTTTACGGGTATTTATTGTTAATTAGCGGGGTAAAGCAAGGCGAGCTGCAGGACGCCTCCTCGCCTCACCTGCGGAGTTACGACGGAGTTAATGGGCCCTTTTTGCGACGAACCTCCTTTCTCGCTCCCTCTTTCTCCGGTTTACGTGATGGAATATTGCGAAAACCCTCTCGCGACTCCTTCGGGACAAGCAGATACAGGTAACGAGTGCGAGTGTTTTGCACCTGGGCGTGGATTGGTCGGGATATTATTGGCGATCGCGCGATGCACGCGTGGGTGCCGTAGTGGAAGGCAAGCCGCGATTTCAACGGTAACTCTGTGCTCACTGCCACAGACGGCCACATTAAAGTTAAACATTACCCGATACCTTCGTCGAAATCACCTGCTGGGATTAGGTTAGCGTTAAGAAGGAGAAATCGAGTGCCGTCGTACGGGATCTTTTTATTTTATTGATGGCGCACATGTTTCGGGATACGACTAGTTTAGAAATAATTGGAGAAAGGCAAACTGGAATATTCGGGATTTGAAGAAAGTGAGAAATTCGAGGTTTGAAAATTTGGAGCAGTTCGGGGGCTTTAAAATCGTAGGTCATCAAGAAGTAAGAAATGTGTGTGAAGCTAGTAGTAACAATATAATAGTTGGGAAACTTAACAATTTATTATTTCAGAACTCGGAGGTCTGGAAAAGTTCCGAAACTCGCGAATCAGAAAATTCAGAAATCGAATAACAGGGAAGTCCGCGAGCTCGAACGCAAACGAAGTGAGAGTATAATAGTGGCTGTAAGAAATACGTAATCAGAGTATTAAATGCCTGAAAGCAGAAAAATTATCGTCCCTCATCCGCAGCATCACAGTTAACCAGTTTACATTCTGCTGCACACAGGGGATATAAAACACGTAAAAGAAATTCCCTTACACGATTAATAAGATGCCGCGCTTAATCGCGCAATCCGGCCTTTAATTTCCTCGTAAAACGAAATTCAGTTTACGACCGTGGGCCGTATAAACTCGCTCCACCACAGGACGAACGGCTTCCAGGATATCATCAACACTATGCCGCGGTCATTATCGCCTTTAGGAAACAGACTTTCCACGAAAGATTTTCCTCGAACCTGTCATAAAATCTCACAGGACCCACGGTTCACGTAAATTAACCGTTGCGTAATCGAATTACAAGCGTGGCACCGATACAATGCATAATAAAAGACGTGAGTGGAGCCACGGCGAAATTACACTGGACACGAAAAACGTATTACGCTGCCTCCTTTAGATGGATAAAAATCTAAAGGGGAGGCTTGGCCGACGACGTTGGAACAAGATCGTTAATTGCTGGCCACGATCCATAGGAAATTTGCCAGAAAACCACCTGTCCCGATCGTGAAACCTTGTACGACGCGAAATGTTTTGCAACGGTTTCGTATCTAGCGTGGGACCATGCAAATAGATTTTACCAGACTCTTTCACCGCGTTACCATTGTTAGCTTTTATATTTTTCATCGACCACGACTCGCCACTTTAGCCCATTAATCTTTTTCACCGCGAAACACGCGTCGATACTATATCCTGGTTTGCGAAATCCTCGTGGATTTCAATGGTATCCTGTCGATTCTTTTGGCCGCGTGGAAATGGTTTTACTGGGGAGATACTGACACGACCGATTGATAGGATAGTTCGATCGAAGGTTTTATGGACGTGGGGATTGCTCGAACGGACGGTGGGTTCGTAGAAGAGATTATTGAAGATTATTGTGGTGGTTAATGAAAACTTATAGGGAAGCTGAATTACAGGTGGATTTATGTTGTAGTTATATCATTTGGCTTTCTAGTTAAAAGGGGTTGTCAAATCTCGTAGTGTTATAAAGTTGTGAGGTTCGTTTTTATTTTTCATAGTATACGAGCTTCTTTCGAATCTATCTACTGCACAGTTGAATTTTCCTATTCGATAGAATAGAATTGTACAATCTTTTCTGCTTTTCGAATTTTTCTGCGTTTCAAATAGCTGTTAAGAAAAATAATTCAAGATGTTTTCAAGGAAATGATTTTGTCTCCATATCATAATATAATAATGAATATTGAAAAATGAACAATACCTCTAACCATTTTCGAAATTTAATAAACGATCACATTCGTGTAATAACAGTAAAAAATATGACTGTGGGCATACCTGATTTTCTTGCTACTTAATAACGGATACAAAGGAAATTCTCTTCCCAAGAAATTATTCTGCCTGTCAACTTATGGCAACCCATACCACCTATGTGTCAAGGTATACGACCTTGATGAACCTTCATCCACGGCTAACGGGAGAGATCGTAGTGCAACAAGAAGGACAAACTTCCATCTGCAAGACGGATGTTCCCGGCACGGTCATAAACGAAGAATTATTTATCATATGGGTTAAATGTTACGTCCGATAAATCTCTTGCGCAGGCACACTTTCATAGAGAATGCAACGAGACTTTTACGTCGATGATCGTTTCAGCGCTATATCATTATTCTTCGTACCAGAGGTTGGACACCGAGAAAGCTCCGTTACGGTCTAAGGCTGTAGCATGTATGCTACCAAGTTTCGTTATACGACTTTATTATGCCGCGTATGATTTTGTAAATGTCATACAGAGTACCGATTAAAATGAATATGACAAATATAATAATTATAAATATTCGAATTATTTTTATATTTTATATTATTATAATTATAATTATTTCTGCACTTGATATCGTCTACACTCTGCACGTCAATGACGAAACAATGCAGAATGTTGAAATTTATGCGTACACTTGAATAATGAACGATCCTATGTTGCAATCACTTGAATATGTTTCAGTAATAGTGAAATTATTGAGCATATGTAACTATTTATTTCATTCACTGCATAACGAATAGTTTAACTGATTTGCTAAAACGATTTGCAATTGAAGAATTGCAGGGGCAATTTTTTTTTACGAAGGTATTGCACATGTTAGCTAATGTTGGTCTACGTATGCATTTGTAATAAAATTCTATCTGGCGTTCTGTTGAAAATCGTAAATGGCATGGTAATTCTATCGCGTAACATTAGAAATATCGTTCAGGTGCTTTAGTATTACGGAATCGATTGGATAATGTGTATTTTATATAGAATTTGAGCTGTGCGCGCGTTGACTTCGAAACGATCTCGTGACGCAACGCAGACAAGAACAGGTTGGTACTATGCGTAACACATAATTAGCAAACTCATAGGCGGTACACATGCAACTGTTTCATAGTGAAAAGATAGTCTAACACTAATTAGTCTACATTTCACAGATCCATATCTCTTCCAGGCTGTAGTATAGGGTTCAACAAACTTTACGTAGAACGTGACGATACACGAGATAAGCCTAACGATAAATCAAATGAAAATTCACAAGTTAACACCATCGTGTATTGAAATATCGATTAACTATAATTGTCAATGTTTCAACTCAGAAGGTCCTGCATAAAAATATAATCATAGAAATATTTTAGAAGAATATCCACGTATATTTTTTCGAGTATCCAAAAAATATGTAGCGAATAAACGCACGTTTCTTTGAAACTTTACTATCTTTTCTGACAGCTTGCCCCGCGATCGAATTGTTCGCATAATTCATTAATTCACCGAGCTCGATGAACCTCGCCCGTTCGAGGGAACGGCTGAAAACCAGCTGAAGATTGTAGCCTTCACGTTTCTAACGCACGCGACAACAAACGGTCCGAAAAACACGTACATAGCGTGGGCGGGGAGCGTGATCCTGGTGAATACCATCCACTGTCGCGGATACTCTCCACCGTATGGTGTACAGTTAGGCGTGACGCAAGCGTAAGCTCGAGAACGGTATGAGATCCCAATTATCGGGTGCTTCCGGTTTCCAAGGGTCTCGCGTTTACTTGGAACAACGCCTCTGTTAACGTTCCCGTAGCGCTGAAAAGCTACGAGTGGGAAAAGAGTGGACAACAGGCTGGGTGAATTGAATCGTAATTAAGGAACTGAATAGACTAGTCTGGTGATAGGTCGACGTTTGTTACAGGGGATTGAAAATTGTTCTGCAACGCTGTGTATAGCAAACGGTGTTTGAAAGAATTTTAATAAATAAATCGAATATGGACATATGTGTTATGCAAGAATATCACCACACTTCGAATATTCATAATCAAAGGAAATGATATTGATCTCCTTGCTCCAATTCCTGCTGACATTTATTTAGCATAAGCAAGAATCTATTCGCCTGAGGAGACGCTATACAATGCACATGCGGATAATGTTTGAAGAACTTTGTTCCATCGTCCACGCGCGTATCTTAAAAACGAATACAACGTTCGCACACCTGATGTTAAAATTAAAGGTGTGCTAGAGATACGACTTTGACCACCGCAGTCATTCCCTGTGTTATTGCGGAAGTGGCGTTCGGACGATCGTAAGGAGCCGTTCGCGGTGATCCACGGCGATCGGATAAGCGCGAAGATCGCAGTTGTAAAAGAACCTTATAAAGCCAGACTTTATACGACTGTCTCAGGCTATCTGTCTTGGCCTATGGCACGGTGATTTCTGTTCCTTAAAACGAAACATTAAGATAACTTCAGCGACTACTACGTAACTAAGATCATTTTGCATTGATTAATTGATATCTTGTATCTTAGATCTCGAATTAAGTAATAAGAACGCAATGGTAACCACGCGGCACCAAGTTAAGAAGTTCAGTGCGAATGTGAAATCATAAATAAAAGAAAATCTTAAGCTTTTTCATCCTGCATAAAATCAGTGGACATTCAATTTGAAAATTCGCGGTATTTGTAATCTCGCAATTCTATTATAATTGTTCGATCTAAGGATTAAGCAGTGCCCGCGTCTTATGCCATGCTTCAATTAAATGAAGAATCCTACCTGATTGATGTCGCTACCCAAGTCCCGCGCGCTCTTCGCGCTCCTCAGCTGATCACCACGGTACTCCCTGTATCGGATCGTCACCTCGTCATCGGTGAGCGCGCCGCTGCTGCTGCTCCTCGCGTTCTTCTTATTCTTCTCCTCTTTCGCCTTCTTCTCCTTCTTGCTAAACAGCTGCTTCACTTTACTCATTGTGCCGCTCTTTTTCGCCGCTTTCTTCTCATACTTCTTATCGGCACCTGTCGGCGGTTTCGCGGTGACCGGCGGCGACTTCGACATATCGTTCGCATATTTATCGTACTTCCGTTGATCGGACGGCGTCAAGTTCATGTTTCGATCGGTGTGCCTTCGTTCGTGCTTGATAAACTGCCTCGTAACGAAACCTTCATCTTCGGACTCTATTTGCTCCCTTCTATCAACTTCTTGCGAATCACGCCTGTAGTCGTTCTCGATTCCAGAATCCGCCAATCGATCCTTCCGATCCGAGTCGCTGAGTCTAGTTTCACGTTGCCGGCGTTCAGTGTGCGTTCTAGTTTCTTGTCTGATATGCCTGGACTTTCCACCCTCGTGATACGCCCTGGGTGGCCTGGTCGGGCTCTCGTCGAACGGTTCCAATCTTCCTACGGTCGTTTTCACGCGGGGGCTCTCTCTGGCGTCAGAATCGTCGAAATAATTCAATCGATTGCGGGACCTCCTCAGTGGTTTCTTCGGATCCTCGTCCAACTTCCGTTGCTCCTTCCTAAGTGTTCGCGACGTCTCGTCGTATTTAGTTTCGCAGCGAATCGAATCTCTGGCCGTGGTGTCGGAGTCGTATCTACTCGAATTGTATCCACCACGATCGGTGCGTATTCTCGGCGGAGAACTGTCATAATCATCGTGAGCCGGGTGCTTGCTACTGGTGTATCGTTGAGTGGTGCGTGTCTCTTTGTAATACTTCGATTCCAATTGGCTGCTGGTCATTTGCGATATGTCTGTGTCGTAATCGTCGTTCGGGCCCTCGCGAAGGCTGTCCAAGTGTCTTTTGGCGAACGGCGACCTTTCCTTCCTGCCGTTCATAGTTGGACTGTTGGGAACGGGTCGACGAACATCCCTGGCGTTCACGTAATCAGCGTGGCTGGTTAAGTTCTCGTGCGACCTGGTTGTGTACTCGCTTCTGAGCGCCCTGACTCGTGCATTCTCCCCTACTTCGTCCAGACGCTGAGTGGACTTGCTCATCCCGCGGATAGATTCGAGGTTCTTCTTCTTGGGCAGATAACCGTCCCTGGGTCGAACATCTCTGTCCAGGAAGTCGTCGCTTTTAGAGAATTTCCTCTCGGTCGCGGTGAATTTTTTGGTGACAATAGGCGAAGGGGGAATATTGTTGTCCCTGGACTCGTTTCGAAGGTGATGACCCGCTGGAGTCTCTTCTGGATGGAACTTGGACAGTTTGTATGGGGCCGTTGAATTTCTTTGAGCTTGGTACCGATCGTCCGGACTGGTTCTACTTCTGTCACTCAGGAACGGTTTAAAATCGTCCGCGTAACCTTCGTGCGTCTTTGTCTCCACTATATACTTGTCTCCGTACTTGTCCGTTCTTGTCTCAACTTTGTAGCCGTCTCTCGGTTTGGTATCGATGTAACCATCCGTCGGAATTTTGTTAGTAATTTTCTTCTCGTACCCATAGACTTTGCCGTTGTCTTCGTGTATCTCTTTCTCGAAAATATACTTTTCCCCGTTACTGTTGGTTCGGGTCTCCGTGATGTACGTGTCCATGTATCTTTTCGGCGAAGCAACCCGATTGGGCGTTACCGGCGATGGAACGATCGGTTTGTCGATGATCTCGTGCTCCGATTTCTTGATGGACACATTGGCGCTGTTCTTCGCGGCAAACATCTCGTCGGCCAGGAGCCTGGATTTAATCCTGGACTCCAGCAAATCCCTTCTGGCGCTCAGCTCGGACGTTTTATTCGATATTCCAGATTGGTTCTGTCTACCAGAGAATTCGTTGCTGTCCCGTTGTCTAGCGTCTGTCCCATCGGCTCTACCTCTTCCGGACGTATCGACGAACACCGTGGACGTATACTTTTCGGGCTTATCGTACAGCCGTCTGTCGATGTCGTCGAACTCGTGTCGACGTTTGCTATCCTGAGCAGCAGCATAACGACTGGGAAAGTGAGTACCCGTGTTCTTTCTATCCTCCTCGTATCTCGATTTTAAGGAGTTGATCTCGTTGTTGCGTCTCAGGTCGTTGCTGTACGAGTAATCCGTTCTACGATATTCCTTCTCTGCCGGACTATTCTCCCGCGACGAGTCTTTCCTCTCGAGACCAAGTCCTTCGTCGCTATCCGAGTGACTCCTCTGCGCCTTCTTCTTATCAGTTTGCACCTGCGCGTAAATCACGTTCGTTTGGGGAGGCGGTGGGCTGCACGATTCGTTCGGCCTGGTGTAAGAGAACGGTCGGTTGTTGTTGTGACCGAATCCTGGCCCAGGCGAGACCATAGTTCTAGTCAGCTGCGGCGGTGGCGAACGATCGCTGGATAATCGGTGAATCATCTTGTGTATCGTTGACTCTTCGCCGCTTCGTTGCTGGAGATCGTATCGACTGCTGTGCAGCATGCTACTTGCACCGACCTTGTCTACTTGGTCGAGCCCGGTGTCCTTTGCCGGTGAAGGGGTCCGGGCTACCTTCTCCTCTTTCCTTTGTTCCCCTTCCTCTTTGCCCTTCCTATCGTCAGATTCTAGTTCGATAGGTATGCGTCTCGCGGCTGCCTTGTTCTCTCTCCTGGGCGATACCGGTGGCTTACCGACGCTAGCTTCCGTTTCCTCCAACTTTTCCGTCGTTTTCGTTACCCTTTCTATATCCTCCGTCACCTTGGCGACATTGACTTCCTCCTGCTTGGATTTCTTCGCTTCCGGCCTGCTACCTTTATCGCTCCTATCGATTTGCCCGAAATGGAAGGGCTGTTGATCGACGTGGGGGGACGCCTCGATTATTGGCGACAATTGTTTCTTCGCACGGCTACTACCCAGGTGTGAACCCTCGCTCTCGCTTCCGCTTCTCTTGCGATGGGACCTCGATGAACTAGCGACGTCGCTCACGCTACGACCCACCGGTTTACGTTTTCTTTCTAATTTTGGGCTGAAGAATCGTGCCAGGGATCCCTTCAACTTTTTCGCGCTGGCATCGCTGGCGCTCCTCTCCAATGCCTTCTTTTTCGGCCGCGGTGTGACTACGAGATCCGCGCTGGTCGTTGCGCCAATTTCCTCGCTCTTACGCCTTACATTGAGGGGGAGTTCCGGTCGCTTTTTATTACGCCGCGCGGGAAGGGTGCTGAATCGACCTGGCAATCGTCGATTGTCGTGGGCGACGCAGTGAAGGCTGCCCGCCTGCTGAAGCACCAGCGCCGCCTCTTGTGCTAGGTCCTCTTTGCTGCGAGACGCTATGCTCTCCTTGTGGACCGGGGTGGCGATCAACCTGCCTTCGCCATCTCCTACGAGTGCCGCGGCCACGCGGGGTGATCCACGTCCTGGAACAAATTCATTAGGAACGATTTTTTTAACGGGAATTTAATTAGAAAAGGGAAGCGAGTCTGCCGGTGAGTACAAGAGAACAATGGCACACGTAAATGATGGATGATTGTAGTTACGTTAGTGCTGTATCGGTGTTTCGAGTGTTTGGGGGAAAAGTATATTCAATTTATAGAATGTTATATGAGTAAAACGATGTGTAACATGTATTAGCGACTTAGTGTTCGCGGATTCAGTGGATAAATGTGTATTTAATGAGAGGATCCCTTAATTGGCGTGTTTAAACGGTTCCGTTTAAACGCTAAACTTAATTGTATGTTAGATAGATGTAACTCACGATGGATTTTCTTAGTCTTTGCTAATACTGGCGAGACAATATTATTGTCGATGGATATGGATTATTTGCGGGGATTTCTTTGGCATCCATCTATTGTTGATACGAGGCCAGAGATTTTAAACAAGGATGTGAATGTTTTCATTCTGACAGGCGCACTTGCGCGTAATCTGTGTTCCAAAGGCGTATGCAATTCTGCATATTGAAAGTCATTAGTGGTTTAGTTCATTACACTGCGAATAAATCTTCATAATAGACTGACTAGAACCGCTAAAAATTAATTTGTAGACCCTTGTGTCTCGTGCCAATAAAGCCTAATTCTCTCGGCATTATGACGTTAAGGGGAAAGTTCCCCGCGGATTATTAAAAGCGGCGAATAACAAATTAAGGTTAAGATACGCCAGGAGACTAATATGTTCTTTCACAGATCTCCCCTGTTAATTTCCTCCGGTATTAACCTTCGTGGTAAATTGTTCAGGCATTAGCTGGCATTTTTACCGGGGCGCGACGGTAATTTCCCACTCGGCATCATCCTAATTGCCGCGCGATTACGGCCGCGCCAACGATCAAACGAACTAATTATCATTCGTTCAATCTGACACGATCAATCTGTTAAAGACCTGCTATAAAATCCTCCGAATTTTAGCTCCGACGACCTCATGTTAATAACAATTTTTACGATTTTACACAACATTAACATGCAATCAAAATAAAAAGGAAGAAAGAAGACAGAGTAGCTACTAATTCCGTTCTTTCAATGGCTGTCAGGTCGCATTTATTAGACATATAATTATATAACGGGTTTCATATTCCAGAAAATTAAGAACGGTTATGGGACTTCAATATCGTATCGGTGGGATAGGTAAGAACATTTAATTGCAAGATAATATTGGCAATGATAGAGTTTTTGAAGTATTTTAATATCTCTAAATATTTTAATGTTTATCTTGAATTTAAATAGAATAACAACTTCCAGATAAGTAGTAGTTACCACTTGTAAAATATTCATTTCCGTCTCATTCGTCGCACAATTCTTAATATGTCACATTTCAAATGTCATCGCCACTGTATACTGGAAATTACACGCGATCATCCGCAGCACTGAAGACGCAACAATAAAAAAAAACCAAACAAATAAAAAAGGTATTAAAAGAATTCAACTGAAACGTTTAGCAAAAAAAAAAAAATCGCGACTATCGCGTCGCCGACGATTCAATAATCACAGAATCGTGGGCTGTAGAATTTTAATTGGACGACTACGAACGTCCGAAAATGACGTCCATTAGTAGATGAGAAATCCGCCGACAGTTTCTATCCCGGATAATGGATTATTCAACGATCAACCGCACGCATTATTGGATTTGTAAATTAGCGATTTATGTTAAGCAGACCAGCCTGATCGTTAGCGGTTAATCACTAAGTTTAATCAAGTGCTAGTGGCTACTAGAACAAGTTGGATGCGTCCTCGTCATCTTTATAATTCACCAGGGACAAGAAACGTTGTTCCTCTTTTTATCAACGGCTCGTGGAATCGACCGTTAAAACGAAAGAAACATCGATCGGTAGTCGAGGGCTGTTTAATTGCCGTTCAATATAATCAGGTATAATCGACACTATCGTAGCTGTAAATCCTGGCCGTCGATCGTTTGTTAGTGATCGCTCGATCAGGAAGATCGTTTGTGGGAAATAAAATTACTTTGTCAGATGCATCTTTTTCTTCTAGATAACCGACGGATAGGTGAGGTTTTTCAGACTTTACATGGTATCTTGTACACACTCTAAATATTTTACGATGATTTGAAGGTTTCACTAGCTCCGTTCTTGTTCTCCATGGAAATTAAGATTGCAATGTTTCTGTTGGCTTTATAAAATGATGTGTTGAGAATGGCAGATTGAAAGCTTGAGTATATTTACTGTTTCACCAGAAAACGTATTCGACTGTAAAAAGGAGAAAATTCAGAAGCATACTGTCTTTATTTTCAATTCATCAAATCATGTGCACATAAGTACATAAAAATCATTCGTATTCGGCATATCTACTTAATGTAATGTTCATTAATGAAGTATTAATTTCAATAATTTATTTTAATGAATGCAATATGAATGAAATAAATGCAGTTTAAAGTAAGTATGTAGTACATTTTTCGACTGTATTGTTAGACGAATTTTTTTAAAAAATTTATTTAAACTTCCATTTCTACTTCGTAGGTGCTTCGTGTACCTTATACTATTCTAACGAAATAAACTTTTAACGTGAAAATTCAAAGGTTCCATCTTTTTCTCACGGTACACCTGGCTAAAACGAAAAATCCTAATATCTCACGGAGGGGTGAACAAAATTTACCCTATGTCTAATTAAATTTCCGTCTCATACGACGTATTCTCGTGAAACGCGGGTAAAGGGAATCATTCTGTGCTCTCAACAAATATCATGGACCACTGACCTTTCCGTGATCGTGTACCTTCAACCTCCATAACTTGGTGCACAACTCCTAGTTGCGAGTTAATTGACGTACCAACGACGGTAGGGTCATTTTTACGGCATCCACTCTATATGTCAGGTAATTGAAGAAATCACACACGAATATTCGTTTATCCTCCAATTCTCTTTGAATTTTTAAACAGTGGAAAGTTCAGGAAGGTCAGCTGCATGCGAGCAATAGTATAGTACAAACGAACTGTGAATCTATAAAAGACAATATCGTGATGTTTAAATACCTAATCTCGTGGTGCAATAAAACACCATCTACTTGTGTAAAATAGAAATTATTACGGAACAACTGTATCAATTTCAACATGATATTGTTTCAAAGAATACCAGATTGCCGATTTAATATATTGAACAAAAAATTCCCAACCCACTGTACCCAGTTACAATAATCAGTGTACTAAAGAAATCTCATAAACCTACTTCAAACTTACAATTAGCCGACAAAATCACCGAAGTATTTAACCTGTACCACCATCCTGACCCGCAGTACCTTTTTCATCTTCCAGTTACAATTAGCGTAACATCCCGTTGAAACGGAAGTATTCAGGATACAAGTTTAACTGTACCTCACTAATTGTATGCAGAAATACACACACAAATTAACCCATAATTAGCAGGACCTCTCGCAATACAGGCAAACGAGATTATAGCTTCACTGTGGAGCTCGTTGACGGATTCACAGCCTGTTTGTCGCGATTTCGCGAGTTGGCTGTGCCACGAGGCACCAGATCGAGGAACATCTCGCCGAGGTCATCGGCGAGGACCTCGGGAACGGGGTCAGGCCGCGATTAGCGTTTCTGTTCGTCTACTAAAGCGCGCCGTGCCACTTGAGTGCTTGAATGCCGTGCACCATTTCCACGGAGTGTGCGTCCCTCGTGGGAAATCGTTGTTAAATAAAGAACAAATCCGTTTGAACGCGGCACTTGCCATCTTTAACGAGTCTCTGTATACGTTAACTGCCTCCGTTCACGACTAAAGGAAGGGGTTGCAAGGGAAGAGACCATTTCTTGGGTTTCACTTTGTAATTCGAGTTTCTATCTTCTTCTCGTTTGATTAGACAGGTTGCAGAAGTGGATGGGAATCTGACAAAATTCGATGGTGGAATATTCGGGGACGATTAAGCGTACAATATGTGGCGTGTTCAGTGGAATACGAAGACTTGTAGGACGTTCACTAATTTCGCTGGTAATTACTTTGGGTATTCTCGTTAAAGTATAGAGAACATTATTCTTGGATGAGGTGATCGATTGTCTTCAAGCTGTCGGTTAATTTTATTCGATTCCACGTGCAGATAAATATTTCCGAACTACGTCATCGTGATATTTCATTTCAGAAAGCTTTATTCTTTAAGTAGATTCATTTTTATAACCAGTGTGTTGCTTCGTTTTATTTCATATACAAGTCATACACAAAAATGGGTGCTCAGTCAATCGGGTTTCTCCTCTATTATTAACAATTTATTACGTGCATTATAAGTAAAGCCAGTACTCCATCCGTTCCTCGTGAAGGAAACGGAACAGGATTAAATGGAATGGAAAGTTTTCGAAATCGCGGAAGGGATTCGACTTGTTAAGCGACCACTTACTGCGTTTACATCTACGCGAGGCCATGGGACTATGAAAGCAGAATCAAGAATCATACTCTATAATGAGGATACTGAAACAAAAATTATCTAGAATAAAAGATAGAAAAACGAGAGGACAAAACAGTAAGAACATGATTAGCAGATTGCAAGTATACTGTGCGCAACAAAAAATGACAAGGATGCAAAGTTGCGCGTATTATTTCGCAACCCATTAAGCGGTACCAAGAAAAGGGATACAACGATAATAAAAGATTATAAAGAAAGTGAAATCAACTCGAACGATCATCCAGCCGACGTAGATTAATTTAACAGCAGCACAGATACCATAATTCCTTTATGGTCTACATCTTATTAAGCACGACCGATATCTTGAAAAAAAACCCTTGAAAACAATCAACATTCCTGGTGGCTTCGCCACACACCCCGCCGCTCTTCGTATCGGTTGGTTCGCGGAAAAAGTGGTTCGGCCAGATCGAGGTTAAATAATCGGGCTATGTAAGAACCGCGGAACGTGGCGAACGAGTAATACTAGAAACGTGGTTTAAAATGGGAGAAATCAATAGACCAGTGGATTACACGGACACGGTTTGATTCTAGTAGAAGATTTTTGTAACAGAATGAGACGAATTTTTATCGATTGTAACTTTCACTTCTGACATACAGTGGGCCAAAACCGTATTGATACAGTGCATTAGTTTCACTTGCAGAACACTCGAGACGAGACTTGTTAAAATTATTGTTCGGTGTATTTGGTATTTACTGTTATACCGAGTAAAACACGTTTAAAATGTTAATATAATTACGATAGAAATGCTCCTAAAATATCGATGACTTAAGCAATTTTATAAATGTTATCTTAGTAACCTAAAGACACAACTGAATGTTATATGTTATTCATATTAGAACATCTCCTAAAACATTGCAAACATAGTAACAAATTTACTTAAGAAAAATCGCCGAACGTTATTTTCGTTTCTTTTCGGTTTTCTTTTATTCCTTGGTGGGCATATTTAATCTTCCATAGTGTCCGCAACTAATTGCAAGAAGGATCCATTTAAGTGCACCTATGAATTTCTAACACTCAACGATAAAGAACGCCACTCTTGCTTCCTACAGTTTTTATAACTTCATTACGTGCTAGAGAAAATAGGATAGCAAGATGCCCGGGGGTATCAGCATGCAATGCACGTAAGCTAGGCGGGAATTAATGCGGCAACAAAGTTGATCGCACGCCTGGATGATTGTTACTTACACGGTGGCCTTAGTGGCAGAGGCATCAACAACCGTTTCTAACTATTTTCCTGATTATACGATGTTTGAATGAGTTCTGCTTAAGTATTACGAAAGCGGAAGGAATATTAATCAATGCGAAATTTCAGTGCTGTTGGAAGATGGCAACATTATTATTTTATGCTGCAATACGTGTTCGTATGGGATTCTAGTTTTGAAAATAAATAATACGGGAACGTAGTATACTTCGTTCAATTTTTATTCGACTGTCGTGCAAAAATTATATAAATAAAATGAAATGCGTGGAGTCTCACGTAAGTGACACAGTATTTCTTGTGTTATTTTGATGGAGTTTAGTGCATCAGTGCAATTTTACCTGGCAACTTCAGCTTCACCGAAAACTACCTATTCACAAGTTTGAGATTGTGAGATTATTAGTTACAAAATCATTTTAATACTAGTATCGCGGAGCTACTTTTCAATTTATCATTCATAGACCCATTGTTTCATAAAAATTTCTCCCCTTGTTTTTGTGTTTGAAATGTATCAAAAATTTCCATACATGTTTATACGTGCGCATTGAAGTGCACGAACGCGATGTTCAGACACGACTCGTCATTTAACTTTCCTTCGCGATATTCCGTTTTATTCTTAACTGCTCGAAAGATACAGTTTGCCGCAATTGCATGGGGCATCCAGTACAATAATATCGTTCGGCACTGATTATCCAGTTGAGAATTTTCTGTAATATCTACCATCAATTATCCTTCAGTTTAGCTTGCCGCGTGTACACAAGGCCACGCGTACGCTGTACATAAAAAAAAAACATATGTCGTTGCGTGACTAACGAAAAGTCTCCAGCAGCGTACTCCACAATCTCTGCATCGAGATCACGTTTGTTAAGTGGCCTTCGTCATTGTGTCATGCGGATAATTAGTATGCCAGTGCATCGTGGAGCAGACGCAAATTTAATTGCCGCAACATTAGCGATCATTGCCGAGACAAGGGACAAACGGCGCGTTCAATGAATTCCTAATACGAAAGCATCTATTCGATGACGTTCCTACTGATTCTAGATAGAGGCGCAAAGCGTCAACCATGCCAACTAATTGGACGTTACTGCGATCGTTAACCCTTTTTTTTTCGCCTAGAATCTCAACGAGATTCATTCGAGACAGAAGTACCGCACGCTTGTCGCGTGTTAAATAACGAAACAAAAGCTGAACAATCATAGGATAGAAGTGGTAATTGATGATTTATTTTCGTTATAAATTTCTCCTTCTATCTGCGTGGAATGCGTTTGGAAAGGGAACGTGGAATTTATCTAATTACGCTGGACATGCTATAAGAAGAAGAATACGATCCCGTTCATGATAGGATTATAATCGTCCAAGAAGCAACGAAAGTGCATTTAATACGCTTGTAATTGCGAGTTATGAATGTCAGACGGCATGCTAGCGTATACGTATTTCCGAGTAATAAAGCCGTGGATCGGTAATAGGCCGCGTGTTCGTAGCCCGATTATACGAGGTAGATTTTAAGAGCCCGACATTCTCACGAAACCTTATCTTTCGACAGTTTCAGCGGCTCGGCGTGCACTGTCGCTTTTCTCACGAGTGACGACGCTGGAGAACAATGACTAGGAACGCCGGGCGATGTGTTTCAATGACGGTGACAGGAACGAAGTGAACGAGGTGAACGAAGTTTGATACGTTCGATAGCCTTACAAGAGAAAGAAACAAAAAAATGATGGAATAAAACAATAGGCTATTAGATATAAATACGCGCTACGCGCACAGGAAATGAATGGTAGATGTGTTTAAGCTACCGTTTCGTTTCCTTGCACGAAATAAAATTCAAAATAAAGTATTTGCCTATTACATATATGTAGGTACATGTTCTAGAAAAGTGAACAATTTCTTCAGTGCACAATACAGTTTTTCTTAATACCTGAGAGCTATAATAGTGATATAAACACTTATCGTTACGTATACTCTTCGATTGCATTTATCATACATTATTGTGCAGAACGTTTCTATAAATTCTAAGCGAACAATTGCTGGATATTAAAGAGCATATATATGTATACTCCCTTCGTAGCGAAAGGGTTAGTTGCACGTTTTATTCAGAGTAGCATTTCATCAGCTTCTCCAAAATCATATTCAAAATAAAATGATTACTATTATACATACACAACGTTGCATTCAAGACGCCGTCTACTTCCCATCGTTCAACAAATTTACTTCGTCCTGCACCACTTACTTTACTTTCATTTTATATCCCCGAACAGTCCAGACGTATAGATAAACCCACTTACATGAATCCCCCGAGTAATACCTAACGAACTGATTACCCGTATGGAAAACGTTCGGCCAGGAAATCCTACAAGCTACTCCAGCTAAATTAAAGCACGTCGCAATTTGACACTGACGTTTCACCGCCGAGGTCGGGAGGGAGACAGCTTCACGGTTAGCACGAGGCATGGCAGCAGCAGGTGCTTCAAGGATCCACGGGATCATCAAGAAGCTATGGTGGGGAACGCGTTATCCGAGTGGGGGAAGAATTGCCGGAAGTGCAAGTGGCGTCTTGCCGTGGCGGGTCAAAGATCGCGCAGCGGTGCTGACCCACTGCTTCGAGGGCTGTAAAGGCTGTAAACGGTCGAACGATGGTACGGATCATCGCGTGAACCGAAGCAACGGTAATTTTACGGACGATCACGGGCATAAATTAATATCGACCAGTTATCTGATCGTTACCGCGAGGCCCGGTCACGTATGAATTTAACTCCCCCCCGCCCGATCAGATTCGTTCGATAACTGTTACGATAGGTATGAATATAAATTGCGAAGCGAGGTTGTATTATAATAGGGATGCACGGTATCCACGAAAATGGATAGAACGTCTCATTACTTTTAACTGCGTCCGTGTTCTTGTGGAAATAGGTTGCTACGGGAAGAAATTGTATTGGTGAACGGGGATATTTTCTTTACCGAAGCATCGCTCGGTGACTAATAAACCCGAACGATTGTGTGGAATTAGAAATATTATACTCTATTCGATTGATGGCGAGTAAGTAAAATGTTTCTATTGCAACGGGAAATTTTCGACTACGTGGGGCCTCGGCGTTTTTATCAATTTTTGATAAATTTCCAAACTTCTAACTAGGCAGAAATCACAGTAGATAAGCTGAACGAATAGAGGTATGCAATTTTATTCTGTACAAAAATATGACGGTGACGGGATCTAAACAGTGCATTAATTGAAATATACTGCAATAATGTAGGGAAGCAAGAGGCAATTTTATAAGATAGAAAATTGCGTCGATTGCAGCGGTTGCCTATTGGCTGAAGGATGGACGACAAATAAAGGATTATAAGCATCCGAGGATATTAATGTCTTATAAATGTCGGTATGTATCTTGCTTGGGAAATAAAATCGATCAGACATGCAAAGGAAGCCATAATCGCGTTACACGGTGGAATAGGTCCTTACAGAGATAAACGTTGGAAAATTGGCGGCGGCTATGGCTAGTAAAGCGACAATTTCGACGATGTTCGCGACGGAAGGGTATCGTTTACGATTGTGCTCGACACTTTTCGCAGTTGTAACCAGAGATTACGAGTGGCTGGGGAATGTTTAGGTTTGTTCGAATATGCGAACAAACTCGTTGGGGAAAAGCCACAAGAACGTATAAAGCAGCTGGAATGCATTGGATAGGGTGGCTGTGCTCTTTGGAAGATCTCGCGCGCGGTATGTGTCTTGATTAAACCGGGTAAATATTGCTGTAAAAGTTGCAGAAAATTATCGCCGTTATCGCGATGCAACGTCGTGCTGCAACATGTTGCATTCCAATCTGTTACTTTAGTGGGACGGCTTTATTAGGACATAAATTGTGCACTGTTTTCTTAATTCTTACGGTATTCGGATTTTTGTTCGACGAGGGGTAAAACTTAATTTTAGCTGCAGCTTTAGTTTTATGGCAATAAAGATAGTGTACGTAGATTAAGCGGAAACTGGCTCATAACTAATATTGTGGCATTTTCCAAACATTTCACGTTCATTCTTCAGTTAATAGTGGGCATACGTTGCCGGTAACAGATTTTACCAATAACGTATAAGGACATTTATTGTTCCCTCGAAGGATTCATCGCAGATATCGCTACGAACTTTTCCTACACTGTACAACTATGGCAATGCTTAGGATAGTTAATGCTGAGACTTTAGCTTGATACTCGATACTCGATACTCGTCACTATCAACGCTACGAAATTCTCTGTTCAAAGTTGCAATAGTTGTCAATTAGTAATCTGTAATTGGCAATTTCTCTTGGCTATTTAATTCCCATAAATCTAATAAAATTAGAAGCTGGTACGGTCAAACGTCCTTGCGGTCTTGCTCTCGTACAACATAACACGCGAGAAATAACGCACGAACGCATTCTTGCACGCACTGTACGTGCTTGACCAATGAGAATAATCAACGGCGCGCAGTGAAAAAACTTGTAATATTGATTTACGATCGATCTGTCCATTCCCCTGATCGGTAGCAGAAGATGGAAAACGTTCGTATCCGCCGATTCGTACGATAGTCACGATATTCGCATGTTGTTGGCAAAGTGGACCACCCATATTGGCACGAAATAAACGAACGGCCAAAATGATTCAAGCAAATTACTTCAAAATACAGAGTAGTCTTGGTAGTGCATCGTGGAAAATATAAATTCAAATATGTACAGTACAAATTTTCTCTTGCTGTTCCAATTACTTTATTTATGTCGTGGAATAAACTCCAGCCACATGCACATTAAAATCGCAGAATACAACGACCATTCGTGATACTAGAAAAATTTCTATCCATTAACAAGGCCTGCATATCAAGCAATATATTCTTCGATAACATTTACTCCCCCCGACAATACTATACACTTAATATTTAAATTTCTACCCCTGCAATTGAACGCTTCAGCAAAAAAACAAACGAAAACGTTACCTTACACCTCGTCCTCCATTGCACCATCAGTGCAGCCCCGCCTCATATATAAAGCCGTGTACAATAAAGAATGAAATCGCCTGCATAACTTTGAAGAAAAATATATTAACTGCGAATCGTTCGGCCGGTAAGCCAAGACGGTAACCCAATTTGGCCGAAATAAATCATCACCGAAATAGCGATTATGTAACCATAAATCGTGCATCGATTCGCGCGCTTTCGTTGCGATAAATACAATGCTCGGCCAATAAATCCTAACGAGAGCGTATACAGCGGGGGACCGGTGATAAATTGACTGGTAACACAACTTCGAAATGCGATCCGAATGAAAAGCCACTGGGCCGCTTTCGGACCGGATCACAAGCGTTCGGTAAGTAAGAACGACGGGGGCCCCGATACTTTTACGAGCGGGACCAACTGTCCCTAACGTGGAACGGGTTCTGCGATGCTAAATTGCAACGAGCTTTCCTCTTCGTTTAACCGCGTCGCGCCTAAATTGCCATTTTGCTTCTGCAACGAATCGGAGTATTTTCGCATACCGTCCACGAAATAATGGAGTGTATTTTAATTCATTCGGTAATCGCCCTAAAGGCCTGTTCGGTTATTTAATTATGGTATCGTTAAATATTTAAATGGAATCTCGAGGTGTGGCAGAAAGGCCTTCGTTAGTGTTGCGATAATTTTGCTCACCTGTATGACTTTAGATACTCTGTTTATCTGAGCATTAATGGTACGATGCAGAAAGTATCTTCGTTGCTTTATCATAATTTATTAGGAGACCAGCGAAACGTTAAGCGAGTCGTACTGCTCAACGCCGTTCGAAAAATCCCTTTTCGCAGAAGTTTCTCGTCAACATTTTTATTCCCCGAAATAAATGAAGCCACTGAAATGCGTTTGTATATCTATTAACGAAGGCAATCCAATGCAAGTTGTTACCACGTTCCTCATACATGTAAACGGTTTTCTGAAATTACGCGATACTGAGAGAACGCGTCGCCGATATGTGTAAATAGACCTTTACGCGACACCTTTATCCATCGGCTCTATCGCCAATCTTATTCTAATAATTCGTGTCATTTACACGATCTTTTTACCCCACCCCGTTCTTCGTTCACCTCGCACGTATCCACCTTCGATGCCGTCCTTCTCGTTCACAGTGGTTTTTCGAACGAGCACGGTAAAGTGATGCTCGCGCGCGACCTCCACGTTCTCGGCTCGAGCGATACCGGTCCATTGGATACTCGCCACTTCCTCGTTTCAGCTGATCGCGGTCTACCTTAAGACCCCTTGGCACGCAACCAAGGATGCCGATCTAAGCGAATCGCCGAGGGTGTTCGGGTAGAAGGGGAACATTGCCGACGAATAGAGCGACACGTACGAGGAGATGAAATGAAAAATAAAGCGCCAGGAGAATGACCACGTTGAGCGCAGTAATTTGATAGAGATTTGGTATTTAACACTGGATCATTTGATCGCGGTGCTCGATCGAATATTTTGGCAGAGTTTGCCGAGGCAGGGTGGAGAAGATATACAATACGTATCACGAAGGATTGAAATGTATCGTTTCATCGAGGGGGAAAGCTGACAAGTGTGAACGAGGCTTAAGGGCGAACTTCTGCATCGAATGAGCTAATAGGGTTGATCGACAACGCGGAAGGCCGCGTATCGAATGAACGTTTGCCATTTATATACCACGCTGTCTTATTGCTTCTTTTTTACAGGCTTATGATTTCTCGAAACTACGAGTACCGCATCGTGTGCGAAGTGTTATTATCGTGGCACGGGGCACTGGCGGTCAGCAATTACCCAGGCTGACAAGCCCGGTTGACAAATATTTCATACGGAGGGGTAAGCGACAAAAAAAGGGGAGAGCGAGCTATATCGAAAGCAATAGCAGTGGATATTCTTCCGTAAAATCGATGGAACATTTGCACGGCGAAAGTTTCAATTACTACTAGATAACAACTTGGAGCCATCACAATACCTTCCTACAGTAAACGATAAACTTTCTTCTCGGCGTAAATAAAACTAAGCGTGTAGCCAAGTGTAACGTGTGAACGTTGAGATACGCCAGCCTTAAAAATAGCGATAGCCACTTTAAGTATCTTTTTCCGTGCAAAAACGAGTGAAGCGTTGCATGAACAGAAATGGCCACCGTTCATTCGAAACGCGATCTTTCGACCGACGATATCGTTTCCGTTCGGTATAAAGGTACATTCCTCTTGCCTTCTCTGTGCGCATCATTCGGGCAGCTTCGTGAAAACGCGCCATTACGCTCGACACCGCCGATAACGGCGACGTTCCGTTGGAATGGAAAAGCTGACGTACATTGTCGTCAACGTTTGAGGATAGTTATATTACGATCGTGCGGGAGAAAGCATGTCTAACGTGATATGTTTCAGCGGGCCGAAATAAAGTAACAACGAGCGAGCTATCACTTTACAATTTCCCACGTACGCACAACATCCACGTTGCTTCACACGCATAAAGTCTTCTACCATTCCGCTGATTAACTAGCGTCGTTAGCGCGATAAAGTGCAGTTGTGTGTGACGCTGAGAAAGTTTGCAACGTGGCGACTTATGTAATTAGGTTTTGCAAATTTATAAGCGGCGTTAGTGTCATTAGAGAGGAGTGTCGGAGAATATGAGAAACGATGATTTTGAATGGGGGTATACCGCGCGTTGAATAATGTCGCAGAGTCTTATCAATGTTTTGTGAAAAACGTATGACAATTAGTTGTTTTTTTTTAGAGGATAGATGATATTATAGGGCGATTTTTTGTAATGGTGTTTCAGATTTCTATTTTTTAGGCAGATGTAATAATAAATTTGTAACTGTAGACAAACAAGAGATATCGAAGAAACTATGTACAGATACTTATAGTGCAACAGTTCACCGTTTCGTTTAAAGGTAACATGAGTGTAAATGAAATGCTTACAAAATTTAGGGACGATCCAATGCGACGAAAATTAATGATCATATAAAGAAGGGGGAAATTCGAGTACAAAGAAATTTAGTAATAATAGGTAGATGCGTAATTAAAATGGCAGATCCGGACGAAATTAATAAATAAAACATTAATTCGCGTGTTATAAAACAAAAATATGTAGATCCGGAAACAGAACAACGAAACCCGTCCTTCCTGCCGAGGAAATAATTGAGTTGCGTCACTTGGAGCGCCGTCTTGCCCGACGTCTGTGCATCAACGTCTGTATCCCCTTACTCGTTTCTTCCGTGTCACGCGATTCCGCGATCGACTTTCATTATTTAATCCCAGTCACTCTTGACAGCGTAACACGCACAGACGCGCACACACTTCAAGTATGCTAAATAATTTTCCTATATCAGGGATGTTTTTTATTCCCGCCCCATTAATTCCTTTCTCAATAACTCCGCAATTTTCTCAAAAACCGCACGTAGAATGAGTGAATTTTTCCGAAATTCCCAATAATTGAGTAACAGTAATACATTTTTTCCACTTAACTAACTAAATACAATAATTAACTAACTAATTAATCAATGAGAATTCGTAATTTTTCCAGTAACTTCCGACTATCTAGCATTACTTCCAACGACCACCATTCCTTCAACCGTAAATATTCTTTAAACACAGTTTTTAATGTGCAATTTCATACCACTACACTGCCACCCCTTTTTCAGCACCATACACGTATGCATAATATGCACAGGGAAATAACGAAGTACGCATTTCTGCGAAGAGAACCGCGCTTAAGCACAGCTTAAAAAAATATATATATTTAAACACATCTAACGTGTAGCGTATACAATCTTTTACACTTCTCTCCCAACGTTCATTATGAAAATATTAAGCATCAAGGCACGAGCTGCCGGCCATATTACACCCCGTTATGCGCGCAGAAATTACAGTTGCGGGTTTAAGACGGATTCTAGCACGCAACGATCCAGGAAACGCCGCCAGCCAGGATAATGCGGACGACACAAGGCCCCTTTAACAAGCTTCGACGAGGTGCATGCACGAACGCAATGTTGCACCAGCCAACTAGGCTGACTCCTCGGGACCGCCCGCATTGACGACGAACGTGGAGCC
Organism: Nomada lathburiana; assembly: GCA_963667235.1. NCBI lineage: Eukaryota > Metazoa > Arthropoda > Insecta > Hymenoptera > Apidae > Nomada > Nomada lathburiana. The sequence continues at coordinate 8,029,464 of OY763897.1, read as the reverse complement.
GCGGAGAAAGGGACGGAGAAAGGGAGAGCGTACACTTCGCGGCGGGATAACAAGAAATACGGTGAGGCCGTTAATGCACCGGTCCGTGGTGAGAGTTTTTACCAAGTCGCGGTGCAAAGACACGCCAAACCACCTTATCCTCTGTTACACGAACGTCCACCTGGCCTGGGTGTAAATACTGTGATGAAACGATGGGCCTGGGAATTTTTTCCCCCTTTTTGCTTCAAGATTGGCGTTCGAGCTTTCTGCGAGCGTGCGGATAAGATTCATTGATAAGCGTGGTTTATGGAAGGGTCTCCTTAAGACATTTAGGTGCATCGCCGAATGGAAGTGAGTATTTCGATTCGATCGTTTAATAAATATTGGGACGATTTTTTGTCGTCTTCTTGCATTGGACAATTATTGAAGAAGATTGTTGAAAAAGAGGGTGGAAAGATTGTAACGAGCCAATAGCATCAAGTGAGATAAGAGATACTGTTTCAAATAATTCATTATCTGCAATTCATATAATCCTTTCAAGATTGTAGCCCTTCTGAAGTTTTGGAGTTCTATCAGCGGCCGTACATATAACAAGTTATTTAAGGCATAGAGTGAATCAAATTTTAAGCGAGGACACCAAATTTTATTCTCGCCTGGTGACCAATAAACGTGTCATGATTTTTTGTTCCTGCACTGAAAGTATTGCTATGTTCCGTTCTACTTGCCAAAGTGTGCACTGTATCGATGTATATGACCTCGATAATTGACACGTTTTACTATATCAGGAGTTATATAATCAAGGCGCATTGCATTCTAAAAAGGTTAACCGACTCTTTTCTTCCATCACGTTAATTGGAAACAACCATCTAGTCATTATCCGCGGGCTAGTAATTCGAAATGCGATACTAATAGATTCGAAGGTTCACAGGTGAGCAATCGTTCGAACAGGCACACCGCGTAGACTCAAATTGCATGCGTATATAAAAACTCGAAAAATGTTTAGCCTGTACAAAACCAATGTGCGCAAGCAATTAATGTAATTCTGCTAAAACACCCGTATCAATGATGAAACCAACGTGCACAGAGGGACAGAGGAATGCTTCCAAGGGATTCCAAAGAATTCTGTATTTCATTAGACTGAAAACCATTTACCATATAAAGGCGAAAAGTAACAAAAATTCCAAAGAAGTGAGTAATGCTTGGCGCCTATCTAGTTAAAATTACGAAACATTCGAGATAAGAAAAAAATCGCAAGAATCACAAGAATTGTATAATCGTGGAACAGAGCGGGTCGTTTGAAAATCTTCCACGAGTCCTCCTTCATGGATCACGACAAGTTTTAACGCGGTATAGTTCGAAATCGTCCTCCATGGGTCGACTTACAATTAGATCCCTGGCATTTAGATTCCTGCTTGATAACGCCCGGCATCGTCTCGCTCGTAACTTTCGCTGCTCGTTGCGCAGATTCCCGGCCGAGTTGGGATTCTCGGCGTTGTTCATTCAGAAAGAGCTTAGAACTCGGATATGGAGGAGAGACGAGTCGATGCGTGACCATGCATAACGATTCTCACTCTACATTACATCGTAATGGAAATAGTTGTTCGCGGAGAAACTGATTCGTCTTTCCAGAAAATTGTAACAGTGTGAATGTTTAATATTTGTGCATTTCACAAAGTAAATTGCAATATATAATCGACATTTTATATATTGCAATTTATTCGATTTATTGATTTATTTGCAATATCGTTACGCGTTAATATATACAATTTAGTAGTTGTATAATACTTTTGTGGTTCTCCATATATTTAGCCCTTCCTATAAAATATACAACTGAGAACGAAACGTAGGAAACAACGATTTGAAGCAACTCTTTGAGAAAGGAACAGACATAAATCTTCCATGTATTCTATCATAACGACGAAAGAATGTATACAAACGTGGACGCAGAACAACGACAATCACTTTCAAAGGGGCACATATTCCACATCACAAAATTCAAAGAAACAATTTAATCTCCTGGGAAGAGTACAATTGGAACTAACTTGCCGGTGCCAGCAAAAATGGGTGTTCTTAAGTGAGGCACCTCCATGACGGATTAGCGAATTTACTTGTACTAAACGTGACAGATTCTTTCAATTATCCTATTCACAAAATAATTTCCGCTCACCTAAAATTTGTCTACCCTATTTATATTCTTTTCTCTACGTTCTTCTTGTACGCTAAATGTTCACCTCTCGATGTATAATACAAGTGTGAGTAAAAGGTGAATGGATAATGGGTTCGTCGACCTTGACGAGCTTGCCTTGTTGAATTACTAATATAATTATTGCAAAATTTACTGGAAGGAACACAAATAATTATAATTTGAACGCCGACTATAAAAACTACGTAAATACGCATAACCACAGAAAGAAAATTATATAACTCGTAGCTTCCACTCGAATGTTTCGCCGTTCAAAGAAATAAAAGACCTCAAGCTGATGTTAAACTCAGACCTACGCAGGACAACGCTTACAAATCAGAATTGTTGTACTAATAAATTATGTAAAATTCGACGGTGGAAACACTGCGGCTGATGAACAAAAATATATATATTCTGCCTGCGAATTTGAGGTCCCTGCATCAAAGCTACATATACGGCGCTCATTAGTGCTTACGTGACAAAATTCTGTTCTTCGGCTTTATTTGCACCTCGACAAAGCGTTTATTCCCTCGACCCTGCCCCTTCTATGTACGCCTCCGCCTCCAACCGCGGTGCAACTACAATCGGCGACCGGTACACCGGGGCTAACGCTCGTAAACGCAGCGGATACCAACTATAAAATAATACAAACGCTGGACGGACCTTAAGATAGTTCGCTGCGTTTAGTGGCCATTAATTTTCTGAAGTCGGTATTCGCAAGATATTGTTGTATCACTGTATCATCGAACGGGAGAGTCGTCGACTTCCTCCATCCGCGATGCTCCTGTACATGGGATCGACTAACCGAGTCGAGGTTACTGTTCGACCTTTCCTCGAAGTGATTGATTCGAGGTTACCGCCTGGCCTTTGTTGTAAATGCAACGCGACATGTGTTATACATAGATGTTGAGTTGGAGGAACGAGGGTATCGGTGTTCTGATTAATTGTTTGTTGTCGGATGTGATTGAAAGTCGGTGAGTGTCAAATTGAATGGGGGTTTAGAATTTGTTCAGATGTGGAAATATTGAATTTCCTTATGGAAGTTTCGTGCGTTTCAAAGATTTGGGTGTTAGAAGAGTTCAGGATGTTGTTGTGGTTCGAAATTTGCAGTAGCCTGGATATTTCTTGGAACATGGTACTTCTGTAGGTTTTTAACTATTCTATGATTTTGTATTTATGATCGGAATTCGTATATAAAGATCGCTTCTACAGAAATTGTAATGTAGAATTTATTGTTCGATGATAATACAGACAGCTGAAAATAATTTTTAGAACGACAAATAGTAGTTCCCTCTGTAAATGATTCGCGTGCTGCTGCAGAAAGTGAAAAACCCGGTGTAGTTTTATAGACGTAAATACATTTATAGACGACCATTTAATAGGACCTATTATATTCCAAATTGCTGTATCGGCCTGCGAAATTCTTTAAAGTTTTCACTTTCCCACGCGACGCCCGTTTACAACGTGAGCCATGTCGCTGCGGCTTCCGCTGAAATTGTAGAAAGGACTTTAACATCACGTTAATCTTCGCAAAGCTATTCTCTAATCACGCGTAGCACACAAGGGAACACAGCACTAATGCAAATACATCCAACAAGCTGTAAAACATGTTTCAACATTCGCACTTTAGACCCAGAAGGTATGAACGAAAAAATTGTTTCTATTACTTATTATAACTCTTGTTAATTAGAAAGAAAAAAGAGAACGAAATTAGGACTGACAATTAGAATATTTTTCATTTCAAGGGCGGCACAGTAAAAGATCTTATTCACAGAAACGTAAGCAAATAATACAGAATTGCCGGTTTTGCCATCCTAATCTTAATATTATTCAGAACGTTTACGTACATATAAATAAGAACACGAATTGTTCCCTTGGTAAAACTAAATTTGTTAAAAATTTCCATATAAATCGCGCAAGTCCACTTGCAAATGGACGAGGTTTCAGAAAGGTGACTGAATTATCCGGATTACCTGTGTTCCCTCCGTTAGTCCGACATGCTTAACACGTGCGTTAGAGTACGATACGGCAAGCAACAGTCGCAATTACGGCGGAACACACACATACACGCACAGCTTGCTGCACGAGCGCGCGAGAATCGGTACATGTGCACATGCGTACGATCCACGCGACAGGCTCGTGCGAGGGATGAGAGAAAGGGGCAGAGAGATCATTAATGTAATTAATAATTAAGCTAATGGTAACAGAGGAATGATTGAGTCCAGCGCACACACCAATACCATATTACGAGCCCGGATATCATATTAACCAAATTTCGATCCAATAATGATAATTATAATAGTTTCGTTTTAATTCAATTATTTTGATTAATTTATTAATCGAATGGTAAGTAGAACGTGTTTGGTAATTTTTAATTCTTGGAAACAGTTTCAAGACATTTGGACAAACAAACAAAAAAATAAGAGTTATTGTTACGAGATCAGCAGATTTATTAAGAGACCACGATTAATAGCATTACTGATATATTATTAATGCTAGCACACATAAGGAGGATCGATCGGTGATCGATCGCGGAGCGCAACGATTATTCGTGCCGTTAGTCAGCGACCAGGCTCTTGATTAAATGTGTTATACATCGATATCGAGAGCTCGAGCGTGGAACAGTTAGATACAAGTTAGGCGGAACACGTTCCGAACGGGTGCGGTATGCTGCTTGACTTTTCGCATTTGTATAGCGACAGATATTTTTCCTTCCAATTTATATTACTGGCGATATCAATCTCGATTTTGTGTGAAGTCAAATGAAACTATCGTTTTCTGCAATTTTATTCTTACAATTTTGTACATCTTATCATTAGTAATTGATTTCTTACAGTGTTGTGATCACAAAATCGTAATCTTGTACCTCTTGTGTTATTATAAATTTATAAAGTAGAACGGGATTAATAGGCCTGTTATTCTGTACGCTAGCTACAATTTTATTTCTATGACTTATACTGAACTAATTTTATATGGATAAATAGTAACATCGTGGTGTCATTTTATTTTGGTAACTTTATATTCTGTGCGAGTGTTTTCAATTCAAATGAAACGTTTGACAAATAAAGACAACTGAGCTGTGCACATACGTGTATAAATTTGATCTGATTAGATGAATGTCTTTTACATTCCTAACTTCACTGTACGTAAAGAACGGCAACCGCGTTAGCGAAACTGTTTTTCTTAGAAAGCCCCGACATGCCAAAATATTCTGTGCGAAACTATCTGGCGCACGCAAATGATTTCCATAATCTGAGATCACTCTAGATCCTGAACACATTTCCGTTGAAACATAACAGCTCGTCTCCACGTTGTAATCGTTCCCGTAATCTCAAAGTTGCGGTTATGAATGAAGTATAATATGCGAGTTTTGTTTCGTTCTCCTTTACTTTCTAACGCGCTATCTTACAGTCAGAAAACAGCACAAATCCTAGTTCACGTTATATCAGCCATGGCAACATTAGAAATTTCGTATGCAAATAGTGAAAGTTTCGTTTCGATTGTAACTATGAATTCGAAATATCACCACAGATCTATAAAAACTTTTTCGACCGTGTATATAAAAAAAATATATGCCTGTATGATAAGCAGCTGAAAATATTTTACCTCCCGCCAACATAATATTACTTTCACTCGCCAATGACAGAATGAAAAATTATCAAAGAAGAATCTCAGCCATTCGTTGTCTTTAATATTTCGATCTTTCGCAAGGGGCAAAAGGAAATGGAGAAAGTCAAGCAACATTAAACCGGCTCGGCCCACGTCTGCACCGTCATTTCGCGGACATTCTTTTTCATATGGTGTGATTGCCTGGACTCACCGATCCTCTTGACGTGGACGTCTCGATTGAAGGAGACGCTTCTCTCAGCGGGCTTCAACCCGGAGACGGAAGCCCCGGTTGAATCGGGGTGTAGTAAATCGGTGGTAGGAGGGTTGCAGGCTTCTCCCTCTGTTAAAAAGTCCGAGCGCTGAACCTCGAGCATCTTCTCGGATTTTCGCTCCCAATCATAACACACAGCCGGACACCACCAATCGGTTTCTCTTTTCTTTTCCCTTTTTCTTGTATTTTTTCTCTCGTTTCTTTTTTCTTTTGTGTACCTTGCAACCCCCGCACCCAAGTGTGTCTTAACACCCGCGGTCTTTAAACGCTTGCAACCTTTCTTTCTTTCCCTCTATATTCTCTATCTCCCTTCTCCTTCCCTCTTAGACCCGATCACCAACCTGTAAGCCAAGCAAAGCTGTGCTCTTAGTATATCTGCGAGAAGAGTAACCTCGTTGATCGAGATGTATGTTCTGTATCTTATACGCGCTCGCAAGGAAAAGCACTTTATTTATTTGGATTCTTTTTCGTCGCAGTCTTGCGTACGGTTCCCTAGTGTGTTTGGCGGAAAGATTGTAAGTCACGTGTGTATGAAATCGTTTCAGTCGGTACCACGCTTAACGAATGAGCAGGTCGGTTGTCGATGAACCGAATGAAAGCATTTTATCCCGTTTTTAAATTTGAGACGTGCGAAACTTTTGAAGCATGACGCTTTATGATTTGACGCGGCTATTTTTTTGGTTTTGTATGAATGGGAATACTTTACAAAATTATTCTACCGTGTGACTTACGCATTCTTCTTTGTGCAAAACTTATTTTTATCGAACAAACGGTGTCATTGCGAAATATGCTTCCTTTCGGACTTTCTCTCTTCTCATGGAGAAAGATGTACTATGAATCATAAAAATATTGTTAACATTAGTTTCTATTAAAAGTCCACCGATCCAAACACGTAGAATCACCCCTTGATAGCCGTGACCATTACTCCTTGTACACTCTGTACAATACAATTTACAGAACCATCGTAGTGTGGATCCAGCTTTACGTGCACGTGAGCGTGGGCGCGCGCGCCAACTCGTGGCCACGAGTATATGTTGGTCTATTTGCGGTCGTCCTTATTGCGGTTAGAGAAATCGCTTCTATTGACGATTTAGAATCGAACCAGAGAATAGTGCCAGTTGTGGTTCTAAGTAAATGTACCGCTGTTGGTATTGTTAGGGCTTCCTTTCACATTTTGCCCGGTCCCGCGGACACACCGATACAGGTCGACCAAAGGAATGCCTAAAGAATTGTCGAATTGCCGTGTCGATCGATATTGTGGACTGATACAGTACTTCTTGCTCGTTTACCAGCAAACTAAGGGAGCGTGTTGTTAACTACACGCCGGAAACGATTATCCTCCGCGCTTTTGTTCGGCGTCGAAACGAAATAAGCGAAGCGGGTACCGTGATAAATTTCCGTGGGAATTAAAGGCGATATCAGTCGCAGAATTTTCATCTGAGCGAGCACTAGGAGCAGCGTAACAAATTCTCGTTGAAATAATGTTTCTAGCGCAATGAATTGCTGTAGTTTGTCTCTATTGTTTGGTATAAAATTTCGTAAACGGTTTCAAATCAATCCGGATAAGGTAATTAAAACGACTTCGATACTGCGGTGACTTATTGTCTCTCTTGGGTATGTACAAAATTTTCCCGGGAAAATAGAATACTTCCCCGCAAAAGATGAGGCATTCATTTACGATTCCCTTAGCTAACGATAATTCGTCTAGGCATGTATTTTTCATTTGGCCGGAATTTTTTTCAACGGTGAATTTATTTTCGTAAAACAACTCTACGACAGGAAAGTGTTTCAAGACTTCCCTTGAAGCTCTGCACAGAACGAATTCAGATCGCTTATCGTTTGGCGATCGCGAACACAATTATAACTGGCACTAACCCATTTAGGTTTCACTTTTACCCATCGGTGAAATCGATTTTTCTCGACCACTAACAGGTACGACCGCCAACGAGAGTATTTTCGTGTAGGTGTATGAGAAGAACGCGTAGCTCGCGTTGTAGCATGCGCGTGTGCGCCGACAATGATCAGGATGAACGCGGTGAATGATAATGGTCTCCATTGTCGTCATGCAACCCGACGAGATGCTCGAGATACGTGCAAACGGACTATTGACAGTTGCGAGGATGACGATAACGATGACGATGACGGTGACGGTGCGCAACAGTGACAATGACTTCATGATCTGTGATAAGCTACCACCTATTCTCTTATTTTACCCCATTTTTTTTTTTTCTTAAAGCGTCACGCAAAGTTTTAATCTTGGATTCTTGGCACGACGTTGCCCCGCGTTTCCATATCGACACTCTTATCGAAATGCATGTCCTAAAAATAAGCTTTCAATGGTCTGGTTTTAACCGTGGCTTGGAACATGCAAGCAATTTCGTAGAACCAATGATGGAACGTGAATTCTACATGCATTCGACGTGGAAAGAAAAACACGTTCACCAATGTAAGGATGGTACTGCGCAGGAATTTTATTTGAATGCTAAACGACGCGACCGGTAGAAGAGCTTCCGTATCATTAAGTATAAAAATCACGAAATCGAAAATTCAACTAAATTAATTAATCCCATTGAAATAATTCTAGTCGGAATACGACTGCAGCTGTGGAAATTATTATACCACTTTCATCTATACAATAGTTTTCCCACAGTATGCAGCACGCGTTAACAAGTTCGAATAAATCAAATAAACCCAGCGCAAATTAGAATAAATTGCAACCCTGCACGTCGGCTTATTATTATCTAAATGAAGAAAATGGAAATTCTCTCGTCACACTGAAACAAAATTCCTGCACACTGTAACCAATAAAACGGCACTCGGCGCACATTCTCCGAACTTCCACGAATTCGCAATTACATGTTAAGTGAACATCGAAATATGAACCATCGAAAACACCTTACTATCCAACAAACTACCCATAAAAACGGCACCGAAAATACCGCCGATGTTTGATCAAGATTGTCCAACGCTAATTAATAAGCCTATTTGATATATCATATTCTATTTTTCGTGCACATTATTGTACTTTCTATTAGACATATATATGTTACCTGTTGACAACAAATACAGAACAGTCGGGAATCCACTTAAGATGAAAATCCTATCTCGAAAGAAGAAAACAACTAGCGTCAATTACGAAGCAAAGCAAATGCAACATCACAGCCCATCAATTCCTTTCGCGGAACCACCTTCACCTTCCAAAGAAGGTCCACACAAGGGCCCCGCAATTTCAGATTCAGCTCGCGTTCTCGCGTATCCGCGAGGGATCTTGGTCGCCCTTCGAGCTTGCAGAGGTGACCTCGTCTGTGGCTCATCTCTCAAGGCCATCTAATCGCGACGCATCCGCGGTTCGAGCACGTACCAAGGGGTTGGACTCGACGACTTTATTAGCCCCTTGCAGAGGGGACTTCGAACAAGACAATTCGTGCGACTGTGAGATCACTGGAGTAAGATACACAGAATGAGAATACGCCTCGGCGATGGGGATTCGGTGGAACAAGTATGGCCAGTGTAAATTATTTTTGAAAAGTTGCAATATTTGAAGGGTGAAAAAAGAACGGAATTAGGTGTTAATGGCATTTATTTGAATCACACCTGGATCTTAAGGTACACGGGCTAACGTGTTTCTATTAATTGTTTAGCGCGTGTATTTCTCTACGCGATCATTCAACTTATATAATTATTTTCAGTTTTTATTTCCATATTTTATGTTTTATATTTGCACCTCTGATGGTAGATCCACGAAAGAGTGTTTTTCTCGCCAGTATAAATCTGACGATAGCAAACGTCAGACCCCGTTGTCTCTGTTCTCTGCGGAGTGTTTCTGAGTGTTTGCAAAAGGCAGGGAAAAAATTAAATCAGAGTTGTAAAGAAGTTGGACAAATTTGGGGAGCCCCTACGGCGACTGGTGGAATTTTTCTAAAATTCTCGCGCCTCGAGCGGGGTTTACTTTTTGGGACTTTTCGTTTTGCAAAGAGGTACACTTTTTCTTAAGGCGACAGAGGTGACTCGGTGTGCGATGATGTCATTCATGGAACCTATAGAAGAATGCAATTCTAGTGAAACAGCAAGAAGCGTATTTATCGATGCGAGAATGACGTGCGAGGATTCGTCGCCTATGATTTAGTATTCATTTCTGCAATTGTTGCTTTGCTCGCATGACTTTTGTCAATCTTAATGTCGGTTTATGTATCGACGATAATTTTTGGAGTACGATAATTGAAGTCGACGAGCGACTGGAGTATTTTCTTTGTTCGACAGCAGGAATTTTCGTGTACCGATAATTCGAAATATCTTGGAAAGGCAAATACAAGCTCTTTGCAATATCAGTCTTTTTATATAATTGAAAGAAAGTACATCTATACTGAAATTACAAGAGGATCATACTTGGCCGCAAGTACTCCAACTTACAAACCGTACACTACCAAAATAATAAATCAACAAAGGTATTATCCGCGCAATAAAAATGCAACACATTCCACAGCTTGGATACTATCAACAATTGAATCATCGTATCCGCGATATTTCACGATAACAGCCCACATCGAACCGGCAACCACGTTCACGAATCCGCAAAAATTACCCCGACAACGACAGCCGATCGCAAACGACAAATCCGCGGAACCTTGAAGCGTCTGTTCTTGGTACGCGCTGGGCAATCAAGAAAGCTGGCAATAAAGCCGCGTTACCGGAATGTACGATATGATTCTCTAGCGTTCTTCAGCCGCCACCTCGGTGCAATAAACAGTCACGTGTCTCCCGTAAATATTTAGCACCTACCCGCGGCTGTTTTATTGTTCCCCCGCCGCGACGGCCAGAGTCCATTCAATGATTCAATGATAAAATCAATGGTTCGCGCCTGAAGCAACGCGCTGCGACGTCGGCCGGCTCTTTAATAGCATCGGGGAAAAATGACGATCAGAATTCGCAGAATTTGTCTTTTTAGAAACCAGAGAATATTCTGACACAGTCGCATCCAGATACAAGACACGTTAAGATATGATATTGGACTTTTTTTTCCTAAGAATAATATTTTCCTTTCCTCGGCATTGCCATGTAAGTGGTCTCAAGAAAAATCATACACCTTGGATAATTCAATCATGAATATGTGCCTGAAATAAAACACGAACAGGTTCGTTCAGCTGGTATATGTACAGAATGTGAAAATTAAGCATGGGATTAAAGTAGAAGATTGGTGAACGTACTCGAATAATACCACAGGGGAATTTTTGCGATTGTCTGCTTAAGAATGATCAAACGGTGCTGTGTATTAATTCACGATCACGAGGTTCATGATTAAATAATAATTACTGCAAAAACCCTATTGAAACCAGCGAATAAAATCAAAGTCGCAGCACATAGGTCCGCATGCTTATTTTGCACGGGGATAAAAGAGAAATGGTAACACTGACGAAACTGGTTTTTACTTGTACTTTTTTCGTTGCTTTGTCTGAGTTATTTTATTTGACCGGCTGTGTTTCACTGTTAATATCGAAGCTGACTGATAAATTTACGTAAACGCCGTAACTGTTCTGGAAAAAAAACGTTCGTTACGAGCGAGCACCGACGAAAACACGTCGTTAGGAATGCGAATTTCCGGTTTTGGCGTTCTGATCGCGGGTACCGATGGAATCTGAATTCCTTCAGGTCTCCTACGGCCGCATCGTGAATGTTTACGACGCAGACGCGCGATCGTGCTGTTGAAGTTGTCAGGGTGGAAATACGGGAGTCGATTGAAGAAACCGAATCGAACTGCTCTCGGCCGGAGACTCGTTCTTGATGGAGACGCGTTGCAAACGAGTGAATGGAAAGGCTGGATGATACCTTGCGATTGGACGGATTTGTATGCACGTTTTAGAATTTCAACATGGTGGAGCTATTGGAGAGATAGATTGTCGGCAATTTTTCGGGAATATTTTTCAAATTTTATGTCATACTTTCGGAGACATTGGTTTTTTAAATAATCCATTAAGCGAATGCATAAATATCTGGTACAATAAAATTCCAGTATTGACATTTCTCTCTTTTTTTCTTTGCTAGTATTTTAGTTTATTGAAAGCATCTCTGTACTCGTTATACTTAGGGGAATGTAGTTAGTCAAATTCTTCAAGATTAATGTCTTCGCACATTTAGCTCTCGGTGTTTCGCAAACCCAAGGGAAAGATGGAAAATCTGTAGAGCAGTTTCACTCTTTACAAACAACAAGTATTTATATGATTCTGCTGCGATATTATTGCGATATTATTATTCACGATACAACAAAAAATAATGAATCGCTCTACACCAATATCCATTTAATTTTCACTAATGCAACAACTAAGTACTCCGATTCCTACTCTCGGGATCGTAAAAGAAAAATATCATCACCATTCACTTTCAAATATTCCCCATTCACTAGACGCAGCGTGCTCCACTGACATACTTCGAGGGTGCCAAGGTCGAATGGGACTCTTGCCCCGAATATAACGATCCGTATCGCATCTCCACCTTTTCTCAGCTAACCAACAACGAACGACGGGGATAGAGGAGAGCGGAGCGATTCGGCGCGAGCCGCGTGGATTCGCACGTCAGGACGAGGCGCGATCTTCATTCCGCGAGCTCAGCCGCGAGCGGACAGGCGAAACAAAAGAGCAAGCAGAAGAAAGAGTCGAAAGAGAAGAAAAGGATTGAGCCGTTCATAAGGGCTGCTGCGGGCCCCGGCATCTATTTCTGGACTTAACGAGGAACACATCGGGAACGACGCTGAAACAGGACGAGACAGGACGAGGCCCTCGTAATTGTGTCAAACTCCACGTGGCCTTTTATTGCGCGTCCGCTCCTTCTCCGCGGTGAAATTTTTATGCACCGGACCCCGAGACACAAGCTCAATCTCCTCGGCTGTTTATTGGCATTGCTTCTCAGAACTCTGCCCCCCCCCCCCCCCCCCCCCGTTCGGGAAGATATTTCGTTATTTTTCCTTATTTTTTTGCATCGTGTGTCTCCGGACGAAGTTTCGTTTTGTCGTTGCTAATTTTGGGTACTTTATACGTTCCGGGCGACAATAGGCCCGGCCAGGTATATCTCGTACGATATTAAATTAGAGAGGATCGTGGTTTTATTTACGAAGATTTACATATAGGCTGCGTGGAACTCTGAATTGATTTAATGACACAAATGCATAGGGTTTCGTACGTTCAGCAGTTCCAAGCCTGAATCGAACTCGAGGATTCTCGATTCCATGAAATCTCCACGGGAATGAAGGTTCTTTAAAAAGCAACACGGAGATCTGCTACGTTCCGCCAATATTATTAGCCACAGAGAAAATAAATCGATACACTCCCATTGAATTCGTATCCAATCTAACTGTGCGACAGATTCAAGAAATTGTGATGGTAGTCCTGCGTCAAGACACTGACAGCTCATCAATCGGATGGAACAAATGAAACTATAAACTCAACAGAATCCTAGCCTAGCTCACCCTCTGCGCCCTCTTTAGCAAAGCTTCGAAGCCACCTTCGATGATTCTCCGACGAACAATTACGAGAACGCGAACCGTAAGGGAAAAATACCAGCGGGGCAAGCAACGGATCGAGGACGTAGATCCTGCACTCGTCTTCATCGAGCTAACATAGGCGCGTCGGTGATTAAAGTGTCCGTTAACGCGAGTTAATTGATCTTTCAGTTAAGCTTCAGCTGCGAAAGCACCCTCCTCCCATTGCATTTCTAGGTTTCCCTGTAGCCGACGAGATGCCCAGCCCGGCCGAGAGAGTAAATCGCATGCATTCCCCGTCTGCAATCTATTCGCGCGTCCGCAGAAAGTCGTTTCCCTTTCGATTAACGTCTCGCCTACCCCACCGTTTGATGAACACGGATCAAACGAGCCGTCCATCCGTGCCTCGACGTTCTTTCACGATCAGGATAATTACGGTGATCTCGTTGCGAAGGTGAGTCGTCCGTCCGTTCGTTTCGAAATGAATGACACGAAAGACTGCGATTTACGAGAGAACCGGACGAATTCGCTCTCCGGGGAAGGAAAATTTGGATTTTTATTTCATGTTCCTCTACGCAACATGCTAACTGGGTTGCTTCTTGGCTGGATATTTGTTTTCGGCACGACAGATTAAACGATTAGTAAACGTGTACCTTTCTTCTCAATCGTGACCGATATAAAGATGATTTTGTTGTTGTATAATAACTACCTCGATTATATCTATTTCCAATTATTTTCGACAATTGGCAAACAAAATTTTATATTCGAAGTATAGGTAATCCTTGTACAGGTTTTGCCCGTCTTCGCCCAGTTAACATCGTCGAGAAACATTCTGCTGTTCGTTTAGCAATGCTTCACACATCTGACACAAATTGTCCCACGATTACCGATCAATCGATTGCCAATAATCCATACATATGCCAAGCGAAACGTTTCCCCAAGGCTGTTCAGCAACTGCGAGCGCACGATCTCGATGAATTAACATCGACGCCTTTATGTAACACCAATTCTACCAACGTGTCGCATCACTGAACTCAAAAACAGCACTGGCAGCCTTGATGGACGAAGCCACTGCGTCGCAACATTTCCTTCCCTCGAAGAGGAAACCCGCGTCAAAGACGAATCTCCTCTGTTACGTGTTCACTGCTCCTCACAGGCATCAACCGGACAGTCTATTCCGCTTTTAAAACGAGTCAATCCTCCACGATCGACAGAAGAGACTCGCCGAAGACGTCAGTCCTAATGCGGTGTGGCATAAAGTATCGAACTTCAGAATTCAATTTACCTTCACTGGTACAGTAGCATTCCGATCGGTAATGCCTCTGGTATACTCTTTAAGGATATACCCCCCTCGCGCTGGATCGTCCACGAGTCAAAGCGGATCGGCAAGAAGGCGAGCGAAGGAGGCGGAGAGAACTCGTGGTTAGATCGAACAAAACACTCTCACGTACAGGAACTGTCACTGCCACCGGGACAGCCTGGTGTCCCGTCCCGTGGGATCGGATCCGAACACCTTGCGCCCGATCTTGATCCGAAAGGACGTCTCGACGACGATTATCATCGATCATCGATCGTTCACAAGTATCTTCAACCTCTCCCCCCGGCTACCTTTTCAGAATATCACACTGTCTAACGCGTTTCTAGACCACTGCTCTTCCTTAACCGAACTTCAAAGGAGAACAAAAAAAGAAAAAAAAAGAACTGTCCGCCACTTTCCCCCTCGGAGCCACTCTCACGTTTAATTGCTAACACCCGCGATTCCTTTTCCACGAAAGTCGTTCGACCCGACAAATCATTTACTTCGCACACCAGGGATAACCGCCGGCAAAGGTGCTCACCTGCCAAAACCAGCGCGCGTACGTTCCCTGATTATGAGTTCGTTGAGTGTCACACGGACAATTCGTTCGCACCGACTGCGCACGGTCGTTAGATAATACCGAACCTGAACTGACTCTTGGCTAACCACTCCGGCACGCACCGTTCTCCGCCGAGCGCCGAAGAACTAATAAAAGCTGGGCCCCAGCTTGAAACTGCGTAGGCCGCTTACTGCTCCTTCCACCGCGGCACCATCCTATCCCACCGATGTACCGGACCGGGCCCCGAGAGACAGAGACAGGCAGGAGAGAAGGCAGCAACGGACGGACGGACGGACGGACGGACAGACGAACGCGCCACGGACGGACGGTCGAACGGACTGTAAGAAGCAACGGACATACGGACTTTAACAGGTATACACACGTCGCGGAACGGGCTGGTAGGGTACCAGCCGGTGCTGATGCTGCTATTACTGGGCTGCTTGCTCCTGCTGCACGATGCTGCTTGGCTCCTGCCGCTGGTGAACGTCACTCGGTCAAGGTCCCCCACCAAAAACCTGCACGTCTTCCTTCGAGCCGGTATACGGATGTAGATATAGGCACGGGCACTTTTCGTTTGGTATTGGTAATTGGTAATTAGTATCGCGGTGAAGCAGCGTTGAATCGCGTGTACAGAAGGGCGGATGAGCGTCAACGTCAGGTTGGACGAAATGGACTTATCATTTTTCAGTCTGCTTCTGTTCATTTATAATTTGCATAATGGACAGTCGAGTTTCGTTGGAAATATTTTTGCAACCGCGCCTGCTTTGTTCAGCTCGGGGCCGCCTATTAGCCCGCGCGAAATTATTTGCCAGGAAAAGTTGAGTAATTTTTAATTTTCGAGTTGCACGAACTTCTATTCCCGCGACCGTTGATTTCAGAGAATATATTCATTATTCGAAAAGAAACAAACCCGAGGGAACCTCTGTGCAAAGTCACGCAAAAATTACTATGCACATCTGTCTAGGCACGATCCGTTTAGCGTCGACCGTTTTGGTATTACAACTAGCTCCATCGTACGAAATTTCATTGAAAAAGGAGCGTAACACTTGTGGATCTCTCCTTGTGTGACTCTGGCCGGTCGCGTCGTTGATTCGGTTCATGGACGACGTCTGTGGCTATACTTGGCGTGCATCGCGAGTGTCTGCAGGTGCGAGGGTGGTAGCGATTACCTTGATTTGATTGTTTCTTGTCGCAGTGCTGGCGTACACGGGCGATCAGGAGTGGAGACGCGGAGGATGAGTGGATTGGAGGCTGATGCGCTCTTGGTCGATTATGGAGCGCGTTAGTTAGCGCGACGCGATTGAGACATAGGAAAGATAGTTGGGGGGCGATTCGACGAGAATGGAGAATGGAATGTTGTCGATTTAGATACGATGATTTCGTCGGTGTTTGATTGACTTTTCTTGTGACACACTATGACCGAGCTGCTTCGCTGCTAGAAACTGTACCGCTTTAACGAGATCGGACAACTTACAGAGCCTATATAACATTCCATTAACACCTGTCAATGGAACAAACTATGAATTTCTTGAACGACGATATTCTACCTTAGAGTTTTCAGAATGAAATCTTGCTCAAAAGTAATGATTCATTAACTCCTAACAGAGGAACCAGACTAATTTAGATGTAGGGTACAGGTTCGCTTTGTATTGCACTCACCGTAACATTATTGCCACTAGATTCGTTACAAATCGTATTCAGTGAATGGAATTCTTCGACGCTTATCAAAATATTAAGCCGCCACCTTAATAAGTAACAGCGGCAAATGTAAATGCAATCCGTGGAATTCTTGAGCGATCGACCGCGCTTCGCACGCATGAAAATCGGGCCGCGGGTACGGGAAAATTGTGTGCATCGCTAAGTATCCGGGGTGTGCATCGGTGGAGACCAGACAGAGTACAATTACAGGTGATTGAGGATCTGAATTATTTCTATTTTGTTCGATTTCTCGCGAGTAGTTAGCGTAGGATCTATCCGTGGACCAATCACAATGTCGGGCTGTTAACGGATCGAGCGTATTATGATTGGCGTAATCATCGTATGGGTGAATCAACACCGGTCGAGTATGTATAAATAATTGAGCTTTATAGTTGATCCGCGGTGGCGAGGTTCCGGTCGATGAAGAGAGAAGCTCCGTGCTCCACATTGGACGTGCCACGTAATAGACGAGAGTTATTGCATACCGTGATGATGGGGAACTGCTGGGTCGTTACGACCAGCCATCGATGTCGTCTGAACGAGAAAAATCGTGTTTATGCGAAAAGCCGGCATAATAAAAATTATCCGTTACTGCTCAATTAACGATCATAACGTTTTGCGCGCGCACACACTTCGTTCGCCGTTGGTCTGGGTAGATTTGGAAAAAAAGAAAGGAATTATTAAAGGGTTGTTGCTTCCATGTCATTCGTTTCCTGAATAGGTAAATTAATCGAATAAGAAGGTAATAGGTTTAAGGGATGTGGAAAATGGAAAATTATTTTTATCGTAGGTATTATATTGATTATTATTCGATTGAAGAGTGTTTTCGTCAACGAGTTGATGGAAAATAAGCAAACATTAAAGTCGCTTGGAAAAATGATTATGTTTAGCGATCAGATGGAGATAAGTGGAAACAAAGAATAGGAGAAGTGGTAAAATTGTGGGCTTTAAAGTATCCCAACATACATTACACAAACCTACGTGTTTGCTGAGGCGAGCACTAACCATGGCCAACGTATTTTAGCTTCGCTACTGAAACCGGTACACACTGTATGCTGCCGTCGTTTCAGTGGACAAAAACAAAACGTTCCAAAAAGTGAGTAACTCGGTTAATCAACATAAAGGTTACCTAAGAACATGCATAATGTATAAGAACTTGAACGTCATACTGCTGCCCACAAACATCAGAAAGTGAAGTTTCCCTTTCCAGGCTGAAGTACGTTCTCACACAGACTTCGTTTGCCTCTTTTATTTAATACTGATTACACATACCGAGTGACCATTGGTTTCGGACACCTGACCCCACAGAAAATACACATACACACACTATTATCTTCGAAAGTCTCTAAACAGCTCGTATGCCCTAATATGCGTGAATCCACAAAAGGTAGGAGGCTGTTCTCTTACATTTCAATCAATGCATAATATTCCCTTGCTTTCAATTGCGCTACGACAGGTGAATAAATGTTTAAAAGACCGAACAAAGTCTCTGTACCAATAGATTAGGAGTAATTTCAGTACTTATTTATTAAGTATGCCTGTCCCCTTATTATTAATTAGAAACCTTTCAGGTGTACAGACACATGATTATTAAAATTTCCTTGCACTTTTAATAATTTTAACTACTGGGCTCATTTTTTCTCCCACCATTCATGGATATTCTATATACTATATAATACTCTGCAGACAATAACACCATCCACCATCACCTTTTTCATTTTTTGTCAACTGCATCGACCTTAAACTTCCAACGTTGTTCCCAGCGCTAATGAAGAGACAAATTTCCTGTGGTTTCGTTGTGGATAGACTACGCTAATTAGAGTTGGCAAGCAGCAACTCCGGAACCAGGAAAGCCGTCTGCTCATTACCGAGAACTTATTTTCACTTTCTAACTCGACCGTGGTTAAGTGGAACGCACATGGACACCCGTAGCTGTATGCGTCCCAGTAGAGATTTCGACAAAATACTGATGGTTATTATAATACTCCACAATTAGTATCGATTCCTATTAACAAAATGCTCTCGAACCAAATTTACATAATGAATATATTAGAATGAACTGGCATAAGTTTGAAATGATAGGTTTCCATACGGTTCTACCCCCTTTCCCCCAGTGATTCACTGATTTCGAGATCTCACAGTTCTCGAAATCATCAGCCCTCCAGCTGGAAGGAAATTTATATAATTATTGTAATTAAATTTCATAGCCGAATTTGAAACATATGATTCTTTATTTGATGTTTTACTACAAGCTTCCGTGTTATCCCTCAACTTGTATGAAAATCGATACGCTCGTGTACCGTTATCGATAAGAAGGATCGAAATTTGCGATTCACTGACCTGGTAGACAAACGAAGTGAGAAATTATGGAAACAAAAATTGGATCACTTTCATCGGTATTTTATTTAGCTTCGTCGACTTGAATACGTGAGCGCGGTTCGGAGCGCTACGCCGAGGAACCGGTAGGCAGACACTCGTGATGTAACCAAGTGGCAGCACGGTGGGTGTTCTATGTACGATTGTTCGATGTCTCGTTGCGTCAGTTCAATGCGTCCGTATGACAGATGTGACAGATCTATAGGGTAACCTGCCGTGGAACCATTTACTTTACGACTCCGTTGCCCGTGTATGACTAATTGCAGTCGCACATGCGGCAAATTAAACGAACCCCTTTCTGTTGCCGCGCTGGAAACGCGACCGTAACAACGAACATCACTCTATAATATTCTGAGACGATTGAAGTCGCTCTTCGTGTTCTCCCCGTTCATCCGAATTTTAGCTGATCGACTTGATTTTTGAAACAAATACATTTCTGCGTTTCTAGTGCGATGCTTTGCTTCTTTAAAAATGACTTGCCACGTGGATCGGGGCACTGCGAATTCATAGACATTTGTTCTCCATCTGTTTTTTTCTTCTTGTAGGGGTCGAAGTTGCCTATAGACCATAATGATGAAGAGTGGCCACATCCTCCTCGAAGTACCTAACCCATAATCCTATATGAGAACGATGCATAAACGTTCAATCGGATTTCTATCGCGATAAACCTTGAATTTTGGTAAAAAACCACAGTCATCGTATTACGCTAGAGAGTAAGAATGACACCCGTCGGTTCCATTAACTAATCCGATAAAATTCCCGAACAATTCAGGTCGCTGATTATGGAATAAGCCTCGCTGATTTAATACCCCTGGCCTTTACAGTGCGGCTGACTTTTGCGCATAAATATTCTAACCACTCGGTATACGTGTAATCCGCGGACAAACTGTGTGCACGTCTCTAGGTGTACACCGGTTCAAAAACAAACAAGCGACGAAACCGGTGAACATGGAAGTAAATCTCCCGGTGGCGTGAGCCGAACGGTCGTGAATGTCGTTACCTGTACACTTTCTCTGATCGAGTCACGTGCAAATGGCCACTGCGAGAGCTGTACGTCGATATCGTACTCCATTAGGACAAGGAGTTTGGAGCGTTTGATATGATAGTTAAGAGAAAACAGTTGAGTTTGCAGAAAGATGCAACGAGCAATGGGGGATCTTCGAGGTTGTTGTTTTACTGACAGACTTACATGTAGAATAAAAATGATGGACATAGAAAATATGAAATGTCTATTAAAAGAATATTGGGAGGAAATGGGAAATAATGAAAAGCAGATGAGAGCAGGCGAGTGTACATGGGGTGGGATCAATCGAGAGGATTGAAGGATTTATTTAGAATCTCCTTTCGGCATGATTAAACATTTATTCGTGCACGTATTTATTTTAATGGTAGTTGTAGACTACACCACCGTGGTACAATTAAATAAATGTATATGCTTGACTTGCAGTGTACATATAATAAATAACCAAACAGTAAAGAGAGAAAATATTTAAAAAAGCGGAGAAGGTTAAAAAGTACCGGAGAAAAAATTAAGTGGGAGAAGAAATGAAACGGAGAGAATACAGACATTAAAATTTCAAGAGAAAAGAAACAAGTTTTATAGAAAATCGGTATAGGCTTCTAGCAGAATACAGATATAAACCAAGCCAAGAATTATGTTCCCGATAATGATCGTTGTAAATCATAAAGCGCATGTCCTCCTTTCGATGCATATTCCCATGGATCGAGCAACAAGCTTCTCTAGCGTCTTATTAATAACAACGATTTGAGCGCAGCGTTATCGTGTGCACAGTCGTCGATGTTTACCGTGTCCTTTGGAACTGTGAAGTTGTATGCAAATATTCACGTGCTACGTGATCGTGTCCATACATCCAACAGCACCGAGAAATTTGTTTGAATTACATCCTGCAAATGACTCGATAAACCTTGAATCCTCCTACTACTATATACGAACGTGTATTAAGTTCTCAAAGATATGTTTTAGCTACTACCTTTAAATTAAGTTTGCACATTCTGGGCGTTACGGATATCTTTCTGCGTAAAAAGTGGTTGTAAAGCATTTAGATATGCCACGAGCAGAGGCAGGATTTATGATAATCCTGAATCCTAGGCTCAGACTCATCGATCATGGACGAAATCTCTCTATCGCGTGCTAATCGGCCTAAACCAGACCTGTGCTGTAACTTAGAAACAGCGGGTGTGACCAGTATCGATAGAAAGAATTATGGAAGGCCCGGGTAGACGTCGAAGCAAAGGGAGGCATGGGGACACTGATTGAAAAATGAGTTCAGGCTATAAATTATCTTGTGTTCCATACTAAACATTAAATACAGATTTCCAACTATTAAGTTGTCACGCGTGAAACTAACGATCCTCGAATTTCAATCCTAACGAAACCAGTTTAATGTTTTTACAGCCCTGCGCAAGCTAACAAAATGATTTAAAGCAAAAAAAAAAAAAAAACGCCAAATGCTTGTTATGTAAATGAATAGATAAGAAAATAGTGCGACAATTGATACAGTTAACAATTACAATTTAGTTATCTATGAACACGAACCGAAAAACAAGAATGTTACGTGTACACAGATTATCCTGCCCCATTACGAACTCTAAAGAAGTACTAAACGCTTAAAAGCAGCTAAACGAAAAAATAAAGGAGCTTCAGCCCGCTAAGGAAAATTATCTTTTCGTATTCATCATCTTTATCGCATGAATTCTACGTAATCGCAGCACACAAACGAACCTAAACATTTCCATCCGTGATTTCGGGCGAGAACAACGAGACGCAATAAATTAACCCGTTTCGAGAACGTGGCTCGAAAAATCCATTAACTCTCTGGCGAAAGAAAAACGAAATATAGGCGTGGGTATTTATTTCGGGACCCATCATTAATCACGCGTTTCACCCTGGCACCACTGTCTTCGAGCTTAGCGATCTTTCGTATTGGATGACATCCGACCCAGTCATCCCCTTGCATGCATGTCCTTTTCTAAATTTTATATCTCAATTTAAAAAAGCGGCTCACAAGTTCAGTTTGTTCAACATTATCGACCGCCTGACACTCCACTATTTTCATATCATTCCATTTGATCATTTTTATTTTTCACAATTTTATTCTGACAGCAGAATTTTCACCCGAACATACTCCTCATTTCGCCTTTCAATGATCATCAGTGGGAATACTTTTCGTGTCAGTTGTGCATTTCTGTTTGGGCACCCGCTCGTCTTCAGTTCGAATTGTAATTAAAAGAATGACCGCGACGAAGAAAAATTCGTGGCTACCGCTGTAAAACACGATGTTCGAGCTGATCGAACAGGCTCATCCTTTTGGATGTCGCTTCCAATATCTCGCATTCGGATCGCGTCTTTATCGAAATGCGTTTAGTCACGATTCTGACAGCCAACAGTCGTGTTAGCGGTCGGCACCATCAACCAACGAACGGGGCAAGTCTGACAGACTAAAAGGTTCATCCGACGGTGAGAGGGGCATACAAAAAAAAAAATCGCGCGTCCTGTAATTAACCACTTCGATTTCGAGAGCATCACCATTAAGATTTTGCACAATACTCTGTGCACGAATAATTTGGACAGATGCACGTGAAATGTTATTTTCGAAATGTATATGTATATAGGATGGTGATTGTTAATAAATATGGCCAAGATCGTTCAGAGAATATTGAAATAATGATTAATTTTATTTATAAATCGAAAGGTATGCAGAAGTTACGTTGTCCGGGATATTTTTCTACCGATGGCAATAATACAAAAATATTGTGCAAATATGTTTCTGAAATATGAATATCATTTTCGAGAGAGAAAATTCAACGTATCCTGGTAGGGAGAACAAAAAAGTATATTTTCGTACAAGTTTGGCAATTAATTGTGACAATAAAAAACGATAAATTGTTATATTCTGAAAACAAAGACCCACTCGTAATTTTCATCTTCGGAGCAAGATATAAAAATGTTCCAGACAAATACACGCTAAGTAGGTAGGAAAGTGTTTTTGAAACAATCCTTCGCGAATGCTGATTATCTGGGAATTAATATAGAACCCGTCGATTTTACAATATTTCTATCTCGCTGATCGTGGTCAGTGGATGAGTTTCGACGGTGATATTGCGCCAACGTTAGGATACACGTAAGTACCGGATCGTGTGGCTATTTATACGGGCGATAAATCAATTTTGATAGACTGATTCGACGAATTCGGGTGGCGTAGATGTACGATGCACTAGGTGGGACAATCTGCATTCTACTGGCGCGAAATGTTAAGCGATGCGTCTATGCAAATCGGATGTCGACACTCTATATATTGTAGGCGTTTTTGTGAAATACGTGAAACTGGAGGACGAGCCATTACGCAACTCACCCACTTCGAATGATAAACGGTCCATATTTTTAGTCCACCTTTGCCTTAACAAGGTATGCAAGGACGGCGTGCTTAATGAAAATGTTACGAAACATTTAAATATCCACCTTCCTACTTTTTATGAAAAAATGTAAAGGAATGCAAAAATTTGTATGCGAAGATGTCTCGTTTTTATTTAAAACTTGCGTAGGAAACAAAATTACACAACTATATTATCTCAACTCGTATCAATAATTCCCGTTCTGTGCATTGGATTACGCGCAATGGAAAGTTTGTAGAATTTAATTCAAAGAAATGGGAACACTAAAAGTATTTCAAGGTTTCGCTCTTCTAGAATCTAGATGTTACTCATGCATTTTTTTTTTCAGCAACGATAAAAAGGCATCATTAAGATAGTATTCAGCCATAAATGCCTAGAAACTATTCCGCGTTCTAATGATACTTAATTAACGTGCCTTTCCGTCGAAACAACGAGTAACGTATGTTTTACAAATATGCTCTCTTTGTTCTCCTAACACAGTACACAGAGTGCTACGTAATTGAAAGAAATAGATACAAAAAAAAAAATTGATATACATCCTGATCCCTCGAAATATTTTAAGAAACGAATCCTGTTGACGAATTATTTTTTCACTTCTAAACCTCTTACATAAGAAATGAATTCCAAGAATCCTGAGCAGTATAAAGGATATCCCGTCTGACTGTCGCAGAAAGGACACAGGTAGTTTGAATTAGCGTGACAGTGAAATAATATATTAACAAAATACGTATATGCGTTTATAATTATTGCGCCAATACTACTAGAGTAATAGAATAATCGGAGCTTTATACGAAGCGTACACCTGTCTCCGTCGCATGAAATTGGTCGTTCGCATAGCAGAAGTTCCGCTGAAGTTGCTACGGTGATAGATGATGGACGTTTACTTTGATGCTTGTTCATGGTACTTCGCGGTGTGTATAATAAGATTACTTTATTCTCGATGTTTAGTTATTTCATGTAAGTTATATTTGTAACCCAATTTATTTCTCCCGTATAAAAAGAACCATGCAGGTTTTTCTGCACATGTCGCATACTATGGCTATTATAATACCCTGTACTTCTATAAAGACTAAAACGTAGATAACATAAGCATAGCCGCAAAGAAACGTCCAAGTTGTGTATATTAAAAATAACCATATAAAATTGTTCCAACTCAATGAGTACTTAAAAGCAAGTTGTTCAACAAATCTTTGTCAGATACATCTCACCACCTCATTACATTGTTCCTATTTAATAGGACAAAAAAAAGCACTAAGAAACTAACTGCATGTTATATGAAAGCATCTACATATAAATCAAGTCTGTGGACACATATCTGCCGAAATGAACTGCAACTCTGTCCACAGTTTTGTATACGGGATACCCGCTGAATAGGGGGAAAGCACAGAACCCGGCGATGAAAGAAAGCGTCGACCAGAGAGGGAGAGCAAATTGCCCGTTGAATTTCCATTAATAACATGTATTTCACGATAATGTTCAATAGCCGCGGCACCCCTAATCCCGGCGCGAGGATCGTTAAACCGCGAGCAAGCGAGCGAGCAGCATACCGGATCGGTGAACCGGTATCCCGATATCGGTTCACTTTCTACCGAGAATTTAATAACGGTCAACCGGACCCCGCCGTGCAGAACGCGCTCATTATGCGTCGAGAAATTGTTCTCATGAAAATTAAACAGAGCCGGCTACTGACGATAGGTGACGTTAGTCGCCGCTTAAATAAGACCAATGCCCCGGTTAGAACACGCGCCACGACCTTTTTGTAGGGTCCGAGGCGGAATTTTACGACCGCCTCGCTGCTTGCCCGGGCAAAAATCTGCTTCTTCCGCCTTGATCGTGTGAGTTCGTGAGCTAGTTACAAAGAGAACGCGTGGCGAGGAAAGAAGGAACACTTGTTACGCGGTTATTCGAGAAATTCCGCGGCTGGAGTTTTATTATTCGGGGTTGAACGGTACGTATAAGGGGTAATGGAAGTATATGTATTTAGGAAGATGTTTGGAAACGAACTTCTGTTTGGGAGCTTTCAGTCGTAGAATATTTGCAACTAATTTGTTTCACGATGACATAACTACTGGGGGGATTATGAACGTCAACTATCGCAGCGAAAGTCATACTACGTGCGTGCCAATGGTTCGATCGGAAATTCGTTGAACGATTGATGGAGTTTCAGTGGTTGGTGGGAATTATATAAGAAATATTTTTATTCACTCCAGGCAGAAAGTCTGCCACGAGAGTTTAACAATGTACTTTCTTCAGACTCACTTTGCCAGGTGTTATCTTCCAGACGCATCACAGTTACAGTAAACAATATAATTAAAAAATATAAGAGCAACTAGTCCGCGATTAGAATCCCTTCAAATTACCTTCGCCGTGAACGGATTTGCCGTGACCACCAAAACTGAAAAACCCTGACGCAAAAAACGTCCGCGTCCGCCACGAGCTAATTAAGTGTGCCAAAATTCCCGGTACGGCTGAAACGATGGAATTCTGACATTAACAGTCGGCAAACGATCACCTTAGAACGACGTGAGCCGCGCCTAGCATCAATTCTGCAAATGAAATCCACGAGGTGCATCCCTTCGAGGTGTCCTTCACACCGGACAAGGACGGTGGCGCAGCACGAGGCTCGTGTGTCCCCCCATAGAATTCTCCACTGTCTTTAATTATCGGCCTCTTCAGCAGTCGAGAAAACCAGCCTACGCATAGACTGGCGCGTAGAGCGACGTAATAACGAGCAGCAAAGGGGTCTTCTCGTCGTCGGCTTTACCTTGAAGAAGATTCCACGCAGCGGCTTCGATCTATCCTACCCACGCAAAAATAAAAAGCGAAAGCCCTCCCCCTCCCACCCTTTACAAATAGCGTCCAGGTGTGTAACTACAGTAACGGCACGCCGGCCAGTAGGAGGATACAGAATGCGTACGGAGACAGGGTACAACACACACAGGGGGTTAAAGTCGAACGAGTTAGGTATGCGGACTGCTACAGACATGTAACTGCCGTGGGGGCCTCCTTTTTGCGCCGCTACGGAGTTACTGCTACAAGAAAATAACATCATTACACCCATAAGGCCGGTGTACCAGTCGCAGGTTGCGTTCCAGCGTTCAGGGAGTCGCCCGGAGACAGGCACTCCACCGTTTTCACGGAAGTTCGCTCGGGGGTTTTGTCTTACCAGGAGGAAGAGTGCCGAGGGAGGACACTGGGGCGAAACGTTGAACGGTCCTTAGAGCGCCCGTGATATTTCTGATATTTATGGATCGCGTGAAAGTATTCATTATGGATCTAAGGGGACGGCGAATTTGTAGATACGTGCAATAAGCTGGCATTTTGTACTTGACATCGCGTCAACGGGATAATAGTTCAACAATGCTGGTGTTGTATTGCACGATCATTTGATGCACAAGCTGATTTGGCTTTCCAGGTAGGCTCCTTTTTTTCATTTCGATTGCATCGATTCATTAGCTGCACTGTCCATGTTCATTTTGTTTATACCTTGACACTAATTCTACTTAAACGAGCATTAATCGCGCGTGACGCGTATGTATGGAACACGGATATGAAGTCACCGATATTTTAGCTTCGAACGGCTTACACGACTAGCTTGACACTGAGATAACGAACCGCCAAATCGGATTACTAGTGCCGATCTGGATCCTTCCTTCGTCAGATAACTGTTCTACAGATACAGATATCCAGCCGATAGACAGATCCTTTTTTCTGTGTAATTTACTACAATATTAAAAGACACGATTAACCGTCCATATAAACTTGTCGTATTATACCGGTTGAGTACATTCCAGGCGGGGCGAGGGATTAAATCAATATTTTAACCTTTTGTATCATGGATACATAAAAATATGATGGGTATAAATCTGGGTGATTTAGAGTGGCTAAAAGAAATAATATACCTACAATAATAACACGAAATATTCTAGCTGCAATTACTTTTCTCATTCAAAATAGCAATGGTAAAAGCGCATTAGTGCAACATAGAAATTTGAATATACAGTAAGGAGCGCATCTGTTATAAAGATAAATGCCTGTAGCAAATTCTAATACATCCACTCATTTCTCATCGCATCTCATCCGTTCTCATTATAGAACTCATCCTTACAGTATCTACAATCCACCGATAATACGATCACGTCCAGCGGAATAAACAAATCGGAGGGAGCAACAGCACGCCGGGAGAGAGGATATAAGGGAATCCGGTCAGCGTAGGATATTAATCGCAATTCTAATTCCTCTTAAAGAGCAACGCGAAACGCGCGAACGATTTCGCTGTTCTTGCTATCAGACGCATCTTCCACCAAACGGAGCAACAAAACCTCACGGAAATGAACGTTCCGCGGTATCAGTTTCACGGTGCGAGCATGGCAAATGACGTAAAATGGATAAACGCCCGTGACGTTGCAAGATGCGCCACAATGAAAGAGGGGGCAACGCGCAGGCCGTTTGAAAAAGACGAAAATAAAATAAGCGTAATACGAGAAACACACAGGCACATAGAAAATGTTGCGGGCCTCAACAACGTATCCTGGTATTCTATCAACCCCGGGCAGGATGTGCACCTGTGCTACGAACAGCAGGAGAGTAAAATCACGCGATGCGAGCAGCTCGTAACAGCCTATAGATCAGAAGCTAATTAAAGTCCGGTGCGATTAGTTAGGAACTAAACGCTTGTAGAACGGACCAACCGGAAGGCCTTTTCACCGACTTCCTTCACTTCCTCTCAATGCGTTTGATTCGATTTCCATCACTACCGCGCGAGATCATGGAATGCTCGTATTTCTCCAATACCGACGCGGGTACCATCTCTGTCATTATTATTATTATTATTATTATTTGTCTTTGTTACTCGTGCTTGGAATATATGCTAAATATGTTTAATATTAATGCCACGTACATGCACCGTACTTCGAATCTAACGTCATTTAAAATGCAATAATGCAAATCATTAATTTTTGTATTTTTTTAGAGCCATAACAGCGAAATAAGTATGGCAAATCGATTGAAATAGACGTTCAACTATTTGACAGGAGAATATTCCACAGTCGCTCTGCCAAGAGTTAAACAGCAAATCAAATTCTGTTCCCTGCATTAAATTCTCACGATGCAGTAACAAAAACAACCGTGTCCATTAAGGAGGTCTCCTCGAAGAACGAGCTCCCCTATCTTCCCACAATTAAACAAATTCTCGCCCAATTCCCATAGTTCCGGTCACATGCTACCAGACCACCCTGGACAACAGCTACTCACGTAGCCACCCGAATGATCTCTTTCTTCCCAAGCCAACTCGCTCACCACCACTCACTGTTCCGTCACGGTAATTCAAACGCGCGTGATGCTCATTTACCGAATTGCTTTAGTTTCGACCAAAGTGGAACGATTCAGCTTCTTCCACCCATTCACAGCCACCGCCTATATACGTAAACTCGCGGGCCCTCGGATATTGTACGTGTGCCACGTTTTTTCTCGTTCCTGATCATCCTCACGGTGGCTTTCGATGGTGGCGAATACGCACGGCATGTAGGTAATGGTACGATCCGAAAGTACTGGCCTCACCGCTAGGTCTTACCTACATTACGTACGAGACAAGAGGTGCCTACCACCGCAGTAGAATGAGGCACTGGGAGGTGTTATAAAGGGCTCTGTGTAGTTATTAGAGGTTATGACGGCGGTAATATCTCACTCAGCAGGCTCCTCTGTAATGTTATGGCCAGGCCCTCTTTCACGTTTCCCCTTCGTTGAAGCTCCCCTATCCCACATCTACCGTCGATCTCCTTCTCTACTCCTCCTCCCTCGCCGTCTCTTTCTTCCCGACTTCACCCTTTCCCTCGTTTACCTTCTGCTCACTTCTTTCGTTCTTCACCGCTTGACCGACTAACTCCTAAACTCTTTACACCTCGAGCACAACAGACCGCATCTTGGCACAGTTTGATTTTATTTACCACACGGGACGACCGCTCGGCGAGGTGGTGGGTTGTTTCGAGATTCAGATGATATTTTTTGGTTTCGTTTAGTTACGTTGGGAATATAGCATCGTGGGATTTGTTCTCTTTATTTTTGTTTTTTTTTTGTTTTTTTAACAGGGAAGATTGCAAAGGACGATTTGTCTTCGACAGGAAATTTTTGTTGTTAACAATTGAATATTTATGCGCACGGTGCAAGCAGAATAGTATTGAGTCACTGAAATCGTATCAATTAATCCCGATTTCCTCGTGTGCGATATTTTAATCTCGCGTACACGGGTTACGGCTAATGCCGCTAGTTAGCGGATAGTAGAAACAGACGGACATAGTCAGACACTGCGCACAGTCGTTTTCCCGATCGTTCACGGGCAATTTTATACAGCATAAAACCGTCCATTCGCGTCAAGAATTTATTTACCAAATTTTTACCACCGCCGTCCAATTACTTCGCGTGCATTGATCGGCAAAAAACTTTCACCCTTACGATTTCAACGAACGCTCATCAACCCTTCCCATGCCATTACCTCCATTCTCGTACGATAAGAAACGTCCATGAAAAAAACTATATCATATCGGTAATGGCCAGCCGCTTTATTGCGATCATTTTATCCCCATAGATACCGAACAATCATTCGCGAATGTAACCCAACGTCCCGACGCCGTCATTTACGGACGTGTATCTCTGCCTGCATATTTTTCTCTTTGCACACACCAGCAGCTCGTAATAATGTCCACGAACGGAACGAAAAATTTCGCTCCAGGAATCCCCGCCTCTCGCGGGCAAAAAGGGAAAAAAAAAAGGAAAGAAAATCGACGGAAACGTAGCAAACGCGTCACGGAAGCCCCATTAAAGCAGGGGCAATAATAAAGATATGACAAACGCAGCGGATGTGAGAGAGCGAGGCTGCGTGATGTACCGTCTTAAATCCGTGAAGGTTAGCGCGGACTAACGATGCCACCGGATGGCAATGAACTTTGTAAAACTCACCGCGCGCGTTTCCTGTACGGCGTAGGTTCATTAGCGGGAACCATTCGAAGCTCGTTCTGATTCTCTTTCGTGGCCTCCATCGGCGGTTCGTAATCCCCTATCTAATCGCGTATCTTGCCGGCTTTGAATTATCTCAGCGCGCTCGCGGAAGCAGCGCAACGATACAAAACGATCGAAAAACGGTCGTTTGCGCGCTAAAAGTGACCGCGACTGTTCGAAGCACGCACACTTTCTTTTGCGTATTGCGTGCAACGAAATGAACAGTCGCCGGCCGAATGGACTGGTTATTCCGGCGCGGAAGAAAGCAGCGGTGCATTATTCAAATCCGATGTAGATCGGTATCGGTGGATGTAATTCTAGTGTGGACGCGTGTTTCAGGCCCGTTGTCGGGGCAACACTTAATTTGTCCGGCCACTTGTGCCCTCGCCGCGGGACGTACATTGGTTCGTGTAGGAAAACGATGAAGATTCGAGGGAGAACCGCGAGAGGCCGTGAAGGACGCAGTGAAAGTGCGCGCCATGAATCTATTACAAACGGGAAATAAGCCTTTGTGTGCAGATTTCTACCGATGATCTACGTATCTATGGGATATATCCGATATTGTTCGCCGACCTGATAGATGAGTAAGTGGTATCGCGTGCACGCGTCGTTTAATTCTAATTGACGTTGAGATTTACGGGGCCCCCAATGCGGATATTGCTCGTTACTTGATCGATTGCTCGCGGCAGATAACGCGAAGGCAATAATAAGTTCGTATTTATATAATAGCGGTGTAAATCAATGGCACGCATTCGAGAGCGGTGGTGGGTACAATTTGAGGGGCAAACAATTGAACTAGTATTTCAAGGGGGAATCTGTGCTTTTAACGTCATTTGTCCGGCCTCCTTTGGAAATTTCTTCTTTCAAATCAGGACACCCCACCGCAATTAGTCTTTTCGCACATACGGTTGGTAATATAAGTGATCGAACTACGTGATATATTTCTTTAAGACAAGATACGTAAAATTGCAGCAGGTACGAGTCATCGATAAAGGTAATATTATAAAAACATGCTGGCTGACATGATTCCGGTCTTCCTAACGAACCGAAACAAAAAAAACAAAAAGCCCATCGGACAAATTATATCTTGGGACATCGTGTCAGCCGTCTCAGAAGACATGGTTTCGCGAAAAACGCATTACAGTGTAAACTTACGTAAACTGCGACCCCCATCGATTCCCGATGATCCTTGAATATGTTGTAGAAATCAACATTTCGAACCAGTTCTTCGCAATGTCGCATTTATGTAACACGTTCGCTCGTAAACAGATTTTCTCGATCGTCGCCGGCGGTTTTCTCGCGGACTGTGGGCCATGTTCTGGCACAGACACGTCGGTTTAATCGTAATCGCCGATCGTGCAGCGGGCCCTATTAACATTGCGCTACAATTGGCGACTCGGAGCATTTCGTGGGTGCCTTGCGACACAAAATTTCAGTTCGCCACTCGGAGTATCGTACTAGTCCGGTGTGCTGCCGTACAGCCGCAACGACTCGATCTTTGGTTTCGTGCGTAGAGGCACTTCTCCCAAATTACAGGGGACCTCGGAGCCAGCTAATAATCACCGACATGGAGTAGCTCGCCAACGTGAATTAGAAAGGTAGGCAAATGGGGGGGGGGGGGGGGGTTAAGGGAGGTTTAAGAAGACACGGCTCTGATCATTATAAATTAGCAAAGAACTATTCGAGCCTGGATGTTCTGCGCTTCAGCACGATTCTGCTCGTTCCTAATTCGGTCCCTTTGTTTCACGTTATTATCGAATGCATTGCTGCGCAATCTCGAAATGAAGGACCGCTAACAGCGATACGAAATGGGGACAAGAAAGATATGCTTCTAATGGTTATAGATTGCCGTGAAATTTGCAAATTTACCAAACCGTTCAATTCCTAAATGTGTTTAAAGGACAGTCGTGCCCAACGGATATTCTCCCGCGTGCCACTTGGCGGACCTTCAATGATGCTCGAAGAGGGAGATCCAAAGTTTGCGCCCAGATACTCTTACTCTTTCTCCGTCTGTCTATCAGAAATCAGGATTCTCGCCTACTCTTCTTTCTCACACTACTAGTCTAATGGTGTTAGAGCCAATGACGTAGCTGCCAGCGGCAACACTATCGATCTAACTGTTCCTCGCAGTGGGCCCCTTTTTTGCATGGATTCACCGGCATACCATGGAGAATCGTGAATTACCTAGGGTAGCAAGATTCGTCCCGCGGACGGAGAATCCTCGTCTGTTGGCTCGTTCCATCGCGACTCTTCTCTTGCCTACATTATTCCCGCTCTCGACCAACGAGATTTCTGCCGTCAATCAAATTGACCCAGTTCGTGCAAGCACGCCGACTATAACGTGCACATCGTTCGGCTGTGTGGTGTCGGGAAAATTACACCGATACGCGTCAAGGGGTCTCCTCCTATAACTCTAGTGCACCGGTTATTCTTTTGGCCGTACGGGAGAAATGAAATACCAATCTTGACAAACGAAACGGATATTCTTTCGATCTTTAAATAAATAGAACGGTAAGTACCGGAAGCAGGAACCTTTCAAAATATCCACCACTCTTTTTGTCGAAGGCGTAAATAATAGACCGCTCCCTTATATCCTGCAGAGGAAAATCGAACATCGTGCGTAAAGTGATCGAAAATCAATAATCCCTACGATTCCCGCGACAATCCATTGCTCACTGATATCTCAATTGCAACTCGTCCATTATCCAGAACGCGGTCCGCGTATCGCATTCCATAATCGCGAGCACAATCACGCCGGCGCATCTACATCCCCTCGAACATAACTCTGCGTGGCGTGCGCAACTCTAAATTTGTATCGTGTCGTGTCTTCTCGGCGGAACGTTGTCTCTTCCACCAAACACATATGTGCTGCTCGTCCCTGCAGACCGGAAAATCGACTGCATCGACGTACCTTCGATCCGTCGATCGGTACACGTGTAGCCGTGGCGAGCATCGCGACGTCTAGTCTGCTCGGCTCGAGATGCACAGGCAACATAGAATTATGTATGTAGAATGCATGTAGACGCGTGGAATATGCCTTTGCTTGTGGGATCCTAAAGGTCCTCTAGACGTTGTCGGATCCTCCTTTCTCTTCGGCTGCTCGTCACGATTTCTTGCCGGCAAAGATTATTCCTGCCCTCCTTCCATTCTCTGTTTCGCCAATGTCCCCGTCGACTAGGGCCTCGTCACAGGCGTAACGCGGACCAGGTACAAGGATAATCTCTGTGCCAGGCTAACGTTTAACTCAATTCCACGCTGGCAAGGTGGATCGCAAGGCACAGTCGTGCTTGCATCCCGTTCACGTTTTCCACTTGTTTCGGCACGTTATATTTCACTGTTACGCGATTTGTCGTGGAATTAAATCCCATTTTCGTGCACAATGGCGGCCGATTGATATTTTCTGCGACGATGCGCATGGGCCTGGGGATTCGTCAATTGGTGATCTTTAATAGGCCGTAAGGATGACCGTAATAACGGAATCCTCGCGTTCATAATTCAAGTTCTATACGATTATTAGCATTCAAGGAAATTTACGTCAATGCTCGTACAGTGTGGCACTTGAACTAACAACGGGACGCTTCGACATCGCTGAGAATTAACTTGCACTTGTCTCTAAACCTGTCTTTCATCCAAGTGATCATGATTCAACGATCAGAGCGATGAGAGGAAATATCTGGCGGCACAAGGGAAAGACCTGAAACTTGCTATATAAAGGGGAGCAACGACAGTGAAAGTGCACACGTTGGATCCGCCGACGTGTCCCTTTCTGTCGTACCTTCCGGGTGCTATTGCCATGTTACGCAACGCCGTTCACGCAAAGATGAATAGCGGACCGTTTAGCTCGCCGATTCCAATGGTCCGTCGATCGTGAACGACAGACTGATGTGGACCAACGTTCGAGTAGGAAGTTGTCCGAACGAGGCTCGAAGCTTACGTGTTCCCTTCTGTAGACACGGCGATCGGGAGAACGGTGTTTCAAACTTTCCCAGATCAAAGTCACTGGGATCTCCGGTAATTCGAGCAATGTAATTAACCAACGACGATCAGGAACGACGACGACGACGACGACTAAATTCTTGGAACGCCGCCGCAGCCGGGAAAGTAACAGAACGAATAGATTTAAGCGGCACAATTAGCGCACGGATATTTCGACGTTTGCCGCGCTAATTGGCACGAGCTGCTGGTAGAGTGGAAAAGTTCAACGTTTCGAGACGCCGTGTCGTTGAATTCGTATTTTTTTGTTTAACGTACGATTGGTACACGATTTGCCGAAGAGTAGAATATAAGGGGGGCTAGAAAAGTGATATACTTTCACATGTATATTGACGAAATTTCTATACTTTTTACTTCCTCCACGATTTAATCTAATCGCGTGCAAATGTTCCTCTAAATAAAAGGGGACCTACAGTGCAACGGATGCAATCTTTATTCACCAGCCCTCGATACCATCTTTCCACGATTCCGAAAATAATTCCGGGCCCATCAGAGCACACTGTGCGTCAAGCTCGATGACATAATCGAATCTCTGATAAGGGAAACAGACGAACCACCGTACGGAATGTGCACGCAATGGTGCGCGATCGTGTCGGCGAATAGAATGAAATCATAATCGAGAAACGAGGGAGAAGTTTTAGTCGGCAAAACGGAGCTCGTTAACGGTCATACACCCATGGCCAATGGTTCTTGACGTTCGCAGAATTCCATGGAGACCTTGATGCTTTTTATCTTTGTTCACTTTTAGTCCTCCCTCTTACAAAGAGGCGGCCACTTCACCGTTCTGCGGAACGTAAAAGATCGCGGCGCGCGATCACCGCGATATACCATTAAGGGTGTCCGAACGCACGTGGATTATATAGTTTCCGAGGAGTCCGGTCCCACGTTTTCCGTTCCTCATTTTTCTGGCCGGGTCATTAACATTCTTTAATCGTGCTCATTTGCAGGCAACTGTCAAATTGCTATTTTTCTGTCACGATGATGGTTAATCGTCTTAGTCACGTAAATAGACTTAATTGTATAGTTACGTAAATCGAAGCGGCATGCGAATCGTTTTGATTAGAATTAACATTGATGTTCTGTATATATGTACATGGACGCTCGAACGATCAAATTTCTTTCCAGAATTTTTTACACCATTGTAGATATTTGTTGCTCCTCGCCACTCGAGTCAATAAGATAGTATTCGAAGCGTGATCCAGGAATGGGGATAACGTTGACAGTTTTAAGAAATTGAATATAGCATTAATTAATTGTACTGTGGTCGGCGACATTGGTTGGCAATTATATTAAAGAGTTTTAGGTAACAACTAAAGTACGTTGATTGTGTCCGCTGTCCTTGTACCTAATGAAATATTGTCATTCTTGCGAAGATGATATCTCTTCCAAGAAAACACTGAAATTCCTAAATCACAATTGCAATCCTTTCAGATTATCCTGTTCAAACCACTAATATATTCTTCCACACATGTTATTATCAATTATTCGTGGCATATAATAGAGTTTTCTTAATTAACACGCCTATGTTGGTACTTGAACGATACCGATGAATGAAAAAGAACCGGTTAACAAATCCGCAAATTAAAGAATGTCCAACTCTGGTGAACCTTCATTTTAAAACTATAATAATGAAGCGCCGTTTCAAGCACGCAACCAAAGACTAATCGAACTTGGTGATTACCAGCACGCCTATTGCAGTGTCTTTCCATCGCAATTATCCAATGGATAGAATAAAACATGATCTTAATAATTCAAGCACCGCGTCCTGTTCGCCTGCGAGAGCGAAATTACGTAACAAATGGCGGCCTCGATACCAATATAATAGATTCGTGGCATCCGATTTCAGAATTTCCTGATGGAATAATCGATCATATCAGTACAGGCACGTACACACAGACATTTAATATTACAGATGCACTGCGCCGATCGTGAACGTTGTACAAAAAGGCAATGGAATGTAATGGGGCCTCATTATAGCAATATTCCAGTTCAAAGACTTTCGTTCTCTTTTCCCTAATTAATTAATCTGTGAATGATCTCGATATCCCGACATACACGTTGAAGGAATTCTATTAAATATTAATAAACCGTCGGTCAACGTATCGACCGTCGTAACTAGAACGACGAAGAAGGGGGGAAAAAAGAAGGTGAAATATTGCGAAGGGTTCCATAGTGGGTCGTGTGAATTCGAAAATTTCTTTTCGACTTATGATTAACTGTTTGTTTTAGTACAAACCAGAAATGGGAAACTACATATAAATACTTTCACGCATCCCAAGGAAATGAAAGTGTTCCAAAAGGTTTTTGCTATTCGGAAAAGAACAGCTCGTTCGGAGCGCAAAAATATTCTTCGCCCCCGGTACCACGGTTATACCAATCGCGAAAAAAAAGAACAGGAAAAGAAATCGTGTTGTTCTCCATAGATGCTTCTCGATTTTCATCTGAATGGCTCGAGTTAACGTTGCGTAACCGACCTCGACAGTCCTTACGGACATCGTGCTCACCGCGGTGAAGTTTTTCGCTCCGCGACAAGGATTCCCAGGTGGGCTTGATGGATTCGACCGGTCGCGCCACACGCGTCGATGACAAGCGGTCATAAAGCGCGCAGGTGACACGCACACCGCTGGGGCACGCTTACCTGGAACAGAAGCAAAAGAAGAAATGAGCCGCGGGTGAAGTCGGGCCCCAAGGGATCCTCGGATAATCAATTTTGTTGTCGATGTTACTGAACGTGTGAGGATATACAAGGCCGGTATTATTTTAATCTGGCTATGGAAATACTGAGCGGAAGAATGATTCCAATGGGTCGCAGAAATTCTTGGGTCACATATTTCTGTGCCATTACTCGGCCATAATCGCTCTGCATATTTGAGTCATTGTTGGTTGACACTTTGAAACATGTATTACGTGCCAGTGATTAGAAACCTTTAAATAATTTCCCTCCGTGTCATTCGCAGACCATTTTTGTAAACAAATAAAACAGCGACGGAAAGATAGTCGACCCAAAAAATCGCGAACCTATCCCCAATAGCCACCGAACATCTGTTCCGTTCAAAGTAGCTACCATCTTTTCGCGAACAGGGGACGCCGCGTCCGTTCCAAGGCGAGAGCCCATGAAAGTGACAAAACGAGGATTCCCTTCGCGATTAATTCACGCGTTCGTTATTGTTTATTATATCCAACACCGAGCACTCGCAAAGCGACCCACGCGACGGCCAGAGGCAGTCAGCGTAAAAGATCAGCCGCGCGAGCGAGACAATGATTCCTCGAAGCGCTCGCCTAACTTCTCTGCCCGCCAAGACGACGAAGAAATCGCGTTCCCCGCTCCTCTTTCCTCTTCTTCCCCACGTACCTTTCCCTTCCATCTCCTTCAGGTTGGCAAAGAGAAAGGAGCAAACGGCCGATCCGAAAGAGACGAGAAGACGACGAGGGACAAACGCGCGACCGCCGCATGGCGGAGGAATCGCCGCGATGCAGACAGAGAGGAATAGATAGGCAGGGTAGGTAAGGTAACAGTCAGGCAATCAGGCTGCGGTGCGGGATTCGCGGCAGCGTTATTATCTACTTGGGTGGACAGGTGCCAGGGGGTTTATAAAAGTCCACGCGCGGCATGGTCAGTGGAAGATCGTTATCAAGGGGGATGAGAACGGGAGGGGAGAGCGGAGAGGATGCATGAGAAGGAAGACGAGCAGCGGGCCTTCTTCAGCGTTTCAGAAGAAGATGAGAAAGAAGAAGAGGAGGAGGAGGAGGAGGAGGAGAGAATGACGAAGAGAGTGCGGATGAGACGAGAGGTAGAATAGAAGAGGGAAGAAGAGAGATAGGACGGTGCCGGTAAGGGAAGGGAGGGAAGCAAGCGTAGATTCATGCGGACGCACTACTAGATGGCCGTTGCCGACGCGTATAAGCCACAGTAAGGGAAGGCGGCGGATACCAGGAGGAATAAAAGGTCTAGGTAGCATAGTTGCACGCACATTCCCAGTTCACAGCCTTGACTCTGGCGGAGAACGAGCCGGCGCGGCGCGGCAGCAACTAGCGGCGGCGGCAGCAATAACGCCAGAAGCAGCAAACCGAACAGTCAAGGAACGGACCGACGAACCAGCAGCTTTGTACACGACGGAGAACGGATGGGCCACGGTATGACCAGTGGACGAACGATCGAACGAACCGTGGGTAAAAAAAAGAAGAAGGGCCCTCTCTAGCTAGCTACGCTCGTTCACTCGACGATGGCAATTATACGCGGCCGAGCCGTCCTGGCTAGATTCAAGATCAGATAATCCCATCTGTCGGTGTAAGCGGTCTGCAAACGATCCTGCGAACCATCGGATATCCTCTCCCCGAGCCGATCGATTTTTCCGAACGCCGAACGGAACGCGCGCAAGTTTGCTTTTCTTCGATGCTGAATCTAGTCGCCGGCACTGGCTAATCGCCGCGCTGCCAAGGGACTTGGGCTTCCGATGAGACGTGGGTGGGATTTTTTCTTTCTTAGATGGGTCGCATGGCATCGGTCGAATAGATCGGGGTGGCTGGGGGCAATATCTGGCGTGCAATTTTCGGGCAAACTAATTTGGTTGGTGTGTTTGCTCTGTTTTGTTTTCGTATGCTGGAAAGTGGGGATGGAGGGTTTAAATTCTGATTAATACTGATTATTTGAATCAACAAATGGAATGAAGAAATGAGTGGTACTATTCGCTAGGGTGTAACGATATATATAGATACAAATATTAAGTACTGTGGCCGAATGACATATCGTGCAAGTGAACGCAAGCATTTTGTACTATCAAACTTCGAATCTCCTGTTCAATATGGTCCTGCAATTTTGCTGGAATAGTAGAAAACACCAGGCGGATATATACAAGTACATGTAAACAGCTTGCAGATAGAGTCGGAATTTGTATCGACGACACGTTCTCCGGTATGATTTACGATGATGAAAGAAATTTAGGGGTAAATTGTGTGAACACAGCTGAACGTTAATTTCCAGACACTGTTAATGAAGAAGTGCAGGGAAGCAAGCGAAGGCAACAGCTTCTTTCTTCCATCACCGGCCATGAAAACCCACAATTATTTGCCTCGTAACCGGTATCAACACTTGCCCGAAGTTGACAACAGAGAACGGTGTACCTACTTATTAAATACTTTTACTTTATTCGTTACGTAGGCAGGGATACGAGGAGGCAGACAAAACGAAACGCAAAGAAAGATTGAATATTGCATTAACACGATGAAATTTTATTTCTCTGTTGAGTTGATGAGATGAAACGATACTTAATTCGGAAAAAATCCGTAGCCACTTGATCTGACGAAATAATTCATTTTCATATCCATGATACGACATTCGAATTCCGAGACGTTACTTTACTAAATAATATTTCGCAACTAACGTGTCCACCATTCGCAGAGATTTTTAAATATTAATTACCAAGGTTGGTAAAGCACAGCCGGATCTCAGAATTATCGCATCACGTCATCGATCCTGAATGAACTTTTCTCCGAGCGAAAATCGAACTCATTAGCCACGCGTATAATTTATATTTCCAGCGTCCAAGCATCGAAAAGAATTATCCACAAAACCCCGCAAACAATAGCGCGAATATCCAAGGCGTGAAATGTGCGCAAATGTACGAACGTCAGGATCGAATAGAGCAAAGTTCTCTCCGAAAACAGGAGAACAAATCAGGCAGCCACTTGCAGCACCGGTGACGACAGTGAAACGTACGGAAAGGATACGTGTCTCGGATACCGAACGCCCACGTGAAATCGACGGCAATGCCATTCCAATGTTAATTGAGGTGCCCCAACGCCCACGCCGGTTGCAAGTGTTCTCGGTTTGCAAGCAGTCGTCAGTATCGTTCTATCATTAGCTCGATCGGGCCGTCGATAAACATTCGTGCCTCTTCGGTAATTCGCTTAATGAGATAACGGTACCGGACCAGCGAAATCCCACCGCCTGATAACGATTATATTCCGTCCCGGCTGCTTTAGCCGGGAATGCAAAACCTTTAAGGACGCTGGCGCAAAGTATGCGCAACGGTCGCATTTCCCGCGAGAACGTCCTCTGCTCGTTATCCGATTAGAACACGGCAGACGCGATTATAGACACACTCCAGACCAATTCTGGCTGGTACCCTTCAACCAGCGGGCTTTCCTGTACGAACGTGGATCGCTTTTCATCTCCTTTTATTTATTTATTGATTTATTTATTTATTTGTTTCCGGCGTATCATGTAATTATTTACACATTCAATATACCTAACGCAATTCAGATATTTAACTGTCGCCCAGCTTGTGTGCGATAGCACGCGTGCAAATCTATGACAATAAACCGAAATATATATCATTGTCCCCTATTCTGTCTGGACATAATTCATAACTAAATCGAAATTCTTCGCTGTAAAACTACCCCGACAAAAATTCCCCGGTAAATTATCCCCACGTTTGAATTTCATCTCGAATACAAGCTCGCGTGGCCACGCAGACGACGCGACGTCCTGTCCCGGTTCTCCTTTAAAGGAAGCCGGCTGGCCGGCGAACCAGACGATCGCGAGAGATCAAGGTGACAACAAGATCCATGATTCGGGATTAGCGACATGAAGGATGAGCGAAAAAGAAACGAGCAACGAGAGGGAGGGACCGAAGCCAGACGAAACAAGTCGAAGGAGGGAAGAAGGAACAGACAGAGTCGGTGCTGGCGCATGGAAGCGTGCACACGCAGCCAGAGATTCGAGCCACCGTCTGGAGCGGCTGGAAAAATTGCCTCTGAATCACTGTACGGCCTACCTGCTGCCTTATTGAGGAACTCGCTCCTTGGCCGTTCTTTTAGCCTGGCCAGTCAGGGGTATAAATAGCGCTCTTTAAGAATACTGGAGACACTGGCTCGCGTCCATGCATCACTCGCTCTGCACCACTTCTCCGTCGCGTGCGTGCGTGTGTACGCGCGCGTGATATACCAGCCATCGGATCGCGGCCTGGATAGCACGGATAGGCGAATATAAAGTCGCTCGGATGGAAGGGAACGTTGTGGCGAATGAGCGTGGACTCCTTGGACCCTATGAGGAATGAGGCCCGACGTGTTGTCGTAGTCAATTTTGGTATGCAATCTGGGGATGGTTCCGGAACATCTGCTTTCAAACTTGGAATGGTTGTCTTTCCCTTTTGAGAAACATTTTCTTCGGGCGGATTTGGTAGATCCTTCCTCGCCCGTTAGAAGATATTGTTCAGTTGTTTGGTGCAACTTTTGAGAACGGTTTGGGGATTGAAATAATGTAAATTGATCTTTGTATATCTCAGTTTGCAATTCGATATACGACTGTACGCGATACAGACGTATTTTACATTGCACTCATAACTTGACTGTTCGAGGCAATTATTTGTAAGGCCGTTTCGCAGGCGCGTACTTCTAAATTATTTCCCGGTGAAAAGCAACTTGCTCAGTACCTCGCTTGCTTTAAATACATGGAATAATCGAGATACACTAGTTCCAATTAAACTGCCAGCAACCCCTTCCTTTCGGGCACGAATTCTTGAATCGCAGCAGCTTGAATATTAACCGTGCGCCCATTTAGGCGAATACGGAGCTGTACACGTTTCAGTGCTCCAAGGGCAACAAGGAATCGTATTCTTATTAAAAAACGCCCATCGAAAGAATATCCCTTCATGAAGCTCATTCTGACAGATCATTTACGGTATGCCGAAGTAGCAAGGGCCTTCGATATCCCACTCATTCCACCTTGTTCCTTAATTTCGATCAGCATCGAAGGCTAAAACGGCGCCTGCCCCCTCGAGACAAGGGCGTAGGCGTGTTTATCGATGCAATAATATACCACGAGCGAGTTCGGAGCATGCGCTAACTCGACGCCGGGAAAAGAAGCTTTTAGCTCGTGCACCAAGCTGAACGATAGAACGACTGCGACAAAAACTGCCACTTTCGTGTCCTTGCGGTACACCTTGGGCCTCGAAGGCAGGATAACAGCGTTTCCCAATAAGACCGGTACTGGCGGAGGCCCTGGATCCCAGCCCACGTGCCGACTCACTGTCGTCTACCAACACCTACCTCTCATCCTTCTGACTCGCGAACGCACCAGGAAGAACACTTCGGCTGAGATCTGAACTGCGATCGCATCACCCGTGTGGTTAATTTTATTGCGCACAAGGTGGGGACGGCGCATTCTAGTACAATTGGAGCAGAAACGTGTTCTGAAATGCAGCAGGAAGTTGGACCTATGCATAAAGTAGCAAATGTCAGTTATAGAAATTCAATTGAAGTGGTATTATGAGAATTGTAATCTCTTAATTGTTGATTAAATGGAGCAATCGTGATGATAATTTTATACGGACGACAATAATTGCAGAATTAGCCGTAGAACAATTATATGTGATAGTTGGTAGCGTTGAAATAAATCGAGGCGCAGGGCATGTTGTTGGATGTAGATTTGCCTTCCTTAAACGATACTTCAGGAACGTGTTTTAATTAATTTAATAAAACAGCTTGGCACGTTCTTCGCATAAGAATCGGAGAGTGCAGACACGCAAAACAGTGTATACATAGTTCTCAGTCCTCTCTTGACAGTCATGTCCGTGGGTTGATAAGATCACGACGTTAGGCCGGGACGACGTAGCTGGTTGAAATTCTAGTCAAGCGAACTTTATGGGTTACGAATACGCGAGGCAACGCGAAGCATTGGCTGCGTATTTACGAGCGATTAGCCAAGCCTATCCTGGATACTAAGAACCGTAGCCCGTTTCTGCTTTTAATATTCCTTACTCACGTGACCGACCAGTCGAAACTTTCAAGGGACTCTCGTGTCCGATCAAAACCAAATACCGATTTCCAAACTACGTGATCTGACCACCGATCGATCGAAATCATGACTAAGATTCGTTCGAAGTAGGTGTTTCTTTGAATTGCGTGGGCTGTGCATAATTTTCACGTATACTCCCAAATCACGTCATTGTTGATAGGGAAATTAAGCGTGCCTTGATTTATCGAATCGCATTGAATTGTCTCATACGTGGTGTTAGATTTCCATAAGAGATTCTAAGAAGTCCAAGTCGAAGAAGAAATTGCTATATTGAAAAAAGGAAATATGGAAAATTCGGAATTTTCAAACACTCAAAAACAAGGTGGAATATTTTGCAACAAAAAATTCATGGACAAGATAGTGATACACAAATTGTATAATACTCAATGGTCTAAGGTTTGCATAGAAATTCGGGTCAGGTTGTCGGGGCTAATCCTAAATTGAAAAGAATGAACGACACCTTTGTCAAATAATGCTCCGCCATAGGACAGAACTCACAATGAATTGGTACGATCGCCATTAATACGCCAGACAAATTGCTGTATTAATTTCTTCCCGGTCGATGATAATATCTTGTGGTCGATACGAACACGGACCACGTTACAATTCAATCGCTCTTTTTTTGTGTCTGCTCTATATCCGATTCAATCGTACGTGGCGCGATTACAAACACCGAAACCAAAATGAATCCGGCTCG
Source organism: Nomada lathburiana (assembly GCA_963667235.1). Lineage (NCBI taxonomy): Eukaryota > Metazoa > Arthropoda > Insecta > Hymenoptera > Apidae > Nomada > Nomada lathburiana. Next base: position 7,985,132 of record OY763897.1, on the reverse strand, counting down.
ACTACAGTCGATAATCGATTGAGTGACTGGCCATTATAAATGGCCATCCTACTTCGTTACTCGCACCGCACGATCGTTTAAATTGCGTTGAATAAAAAATCGGTCGGGCAAACGCGCGATCGGTCCGACGCAATTAGGATGGAAGAAAATATTTACGAAAAAAGAAGAACGTTAACAGTTAACAATTAAACCGTCTAATTGGAAATTAATTTATCGTTTGGTATCGGACAAAATAAAATTGAACCGAATGGTAACAGGCTGACTCGGGAAGACGCAAAAATAATTGAACGGAAGTAAATTAATATTAAACTTCGGTTAATAATAAGGAACTCGGTGCAGTAAAACGAGCCAAACTCGAATGAACTGAATAGACAGGCACACGATGAAAAGACCGTGAGCCAGGTCACATTCCCAGGTGATGCAAATGGTGAGCGTGTGCTCTGTTAGGAGAAGCCCATAATGAATACCGAGTAACTAAAGCTTCATTTAACATCCAATACGTCGTTTCAGTTTGCTGAAAAGGCTACTTCGTGTAATTTTAAGACAATTACCTGTTCATAACGTAAATCCCATTAATTTTACGCAGCATGTATTTAAATAAATAATTCGAAAAAGAGCTATGAACACGAGCCTGCATTATATGCAATATGAAATATACAATATTGCTGAGCAGATTTTGAAGCAACGTTCGGTACACGAGCAACGAATGTACGCGGCACAAGGCGCTAGAAAATTATAGATCCTAGCGAAATAGATGAACCGCTTTGCTAGGAACGCGACACGCCTCCGGCAACCGGTCGTGAAGAGTGGAAAGGTGCATTATTACGACAATGGGATGCACACACGCACGTCTATACTACGTCCCCTCTACTTTGGGAAGAACGTCCGCGTACAAACATCTGATCGCATCACATGCATCAAATCTCGGGGAAAAACAAATTTCTCAGACAAACGTATTGGCACACATACACGCACGCGAGGATGAACAAACTATCAGCCGAATATGGAAACGCAAAAAATATTTACAGATAATAACATATTGTGGATGTCAATTCTATTTAATACTTGTATAGCACTTAACAATAAGCAACTACAGTTTGGCTTTTTTAGACCACGGGGATTTCTGACATTTTGAGACTTTGGAGGTTCCATGGGTATCGTAGATATCCTGGGACCTGAAATGAACTATGGATAACGGGGTACCTTGGGAGTTGCAAGGCTACGTGGATATCGAAGGTAAATCGAGGAGGAGGGAAGTTCCATTGATGTCGGGGGTATTCAGTGACATAGGTGGTCCCATGTGTGTCAAGGGTATCCGAGTAATTCAAAGGTCCCATGGGTGGAGTTCAATGGGTCGAATACCTTGAACCCCGCAGACCTACCCCTGATATCCATGAAACTATTCAACTTCTCGAATACCCTGGAAACCCACGTAACTTGTTTATGATTACCCGTCTTCGGCTTCTCACATTTATGCAAATCTAATTGAAGTAGTCGCCACAGTAACATTATCGAGTTATAGAAATTTTTGTCACGAAACATTCCATAAACTCCATAAACATTCATGTTCGATCTTTTTATTTGCCACTCAATCGCGTTCCGCGTTTCACTGCGCTTGCATCGTCCCGCTATAGAATAACCTATTGCCAGAACTTCGTAAGCAATGGAAATCAATAAATGTAGCACAATTATATCGATGTCGTGTTACAGTATACCTCTATGTCGTGTCACATTTTCCATTCTCCCACCGATATTCATCTGTACCAAACGAAACCCAAATATGCCGACAGAAATGTGTCGCATTGTTCAATCGCGTCCGTTGCGTGCAAAGTAGGGGGGCCTTTGCACGCGCCATCGTGCAGTTGTGTGCCCTGTGCTCAGGAACGTAACCGCGGCAAGGTATCGTGGCGGCAGCAGAGGGATGCGGCGTGCATTGCCATTAAGTTGCCATTGTTCCGCAACTGTGCAACGGTTCATCCATAATCTTACGTGCTATCCGCGAATACAGTTATGGCCTCGGGTACACATGCAGTCGCCGTGGCGGACCATTGATCATGGAGATGATCTCCTCCTACGTACTGGGACAGGTCGTGCGACCGATACGTGCACGATTCGGCGGAAGATAGACAGGTGTTCGCGAAAAAGTCACGATTCTGGGCTTGCGCACCGTTCGGCCACGTGTACAACGGAACGATCCCGCGGTTTCCGCGTCGCTCGCGCTTCCTCCTGAGGATAATGTCCGCATATCGTGATCAAGATCCAGGGCTGCACCGACGGGACGCGACGAATGCTCCCCTGGGATCACGGTTACGATTCGATAGTAGCTTTGGGCAGTTAGCGTGTTCACGCGTACACACCCGCGGCGAGCTTTGAATTTTCCTAGCTCAATGAGTGTGTTTGTAGCTCGAAATATGATACGTCGCCTTGCCTGTGCCTATCATTTTAGCGCATTCAACGTTTAGCCTGGTTGCGATATGTTTGAGAGTTGGGAACGGACGGTGAAATGGGGTTTGCATTTGGCGCAGTGTTGTGTTGCCGTAGTACAACTTTTTGGATGAACCTCTGAATGAATGAATTCAAGGTGTGTGGTTCGAACCGTCAATAACGTATTGACCGGTTTCATTATTTTCTCTATGAAAAGATACGGGATAATACATCTGTGAGTGCCAATAACGCTGGATCTTTTTTGTTTCTTCTATTTAATGAATACCCAATTGCAAATATTCCATGTTATCGAAATTCGAATGCTACAATCGTCTTGGTTGAAGCAACCAAGCTTGAAGCTTCGCGTCGCCAAACTTCGACTTGTCTACTATTCTACAGCAAACGGTAATCATTCTATTTCGTCAAGTTATCAATTCCGCAAGTCGTCCATTATACTGCTGCCTGTATTCGTAATTTCTTTTGCAATTCTAACTTCGTATACTTTGTTTCCTTCGAGCATAGTCATTCGAACTTGTTTAAGCGACCAGGAAGTGCATCGAGTATCGGAATGCCATCAATCCTTTTGTCACGGATGCTTCCGGAAATCGTGAAGCTTCTCCCAACGGACCATATACTCGATTACCTAATACTCGTCGCGATTTCCTTTGAAGCCAAGAGGGATGCAAGCATTACCGAGGACCCATGTACACCCTACCCTTTCGTCGAATAATTTCAATTCCGTACCAGACATTGACGAATTATCGTTTCGTGCAGGTATCATTAACCAACCAGCTACCTACGTGCGTGCGACGTTGCCAAGCTCTGCAAGACTCGGGTTATTGGCCGACGCCTTATTTTCTATATCTTTTTTGCGCACAGCAATGTTATTAAAAAATTAGTTTTCTTCGGTTTCATTTGATCCTTGTAGCGTGAACGAAACATATCGAAACGTCGAGGATTGGACATACTTTCTAACGACTCGCGCTGATTGTGAGATAAAGATTGACGACAAATCAATTTAATCATTTTTCTTTCTAGCGAAGCGTCGCGTTAGTTTAGAATTTGTGTTTGATACGTTTCCTATCCATTAACACATTTATTATTGGTTACTTATTAATACTACTACTGGTGGCCTTGTACAATTAGCAACCCTTACGTTGCATCGGTCAATCGGTTGCATAAGAGCAAAACTTTTGTGCAGCTCACGCAATACAGCCGGCATCGCGTTTATACGCGCAACTTTCGATAGCGTGCGGACAAGCTATCGCTGGCTACGGAAAATCATCGTCTGGGTTGTGCGTTCGTTGAACCCTCCAGCTGAATCGTGGAAAGTGTCGAGGGCGTCAGTTTCCTAATCGCGATAGCACGATCTCGCCATAAATCCTGGACAACGTGACATCCAACGAATGCGCGCGCGCGCAAGCAGATTTGTCATTCTCTCATATGCATCGCGCTTTCTCGATCGCCAAATTCTTCTTTTTCACGTTCTCCGTAAGTGCTTCAGTTTGGTGCATCCAACAGGGCAACTGGCCAATTCCGTTAGATTTGCAAAATACAAATTGAAAGCGTTAGGATATGTTTTCTAATTGGAAATCTTACTTTTGAAACGATGAACGCGACGAAAAGCAAGACGAGTATCGAGTTTGTAGTTACATGTAACATCTCATTCAAGGGTTCAGTTTTAAGACGAAATTAGATATACAAGTAAATACTTATTATTTATTCAGGGTTAATGAAGACGACACAAACGATGAGACTTGAAATTGAACGCTAAAATGTTTGCATAAATAATTTGTGACCTAGGAAGGTGTACGATAAATGAAATGCTAATGAAATAATTGAATAATTAGGATTTATTGTACGCCCCGTTCTCATTAATTCTTCTGACATGTTTCAGAAGAAATAAATGTATTTTGCGTCGCCGTAACAGACGCACACATTTTTCCAGCCAATTTGTCTGCCGTATGGTCGAATGGCTATTAATTTCCATCCCGTATTGAAGCTCTAACCGAGTAACGAAATAATTTCTGTGCGCAATTTATAATCGTGATGGCTCTGTTTCTCGCACCTGTGCCCTTCTTGCGTAACCAATCCGACCAATCACCGTGTTCACGTGATTCAACGAGGAGGAAAAAGTAGCGCGTAAACTAGCTGTTCTTTGAACACACACGTCCCACTTTGCAATTCAAATAACACTTGGCAACTATTTGCTGTCATAGTATGTGAGTCAAACTAGGTAAACTTCGCTGATAATTCAGAACAGCCTGTCTCATAGAAGAAGTACTAAAAATGTATAAGTACGTAAGCGCGGAAATAAGAGGACGAGTAGGAGAAATGAATGAACTTGACATTTTTTGTAATATTTGTCGATTGTAAATTACTTTAACAAGTTCCGTTGCGTTGGCCCCCAATACGTGTTCCACGCGCAAACACTTTACACCAATACTGGACACCCTTCCCGATGTTGGGAACCTTGGAAAAAGAATCATAAAGGCGCATCTGCCATTAATAGAAGTCTGAGCAAAAACCGCGGTGTAAAAGAAAACAACACCGATACTCTCAAAGATCACGATCACCCCAATCAAATCACAATTCCACACAAAAAGATATAACTCCTCCACAGAAATCTTCCTCGAAACACCAGGGCTCGGAACGACCCCGCCAAACATCGACACGTTGGATCACCACCGATCCCAAAACGCGAGCGACCAGATGCCAAGTGCATTCGCAAGAACCGAGTATCGCTGTTCCCGACATCGAAAGCACTTCGAAGCATCGTCCGCGACCCGGAGCGAGCAGCCACGCGCGTCTCCCGCGTGGAAAGATCTTCGCCGCGCGGAATCGGCCGCGTAATAAAGTTTATTAATGGCCAGCTCGCATGACAGGGGGTAGCAGAGGGAGCGAGGAAATGCCCGCGAATAAACGTATACGAATCAGATGACGTCAGCTGGCGAGGTCGAAGAGAGTGCAGACGCGTACACAGGCAGCAGCCATGAGCGGGCACGCGAGGAACGGTGAACACGCTCGAGCCGAAGGCATAGCGATTCCTCCTGCTCGCGGGGCCAGGAGGGAACGACGCAAAAGTGAATGAATGTAGCGGAGCGTGGGCGAACAGCAGCTCTCAACTTCGGGCTCGAACTTTGTTTAACACGTTGACAGCGGGTAGGGTGAAATTACGCTTTAGGCAGATTGATGTTATTCGGCCGGTTGGGTGAAGAAAATAATAAAAACCGAAATTTCGCCGCGGCGCTAGTGTTAAAACGACGGGAAGGGAAAGGGGTTGCTTCGGTGGGTGTCTTTAGGGGAGAGGAAAAAATGTAAAACACTGTTCACGGTGGATTAATATTGACAGCAGTGATTATTGGACGCGTTGGGGTACGTGGTAATGAAATATTAGTAAAGTAGGCTAGCAAGGGAGGCCTGTTTGTTTATTTCATGATTAAGGATTGGGGTTGCACGGTTTGTTCTTTAATGGGGCAATAATGAATGGTGTGGGCTGAATAGATGGATTATATTTTAGCTTATCCACGTTTTCAGTATTGGCTATAGTGTTTGGTATTTTCATTGCAAATAAAGAATAAGTTCGAAATGGAAGTTTCTAATTCTCGCCGATGTTTGCACGGCTTGATTGCGTAAATGATACGCCACTGCAACTCTTGAAGCTTCCTCCACAATATATCTGTTTTTAATGTGCGGTTTATTTCATAATTAACTTCGTAATAAACCATTAAGCGCTGGTAGACGTGTGCGGCGTTGGAGGTTTTACGATTGGCGAACAACGATCATAAATTTTCGTGTACTGAAAATAGCTTTGTGTTCTAGCGAAAAAAATGTTCCCCGCGGTCCAAGCTTTCTTATATAAAGGGAAAACAGATATAATGCTCCCACGGCTAATGATTCTTGGCATACAAATTAATTCGTGCCTATGGGACACGTAAAAATTACCATCTCTCCTTACCAATATCGTCCTACCTGTTAACCTTGTAGCAAAATTGTGTTCAACCATGTGTGCCTAGAATCGTTCCAAAATTCGTCATTGATTCACTCTTCCATTAATCAAGGAGCAGACTTCCCATAGGAGGAGGATCGGATAAGAAATGATTGGTTAAAGAGGAATCACCACTGGCCCTGTAACTCCACCGGTACCGAGCGTCGCCTAGACGCGACACGGGGCTTGATTCATTCATGAAAAACACGAGGCTTTATCCCAATTAACACGAGTCTCCACTCAATTCATGCGGCAACAGAGATGCCCATTAATTTTCCGCGGTACCTGTGGCCGCTGCTTCGATAGAGGTGGAGAAGGACAGGGATGTCGGTCTGGATAGGACGAGCAAGGAATAGGAGAAGGAAACGAAGGAGATGAAGTAAGAGGAACGGGAAGAGGAAGATTGGAAAAAGGTGAAGGAGGAAGCAATAGAGGAAGAAGACGACGAGGAGGAGGAGGAGGAGGAGGAGGAGGTGGTGGCGGTGGACCTTGTTCGTTGGTTCTCCTCAGCCTTTCTCTTGATCTATGTACCTATCCCTATCCGCGGCAAGCGCCAACTTATATCCAGACACTATAGGTCGTACGTTATATCTCGTAGGCCAGACTCGAATGTTTCAAGTCCGCGACAAGCTTAGCCTGGCGAGATAAGCGTGCTTACCGCGCCACGTGCTGGCTCTTTCGTAGAGTCCACTTTTCTTATAGCCGTGGATGCCCGATTTTTCTGTTACCTGCTGCTCTAACATGCCCCTAGTCCGTTCTCTTTGCCTTCCATCTTCGTACATTTTTCTGCCCATTTCTTGCCCGTTACTTTCGTTCTTTTCTCCCGAGACCAGCCAATCTTGCTGGATATTAGTAATAAGAGTTTACAGTTACCAGACAATACCGGAATGAAAGCTTTTTTAATGCAGACAAATTGTGATGGCGATATACTTTTTACTGCGACGTTTCTTTCTCAATTTTTTTAAAATCAAATTCCTACGAGAAACGGTATACTTAAGGCGTAAACTGGTGCAACGCGACGATAGTGTAAGCATAAGGCGAATACGCAACAGGATAACGCAGCATACCCGTGATGGATAATCCTTCGGATATCGTGACAGGTCTAGAGCACGGTTATCGGGGATTTGTTAATGTGTAATCACGTTTAATGACAACGTTACCCTTTTAATTGGACCGTGTTATAACGAGTCGGTCCAATTAAGAAGTGGACGGAATAAATCGTTTAATCAACGACAGTGATTTACATTCTTCCTGGCTGCGATGTTAGAATAACGGCACGCCTAACTTTTCTTCCTGCTACAAGCGTTATCCGGGCGGTGTTATCGTCGACCGAGGTGAATCATTGTTCTGGACAAAAATGGGATTACGTGAGCGAAGGTCAATTGAATGGCCGAACGAAGTCGGAGTAATGTTAAGAAATTTCTTTATTTACTATGGTTACGAACTTCGATGCGACTTGAACTTTTAATTTCGTGGTAACAGATGTTTGTGTGCATAGTACTCGTTACGTGACGAAACTATATTCTGGATTTTTGTGTGTCGCTTCTTTAACCCATTTCGTGCTTAGTTTTTATATATTTTGCGAAATTGCGTATTGCTCTTGTCCTTTATTTTGCACACCATATTATTTACACTTCATATTACAAGTTTAATTTAATTACCATTGTAAAGACTGCATAGTTCTTAACTTCAACTTCTTTTTTTTCCCGCGGCACGTTTTCGATTACTTTCTGACAAAATTTGTATTCACTCTGTTTCCTCCTATATTGCCGACAAATTTTCTAACACCATAATAATTTCAGAAACAACGACAAACGGGAGATTTCATAATACTCGATCGCTAGGTAGGAAAGGAATGATCGTTCAATGTATTGAAACATTAACGAGTTCAAACACCATACCGCATGTCCGGTTAAATGCGATATATTACTTAAATACTTCGCGTTCACGCTGGCTACGTAAGTTAACTTGTTGCAAGGGTTTCTTGTCTTCATTAAGTAAAGTATAGAAAACTTCGACGAGATAAGATGGCGTTCCGCCATTAAACTCTACATTGCCTTGGCGTACATATAGATTATCGATGAGATAAATTAATTAATTGATGTACCAGGTTCGATCATTTGTAAATATCGGTAGAAATATCAAAATTCCTTTCTACGCGGCATTCAAAGTTGTGTACATGGGAAAATTGTTAGGGACCCAGCACTCATTTATTTTACTCCGTGTATCGTTTTTTAACTACCCTAACATACGAGATTTGCTTAAGTTGATCCAATCATTTCCCCTATGCCTCAATCTCCACTACACATTCCAGATTTTCATGCCACACGCGATTATACGAAATAGAGATTACAATTCATACAACGGTTCAACAAACGAAAATTTTGCGCCGTACGGTATTCAGTCTATTTTCTACCAAATAAAATTCCTCGCTATTTATTCTAATTGAAGACGTTAATTTTTAGTATTTAAAGAACAAACGATATTCGCACACCTCCGAAAACACATTTATCTCCGCATTCCTGTGAAAGGGCAGGTTGGGAAGTATTGCCCGTTCAAATATTTATATACAGACAAAAACGTCGTACCTACAGTCGTTCGTCGATCACGAGATATGACAGACTCGCGGATAGACACGGCCTGTACAACGTAACACGAATAATCGTTACTTTATAATGTTTACACGATATGACTTTCAGTTTTCTACGAGATCCTCGTCGCCGAGAAAGTCTTCCAAGTCATCGAACGGATCTCGAGAAAGCACTTCCACGAGCGGCTGGCCATCCAGGCATTCATCAATGTTTATGCAGTCACCGACAATTAACCATAATGTCATAGTTCGCGCAAAGTTATGCTCAGGAAATGCAACGTTTGCGCCGTGAGCTCCTTGTGGATTGAGCACGTGAAAGTTTCCGTCGCGGAAGATGGGACGACGTTCCAGCATTAAACATTATATCTTCATACTTAGATTAATTGAGATACATGTGCGGTTAAATATAATAGGAATTTACTACTGTCTTTCCCATTCGTTTTTTTTATTAGCAATTTTGCGAGAGTATTGCAACTTTTTTCATTGGAATTAAATGTGATTAATCGAGTTACAGATATATACGTATTGGTCGATTTTTTGGCGTAGTATTAAAGTTTTTTCATTTTTAGCACACTCGATCCGTAGTTCTGGTTGTTCGAATTTATAATTGAGACACGGGGTAACGGTGAAATATTTCTTTATAATCACGATTTATGCTGACATATAACGTCTGCGATTCCAGCGAATAGTAGAATACATTTTTTTCTCGTCTGTCAGACGTTTAGCAAAAAGTCGGGAAATTAAGGATAGGATACAGTTGGAGAATACTGTTATAGGGCAGTGCCTAGTTAATCACATAGTGACTCGAAAGTTACAAATTACGGATACCACTAAATATGTTAAGGTAGCAGCAATTGTTCAGAAATCCGGTATCTACCACCTTTTTTTTACACGTCTAGCTACGGTTAATATGTCAACAAAAAAATTTATTTACGAAATATAAATATACGTACCAGCCAAATTCTTCTGACAGATCTTATCATTTCCGAACCAGCGACACAAAGTACGAATATCATTTACAATCGTCAAAAATATTATTCATAGCCACGATCAGTAAATGGCCTGATTGAAAAGAATGCAGAGTATAAAACTTTCAAGATAGTTATACGAACGTGATGGTGTAAGTAGAAATGGTCAGAGACGATACAGGTGGTCGAAGGAAACGCCTAATGGGCCGCGAAGTCGAGCACCAGTTACGTGCGTGTCCTCATCGCCAATGGAAACAGAACCAAAGCAAGGGACATGTTATGGCAGGCGATTCGAGCATGCACGCCGATATCGATGATTTCCAACGAGATTAACTATCCGCTTAGTCACGAAAGTATTCACTAATACGGCCAGTTAATAAAACTGATAATTATTGGTTACCTTCGTAACTTCACGTATCTTTATTGATAACGAAGTGATTGCAAAGGGGCAGCAAGAAAGATTTTACAAGATTTTATTAAACGTGAAAAAAGAAGTATCGATTAGATTTGGATAATTAATAAGCAATGCTCGGTGTTATTGGGAATGAATGGATAACTTGATGCAATTGTTCAACCGAAACTTGGAATTGAACCAAAATTCTTACTCCTACCTTGTGCACGGAACGTGGTAAATACGCCTCATTAGCACAACATTCTATCCGACGAAAATAATGGTCCAATTAATTGAAACGAATGTATCGCGAATTATCTTGCTCGTCAATTAAAGTTCCCCGTTTAAATCTCGCGGATCGTGTTATAGTCTTCGACGATTCACTTCTAAATTCCAGCACTAATAGACAATGTAAACCACTTTATACAACTCGGCAAAGAAAACCTCATAAATTTCTTTCCTCTAAAAAGTTCTAATAGTAACTTCTATCGGGGAATCGTGTGAACCGAGGCAACTGTTCGACAAGACAACTGATTGATCAGTTCAGCAGGAATTCCTGGCAACTGTTTCACGCGCTCATTATTTCGTTCGATTCCATGAAATATGAAAGTCAGGCGTCGTTTTCTTCCAAGCGCCGGCGTCGACGTTAATTTACGCGCGTCGCGTTCCCTCCTCGCTCGGAAAGCAAACCGGTTTACGCGTGTGCGAGTGCTACGCTTTTAAGCTTTGCACCTTATATAACACGCGTCCGCGAGTTTTGCATCGGCAAATTTGCATGGACGGCCATTCAGGTGAATACAGAATGATACTTTTGTCCCTTTTCTACAATATAGCTGTTGCGCAACGTCCTCGAGTTGACAAAGGACCGGTAACATATTCTCATGGAAAGATCGCGGCCTCGTCGGCGACAAAATTCATCTCGCTGATTTCTCGACCGGCTTTGCAATCTTCTGTGATTTATATGCGGATTCTTTTTTAATTGATGGGGCTGCGGATGGTAGACAAGTTGGGTGCCTTTTAACTCGCTGGTTGCTTGTTGGTTCAAGGATGGTTCACGTTTTACGACCGACACGATTGAATAACTTGGCGATTAATAAATTTCCAACTATAAATAGTATTGCACTTTTTTTTCGTTATAAGCGGTATCCTCGGAACGGAAATGAAATTCTCGACCACATTGAAATACGACAAATGTGAAAGTTCACGATCTTTTATCATTATACGGTGCGTTTCCTGTTTCATTCTAGATTATAAATAAGTTCTGAAAAAAATCATGAAAGATATCGGGTTAGAAATTAAATTCCTTTTACCAGTACAAAAAAAAACCATGTATAATAAATCGCTAACATAAAAAGGACGAAGTGATTTGAGATAATAGGGATTATACCACGATTATGTTTCCGCGTCCATCACATTCAAAACCATTAGCGCTACATTTACAAGTAATTACACTTATCTCATACGTGGCGGGCATGATCGTAAAGCACGATCATTATGAAATCCTAGAGCACATTCAACTAATTTCTGCTCACTACCTAACAATATCCATTTTTGTTTTTTTTTTTTTTTATTCGCACGAAGCCTCGCAACGTCTACTCATTTCCTTAATTCCGTCGATCACGTGGCTGCGAATTAATTTCGAACCTTCGTTTTCATCTCGATTCGATTCGCCAATTCACACCCAGTACTCAACGTTAATTAATGCTCTACCGCCGCACAAACATACGCTTCCTCTAAGTTTCCTCAACTTCTTCGTCCACGTATCCAATAAAGGAACGACGAATTCACGTTCAATCTCGGCCGTTCATGAAATTTTTGCCACCGTCTAATAATTCTTTACTTTTCGCCGTCCCGTAAATTCATTTAATTACCTACCTCCCTTAACTCGCTTGGCTATACGACGACGTCGAATCTTCGTTCTCATGTTAATTATTCGCCTCGTAAATTTTCTCTGTCGTCACAGGGTAACGCGAGTGTTCGTGTGATATTTGCGACCATGCATGCAGCTCGTCGTTGAACACCATAATGGAATGCCCATTAGTTCTGGATAAGTGGGTTAATTGTGCATGGATTTCGAGGTGCACGCTGTCGACGGTGCGTAAAAAATCATCTCTGCGCCCGCTGGCTACCGAAAGTGAAAGCTGTCGCGTGTACGAGACGCTAACGCGCATTCTAAGGGGAAGCGTATCAGGATAAGATTAGTCGTTATCGCGAAACACCTAATTAACAACCTGTCGAACCCTGGTTAAGCTTGACTTGGGAGTAAGTGGATTATTTCTTCTTCTTTTTTTTTCGATTATAGATATCGATGCCAGTCTTGTGTTAATGTGGGGCTTGGTTCACAACTTCTTCCTTGGAGATATTATTAAATTGACTACTTTTAATCGAATATTGATTTTACGTGAAGTTTAATTCATTTGCATCTACCTGAATTTTGGGTAAATTTTAGGTAAATGGGATTTTTCTTTCGTATGGCCAAGTGTACAAATTTCCTTGAAACGCGAATCCGTAGATTTTGTTATAATTTGTATCGCATATTTATTTTACTTTGCTGTAACGAATAAACTATCGCCAGTATATAATTGTGATAATAATAATTATTATTGTTATGCGTTTAACGTTTTGATTCCAAATATTATAGAATATTAACTGTCGTAGTAAATTGGTTACTGAAATCTCTTAGAAGAATATCTATGTTAGACGTCAGGGATAAAATAATGCCTGCACATCGCGCAGTCTACCTAACATCGCCACAATTCGATTCTGAATTAAATGCTTATCAGTTTTAAATTGGCCCGTAGCGATAGGTAAAAATTGTACTGCTACGAAAGACTAATCTTCCAGCATCAATAATTCTTTTTCGACGCCTTGTATGCGGAAGTTGTTGCAAGTTTTTGCCCCGGTACAAAATGCCCAGGCATCCTCGTTGTTAGACAAATCACGGTAACTAACTTTGATCATTTCGAAACGCCATAACACTGTGTGTATCCCGAACTGTTACGACACACGGAGAAAATGAATCGCGTAGTGAGAAAGAAGAACCGGCGTATCGAGATATGATTCATCTGGTATAATTAATTACTATGACTTATGGCGGAGGCTCGAGGATGAATAAAAGACCACGTACAGTGAAAATTGAGGAGGAAATGAGAGGTACCTAGGGGAAAGCGGACTCTGTGATTAAGACCGAACACCGATACGTGTGACGGATACGCGAATATTATAGCCAAGTGGAAATGCTGTTTCTAGCTTGACGTTAATGAGCATATCCTGTTCCATCGCGTCCTCTTCTCCCTTTATGATAGTCGCTCCAAGTAGGAGTCCAAATAATGATATCTATTTATGTGAATGAAACTAAATCGACTGACTTCGGATGAAATTGAAATCGAATTTTTCGGAACCGATTCATTTTATTCCGCGCGTGACTGTGAATTGCGCGTAGGAGCATTTAAAATACGCGTTACACGTTGACAATGAGATATGAATGGAATTAATTTAAAGGGATTGGAGCTGCATTGAAGTATCGACGAATGATAGAAAGTCGCCTGCTGACGATATTTATATAATTGGTTTATTGTTGTTCAGGAAAGTAAGAAGTCAATAATTATCGATAGTTATTAAATATAGGTGAAAGTAAATCAACGAACCTAACGCACGCGACAATTAAATTCGTAGCATGGTTAATGCACTTATTTAAGTTAAAGGGCGATGAACTTAAAATCTAGAATGCCGTCATGTACTTCAGCTTCAACGTTTGACCAATAAAATTCAGTTTGTTCCTGTCAAGATTTCGCTATTTCTAGGCGGACATTTCAGATAAGATTACATATTCCAGTTAGACACGGCACAATTTGCACTTGCTTTTACGCAATTGTTTTCCGTTGAAAATGTACGAATAGTTTACCTATTTCGACCTAATCAAGTACTTCCACCAAAAAGTTATTCCTAGAAGCCATACGTATCTGAAATTCCTGCAGATCATATTCATTTTTTGTCTCGTTACGCGTACACCGGTATTTATGTGCAATTCATGAATTTGTGCAGATGATTAAATTCAATATTGATAACTTCGCAAGTGAATACAATGTGTTCATTGCAAAATAGCGATTAGAATCGTTGAGTAGCTAAACACCTGCATCTAATGAACCGCGCGGATGATTCAACCAATATCGTGCAGTCATAAGTGAACACAAGTGTAACTGAAATTCACAGTTAGGTCTTTGAACAGATTCGAGCAAAACCCACGCAGCATTCATATTAACGCGAATTAGCATGGCGACAGTGTCTCTATCTTGATTGATCTTAACTTGTGCGAAGTCACTTTACCTTGCCTATCTCCCGCAGGTCGTTCATCATCAAGCCTTTGCAAAAATCCGTGAATGCGATGCTTTTAGGATTTGCAAAATATGTTAATCGTGCAACGAAACGAAGGTTAACTGTTTCTCTCTTTATAATCTATTCGAACACCTGACGTCAACCATGATCGAAGCACGCCCACCCTTAATTAGTAACTAATCGAACATTCTCTGGGCCAATAATTCAGAACATTAAACTGTATATCTTCTGAAATGTCAATTATACAAGATAAACTACAACCAATTAAAATTCGCAAGAATTCCGATCATATACGAGAGCTAGTCGTCAGGATAACTATAATATTAGGAATTAATTTTAAACATACAAATAACAGTATTGAGTGTAGCGGGAATTCCGAATTTCCCTTCAATTGCAATTAAAAAAAAAAAACAGAAGTATAAACACCATAGAGATACGCACAGTAATTTCTATTAACACGCCACGTCGTAGACAAAACCACCCCCACCCCCAACCCGCAGCGTGACATCGAATCCCCAACACGCAAACGAATTTGTACAGAACAAAATAAGGGCCTGTCTTGAATGCAAAATTTCAAATTACACATTTACCCCGATTCAAAGTTTCCCATCGACGGCTGGCCCAAACAAACGATATTCGACACCGTCGTCACGAAGAACGCCTCCTACAGCAACGTCGAGCACCGTCACGCATTATCCATTGTTGCTTATGCGCGTACCCTAGGCAAGGTTTTAGAAGGGAGCGAGAAAAAGAAATCGGCGTCTCGACCTTCCGGAATGCGAAAAAAAACCGGGGTCCTCCGTGAGGCACGATCAATATTCATAAAGGTGCGCTCGCAAACAAGGGCAGGGTGGAGATGGTGGAGGAGAAGGAGGATCGAAGCGGACAGACTCCAATTAAGGCACCAGGAAGAGGGAGATTTCTCTTAGCGGAGAGTTAACGCGAAGCCAGCATACGCGTGTAAACGGCGTCCTGTACGTATGTATTTAGATCGTGCCGAGCCTAACCTAGGCCCCCAGTCCAGATTTATTATCCCGCGGGACGTAGGCAGATCGCCCACCACTACCACCAGACTAGCTTCCCACGCATCCCTCATTCGCCGATACCTACTTAGTCCCATCGAAGGTTGTTTTGCCTTGGTCTGCCTCGGCACGAGAGATCGGCCCGTTCTAGCATTAAAATATCGTCGCGATTTCGCGACTATGCCTCGCTGGTATGCACGTGCACCTCCGCCACGAAGAACCGACACCGAGAGAGCCGTGTTGAATTGAGCAAGCGATTTTGGGGTCGAGCCTCGGGGATGTTACTTTTGCAACGGAGGGGGGTTGTTTTTTGTATACGCGTTTCATGATATTAATACTCAAAGGTAATTTGTGACGGGATGTTAATACAAGTAAACCACGCTGGTAATGAATGTTCTGTCTGGTTTCGTCGGTTATTCGTAATTCGTGGATTGTTAATTGCTTCATTACGCGCTACTGTATGTGGTGGTTGAACGCAATATTTGTGAGTCGACTGGAAAAGCTGGTCTGAAATATTTATGTGCTAAGTTACCGGAGCGAGTGAATGAAGTGATTCGTTTATTTTGATTTCGTAATATTCTGAGGTAGAAAATATTTGTACTGAATGGAATAACAAGGTTTGTTGTAATATATTTACCTTTCACATACAATACTCTGTTACATTTTAGTAGAAAGGATTATTTGCAATTAAATATTATTCTGGACTAATTTATGCAAGCATTACTTAAAATGATATTGTTTCACCGAAGTCATTTTGCGTGATAAGGACAATGAAGTTGTTGAACGATAAGATATTTCGGGCATTAGTTTTTATTTTGCACCGCAAATTATATTAATTCAAGTCTAGTGCATATCTATTTGAGACGCTGTGATAAGCATATTACTGCTCGCAGTGGAGAATCAGCACCAAGGTATAAATGATGAATCGTTTACACAGTCACAAGTAGCGACCATTTAGGATTCTTATTTCTACAGAGAACACGACAGCAGCTTCACGCACAGGCTTATATCTAAGGATTCAGTAAAGATGAATTGCGCAGATTAGAAGATTGTCATGCCTAGATTCCACCAATCGTAAGTTTGGATACCAACCAGCCAGTGTGTAATATGTTACTGTCAACAATAAAACCACTGTGCAATTAAGTTGTACGATTTATTCAATGACATTTTACCTCGGTTCTGCTACACTGGTTCGTAGCAAAAATAACCCATGGACGTATATCGTACATACACGGCAATCTTAATGAAGATCGGCTGAATATAATCGTAGAAACATTTTTTTTAATATCCCTGTGTAATTGAAATTAATGCACTCATTTGCGTTCTTAAATTTGACATTACATTAAAGTAATTCAGTAAAGGTTACTGATAAATTTCTTTCTTTTTAATGGCGAGGGTAAACTACACCATGCGGAGAGTTCAATCATACTCAAATTAAATATTGAACATTTCTCGACACAAGTTCTAGATATTTGATCAAATTTCATTTATCTTTGCAGTCTTATCAACGACTGCTTACTTGCATAATTGAGCTTTTCAATAAATACCAATCGTAACAGCCAAAGGACAATGCGTGCAGGAACTCACATTAATGTACCACGGGTATACCGCAATTACCACAATATTTCTTCAGCTATCTTCTCAAGTACAGCTTTTTCAAACGTATGCACATGCAAAAGCCTGTTTATTGAAATTAGGAGCGAGTAGATCGTTTAGTTCTGTTTCAAAGTTCCCGTACACGATACAGACTGAAGCCAGCCTCGTCGCCATAAATTTTTATTACTCGGCAGAACATACTTTTTTTTTTTTTGTCGAGCGTGTACACGGCATGCTAGATACGCCCGGTAGGAAGAGACATGTATAACAGAATGACCGAACGAAAAGCGGCGCTAACACAGCAGGTTAACCCACACGATCGGCCGATAGCGTCATCTTCTTAAATCCTCGATGACGTCACGCGACAATTTCTGCAGAAGGTTAAGGACCTCGAAATCGGTCTCAAAGCACCTATATCTGGGACTGTCGTTCAATTTGGCGATGCGACGTGGTCCTCCTTTTCTCCTAAACGTACGAACAGCGTACGCCCACGATCGTTAGACGAAGATCCCGCAAGATTTTTTATTTCGCTGCTTTAAAATTCATACTTCTGTATATTATACTTTCAAAAGTGAAGGATTTATTGGCTGGATGTTTCTTCCATTTGAAGGGTGCCTGTTTTCACTTCGGGCAATATTTTTAGTGATTAATATAAAGTTGATTTAAAATTTTTTAAGCGTTCCCTTGAATAAGTCTAAAAGACTTGTTAAAAGTGAATTCGTATGAATCAAATTGTGCGGAGAAAAAATGTTTGGATATCGATCGAAGACATTATGCAACCCGGTGGTAATTTGAAAAGAAGTTTTCTGTGTATATACACTTCCTCATATCGCAATCCAGCAGCGATCACGCGAAAATAATCACCGATCATCGAGCCCCTCGGAATGATCCATCATCATGCTGGATTATAATGATTATATGTCACCCTGCGCAAACAACCCCGTCATCTTTTAATTTCTCGGCGTCGATGAGCCATAGCGCCACTTTTCCAGACACTCGATCTCCATTCGAACAATATTATGAAGTGAAAATAACAGACGAAAAATTCATATGGGCCATAACCACCGTAGCGAAATGATGATGGGGTATTCACTGCCATTTCCATTAAATAATCGTGTCATTTCCAATTTCGTAATATTCCACGTGACACTAAAACCCTGCGTATTTTTTTCGCAATATTACCTTCGACTTCGATGTGGATCAACCTTTTAGCTGCGAATAACGAGCATGACGAGTACACGTCAATGAAAAATAAAAATGAAAACTTCCTCATATTCGTCCAAACTTTTCATGGAATCAACGGTCCCGGAACAGAGCTCTCACTGCGGCAAATTATTCCGCGATAAACCACAGGTCCGCTTTAACGATTGGCAAACTATTAAGCACCCCGGCAAGTCCACCAAGTTGCGTAACAATAAAACCGGAGACCGATGTCCCAATCGAATCTTCCACGATCCATTCCGCGAACTTTCCCAGACCAATTAACCGTTCCGGGCGGATAATGTATTCGTGGAAAAATCGCCAGGACTGCTTAAGCGCCAGCAAACCGCGAACTGCAAGCTGCAACAGCAGCACGATCAACGGCAGCACCACGACGCGACCCGTCTTCGTTCGACTTATCGAGCTGAATCGTGTGGCGTTCCGCCGTTCCAACTATATACATAAATGCTACGTTACATGCCGATGGGACGCGAGAAAAATTCATTACAAGCGCAAAGAGCTCGCGCGAGCAAGCGATTTACGCCTACGGCGATACGAGCCCGACGGCCGTCCTCGCCGGCAATAATTAGCGCGTGTGACGGAACGATCCGTCATCATTGATAATTATGACGATTATGCGCGGCCAGTGCATCGCGTGCGTTAATGCGACCTGCCGCCGTCTGATTGGTGCGCACGTCCAACTTAATTGCGCTAACCTACGAAACGTCGATTAACGATTGCAATAACCGGGCGCCACGACAACCGCCTTAAATCAAGCCGACCGGCGAGCACACGGACGACGACGACGACCGCGACGACGACGACCGCGACGACGACGACGCCAACGACGACCACGACCAATCATAGGCCAGTGTGCACGCTCCTTTATCTTTGTCCGATATCTAGTGATGGGAGTGATCCAATTCTTTAACGTGGCTTCAGAGCAATTCAACAATCGTGTACTTGCTGAGGAGCATTCAGAAATGAAGAAGGATACGAAATGTCAGACGTGGATGGATATGAAAATATGTCAGGATTGGAATGCGAATTATGCTGTGCATAATTTTGGATGTATGTATCATGTATTTTAGGGGTGTTTAGATCATTTTGTGAGGCGGAATTGTTAAGGGATGACGAGACTGTGGAAGTAGAATGTGAGGTCCCTAGAAGTTTGTATAAGTCTTGGGTTTAGTAGGACTGGAATAATGAATTTATATTAGACGTTGCTAATGGAGTAATGCGGAGATTATTTTGATTTATTATGGGGTAGAAGTGTTTTCAATGATTGGTCCAAAATACAAGGGCGATTGAAAATGGAAGAATGTAAGAGAGCAAATAGACGCATAGAATTGTGTTACCACTATTGTACCAATTTGAAGTAACACAAGATTTATTATAAAAGATTAATACCTTTGTGTGGATATCATTTACGAATATTCAACCCTCTCGGTCCTAATGGTATATATATTTCCCAATGAGTACCTCCGGCAACCCGGTTTATTCAAGATAAGACAAGTATGCACCCTCAAAAAAAAAAAATAGCAGCTTGAAAGGTTTCAATTCAATTTAAAACTTACATTTGTTCGACGGATATTCGATTTAATGGTACCCTATTGTAATTGAATCGGTACCAATTGTCAAGTATCGTGCCCATCACTACCGATATCCCTTGACGTTATGTATTCGCCCGTTTTCCTACACCCTGACCACAGACTAGACTAGATTATTTAGCCGTACCCCTCTGTATTTGATACACAAGTAATAAAGATTTAATAGCGGCCGATTTGTATAGTTTATTATTCGCTGAACGTATGCAACATCGATAGATATTTCATACGCGCGGTTTTATGTTGTACACACGAGTATCCACCGGGTTGCACACCTTTTATCACGGGTAACTATGTTTTATCCACGGATCGAAGACGAGCGGGGCGTTTCCGTTCACCGTGTTTATGGCTTATCGTTAAATAATAATTGCCGTCGACTCGTCGAAGATAACGTATTATATCCGCGGCACTGAATACGTTAGCGCCATTAACAGCAGATACTTTCGACCACTTTCATTTTTACTCATCCTCCCCCCCCTTCAGATTATCGTGTCATTATCTTTGCCTATGTATTAAACGCTTGGTTGGCTTAACTAATTCACGCTGTACGTGCCTCGAATCATTCGATTTCAATGAAAGCGAATCTTTCATTATCCCTCAACCCCGGTCGTTCTGTACCCTTCATGTGCGATCGTGGATCCAATTAATTTTCCAGGGACATTCTACGGTTAAAGCGGGCATGAAGCTTTTCAGTGTAAACGGCGTTTCTTTGTCGGCTGACATTTTAAGGGTTTGATGGAAAATATAATGTTCACGCGATAGTGTTCTACGACCATCCATTAGAAACGCAGCAGCGAATGATATTTGTAGCCGTACGCGTCTAATTCTCCAAAGGTTACAATAATATTAATAGCAAATATCATTATCTTAATATCTTAAATACAATCGACTATAACAAAATATTCACTCACAATGCTGCGCGGATTGGTAACAAATAAAGAGATCAATAATCGTCTATTCGCACGTTCGCGAAAATTCCAATTGGAATGCGGGAGTCGAAGACTTACAACCATATCGCGAATAAAGTACAAACACGAACTACAAAAATTCATCATACTTTCGCCAACTAAATATTTGCAGACCATCTGTACACTATATTAAAATCACGTAACTACGGAAGAATAGTCGGGCACGCAATCATGTTGTTACGAAAATTCCATCAGGTAAAACTTGTGAAAATTAATTTCCACGAGAATACGGCGTCAGGGTTAATCTGGTTACGGAGATGACGCATATACACACGCGATTCGCGGCAGAACAGCGCGAATCGTCGCAAGGAATTTTATAAGGCATTAATTGCAGGCGACTCGCGATTTATAGAGGCGGACTCATCAATTAGAGAGATTTGCATAGACGTTTTAATTAGCGTTGCCGCGCCACCGGAGGGCCACGGCCGCTTTCCGTCTCTCCTTTAACGCCATCTTTTATCCCTATATCTTGCTTGGACTTGCGCTATTTTGCCATCCGCTTCGCGCGATATTTTATACGCGTAAATTAGCATATGTGTATGATCGCGGTCTTAATCTTCAGTGGCCGTAATACCTAAATGCGAATTCATGGTCATTTTACTAGAATATGACGATTTAGTAATTTCGTAGTGGAAGTCGATACGACTTGCATACGCAAGCGACAGGGAAAAATATACTCGTACTATGTTCGCCGTCGTTTTTAGTTATCAATTGAGGCATGTTTGTACAGCATAAGCTTTGGATAATATATTTTAAACGCAACAGAATCTATTTTGGAGAGTATAGTGGTACCTGTTCTAGCTTCGCCTGTTCTATAATTCTCTCTGTAATTATTTGATACCTTCAATTTTCTGCTGTCGGTCTCACGGTTCGTCGCGTGTTATAATATATTATTAGACGAATAGTTGCACATGCAAATGAAGTGACAACTTTCGGCCGACACGCCGAACACGTCGGCTGATTGCAAAAGACTGTTGCCCATTTTTGTACGTACTTTATTACGCAAATATCGTTCGTTCGTTCCTGGCAGTGAAAATATCAAGCATTCTAATCTCTGCTCATAACCGCACATCGACGGTGCAGCTCCGTAAGGAAGGCATAAGCCGGAGCTGTTCAGAGAGAATACAAAGCTTTCGAGTGCGTCGTAAAATGCTTATCGAATCGGCTGATAGTAGATTGAATGGCACGTCCCACCCAAAATTCTCGACACGGGTAACGTTTATGCGCGAGTGTTCGTTTCACTAACACCTTTCCAATCCCTTTTTCACGATACCCCTCGCCGTCTGTTTCGTAAAGAACGACCGCCGATCGGAATTATCCGACGACGAAACTGCGCTTTCACCCGATCAAATCGAGCCGGGGGAACCGGCCGGAATTGCAAAACGACGACCACTGTGAAAAAGTTTTTTTATTAAAAAAGTTTAACGGCACGCGGCACGTGTGGGATGTGTTTCTTTTCGTTCTACCGTATCGGTATTATTCGTAGCGATCCGGGTATCAGCTTTTGATCATAGCCACCGCCTTTCCATCGTTCAAAAATATCCGACCGAGCCGCAAAGACATTCTCCCGTTTTTATCGATCGTAGAACGTGCACACGTATTATCCGCGTGCTTTCGCGACACTATCTGAATTCGCCGGGATCCGTTGCAGCTGCAAGTCGAAAGATTACGACCGGCCCCGTTGCCCCAGTTATTGCTTCCGATACGCGAGTCATTCTGGCACCTATGTGTGCCATTATCTCGGGAAATGTGCGCGATACCGTTGCGTTACGGATAATTAACATACACGGTGTTTTTGTCGTGACAAGAATTCGAAATATGTCGCGGGGTATTAGCCATTTTTAACTCTTTCGCTGCAGCTACGGTGGCCGATAGCACGCTTCTACTCGTACACAGCGGCGGCTATGCAATTTATTGATTTTTTAAATCAACTTATTTCACGCCGGTGAAATATAACAGTTGTTACGGCCGAAAGTTGTATGGCCACTTGAACGGAAGTCTCGCGAAAAATGCTTCGCGCGGTACGTTTTATTCGTGCCGTAAATAATCGCAATTTCAAACGCGGACCAATCTATAATAATACTTTACTGCCCGCGTTTCTAACACCCCTGTGCAGTCCCGCGAAATCCATTGCGAATAAAGTGCTCCGATTCTGTTCGGCGAAACCGCGTCGGACAATTATAATGCCCCCAGTAACAGCTATCGTTCAATGACAGACATCTAGTAGACGGCTTTGGAAATGAAGTCTAATATTAAATCGACCACCAAGTTCCGCACTTCTGCTCCAAAGCGCGCCGGCTACAAGGGACACCGTTCGAAATCCACGGACACTGTTCACGGAATTATCGTGAAACCAAAGAACCGCGCGAAATGCCAGCGACATTAGATCACGACCGTGGTTCGGCCCACGGCTCTTTATTTTTCCCCCAGTCAGCTATGCTAATTCGAAGTCTCAATATGGCATTAAATCACGCCGGTCAAGTTTCGTGAAGAGAACAACCGCCGTAAAACGTTCCGGCTCACGAAAAGCCAAAAGGCGAACTCCGGGGGAAGATAACGTTTCTCGTTCGCCCGAGCTAACAGCCTTCCCGCCAGCGTCCACGTTGCCGCTTTCCTTTTCTCCAAAGCGGATTCCTCGAATTAGAGGGCAGCGCGAGCGCGGGAGACGGCGCTTTTAAGGGGACCAGTCGCGTATCGCGTCCGCGCCGCCACGAATTTCGTCCATTATGGCGGAAAGAGAGTTTTGGGCAATTAGCCGTGCCCCTGAACTAATCCTTCGTCCATTTTCTCAACGGACTGCACACTTTGTCTCCTCTATCTCGCCCCACCATCTAATGGCCCATGATAGAGGAGTGAGAAGAAGAATCTGTGCACCTTTCTCTGGCCGGCCAACGCTGGAAAAGATCCTCTTCCGAGCGAAATGTCAAGAAGGAGGCGGTTAATTCTCAGCATTTACCCAGCCGGCAGCCTGACCCAACTATTCATTAGACGGCAGTGCAGCCTGTGTTCCCGTACCATCTTCTTCGTCTTCATCTTCTTCTTCTTCTTCTTCTTCTTCTTCTTCTTCGTCCGCTTGTTGTTCTTTTCCTTCTCCTTCGTTCTCGTCTTCTCACTCTCTTTCTGCTTTTTCCCCAGCCTCCTCTTCCTCTCCTTTTTCGTGAGGATTCAAGAAGGAGGAGAGCTAGCATTGGGATGAACGAAGGGAGAGGATGGGAAGAGAAAGAGAGGTTGAAAGGAGAATCGTTGTGCAACCGGGCTCGCGATTCACTTACCATCTTCCAGCTGTGAGAGTTCGAACGGAGATGCCTCGACAGAGCAAAGTTGTAACATTCCAGCCCGGCATTGAGAAACTTGGATCCTCGTTCTCTGATGTTGCATGAATTAATTAGGGGACTCTGCTCGCCGCGGCTGGTAATAAATTTGTTGAGATAACGTTACTCTTAAAGTAAGGCTAATGTTTTTACGCGTTATTACAGCGTCAGGTGGATATAAGAAGGTGTTCTTTATCGGGAGTGGGTTACGCCTGCTAAGTAGCCGAAACGGGATCGCTTCTTAGGATTAGTGAGATTTAAGAAGCTCGACGGAGATTTTGCTAATAGTGGATGAAACGGCCTTTATCTAAGAAATATGCGTTAAAGCTGGTTTCGTTAAGGGGTTCTACTAGACTCGCTTGCATGGTCTTCATTGAGCTTGTTTCGGATTGTATAGGATAGATAAAGAATTTCAATTACTTGACAGTGAAATGCTGTTTAAGTAGCACAGGAGTTCTGAAACGTGTATAATAAACTAGAAAAATGACCTCGTGACTGTTTGACAGAAATTTGTAGCACCAAATTTGGTGTACCTTGATTTCCGTAATTTACGAGCAACCAAAATCCCAGGGCCGCTATTTCAATGGAGCATAAAATGGGAACGACGGCGACGGTGACGTATGGAAATCAAGAATTCAGCTAAGAATAATGATTACCGTTCTATGGTTACAGAGATAACTTCATTCGTTAAAACTATATTTATTATTTGTCCGATTTGTTTCGTGCTAGAATTAACTGTGAACCATGAAACGCTAATACAACTTGCTCGCAGCAATGTTTGGTCGCGTTCAAAGCCCCCTTTAATCTTATCACAAGAATTTAAAAAAAATCCCGAAAAACTGTGCCACGAAATTTATTAACATCCAACTCCGATGACAAATTTCAACAGCCGCAAGGAACAAATTCACCTTGCACCATTGACAAGTTTGATACTTATCACCGGACTTCCTTACAACGTTTCTGTTTCACTTTTCCGAGCTTTGCCATGGTATCTCTTCCATCGTGACTATTGTTGGCCCACGCGACGAGCACTCGTTCGCATGCAGTTGCAATGCGAGTGCAGGAACAGAAAAGGGAGAGTCGTCGAATCGAGAGAAGGATGCTAGCCGACTTTCGCTTCGCCGGCGCCAATCGACACCACGTACACACTCATCATCGCCTAGCACCTCGGTTATCGTCGCTCGCTTGCGTAACTTCCGGCGAATTCTGAGCGTTTTTCCACGTGGTATACCCGTTCTTAGTCAGGCCGGAATTATGCACCTGCATTAAAGAAGCGATAAAGGATACATATCGCGTGGGCCGTTTAATGCGAAACGTTTGTCAGACAGTTCTCACGCGTTCCTCTATTCGCGTCATCGCCCGATCACCCGATCGTTCTTTTATCTATCCAATTAAGCGTACACTGGCTCGGTAAGTGTCAGTGAGCTTCCTATTTCTCTAGGCGTTATACCATTAACAACGTTATATCCTATCGAAGTGGGAGGACAAGTTGACTCGTCACGCGTCATGCAAATATTGTGGACGTAATAATTAATTTACTATATGATCCCCTGCAGCTTCAGTGCATCGTTGCGTTTATGTTAATGCGGCGTACGTATTGACATTTAATTAATTTCCACACAATTTTCCTTCAACAGTCACCGACTCTGCGTACAGCGAGTTATACTTTCTGGTAGTTCATTTATTGTAGATCGTACCGTCGTAAGAGAAAACTTTCGACTTAACGTTTTGTATTATGTTAATTTATTGAGAATAGCTTGAATGCTAAATTCAGTGACGACGTAATTTGCAAAATTCAATGGAGGATAATAAGCTCTATTAAACTACTTATTTCAATATTTGATTTTTTAAGGCAGAGAAATCGGACTGTTCAGTATAACCGTTTAAATAAATCCATAATGTATTTATAATATACGACGATAGTCTTCCTAATCGCAACAGGCAAGACCCAAATCGTTGAAAAATCAATTCTCTCAATTCTACCCCTCCCTTCGTACTAAACCAGTCACAAATTGAACTCGACTAGAATTCCCCCCCGTTTCAGATACATGTCCGTGAGAATGTCTTGCGACATCGAACGCTTTGAACACAAGTCGGACCAGTTCGTTCGTCGGGGGAAGTTAGATTTCAGCCAGAATTATTGCCACACTCGCGGCTTGTCACGCGAACGGATAATGCTGAGAGCGTTTCGCGATCGAAAATAATTCGTCGTATTTTCTGCCCTATTTCCTACGAATCTGATGTCGCTCTAGTAACGGCGACAGGGAAAGACATTGGCGGAAATCGTTTGACGAGCAACACAGGTCCAATGATGGAGGCGTTTCTCACGATTCGGGTATCGCTCCAAGAGTGAACGTGATGTAACTCGGTCGGTTGCTCGATTTCTATTCGTGTACACAATCGAGGAACCTCGGTGTCGTTAGGGAGAACCCTAATTAATAATGGAACACGCGGAAGCGAACGTTTCGAGAAACAAGTGCCTCTGTTTCCGTGATCCCGTCATTGGCTCTCGTTAAATGGGTCCATGTAAAAGG
Source organism: Nomada lathburiana (assembly GCA_963667235.1). Classification (NCBI taxonomy): domain Eukaryota; kingdom Metazoa; phylum Arthropoda; class Insecta; order Hymenoptera; family Apidae; genus Nomada; species Nomada lathburiana. The sequence continues at coordinate 7,958,198 of OY763897.1, read as the reverse complement.
AGGCCACCGGAAGTCTTCTTCCTCCGACGGTTGGAACGATTATTTTGGGGGGATAATCATTCATGTTACGAGGGAACAGGTACAACGATTCGGTTAATGTTGTGCATGAAAAGTGGATGAGGTAAACAACCTGATGGCTGAATAACGTGTAAGCAACGTTATTTATTATAATTTGTAATATCTTATTTATCATAATCTGTAACGAATGAATTTGTTTATTGATCAAAAATTTCGGAAAAATAATGTAGCCTACTTAGACTGCAACGATCTTTGAATTCCGATATTTAAAAGTGTACACTCGTTTAACAGTGCGCGTTTGAGAGAAATTAAAGTTTGTAGTAAATTTCACATATCTCAATCCAATTCTCGCTTGAAAAATTATGATTTTATTTGTCGCTCAACATTGCGTGTGTGACAAAATTGTTGTTGTACACCTTCGAATGCCACGTACCTACCCTGTCGTTTGGCAAGTCGAGAAAATATTGAATATTTTTTTCTATCAACGATTGAACCAGATATAAATCGACGCCGGGCGATTGCGATTTCCTTTTATGGTAGTACCAAATTATAGGCCTCGAGACGAAGCGTACGGGCGAAACGTTAACTTACAATTCCAAGTGAATGGAAACGATATTGAAGTGGGGATATGGATATTTCTGTGAACGCCGTCATAGAGATCTTTCCCGTAACGGTAGCAAACAGTAGCGTGTAAGATTTCGATAATAAATTTTCGAAATTAATTTCAACTTTGAAATAAATTCATTGGCAAAATACAGGTGCGAAGTGGCGATGGGAGTCGGCTACCATTTCTTTTCTAATCTTTTAACAATCGACACTTGGAGGAACCAGAACATAAAACATTGAATAAAATACTTGCCCACCTGGGAAACGCACCCGACTACGAAAATTATATCGTAATTGCGCTGCATTTCACCCCCGATGACTACTTGTGTTTTTGCACACAAAAAAAATTACAGGATAGCAGTTTGAATTCGAAGGAATTCCCATGCATTATGAATGTCTTTCGTGGACGCCTAGAATGTGGAAGCAATGGATAATAAGAATCTTTAGTTTAGTTGCCATTATCCGTAATTACTTTGTGTTGCTCGCTGTTTTGAACCCTGCATTGAGCATAGTTCAACAATTGGAATGTTAATGGCACCTGCTGGTGGTCCAGTCTTACTTTTCCTCAATTTTATGCATTCGTATGTGAAAGCGATCTCCCGTGAGATTAAAATAGACTTGTTAATGGTATTACAGAAATCAGCTACTGCGAAATATTTCACCGTGGAGAGAGGAACTCTTCGAATCGAAATAAATACTGTAGAATATTGATATTGATAATATCATGCTATTTTCATCTCTTTCAATAATTAATTTACACGTCTGTCCTTGACATTTATTTACATTTACCATAAAGAATTCACGATCGAATGTCCATTTACCGACGCTGAAACACAACTATGCATTAACTTCTTTCTCGGGAGAAACTCGAACGAATTGTACATGCATTAAAAAGTCTACCCCGTTAGCAGTTAACTAACGTAGTTAGCTCAACAGCCTTACGGACCGAACAACTTAGCCGGTACCAAAATGAAATCGAACCAATCGATTAACAGTATGTCATACTGTAAGCAGTCATCCATTTTCAACCCTTTCTCCCGACCCTACGACACCTCTGTCACAACGTGACGTCTCAACGCTTATGTCAGCTTAATTCTCGACAAAGGCACGCGTGTACGCATAAATGTCGATGTGCGTAAAGGTGCGCGCACGCTGCATCACTGTTCAACTCGACAAGTATGTGACATTGAGTCAAGGTCGCCGTACACCGCACACTGGCGAACGGACACTAGCTCTCTCCGGCGCGCGCGCGCGCGCGCGTGTTCACCAAAGAAGCGTGGAGTGCGTGCACGCAGCTAGACCCCGGAGAAAACGCTTACACTACCACTACCGGTCTCCTCTCGCAGGTGAATTCACGCTTACGGATGCTGCTTTGGACCGCACGTTTTTGCGGTCGAACGTGTCACGGCATCGGCGAACGTTTCACTCGATCCGGTGTATTTCTTTCCGCGGCGAATTGAGAAGTTCGCACTGTGATATTGGTAACCATTGTTGGTCCGTTCGTTGAATTTTTACATTTCATTCATTTGTTACGAAGCGACAAGTACTTGTTTGAAATTGCACAATGACGTGTTCACACTTTCTCCGAACCTAAGGAATAACATCATATCGGTACGGTAGGTGCTTGAGCTCCTACAATTTCGCCACTCTTTCAAAGTCGCCCCTCCGAGCGAATGCGATTTTTGTACATTGACTTTTGTCGCTTCTGTTCTGCCGTTACGAATGACGATCTAAAGTCACTGTGCGCATCTTACGTATAAGCAGATCAACCAGCACGGGTCGTCATTGATACTTGTCCTTCGCAAAGGTGCTTAAACGCTATTGTTCGCTGACGCCAACGTAACGAGTGTCAGGTGTCGTTCCACCGTCGTTGTAACGTGTTATTGTCTTCCGTCTCGACGAGTAGGTGGGTATATTGTTTCCCTTCGATATTATATGCCGGAATATTAGAGCCTAATTGTTGTCGATAAAATCGATGCGATCGGATAGCGCGATTTGTTATCGATTTCAACGGCGATAAGATTTGTTTATCGCCAAACGGGAAATCAATCCAGAAATCTGACACTGTAGTTAGAACCAATCGATATAATTTATACGCTTACGATCGAAGTCTCCATTTTGCATGGAATTGTGAAAATTGTACCACATGTCCGTAATCTATAACGTTCGTCTCGCTTTTGTCTTGTTTTTACAAATCATGGACAAAGTTGCCGTGCATTTTTCTGTTATAATTTATTTTGGTAAATCGTATTACTACATATAAGTAGTCTTCCCTTCCTGTTACTAATATCCTTGGTGATGAAGAATAGAGACCAGTCTATTACTGTTTTTAACGAATAGTTGCAGAGTTTAGATTTCACCAGCAATCTGTTTTACAATAATTAATAATAGAATTAGAAGTAAACAATTATTCCAACTAAATATTTTGCAAGCGATAATTGAAAGAAATTTGCATGAGTATCGAATCATCTGAAATCGATCTTCTATAATTCTTCGACCGAAACCACGCTCGAAACGAGATCGATTTTTCGTTCAGCGTCATTCGGCCCCCTTTGTCCTATTGTAACAATAGAAGTCGGACTCGGGTTCTTGAGCCTGGAGACCTCTTCCTCGTTTTCGGTAGTTGTTTTCGGTAGTTCTTTTCGTTAAGAGACGCCGCTTCTAATTGGTCACAACGGTGATGTATAGGTTGGCCTGGATTCGACATATCTACTGGACTCATCTTTCTTCTATTCGTCCGCCGAATCTCTAATGATCTTTCCTCCGAGCACCGCGATAGCCAATTTAACGATTCCCTGATCAATTTTTTATACCTATTCATCATTAGCTAGACGTTATTTGTATTCCCTTTGTATAACTTGGCCAATGCGCCACGACTAATTGCAAGTTAATAATTCAAGTCAAGTAATTTCCACGAATATAAGAAAATTCTAAATATGTTCGTCCAAAAAGCGAATTGTATAGCCAGGACCATTGTTCAGGTGCGAAAAATACTACTATTCTTACCTCGACGAGAAAGAAATCAGTGGCTTATTTGAGGTCACATCGTAGTTAACTATTACCAGAAGCTCGAAGATACTGCAATCCTTTACTAATATTCGCATTACAAAAAAAAGTCTCTCTTATACATGCATATTTATTACTTGTTACCCCAATGACTAATCTTAAAACGTGCCACATATCTACTGAATTCAACATCCTATAGAACGCAGGACCCCTTACAAAATACCAGTTTAATTAACAACCGCTTGTTATACTGCGCAGTGATAAGCAATCATCAGCGCGATAAAGAACAATCTGTATTCTATTTTTGTCTACGATTATAACGAACTGGTTCCCATAGGGGAATTTACATTTTAATACCATCGAGAACATACACCGCCCACACTTTTCACGCGTAATGCTTTAACCACCGTATGATGAACCTCCTGTATTTAGAGTGTGCATAAATTCGTCCAAGATTCAATTAACATTTAACTCAGCCGTCGCCGAATGATGCATTATGACGTTCCATTTGGGAACGAATTTTTAAACTAGCTTCGACTTGCCAGAGACTATTCTCTTGCAGAGCTTAGGGTAGGACCGTGAATTCGAAACCTGCATGGAACCAATCGTTATGCCGGCTCTGGCGTGCGCAGACCAGAAAGGGTTAAATCGAGCCAGAATGGAACCCGCTGGGGTTTGGTCTTCGCCGGGAGAAATAAAGTGCGCGTGATGAATTTTAACTATGAGAGATTATTGTTTCGATTAGGGTTCGAAGAAGGTGCAGCCTTGCTCTTTCCATTCTTCCGTTTCTTCTGGTGAAAATTTTCGCCTGACGGTAGAGGAAAGGTTTGAATTTATCAACGTGTAGTGAGCACCCAAGTATACTTAACCATCAACATTTCTGATTCGTACTAATTGATACTTTTGTATCACCCCTTTTTGTAACTTGAATTACAATGTGTACTTGCACAATATTCGTACCAAAATTCCCTCTACTCTACAGAATACAATCTTGTCCAAAACCAACCGCGGAATCAAAACAGGCGAAATTAGCAGTGATAAAACGTCGTTCCATATAAATCCGAAATACCCATTATTGTCACCAAGCTTTAAACATTGCGCACTCAATACCTGATAATAGATTTAACATGTATTGCGCCACAAATAACAGGCAACGCCAGAAAAACTTCGAAAAAAGCAATGAACTGTAGAAATACAGTGGGGTTCATTCCCTAACAACCTTGAAGAGGCAATACTCGAGGTTTCTACTTATAGAGTAGCCCGAAGGGTCAGACCCAGACCCTATTATACACCTATGCCGCCACTTAAGATCCCTGGGTCCGGGGACTAGATTAGGGAATTCAGACGTTTAAAGCGGCCGGCCAATACTGGGCTGCGGTTTTCGAGCACCTTTTTTGTCTAGGCCCAGGGCGTAACGTCCTCTTGGATATTTGGCCCCTCGTTAGGTCGTGCAGAACGTCGTTACGTGTCTAGAGACCATATAAAAGGTGCTGCCGCCGCGAGAATGGATCTGCACGTAATATTAGTTGATTAGAACGCGCTGATCGAGAAATTGCTGTTATAAATTTTGCTGCTATTAGAGTATCACTGGTAATGGATTTGGGGAAACGCTTAATTGAATGGGGACTGAGATTGCGGGGTCCGGTGGATGGGCGATTGGCAAGCGTTATTGTATATTTAATAATTGGATAATGATTTCGGTTCAATTAAAATGCTACGGCGATTGATATAAGGGAATGGTGGCATGTTGTTTTTTACGTTTCGCAAAGTGCAAGAAAGAGAATGTAATATAGTTTGTGCGGTGAAAGATGTTCGAACGGGTTTATTGAAAACAACGATATCATAATTTTTTTTTACAATCACTGAAACATCGTTACCATGAGATTGAGAAACTGGATTCTTTTACACATAAATACAATATACCATCGAGATTTTTTGATCGCTATAACTTTCTTGCCATCGAATTTTTCGTAAAATACATTTCAAGCGTCGTCCGCAATACAATACCCGCATGCAAGAAAGAGATTCCAATTTCAGGCGATTGAAAATCCAGTCTCGAGTGAAATTAATTAGATACATTTGTCCAATCGTTTACCTGCACGTGCCGTCGAAATCTTACACGTTTTGCGTCAAATTTCAATTTCACCCAGTCTGTTCACTCGTTATCTGGCCATCGTGACAAGGATGACGGTGTCCAAATAATAATCAATAGCAAACATTTGATTGTTTAGTAGACGATAGCTGACAAGTTCGTGAGTCAGCTTTACCCCGGAGGGTCTATGCAGGAAGAAGGAAGGCTCGTTAGCTTCGACCATCGAGTTAGCACCCTAAACGCAATCATCAATCACCATTAACCCAGGCCATCCAATCGTCTTAATCGTTTCCTGAAATTCCTCATACCAGTGATTCGTGAATCTCGCTCTGTAAGGAGTGACGCGTGGAACTGGCAAAATTAAAGTTTAATAAGTGTTAATTTAACGAATGGATGTCTCGAAAAGAAGATCGCCGGATTGTACAAACTTTTAGTACAAGGTTGTACTCGACATAATATTTCACACGCATTTCTTCATCAGCCCAGTTGCACAATTAAGTGGTGACAGAAAAAAAACGCATTCTTCTCGCGACATATAAGCCAGAAAAATATAGTAGACAAAGTATTGTGAAAATTGCCACTGAACAAATTGGAAACCTGTTTCGTTTCCGTTTCAAACCTATGGACACACTGAATATACGTCGAAAAGTCAGAATAACGTCTTTTCAACGAGAAGCTCATGAATCATTTCGTGAAGGAAGATCCAGGGCTTTCCAGAAGCGGTTTCATAATTTACCGAATCAACGACTTATAAATATATGGATCTATAAATCTGATGATAGATGTTAGGTACTATTTAACAACCCTATGGCCGTGTCTATGGTATAGCCAAAGGCAATTTTAATCCCTAACCTCTCTTAATGCCATCGATCCCTAATTATGTTGCTTGTTAGTGCGTTCGTTATGAGATACTTTATGTGATATTTGAATAATCTCTGTTATTTTTGCCCAGGAGAGGCTATTATATTGGATCTTGGCAAAAATTTCATGGCGGTGACGGGCGTAGTACTGAATATCGTTTCTACGGAGATAAAGATGCTAAGGAAGTCATGAAGACCTCTCGATGTGATGGGTCGTAAATCTTTCCCCGAAGAAAGACGTTTACACTGCCGATTATTGGATTTCATGGAAACATTGTTTTACGCCGCGATAATTTATGCTCTTTTCCGGTATGCTAGATAACAGTGTCATAAATTTAAATGATTGTCCATGCTACGTCCTTTATTAACACGTTTATTAACTACTGTTAAATTAACTGTTTATTAGCTGTCGATAAAGGTTCCGCAGATCTTTGACGAAGAAACACGTGTATGTAAATCGTATCGTCAACCGGCATTTGGTCCGCAATTGGTAGAAAAAACGTTAGAACGCTGTAGATATAATGTCAGACAAATCATTTAATTTGCACGCAATTAAATATCATTACCAATAATCAAAGTTCTACGTTACCCATTAATAAAGCAACCTGTTCTCAGTATCTCCGTATTCAGTAACCGCGACCCAATTCTACTGATCCCAAAATTAAGTAACGCCGCGTGAAACCATTCGTGGGCATTTTAGTTTCTCCGTTCTCAATCACGAACGTCGCTTAGTCCACCAATAAACGTAAATAAGACGACAGCCGGCAGACAAAGATAAAGGAGGAAGAGACCCTTCGTGTAGGGCAAACGGACACCTCTTCCGGATAAATCCGTTTGAGTGAGCAGCACGAGCCGCTCGTTGTCCGATCCTCGAACAGTTACCAAGAAGATTCCGTGGAATCGTGTGACGGCGCGGACCGCTTTCTCGTCTAGAAAGCACAACTAGACTTCCTAGACGCGGTATTCCGTGAATCCGGCATGCGGCATCAGGACGAGCCACGTCGTTGCACCGCAATCAGGGACACGCGCTCGATCCTGGCTGACTTTAACTCAGAAGGTTAAGTATACCTCTTCCTGCTCTTTATTCACGACTCCCAAGCGGCACTTGGTGGGATTGATGCGAGCGATATGTCCGTATTGGAAAGATGCTTGGATCGCTGCAGTTGGAGAGAGAAGGGAATGGAACGTAGGGTATGTTGAATGGAGCCGGACGGAGGTGGATGGAGAGAAGCTTGTTGTTTTTTAATGGAAGCACGTTAAAATATTAGAATTACTGCAGACAAAATTGTTTTACCGGTATTCGTGACAAATTGTACCTTTACCTGTGTAATGTTTAATATAAGTATCGTTAATGACATAGAGCGTGTGTCTATTGTCAATTAAGAACCCGTTGGCAGCGTGATTAATTTGCCGCGTCGATGAACAGTTGCACGAACGAAATTGACTTTGGCCCGGTTAAAAATCACCTCTTTCAGAGGAGATTTTCTCTGATCTCATTAATATTGTGCACTGTAATCGCTATAGGTATTTATAGCATCGCGCTTGTTATAACGAAAACGAGAATTTTACGTTCATTTCATAAATCGCGTACACTTGAGCGAGGCGAATTAATTTTATACTTAACAATTTTGCAGAGTTCACTTGCAGAACCAGTTCCCGTGATTTAATATGATACTGAAATGTACAAACTGCATTCTTTATCAACATTCTGCTCATGTCGGCTCATTTTCAAGCGGAGGTCACTTTATAAAAACTCTGCTTGACTGTTATGTGGTCGAAATAACAAGGTTCTGCACGGATTTATAAAGCATACGTTCCAAAACGAAAACGTGTGGGCAAAGTGCGCGAACAGAGCGCTGCGCACAATGCACTTCGTATATCCCCGATCAGTCTCTATTGCAACCAAATATTAGCAAAGCGTTCATCGTCACTGAAAGGCCTTCAATGTAGACTCGGAGGAAATGGGTGCAGCATGGATACGCCTCAAGTTACCCATTCGCATATACCTGACCTTGCTCTTAAGGCCGCGTCTGTCTTTTGCTTTATCATCTTCCCTCGATGTTTCTCCTTGTAAGCTCATTAGTACGTGGAATTGTAAACAGTAGCTATACCGAAACAATGTGCCACCGAATTCGCCTCTGGCAAGTATCCACTCGTGTGTGGTAACGCTAATTAAACAGGAATTATAGCTGGCTGCCTTTTTATCGTCATCGTTGTGACAGGCTTCGTTTAAAATTCCTTCTCGAACACTATTTGTACGCTTTTTCTGTCGTTTCTTGAAAGTTCTTACAGTTTTGCTACACTTGCGGCCTGTAACTTGATATTTTACTCTTTATTAGCTTGATTAAGTTTTCTCAGTTTCTAGAACATTTTTTGTGCATATTTCTATTAACCTTTTGTTTGCAAGGAGAAGATTTAAATAGTATACCTATGTTTTATTTATTATTTTTTTTCCTGATTCTGGTTTTTTGTTTTTTGTTTTTTGTTTCATGTTTTGCAAGTCTACTGTTGTTTTTAATTCCTGTAGGATTTTTGGTGAGAATATTCCGCGAACCTTGACCTTCGTGCCAAGACTCCCAAACAGAGAAAAATTATCTTCCCCTTAAGCCACATAATCATTTAAAACTTCACAAACTTTCCTTTTCTTCTTTAAGCGAGGAAACACCTTCTTCCTTGGTGCTATTTTCTAAATTCGTGAAATATCACGCTCTATTTGCACACGCCTCGTAAATTCTTCAGCAACGAGTTTTCTCGAACAAACTCACCTTTTTCAGAGATCACTTGGAGAAATCGGAGTAGCCTCTAGACTCTAGATCGTACAAGACAAAAGGACCGCCATTTCGCATTTCCATTGTCGAGCCAGAACATTACTTTGTTTACCTATATAACAAAGAGATAATATTCTTTGAGTACAAATAGAGTGCAACAGGTTACATCATTTTACATACATGAACGAAATAACTATGAGAAATGAAGGTTATACAGAATATAATAAAATGTAGTACTTTGAAGTATTTTTTAGCACAACAATATAAAGTGCTCTTTGCAAAAAAATTGTTTAGGAAAAATTCATTATATTGGTGCGTCGTGCATAATACATTAAAATTAATGAAATAAATGATTCGCAGATTATAAATCGTTTCGAATAGATGACCATAAATATTTCCAATAGCAAAATACAAACTTTGATTTTCCATCGCATGGAAAATAATGATCTTCGCTGCGTGAAACGTTAACATTGCATTTCGCAAATCTCTTACTGACCATTATTTCAAGAATTTGCGGCACGAACTATTGCAATGATTTGTAGTGCTCGCTGGGGGCAACAATAGGTAGAATATACTGTTTTAGTATCGTGAATTATGCGGAACACTCGCAGGCTTGGAAAGATTGGTGCAATGCACAGGTGGAAACAATACGATTGTTTCAACGAAAATGAAGTGACGCACTGTTCTGAAAAGTTACATGATATAATACATCGGGAGATTTGTATCATCGAGTGAAGTTGCATCACAGAAATGCAAATTCCACTAGACAGGAAGATGGAGTATCTATCCGGTGTATACGTTTAGCTTCTTGCCTTTAACGACGGACAATGCGTAATACGTATTTGCAATGTCCTTCTTTTAAATACTTAAAGATTCAAAGCATATAAAGGGGGAAATTAAAAGATGGCGAAATTTCGGGCAGCTCAGGCACCTAAAATATCGATGTGCTTTTATTCTATAGGTTCCAAGAATATTTATCAGCCAAATGATAAAAAGGTTGTTTAAAAAGTACATGCAGTAGAAAACGCATAGAGCGAGAAATTGGAAATCGTCAGTTTCATATAGTTATAGGTTCGCAGAAAATGCACGAAATGCGAATATTCAAACTCTACCTTTCAGCCGAAAGTCGATACTTATATTGTATGTCAAAATATGCTGATCAAAATATTCGTAATCATATAGAAGTACCACCACTACACCGATTTCGATAATTTTGTAATATATTTAATTAATTCTTTAATAGATTCAGCCAAAAGTTAGCAAGAACCCGCAGGTATGACCGAACGTACAACGGTCATACCTACTTATTGTAAATTCGAAGAGTGCGTGTTGCAAATGTAGTACGTCATATCCACGAATAACAGACTTTCTCGCAGTCACTGGAAACGATTACACCGTATGGATCAAAGAACGTCACATTGTTCCAAAGTTGGCAAAAGCTCTTAAAGACACTGCATCACTCATTTCTCCTAAATATGGATACAATGCGCAATTTTCTACAAAGAATGCGAACAACAATCCTAAAAAGACCCGAGCCACCCATAATTGGTACCAAACGAATTGTTGTGGAACGTTAAAATTTCAAATGGGCTTCTTGCTAGATCATTCCAAAGTCATCAAAGGGAAACTTTAATACTGAATGAGATTCAGCCGATTAATTAGGTCTCCGGTAAACTCTATTACATTCTGTATATGAAGATTGTAAAAATAAACTAATTCTGCAATATACCTGGGACAGTAGATAAAAACAGAAATGGTCGAACCTCTCCATTTAATCTATTCAATACGAATAAGAAGTAAAGCATTGAACACTGAAATAACGAACAATATGAAGTGGAGAAAATATGATCACCTAAACTGGATGCAGTTTTATCACTCGATATTGTTCTTTACTTTATCCTTCGAGTAACTATAAATATGAAAGGATACTCTCATGTCCAGCCTTACGTTACGAGGCGTGGGCATAGAAGAAAGGTCATCCTTCCCGTGACATCGTTGACGGGATGTAATGCACATAAATAGTTTAGCCATTAGCTCGCAGACCCTCGTGACCTGATTCTCAAGATCCTCTCACCGTCCTTTTATGACAAACGAACGGGAGAGAATGTATAATTTTCCAATTTTTACCACAGCCTACACGCTTCAAACCGATTCGCACATGATGACACCATCGGCGTACCAAATTCGTCTCTGGTGGATAAAACGTCGACGCGATAAAATAAGTTTTTTATTATTATCATTTGTACCGTTAGACGTCTACTATTACGGTTAGTCGGAGGTGCGTTTTTCATGGGCCAACAGGATATTCCGCGATAATGCCAACGTCTATCGTACGGTAACCTAATACTAATTTGCGTAACGAAAAAAATCACTGAATGCGAATTATTCTCCTGGGATGCCGCGAACAGGATTACGATAACAGGATCGGACGCGTAACGAATATAACGATAAATAAAACGGAATTAACATTTATTACAGCAGTTGACCAACTGCGCGCCAAACGTATGTAGTTATTATATTGCAAAGTGCAGAATATATTTGGCCTATTAAATTCAAGGATTAATATTAATACAAGTATTTAACTCGTTAACTGCGTTGTCCCTCCATCGAGCGTTTCTCTATTTAAACGATTTAAAGGACATAGTATAGGTTAATAAATCTGAATAATTATATTGTAATCCTTAGAAATTCGTGTCCGATGACACATTATTGTGGTAAATGTAAAAATGTGTCTTAAAAATATGAAGGATTCGTGGATAAATCAATTACCATTACCATACATACAATTGAAAAGTAAATACAAATTTCCACGAAAATGAAACATGAAGTATACATCAGTATGCCTACACTGTATTTGTCTGAAACTCTTGGAGTGCATCTGTCAATATTCTGCCAACGCATCGAATACACATCCTCGTCTAATTCTCGTTTCCCACTGTCGAATGTTGCAGGATGCACGCGATGCAATTACAGTTCGTACACGTGGACGATTGCACGCACACCGATATGTCGGATTAAAGCACGACTGTATTCCGTACAGATCGGGAATAGCCACTTCGAAAACATGTAACTGCGCGGATTAGAGGATGCGAAACGAACTGCTCGTGTCACCTGGCGACGTTTTACATTGAATCACGAAAGTCGAAGACAGGTATCTCGTTACGAGCAGCATCGTTTCCGCTTCGTTTAATTCCCTTTTTTGTTCTGTCTTCTCTCATTCTGCTTTTCGCGCCAAGGCGATCATTCGACACCTCGCATCCCGGCTTCTATCAGCGCGAGTACACGCGCGGATCAATAACGAGCAACGTGCTCCTGGAAAAGTCGAAGTAATACACATTACGATACGGTAGATTTCGTGGAGGACAGAAGGACAATTTAACCTTGTCGATTCGATGCGAAGCTTTATAGGATCGCTTCTTGTATTCATTGATTCCCGTGGAATTATTAAGTATTTGTTGCGACAGGAGCATTGGCTGAGTCATAAGTTTTATAGTTTAGAATTTTATTGGTTTCAGACGAGGTAACGATAATCTTGAAGTTTATGGCAAACAGTTATGGTGATTTAAGATTAATTTATTCGATATTTCGAGGATGATGTTGAACATACTAGGGTAACGTTGCAAAGATTTTTCGTGAACGGATTTAGGAATTATTTTACTAGGTAGGTGTAGTATGTATTAGTTTGGGAGATGTTGTATAAAATACACATAATGTAAATCAACAGATCTTCCTATATTAACTTACAAGTATCCCCACACAAATGAAGAAACATTTAAAAAATTTCTAATTACCATATTAATCACTCTAACGGAAATTTACAAAAATCCATTTTAAATCAATACATATATACATATATCCACGCATGCCAATGTACGAAATTATTAATATCGTTTTAAAGAAATTCCTCTCGCAACTTTTATTTCACGATACGAACCAACGCACTTGCGCGATAATTATTTCTGGCACGAGATTACTTTTTCGAGAAAACACTGCGGACAAAGAGACAACTATAATATTGTGTAGGTCGGGGGTCAAAGTAGGTGAAGGGTTTCACCGTGCCGCCAGGAGGTTGAGCAACGTATTAACAGGAGTCAGGTGTGTCGGCAGAATTATTATTGTACGGACCATAGTCGAGTGGATACCGACCACGACATATACTGATCTATTGTGCCTCGACGTACGACACCGCAGATTCTGCCCACTTGATTAGATTCGATCATTCTCCGTTGCGACAGGTAGTGTTCTAAATTAGGATCGCAGATGCATAACCTGGGCGAGTCATTGAGCAGAGAATTACTTGAATAGGCCGGCGAGATAGCGTTGAAGTCACAGCTATTTAGAGACACCACGTGTTTCGTATAGATACTTTCCATTCCTGTTGGCGAAATTGATTGAATACACACGTGGACGCAAAATTCACTGCACTTTTATATTATATTCGCGACAAATTCTGTGGTCGGAAGTTTCGTGGATCTAAGGAATCGTGTCATCTTTCTAACGGAACTGAAATTAATTACATATAGAGCGCGTGCTATTTTCACAGCATAAAAAGGTAATGAACAGTGACACGCAGGAAGGGATTATTCCGCTTATTGCGAAAAATTCATTTCCATTTTCTTGGCCAACGTAGTAAGCTAATAAGCAATTTCGTAGCCACGATTTCGATGACTTACAACTTTCCTTTTCCTTCCGATAACACCCACTATTACACGCATCCATCATTCGACTGCAACTAACCCGTTCCCGGCTTGCATAAATAATCGCCAGGTTTGTAACTGCCTTTGAGACTCTCCTACGAGCGCAGCAGGGGTGCAATAAAAATCGGCGTACCCCTGAAATTACAATGGCTACCAGACGCCACCGTTACCAGCGTGGATCGCTTTCGTTCCTTCGTTATGCAATAGTTACGCGTCTGTACGCGCGACCACGCAAGCAATAGCGCAACCAGTTATTAATATTGCTGCGTCGGGCAGCGACGAGAAGCTCGAGTCTCGTCGTACTTTAAGGGGGTTAATACAACTGTATCGTTTATCAACGACAACCGCAAATACACCGAATGAAATACGGTCGAAGTAATAGCGGCCATAAAAAGCACCGACACCCAGAGGGCTCGATCGATAACGCCTACACACACGTGCGCGCACCTTTGCAACAGTTAACGTAACTCCTCTAAATGAAACCCGATCGTTCGTGACGGAATGTGTATCACCGTGGTAATTAAATATCCTGCCCCTATGGACAGTGAACGACACAGGACTGATGGGCTTGAGGATTTTTTGACGAATTTGATGAGATTGGTGTTTAACTGCACGTCTGTCACGGCTGACCGCAGGAATACCTTTGAAAAGTACTGTTAAGTCGTAAACCGTCTTACTTCCAGGTAATTATAAATAATTCGCGACCGAGTGGTTCGTGGTAGGGAACAGCGAAATGATATTGAGGAAATGTACAACGCGTGCACCACGTTCCGTCTTTTTTCCTTCTTCTTGCTCTTCTTTTATTTTTTGTCTTGCTGAACTCTGAGTTCGTTACCAACTATCGATGGAATGTTAATATTCTAGAGAAATCGGTGTACGAGGTAATTAAGCGTACCTGGTATTTACAGTGTCAAACGCTTACTGTCTGATTATTTAATTATGGTACATATTTTATTTGCGAAACGATGCAAACCCTGAGATCTTCCCCATCGTACGTGCAATGTCAAGAATTTCGTTTACCTGCTTTTACTTTTGTTGGATGCAAGTAAAACCGATCCCGACGCTATTATTGGATTAAACACGCGAATGGAAGGTCGACGAGGGAGTTGTAGGATACTATACCCGCGTGGAAACTAATTTATGATCCCCTGGATTTCTGGAATGATTTTACGGATGTGTTGGAATACATTTCAATCCAGTGTGTTTTATAGGTGGATAGGGTAACTGGATGGCCAATACAGTTACGAGATCACATTCTTGATACACGTGCATGGGACGATATGAATATGTATTGAACTTTATAGAGCACAAAATTATACCCCTGTTATACCTTTCATTACTGAATAATATACATTCACAATGCTGTCAATCATCCTTCTATTGCCTGTAGACTCCTGATCGAGAAAAAGTATGAACCAATATTGACATAACTTCGTTACTCCTTGGTTTACAAAGTATCAATCTGCAAGCATTAATCTGCATAATTTTCTGGATCATAGAGTTCATGAAAAACTTCGCGTAACAGTGCAGAATGCAGCATCTAGCTAATTGCAAGCAGTCATGGCAACTATATTCCACTTTATGTCTACTTATTTATAATTTTCCCTTCACCCGCAGGACAAATAGTTATCGATACACGATCTATCTTTGAAAACGCCGAATTACACTATATTAACATATATGTACATTGCTCTGCGCAATAAATATTAAACATCACATCGTCGATTACTTAAAATTGGAAACGTTTTGTAGAAACGCAAGTCTGATGACACATGTCCGTTAAATAATCCAAAGTTTTGCATACCTCGAACATTTCGGATTGATCAAGTGGGTATACATATACATATAGATTTTCGTGGTTCAGCACAGCCGTTTAATTTGCAATCAAATAATATCATGCTGCCAATATTGAGCAGCATAATTATAAACAGATCCCCTGGTAATTCTTCCGGCGGATGATTAATGGCCAGACCTGCTACGACTCGAGCATTATTTAAACTGCCTCCCATTCAGAGTCAGCAATGATGCACAATAAGGAGACGGTAAGCAAATAGCCCGCCGCCACCACGAGTCACCGCATAATGATGGCAACAAGGTTATCCATCGACGTCATCCCACGTTACAACATTTCCGGTGCGTCGGGGCAGAAACAAGATAGCTGCTCGATATTAAGCAGCACCTCGAGCGGACCAGCAAAAATTACGTAAGCCCTTGAACGAGGGCCATTCGACCATTATGTCGCGACTGACCTTTAACAAGAATGAGTACACTGTGCGGTGACACATCGGAGGTCGGCTGTAAAAGCCCGCCGATGTACTACAAGATTTTCATCTTTACTTTCGACTGGACGATTCCTTTCATTTAAGAATGAACCAGCTTAATTGCGAGGGAGGCGAAGCCCTAATGGGTTGGAGGAAACATTTGGCCGATGACCCCTCGGTACTGAACTGAGGATCGTACCAGAACTAAGGATAAATGGTTGAAATATTCGTTGGCGAGAGTTGGAATGTTCACAGCAGTTCTTAAGGGAAACGAGTCTACGCCTTAAGGTTTTAACATACATATGTACTACCTTTTCTGGGTAAGTTACGCGTGACCTGGGTTTGCAAATATTTCTAAATGTGCTCAAGGAATCTCTGATCAGCTTCTAAGGATTAGAGACTGTTGGATCCTGAATTATGGATGTGAATAAACAAATTTCGAGGTGCACTTTGCTATATTTTGTTGAATATGCTACTGTACGTCGTTTCAAAGTTCCAAAGTTCGAAGGTTGTCAGTGAAATATTATCGTTAAATCACTTTCTCAGAGTAGTTAATGTAGTCAATCAATATTCACAAATACGCGCTATTTCACCAAAAAGAAACTGAGCGAAAGCAGCAAAATAATAGAACATGCTCCTATTCCACTTAATTTATCCCCATTTAAACAATTCTATACAGTCTTGAACTAAAGGTAGTACTCCTATCGTTTCTTAGGAAACCACTCTTTTGTTCGAAACTCCCTCGAAATGGTGTCCCGTTTGATTGTCTTCTTGAATAAAACGCAAATGAGTACACGAACAGGATATTGTATCATGCAATAGTCACGCACTAACAATAAGATTCGGTTGTGTCCGACTTTCGTGCTTTGGTCCGGTACCGTTTTAATTCGCGTAGCCGGATGTGACGCTGTCGTATGACAATGGCGAGAAGAGCAACGAATAGGCGGGAATTGTAATGCAAATTCGAAACCTCAAGAGTTCCACTTTTTCTGTGCGCTTGTGAACCTATATGGAATAGTGTTTCTTTTACTAATTATTTTTAGACTAAGCAAACTTTGGCGCAAGTTGATTAAGAACAAGAAGGTATCACTACTTATTAAATGACGTAATATTAAAAGCTAAGGACTAACATAAATTGAATATCTTCTACTGTAGCAAAAGAAATTAAAAAGATTGCTTTTCTGTAACCACCGGTTTTATATTTAATAACAGATGCCACGACAAAGAAATGTTACGAGTCTTTACGTCATCGGGTCCTTTGAATAGAAATGTCTAAATTATCTTCGTACAAATTAACGCTCTGACATTTGTATTTTCCCATGCAACGTTCCACTTTACGCTATGCAATTTATTCTTGCGCAAAGCGCCATACCTCGTTTAATATCATTTTACAATTTGCAAGAATCATTAGGCAAAGTTTATCAACATGTCGAGGGCCGGATTAACTTCGAATTACGTACATCTCTTTCATTCTACAGTTCCAACGCATTTATAATACATCGTAGTCGTATTTTTTACTACAAAAAAGACAATAAAAATAGTTACCTTTCGTTTCTCAGAAGGATCCTTTAAAACTTTAAATATTATCCGGAATTCCAATGCAACAAACTCTGTCAGAGCAATAATTCCTAGCGCGATAAATAATCGAAAACCCCAGAACTCTTTCACTTCTCGTTGACACGAAGATACGCGATACGCCGTCACACCGAAAAGGGTTGAAACTTCCCGCAAAACTCGTTCATAATTCATTCTTATAAGGGCGCGCACACACTCCGCCATTCGCGCCGTTCTTTCCACCGGCCCCGTATCTACGCCTGCATAATTCGCTTAAAAACAATTACCCCCATATACGCATAAGACGGGAAGGCACGAAAGAGGAACGACACGCAGTCCTACGGAAATTCCGTTTCATTTTATGCAACACATTACCAGTAACTGTCATAAATACCGCCGTTCCCGAAAGTCCTGTTACATCGCGCAGGATCTCGTCCACCCAAGGAAATCGCGACTAAAACGGGAGGTGAGATCGAAAAGAAGACAAAGTTCTCACGTTATGTGCACGTGTTGTGCCCACAGTGAACGCACGCGCGCGCGAGCACCTCTGTGATACACGTGCACCGTGTCATCCCATGTACGGTGCACATCTCCATATACACGCGAGCATGTCCCCTGCACGTATCAACGTGCACGTACGATTACGTTCCCTCGTAGGCGATACGCGCCTCTCACTATGTCCCGTTCGTTCACGAATATTCGCTGATTTTAGCGTGTTGTTCACCTGTGCAATTTATTTTGGCGACGAAAAATTCACCCACCCAACCCCCCCAACCCCCTATCGATATTCGACCGTACTGCCCTCCGTGTTCAATCGGTTATCAGGGGTGAGATACGGTTTCCTATTCATTACACTTGATCGAACGAGGTGTCTCAATGTACAGCAAGAGATATTCGAGATACATTTGAGCCCTTCAATCGACGAGTGGTGCAAATACGAAACTACGAGACACGAGTTTGTTATAGGAATAGTAGGTATTTGGAATACTTGTTTAACCAGCGTGCATTTTCTTTCGCGTTAATAAAACAGGAGGGGTCAATCTTGCATCGTGAGTTAGGCGACTGTGATAAAGCATTAAACGAAAATCCAATTTTCACGGTATTGAGAAAACGGAATTCGCTTGTCAACTAAGGGGCTCGTTCAATCGTATTTCGCGAGAGAATTACCAACGCAGCTCGCAAATAATATTTGGAATAGCAGTCATTTCTTTTTACCCCGGTTGCTCCAAGAAAGCAGTCGCAAAAGTTCCAGATGAACGGGCATAGTAGACAGCTGATCCGGTCTTCGCGTCTACATCTTCCTACGCCGCATGGGCAACGGGTGTAAAATATATCTAGTATCTAAAATCTGTATCGAGAAAGTAACAATAAGACAGCCTATACTACTGTGCCAATATTCGTACGGATCAACGCACTTCATGACCGATTATTCCACCGCGAATATACATACGCGACACGTACATGTATACGTGAAACCAGAGAAATACAATGCAGGTACATACGATTTCCACAGAGTTCCTCCCTCCTCGCGCCTCTTTTCTCTCTTCCATCTTACGTAACCGCCGTTGTCCGGCTCTTCCTGAATATGCTTGACGTAACTCCTGTCCACGGTACGGTGCGCGTACGTAATACACGTCAAGCGAGCGCATCCTCCGAGTGAATCCCCGCAAGGATGCGACCGATAACTGTACACGCCCAAGGGAGGACTGACGCTGCTGTCATGCCACGGTTCCGCGAGATTATCGACAATCACGATCTCGATAACAGGCGCCGCGACCCCCGCACAGCAAGCGTGCCAAGGATTTCGTGGCACACCGAAAATTCTCCGGATTCCTGCCGTCCGTGCATACGCAAACAAGCTTCGCCGTTTCTTCGTCTTACACCCGGTGATGGCGCGAGCGAGCCCTTTGTTATCTCCTCTATCGATTGCGTTCTTTTAACGCTTCTTCGTTCTACACAGCGCCGGGCTGTATCTCCCACGGTAACGGACGATGAAACTCGGGCAACAAGAACAAGAGGGGAACGTCTGCAACCGGATGAATCGTACTGCTCTCGAAGCGATAGAAACAGAACAAGACGGCCTGGTATCGTCGCTCGTCATCGCCGGGAGAGACACGGCCAACGTTATACGCGATTAATCTCGAATATAATTATGTAATGTGCCCCATCGACGAGACTGACGCCGCGTACGCAGTAGACAGGGTTGCGTCTTCGAGCGGAATAGTTTTCTGTTCTTTCCCTTTTCTTTTTCTCCCTCGATTCCGCGTGTAGTTACAGTTGGTTGAACTTGACCGTGAGAGAGGAGGATGTAGAGTGGAGGGAAAGGGGAGAAGGGACGGTCATCGGGAATAATCTGTGTGCATTGTCAGGGCTGAAAGATCGATCATAACGCTCGCTTCCTTATTGCGGAAACCTGTCCATCGGCTGACACGTAAGTCAGAGTTTGCATGTCCGATAGGAAATCGTTTTGTCGGTAGGGCGTGGGCATACGCGCGAGCCCCCGAGCCTCGAAGTAGATTCTGTTCTTTCTGTATTCGTTGATGACCAATGTAAACGTTAAACGCCAATGGCGTGTACGCTCGCCGGCGAATTGACAAGAATATAAGCGCACATACGCGTATGGGTACACGCATCGAACACCGGCGATATTTGATTGCATCTGTCGTAAAACGAGGAAAAAATGTTGTTCGTTGGAGAATATTTAGGAATATACAGCAAACTGAATCCACCTCTCACAGGATAATAGTTTATCAATGCTAATTGAAACGAGTTTATTTTATTGTTGTTTCATTTTGTCGGCCTCGCGAGTAGCACAAAAATATTTACCGAATTTATTTGTTGGGTCGAAATTTTTGCAAGTTCAGAGCAGTTCAACTGATCTAAATTATATTAGAGATATCTAAAAAGACGGATGGATTATCTTTCATGACAGAAGTCGAGGGTAACTTCTCACTTCCTGTGGTTATATACTACTTAAACTGAAATTACAATCGCGCACAAATTTATGCGCACTCTTTTCGACGAGGGAAAAGGGACAAGTATCGTGGACAAACGACTATCTGCATGACTCGGCAGGTACAGTTATGTCATACTTTTCTGTCATCACCGGAAACCGCCACGGAGCACGGAATAGAACAGTAATTAAAGAAGATTACAAGTATCCGAACGTAGAGAAGAATCACTATGCCGTGAAAGAAACGAATAGTAAGACATTACGAACATCATCGATAACTCTCGCATCCATAGCAACGAGAATATAAAAACATTCTGAATATTTTCCAAGGGGACGCGTGTAATAGGTAGAATATATTATACCATGATCATTCCCCTTCTAAATATTGCAGCAGCCCAAATTTGGTTTCCAATTAACATTAAATCCTAGACGTTTCCTGAAATAAAAAATATCAGCCGCTACGTTGCTTCCAGATTCGCGTACAATATATTAATGGCGACAAGATTTCGGGAAGACGAACAGCCTGCACAAAGTATCAGTGTAACGAAAACACTGTACGACAAGCGCATTCGCGCGTGGCACGCGCACGATTTAAATCTAATTGACTTCGCTGTAATTGCGCGCACGTGACACAATACCAAACCTACCTGCGACTTTGCATACGCGGCACACTCTAACGATGGAAGACCAATGCCATTGGCTTTACCGCGTTTCGTGTGACATTCACACCTGACATTAGCCACGGCAATAATCCGTGTAATTCTACGTTTACGAAGACGTACAAGCTATTAAAAGATCCCCAGGCTCGAACCTTCGTGCGAATCACTAATCAACGAGGTTTAGAACCGAGGCATGCGCGCGTGGTTAGAAATGTTGGACCGCGAACGAGTCGCGGTGAAGATTACGGGTGTGAGAGTGCGGACAGGGTGAATTGCGGATAATAGTCTGAAGGTAGGATTTTAGAAGACTTAACTCGTGGACTTATGGAATAGGCTGTTCGTGACAGATGCTGATGGCTTAGAAGTGAAACGTGCATGTTAACCCTCTATGGGCTCGTGTAACTTTCAGGTCACATTTTAATTTATCGACATTTTACAAAATAATTATAGCTTTTTTCATGAGATGGCGCACAAATCTTAACTCTATGACGTTGCCAACACAACCAATACTAGTATTCATGACCATTGCTAGGCTCATCAACCTGAAATAACAAAATAAATGCATAATAAGTGGCACATTGGCCAATTTTTTCGGACAGCAGAGGACGTTGCACAAAGCCCGGATGCAAAGGAGTTCCGAAAATAAAATGTTCAAAGTGTAATGTACATTACAAATGAATTAAACAAAATATGAACGGATTTATCGACCCTGAATTTTTGAAAGGGACATTTAGCACGGGCTGAAAATATTTCATTTATATAAAAATGTTGTTTAAAAAGCACGGTACCTTGACTAGTATAAGTTCATATTGCGCTATCAGCATTTAAATACAACTCCGACTGATAAAAATATATAAATACAATGCTTGCTACACTTAAATTGTCATTTCATTTTTCTTCTAAAGTTGCTTTACCGTTACTATTATTTATATTCATAGCACGGTATAATGATAAAAATGGCATGGGGGCCTATTTTCTTCAGAAGGTATTACGCCGCTTGCCTCATGTATATCGAGCAGAATTATTTTATATTATTCCAAACAATTAAATACCATATCTCTCCATATTCTCCATTAAATGTAGCGAACATCCTATTGAACCAATCGACTCATTTAAATACACCGAAAATGTCACTAGTCGTCCTCAATCAATACGAGCTTTCTATTGCAACGTATCGACATCGACCCATCCTTCTCTGTTCATCGTAGATCGAATGCGACCCCACAGTCTCAGGGGGCGATGCATAAAAGCTTGCTAGCGTCCGGTCACGACAAAGCGCCTTTCACGCGAATTGCACGATTAATCAACGACAATTTGCTGCCAGTAACCTTTTACTTTCCATGTGAATTCTTCCGCCACGTGCGTTCGCGCATTGTCCAAGACGAGCGCCAAACGCCGAATAAATGAAGAAGAATCGCCTGATGATTGTCAGGCACAGGCGAGCAACGAGGATGGCACGCGAAGCGGAAGAAAGACCGGTCTAGGAAAACTTGAACCTTGACGAAGTGCTCATAAATATGTCGCTGCTAGAGAATGCATCGATGGTAGCCAGTGTGTCTGGCACGTTGCGGGATAAAGGCTTCTACACAGCACAATAACACGAGAATGTGCCATTGATGCTGCGAACAGTTAATTGTTCGGTAGGATCCCGGCAAGTACAGGACGGTTGAGGCTTTTTTACGTTGCTGCGGGTTCGTTGTTGTAAATCTATGTCGAAGTGCTACAAGCGTTTGAATGGGACGCGAAATTTGTTGTACTAGATGGGAAATATATTTGTCTATGGTTAAGTGGATACGATATAATGGATGTAAAAACAATGTTTCATTATTAATTGAAGGTAGGTATTATGACGCGTGTACGATGTTGCAAGATCGAGGAATTTTTTGTAATCGTGATACCATTTATTTCAACCTGCCGACTGTTCCAAATAATTTTCTGCTATTATAGTGAACCTCCGGATAAAAATGTTTTTTTCACATATATTTCTGGAAACATTGTATTATTTTCTGAAGCCAAATTAGTTTGCAATTAGAACACACTTTCTGGTATTCGGAACTGAACATCCGCGCGAATAATTTTCGCGGAAATTCTATGACGCGAACTGTACTTAACGCTAACAATACAGACCGCGTATCGAGGACAACGACAGTGCAAGCAGAAAATATCGCAGCACACGTTCTATCGAGGCGTTCATAAGCCAGTGTCCAGGCTACCAAACTGGAAATGCGATGTCCAGTACTGCACGAATGACCAGTGTACCGCGCACCACGTCACTTCATGCTACGGGCATACGAGCCTGCACACCTTAGGGCAACGCGATGTACCTGGGCAACAGCAAGACTCTTCAAGATAGGCGATGGTTAATATGCTACATATCAAAGGTGAACGTGTAACACGTTGTTACCGATTGTAAGACAAAGCCTGATAGTGTTCTGAAATCGTGTTGCCTGTCATTCAATGGATGAAACAATTCTTACGGTCTGAATTATAGCCGTCCAAATCTATAACAAGTTATTATTAATAACCAATGAAGTTTTTTCACGCGTGGATATCGGTCGGAATTTTGTGGTATTAGAAACTTGAGTACTTTCGAAATCATAATTCGATGAATTTAGTGCCAAGAATAATACCAACCAATTTATTCGAATTTGGCTAATTAAAAAGAAATCATTTCGAAGCTATTCAGTGAAGAAAATATTATTGGCAGCGTTGATACATGCAAAAATAGATTGCCGCTTCTTCTACCGTGTAACCGCTTCTGTAACATCAGAAAATTATACTCATGATAAGCCAACTGATCCCCTTATCGACTTGTAATCGTGTTTAAACGTAAATCGAAGCAAGGCGTGTCCGTCCACTCCTGCTACGTATCTATCGTACATAGGCCTATGAAGAGTTTCCTGGTATAAATCATTGGATTGGGTTATAACGCGGATGTTTCGAACACCACATAATAAATATCCTTTGAAGCGACGACTCCACCAATATGAGTCATAAAATATCGTTTTACGATACCAGATTCTAACGACATGTTTGCCTTTAATAATATAAATTAATTTGCGAATTTTCCGCCCCTTAATGCCAATATTGTGACGTGGAACAGATATCAGTGCATATTTATAGTTCACATAAAGGATTAAAGGTTTTTAATGAACTGTTATATTCAGAAAAGCGATGCCTACTTAATGTTCCCCCTTTAAGGGATTTACGAGTTTCGTGCGCGTTTCAAAAATTTTAGGAAATATCTGTAGTAAA
This sequence comes from Nomada lathburiana, assembly GCA_963667235.1. Taxonomy (NCBI): domain Eukaryota; kingdom Metazoa; phylum Arthropoda; class Insecta; order Hymenoptera; family Apidae; genus Nomada; species Nomada lathburiana. Next base: position 7,933,469 of record OY763897.1, on the reverse strand, counting down.
AAAAGTTTAGTTAACACCTGTAAATCGGTCAGTAATACTAAAATGGTTATAGTTAACAATATGAATACACGCCATTAAGGAACTAACGACAAGGGGATATTTTTGGAAAATTGATGTACAAGGTGGCTAAGACAGGAGTGTAAACGGAAAGTCTGTAAAACAAGTGCTGTGTAAAATAGTGCACTCCAGCTGGACAAATAATTAAATGATAAACACGCGGAACCTTTAATTCATTTTACTACCTTACATAAATTAATGCACGAATTGTTTAACATCAACACGATTATACCTTACACGACCAACAAATGGCCAGTCGTATCCAACGTTTATTATCTCGTTATTCAATATTATATCCCTTTTATTCCGACAAGTTCTAATCCAACCGTTAAATTGCAACCTTTTAACACGAGTCGTTTTAGCTTTAAATTGGCAAACGAAGTCCACTACAATGGCAACGAGTCACCGACGTCGTTTCATGGTAATCACCTCTATTCATTTAGGAATAGACGTGACTGGCTGAACAAACGATTCAGTCGGAATCGATCGGTCTCATGGAATGACGTAATAATTTCTGTTCAAAAGGATGTTCAAACACTCGTTGATGGCACCCAAGACGGACGAAAATTCAACATTATTTGTACAGTGCCAATCGTGTCACAGGTGTGATGACCAAATACAGGTAGGAAGGTATACAAATACCTCCTGCGTTATGGGTGCATTTCATTCTTCGTCGATTACTGAAACTGTGATAATGTTGATATATTTGAAAAGAAAGCACCAGAACGCAGTTTGTGCAAAGTAACTTTCGCAAGAATTTGTTGGGACAGTTACTACTGACTGAGTTTCTAATAAAAGATTTATGCACCTGGTTGCTTGGTCATATACTTTAGGAAGCTTTAATTTCTCTTTCTCACATATAATTTATGATATTTTGCAATTGGAGGTTGGTAAATTGTTTGCTTCGTATTAAGGCAATATTTGCTCAGATTTTATTATTATCCCATTGTATATTTCTGTGATTAGAAAATATGAGAGCCATCCAAGTGTTCCCTTAAGAAATTAAGTAGACCTTTTTTTACAGATTTAAGAGATCAAGCTGGTATTTTTGCTGCTATAATATTTAATCCTAACATATGTATACGTGTATGAGGAATATACACATCTATATAATAAATGTGTATCGCAGAATTGCATGTACAGACTATAATCATAAGAACATTGATTTCATATTAAAATTCTAAAGAGCCTTTATTATCGTGCATTTAACTGGATGCTTAAGAAAAAGGAAAATAAAATTTTTATACTGATATAGAACAAAAAAGAAGTGCATATCGAAGTCGATTAACGTTGTTAATTATTTTAACAGTCGATGTGTTTCACAAAATGTGTTCCATTAATTTTCTCCTTCAATTATCGCTTTTACAGATATCTATAATAATGCAGCGTTTAAAAAAATTTATTATCGTTTATGTCAAAACTTCTCAAAATTTACCTCCTTTAACTAAATTTTTCAACAGGTATTAATTTACTGTTAATAATTGCTAACTTATAGTGGAACGGTCTGTCAGTAGAATGATACCGGGATGGCCAGACAACGCGGGGCTCACGCAATATAAACATACGGTTATGAAACTTCGCGTTACGCTTTACTCTAGATCACTGAGTCATTTTTTTTTTTAAATATTTAAAACAATATGGCAAATATATCATCGATTAAAAATTCAGCGTATCCACGGCAAGGTATTCTCTTTTGCACGGGTTTCCTTCATTTTACAGCCCAAGAATGACAACGCGCGTCGTTGAACGTTTTTCGTTTTAACTTAATGTCTGATGGAGGAAACTTATAATAATATACGATAGACGGCGTCCATTATTGGTAATTAAGGATAAGTTTCTCGTGAACTGTGCGTCTACGTGCGGCGCATACGTGCACGGGACAGAGAGCTACCGGCTTGGTCGGAAACACGATTAACATCATCACGGCGATCATCGGCTGGTGATTGTGTTAGCATCGTGCGCCGTTCTCCCGGCAAGTCCTTGCACTTTTCAAGCCGATAGATCAGTTTATGGCTCACGCCTTCTGCGTAGCACGTCGACTACCTATAAAGCCAAGCGACCACTTAACTTGCGGGTGATCGGACCTTAAAGAGAGATAGATCCTTACCTGACACAAGTCGATATTGCGACTTTATTCCGACGCGACTTTTACATGGAGCGGATTGTCGATGTGAGGAAAAGGAAGAACTGTCCTAATCGTTTACTACTAAGTAATGTAATTTAATCATTTCAATCTAATTCCAATTTTCTAATAAGCCTTTTTTTGAAAGATAATCTGCTTCGCTTTAATATTCCATACGAATAAATTGAATCTTACTAGATCTCTAATAAATATACAATATTGTGATATTGAAAATGTATAGAAATAAAAGGTAATTAACTGCATATGCACATACTTTACTAAAAGTCAATATTAAGGAACTGTATTATTGTTTAACTATCGTTAAGTTAATTTTAAAAGTTTCAAAGTCATATTGGATAAAGTAATGTGACAAATTCAGTTAAAAACGCCGCACTTTTACGAATTACAAACAATGATATTTTACGTAATATAATTGTATAAAATACCGTGATTGCACGTGTTCATTGAACTAAGGAAATTGCTCGAATTGAACTCCTTTAGATACAAGACTGAACGAGAATTTAAAAAATTGCTAATGCATCTATATCTACGAGGTATGCGATAGCTCAAACAAATTGTTCCGGTGTTTTGTTCACCATTAAGGCTAATCGATTCTACATGCATGGGCCAAGGAATTGAAGATAATTAACTCGGATCTTAAATAACAAGTCCCATAGCATAGACAGCGCATGGAAGCTAATGGAGTTATTTGTTTTTCTAATAATCCGAACTACCAGGATTATGCCCTAATGGCTGATTAAAAAGCCATGGACCCGATAACTCGCGTTGGCAAGAGAAACAAATTACTTTCCCCTTTCTGTCGTTAATCTTAATGGTGCCCCTTTCTTCCCGATGGAATTTACATTAACATATGGTTCTACTTAAGCGGCGAGTTGTAAATTAGATCTCGGCGGAATAATAGACGCAGGCTTCCGTTGAACGAGCACCGTGCATCGGTGTAATTCCACGTGCAGCACTTAATAAATATCGCATTGTTTAGATTTCAAACGAGCCAGCGTTGTTATCTGTTGCTTGGTTAATTGCACAAAAATTAGAGCCACGTAACCTGCGACTACTTTTCGTGTATCGTTTATATACCGAATCGATAAATCTAGATTAACTCGACTTGAATAAATAGTGCAAGCTCTACGCTATGAGCACTGTACACATAAACTTGCTTATGCAGAACCAAAACAAAAACAACAAATTATGAAAGAAAGGAAGGGAAAAAGAAAAATCCTCCAGAACAGGTGCGAGAGGAGAACAGCGCCGAAGCAACGATCTGAAGTAGGAAATGCAGCGGCAAGAATGGGGAAGGCAATGCACCTCGGGCTTACAATAACACCAGCAATAATAACCGTACAGAGGCGGACAGAGGCAGCTTCTCCATTCTGGAATCTTCATTCGCATATTACTTCGTATAATGCAGGCATTACGCGTTGCTGCAACAGTCCTTTCTGTTTGCGCGCGCTGGCTGGCAGGCTGAAACGGATTTCGAGGAAAAATCCTGCCCAGACCGTAACCTCTGGAACGACGATCGCGAGTAGCCACAGCCGGAACAGGTATCACCGACGGGCTTGAAACCCGGCACATCGTAAAACGTAGAATCTCGCGCGGAACATCGAACAGGCGACCGGGGAATCATTTTGCAAAAGCCAATAAGTCATTGCAGACTGGAGGTCGTATAAATTTCGTAGGAGCAGCCAGGATCAATTCCGTCACGTTCCCAGTTGTACGTATTATCTGGAGTGTGCTGACTTGCGTAACTTATGTGTTCTTTAACACATCGTTGACCGCTCGTTACGTGTAAACACGGTACCGAAATTGCCATTAAAATGTGTATAATCAAGGTAAATAGTTAATATTGGAATTAAAGTAAAACCCTCTACAACACAATCAATCCTACTACAGTAAGGATTTATATAATTTTGTGATTCAATAATTACATGAATTGCTGCATGCACGAGTATTCCCGTGATCAGACTGTAATGCATTAATATTTGACTGAAAGTGATCCGAAATAAATTAATCTTTGGCTTATGGAAAATCTATTCTTATACACTATTCGTATGGCCCTTCATAGTCGTGGCTGTTAGAAATTTCTCCGGGAAAGAGCATTGCATGTACTTTGGACAAAAAGCGATCACGAAATGTCAGTGGTTCTTATTGGGAACAATTACTTCACGATACCCTGCTGTAGTGTATCACGACTTTTTGCATGTGAAGCTAAAGCTACCAGCTCGTTTCCCACGTTCATTTAAATACAATGAATTATTGCTTTGACATACATTTTTCACAGAGAAATTACATGGCTAATAATCGAAATTGATAACGATACTGTATCATTAAGCAGAAGCTTCTGTATACAAACTATCACTGATCTGACAAACACATGAAACAATACGAAATAATAATACAAAAATAACTAATCATTGTTTCGTTCAACGATCAAATACTCCAAAGTAATACTATGAAACGATTTATCACACCCTTCGTAGCAAAGCTTTCAATTTCATAGACAGTACAATGATCTTATTTCACTGTCGAATAAACTACTGTCAGAAAATCGCGATTCCCCGGTCTAATTCAAATTCACGGGCAAGCAGCCATTACCACAGAAATCGGTCCGACAAAGTTTCAGATGACTGCATCTACTCTGATCGTATCCAATGAAACTTAACACTTCCATATGTATTCGACACCTGTAGGCGTTTCGTGTGGTATCCTAAACTATAAATACGAACCCATTCGATCCCACGAAAGAGCACAATGACACGAAGCAACGGCCTCGCTGTTGTCTGACGTATACGGTCACGAGCGCACGATAAGACCATCCTTTAAAGGTCGAGTGGGCGTCAGCTGTACTTTGCGACACCTAGCGCCGCGATAGTGTTAGACGTGTTATACATCTTATCTGTGTACGTATACTAACGCAGGTAGGACTGGCCTTGCTCCGATGACCTCGGGATCAACCAAGACATTCTGTCCTCTTGCCAACGAAGTCATCAAAATGGAGAACACTGTCCATTTATGCATCGACATACTTCAGTATCCACGTTATACACGTTCTAAGATTGAACGGAACGCTAATGGAATTTATTTTATATTAGACGAATTGCGAGAGTAAAATTCTTTTCTAAATCTGAACGTTTTTGATTGTGACGAAAAATTGCAAATAGCGGTGCAACGCAGCAATTATTCGGTTTTATATGGAAATTTAATCATTTCTGTATGAAAATTAGATAATCGTTGCGTTGCGATTTGCCACCGAACAATAAGCATTCTTCAGTTTCTTGCCCGTGCACTATTGGTCGGGTCCCGCAACTGCAGTTCGCACTCCAAATACAAACCGTACAGAAACTGAATGCTGAGATCACGACACATTGCACTCTATCCGCGTGTACGCTAACATTGAACGGGCCTACGAGTTTATCAAAACTATAAATCGCAACTAATAATTTTAAATGCGCTATAAAACTTGCGCGACTGAAATAATTTACGGGCACACTATCGACGTCCAAACGTTACATGCACCATCTTCTCATGCGACACACACATAAAATTAAAAGCGCATAGGGTATCCACTTAGACGACTCGTTAAGATCGCACGAGCCCTGTGTCGAGCCCTTCCGACATACTACGCCAACGCGCCCAACTATAATTTTCTAATTAATGCCTCCATGTAAATAGAGTTCAGTCGTCTAACGCGTTATGATGCTCGTTATTTGAAACACGCATTATCCAAGATGCCCACGAGCGGCGTGTTCGCTAGGATAACATGTAACCCCATCGACGACTTCCTGCAGTATTAATTGTAGCCTGAGATTTAGGTGACCGCCATACCTGTGAGAACGAGCATTACGCGTGTAAAATCCGCCATTAGCGGAAATTTATTCGCCATCCGCGAACAACCAAAGTTTAATAAACGGGCTGGATTTTGTTTTCTGTTCCTTTGCACATTTTCAATATTATCGAACTCACACCCCTCGACTAATGCGGCAAGGGAAATCAATCTTGATATTTTTGGTGTCTGTTTAATGTTTCAAGAATTTATTATTTCGAGGATAATGGATATCGCGGTGGCTGTATTAATTGCTAGTGATAAAAAGTAATTATTTGGTGCGCTTGTACAGAGTTCTACGTTATATAGCAAATAGTAGTATATTATATTAATAACTGAATCTTGTTCATTATTTCAAACGCATGTTACGATCTTACAGCCGAAATACGAATTTAGAGATAGCAGCCACGCATATGGCCAGTTTCGATGATACATTGTTTTCAATTATAACCATTTCATTTTCCTGTACCTTTCGACCCATGAACGTGGTTATAAAATTACTCGGAACATTTTTTAATTGAATAATTAGCGTGGAATAAAAAAATGATCCGGGAACGTATCGAAGTGACGTATCGTGACATCGAAGAAATCTCGAAGAAACATGGAATTGCCATTCGAAGCTCTAGTATGCTCGGACGCAGTAATTACCACGGCATTATTTTCGCACTTTTTATACCTATTAAGGTCATTCCGAGATGTCTTCCAGGAATCGATAAAAGATCTCACTGTACACCGCCGGTGACAAAGGACAGTTCAGAGAATCGCCTCTCAGGGAAAATTACTAACGGTGCACTGTGAAGCGAGCCTGGCATTGTTCCACGATACCATACTCGTTCACGGCACATGAAAAAGTCTTGACATTATGACCAAGTTATGATTTCCTCGTATTTGCTCGACTTACCCACGTCTAAAAACTATACTCCAAGTCGGATGCACTGAAAAAAACAATTTGTTATAAACCCTCCATATCTTATTTCCTCTGTTCGAAACCTCGAGTCGAGAGAAAAAGAATAATACGCGTGCTACGACTGGTTTAAAGAATATTTTTATTCAACGATATTTATAATAACAGTATTGCATAAAATACTGTCATATTTATTTTTCTAATACTCACTATTTTATATGCACCAAAGGCTACAGTCCAGATGCTCGCAATACGGATTGTCATTTTTGCTCAATTTATGTTTTCAATAATAATCGTCGGTTATCAGGCACCGCAGTAAGAAGTAACATAGTTCATTGTTGTTAATTACCTTCCACGATGTACGCTCATCGTAACTTTGATGAGTTTACCTTCACGACCGATCCAACGATATCGAGTTGTTCTACACTCTCGTCCTACCGACGAACACATGTATCAGCTTAAGCTCATCCATAATTGATTACGATAATAAAGACTGCAGAGTGCACGACAGAAGAACTCGCAATAAACGCGGAACGTGTGTGTCGTCGTTAACGATATACGGAAGCGGCTCGCGTTGTCCTTTGCTACGATAATTAGCGAGTTCGTCCGAGAAATGAATCCCCATAGTATTCAAACAATTCTACAAAATGCACCTCGATGGTTGAGACCGTGAACTGATCTTTTCCACGAAAGTTACACGGGTATGTGATGTTTAATTGAAAGGGGCGGGGTAAACGGAGAACTCATTGTCAGTTGCACTATTCGGTGTGCACGGTGGAATAAAATAAATAAAGTTGTAGTAGATCAGAGCTTTGGATTTTCACAGTACAAGTGGTTCGACTAATTAGCAATATTTTTATACTTTCAACAGACGTAATGCACAAACATTTTTCCTGCTCCGAATAACATTTGAAAAATAGGCTGCGGTAGTAGACATTGGAGAAAATCTGAATGATTTTCTTTTCAATATCAAAGAATTTTAGGCATGTGCTATAAACGTTACATCGTACTCGACAGGGCTAATTGTATATAAACATATATCTTTCCAACGATATATTCCTTCAAGCGCTGCAAGCAGAACAAATGCACCCAATTGTACGAAATTTTCAAATAATAATAAATGCTTTCTACAATGTCCAAACAATACCCTCCAGGAGTGCCACGCTCAACAATTATCATTATCGAAGCCCTCCAATGGAATGCAAATGATGCACGCCTGAGCAGAGCCTTAACTTTCGCCGTGCAAGCACGCAACGGCGCGGCAGCGTGAATCGCAAAAAGTTGCACAAAACGTTCGAAAAGACGCGAGTTCCCGAGTGCTGCAGGTCGCCCTACGAAAACATCTCGTGAACGCGTCGAATAAATCTGCTTGCACGGCAAAAGGCGTGTATCTTTGCTGGTCAAACCGTGCCACGTGATACCCGGAAGAGAACCGTTTCATCGTCCGATAATTTCGCGATCGACGCGGTTTCACGCGTGCTTCGTCACGCGGTCACGCGTATCGCAGGTGGCTGCCCAACGTCCGCTGAAAATTTATGCGCCACATATGCAAGGCCCAGCAGGTTGCTCAGCTTTTCAAAGAACCAATCTCGAGAAATAGTCGCGACTTCCGCGTTTACCGATACCTTCGGAGCTTCTACGTTTTTTGCCCATCCCGGCTATCCTATGAACCTGTGAACGAATGCTGCGAACGTGGTAATATAAGTGCTACGTATATTTTAGTGACACGCGCGGAGTTGTATATTCAAGTCTGTTTTAGATTTGATTTAGTTGGACGATTTATTGTTACCTGTCACAGCGACTGGGTGTTATTTATATTCTGTTTGACGCGTCTTTGCGACTGCTTTTAGCTGTAACATTTATGTTTGATTTATATCGATGAGTATGTTATAATAAATACAGATAGACGAATCTAATGGGAAAGGTTAATCGTTTTTAATTTTGTCTACGAAGTTTCATCGCGGAGACAATTAATTTCATATTTTCATATTGCCTTTCATATCGGGGTGGTTTACGTGCACTCCAATATTCTTAAGATTACAAGAAAGGAAAAAAGAGGGCATTCTTGATTATAATGGCACGCTGGTTTTCGCGTGACAACGTTAATTCGAAACTCGAAGACGTCTCACGTTGGTCTCGTTAAAACGCCACGAGCAATAAGTTCGCACGGAGAGAAAGCTGAACCCTCCATAGAATACCAGGTCTCTTCGAATCCTTGTACAAGGCAAGTGGTTACGTAACGTTCCACTCGATACTGACACGATCACACGTAAAGAGACACAAAAATTCCAGACTACGGTTACTTTAATTGAAATCATACTTGTTGAGAACTCGAGCGGCAGAAGTGAAATGATTTTGTTACTAGAAATAGTGAAGGATGTATAATATATCTTTGATAGTATAGTATCTATAATAGTAAAACTTCTCGATAAGATAGGTAAATGACCACGTTTATGGAACATATTTATCCATATCTAATCAATTTAATACTCTATACATTATTAATGAAGATATATATTTTTGTAATTTATTTATTATGAAGTGGATATTAGTTTTTCAAACTATTTGGAATAAGAAGAATTGCAGAAGTAGCAATTTTATTAACTTATAATATTTATGTTGTGTAAGAAATGTGCCACGCCACTTGTTTTTTTAATTATTTCTCCAATGCTACGTAACAAGTAATAATTCAAAGCTATTACATTATACTGTAATACATTTATTCTGCGTGCCACGATTTCACTGCCTATTACATTTGTTTATTTATTAATGTACGATCTCCCCTTCGCGGCGGAGATCTTTTCTTACTGCAGTTCAGAGTTTAAATCATAGGTGTCCACGAATATATCTAATTGATAGCGCAGTGATTGAAAATTACGAAGTTGCAAAAGAGTCGAAACTTGCAGCGAACGATCGCATGGTGAAAACCGTTTTCACTAATCAAACCAGTTTCGATATGGCTCCCTATTTATTATCGCTCAAAGCGATTTGCAATAGCTAACGCAGTAATAGTGAGTGAAACTTCCAAACTGGTATCGCTGCAGTTGCCAGATACAAATGACATCGCAGAAATTGAACTTTTAATCAGCGTAACACGATGAGCACAGGTGTCCATCGACCACTGTGTCGCGTCTTGCGAAATACCAAGAGTTTATTCGAACAGCCGGTCAATTTTATTATCGACTGGTTTGCATAACCCAAATGTAAATCATTCGTCGGGGAACCTTTCGGTATAATATATGTACTTGTGCCCGATCGAGAGCTGTATCGAAAGTCGAATTACTTAATTACACATTTCGTGATTACGTAACAGCCCCATCCGCAACGGACCGCATTCGTGCCATCAACGAAACCGTGAAACCTTCGATCTATCTGAAGAACAAAAATGGAACAACCGCTTTACTGGAAACGGCGACTTTCTCCCGGTTAATCGACGAAAAAAAAGGAAGAAAAAGAAAGCATCAATGATCGCGTAAGTGTTATAAAACGACGGAATATATCGATCACTGGTAGCATCCTGCAAATCTCGAAATTTCGCAACGAAACGAAACGTATAATTCATCGGCTAACTCTCGTTTAATAGTTGCCCCGTCTTTTTCTGATAAATCAGGAAAATATAAATCAAACAACGCAAGGCTGGAGGAAAACACGATTGATCGTATGAAAAAAAAGTGCACGGGGCAGCCAAAAGTAAATGGCGTCAGAACTGCGTGCCTGAAATATGCCCCACATTGAAAGATCAATGATACTGACAGCAGCGGGTAATTAACTTCACTTTTAATCTGGCTAGTCCCCGTTGTACCCCCCCACTCTTCGTTCCACCCTAACTAAGAGCAATCGTTCCTCTTCTTCTTGAACGCTCGCAATCGCCATCTGCTATTTGCCTTCTCGATCGCATAACAGCCTGGATATATCCAGTGGTCACGAGTGCGTCGGCCCTGCCTCCAACACGTAGGAAGAATCCTTTCCGGGGCCGTGGTCCCGGAAATCGAGGGAATTGCGCCGCTACGAGGCGTGGCCATTAATTCCATCGAATCCCGGTATAAGTAAGATTAAAACCGTGGCCGTCCTGCGGTACGTATCCGTGCACGTATCCCAGAGCACGGACCGTTTCGCGTTTATGCTCTTTTTGCTCGAACGGTTCGCCGATACATCCACGCGGTATTCGAAACACAGCCTAGGAGTCCCCGGAACGATCGGGATTAATCGCGACGAATGCGTTTAAATTAAACGCGCCCCTATCATGCATCGTCGACGCTGGGCAAAGTCGGGACTAGACGTCAAGGATTTATTGTAACCGAAGTGTACGCGAAAAGTAGAGGTGAATAAACAAAATTGAACGATTCGATTCCAAGTGGATTTTAATTTTTTGGTCGATCGGAACAGTGGGGTAGATCTGGTCTGTTTACGTCGACGCGTAAAAAAGAGACAAATGACACGTTTAATCGTTCCAAAACTAAGGTGCGGCGCATAACTTTAGCGACGCTCGTATTTTTATGCAGCTCGAATGTTTGAGTAGGAACGCAAAACGGAATCTATCACACGTGTTGAAAGGGTACGATAAACAAAATATTTGTCATCGTCAATGAAGAAAAATATTCGATGGTTGAAAAGGTGTTACATGAAACAAGATTCCGTGTTTCTTGCTCATAAGGTAGAGGAAGAAAACGGAATTATATGCACGTTCGTACATCTCAATTGGTAAAGGCACTGGGACTGATTAGAGGATCGTGTGGGAAACATTCGTTAACTATGAGACTGTGCAATGCAATTAAGCAAATGCATCGCGACGACGATGGCACTTAATTAATTAGGCATCCCAGGTAATTAACTGATAAAACGTTTGACAGTGGCCTCAGCTACCTGTTGGAGAACCACATTCCGTGGACGCACGCGTGCGACATCTATAACGCACTGTTTACTCGCGGCGCATTATGTGACGCAGGATCGCCAGGTGTCTTCCGCGTAATCATTTCCACACAATGACGAGACCACAGGTGCGCTTTCGACCAGTCCGTCGCTAACTCGAGACCTGTGATTGCAACGTGATTAGATCTCGTACGATGGCCGATCGATAGCGATCGGGATATAGCTGTGTGTGCGCTCCTCTGGGAAAGTTCGGAGTTTATGGGAAAACGAGATGATTTTATCCTGCACACCGCCGAGTCACGACCTGGCCTCTTTAATTGAAAAGATTGGCCCGGAGATCTGCGATCCATATGATTTTCTCATGAATTTACATTACATTTTCTTGACGATGTTCACTGCGTGTTTGATCGTTTGGAAAAATTGTTACAATAATATTTATGCGGGTCTCGCGAATATACTCGTAAGCAAATTTTTTATTGCGAGACAGACGACTACTAATATGTTCAGAGATTTAATTAATACGACGACGCTTTTTGATATGCAGCAGTCATTGTTGGGATAAAAACTTGCTTGTTCTCGCGAAGGTTTTTTGAAGAATGTGGCGTGACAAGAGTGATGTCAGCTGTTTATTGCAAAATAGGTAATTAGGTACTAAACGAGTCAGGTCTTGTGCTTGTTTCGTGGATTAGTTTTGGTGGAAGTCACTATTTATTACCTACTTCCAACCTTTCCACTGAACACTGTAAACTGGAATCTCCTCTATTAAAAGTTCATTGTATGTCAGACCCGACCGAGCGCGCTCGAGCGTCATAAAGGTATAAAAGCTAGTTCCCTCGTCGGGGAGAAACTGAAATACACAAAGCGTGAAAATGACTATTATCCTTTAATCAAGATAGCATTGTCACGTAGTACCTGTGTATGAAAAAGTTTGAAACTGATATCCACCTAGAACCCTTAATATGCTCTCCAAGGGCACAGGTGTCGGACATTTGTTGAATCGATTACAATATTTGCCCGCTCATCGATCATACAACTGGATCAAAAATAAAAATACACCGGTTCTGAAAAGATTTCAACAGTATGCCACGCAAAGTGCGCTTCGATCTCTTCCTGTTAGAAAGCAATTGATTCAATGAACTACACGCGAAAAAACAGGAACGATCGGCGTCACTGCATTCCACATAGAAACTAGCCCGTAGGCGAATCCTCGGAGAGTTACATCGACGCTTATGGTGAATCGCACGACCGCGCGCGAGAGAGAAACGACTCTCGGGGTAAACTTTCACCCTTGTGCTGGTGGTAGTCGTGTCTCTAGCATGTGTACACACCGCAATGCTTAACCTATGACTTTGCACCGTGGAATCTTCTTCCCCCTTTCTTCCTTTCTCTCGGCGGCCTCGCGTGTATACTTGACCCGGTGCCAGACTCTTCACCGAAACGTGCACACCAACTTATTAATCACAACGTGATATTTCCGTTAGAACGGATGGAACGGAGTATGTACCGAAGGGTATATACGATTCTTCTTATTCTTCTATTCTTCTGATTGTATCGCTGTTGTTCCAGAAACGATTTCGTTTCCATTTTGACGATAAATTGTTGCACCTGACACTATATCCAGGGTTCACACGACAATGGCACACGTTGGACTGTCCTTCGCTTAATGCAAATTCTTAGTTGAAGGTTGATTTTATTGAGATAAAGATCTGACATGTCGTCGTTTATTGTTTGAGTGGTCTTGGGTCCCCTGTGTATTGCTAATTTATTGTACTGGATACGGTAATGTGTTTAACGTATGTTCCGTTCTATTCGGCGACTGTACAATTTTATTACTCTACGATTAGATACTGATGTTGCAGTGCAATCAATTGTCGTAACTAACACTCGAAATGCGAGCACATTTTTCACTAAACCTGTACCTGTACAAATTTTCTGCGGCTGTTATAATGAAAACTCGCTTTGGAAACATCTAATTCTATTCATCACCTTTTGTAATAATATGTTGCACTTTTTTGAACAGTCAGTTCACATTTGTCAGAAAAAAATTTGTAGGGAAGTGATTAACTTCGAACAATATGAAGTCAGCAAAAAATTTAGAGACTAGGCTCCCAAAATTTGTACGAACTTAAACGTTTTACGAGAATCATGATCCTTGACCTATAAATATATTTCCGTGCCACGCGAAAGCCAACCGCATTAAGAATTGTATCGAATCGATATTTAAATAAAATCGAAGGTGCGAAATACTTCCATTGCGGAGAAATAGGAAGTGACTTTTCTAAAAATAATTATGCAAACACGTTTTTAAATTTCTTTCCAGGCTCCAGAATACAAGCACAGCCCGGTGTTGGTGCGCATCGACAAAATTGAATATTTCATTTCTGCGTCGGCGCAAGGTTAATAATGCATCCTGTATTACGTTTCAAGTGGCAATAAATACGCGGCCTCTGTGCTTTATCCGACGTAGCCGCGCGTTTTTCTCCCCTTTGTCGCGTCGCTCGTCTCACCGCAAGAAGTTATTAGGAACTGGTTTTAGAGTTTCCAGTTAAGTCATCAGAGTAACATTTTAGAGCCTTCAATAGCACCGATGACGGCGGCCGTACGGTAATCGGTAGTCGTTTTACCTGTTTTCACTGTGCCAGAAATGCACGTATGCTTTTTCCATGTTCACATCTCGAACTTGGTACTGGTGGATGAATAGTGTAACGTCTTTCCATGATCGATTTATATTAGGGCTAATTGAAAATTCCAAACTTTCTAACGTGATATGCTTTGTTGAGATTTTATCGGGTAGCCAACACTGTGAACACAGATCGACCATAAATATTGATGAGATTATTCAAACATTTCCATTTCTCCTTTATCGAGAAATACATGCTCGGTCATTGAACTGAATATCTCCGCTCGAATATTTACATACCTATCATAAAATATATCTGTCTTGCAATTTATACAGCAGATTGATTTTCGCACAGTGTTCGCGGTAATCGATGTTAACGGTCCCACATCGAATGGTGGAGTAAAATCAAAAATCACATCTGCCGCTTGCGCAGACGATTTAATCCCAAGTTATTATAATTCTGGCCAAAATTTGATTTACGGTCAGACATAGAATGTAACGATTATTCGGATAAATTTGACTCGTTCTCGTATAATTTCACTTTTCTGGAACAAAAATTTGTATCCGCGTGGAGAATATTCCGTGAGTACGGGGTACATGATTTTAGGACTAGATGCGACACGACATTACGAGCAATTAAATGTATTAAGTTCAATAAATGTCCCGGTTCCACGACGCGACGTATATACACGCGCGACGCGACGTTTCTACGCAAATCGAACTCAGGCGAGCGTATCCAGGCATAATTCAAGAAACCGACAGTCGGCCGATCGCGGTGGAAATAAATCTGTCCCGCGTGTGTACGACGATTCGATCGTGCAAATCAGCGCCCAAGGGGCGCACGATCGCGGAATAAGTTATGTCTTTAATGACTGCGTTACCTGGTAAAAGTACTCGATTTGTTTTGACACCGTGCACGATACGGTCGACACGCGACGTACCTTGCTTGTACAATATTGCAACCTACATTTCACGCCGTTTCCAGACGCCGATCGATAACTCATTGCACGATTTACACCATATCGGGCCGCGATAACCGGTAGCGGCGTAGCCGTGTTCGAAAATAGTCGCTGCAAATATGTTTCTTTTATTCCATCGCCTATCAGTTTTTTTTTGTCCTGGAATTGTTATTTCATGAAACGGTACTTCCTGTCGAACGATTACTTCTATTCTCGATGTTCGTTTTGGATCATCCAGGTATGCATCTCGGTACAAGAATGTAAATTATGTTTCGATCATATAAATACTGTAAAGACAAATCGTTTAAGTAGTACAGTATGTTTGGGTACATAAAATGTTGCGAGATTGTAAGGTAAGAGTTACGAAATGACCCCGCCGGAATATATTATGATTGAAATTGTGAGTTCTGTGCACCCTATAAAAAGGTTGTACCTCTGAGAAAATCGTGTTAAGAGAATCGAATTGTACCGAGTAACGGTTGCGACATCTGAATCCTCTTCAGCTAAAATCTTCAATACGCGGCGTTTCCCTATTGAACTACTCGATATATAGAGCAGCACGTCGATACTGCATATTGCGAAAATGTCCTCTAATAAATTCAAATGCATAAAGACCACTTAACCGTGCCCGATTTTTTGCTTGTAACACAAATGTACAATAAATCGGTTTCAATCAATTTCCAACGTTGAATGAGATCGCAATCGCAACAATGTTTTCCGCGCACGGATCGCTAGATTCGCAAGCGTAAACGCAGCGCGAAAATGCACTTGTGCAGCACGCGCATGTAGGCACACATAAATCCGTCGCGTCCCGCCGTTAAGATTTTTATCGTCAATTCGTTCACGTGGATACAATGGGCAGGTTACGCGTCGATGGGACATGACGTTCGTGACGCAATTCCAAGATCAATGCGCGCCGACGCATTGTCCGCCGATTGTCACAATCGACCAATCGTAAAATGTATCGCACCGCGTACCCATTCTTTTCTGGCACGTCCCTGGAAACAGCGAGGGACAAATAATCGAGGAGTGCGCGGATGCACCGACGATGCAGGAACAAACGATACAATTTCAACGATAAAATTTACGTCACCTTATTCTGCACCAGGTTCAAGACAGTCGAATTACCAGGCCCGTTAAACTCTGCGCAACTCACTCGACTACCAGTATTCCCGTTTCCCTGTTTTCCAGTGACCGTCGCGGCGACCGTCGGGTCGCGTCGCGTTCGTCGTCGAGAAACAAACCGGCCTACCTTTTTCCTTTTTACACGGATCCCCCGCCAATCGACGTTTCTCCTTCGCCACAGAATTGCCGGGAACTCAGTTAAACGTAGTTAGAAATCGGTGCTTACATATTTATAGGCTTGCGGCACCGTGCGGCGCGCACGGCTCGCGTTAAACTTTATACGGAACCCCAACGAAATGATGTCGCGTGTAGATCTACGCAATTTCGCTCGCTGGCGCAAAACCCGCGAGAAGGAAGTAACGTCGTAAAATAATGAATAATCCTCGGTTCACGAGGGAAACGGGTGGATGCACGCGTGCATGGGTTCTAATATCGAGTACCTGGTGTGCGTCGCGTCGCGACTAGGCGAGCTTCGCCTACTAGCGCCCGCACATGCGCTCATCATGGGCGGCCTAAGCACTTTCTTACGTCAGTCGTAAAGTGAGCTCTCGACGATCCTAGGAAATAGGTAACGAGTGAGCATACGGTTGAACGCTACTTTTTTTTCCACGGCCGCAAGTTTCGCAGACGCTATAATGCCCGCGAATGTGCATTCGCGCTCGTTTCCAGGATACAAGTGGCAAAACGTGCGCTGCGTTGCTTGCAGTTGCGTAACGTTTCGCGCTTCTGGCTCTCGCGGAACAAACGAGAAGAGCCACCGTTCGACTAAAGAATGTATGCTAATCCGTGCGATGAAACGTTGGACAAGTACATGATAGGAATTATATGTACGTTGAGTGCTCGTGGGAGAGGGTGAAACTAGGAAACGGTTAGCAAGAAACGATTGAATCAGGTTCGGTGCTGTTATTATCATTTTCCAATTCCGTCGGACAGTATTCATTTTATACAAATTTACCGACCACTATGATTTTTCTAATTGCGCAAAAGTTGCATTTCCAAATACTCCAAGTATTCTTGTATTAAATATTAAGCATTGCACAGCTATTACACAGCGTGTCTCATTTAACTGGAAACGTCGGAATATACGTCACAGTAATATCGGTAAAAAAAATACAGAGTACCATTTGAAAAAATGAGCTTTACTTCGACATCACCACTTCCCATCGTCACACCTACCGAAGAACTATTCATACCACCTGATGCCCCCTTTGTCTTTCCATTCGACGTGGTTTAGTTACAAAACGCGGGCATCAGTTCACCATAGATACAAGCAGCTGGGATAAGACCAGATTCGTCGTTGGTGAACCATAACGCTGCGCGGTGCACAACGTCGGCGAAGGAAAGCATAGCGGCTGTTCTATCGTGGATAGAGTCGAGCAACTATAAAACGTCCTCCGTGTGGGAAAGTGCAAGGACGTCGTTACTGGTAAAGCCGTATAGACATCCGTAGTCGCGTCTTACTTATGGAAGCATTTCGATGTCATAAGAACGTAGTCCTCGGCTTCTTCTTCTGCTATTACTTTTTCCACTGTATTATTTGTGCAGAGCGGTAGTTTAATTCTTTTTTATTGCAAGATAGTGTGGTATTAAACAGTTGATCTGTCCATTTGTTGAATCACTTCGATCGACCGTTTCTTTGAAAACTTCACAGTCAATTAAAGAAGTATGAAGAAGAAGAAATATGAAATTTCCATTGGGAAAAGATTGTCCCCCCGTATTTGCGCAGGAATTGTGGTTGAAATTTACAGGGGTTGAATAACATATCCAAGAGCTATCTGATGCAAATTTCGCGGAAATCTGTGAAATAGCTCGCGAGATATAATATTGTAATCTTGAAAGTCGAAGTTGGAAATGCGGATTTTTTTTCGGCTAATTATTCAGACATCGTTTCGGACATTACATAATTTATGTATATACCTTTATCAGCCAAAGCTGTTTCACTGAACGAGAGTTCGATTATCTTTGTAAAGAATTGCAATAATAACCGCTGATTTATTTGGCGAGCAGAAAATATTGCAGGTTTGTTCGAGAGCAGGAGGATATCCATAACCTGTCAGATATTGTTATTAAGAGTACCTTTCATCATGGTGAAAGTGAAGATGAGCATAAATTACAACAGCAACGTTACTTCTTTGAAACGGTTGCGAAATGATTTAAATCCTTAGGCGCGCAGATTTGTTTGAACGGACTATACTACTTAAAGGGAAGTGCAATATTCTTGGACACGTTAGATTCGACTTTCACCAGTAAGAAAATGAGTTGTATAGTATTGAACGAATAAAAAATATAATAAATATCATTATACCAGTTACAAAATTAACATAAACCAATTTTGAGGAACATAGGTTTGCGACCTTTTGACAAACTGACGTCTCAATCGGCCAAATTTCTTTTGATTAAAACTACTGTCTACCAATGCTGCCCGATTCGTTACGTACGAAAGTTCATCATTTCGGTCGTGCTTGTCGTATCATGCAATTCTGAATTTGAATTTCCTTTTTATTCTGGCCACAGTTGAACCTTGATATCCGTTTATTCTAATTCTATATTTTCTGCAATATTCCTTTCAAATTCTTTTTCCTCGACATCGTTCGCCTTATGCAAAGATATCCGCCGATTAATATTAACCGATACAATTTTGGTTACCTCAGTAGTTAAATACCTTGGCAACGTAGCAACTTTCAAGAGTGTTCTGGATTATATATCGAGAGGCTGGTACAACTTCCGGCTGGCAAAACGATGTCGCGCCTTTTTCGGCAAGGATACAATGTCGATCCTGATCCGAACTCTTTTTGCCCTTGCTTCGTGTCTGCCGCTTCGGTTGACGGCCTTCCACGTTGCTTGAAGTAATTTAGTACTGTCTTATAGTCCGGGATGAGTCAGAATCGAAGGACGTATTTTTTTAATTTATTTGGGTCTGGCGAGTCTTTGATTGCACATAAGTTGTAATTATGTTTGCTAATGCTAATTTAAGGGAAATTGGTCTCAATGTAACAGACATATTTAATAATTTCAAAATACAGTGTCTCTACTCTGGAATTATTAGCAAGTTATTCGAAATTATGGACAGATGAAAATTGATTACCTTTCGAATCGAGATAGAATTTCCCAATAAACTGCGAAAATAAGTAGATACAGGACAACATTTATGCAAAACATAATTTATTGGTCATTTACTACTGCACCGTCATATCAATTTCAAATAAACGATTCTAGTCGATTTAATTACCACATTGTATCAAAGTATATCCGCAATGATCGAAAGAAAAAAGAGATAACTAAATCGAAAAAAAAAATCGTTGACCTTGCGCAACGATCGCCATACAAAACTCGTCTAAACGCGGTTTCCTGTTCCCGATGAAGTGCTACCTGCCTCAATTGCCGGACACCAAGGACGTGAGAGAGCTGAGCATGAATGACCCAGCTGAATGAAGGTACCGTCGGCGAAGAGGACGATTCCGAGGGCGCGTGGAACGAAGATGGATGCCGCGACTCTCAAGATTGATTTCCCTCATTAGAGCGGGGTCGCACGGATAATTAAGCTCGCATTACGATCTCGTAATAAACAGCGGCGGCTAGTGCCAGTCGTGTATACGTAATTCGGACACGCGTCCAGGATGAACACCCGTAAAATGGGACTATGCTCGGAAGGTGGAGGGGATTTTATTCCGCGAAGCGAGTTACGCGCATTAAGGGCACGTTATCTCCTCTATTAGATTGGCAGTGGATACGGTATGTGTATGTTCAGAAGCGTGACACAGCCCCCGTGGTCGTCGACGATTGTAAATCGAAGCAGAAATTTCTGCTTATCGTCGCGGCGACCTCGCGGCGTTTTCTCTGTGCTCTTTAAACAGAAAGTTGCATTACATTTATTTTGCAGTATTTTTAGAGTCGATATTTTTTTAAACGATGTTTCCAAACTGGTCCATTTTGTACTTTATAGTTAATATTGCTCATGAATGAAAAATATACCGAACGATTTAAGTGGAACTTAAGATGGACACGATTCCATTATTTTTGTCTCTATTTCCCTGAGATGTTTAACGCACTACGAAGAATCATTCCTGCGCTCCAGATCGATATAATGAACTCGTTGAATGCACAACTGTCGGCATCAGGTATCCCATAGCATTCCCGTCACACCAAAATATCTGAATCGCCCGCAGCCCGTTCGAAAACAACATTTCACACATCGATACGTCAACCATCCCATGCGATGCATTCCCTTCTCGATCGTTCCAAAAACCTCCGGCTCTATCTCAGAAGAATCGTCCCGCTACAGCTCAAACTAATATCTGTCCACCGCGTAGTTACACTGTCTCTCCGTTCCGCGCCCTTCATTCCCTTTATTCCCCGTCCCATGCGTTCGACGCCAACCCCTTCGAGGTATCAGCGTCATCGTTATAACGTTCGGTTTTAATATCGAAGCCACAGGTAAGGTCGTGGATGCTCGCGGTACTGGGTGGTCCCATTGTAAGACGACGGAGAAGCTAAAGTGGATTTTAAACGTCCGCAGGGCATAAAGAAGTACAGAAATTTACGTTCGTCCTCCTCCTCCTCGTCGTCGTCCACGATCACGTCGTCGTTGTCGTCGTCCTCGATGCCCTCGTCGGCACTGGCCGCGGAAAGAATGCCCTGATGATATACCAGTTTCGTAAAGTCGCCCGTCTCCTGTGCGTAGCCAGCTCCCCCAGCAAGAAGCGAGCCCCGCTTCAGGAATCCGCCGGCATTAGCGCTTTTTTCGAGGCCGTTTTTACGGGGCGTCATTGCCGATCCGCGCAGCCGGCGCACACTCGATGACACTCGTTTCCAGCGCGCCGGTACACGCCGCCAGTCAGAGGACAGGAGGCTGCCAGCCTCTAAGAGGGAACTGGTGAACGCTCGTCGGGGAACGAAGGCAGAGAAGGAGGAAGAAGTAGCGATGGGAGTGATCCAATTCTATCTCATGACTTTCAAGTAATACAATAACGAGGAACCTGTTTGGACGACTCGAGGGAAAATGCTTGGTATCGGTGGTTCGATATTGGTACCGGGCTGGTGTATACTTGAAGCATCGTTTTATGGATTACGAAAGTTTCAATTTAGACGATTATTAAGCGGTGTATGTACATGGTCGTGACTGCGCTGTGCCCGCCTGACATTTCCATCGGAAAAATGACTAACTTCGTTGATGTATTATAGAATTTTGATCGAGGTATCTGCGCACAATGAATATTCAATTGATATCGTTAGGGCGGTACAAGAAGAAATCGTTGTGTAGTCGCCAACATCGACGTCCATTCTGAATACCGGGAAACCTAACTAATAATTCCAACCGGCTTCATGGTCCCCGTCGTCGTCCTCGTTCGCTTCGCGGTCATTCTCGGCCCTTCGTCCTCTTCCTCCTCGTAATCATTACGGTTTATCATTATTTCAGGAGCGAGCGACAGAGAACGAGAAAGCAACGAAAACCGATTACAGGAGGTGGAATAAAAAAAACCAAAACGACGAAGAAGCAAACGAAAGAACGATGGGAAAGAGGAAGAGAGACCTCCCAGCTCACGAACGTTCAACGGCGACAGCAGAACTCGCTTCTCACTCCGGGCGATTCTTCCCATTTGCCCCGGTGTTTAGCGGGCCCCGGTGCGAGCAGTCGAGCTTTTTGTCCACGACAACTTTGTTTCTTCGCTTCCTTACACCGATGAACGCGACCGCTCGAGGTGGCGTCCTCTCTTGTTCCTCCCCGTTGCACGCAGCACAGAGAATCGGTACCGACTCCTAAGATCGATGCGTTCGCGGCTACGGATAAACGTGTGTCCCCCGGAGAGGCCAGCCGTGTTATTAAACGGCTAGAAAAATCTGTAATGCTGGAAGAAACGGAAGCATGGCGCTTCGTTTCTCCCGTTTCGAGATTGGCCTGGCCGTTGGGTGGCAGGAATGCCGTATTACAATAATTATTGCCGATCGCTAATTACTTAGGCCGCGGTGTGTTCGTTACTACTCGATCGTACCGATGAAAATTGTCGTGGAGACGGCAGTCCTCCATCTCCGATCTCTCTTTCTTTGATGGCGCTTTGCGTGTCTTGCCACGCGAAACGACTCCTAAATGCCGTGTACACGTTCTACAAACGCTTACCGGGAAACGAACTGTGTGTTTTGCGGGACAATTGCCGTAGGGGTGGAAATGAGTAGGGGACCCTCGAACGAGGCGTTTCATGGCGAATTAGAGGAAACTAGGGACGGGGGAACAATTTAATAATACATCTTGACAATATATTAATAATGACGCCACCTGTAAAAATGTTGTTGTCTAAATCTGAACTGCATTAACTATCCTACAATCTATGCTTACCGTACTTGCTTAATATTGCATTTTGATCAGAGACTAATTATTTTCCTAATGGCAGTGTTCGAATTTTTGCAAAAATTTTGGGCGCCGTGTTTTATATAAGCCCGTGCTTCTATACGTAATTGAGACCAAGGTGTACACGGAATTCCGGTTTCGAATGATCCGAACAGACGGACCTAAACGAGTAGCTTGTGATTGGGTGTGGAGGAAAGGAGGATGATATAGGGACGGAGGAGTCCCAGCGAAATCGAGCGTGACCGCAATGGTTGCACTACCGACCGACAGATCGCCGTGATAAAAAGTTCAAGCATGATAGAAAGTTGAACGGACGTCCGCTTTTTGCCGCCGGTTCCGCGTGGCGTACAAAAATCATCGAAAGCCACCTTACCAGTGGCCACCTTTTTGCTGGACCTTCCCACGATCCATTACGCACGCCGCGATGATCGTCGACCACGCTTCGAAGATTTATCAGCCTCGATATTGCATATCGTAAGGAGGGCCTCAGATATTTCATATTTACTGGCCGAAAAATCACGTCTCTCTTCTGCCTTTCTAAAATGCTTTGCCCCCAAGGTCCGAATACTCAAGCTAACTCCAAAGTTTCAAAGTTTCTTTCGACTGCTCTATTGTTATAATCCAAAAGTGATCAACCCTCCGACGAGATATCTATTGTCGTCCCATTCTGAACGTCAGTTTTTATATCACAATAGGGCCGCATGTAAATCATTCGAAATCTATACAAATCATTGTACGGAGTTAAAAAACAATTCTGCCACCTTGTCCTCGAAAGAGCCACGCAAATGTTAATTTATAAACGCGGGCTAGGGGGAAAGTTTGGCGAAAATACGAAACGATTCACGTTTTCTTCAGCAGCCAAAGCGGGCTCCATTCTTCCCAGAAGGGTCGGAACTGCCTGTTCACGATGTTCGTTGCGGTCACACCTACATCGAGTAAGCAGCGGGGACCACACAAATTGGCAGCAGTGACCAGTACCCGGCCGATCTTCGTTGTCGCTTGGTCCCGCTCGTCCGGGCTTCTTTTTCACCCGGCCTGTTGATTCGCCACCGTAGAATGACCTTTACATTGCCTGCACTTTTATGGAACAAAAACTCACCGCGAGATGACTTTCGAAACATCAGAGGCCTGGCGCCCGCCCTACCTCGATTGTTCGACCCGCCGACCGCTCGGCATCGTGTTCACCGTGCCGATCATTTTAGATGCTAGACGCGGCATATCCGATATTCGAACGTTTTTATTTATATCATCGCGAATTTCATCTTATAACGCTCGTTTTGTCTTGCTTCATCTGGGTAGATTTTGGAGAAACAGCGATAGGGTTCCGTTGATCCATTTTAGGAGGTCACGTATCCAGAATGACTATTGATAGTCATTTAGATAGTCAATAGAACTTCGTAGGAAATTTCGCGAAATAAGACAGTGTTGAATGCAAAGGTATTCTTTAACCTGTATATTTCATAAATATTATAATATAAGAGTATTATAAAAATTGATCACGACCACGGGAATTTAACATGGAACTGTTACAACTTTTCCAAATGAGTACAATAATATAATTGCGTTTACCAAACGCAATTATATGAACTTTGGATGGCTGCAGCAGGATAAACGACACAACCATCCCCGAAACGAGCCGAAAACGAACCTCGAATCGATTCGCAATCAATCGACACCTCGACGAAAGAATGTAAGCATCGACAAAAAGCACGTGCTCCGAATGAACCTCGTGGTTCGTTCGCTCAGCATACAAAATTTCACCATTGTCATCCGTCCTACATAAATAGACTCGCGTGTCGCGCCGCGAATCCTCGATTCCTGAAGCTGTCATTTTAAATCACGACGGTGTAGCGTATTATACACCCTGCGAAATCCTGATCGGACGAGAATTAAGAATGTTAGAGAGGGAGGCGTGAAGCGTGATATACTCTGTCGCGCCGCTCCCATAAGAATACCGATTAAGACGAGAGCACAGGAACGAATTTATGGGGCGATTCGGGCGAAATTCTCGCGATCCTTTTTTGTCACGCTGAGGCAAATTAAGAGATACGCCCGCTTGCAATGAAATGAACGGGATTGCTCTCGCAGGATTTGTGCTTCGCTGGAACGTCATTTAGTACATACGTGGTAGTATTTACCCCGTGGTAGGGGGCGGCTGTATTAATGTGCAACGTGTGAGAAGCTCGTGATGGAGGATTATGTGGATCGTAATGGATTGCTTTATTAGCAGGATTGGAGAGGTATTATTTATTATATGGGGATGTTACGGTTGTAATTGTAGTTGAATAACTGTGAGTGGATGTAACCGAAGGATTGACTTTTTTACCTGTAATTTTGTTAGGAACACGAATGCGCCATTGTAATAGTTCTCGGGAAGAATAATCCATCTGTTAGAAACGATGAGAATAAAAAACGTTGCTTTAAGGAGTTGCTATATTATGCTCTTTACATTCTAATTTCATATGACGGTACCTTCATTTTAGGTGGTTGGAACTATGAACTGAGGGAAGAAGTAAGCTTGGGATTATAGTAGGAGAAATAGCAGAACACTTATCATTTAATTTTTGTATTTTCAAAATTCTTCGCGAACCATAATCACGTCACTTTTCAATGCCGTTCCCCGAGGAATTCCAACTATCCTTTATAAAACGGGAACAATTTCATACGATTCTCTGACACGCTGTAAGCCCAACGGCGCAACTGCTTAAAAGGAGCCTATCCCTCATATTCGTCCGCTGCGCGAGAAAAGTAAGAAAACGAAACTGAAAGGAACATTCCGCGGTGCTGTTGCAGGTAGCTGTTAAAAATCGAAAGTGGATTTCCGCGCGTAACCGGTCACCGATCCGATGGTGGGGAAGGAACGTGGTGTTCGATGCAGCTGGAGCACGTGCAGCTTGCATGTGCACGCGACCAGCAGGATATGTATATCGTTACAATGGATCATACGTGATTAGAAATCACGATTAAAAATCGATTCGTGCCCGAAGATCGCCGACACTGTATCCCGCTTTCTTACAGAGAAGCTGCTCTTGCTCCAGCATCGCTTTCCTGCTTTCCGCCCGTAATAATTGTTTGCGAAATTATTCTTGCCGATGAAATAAAGGAATTTTTTGCTTCTTTTATTAATTAATACAGCCTCGTTCGAATGAGCAACATTTCGCCGGCTATTTTTCTCGTGTCGAAATCGTTGAGCGAGAAATAAAAGAGGCCAGATGGCGACTGGTTTTCTCGGAGGAATTAAAATAAAAGATATAATAGAAAAAATCTGCTCGTTCTCCTTGAAGGGTACCGCGTGCAACGAAACGAATTGACATTCGAACAAAGTAGCGGCCCTCGCGATTTGAAAGTAGACACCTGTATGCTCGGGGACTGGCTCGCGCATAAACATGCCTGCGGGGCGAGAATAAATCTGAATTCGATTTGCCACGAATTTACGACGATATTGTCGCCGAGCAGTGAGAAACGATGCGAGTTCGGAGATGAATATCATCGCGTTCACGGGCCTCGTGTTTGCGTAAATTCCCCGTTATGTTTGCACTTGCAGCGTGGCAAAAATTGAGAAGCCGGGAATCGTGTACCGCCGATATCTTATGCGGAATGTTGATCTATCGGAAGTAAGGATGTTTTATTTATGCGGATGCGTGAGCACGGGGACGAGCTGTTTATATGTTTCAGATTTCCATGAAATTAATTCTGAATGGAATTCAATTGAGATAATTTACATGAATTTTTAATCGAATGCATAAGACTAAATTAGAATGAGATTCGCATTTTCTTCTTTGTGTGTGTGTGTGTGTGTGTGTGTGTACTTTCAGTATCATTTTCTTCTTCAGATGTAGTAACCGTTATATTTGCGATCATTTAAATTTCAAAGGATTGTCAGTTTCATCGTTCACAACTGCATTTAGTAATTAACAAAGATTCATAACGCTTGAAATACTAAGGTTCAGTTATTTGTACA
This sequence comes from Nomada lathburiana, assembly GCA_963667235.1. NCBI lineage: Eukaryota > Metazoa > Arthropoda > Insecta > Hymenoptera > Apidae > Nomada > Nomada lathburiana. Next base: position 7,906,668 of record OY763897.1, on the reverse strand, counting down.
GATTAGATTGCTAGTATATAGTTGGGCGAACTTTTCTTCAAATTCTTCAATTTAACATTTCACTTTCTATATATTTAATACAACGCGAAATTTTCCTACCTACATATACAGAAATATACAAGTACGCGTGAATGTTATATCCAACATAAATCGCAAACGAAAAATCCCGTCGGACAAATAGGAAGGACTTAACACGCAACGTACTATTTCACGTTTGCACCGAAAACGAAGCTGAACACCGTTCACACGGAGAAGCTCGTTGGTAGGATTATTTATAACTCGACGATGCTCCCAGTTCGTTCCCATTTATCATTTCTCCTCAAATATTTCCAAGGATTATTCGTATTATTTATTATACTGCCACACGATCTCGTTACTAAGTATTTCTTTTGCGATTCCTCCGTTTGCCACATCGACGGCTCCGTATAATCGCGAACTGCCCTTATAAAATACAGATCGTGGCTGTTTACAATAATAAAACGTTTCCAGTCATTTTATTTATCCCCTTTTTCCCATTCTAGATCGGAGAGACAAACGATAGCGCGTCATGGAATTCCAATCTCGCCGTGTCTGCCTCGCTCGGCTCAATTACAATCCACCTAAATGGTAGATTCCACTCGGCCCAATAAAGGCGTTTTGCAATTAGCACCAACTGCATTTCCATCCACCGTTGCTCCTCCCGGTCTGCCTGTTATTGCCGATGCATTATGATAGCGCCGCGAGACCGCAAGAGATAGCGAGGGGAAAGATATAGCCAACGCGAAGGAACGTCCAGCAAACGAGCAGTCGATCCTACGAAGACAAGCCGACCGTTTCATCTTCGATGCTTCTATCGAACGTATGGGAAAATCATTTTTCACGGAATAGCGGAACGGAATAATGATAAATTGCTGGATAACTTTATTGTTGTCTGTCGTTTCGACTGGGGTCAACGGGGCAGCTGGATTTCCAATAAGACTGATGCATTGATACAATTAGCAATTCTTTGGAAGAAATATTTACCACCGTAACGATTCGCCCGAGGAAAATTCAAAAAGCTTCCACCAATATTTGCACAATTCCTAAAGTTGATTTTTCACGAATGGTTTTATCGTTTCGTTTACTGTTTGTACTAAAAAAAGTTGAAACTACTTACGACGGTCCCCCACGACATGCGATATTACTAACGTTTCAGTCTTACCGATTGAACACTCGAAACATTCAACGGGCAACTTTGCAAACCATTTTAAATTCTATGCACAAATCTCACAGATGTCTACAATTATTTGAGGCTGAAAGTACCCTGTACATTACTACTCGGTTTCCAACTGTATCGCATGTCGAACGACGTAATAATATCATCGATACTAAGGCACCCTGCCAGTCCTTACTGTTACTAATATGTATTCCATACCTCACGCACCACCGCGAATTTGCATCCATCCGTTCGCCGAACTACCCTCGATTATAAACGCAACACGGCCCCACATTTACAAGCGACTCGTAACTCAGCATCGCGTTATCCCGACTTTACAACCTGACAGCGTACTTCTGCAAACCCCGTGCACCATTTCAACCTGCCTTTCCTTCCTCAACCCGCGTGCCTGTTGCACCGTCACCCCGGCGGTGAGTCAAGAATTAACAGGTTACCGTGTACGAGGGACTGGTGCACGTAATTACGTTCGTTACGTCGCGTTACGTACCTTTACGCCGACCCGCCGGGAGTGAAACAGTAGTAGCGTGTCCAGCGGCCAGAGAGGGGTGGGGAACGAGAGGGTGGCACTGACGTATCGTTAAAGTGGTCGACGGTACGAACGACGGAAAAAGGGCCGCGAGGAATGGAAACGCGAGCCAGAAAATCGACGATGGTAGCGGGGAACGAACTGGAACATCCCGACGTCGCTTCGTTCCCTCTGTATCGCCGCGTTCTTCGAGAATTTTTACGACCCGAACGGACGGTCGTTCCGGCTAGGATAGTGGCCCGAGCTTCACTCCAAGCAGCTGGCCTGCACGGGGGCCACTTGTGCATTTACTACTTTCGCGTTTAAGCGGCTATTAGCGGCGATTCTCGCGACGCCAGCCTCCTCTCTCGGCCCACACCGCGGCCCACGATCATTACCTTCCTCCCGGGAATCTATCTCTCGCACCTCTTTGTTCACGGGACCGTGCAAATATGTGCCACTTTTAATGATCCTCCGCTTCCTGGTCTGCTGAGATTTCTTGGTAGGCAGAAGCTTTTGGGCCATATTGCGCGGCCACTGGTTGGCAGGGAAACGCCCAACGATGGAGATGTCGCTTCGGGGGAGCCGATTGTTTTTTTGGGGGGGTGGTGGTCTGGAAGTTTCCTGTTCCGTGGAGTCCGGTGTGTAATTGTGGTTCGAAAGATGGTGAAGCGGAAACTTTTATCGGCGCTGCGGTGATTTACGTTGGTTGGAAGGTCGGTATGGGGTTTTGGGTTCGGGGTATTTGAACACGGGAGGAGGGAATATGGTGGCGATACAGGGGATGGAAGAGATATGTTTATTACCGTTCGAGGATCGCGTGTCGTAATAGGTGAGAATTTCGGTTCAATTTGTGTTAATCAATTTTCGTTCCCGATGGGCAACTAGGGGGCAATTTTTTGTCTGTTTGTAATGCTAAATTACTGTGATTTGTGATTTTCATTTTAATGTTAGGTAGAATGCATCGAAATGCGAATAATGGTCCCGAATTATTACCGTATTTTGCTAATATCAACATTATTTTCGCCATTATTTCAGCGATACGAATTTCTACAAATAGACTGAACATCGGATCTTCCATCATCGGATTTCATGACGGATCGTATAAGGTCAGATTTGCCTTTGGTATTCTCCGTTTGATCACCCACACCCGTGCCTACACCCATTGTTCGGCGTAGGAGGGTCGTGTTCGAAGAGAACAGGTTCGCGTTAAACCATGGAATTCGCAGTTTCCTGGAAACCAGCTTCTTGACGATGCGGCGACGCGATTTTCAAAGATCGCGATGCTCACGCCATTTGGCGGATCCACTCTCTTGGAGATGAAAGATTAACTCTATCTAATAGCAGACCCTGGCCGCCCCAATAATCAGCCATCTGTGTAGAAACGAGTTAGAAGGGATTCGTTTCACGCCTGCATCGGTGGCTCAGCTTAGATACAGCTGCTTAATTCTTCCTGACAATTATCGCAGTACATATTCTCTTTGATCCAGTTTAATTCAGTAGATATGGTTGGGTAACGTCACGGTGTGTAACGTTATGCACATATGCATGCGAGTCCTCGAGTGTTTTAAAAGCAAATGTAAATAGTAAATAAGCTGTTTACCGAACAACTTTTAATTGAGCCGCTTAGTGGCTAAATTGTTTGTCATACATACAGGAGAGGTAAAGTGGGCACTATATGTATAGTTACAAAGACGTAGAACCATTGCATCTTCAAAATGAATTCACTAGTTAAAGTCCCTCAAATATGCTTTACAGGGGTGGCAGAAGAAAGCATTAGGAAACCCAAGAACGATGTATATGTGATATTGATTTAATAATCAATATTAGCACAGGAAATGTGTTCACCATTGAGGATGGCGCGTTTCTTACATCGCGGGCAAGGTCGTGCCACTTTTACTTTCTTCGTGATGGAACAATGGTACCCCTTTTTCTGTAAGTAAAATCAATGGTGTGCACCGAGTGAAATTGAACATCGTGTGCTAAGGAACAATTTACGTGCCTAACTAAGTAATCACATTGCAGTATATTAAAGTTCTTTCGAAATTTATGATAATAACAAATTTTTGTTGCTTACACCCACAATATCGTATCCGTGCCCCTTTCGAGAACGTAATAAAGATCCCTCCGCTTTTTCAACTTTTAAGAACTTACTATAATCAGAGAAACCCTCAGCTTTATGTAATTTTTATTATCGTCATTAGAGTTTCTAACCCATTAACGTTCGCATTGTGGGAGTAACAGTCAATGACATTTCCCCGAGAAAACTACAAAGGGTAGAAAGGTGAGTCACAAAACAGGAATGCAATACGGTCAACAGTACAGATTGTTGCTTTTTGCCGATGTACTAAATCACTAGCGCTTCAAACAACTATGACATCACGACCGCAAAGACGCACCCATTACGAGCCACTGGGTCTGCCGAGCCGACCCGACGAACGAGATTCCTCCGCGAAAGTCTTGATTCAGCGGAGGTACTGTATCGATTCCATTAAAAGAACATCGCATTGCAATTATGAATGCAACCGTTGCGCGTTGCATATGAATCACCAAATAAATAAGTATTTATTTAATTAGGTAAGAAAAGCTGCAATTAATTTCTCAATTTTCCAAATACTCTGCGTCAATCGCACTTCTTCTTTTATCTGCGCGGTTTAGCGCAAAAGGATTAAGCATAAGGGACTGTAGAACGAATTAATATAAACCGGAGGCTTCGCAAAATGCTTCGCCAGAGATTTGAATAAAATGTCTAGTCAATGACTTACTGATTCATTGGCAAGTGTCCATGCAAACCTTACATTCGTGCAAAGAACAAGTACAATGTTTGTCGAGCGATCAAAAGCGTGCATCACAGAGATGAGGATGGATGGAATGTGGATCGGTGGTTCAACTCGGGCACAAGAGGAGGCGACGAGGAAACGCGATTAGAACGGACGACTCGGTTTTCCTTTGCCCTCGGATGCCCAGGTAACCAGTAGAGCTGGTTCACCTGGATAAACCGCGTACGTGCTACAATGCGGCCCCGCCACGAAGGCCAGCCCCGTAAATTCTTGTCATTCATCGGCCCTACCGTGCTAAGTACGTGCAAACAGTCCACCTGAATCTCTGTTGAAAGATTGATCCCTAAGCGGCGGTTCCGTCGCCTAAATCGTTCATAATTCAGGCCTGTACGCGGCGAATTAAGAGGCAAGGTCGCGTTTATCATTTTGACGGGCCGAGGAGATTAATCGGCGACAGTGACGTCGGTAAATGGGGCCAGGGGATAGACAGAGTTAAGGGACTTCATTCTAGACGGTGTGATGAATTGCGGGTTGAAGGTCTGGTGAAAGGGAAAATTTATCGCGCCGATATAAATATATATTTATTTTATATTTCTGCTCTGTTCGCTAGAACGCTACTGCACGTGTCGGTGGTAGTGGATTTGTGGCGGGGGAAAGGATTTTTGTTAATGAATTTTGGTTCTTCAGTTATTAAGTAGTATTAGTCGAATCAGGGCGAAAGGTAATACGTTTGCAAATAACTTTTTCTCATATATAAACAGATATTAATAAAATTCTTGAATACTTTCACTCATTCATACTGCACAGTTTGAGAAGAGTTTTATGCTTTGTCGACGTTCCGAGAATGTCCTTTTTAATTTAGAAAATGTTGAAATCACTCTATGCAATGTTTCGTTTCTTATCCCGTACTCGAAAAAAATATAATGTAGAACCAAGAATATGTCAGATAATTAACTACTTCTCCAAAGAACCATATCACAAAATGGAATACAACTGAAATATATTTATCAGCGGATCGTGCTAAAGTGCAATTCCATCGCACCTAATTTAAGTGGAGGTATTAAGTCAACAGCCAGATTGTAGTCCATAATGAATGCTTTGAAAAAGTGTTCTCAGGTGGGTAACTTTAAGGTTGAGGTCGCTTACGTAAATCGTCCTCGACGATGCAGGTGCATACGTGTGTACGCGATGAAAGTTGCGGTAACAACGCCACAAACGTGTCACCGGCTTGCTTAAACATACGACGCGTAGCACCGCGACAATTACTGCGTTAACTGCAGTCATATTATCATGAAACAGCGCCAGTGAAACAGTCCATTGCGCCAGTCAATTGACGTCGTCCGTCAATCTTCCGTTGTTGAAACAGTCTTGCATACTTGCGCCAAATTTAAGCTACACTTTCCAATGATCACCGTTAAATTCAGTCAAGAATGGCTTTGGGGAAAAAAAATACTGGTAGCGCTTTTCACAGTATCACGAAAAATAAACGTACAAAATACGAATAGTAACTGGAAGCAACACTTGCGCATTAGTAACGCAATTGGTAGAAGGTTAAGTTATTAAAAGCTTAAAGCTTTTAAGTTCGTTCAATGTGGGATTACTTTTTAAATGTTGATGTATCGTGCATAGAAAGCTAGAATTAACTGCACCGTTTAGCGGTATTATGTTTTAACAATAAGACTGTCTAGTTCCGTGTCAGGATAAATGGTAACGTGCAACCACTTACCCTCTCTTCTACAAACAATTCCAATTCATAATATTGCACAATGCGCGGAAAATTTATACAAGTGCAAATTGAAAGAGGTGAAGGTGAAAATAGTAATAACATGATTGACAAGCATTCTCTCCCTTGACACGCGGTTATTCCTTGTTAAGGAACAAAAGATGCATACAAATCATCAAATATAATAGACAGCCTGTACTTACAAGTATTCTAACGATAGAATATTTCCAACCGTTTCGTCAATAAATATAACCATTTTCCTATAAGTTAATATAGTCACTTAATACAAAATATTCCTACAATTATTACAAGAGCCCGTAACAAAACATTTCAATATTTTATGTAGTCATTTTTCTATATTTAATTAAACCAGTCTGTTTCCATTAACCATGATTTTTATAAGTAGGCCATTTTTCCCTTTTTTTTTCAAAGATTCCTATATATGTAAGCTCATTTAACAGTTTTTACTCAAATCTCATGGAAAGAATTTCGAACAAAGTGTCGAGGAAAACTACTGAAATAAACACCTCATAATTTAAAGAAACTTTGACTAACTGAGAGGGGTTATTATTCATACCGAAAAATGTTCAACAAATTAGGCACTCGCATAATGTTCGAATTTTTCCCAAAATTGGTTATTTGTCTGCAACAAGCAAACGTTATATTTTGTTCGGAGATACCTCAAGAAATAAATTTCCCCCGGAGCTTTCTAACCACTCTGTACGATGTACATACACGAATAGTCACTTTTCCCTATTGCATTACCTTGCAAACTTTATTCGCGCGTCAGGTGGACCAAATTCATTATGTGCAACCTGGCGTTACTATCCAACCATGGATCGCGCAAAAAAAACCCAGCAAGACCTTATCAAACGAAGTCCTGTCACGGGCGGTCAGGATCGCTATGCTAATACGTCGTTGACCACGATCAGGCAAGCAACAAGAGGAATCGCGTTTGCTATTAGGAATGGCATGTGGCAAAGGGCAGCATGTTGGACGGAGAGTAAGATTAGGAAGGCTGCACCTGTGCCCAGAAAGGGTATACGCGTAATCATACGTTAAATGCCTCTAATCCGATAAGAAATTGACTGACAAATCGCCATTCTCTACCGGTGAACGCACTCACACAGTCGCCACGTCATGTACATTCACTGCTTAACGTCTGTGAGTGGTGAAAAGAGAGAGTAAACGTTTAACGGCGAGGGGGAAGGGACACTTGCATGAAAATCAATTGCTAGCCAGTTACCAGCGGAAAGTTGTATGCAAATATGTATTTTTGTTCAATCTTTTTAGCGGTTAGAAGAAATGGTTTAGAAGTGTTTTTCGTTTAACAAACTTAGAAATTGGAAATAATGTTTTCGTGAAAATTTTCGTAACATACATTTATTAATGTTAGATTTTACTATTGAATATAAATTCGTATGTATTGTGCAGACAAAATTGTTGGCCGAAAATTGGAATTTCCTTAGAAAATTGTTTTCGAGTCGTATCATTCGCATTAGCGTAAAAAAATCGATAAGAATTTTGATAGAAAGTTTGTCTGGAAAATGACTAACAGTTCATCGTGATACAAGGTTTCTTCCTTAATGTCAGCTAATGCTACAACATTCCACGGATAGTCCGCGGCACTCTAGCTTCTAGAGTGTTAGACTATTGTTGTACAATTAGCAAACGGAATACGTCATAGATATATGAACTATCTGTGATATTGTATCTGTGTCTTTGTATGTGTGTCAGGCTTTCGCCTCTCGTATCACGTGTCTTTCCATCTAATCGATATGATATACGTTGTTGCAATGTGTGCAACCGCGGAGGAATCTTTGGTACCAACTCTCGCTTTCAATTTCAGATAAGTAGGGTTACAAGTTCATGGAATTCTTCAGGCTCGGTGGATAGTAATTGAAATGAAGATTCTTTGCATAAGTCCCGACAAAGACTTCTGCCCTGCTTAATGGTGCAGAGATTTCCTTGATATTTCCAGCTTCAACGACGTCAGGGGTATAATAGAATTACATATTTGGCGTAGCAAAATCTTAATACCTTGTTGCTGGCCTAGACTGTAATGGCCAGCATCAACTTTCGCCTTCAATTGTAAATTAACCATCGGGTAATAAATAACAAACTACAGCTCACGATAATCAAAACGTACGAATCAATGTACCAACATTTCTTCCCAACAATTAGATATCAGTTAATAATGATATAATTGAAATAACAAATTCTTCACGATAAACACCTACCTTGTTTCCCGAGTGCTGCCTCGTCGAAACGCCAGCTGGACACGATGTTCCCACCACTCCACCACTAGCCCACAGAACAAACTTCAGCGTTCACCTACTTCCCCTTTACGTTTGCAACCCCACAGAAACACTCTGCCTACGTCCACGTGGTCCCCACTGACTCTTTCCAATAATCTTCCACCAAATAGTCTCGTTCAGTTTTTCAAACCATCAATCGTATATATACATGGAGGAGTTTTCAAAACCGGAGCACCGCGTCGCTATCAAGCACACGTCACGCAAGACGCCTCCGCAACAAGCATCGATCTCATAAAGAACTCAGTCACGAAGATTTGGAAACACTACGGGAGATCCACCATCAAAGGAGGCCCGACTAAATAAAAAACAATAACAGGATCAAGTAAAAATATAGGCGTGGGAGGAGGCAAAGTCGTTAGGAGTCACAGAAAACTGTCCCTAGGGGCTGACCAAATGCAAGTTTCTTCTTGGCCCAAGTTCAATCGCCCCTGCTAGATAAAGTCCTCTCGTCGCGAATTTCTCGTATCCCTCAGGATCGCCGTCTCGACGACGTCCAAGGTAATAGGCCAATGGGTCGTTGTCACGGATCGTCGTGGATTGGTGATCGTCAGAGGGAGATCTCGCGATGGCTCGAGCCTATGGTCTCGGGAGAACTGACAGTGGCCTCCGCTCACCGGAGTAAGGTACACCCTACTACCTCACTACTACAACCACTGGATCTCGCTGCTACCACTACTAACCAGATCATGCTACGACTTCTACTACTACTACTGCTAGTACTACCACTAATACTATCGGTCGGGATCACTCTCTCCCTTCTGTATTCCGTGTACTTGCCTCTCGGTCGTTCTACGACGCTGATCTCTGATGGTTTGCCTTCCTCTTCTGCTTCTACCACTGTCTCCGTCTGTTTCTTCTTTGCACTCTCCCGAATCCCTGCCAATCCAGCTTCATTTTCTCTGCCGCGCCGGCACTCGTTGCCCTGGGAGACTCGTTGAACGCTCTTACCATATGTGAAAGGCGCACCCACATGGACTCCCCGGCCTCGTTGCTCTCGTGTTTATGATTCTGTTATGGGTCCCCGGCTGGGTGCACCGAGGTGCTCGCGCGCACGCTGTCTCGAACGACTCGGGGATGGTATACGGATCGGAGGAGCGTTAGTGCTTGTCGCGTACAATGCGACGCTTCTGATGTTGGGAGACATCGATGTTCTACTGTGCCTATGTGGTTTACGAGGTTACTGTCATGGCATGACGGCTACGTTCGTTTATCGGAAATTGTCGGGATATATCGTTCGATGATTTTGCGTAATTGCGATGAATATTCTTTTGCTGTTTGCTGATCACTGTAATTGGTTTCGATTTCGTTTGGCCTTTTTGCAGGACGTGGTTAATTTTTCCCATTGGGAGAGCTTTAGGGACTGGCGGAGTTCGTTGCTTCATTTTCGTAGTGATTGGGGAAGTTGATTAGTTTTAAAAGGGGCATAGGAAGAGGAGAAGTAAGATTGAATGGCTGATAGCAGTTTAAGTATATATCATTATGTTATAAATGATGTTTCGTGATTATTATTTTAATCGACTCTTTATTGTATTCGTTATTCTAATGGTGTATTTAATTCCAATAATAGCAGAGTGTAATGCTGCATCCATGTATAGTTTATAGACGTTTCTTTATGAATCAATGAAATAAATGTACGTTCGGTTCATTTGGAATAGGCTCAATTTAACGTTACAAGGCAATAGTAGGATACGAAAGAGTGTACTGGAAAGATTTTCAATATCAATTATCGTTTATTAGTGCTGCAACAAAAATGGTAAGAGCCATGTAGCCTAGCCTTTAAAATATTTAATACAAACACGCATGTATGTACGTTATAGAGAGTCGAGAAGAAAAGCGCAGAACATAATTTTCTAAATATTTAAACCCCAAAATTGTCGTCACTTTTGGCTTCCTAATTTAAGCTTAAACCCAATGGCATGCACGAGCGAAAACTCTGCTGCAAAGCGAAGAGTATACAAGCAGGCGAAATTGTAGAGGGTACGACACGCCTAGCAGACGAAAGAATATCAAGGTGTGACAGGCTAGCAATAATCTCGCGGTGCCTTGAACACCTATTATTCCTAGGCTTTTCCTAGTCAACCGGTTAAGACGTTCAGCAGAGCATTGCACTTTGAGTAATGCACTTTGTCGTTGCGTTCGTAGCGAACTACTGCTCAAAGAATAGTGGGTCGACAATGAAATCTGCTCAGGGAAAGGAGTAAGGGCCACTGTGTCCCCGCTGACTAAAGCTGGCTAAAGCTACATAAAAAATAATGTCTAATTCGACAATGCTTATTTAGTATCTTCGGTCGAAAAACGCTTCTCGCTTAATCGCAAACAGCTATTAAGATCGATCATGTAATACAATTATTGGTATTAGATAAGTTATAAGATACCTAAATAAATCTGCGTACAGTCGAACAGTAGAATTTTTCACCTACGGAACTTGGCCGGAACCCGCACAAGACGCGCAGCCATGACCCTGGAGTCGTAGGTTCATCTAAAAGTTGGTCGGAGCTCGTAAAAGTCCAGTAGGATACTATACATGATATTTTCACCAATGTATACGAAATATTTTTATATACAAAACACGGAAACTGAATTGTGCGAGTACAAATATTCTCTCCAGTCGTATCAATCACGAGGTTCATGCCGTTGGCGAACAGGAAGCGATGGTTGTCTAGCCTCGCGGAAGGAAATCAGGCTAACATAGATAAATATTTGTGAACGGAGCGTCCATTAAGGGGAAGCGTCGGTCTCTGGCAGCAGACACACGCGGTAAATTTAGGTAGATCTTGCAAATGAACCTCTACCGCGCGCTTGCCATTTTGTTTCCTGGGTAATAAATATCCTCGAACCCAGAAGGGGCACGTTGGGAGGGGGTCGTGAAAGGGTTGGCCGAGAGGAACTATACAGCATCGTATTTTCTGCCCGTTCATGCGGAATCGACATGTCGTAGATATCGTTCGCGACCTTCCTCTCTTACTCTCTCTCTCTCCCTCCCTGTCTTTCTCCCAAATCAAATGGAGAGAAAGAACAGGTAGCGTTGGTTTGGCCGGAGTTAACGGTGTACCGAGGACCGTGTCGATGTTATTTCTTAGTTTGTCCATCTCTAAGGATGCACAGCCTTTTACGACGCACGAGGGTGAATCGTCAGAACACGTTCACGATCGAAAAACGGCAATAACTTGATGCTAGAATGGACAGAGGGTTTGCAACAAAAAAAAAAAGTAGAAGCGAAGGAGATTCATTTCTACGCAAGAAGAACGAGCACGGTGGGCGCTTGGGTCATGTATTCGTAACGATCCGTTATTCCGCGACAATCAACAGCGGAACGAAATGTATTATGCGGAGATGAAAAGATACGAATCGCTGAAATGAGAAATGTGCACTGGAATAGATTAAATGTTGCGTGGTTTCTTTTCTCCCACTGATTTCCTCCGTGTTGTGTTTGACGGAGTTGGCTTTATTTGTACGAGTATTGCGCAGAATGTTTTACGCCTAATATTATTGAGATTTAGAAACTTTTTCAATATTCAGTGGACTCGATATTCTTTATTGTATTCGAAGGTGGAGGTAAATCAATCGAAGTGTGAAAACCGTATTCAATTGCCACTGCTGTTAATATCCAATCTGATGTCAGAATTTTTCCTTAACGTTTTCTAAATACTACTGATCAATCCGTTCTCGAGACGAGTAATTTCAGTTTTTCATTTCAGTGTTTATTCTTCTTATATTCACTGTTATGAACGATATATCGGATGCCATCTAGTGGAGAAGTGGAATAGGACGTTCGGAATCAGACCACGCGTGGCTGCAGTGAAATACGTCTTTGGGCATTGCAAGACTATATTCGCAAAGACAAATAAAACATTTACTATTGCAAAAAGATATACGCTTAATGAGACTTAAAAATATTAAATAGATATAAAACATAACAGTAAAAAACAATATTTATCTAGGTTCAATTAAAATATATATGTTTTAAATAAGAGAAGTAATAGCATGCATTGAACTTATTACTTCGCACAATAATTTCTCGCCGAACAACAAAAATAATATAATTAATAATATTCACTTTTCAATGATTCCGTCTCGCGTACAAAAAATATATACAAGCACAGTGATTGATATAATATAATTGAAATAATATAACTATTAAATTTCTACGGGAAAAAATAATTGGAATACATGTAGAACTACAAGCGTTCGACGATCTTCTGCCCATCATTCATCTTCATGATATACTTGTCAGAGAGTAATACAGATCGTTATTTTAACACAACGCCCGTTCTCGAACAGGATTAACAATTATCATAGCCGGCTAGGAATATCAAGATAAACCGTGACTAAAAGTAACAGTGGAATTGAGAGTATGGTGACCGGTGATGCCGCGAATGCGACACGTTGCTGGACAAAGACGAGTTACCACTGCCCGCAGCCACGCGGCTTTTGTAGTTATCTTTAGGACACGCAATCGCCGCGCACACTCCAGCAAAGCTTAAGGTTTCTGGTAGCGTGAGCGAGTAGCGTGTGTCCATGGCTAATGTGATCTACGTTCGCGTAGCACACTCGCAGGGGCAAAAATCGGTAAGGAGACCGCTGTAGGTAGCGAGGGCTATAATTGTGATACAGGCGATCAAATAATCAGGGGAAATTGGTATTCTCTTATACGATTGAGGAAATGGGAATGGATTATAATTACTACGATTAGAATTTACCAAATGGATGGTGCTGTGGGAAATAGTTGTTTCGCCGGTTCTATTAATGTCGATATGCGACGAGGATTTTTCAGAAGTGAAACGGGGTTGTATAAATTAACGTGTAGTTCTAAGTATTTTACTTGAATTGCTATTGGCTACTACAAATATTATATCCCCCTCTTATTACTCGACGAATAGAATTAACGACTTTCATCGTAATCTTGCATCACAAGTCTACTTCAAAAATTTGGTGCAATTAAACATGTATGTATTATATAATCGTCATCCTTGTAATACCACAAATTTTGAATAGTAAGTCATACTATTATAAATAGTATATATATAGCAACTATCGTCATAATAATAATAATGTAAATAACTGTCAAATTAAATTAAATAAAAACAAAATAATAATTTCAAAAAGCATGCATACCTCAGAACGATACGACCAACTTCCCACACCCACCCCTAACAAAATAATAACGCAGTAGCAATTCAACCCTACCGATTATATAACAACCAAAGGGGAAACATTGTAGCCTCGGAGCCATTCGTAGCGGTAGGTCTGGGGAGTTATAAACTAAATAAATAATCCCTAGCATCTGGTCTCATCGCATCTGCGTACATGTCGCACAGGAGATTAATAAATCGCTCCCTTCTCTTTTCCCTCGCCTCGCCGACGCGTGCTGCACGCGTAAAAATCTAGGTAAGCCCATTTGCCGTAGGTCCACGTAAATCACCGTCATTGTCTTGTTGCTTTATTGCCTTACTGCCTCGCGGACCTGGTACCGTCTGATCGGACTCCCTTCTTCACATTTCCACCCGGCTTCTTTCTCTTTGCTACCATCACCGGCTACGCTCCTCTGTTTATTTGCACCGGTTTATTGTGACAGTAGCGGATCACAGATGGATCTGTACATTTCATAATTCTTCGCGTCCACCTACCGGATTTTGGTTAAAATAAAGAATTACCTCCTATACCGCGAGTAAAAGTCAACTACTCTTAACCCTACACAATTCCACATTCATTACTCATTGTCCCTATCCTATTCCCGATTGTACATACATCGTCGTCGACGATTCTTTCGCCGCTGCCAGTTACCACCATGGTGGTAACACTGGTCGGGGATCTTTGATCATCCGCAAGGGATTACGAGGATGAATATAAGTCAAACCCCCGCGAGAATGACTAATGCATCGCCCGTAGCAGAGAATTACCGGCGATAATTCGCAGAAGGGTGAGAAATCTCCGCGGCATACATCGAGATGCATTATGACGCACGTGGTAGCCTAATTTTATTGCGATACCGCGTCCCTAGCTGCTACCACTTGCGATCTTCCACCGCGGGGATTAGTCGGATGCCGAAGGCGATGGCCGGATAGAATGAAAATTACGCGCGTACCCTCCCAGGAGTTTCAGAGGGCAAAGGATTAGAAACTGTTCGAGCATTCGAAAATGTTATGCAGAGATACGCTGTTCTTGAAAGCTTTACGATGCCCGTGATTTTCGAAGCTATGTACATAAGATTGTTCGCGTTGATCACTGTTTCAAGCTTTGTAGATGAGGAATGGTGGTCATTTGTTATTGCATTCGGCTTGGCAGATACAAAAGCCTGATTTCTGTTCAAGTATTGGAACAAGAATTTAATCCTGTTAGTTGTTTCTGATATATCTGAGGAAATATCATGATTAGTTGGATCTTGAGAACTGGACTACGGTGGTCTTGGATATGAGACCACCTACTGTGCATCAGATTCTTTTCCCTATAATTCACGTCGCGAGTCTTGTTTGCCGTAAAGAGGAAACGATCATTTAAAAATAATTTTAGCCCCTTGCACACCGGCTACGGAAAAAATGAAATCATATTACTACATTTTATAAAGTATGATATAAAACAACCCCCTGCAACAGATAAACCCTGGAAGAAAACCTGTCAACCGTCGACGGGCAGTCACGGCCAAATAAATGCTGCATGTAACTGACACAAGACGTTCGCGAATTCAAGCGATTTTCCTCGACTTGTGAAACTTCTGGAGAGAAAGGAAGAGAAGACCGGTATTCGAGGGCGAGGAAATTCTTGAAGGAAAAGGGAATCTGTCCGCCTCGCAGCCGGTGCACGAACATCGCGCGCATACCCCGAGTCCTAGTCGCAAACGCACTTCGTACGCAAACGGCCTACCCATCGACCCACCTACCTACGTAGGTAGACGAGTATATATAAAAGCGAGACTGGCGTGATATCACGACATCAAGATGCAGATGTTTAAACCCACGAGAGCATAAGTTGGTAGGAGTAAGACATGCTGGTGCTCACACTTAAACTATACTAGTTACACGCTGTTATTAATGTTCGATGTTTCGCGCTGGCCCTACACGTATTTGCTCGTCTCTTTAACCTGCGAATGACAGCAGAGGAAG
This sequence comes from Nomada lathburiana, assembly GCA_963667235.1. NCBI lineage: Eukaryota > Metazoa > Arthropoda > Insecta > Hymenoptera > Apidae > Nomada > Nomada lathburiana. The sequence continues at coordinate 7,891,047 of OY763897.1, read as the reverse complement.
TTATCCTACGGGATATTGCTTAATCGATAATATTCAATTTAGCGAAAAGTGCTTAGCGGAAGCGAATTTATGATAGAAAAATGATATATTACTTAGTTAGTGAAAATAATAGTAAACGCGATAATAATAACACAGGAAACATTCGCTTCTGTCACTTAGATCGTTTATCGTTTCAATTTCACCATTTAGCTTTGCAACGGAAACTGGAGCTAAATAATGGATGAAAACTTTTATATGTTCCCCGATAGAGGATAAGTTTTTGACACCTCTGTAATTCGACAGTTTTCTAAAAATCTATTAGCTATGTATTTTTCTTTCGACACACGTTTCGTAAACTAAGAGAATTATGTTAACTGGTACGTAAGCGATATGAATTTAATACCGGATCGTTACAAAAGTTCGTAATTGGACAGGTGCGCACATGTAACAGTTGCAACAATTAAATTTAATTAGGGAAAAAAGAATCTAATATCATATATATCATACTTATACCTTTCGATTCCCACATGTTCCGCTTTATATTGTAATGCGATCTTCTCCGTAGAACTCTGTGGGGGGCACCTACGTGAATTCGAGCAAACACATGAAATGAAGTTACGGGAACAATAATTTCGTAATTATTACTATATTAAGAATTGATTTAACTTATAATAAACATGAATGCATGTTATATTAATTATAGAGAAATTATGCTAGAGTTGCGTTATAAGTGTTGCATTATAGGGATACGTATGTGCAATTGGAATTGCCCATTGGTGTAGATTAGATAATAGGGGAGAAATAGTAATTAGTATGATGAGGCACTTACTAAAATTCAAATATAGCAAAAAATTGAAATCTAGTGTATACCTGAAAGGTATTTTATCTCACTGAAGATTAAATGTAACATTAAAATAATTACATTTTGCCAATACATAAAACTCGCAACTTTGTATAGAAAATATCTTATCGCCATGCCACTTACACGTTTTCAAAATAATTTAACTTTGAAACATGTCTGTGATTAACCCACATTGTATTTCAATTTCGTGGTAAGCGGAACCGTATATATACGCCTCCAAATTTGACTGTGCCATCAAAGTTAACACCCATCAATTGGTCAAACGTTCTGGATAAATTCCCTGTGAGTTTACCGAAGGTATGCAGCGACACAAGTAATGGTATTATAAAACAGTAGGCGCTTTGGAAATGCTGCTGAAGGAAAACTGCAGAAAAGCAAAGTATTAGGAAAAGACTGGAAACATTACTTTTGCCCCGTATTATTCTTACATATCCTTCGCGTAACAATATTTTTTTGAATAATTATTTCCTTGGCAAATCCTGAAATATTTTCAATACTTTTGTAGCAGCGTTACCTGCGTTTTCAATACTTTTGAACTGAAAATGGCAACATGGAAAGTATTTGCCTATCTTTGCATAGTTTTGTACACGGTTTCAAAGAATGTGGTGCATGCAGATATGTGTACGTACGAAGTATGTTTCTTACATTTGTGTTTCTCTTAAATTGTTATTTATTGTGTCGTTTGTTGAACAGGTGACAGTCTCGGGGACACCTATGCTATCTCACAAATTATTCTGAAGGTTTATAAAGGGTTCGTGAAATGTGCTAACATTTTTCAGTTACAATTGCGTCCAATCAAAAAAACATATTGACGCTTGATTTTATTAAGATCATTCTATTATATATACTTCCCCAAAAATATGTCGTTTATGTATTAACCAGAAAGGCAACATTCTTTTGCATATTTTTCATCAATGACTTGGAAATAGGGTATTCAATTTGTAACTAGCATCTCAAATCGTTCAATCCCATTAATTCATCAGCATAAGCATTACAAAGTGTACGGAAAAGTTTACAAGTATGTATATCTTTACATGAACATGTACAATCGCAAAGTAATTTCGAAATTACAGTAATAGCAGTGCCAGTACATTCACGTCCGCCTTGGTACCGAATGCAGAAATCCTTGAGAAAGATATCAATCCCGAGAAAGATACCGTTTTCTATACACATGGATTCACGGACAACTCGGATGCCGACGTTGTCAAAGTAGTAATAGATGGTAATATCACTCAATGCGAAAAGATACACAGGGTGAACCCAATAAAGTATTGCAAGGTGTTTTCTTTGAAACCACTGCAGCCATTGACTTAATCTTTTTTCTTATTTTTGTTTATGAAATGGAGCGAGGGGGGAAGTTATTTCGTGCGCAACAAATTTGTCTACGGTTCATCAGAACTTTGTATGATTTGTCGGTTTTCAGCTTATCTGGATAGGGGAGATGTGAACCTCATAGTGGGGGACTGGGGATATATAGCGAAGAACCTCGATTACTTTTACGTTAGTTCAAATGTGGCTGGGGTAGGACAGGCATACGCGCAGGCCATAAACAAACTTGCCAATGTGATTAACTTTTCGACGTTTCATGTGGCCGGTCATTCTTTGGGCGCACATGTTGGTGGTTTCATAGGGAGGTCCCTAAATACAACTCTTAATCGACTAACGGGTAAGTGGTTAACGAATCTTGTTCAAAAATTTTCATAAATTGATACGATGCGCGAATGGCAGTCTTATGAAACTTCTGGAAAAACTGTTTAAACAACCGAAATGCTAAAATAGTTTTTAATCGAATCGGTAAAGCCTGTAACGTGTTTTTTTAGCTTATATAAATAATTATTACAACCGTATCGCTTCTAACGACTATTACAGTTCTCCTCACAAGTCTTGCATGTCTAATATGTGCTAAATAAAGCGAGAAAATATATTTACAAAACTAGTATATCATGACTTAAGTTGATACATGAAAATTTATAAAAACTCCTATGCAGGTTTGGATCCAGCATTTCCATTGTTTTATCCTTCTAATTGTCACATTAGTCCAACTGACGCAGACTTCGTCGTGATCCTTCATACCGATAAGGGAGTTTTGGGAACACCATTCGACACTGGCAGCGTAGACTTTTCGGCCAATTACGGAACACATCCGCAACCTGGTTGCACTTTACTCCCTGGCGTAGGAAGTAAGTCAGAATATTTATATTTATAATCGGAATACATTAGAAAAATATTAATAGGAATTATAGCTAGAAATTAATCGATTATCTTTGTGTTTTACAAAAAATGTACTCATGTTGCTTGTTTTTGTATTCGTAACTATCGATTGGAAATTGCCAATTGATCAAATACTATTTCGGTATTAAGCGTTACTTTTTTCATACGAATATGAGTAGTTTATGAGGAAGCGTTTCACCTAGGTTCAATGTACCGAATAAATCAGTTTTAGAATCCTAAATTGAAATTGTATGGTTCCCTAGGTTTCGTATGTTATCTAATCGCATTATCTTCATTTTCATTCCGAGCTTTAATGGTCATTTACGAATATTTCCTTCTTTCCATTCTAGCTTTTGTTATAACTTTTAACATGCCAAATATTATAAACGAGATTCATTAGTAACTTTTCAACGTTCGAGTATTGATATGTTAAGATAGATGCAGTCATCAGAGGGCCACTTATTACTACGCGGAATCATTGAGACAACCAACAGCATTTCCGGCATATAAATGCAGTAACGGCACAAGTGAAGGGACGCAGAGTGATACGCAAATTTACTTTGGCGATTCCGTTCCAAAGAATACGTAAATTTAATTCTTGTTTCGCTTGGCAATGAATTGTATTTCACAATACCATTTTTCAATGATACTTCACATTTTTTTCAGACGAGGAGAATACTGTTTCGCTACGAGCGCCTCTCCACCATATACTGTATAAGTGTCGTCGGACAGCAATTTTGTCTATTAACAATAAATAATCACTGTACCTTTATGAGCATATGGATAAAAAAAAGGAGTTAAAAATTGTCGTCGAATTAAGAATTCATATTTGAATAAATGGATTAGGTTTGGGTTAAGTTTGTGTTTCCTTAAATGTCATTAGGGAACGCAGAATCTAATACCACAGATATCATCCTTATACCTTTCGATTTCCGTATGTTCCACTTTATATTCTAATGCGATCTTCTCCGTAGAACTCCATTTATCCGAACCTGTAGGGTGTGCATGGATACGAGCAAACACATGAAATGAAGTTACGGGAACAATAATTTCGTAATTATTACTATATTAAGAATTGATTCATCTTATAAAAGACATAAATGTATGTTACATTAATTACAAAGATATTAAGTTAGAGTTGCGTTCTAAGTGTTGCATTATAAGCGTAAGTACACGCAATTGGAGTTGCGCACTGGCGTAGACCAGATAATAGGGGATAAATAGCAATTAGTATGATCGGACACTTACTAAAATTTAAATATAGCAGAAAATTGAATTGTATTGTATAACTGAAAGGTATTTTATCTTACTGACGGTTCAATGTAACATTCAAATACTTATGTTTTGTCAATACATAACACGCATAACCATGTTTGAAAAATATCTTATCGCCATGCCAATCGCGTGCATTCAAAATAATTTAACTTTGAAATATGTCGGTGCTATACCCACAGTATACTTCAGTTTCATGGAAAGCGGAACCGTATATATACGGCTCAAAGTTTTACTGTGTCATCAAAGTTAGCACCCATGAATTGGTCAAACGTTCTGGACAAATTCCCTGTGTGCTTATCGGAAGTGTGCAGCAACACAGGTAATAGCATTATAAAACAGCACGCACTTTAGAAATACTGCTGCAGAAGAACTGCAGATAAGCACATTATGAAAAAAATATTTGAAGCATTGCTTTCGTCGTGTATTATTTTTACATATTTTATAATGTTTTGTTGAATAATTATTTGTTTCGCAGACCTTGAAATATTTGCTATACTTTTATCAGAGCGATACCTACGATTTCAACGATTTTGAACTGAAAATGGGAACGTGCAAAGTATTCGCTTATCTTTGTATAGTTTTGTACACGGTTTCGAAGAATGTGGTGCATGCAGATCTGTGTACGTACGATCAATTTTTCTTACATCTGTGTTTCTCTTAAATTGTTATTTAACATTGTCGTTTGTTGAACAGGTGGCAGTCTCGGGAACCGCAATGCTATTTCACAAATTCTTCTGAAGGTTTATAAAGGGTTCGTGGAACGTGGTAATATTTTCCAATTAAAATTGGGTCCTATCGAAAAACATATTAACGCTTGATTTTATTAAGATCATTCTGTTATTATATTGTATTAGCCATAAAAAGCAACATTGTTGTGCACTTACTTTTGCATACATGACTTGGAAGTAGGGTTTTCATATTGCATCTACCTGCTCGTTTCCCCTTTTCTTCTATTAATTCAACAGCATAAGCATTAGGAAGTGTACGGAAAAAGTTGTAGATAATATCATTACTGTCTGAACATTCACAATTGCAAAATGATTTCCAAATTACAGTAATAGCAGTGCCAATACATTCACCTCCAGCATGATATCGAATGCAGAAATCCTTGAGAAGCATATTAATCCCGAGAAAGATACCGTTTTCTATACACATGGATTCAGAAGCGACACAAATGCCAACACTACCAAAATGATAATAGAAGGTAATATCACTCATTGCGATTATATACACAAGGTGGACCAGATTAAGGTGTTACCAGAGTTTTCTCAGAAACCACTGCAACCATTGACTTCATTTTTTCTTTTTTTTTTTTAATGAAATAAAACAAAGGGCCCAATTATTGTTTGTTCAACAAATTTTTCTACAGATCATCAGAATTTTGTATGATTTGGTGATTTTCAGCTTATCTGGATAGGGGAGATGTGAACCTCATAGTGGGGGACTGGGGAAATATAGCGAAGCACCCCGAATACCTTTACGTTAGTTTAAATGTGGCTGGGGTAGGAAAGGCATACGCGCAGGCCATAAACAAACTTGCCAATGTGATTAACTTTTCGACGTTTCATGTGGTCGGTCATTCTTTAGGCGCACATGTTGGTGGTTTCATAGGGAGGTTCCTAAATACAACTCTTAATCGACTAACGGGTAAGTGCTTAACGAATTCTGTTCGAAAGTTCGAAATAAGATTGAAAATTTTCATAAATTCTTACGACGTAATTAGAACGAAGAGAGCCGGGCCCCAAATTTAGAGAGAATAGGAATATCAGTTTTATGAAACTTGATTTAAAACTTGTTATACAACCTATATAGTGAAATAGTTTGTAATATAATCGGTACAGCCCATAAAGTCTGTTTAACTTACAAATAAATTTTGCCACACTTTCGCTTCTAACGATTACGAAAGTTTCCCTCGCAAGACTTACATATGTGTAATATGTGTTAAATAAACCTAGAAAATATGTTTGTTGCTACGGAAAATATATCTGTCTGTTGAAGGGGGTGTATGAACTCGAACCAATGAACTGCCCCAATTCGACTAGTGTTTCATAAGAATTTCTTCAAACCCCTGTACAGGTTTGGATCCAGCATTTCCCTTGTTCTATCCTTCTATCTGCCATATTAGTCCAAGCGACGCAGACATCGTCGTGGCCCTTCATACCGATGCTGGAATTTATGGCACACCATTCAACACTGGAAGTGTCGACTTTTGGGCGAATAAAGGAACATCTCCACAACCTGGTTGCAGTTTAGTCCCTGACTTTGGATGTAAGGCAAAACACTAATGTTAATAATAGGGAAATATTAGAGAAATATTAATAGGAATTAAACGATTATCTTTGTGCATTACAAAAAATGCGCTTATGTTGCTTGTTCACTGTATTCGTAACTATCAATTGCCAATTGCCAATAATTGATCCAATACTATTTCGATATTAAGCGTTACTCTTTTCATGACACATGGATAGTTTGTGAGAAAGCGATTCACCTAGTTTCAACGAATAGAATAAATCAGTTTTAAAATGTTTAATATAAATTATATCGTTGCCTAGTTTTCGAATGTTACCTAATCGCATTTTTTTTAATTTTCATTTTAAACAAGTTCAAAGTGTTATGCTGATACGCCAATATTTTCTGTTTACCATTTTACCTTTTGCTATAACTTTTTCATATACCAAGTATTATAAACGATTCACTGCTAACTTTTAACTTTTGTGCCATCGTTATCTGAAGTTTACTGCAGCCATACGAGGGCCGTTGTTTATTACGTGGAATCATTGAAACTACCAACAGCATTTCCGGCACATAATTGCAGTAACGACACAAGTGAACGGGCGCACAGGGACACGCAAATTTACTTTGGCGATTCTGTTCCAAAGAACACGTAAATTTAATGCTTCTTTCGCTTGACAATGAATTCTATTTCACAATACCATTTTCCAATCACACTTAATGTTTTTCAGACGGGGAGACTATTGTTTCAATACGAGCGCCGATCCACCGTACACTGTATAAATGTCCTCGGGAATTTTCTTTGCTATAGTAGAGTCATTTTTATTTAAGTGTCTACTATCGACAAATTATCGCCGTTCTTTTATGAGTATATCGACAAACAATAGAGTTAAGAATTGTCGTCGAATGTATAAGTCTCTTAATAAGATTATTGTGTGAAGACCCACAAACAAACTTCGGTTCGAGTCCTGTCATTGTCGATATCACTGGCACCTCGATACCTGACATACTTATATACATATGCGCTTCACGCCGTGCTTCTGTCATGTTATATACCTGTTCACAATCACCAAATCGACCTTCTTTTTCATTACATTTTTTTACCCTCCCCTTCGTATGATTTACTGTTAGAATTATTAAACCGATACCCACAAACATAATAAACCTACTCACTGGATCTTTCCAGTTGATGTTGTACACGGTTTGGTCTATTATTAACTCTGCCATTTCCTGCGTCTCAAAGTCGCAAATGGCACTTCCGTTCACGAATTCCGCGAACCTTTGAAGGGATCTACCGAACCGATTTGGCAAAGTGACGTATGCATGGTCAATTATAATTTCATTCTTACTGCTTGCCGTCATGAATAATTAATACGGCATTTCCTTTGTCGCCGATCGTCGCCTGAATCTCTCATCGATCAAATATGCGCATTCCGCGTACTTATTCCTCGTGTTTTACAAATTCAATAATTCAACGGTAAAGAATTCGTTTGTGTACGTATGTACATACTTTCCTATGGTTGAGCTTTTATCACGTCGCTCCTTAAATGTAGCACAAAATAGCCCAAAATTTCATACGAAAATCGTTTTAAAATCGTCCAGTAACGCTCATATAATATTCGCAACGGTGCGAGAAAGCGTACAAAAGCTGTATGAAATACAGTGGAATTATCGCCCGGGCAACATTCCTGTCAAGATAACAAGAATACGTTGTCCATACAAACGGCTACGTTTTAATTGTAATTTACAACCCGTCCGCCAAATTACACCGATTACGCGCTGACATGCTTAACAGTAATGCTCTATTCTACCCGGCTAATTGAAACACATGCGTCCACTGTTCAGATATCTGGTCATTCGAAGAGCGAATCGACGCGTTGTTAATTGTGTTGTTAACATGTATAACCACGCTGCGGTGGCTAGCTCCGTAAAGGAACGTTCGTGCACGCAAATGCATTCTAATCGAACCAATTAAATTAACCTGACAGTGCAACTGGTTCGTTACCTTGTATCTACGTGCCCGAGAGAACCGTTACCATTTGCGTCGCTTGAAAAGTCTACCGAAAAACTGCTGTCACTTTTCCCTTCCTGGCTATTCGTTCTTCGAGTTATCAGCCAGCCATGCTATATTTCAGCCGGCTATTCCAGCACAGCAACAGATACATCAATTTCGTCGCGTCTTCTATTCATTGATCGCCGAGCTATTTCTTAAACGCGTCGTTGCACTCCGATCGCCGTATTGGAATGTTGTATATCATTCAACACTGGACTCTCGCTACTCTCTTTATTCCCCTTTGCATTTTTCTTACATATTTAGATGCTGTAGATTTCAACAGCCGCGCGGAGTATACTTATGGTTCGTTAACGGGAAAAGATTTTTACTCGCGATAACGTGTAAACGTGTAGATTTTCTTAAGTAAATGTTTTAGAGAAAAGAGAGACCCGCGAGTCACCCGGGAAGATGAAAAACGTTGCAAACTGCGATATTCATAATTTGCGAGAAACGAAAAAACAGTCGCGAGAAGAGCATCAACTGCTGAACGCCTGCTTAAAATGAAACTTGAATCGCACTTTCTAGAAACATTACGATATCAATTGTAACACCCAAAGACCGACGGCATGCAAAAAGAAGCGCGAGTAACCAACGCGCTTCCGCATTCTTAACTGATACCCCGTTCCCTGAAAGAGGCCGGACCGCGATTTGTGTAGAGTGTAGACACTTTTTTTGCACGGAATCGTACCGCGAGGAGCAGGATCATTAACAACGCCTATGACGCAAGGAAGCGTCTAACGTCCAAGGCTGAATCCCGAGCCATTCATGCTTCACTGAGTAAGACGAAACAAATACAATCGTTACGTATCCGCGGGACTTCTTCCGCCAACTAAACAAGAATCCCATACACCATCCGTCCGCGTGGATACCACATATAATGCGCCTCCGCTTCTACCGGCATGGTGGTTCGCCAACACAAGTGTTCGGCGCACGAGGCGGTGCAACCGGTGCGCCTCTCCAGAGGGCATAATTCTTTGATCTCGATTTTTGTCCACTATCCCCGCCGCCCTCCAACCCCTTGCTGCACAGGAAGGTTCACGTGCCGCTGCAGTTGCTGCTTCGGCGTTCCCCTAGTGATGGGTACAATGTTTCTCAATTACGATCGATTCCTAATCGTGGAGTGTCATGTTAAGAAATGCATGCGTGAGTGAATACTTGGCCATTGGCTTGGTATCGACTGGGAAACGATAGCTATTATAAGGGGGTGTTTGGTTCGATTTGTTAACTGTTCTTATGTGTTCTTATTTTTGTCACAGTCGTTCGTAGTTGGGGGATAACGGCGATGCTGGAATATTTTCCAGGGTTACGGAATTCGAGTGGTAGTTGAAATGTAGAAGTAGTACGCGAGGAATTTTTAATTCATCAGCTCCGTTCGAGGTATCAAGTAATAGGACGCTTATTTCTGTCAGCATGCGTTGAAGGTTGCTGTCGATAGTATTACAGTTCACTTGCTTCTGATTGAATTCTCCCTCCTAATTCAACGTTAAAAATGAATGCCACGTTCCGCAGCGATGAGCTATTTACTATCCCAGAATTATAGGAACGATCACTACTGGAATACGAAATTCATGGCAACAATTTATTGTTTGTCAAATGCGCGAAGAAATTCGCAATGCTTATATCAGAAACCAATACATTCAAACAATACGACTACATTCAAAGTTCCAATTTATCGTTCAACCGCATATTACAATATCCCCAAATTCATTTAATCATTTTCCCTAGAAACATCAAAATATCTACAATATACCAAGTAGTTTCCATTCGACGCGTTTCGAAAAGTCCGTACGAGTGCTTGATCGCTGAATTAGTCGAATACCATGAAGATGAACTGAATCAATCCCATCGCTACGTTCTACGTCGCGCGCCGCCCCTTCCTCCCCACAGAAAATTCAAGACCGGTTAATCCAGATTAACTTTGAGCCGGCGTACTATACGTAGCCGTACGTACGCATGTGCACAGACGCCTCTGTGCATGTGCATTCATATGTGTGTCTATGGCGGCAAGCCTCGATCGGGAGTAACGATCTTCCGCGATCAAAATGCAACGATACTTTCCCCCCGAAGCGCTCGCCGGACCTGTCCTACCGCCTGGTGCTACACCGAGCTCTTCTCCGCTTAGACAAAAGTATGGACGCGTGCAACGTCTGCTAACCGTGACCCACGAGCCTCGAAAAAAGGCGGGCACAGGAAACTGAAGGAACTAGGCAGCTGAACTTGTGCAGGGCGAGGTGGGACTTGGGATTCGGGGAGTGCGAATTGGCAATTTGAACTTGGGGAGGGCCAGTTGGAATGTTGAGGTAACGTTGCATTGGTGTGGTAAATCCTTGCAGAAGTGGAAACCAGCGTGTGGTAGAAATTTTGCATGTGCCGTGGACCACGCGCGCTGTGTGTGCGATAGATGAAGCTTTATGTTAAGAGATCTGGAAATTGGGATCTTGGACACCGAAGAGATTATTCTTTATTGTGTAGGTGATGAAAGGAAAGGAGAACAATCCTTAATCGTCTTTATTCGTCTGTATATTTTAATCGTTATTTGTGCTAGTAGAATTATTGCTTGGCTTTTTTGCCAATTTCAGCCAAGATAGTGTTATCGGTGTGAGTAAATTTTCAACTAATATTTGTTGCCTCTGGTGAACGTTATCAAGTTAAAAGAACCTTGCGGGCAATTACGTAGGCACAAGCTTCCATGGTAGAAGTCGAAAACATTAACACTTGAAGCGCGACTTCTAAACATTGCTAAGAACGTTCTCTATATCGACCCGGGCCAGCCTGCAACAGTGACGATATCTACAAAAATTGCACTTGCGAACGAGCACACTTTTAATTCAAATTTCTTTCGACTTTCCTTAATGCTATTCTTTTCCACTTCTTATTTACTCGTTTTTTACAGGTGCAACAAAGTTAATGAAAATCTTCCATCCTAGTTTAAAATACGTTATTGATAATGAGAACAATGATACTACGACAATGATAATAAATTTTATTAACAATTTGGCCAATGTTAGAACCGGATAAATCGACCATTCTGAAGATAGTGATCCGTTCTACAGCCGAAGCGTTAATTGAACTAAACGCGATTTAAATTTGCGTTTAAAGTATGTACGCAACGTAAGAGGATGCCCATCGCGAGTACGAGGTCGCTGTATAAGGCATCGTTCTCGATATTAATGATGGCAACGCATCGCCAGTAATGAACACATGCACAACCTGTCCCGCCCACGTGCATTGCCGGCTTTATACGCATGCAACGACATTATCTGTACAGTGCTGTATCAAGAGCATGCCTAACTTACCAGGAAATTGGACTATTACCCTCATTTTAATAACTGAAGCATTACCCCAAGTTCCGCTTGTTACCAGAAACATACTCGGCCTATTTCGTGTTAAGAAATTGCACGGCTACCTGCGAACGAAATGGTTCCCATTAATTAAAGAACCATCATCCGAAAATAGCGTGTCATTTACCCCGTTTAACTTGAAACACGTAGTTACGAAATTTCGCAGTAAAAATAGCAAACTACTCTCAACACGTATTCCCCATTTTTCTTACCGTTGTTTGCCTCTGTACTATCTATTGCATTTTATCGGCAGTATTGTCCCGCCGTTGCGAGACGTAATAAATAAAATTGGTGATCCAACTTCAATTTTACTCCAAATGTTCTTATCCTGTCAGCGTTTTATATTGCGAAAAGAAATGCGATTCATTTTAAGGGGCGACATGAAAAGCTTTCGAGGGATAAACTTTGATACGCCATCTTATGGGTTAGGGGGATATCTTTTCCCTCACAGCTATATCGACGTTACTATTTGCACCCTTTGAGAGATAAAGCTTCACGATAAAAGTTACAGACGCTTTAACCGGGCTTCTACCGGCGAAATAAAAAATGCGAGTGTTCTGTTTCCCTTTCTGGATTGCCGGTGTAGTAGACGAACTGTGGCATAAAATAACGAGCAATACGAATAAGAGAATAAATCGAAATTCATGCATAAAGCTGATCAATAAATTCGACAAAAATAGATGCGCGGAGAAAATAAATAAAAACTAGACCATTATCGCCATGAAAAATGTTACCTGTCATTAAATTCCCCTCACCTTTCCTTGCCCCGTACAAAAATAGAATCGCAAACACTATTACAGCAATGTCTGCAGCTACTACTACTGTGCATCCTTCGGACGCTCCAAAATAAATTCCAAGGTACGTGTAACAGTGCTGTTCAATTCATCCTTGTAACGTGCTACGCGATATCGATTTATAGCGAGCAACCTACTACTACCAGCGTCTCAATCTTCCATTGAACGCCGAACGAATCATAATATCTCGTGCAGTTTGTAGCTACTTTCTCTACTGTGTCGAACAAGCCTGATAGCGCGTGACGAAATAATTAGCGCCGATAGATACGATTACTTAACACTTCCTTAACATGTTAATACAGCCATTAGACAGATTGATCGTGGAATAACGGGGGAAGAAAAACGATGCATTATACGCGTATTGCAAGACGAGAGAAAAAACTGAAAAGCTATAAACATCAACCACTTAATTGCCCCGTACGTTTAGCTGACAATGAATATTGTTCAAACCTTTAATGATCTTTTGCATCGTGCAAATCAATCGATACCTGTCGATATCGTTTGAAAACATTCGTTTCTAAATACATCCTTAAGGAGATTGCTTGAAATAAATAATCGATGTAATTGTCTAAATTAATTAATAAATTAATAATTGAATTTTGTTTATTTTTCTAAAACCGATATTGCATTCGGTGAAAATAAATGTACATGTCCACATTGTGACAGCCGGTGGAAAATAATTCTTAGTGGGCAAATGTATTTAGTTCGTGTGTTGATTCCGCGAAGCCGACGGACTTACTTAACGAACAATACTTTTATTTTATACACGCGTGAAAAGAGTTTCTCGGCAGAGACTCATTCTCTAGGTAACGAATCTTCAAGGGAATTAGTCGTTTATTTTGTTCCACAAGACCAGCCGCAAGGGATACCGCAACGTGCTTCATTTGCCGGCACTGTAACCCTAATCGCCGTTAAATTAACTAGCATTCGACGAATTACTCTCTCACGTTTCTTCTTCTCCTGGAACAATCACACAACACACCTTCAATCTCTACCCGCGAGATCATAGTTCCACCAACTCAGTTGGTGTCAGTTAAACAAATCCGTTTAGACGCTATGTAAATTCGAAGGCGAGCCTCTCCTTGCTTAAATAGAAATCGGTCAGGTGGCGAGAACCGGCAGAAGATGGCTTAGAAAAGAAAGTGCACAGTGGATTGAAGTATACATAATGTTTGGGAAATCTTCTTGAATATGAAAACAGCATAGTTCATGCAGAGTGAATTTGCTAAAGTTCACTGCTACGAAATATGACATAAGTATAATTATATTATAAACCTACCTACCTACCTACCCCCCCCCCCCCAAAAAAAAGGCAGAACAGAGAAAAATATAGGGAATGGAAATGAAAACGGTTCTATTAACGATTAATTCTGAGACCAAATTTTCCCCGTTTAGCGATTGATTTTCTTTTCATTTTCCTTTCCTCGATTAGGGAGGCGAGACTTCAAAATAGTGTCGACAAGCGAATCTCGATCTTCGATTCGCGATGGAAGATATATTAAAGGTAACAATTCACATTGCTAGCCGTTGATCCGTTTAAGCATTCGCACAGCCTAAACGGAGATTAATACAGCAACAACCGGATTTCATCATCGAACGTTTCTCTAAATCGACTGGCAGTCAGCCTATCGACTCCGTTGGACAGCATGGGAACGTTCCTGAATCATCACCGATCAGTGCCTTCAAGCATAACAACGTCCCTCCGGCGCTTTATTCACCACCGTCACGTTCGAACAGTGCCAATGCACAATCAATCGACGGTATTCGCGTAATTGATACCTAACCACGGCATAACAAACGACGATGGCTACGGTATTCGTAAGCGCTTTCGCGTCTGAACTTATCGTGGATCTTTCTTCGAGCTTCGGGACAGGCACCATCTCTTTCCATTTCGACGTTATCACGGACCAACAACACGTTCCTCGCCGGTTTTCATTTAATCCTGTTCGAACTATCCATGTGATTTCATTGCTCCGTTTCAATCGTTCTCGGAGCAGTCGATTAGTTGTCGGATTGTAGCCAGAATTTTCATTACGTCGAGAGGTGTTTAATTTGATTCTATCGTTGTTGAACAGGTGTAAGATAGAAATAAGTCATTCGAAGTATCGATGTAATCAAGCGGCGCACACCAACGAAAATAATAAGGAGGATAACGCTAAATACATTATTCGCAATCCGAGTTTTCTCACCGTTGTGCAATCGTTATACGCGTAAAGGGGTTACAAACGATTGCGCGCTCGTCGCCTCGACGTTGCCCGAAAGTCATTCCGTTGATAGGCTAATAAATAATCGACGAATTAATTATCAAGTGTTCACCTTTTCACGGGGATAGCAGGAGATTATACGGCAATATCGATGAATAAAGTTTTTGCTCGCGGATACATTCTCGTATATCCTAGCCGAATAATAGAGCCGGAGGGGAATACTTGGCTTGATTCGACCTGGTAGAAAATCGTTAATTAACGCGTGCGAACGTTGCCTTGTTGGGTGGTCTGGTTGAAATACAAGCCCCTGCGTCGCTCGTTTATATCGAGGATATTAGTACGTCGCTAATTATCCGACAGTAGCTTCGACGGAGGCCAAGCAGCAACAGCTGGACCGTTGTTGCCGTTTCTGACGTCCTCGGTATCGGCAGTACACTACGTGCTACCAGCAAGAGGAAAGGAACAATAACACGATAAAATACCGACAGCGATAATCAACCGATTCGCCGGCCAATCAGTGTAAGTCAATTTTTTTATGAATAAAGTGGATACCAGGGAGGTGGAGGACCCGCGACCCTCTCTGGGAGTGATAGCCAATCAATGGACCGAGTAAACTGGTCGACGATAACGACGATGCTACGCTAAGAGAGTTTTTCAATGGGGCCGACTTCTCTTATTTTAAATTCTTCCGTCGTGTTTTCTACATTCGGTTTGCTGGACAGCTAGTGGGAATGCTATGGGATAATTGTAGGCAAGGTTTCTTAGCTTTCCTGGAAATGTGAAATCGTTCAAAGACTTGAAAGATTAGGAGATCCCTGAATTGGGATGGGGTTAACCGAAATGGAAAATTATTTTGGTAGTATAGTGCACTATCGTAGTATCGAAGATGAAAAATTAAATTTCTTTTCATCTTTGAGGTATAAATGATTTTTGTTCAGAATCTCCTAATTTCCTTTTTTGAATATCTTTGCCGAGAACGATTGCCTTCTGTAGATACGCAGAACGTACATGGAATACGATTAGAAAATTGAATACGCGGCTAAAGTTTGTCCACTGTTGCCCGTACACACTTTTAGGCCACGTTCTGCTTATTGTCTCGATTGAAGAAGCTTATTGTTAGACGTAACCAAGCGGTTCGAACAATCAAGCTGCTGAAATCATTCAAACATTTTGTCATTCAAATGATCGTTTTCAAGTTCGACCGAACAATGAAACTACTTCGATATTCAAATTACTCGGTTTGCTCACTGAATACTTAAGTTGCGCCCAACATGGGTCGTTTAGATCCACAGTTCTTCTTATTAATATTCGTACAAAAATTTTGCTGATGCCTCCGTACTTACAAAGGTGGGCAAAGGTGTACAAAGAGCTTCCTTCTGAGATGGCATCAATATATTACATATTCCAATAAAGATGACGTTACGTAGACAATTTTATTCTAATGCACGATGCGAATGCCCACGTTCCCCCTTTTGTTTCTTATTCACATTCGACTTTTGCATTTTCCACACTTATGACCCGCAGTGTCCACCTTTTGCCAGTGCATGCTCTATTTTTTTTGTTCAATCTCACCGTCACTCTTCACGTTCCGTCTTATGGCCCTCACAGTTTTTCCCACACCGTTGTATCGTAATCGAATCTAATGATCTTCAAGCATAAAACGACTCGAGCGTGAAACGATGGAGTATACCATATGGGGATGACGCGGATAGTCTAGTCCTATGGTGACTCGGTCTTGAATCTGAAAGAACGGTAACGATGATAACGTTTATTCTCTACAATTCTCCAAACTGCGAAGAACCAAAGAATTCGTACCATCCTAAAGACACTCGAAAAGGTCTGATTGAAAGAAGATACCGAAAACCAGCACGTAAGGAGTTCTGGTAAAAAGCATTTACACCGTACCCATCGAGTCAAAGTGCAGAAGTCTATAATTTCATCGAGACAGGTAAATTATAGACTCCTCGTTGTTTCCTAAATACACGTTTCTGAAAACTGTATCTTTTCATCGAACCCTTATCATCAGAATTAACTCCACTTTACCGTACGCACCATATTTGATCCAGCGAAATTCATGCAACTCCCTAGATAAAGCGTCCCTGGCATAATGTCAAGGTACTTACATAGGCACAGGTTGTCCTCCTTCCACAAATTTTCAGGCAATTACTCGCGCTGCCCGCGACACAGAGAAAGGGAAGAAAAAAAGCACGAACGACGCGTCGCCCCGCTTATTGGATCGAATGAAACCCGCACCAGCCTGAGGGGTGTAATGTATGCATTATTCAGATAGCGGTACCAGCTATCCAACACCTCGCTAATAACAGCGGGCCCACTTTTCTCCCGCAGAACTAAGTATCCGCCGCTTGAAGCGCATCGACGAGCTTAAACGTCCATGCTGGAATGTCAAGGCAGATCGCAGACACGTGGATGATCGCTAATAAAGCACCATGCCGGGTGAAGGACGCAATGGGTACTTTGCATTAAAGCGCGCCGACGCTCCTGTCGTGTTCACACGTGTGACCGACGAACGTTATCGGTCTCGAAACTCTTCGTTAATTGTTGATCTCACGTGATATATCCTCTCTTCTTCCTCTATCTTCTATCTTCTATCCTCTATCTTCGACACAGATTTGATAAATAACAATGATACTACAATAAAATCGCTATCACATTAAAACAGATTTCTGAAAAGCAAAGAAGCTAGCAGACGAAGAACGAAGGCCCACAGGGCATATCCAAAAGCAATGCTATATAACACAGCAAACAACGTCTAATGAAATTCACAGTTTCCAGCATCGAACGACAATTTACCAAATTGCACCGACTAATCAAACGTTGCTCGTGCAACATTCAATCGTTACCTTGGACTTTAAGAAGCTCCCCGATTTGTGCAGGCCATCGATCGATCACTCGCCGGCAACTTGTTGTTTCGCAAGCCAGAGCCAGATGATCGGCGGGTGTAATTACGCCGATCGGACAGCGTTTCTCGAGTTACTTTCACACCGCGAGGGTATTTTATCAGCGGCCCATCGCCAGCATATCACACATCGAACGGCGTCAGTTATTCCGCTCACGTCTCTCATACGCGGCGTATAAATGATAAATCCTCCGATCCTATAAACTATTAGGTACAGCCGCTTCGGGCTGTACCAATAGTCGGAAGCCCCGATACACGTTTCTTGTAACACGATATACACGAACATTTTTCATTGAATGTCTGGCCACGTGGTTTGAATTTGTTTCCTTTCGAATAAGGGAATAAAATAGAATGGAATGTCTATTGTTTGGACAAGAGGGAGAGGAGATGGAGAATCCGATGATTCGATAACAATATCGTTCTATTATCGATTCTGGAAATAAAAGTTTTAGATCAAATGAAGCGTATGCTTGATTGATTTTTATGTAAATCAGCTGATAGAAAAGTGTGAATGATGATCGAGAAGAATTTTCGTTGACATATCTGGATCATCGATCACCGATTCATCGCGGTGGCTGATGAACCGTTAAATGAACAAATCGGTATTTTATTCTACTCATTCCATCCGGCTTCACTTTGTAAACTTGATAATCGTTCTGAATTGGTTCCTTGACCTCATTAGGGTGGCGCATGTTTAAGTAACGGGTGAGTATGTGCTATTTGTATTCGTGTTCGACATTTTTCCATACGTGAGTGATTACGAATCTTCTTTTCTTCTTCGCGTCGTCGAATATGGTTTTGTACTTTGATTCTAACTTTTAAATTCGATACAAATCGCTTGAAAATATTTTGTATAATTTTGTTATTATCGAATAAAGCACGCGGCTGCATCGTTTATTATTTCGTGCGCAGCCAACGTCGACGAGGAATTCCATAAAATCGTGACGGAGACCCTTATGCACTGAAGAAGTTCTAATGTTAAAAAATTCAATGACACCTATACTTTTAATGTCAATTCATAGTGCCTCGACGGAATTCCTGTCCGAAAGATTCCTACTTGTGACTAAAGCGTACATTAAGCCGTTACCACCAAAGTAAACATTTTCTAGTTGCACAGCCCGTCTCATAAATACCAAATCGTTCTATCTAGAAGATTCCCAGGGAACAACTGCACGCCTGCAATCGTTTATGCAGAGAAGGCCTTTCTGCGAGTAAATTCCACTGGCTAATGTCTTCTTAAAGACGATCGTTTTTACGATACGATAACACGCATACAGTCTGCCTTGAAATTTTACCCTCAAGTCCCTATAAATTTCTCTCTTTATTAATCATCCGCGTCCAAATGCTACCCCGTAACAATTCTTCAAGCATCGATCCAGCCAGCGGAGTGTAATTGTCTATTGGAATAATTAAAGATATTATAGAAAGTGGAATGGAAAGTGTGCACGACGTGTCGCGACGGTGACGTTTTCAGTTAAAGCTGTACCCTAACGATTTCTCTTGTCGTTCTTATCTTCGCGTTATAAGGCGACCAAGACGTATCGGTATATCTCTCGGCAAGAACACGTCTAGTACTTAAAACGTGTAGCATTTTAATATATGTATTTTCCGGTAAACGGCAAGCCAGCATCAAGTGTACTGCGCGACGGATCCACCTACCAACATCCTCTGTCGCTGCGTCGGCATCTTTTTGAAGATTATCGTCCTCGCGAAAGTCCATAAATGCTGGCAGTAAACACGGTGAATAGCGCGCACACGCATATAGAACTCTTCAGTTTTCTACGCTTCGTTTCAATAAAACCCTAGACATTTTAATAGATACCCCTCGAACTGTTGTACACGTCTTTAACGATCACGTTCGGCATAATTACCGAGGAGAATGCTAGGAGGTCTTCATTTCGTTGTAGCCACCGGCGCCCCGTTTTTTATCCATTTATTTATTTGCCTGTTTATTTAGGTAAACGTTCGACAGTTTATTGGAAGCACAGTTGTGCAAGTATGCCGATAAACGTCTCGAGTATACCGATAATCCGTGACACGATGCGATTCATAATTTCACGGAATATTCAATAAGCGAACGAGCATGTTCTTCAATTTAATATTCATTCGAACGGTGCCATATATCCGCGTGTAAGTTTTCCTGCGATTAAATATTACGTAAATATACAAAACCGTCGTCTGTTATGCAAGATGGAGAACTGCGGCTTTTTAGTTACTGGACACTGAATGAACAAGAATTTGGAAGATATATCCAGCAAGAAATGGTTTAAAAATAAAAACCGTTTTGTACATATTTTTAACATTTTCCTGATCTTACACGTACTGATACTCATTTTCTAAGATTTGTCAAGCCAACCTGTAGTTTACTGTCTGATTAAACGTTATGTTCTCTTCGGCAGACGGAACTATTACCCCACAAGGGATTTCGTTTCTTAACGCTAACTTTCGTGCGCGAGTCATTATTATATGTATACATTTATATTTAATTATCTATCGATCATTTTTGTTTTTATCCCTACTTCGTACGTATTGTTGTTGTATGGCTTGTTAAAAATCGAACTAATTCAATGCTGATAAGTAAACGTATCAGGGGGCACAGTAGGAGAGACGATTTGCCTATTTCTAACATCGTTCTTTCCTTTTCTCGCAAACCCTCAAGAGGTCCCCCATACTTTATTCGCGACACTTAACTCGCCCCCGCGTCTCTCAACTCGAACTCAAACTTTCCTCCGATTATCAACAAAGCAACTGGCTACGTCAATCTCACCCCATCTCATGGGGCAGAACGCGTCAAGGGGTCATCGCTGATTGATCTAGCAGCCGTTCAAGGAAGAAGCTGTATCTCACCCGTGCAAAAAGGTGGAATCCAGCTTTTCCAACCGCGTGGCTCAATCTTGGCGAGGAATCGCGCGTATTCGAACGAAAAAGAACCGAGCGAATTCTTGCCGGCAGATTGGCATCGAGTAGGAATCGAGCACGGGCCGATACTCGTTAAATGAGTTCGCCTCGGCTTCCTTGGTGTTTAGGCTGCAGGCGCAATAGGTGGTCCAGGATCGACAAGTAGTGCGCTATCTTGCCTGAACTGGTGCAAGTTCATTCACCCACGGTTCACACCTCAGTGGACACAATGCCGATCGTACCGGCAAGCTTCCGAGTACGCTGCACTTCTGCCCTATCTCGGGATTAATCCGTGTATCCCCGACAGTATCCCTTTGTAATTTATCATTTATTTACGATTGAGGGGTGGTGCTAGCCTGAAGGCACAGAGGAATCGAAATTTCTTTCTGTACGTGTTTTGTTTTCTTCCGCACCGTCGAGTATGGAAAGCAAGTGCGTAGGGGTACTTTTTAGAAATCTATTCGATTGATCAACTGTTCCAGTTTTCAATTGAATGGTGCTTATTGTATTGCTTGGATTGTACTTCCAGAATCGGGATGTATCGTTTTTAACAGGGGAGGATGTACAACTATGTATTTATGTATCGAAGCCTGTTTTTATTATTAGTCGTGTAGTAAAAGGGATTTGTTTTCACTGCTATTCTATTTTCGTTGTTTCTTCTTCTCTTCTACAAGATATCGTGGCTGACAGTGATCTTGTCGCCAGAAAATCTTCGAGTTTTCGTCTCAACAATCCTAATCGAAAAGGTGGATCATAGACCCATGATTTGTTTAATTCCCACGACTCACGTGCACGTGTATTATTAACCTACGAACGAGCAATTAAGTTACTAAATTGATCCTTAATTGCTGGTTGCACGTTTACCTCGATGTGTCTTGATCAACTGACTCGTTGAGAACATACTGTTAAACATTTTCGATAATTATTAGTTTCTAAAGGCCGGTTTAATGCTCCGTTAATAAATGGATTTTAGTATGTGCATAAATTAAGTAAACTGACCGAGGGCTGAATGCTATTAGCAATTAAGGGTTGATGACGTTTTTATTACCCTATATTGAAGACGTATAAAAATGCACGGGATGGAAAAGCAAGGAAAGCAATAATACGGTTAAAAAAAATATATTATAGCAGTGTAAAAGTGAAGCCTTTGGGATTATGCTTCATTGCTGTAGAGTTCATCCTCAAGTTCTTCACATTTTTCGGAAGGTAAAAATGCAAAATGAAGAACAAACGAACAAGTAATACCACGTTGCGCGACAAACACGTGTGTCCCTGGTTCTATCGCAGTAATTATAAAAGCATGACAAAAGCTTGATATCGGCCAACATCGACTATTCCCCAACATGCACAGACACATTGGAATTCTTCTGTCACATTTTCAATAATAAAATTCAAACACAATCACGTAGTACTATGTATATATCATGTTAAACCATATTCAGAGCTCATGTTACCCCAGCCCGGAAACTGAACAGACCGCCCAGTTCTACTTGGACCTATACATATGCGTAACCGTAAATCGGACATCGCGAAACAACGAGGCAAAGCGACCGGGTCGTTCTCTCGATTCCAGATTTACCTCGGTACAGATAAACAGGTGTAAAATTTTATCGCGTTCGTATATACATACAGAGGCCGGCTCTCAAGCGTTGCCGTATTAAATCGAACGCGAGAACTTGTTACGACGCAGTCAACTCTAAGGTGGGCATCATTAACGACACGCTCCGTAACTCTGTTTAAAGCGCCAATAACCTCAGTAGTCGCAATCTCTCCCTCCTCCCTCCTCTCACCCCGTTTACAATTCACCTTGCTGCACGCACCAGCGCAGCGTCGGAAGGTGCGAAAGCTTTCAGTATTTTCTAATGAATGATTATCGCGAATCGGTTCGTGGCTCGCCGTCCGTAACCCCCGGTTATCGGAACGGAGTTATCGGCTAACAAGTTGTACCCCATAGGAACATAGTAATCCCCATTCCGGTGGTAGAGATAAGAACACCTAGCCGTGCTACGAGGTAACGCTATACTCGTAGCAAACGTTGCCCTATCTCACCCCTGCATAGCGTTGTCCTCGAGCCGGACACGGATTCGAACTAATTTCATTTTGACGCCGGTCGTTGATCAGGTAATTTATAAATAATAACAATCGCGGTACAGATATTGAACGCCCGTTGCTTGAGGCAGATTTCTTTCGGTGAGAGGAAACGAGAGTTTGTGTTACGAATTGAAAAAGGGAATGAAAGGCAGCGTCGAATTGTAAAATTTATGGTGATTTGACGTGGATCATTGTATCCACACAGCAAAATAATTGTCTTCTGAAATATTCCGCCGAAAATGATCAGTCTGTCGCGAATTTCTGTATAGCTTATTTCAAGTTAGTTTCAATGTGGTACGAAACTATTGATCGGCAGTGTACAAACGTTTTTACGAACAAAGCGCAGATTTAATTATTTCATTGTAACATAATTGAATTCCTATATTCTGATGGTAATAAAAATCTCGGAAACGTTGATCTTATCTTTTTCATTGTGCAACGCGTTCCTTTGTATGTTCTTTGAAGCGTTTGGAAATGAGTCAGCAAGATGAGAGAAAATTCCGTGGTCCATCTTCGTTTAATTTCCACAGAGCAATTTGTGAAACGTGTGGTTTCATATTGTTGTGCAACGTAATTATAGTTAGAAATTATACAACTATGTCTATGGTACTGCAAACGGACAAATAAAACTCTCTATCTTTTAATTAAGAATAATTGTCATATAAAAAAGAAGTCTTGTACAAATAATGTCTGTCACAATTCATTCAAGTGATAGCTTTCTTCTATTGGGTTTGCTTATAGCTTTCGCTGTTGCTCGCTTCAGGTAGGCAGACACTCGTTCCCGTTTACGATGATACCACGTTGCAGGAAGGAAGGAAGAGAAGCGAACAGATCCGTGTCAAAGCAGAGAAACGTCTAACATCGACCGTTTTCCTAAATTGTGACCAATGTTCGCATTCACAATTACTTTGTGCTCACGACTACAATTACTTAAACGTACACCAAACTGATACTCTCGAACGCAACACCAACAGCTGACAATAACATTAACTTTAACGACAACTAGCCCACCACCTTAACATACAAAGCTAAAAAATTACGTGACGTATAATTTCAGTAAGGATTATTATGACTATCGTTGTACTGTTTGTATATAGTATAAGTCAATTATTATATAGCTCTCTTCTTCGTACAAGAGGGCGTTACACAATAAATTTGGTTTCCTAATCTTTTCAATACTAACACTTTACTGTCTTTTACCATTTTATATGATTTCATTATAATAAATTTGTGACACGAATGAAAGTAATCCATTATAGTCAAAGATTATTGATAATCTGAATAGGAAATATTAATTCTCTACTTAGTTAATTAATATACTCAAGCTCTTAAAATTAGCATTCAAAGATATGTACTCGCCACAAAAAGTGGGACTACTTCCAGGAACGTAAAACTAATACCAGCATGTATTTCTGTTCTATTTGTGCCATTATTATTTTCGCAGATTAAACGAACACGAAATGATAGGTAGGAAACACCTAGAGCACGATCGTGTGGATTATTGCGAGCGGCGCGACTTCCAATATCGAGGCGACTAGTAATTATAATTAAGAAATGCATTTATTAACATTTACCTATTTTGCTCGCGGCCTCGCTTTAATTGAACGAACGATACTATGTATATTCCAGACCAACCAGTAAGAACGTCTGCATCGAGTCTTATTTGTATTCTAAGCGCGAACATCGTTTATTCTGCTCAATAATGAAGCCCAAAAAAAGGACCACAATATAAAATACAACTCAGAATCGAAATAACACCTTACTCCTGATTTTAAATACAATCCGTATTAGAATTCGTGATTCATTTGTTTCATCCTTAGAATGGAAACGAACTATATTGTGCGTTATTAACATTCGTCAACGCCCATCTTTCAACGAGGCTCCTACAAATCTTTCGTTCCATCACTACAATTTCGAAATCTTGTCCTCCAACTCGCCCGTGGAAATTCACCTACGTAACTCGTGATTGCAGCGAAGGTTACCGTCGAGTCGCGTGGTCAGGGGCTACGAAGAAATTTCGCAAACAGCCGAGCAACCACAAAGGCTTGGAATCTGTCATGCAGTTTCGAACCATAACGGCCAAAGCACCTGACATCGAACGCGCGAGTGCTGCACGCGGCCTCTCAAACAAATTAACGCGAGCGCAAACACTGACGCAAGCGTTGAGACGCGCGTCCCACGGTAGGCCGTCATTCACGGGGTCCAGAGATGACAGAAGGATGGACAGGCCCCATTGAGCTTTTACCGGGAAACTACTCTCAAACATTTCATTTGACACACCTGTGACGTTTTTCGCGGCCGAACACAATGGCGGTTCGCTCATTAGGAAGACAGGTTAAAACCTCGATCGTTGCCACCGTTCATGAGCCCGGCTGCTGATAAAAGCCATAGGTGCAAAGTGTGCAACTGTGAAAAGCTTCCCTTTCGTTCAGATCTGTACGGTCAGCAGGTTTGTCCCCGTCTTTGTGACCGTTGGACAACGACCGGTACACCTGTAGTCGATCAAAGACGCATTTCTATTGACCGAGACCTCTTGTCGAGCCTCGTTTGCCAGAGAAGCTTAAATCATGCCCACTTTGCGCGGAACAAATTCTGTTCACTTATGGGACTTTCTACTTACTCGTGGCTGCAACGAGAATTGTAATTGTGTCTGTTGGTATTATGTTGTTAAGTAATCATTTTTGGCGAAGTTTTGGTTGCTGTTTTTTTTTTTCATCGAATTAAGAAAATATTAATAAAGCTATGACAGAGAAGTGTCTATTAAATGAACGGAAATTAATCCATATCACCATATCCCACAATTATATATTAGGATTTCGATGTACCAATTAGCATAATAAATTTGAAATAAAATACTGATAGCTATCTTTAAGTAATTCCAAGTAATTCAATCGATACTTAAGCTTACGAGGGACGCTCTAAATTAAATGATCGTACTTGCCGATGGACTTATCATTTAGTATCTCGCGATTAAGAATATATGCAACGACGGAGGATATACAAGCGTGTAACGTTATTTAAATGATTTATCAATAATTCCCCACCATCCGAGGCAATATATCTGATGAAGTGCAGATCCAGCGCTGAAGCCTGCCGTTCGTGGTACCCAATACACGTTTAGGATATTTTCAATTGCGAAATTACGTATTAAAATATACGAACCATCATGACCCGATGCAAGTATCGAGGGAACCTTATTATGGCTAATTTGTAACGTAGTATCTATTCATCGATAATAGCAGTCAACGACCGTCGTAACGAGTCATATTATTTAAACAAATCCATCAGAACAGCAGGCGGGATACGAGCAAGCAGTTACGTCAGCTCGTGTTGCATTTATATCGAAACACGTGCGAAACACGTTCACCTGACTGACTTTATGCGAACATCTTCGAATCACGCTCACGGCCGACAACACCTTCTCCCTCGTTCTATACTTCTAACGATATTGCCAATCGATTACCTGTGAGAATCGATGCGTGATTAATTACTGTTAAGCTATTGATATTTAATGAACCGAGCATGCACAATACAATATCGAAACGTAACACTATTTTCTCGACACGAGGATATTCATATAATAGTAGTTGTTCCCATGTAATGGATTTTCCTTTTAAACGTTGCATTAGACACACATGTCTCGCGGCAATGGCATGGATCTACGGCCCGTTTTATGGTCAATTTCATAGCCGCAAGTGTTTCAATGCAATCCGCAAAGGTTAAAACGCTATGACCATTGGCTCGAATCGACTTGCGCTCGCGTCACTTTGCAACGCATTCACTTAACGTGTTTGTCCAAGATTTTAGCGTAAACATAAATATCTATCTTTAGATCGCCTTTTAACAGGGCTACATTATTTCCTACCGAACTTCATGAATCGTTCGCGATCATTTGGAAACGCCGGTTATTCGAACGAATTGCGAAACAATTCATTGCCGGTGCGCTAAATTTGCAACAATATAGCAGTTGAAAATATTTGATCTAGCAAGATAATGGAGATATTGAATTTCATTGATTTTAACAGAGTAAGAGACTATTGCACCTTTCAATGGAATCCAACATCTTACGCCAAGGAACTAATGCATTTCTTAAGCGTAATGCACATTCCATGATAATTTCACGTAGTTAGCACTTTATGGTAAACGTTAACACGTACTTATCAGACTATTCCGCTATTCTACAATCAGACGCAATTCTTTCGCAATTGACATGTAAATTAACAGCGTTCTACGAATGCCTCTCATTCGCTTTCCCACGTACGATTGTATCTCGTATTTATCGTTAACGCATCCGCCAACAATGACGGCTAAATGGATCATTAATTTGATAACAAACTATTGCTGACCTACTGCTGGACTATTGGCACATAACATGAAAAATCGACAGATCTAAATCACTCTTCCCACGATCGCACACGAATGACGGACACACTGACGATTCTTTTTGATACGTCTTTTATAAAAAAAATGCATATAAGTTAATATAATATATAATTTAGATCTGAGTGAATAGAATATAACGGTCAATATCAAATAAATATATCGTTCATGTCTTTTTTTTCTTTCCTGCGAAACATTCAGATTTCGCTAAACGATGTGAGTATACTTACACAGTATGTTTTTTAATCTACAATTTTGTATTTTTCAAAATTGATTATGAACCAAATTGATTTTCTGCTTGTCTATAATCGCGTCACAAATCAATATTAAAATTTGTACGTAAATGCTTCTAAATAGAAAACCAAATCCTATGATTCTAAAACTCCGGAGTACGATTCGAATATTGCACACATCTTTCGTGCCAAAGCATTTATTTTCGCGTGAAATGCAACGCGCAACTGTAATAATCCAGGATACGCCTGCACTAAATTGCAAGCACATACGTTAAATCTAAAAATATGTTTCCGTTCCTAGATTAGCATAAATTTTCTACGTGCAACGTACGTTTCGACATAAACACTCTTTGACGTTGTTTACGAGACTTTTTATTATCGATGTGCACATACGCTCAGATTCTAAAATATCTCACGTAGATCGAACAGCCTGCCAACAATCCACTTTCGTCAGGTTACTGCGTTCGAGAAATTGGTAGTGAACGATTCGACGTGTGATACAAAAGAATCACTCTTCGTTCGTGGGCTTTCAGCGGGTCAGTTCAAACTTGTACAGAAAAACTCATGTAACTACATTTATCGGAAAAATGCAATTGCATTTTATTTGATCTTTATACAAACTCTGCGCTATAAATAAAAGGCAAGTACTATCGTGGCCTTGTATACTCTCATACATACCCATTTTATTTAAGTTTAATACACAATTGATACAGTTGGAGCCACGCCTAATACTTCTACATTCCTAATGTACAAACACTTTGAACCGCGTGTTATTTAATATCTTTCAATGACTCAAATGCAATGTCTCTCCCTTGACTGGCATCGATCTCTAAAACCAAATATTTTCTATCTGTCTCCAAATTTTTGTCCTCCACGTTCCTCTCCCTACTGTTTCCCACAGAATCGGTATCCTCTATAAGTCTGCGCTGACCGTATTATAAAACGTAAATAGCCGCCTGACCCGTGCCATCGGGAATGACACGCAGAATTTATATTCGTCTCTAGGTGAACAATAAATATCATCCACGAAAACGTTTTACCTACATCGAGCACTGTACGAACGCGACAGAGAACAATGCGATGCAAGGATTTCTGGTTCTCTGGGGGTATCTTGGTAAGCGCGAACAAAGAAGATCAATGCTCGGGATTCAATCGTCGCTAGAGTGGCAAGTTCTACCTTCACACATCATAGGATGGTATCGGATAGTATCTGAAGATCGTACGTCGACCTCAGCGGGGTGTCTTCGAATCCTGAAGTTCTGCGAATCTGATGAATGATACGAGTGGAAATCGAGCGAATAAACAAGCACAGAATCATGTACACTGGTCGGAACAGGATCGATTTATTCGCATTCTGTTCCATTCATTGGCACTGCTGAAACGCTTGCCACTCGAAGTAAAGGGAAGAATGACAATGCATGAAATAATAATGACATCGCGCTGTTCGATAGCGGTTCCCTGTAATCCGATACACTTTTCATTACTGTTAACGTTTTGAACAATATTTTTTTAGGACTTATAAGTTTTTATCGTATCACGATTGTTTTCTTTTAATACGATGAAGGTAAAAGGTCATCACGGTTTCTTTTAAACTTTTTCAAACAACTTTCTATGAAGGAACATTAGAATAAGTGGCCTTTATTTACGTGAATGTTCTGAAACGAAACGTTCTAAACATCTGTCTTGCGTATTGCGCACTATTGCGGTTCTTGCATATAAATTGGTCTTAACTGATAAGAGACATCGACTTGTTATCGACGATATTGGGAATTTCTTGCGACAAGGTGCAACTTAGCATAGGTTGAAATAATGAAAGCGATTAATATTTTATGGACATGTGTATAACACATTTTCTTCTTACTCCTTGAATATGTTTTACATACATTATACAATATAATGATCAATTTGCTTTTCGATTGCATAACGTTGAAAATTGGAGATACACGTTGGTTGGTTCAATTTTATTCTTCATGTATTTATAGTACGATGTGTTAAGGGCAGATATGATTGTTTGATGGAAATAAGATTCTAATAAGTATCAATGTCGATATCTCACTCACAATCAGTTACACAAATGCATTGACGTCACCAAGTATTGTAGTTTAATCAAGTGTAACTGATACGAAAGCTATAGGGACCATCTTTTGAGTAGAAGAACAATTAAAACGTTTTCGATTGAACAGTGCAAACAGCTATTATTCGATAAGTGACAAAATTTGTATAATTCTATAGTCAATACCCCCACTTGTTCAGACCAAGTACAAAGCAAATATCAAAGTAGTATATAAGGTTTGGACTAACAAGGGCCAGGCATCATCTACCGCAGTTGCAAATCAGACGCAGTAGCAAAGCCAATCATGTCTGCTTACACACTGAGCCTTTTCCTTTTCGCAGCCATCGCCTTTGGTAAGTACACAACTATACAAAAATTATTTTCTCTTCCTCGTTAATTGTTTTCGGAAGTATTATTTTCAATTCCATTACATTAACTGTATACGCAATTCTTAATCGTTCTTCTACGAGAAGGAAAAAACTTTGTTAAAAAAAAACAGGTCCAGGGATTTTTAGACTGCTCCCTTTTATGAACTAAATTAATGTAGCATTTTGCTACACAATATTGGCAAACGTTGTAACATTACGTTAATCCAACGAGACGAATTGTATATCGATCTAATTGTCGACAGCTTAATATCAAAATGTATTATTAAACCTAAGCCACTTTTAAATTGCCATATTTGTTACAGTAAGCGCCGATGAGGCTGAAAAATTGGTGGGCGCCCAGGATGCTTACCCTGGTCAGTTCCCCTACACTGTTTCTCTCAGAATAAGTAACCAACACATCTGTGGTGGTTCCATCATCGGCCCCAATCACATTCTTACTGCTGCACATTGCGTCAAAGCCCTAATTGATAACATCTACAGTGTAACAGTTGTGTCAGGTACCACCTACCTTGATCAAGGTGGCGAATCCCACGGTGTTGCGAACATGTGGTCCCATCCCGAGTACGATGGTGAGACCAACATCAACCATGACATCGGTGTAATCAAGGTAATGTATTTGTATAGGAAATAAATTAAATAACAGCGAAAACACGATATATTAATTATTATTATCCAATATTGATCCAATGAATCAATAAATTGATCTTCCAATAACTCATGCACATGTCTATTATGTATTGTTCCGCTTATTAATATTTTTCTTTGGAGTTTCTGTTGTTGTGATTCGTTCGTCATGATTTCATAGTTAATTCTTTTTTCTAATAAAACAACTGTCGCTCGAACTTCGCCATTTACATGTTGTAGCAATTTGTATACCGATTAATTTTTTAATGCTGTATTTGCCGCTTATCATAACAACCATTAATCTTTTTTTAAGCTTGCTGATCCGATCAGCTACAACAATTATCAAAGTGCCATTCCACTTGCAACTGCCAGACCACCAACGGGCAGCAACGCCATCATATCTGCATGGGGCCAAATTTCTACCGAAGGCAACGTTTCTGATGTCTTGCAGTATCTGTTCCTTAACATTATCGACCTGAGCCAATGCATTAATTACCGCAGCCTCGATGTTGAAAGCACCGTTATTTGCACCTACGATAATGTTGGAACTGGCTTGTGCCACGTAAGTACTGAGAAAGTTATATTATCCTCCTCGTATCAACTAAACATTAATAACTCGTGAATACGGTGATTGTAAAAAGTTAGCATCAAAGTATTCCAACGGGAATTTTAGTTATTCTAAAAAAGTATAAGAGATAATATTCTTTCCGGGACGCATACGTGTAAACGTATATAAAGTAATTGTTTAGTTAATTATTCAGATAGTAACAAAAGAAATATCATCATTGGCAATACTAAAATGTTTCTCTTCTTTTGTCTTACAGGGTGACAGCGGTAGTCCACTTGTCTACAACAGTGAAGTAGTTGGTGTCGTATCTCGTGGCATTCCATGCGCACGTGGTGTTCCTGATGTATTTACCAGCGTCCCCGACACTCTATCTTTCATCCGTGAAGCTATGACATACTAATTGTACCAAACACAGTGTCATTCGAAATAAAAATATTAATTATATTACAACATTAATTGAGCCGATCATTTTCAAACGTAATTTTGCCTTCATTGTCAGCACTGTACATCACATCTGTCTTTACACAAATGCACATCAACTGTTCTCAAGGCTGTCGATATGTACACTCGTTTCTCGATTTACGAAATGAACTTGAGCAGCGCTTTTTCTTTGCACGCAGTTCAAAGACCGCGTAAGTAAAGTCTGGCAAGGAAACAATAATTACAAAAGGGAAAAACCTGTGCACGATGCAAAAATATTTATCGCAGATTAATTTTCGTGATGTGACTGTACATTTTTCACTGGGAAAATAAACAATAAAAATTCAGACAGAAATTATTTATACTAAAATATTACTGATTATTACTGATGAAGTATTATTTACTGATAGCATTTTTAAAGTAAGATTTCACTTTATGCTTGAAAACTATTCCCTTTTATAACAATTAACAGTTAATTATAAGCTTTTATAAAGAAAATATCCTATGTATATCCTATACAAGTATATTAAACTAGTGGGTAAAATTTTGTATGTGCAGTTTTTCAGATAAAATGGATATAAAGTTTGCATGATATAACAATTCTACTTATTTACCATCTTAAAAGTGAAAATATCTTATGTCAGAGTAGAGCAAACAAAAAGATATTGAAATTCGGTTCTGGTTATAGATATATCATATCACACTTTTAGTTTCTATTCGGTACACCACTTCTACTAGAATCGTAATAAAAGAATAAAACATTGAGTTAATCTAATATCAGACTTTTAATTTCTATTAGGTATACCACTTCTATTAGAATCGTAATTAAATAAAAGTAATAAAAGTATAAAAAATTGAGTTAATGTCTTTAATAAACCTCTTTTCTATTGTTCGTTTCATTAACCCTTTCACTACGAAGGACGTATATGTACCCTGTCAAATATTCAACAACTGTTTGCCAAAAATTTGTATTAACGCTGTTTACAACAGTATATTATTATTTTAACTATTTATATAAATTAACGCTTGGGTAATTAAGCAAAGTATCTGAGTATTTATACATATGTATAGCCTTTCGATATTAATAAAATCTGAACTGTTTTGTATATCGAAGGCACTTTTATGCTACATGCTACCGTAGCGGAAGGGTTAAGGACAAATAAATATATTAGATGCAACACAGAATATGTTTTGTCAATAACGTTTGACTTATTTTAAGATTAAATTATACTATAACTTCGTACCACACGTGATACCATAGATTATTGACTGAACGAATTACTTCTGAGTAATTAATTCCATACAAAGTATTGATTTATGTCATTTGAATATTGAGAACGAAAACACCAAATCTATATAAAGCTCCAAATTGACAAGCCTCACAAAAAGCAAACTGGATTTTAAAAGAAATATAATGACTAAAATTACTTCTTTGAAAATTCGACTCTCTATGTCTGGAAAATATAGCAATAACACCTAGTAAACGAATCTATTTATTTAATTTTAAATATACAATTTCTATTCCACATCCGACGATGTAACAATGTAAACGAACGGTAATAAATAAATAAATAACAGACATAAAAGGAGCAAATGGAGATTCCAAAAATTTAAAAGTTTGGACGGATATCCATATGATACATTGTCATAGCATAATATTATTAAATGTTTAACCTACGTGTTAACTTTTTATCAAATGCATTCACGTCTAACGAGCAGCAAAAGAATGTACATATCTCAAACGTCGTCAAAAATATGTTCGGATATATATGTATATATATATCAATATTTACAAATGGATTAATAAGTGCTGATAAATCAGGAAATCTTTATCTACTACAGGTGTAAACTAGTCTTCTGAACTAATGAATCGTTAATTTTGTATAAATAGTGAATGAACAAGTGTAAAGATCTTTGCAAATATGTTATATTGACAACTGATTTCTGAATTAATTCCAAACAAAAAATATCGTATAAAAGGGGAGCTTTCGAACATATCCCCATCATTTCAGAAGTCCCTCCAGGCACCATGGCTCGCCTTGCATTGGCCCTCATTTTTTTCGCCGGCGCCGTCCTCTGCCGTAAGTGAACACACGAAACAATGTACTAAAAATGTCTACAACAATTTCTATCACTTAATGTTCACAACACTTCACCATATATTATCCACGCATTTATTGTCAAACATCTATCCATCTCATACAACGGTAGTTAAAAGAAGTTCAGGTACTACCGTAGTTTCGTCATTTTACCTTGAATTATTTAAATCAAAATTAACTTAATATCATGAAATAGAAAAGGTGAAAAATCACGTCATATCTTATTCATTGCATTCATTTGTACCATATTGTATAGATGAAAATTTAAGTGGCAAAGATATTTTGATTGAAATTAATTTGTGCGCAAAGGTGTATTATTTACCGAAAAATTGTGCTTGTACAGAGGTTTTCGCCGAGGATGCGGAGCAAATTGTCGGTGGCAGTGATGCCTACCTTGGTCAATTCCGTTACCAAGTATCTTTAAGGCTCAGAGGATCGCACTTCTGCGGTGGCACTCTGATCACCACCAGACACGTCGTTACTGCTGCACATTGTATCCATGGCGTTGTATCAGCACCATTCAACGATTTCGTTGTTGTGTCCGGAACAATCAGCCTCTCAAGCGGTGGTTACTCCCATCGTGTTGCCAATGCTATTTCCCATCCCGACTTCAGACCCAACGCCGCCGAGTCCTACAAAAATGACGTTGCTGTAGTAATCGTAAGTGAATGATCTATTGCCAATGTTATAGAACGTGATCGGACGTACGGTACAGCGCCGATTTTAATCTCTAGCAGCGTGAATAATTGTCCTCGCTCAACGACACTAAAGTGCATGTATCGCATGGCAACGATATTGTATAATCTAAATCAGAATCATAATTATATTACCATTCATGAACTCTAATTCGAGAAACTTTAACGACAGCATACCAACGATTTCGTCAGTGATCTTCCATCAGGCATCGAAATCACCAGCTGTTGGTTTAGGTCGAATATAGTACTAACGTTACACTTTCGATCACTATATTTCGTTCGTTACTATTAAATTACTACTTAATGGATTCATTATAATTTCAGCTTGCAGAGAGCGTGAATGTAAATAGATTCCAGAGCCCGATTCCTCTGACCAACGGTGATCCACCAGTTGGCGCAGTCCTCACATTGTCTGGTTGGGGTAAAACTACTACTAACGGACCACTGCCGAATATTCTTCAGACTACGAACGTATACCTTTTGAGCAACGAAGAATGCCGAAGGAAGATCCCGGGTACTCCTATATATGATGGACAATTATGCACCATCAGACAAAAGGGTATCGGTGCTTGCCAGGTACGTAAATTAATTTTAAATTCGAGTATCCGCCATGTCGTTGCTAGTTTACGTCTATAAATTTTTGTACAAGGTATATGTAGCTTATTTATTCTTTCAAAATTCGAGCCCAAATACGTTTCATGCTTCAGCAAAGTTGCTTTCGCTTTAATTGAAATTTCTAGATAACTATTTCACTATTTGTCGTTTTAATTTATATTTAAATGATGCATATATAATCTATAGGAATATTTTATAGCGGTACAATTCAACAAGTATATTCTCTCTTTTCTACAGGGTGACAGTGGTGGTCCTCTGGTTTACCAAAACAAACTTGTCGGCATTGTTTCCTGGGTCTTCCCATGCGCCCAAGGCTTGCCTGATGGTTTCACTCGTGTTTCGAAATACGAACGCTTCATCAACGATATTGTCGGCCGCATGTAACTTTTTGTGGCAGATGATGTTCCCTTTCCGATGTTGACAATCTCTTCGCCATTTTTGCATAAATAAAGAATTCGTATCAATAATTATGATTGGCCGATTTAATACCTCCCCCCATAGGAACATTGTCACAGCGATAACAAAGTAGACAAACCTCTACCCGTGTAGTAATTCATGGAATAGTAATTCATGAATTCATAATTCATTAAATTAGTTAAAGCTAATTTTTGGTTAAGTGTCGCTTGTGTTATCTGCCTTAACGCCGAAAATACTTTTAATTGTTATCAACAATTATCCACTCTCCTCGCGGTCCAAATTAGCCCGCTCTTGTGTCAAAATAAATAAAAATTAATTTGCGAAATTACTTCTTATAATGAATATTCCAATTCGCAAATGAATATATTCCTAACATTCAAGTCTCGCGGTAATACGAAATATACGTAAAACGATGGTAATTCAATTATCATTTCAATTTTTTGAAACATCAAATTTCTGCTTTATCCATATTTTGTGTGTTGCGTCAATACAGGATGATCCACTGGCTCGAGGGCATAAAGGCAGTGCTCGACAAATAGGTCGCTACTACTCTGCGTCGTGTATATGAGCCTCAGACCTCATTTCACTATTGCAAAAGAAGCCAAAATCGTTTGTGCGATAAATCACACATACCGTCACAGCGGGGCTGTTTAGCTGCCCTAAGTTTGTGTCTGCCAGCGGGCAGATTACCCTGTAGTATCCCTGTAGAATTTTCCCAAAAATGAACAAGAAAATATAACTAAAAATCATGTATTTTAACATTCTCTTTAAACAAATGTACTGTTTCAGAATCTGTTTATCAATAGCTGAATTCTTCGCTGAAAAACAGAAATTTCGTCAATTTTCATAATTTCTTTTATCTCTAATAATTTTCCAGGCAAAAATACACTCGATATTTTTTGTAGAAAACCAGCTTTCACCAAAGTTTCATGAACGCAACGACCTGCTAAAAGCCCTCCGCACTGTAACAGACGATTCTCTTTGGTTTGTCAGTTGCAAATATAAAACTGTATCAAGTTTAGCCTACCTACGTATCAGGGCTAACCAGCCTCCTCTGTAATATATACCGTGCGCCTTGACCATTCCAACCATCTATTATTCAGTTTGAAAAGTCGAAACCTCGGCATCGATTACAAAATGTTGCAGAGCACCCCCTGTACATAACGTGGGTGCTTAATGAGATGAATTCCTCTCGACTCACCCTGTATTTGGCCTACCGTAGAAGATTTGAACCCTCTCTTGGCATTGATTTGCGCGGACTGCCACCCTGAGTAGAATAAAGTTTATTCGTACAGGCGCCACATTTCACATCTCATCCCTCGACGGCAACCCTTCGCACAGGCGCACGTTCGTTAAGTGACGTAGTTGGGGAAAGTATTGCCAAGGGTAGCCTCGTGCACGAAATGCGGGTTAGTGGGGCACGGCCGGCGCGACGCCGAGCGTCGACGTCGCGTCTCTACTATCCGCTGGACCCATCCAGCTCCTTTTCATTGTACAGTCATTTACGTAAGAACTTACGCCTAGTTCGACAAATTAGAGTTGAAGAAAAAAAAAAGAAGTTGCGGTAGAGTGGATATTTTACATTATTGTGAAATTACTCATGGAATGCGACATTCTTGGAAGAAATGGCTATGATCAGATGCTGTCTCGACACAGAGGTGCCTGATGTATTTGGCTCCTTTGTACGAAAATGCACTGACCCTGGATGTGAGTAGAAATTAATTTCCTTTACATTAAGTAGATGCTTCATAGATATTATTGTATTTAATTTGTAATTGTTTATATTGCACACCTTTGGCTACAATCTTTGACAGTTTGGACTCTATTTAATGAGTTATGTTATGGAGAAGTTTATGATGTATAGTTACATTTAACTAGTGTATACTTTGTTTGCATGTGACGTGAATGTGTTGCTGCTTTTAATAAATTTAAGTTACAATAGCAGTTTATGGTAAAATACTATGGTAAAATATTATTTTATGTTTTATGTGTTCAAGTTTTAATCGTATAACTTGAATTTAAATTG
Source organism: Nomada lathburiana (assembly GCA_963667235.1). Classification (NCBI taxonomy): domain Eukaryota; kingdom Metazoa; phylum Arthropoda; class Insecta; order Hymenoptera; family Apidae; genus Nomada; species Nomada lathburiana. The sequence continues at coordinate 7,853,671 of OY763897.1, read as the reverse complement.
TTACGCATAGACAATGAATACCGGTGTGATTTTATTCAAATTTTTAAATTGATAAATTGATAATGGTATTTAGGTCTAACTAATTTTTAATAGTCACAATTATTAAAATTAAAGATAAAGATATTATTAAGTACCAATAATCATCTCGCATAAAGAAAAATGCATATTATTATTTCACGAAAGACAATAAATATATTAATGTAATTAAAACGTTTGATGTACACAACTTGAAATTGAAATCGAAATGCGCATTGATGTTTAAGTTACAGACCAAGTCAACCTCCTTATTCATGTCTTACATCTACTAACATTTGCCTATGTTTTGGTTTTTTAAAATTCTATGAACGAAGCTAAATAACACATAACATTTGCAGTCTAACATAAAATTATCATAATAAGTATTGATAAAGTGACTCCAATATAGACACCATTTCTAAATGTGTGAACAAACGGATATTATTGATTATCGAAGCCTCGTGTCAACATCCGGAATACCTTGCCTTGCATGAACCATTTCTTCTGACAGGCGTTCTCACATTTTTCTTCAAATAGTTTTCCCCTTCTGGTGCACGTATATATCATTATAGCGGAACAGAAACACAGTCCGTTTCAATGTTGCATGTGTACGCGGCGGCGATACGATTATATCAAATAACAGGTGGAAAATCAAAATTCCTGCGATAAAAATCGTTGAACACATTAGTTCGCTGTGATAACAATTAATTAATAGAACACGAATTAATACAGATCAAAATTGAAGTATTTGCAATTGAATTCGAAATGTTTATTATTATATTGTAACACGTTTAAATTTAAAATATAAGAATTACACGAATATTTAACATTTTTATGAAAATGCTATGATTAAAATACGAGAAGTCATAAACATGATGTGGTATGACAATAATTGAAATACAAGTGTTTTAAATTGTTCGTTGTTATAATTGTTAAAATTAAAAGAATCATTAAATAACATTACAGCCATTTTAATAGGGATATTTTAAGTACAGTACGTGGATTTTTCGCTTCTATTATTTATTTCATTTTCTGTGTGAAGAGCATACGAATTAATACACATTAATGTGTATTAATTACTAATATTAGTAATTTATATTTCACATTGAACATTATATTAAGTCTCTACTTAATAAGTAAACGAATTAGGGGCAACAATTAACGTAAAGTTTACTTTATCAATAGGGATGCAATATTATTTAAACTGCTAATATGTAATAACTGATTGTATCCATTCGTGCTTCGAAAAAATATGCTCTAATTACATTCAATTTAATCGAAAATCGAATTATTTAAAATCTAAATCCTGCTGCCATCTACTAATCTCCGCCTGCACTTTCATTAGATTGATCGTTATGTATCGATAAAGACGAAAAGAATATTATCTACTACACATATTTTTGGGAAGAAATTTTGTGACCCATAATCTATACTAATTCTTGTGTTATAAACTCGAAAACATTTACCTATTTATAAATTAATTCTATATATTATAATTATTTACCGAATCGATCAATTTCAAACGAATGCTCTATAGATAAATAGGAATTGCATACGGGTTTGTGCAGTTGCATTTAGAGGTTCCTTAAAATTGTAGCCTATCGATACTATCAGTTGATCGAAGTCTGTTCGTGTGTACAGTTGTGATTTGATCGCAACGAAATGTTTGGTAAATATTGTGATCTTGTTTCATAGATATATCATTTATTCGTGAAACAACAAATTCTAATTGCACTGCACCGATATATGCATCGACTAGTTGACACAATCTGCGAGAATATAGCATACGCCTATAATTTCTTCTCCTTTTAGGTTGTTGCTGGTGCTGTTCAGCTTTACGCCCACGATATAAAAGGCTCGTTGACAATATCTTTCCGGTAAACCCACAGGTAAATTCTATATTCCTCATATTATTAGTAAATTTTTATATCATGCCTGCAATGACAAATATTCTTATGCCCTTATTTTATTACATAATTGATTTTTGTTTTAGACATATATTTCTGTGTGGCATTAATGACAATATTAGTTGCTCAAGCAGATTTCACTTGCTTTAATTAATAAGCTGATATAAACTATCAGTAGTTTAACTATTCATCTACATCAGTTCGCATTTTTTATGTCTATTTTAGTAGCAGGACAATTTTAATTTCATTTACCAGACCTTATTTAAGTAAAAATCTATAGAACAATATCGCAATAGTTTTGGCATTAATCATACTAGTACCGTAAAATAAGAACTTATATTTATATCTGACTGTATTTTCTGTGAAACAATGATATATGCACCTATATGTAGTGTTAACACATGACATATATAGTGTTAATGAACAATGGAATTATTGTAATTCTATCTATTATATCGTAAATTAATATTTCTATACTTAGGATGGCTTGGTGAAAAATAACATGGAGAAATTGACATTCTATTCGTTAAGTAGCCCAGAAAAGCTAGACAGAATCGGAGAATATTTGTTTCAAAGGGCTTCCAGAGACATTTACAGGTATGACATAAAGAATCGAAATAGTATAAAATGATATATAATCAATGTAATAACTGTGGAAACTGCATACTCATGTTATTATCCTGATTCTTATTTATTTACAATACACGCCAGTCATGGATATAATTATACATCGCTAATGAAACATCTTGCTTGTCTTCCTTCCTAGATTATCATACTTCTTCAATTTGTTAAATATGTTTAATATTAAACAATGAAATTCATGTTAACAGGAGAAGAAATGGATTTGTTGTCATTGCTATGGAAGCAATGGATCAACTTTTAGTAGCATGCCATGCTCAGACGTTGAATTTATTTGTTGAAAGCTTTTTAAAAATGATACAAAAATTATTGGAATCTACGGATCCACAATTGCAAATACTGGCAACACAGTCTGTAAGTTTCAATAGCTAGATCGAAATCTAAATAACCAGTTGTCGAATTTAAATGTGTTTCATTTATGTAAATCAATTTTATTTATATATGGTGCTTTACGTATTATTTATTAGTATAGAAAGAGTAATCGTATTTTTGGCATCTTTTAATTCAGTTGAACAAAGTGCTGGCTTCTTCCAGTTTGTCCGGTTTGCCAACATCGAGCAGGATACGCCGTCTTATCACACACGTTACGATTTCTTTGTATCAAAATACTCTGCAATGTGTCACTCCAATCACAATAATCCCACAATCCGTAAACAAATACGGCTTGCTGGAATTCAGGGACTACAGGTATATAGTAGACTTTAGTATATCAATTCTCTTGTTATAATTATTAAGAAAAACAAACTAATTGGATCTTTTTAATGCAGGGTGTCGTAAGAAAAACACTTTCTGATGATCTGGTAGAAAATATTTGGGAACCTGTGCATATGGATAAAATCGTTCCTTCGCTGCTATATAATATGCAGAACTCAAGGTAATATATGTTACCTTATTGTTAGATATAAGAAATATCTCCGTTATTTGTAACAATACGCATTTTCGCGTATTGTTTAAAATAACGATAATATTTCAGGTGGACAGAGTTGGGATACACTGTATTTCTATAGGATGCAACTTCATTTGTATGTGCATATTTGGAAATATTTATTCACAGATATTCTAATAAAGAGGATGCAACTCCAGACAGTCCAACTGAGGAGCAATCTGATCCACCGCAATTTGCGGAAACGTGTATGCGAGAACTCGTTGGACGAGCCTCGTTCGGTCATATTAGATGTGTTATTAGACCAGTCTTAAGGTTCGTTAAAACGTTTTTCTTATAGCAACAAGAATATAACTGCACACGATATTTTTATAAAAATTTTCCTCAGGCATTTAGATAACCACCAGTTATGGGTTCCCAATTATTTTGCGATTCATACGTTTAGGATAATTATGTTTTCAATTCAGGTTAGTGGAAAATCGATAAATTCTCCTCGTTATTTATAAAATATATGAATATCGAGCTAACTCTTTTTTTAGTCACAGTACTCTTATACAGTTGTGGAGGCATTAATGCTCCATCTCGACGATCATTCAAAATCATCTCCAAAAATACGAACAAGCATTGCAGACACGTTGTCGAAAATTATTTCAATTGCAGCTGGTGAAAGTGTTGGTAAGTTTTACATAAATTTTAAACATAAATGAACATAATAACAATATTTTTTCTCATTAAAACGTTATGCAAAACAATACATTTCTCTTAAAGGGCCATCTGTTTTGGAGATAATAAATTCTCTACTATCTCATCTCAGAGTTAGTGTAACAAGAAATCAATCTTCAAGCAGTGATGAGCAGTTATACCAAGAGGCACTTATTAATGCCCTTGGAGAATTCGCAAATCATCTTCCAGATTATCAGAAAATAGAAATTATGATGTTTATCATGAGTAAAGTTCCGTACAGTCAACCAGATCGTATAGTTTCCGTTGGTAAAGGAGACGTATTACTCCAAAGTATTCTCCTAAAATCTCTTTTAAAAGTAATTACACGTTATAAATACACCCAGAACATATATTACTGCATATAAGTTACTCTTTATAACATATCTGTCCCTTGTTCGTGATTACTTTTAGGTTGGCACAAAATATCAGACTATACATTTAAATACGACCTTCCCGCCCAGTTTTTTGGAACCTTTATTAAGAATGTCGCTTGCAGCTGACGCTGAAATGCGGCTGTTAGTACAAAAAATCTTTCATACTTTAATTGACAGGCATCAAAACATTATGAAACTCGCAAAACCCATGTAAGCTTCAAGTAACAAATTGTCTTAAGTTATATTTATAATTTCATTATTCGAATTGTCCGAAATTAAATTTTATTGCATTTTACTGAACAGGGTAAACGTTGCACAACTTGATCTTACCATTGAAAAAGCATCCAGACCAGACGTTATCTTTATTCGTAAACATGGCCCTGAAATTTATTTAGCGTTATACGAATCGTTAGAATTGGCAAGTAACAAGGTGGAAAACGTGGAGTCTATATATACAACGCTGGCATTACTTGCCGTAGAATTGGCCTCAGAAGAAACAGTGTTGGAGCTGCTAAGATTAGTACTGAGTCTTCAAGATTTAGCTTTAACCAGCAGCCAAATCAGTCTTTCACTGAAATTTAATTTGCATGCGATTGTGATTAGTTTGTTGGTACTAATATCTTACGTTTGCAATATTACTTCGCTCATGGATTACGCCAGCAGGGTAAGTTCCAACTACCTGTACTTCTACGAGCATTGTCTCAAAATGTTACCGATTCTTTCACTTCTTCCTTTTTAAGATTGTGGAAGTACGACGCAAAGAAGCGCCTCATCTTTTGCCAGATTTGCAATCTCAGTATGATAGCGGTTTGTCTTCTAGATTAGCGCCTGCTTTATTAGTTGATCAGACTGTTCTAAGCGAATGCTTGAAAGGTGCAGGTCTCGATAGTGGAAAGCTACAACAGGGATCTGGTTACAGCAGTATTTCGCTGCAACATCGGTAATCTTCCAATTACTTTTGGTTTTAATTCTTCTTTAATTATGAATTATAATGTTATACTAATGGCGCCAACATTCTATATGTTTTGTAGACATTCGTGGGTAGATAGTGCTGGACGAAATTCATTAGCCGATATCAATTCTGGTGCAACAGAATTAGATAGCGGGGGCTCATCTCCTGGTGTTCAAAAAGTATATCTTTTTGCAATTGCAATCTATTTCTAAGTTCGTATTCATATTTTGTTTATATTTTCCATTTTCAGAAACTACCGGGTGAAGAATTAACTTTCGAAAGCATGAAACGAATTCTCACGGAGAATAATAATAATCATATAGTGGAAGAAGAAAAGCGTTTACAATTATCGCACCTGTTTAGAAACGCACCATTCCAAGACTTGGTATCAAAAACGCAGCCAAAGGTACTAAGTTACGTTATATTAAAACTTAAATTGTGCTATACATATTAGAAAAGAATTATTTGTTGAGAAGAAGAGATAAAAATATTCTTAAATAACATTTATAGCATGATGTTCTACAAAGCAAGCTGTCCGAAATATTTAATACTTTATCCGTTGATCCACGAAATACGACTCAAGCAGGTGGACCGCCAACTGACACCAAACCGAGTCAAGCACCAGCTTACGAAATACATTTCCCAGAATTATTTGTCTATTAAAAGTAATGAGCTTCTCGTTTTGCTATTCAATTTTGATTAAGTTGAGTACTACCATTACCATATGTCAATTAAAATCAACTTAATTTATTTGTATTTTAAAGTTGAAAGTACGTAGACAAATATTTTTACGTACAGTACATTTCTATATGTTTGTTTCATATGTAATAATACTTATTTAATGTTAGACACATTGTTACATATGTATATATGTATTTATTTGGTATTTCTAAAATAATTAATATTTATTGTTATTATTTATTTATGATTGCAATCAGTATTTATTTAGTTCTCCTAAATTTTGCGCCCGTTAATTCTAAACGTACTTTTTGAAAATATAGTATATCATTTGTAAACTAGTGGTGTGCCCATAACGCATTCCCGTTTGTATAATTTGCAAAAAAAATATAATCAATAACTGCATATTTCTATATCAATATTATATTGACTGTAAAGCTATGCAACATATCGTCAATATTATCTTATTAAAAACTATTTGTTTTCGCATTTGCGCACCGCTGGTATAACGACGTATCAAAATATAACCAAATTTTCAAAAAGCATAGATGGATGAAAATGTAACAAATATTCGTGAAAAATTAAAGTCAAGTCGGACTCGTTCAAAATCGCATGTATATGTACATAAGCATCGAAAATAGATGTTACAGTAGGAAAATGTTAAAATTATGGACTAATAAAAATATTCATATACTTGAGGACATAAGAATTTTTTTATTTAATTTTTTCGTGTAAAGATTCATACTATTACATTGTCAGTACAATTATATACCGTTTGCATCATCAAAAGATGTTGTACAAAATATCTAGGTGATTATTTACCAAATACTAAGTAATCGGAATGAACACATGTCGAATTACATCTCAAATGTCAAAAGGTTTGTTTAATTTAATTACTCATAATAGGAATACAATATCAGCCTCGAAAGGAACAATGTAAACTTTAATCTTATCACGACATGTAAGTATGTAAAAATGTGTTCTAATATTTCATCTTAATTGGTCATTGATGATTTCTGTACAACAGTAATTTATAGTTTATATAATTGTGCAAATAGTGGAAAACAGAATTGGGGTCTTAAATTTTCATCATCTGTTTCTTTTTTATGAGCAATCAAATTAATATTGGTATGAAAGACATACCATTCATGGAACGACTACTTAACATAATGCAATTTCAAGCGTGTAATTATCAGTGGTTCTGATGTGTGTAGTTAATTTGGTATATTCTGCAAAATTCTTCAAGGCTCCACCTTCAATAACTCCACATCAAAGATGAGAACAGCATTTGGTGGAATAGTGTGTCTATGTCAAGGAGAATATTATAATGTTTACATTATTTACAAAACTTGCATTACCTAAACAACAATTTAAATACTCCAACTGAAATGGTGAATTATTTACATTTCATAAATGGTATAACAATTAGTTTACTGAAACATTATATTATTTAATATAATATGTTGTATGTTTTAAAGGAATTAAATTTTTATGTGAAAGACTAAAGAAGGAATTAAAAATATTACTCCAAATCCAAATACTATATACTATGTACATAGAAATGATTCCAATGAGTCAGAAAATTTGGATTTTTTAATCTATCTAAATCTGTAATTGTTACTTTTATTAATATTTATTTTGTATTAAAGGATATACTCCAGGATGTCCTCGGCTACCATATGCAAAGTCTGGTGAACAAGTTAACCTAGCACGTTCTCCAACACACATTTGAGCAACTCCTTGGTCCCATCCTTTAATAACTTCTCCTTTACCTATTTTGAATTTGAATGGCACACCACGATCCCTGCTGGAGTCGAACTTTTTTCCATTGCTAAGAGTACCTATCAGACATGTAACAACCAGAATTTGCTGAAATTTAGAGTGCATTACTAAATTATTTTAACACTATGCCAACTGGCTATTTCAAGCCAAAACAAACAAACAAGTTGAACCTTTATGCAGAGCTCTATTAGAGATACCAGAGGCACTGCAAGGTTCTTTATTGCCTTCAGCTGTATTATCTCAAATATACGTAAAAATCAGAAATATTGCAAGTCACGTCTCTTGGGTTACAGATTAAACAGTTCAGTAAGAAGGTATATAACCATAGCAAAAGGGAAAGTAGGGACAACCGAAATAAAAGACTCATCTATATCACACGAGCATACTTTAGAATCTTAGCCTAAACTAATATAACTAAGAATATGATCTAGAATGCTCTTATAAAGGCCTATATTACTTTCTGGCTTTAAAAACTGCATAAACTAATGTAACAGCAAACACAAGTTAACTCATGATCGGTCAACAATGCTCTGGCATGGAAACACGAGTTAACCCATGACTGGTTGGCAAAGTGTTAATATAGTTTCACACATATTCGTTTGTAAGTTGCTTACATTGTCCTATAATGTACAATCTTGTCAGAAGCTAATAATCTTTAACATTACAACTAATTGGTTGTTTTTTTCGAATTACTTTCAACATAAGTAATGTAATACGAAAGTGATTCTTAAATTGTTTACCTGTATAATGAACGACAACAGTCTGTCCGGTTTTCGGATATGTCTGACCTACAGAAAGAAAATACCATTACAAGAAACACATTAATACATTATAAATTAAACATTGTCAAATATAAAGATTCTATACAATACACCGGCGGTATCAATTAAAGATCGAAATCGCCTTATATGGAGGGGGGGAGGAGGCCATTAACGGAGCATGCTTTTCATAGATTTTCAGGTTGTAAATAAGTCTTGCCGTTAAAATTTTCCAACATGCTACTGTAACGATACGATTGTTAACATTCGTTTAAAGGCAATAGGAGAAAAGAATCATCAATACGCGGTATGAAAAGGAATGGAGTGCGATTGTAAAAAGAAAAGTGGAAGATCGCGGAATATCATGTGTAAAATAATTACCATCTCCAGGAGACAGAACTTCCACACCCACGCCCATGACTACGTAGTTTCTATCACAGAAATAGGATTCTTAACGAAGAAGTAAGTTAACCTTATTGTTCGTGATCGGCCGAATTATATCGGTAATCAGAATTCACATAAACGTGACCCTTATGGCTGCGAAAAAAAATTATATCAGCACGATGGTTTCCGCTGGATACTGGATATAACAAGGTATCTGAAGATACCTTTGGGAAAGAAATTTTAATTGGAAAAGCCGCCGTTAGGTTCGCTGCGCTTTGGATCTTCCGGTCCATACCCGACGATCGATTCAAATATTTCCGATCCCGGCAAATTTAAATTGCGATAGTATTAATAATTATTTGCTTCTTTTTTTTATATTGCGCATAACGTAACTAGGTAGTCCAAGTCTTGCACTTACTAACACGATCGTCGTTTTGAAGAGAACCTGTTGATGTTAAAAAGTTGGCGTGGCAAGACATGTGTCCAAATTTAATAAAAAAAAAGAATTGTGATAAAAAATATACAGCAGACCCTCGGATAGTGCGGTTGATACATTACGCTTTGTATGAATTCGCGCTATAAGAAATCGTTCTCTATAACTTGTTTGTAAAGAGTACGCTGTTAATCATTTGTTATGCGGCCTTGATTATTTGCAGAATTTCCATTTATCCGACTTATTCGTCTTTTGATTAAACCAGTTGGTCGAAGTTTTAATTAATTGATTTTTATGGACTGGTATTCCAGTTAAGCAGTTCACACAGATGAAACCAAGTTGAGTATTTTATAGTCTTTATTATTGTTTTCGTGTATAAAGTTAACGAATTAAAGAGTTTATGTAAATTCTAGTGCAATATTGTATGGAATTATTGACAGATCACAAATGTATTGAAAATGCCCATAACAAAAAATATATTTACAAATAACTTATACTAGAAGTAGCACTGCTGCGATAGAAAATAATTTATAACACGTATAAAATAAATTAATGACTGTTGTCAGTCACATATAGAACATTATAAATATTGGTGTCATATATGTATATCGATACACACATAAAAAAAATAACAAATAATCAAATAAGTTTGTCAAATTTCAATTTGACAAAACGTATCAAAAATATACTTAACAATTTTATAAATAGTTAAGTACTGCATTCTAAATATAAGTACAACTTCACCGGCACGAAATTAATTCATTTTAATTTATATAAACTATAAATTAAATAGAACCTCGTTAAATATTAATACCAAATAGTCAGCACCATAAATCAAACGTATGTCTGCGAGATAAGAAACGCATAATAGATTAAAATTTAAATATTTAAAAGTTATGATTGCTTTTCCCCTGGTGTATATATTCTCTCTAACAAAGCTAGTGATATACTTCCAGGTATTCTCTGATGTTGGCATATTAAATTAGTGAGTGCATCAGCAACCTAAAAACAACAATAAATAAATCAATAATCGCTTCATTTTATAAATATCATTCTCGCTTATTTTTAGTTAAGATGCAATAAGAACTGCAATACCTTTAATTGTAATTCTTCAGGCGTAAGATTCTCGTCATAAGGAATCGATTTTCCAACATACGTCATTAATTTTACTGGAAAACCACCATAGATAGGTACAAAAGGAAATCTGGTAGCAGCATATATTCTCAACCACACCCTTCTACCCCAACTTACTGATCTAAATGCTTCTCTAACATTTTTCGTAAACAGAGGTATTATGCACTGTAAAAAAAATATTAATATTTTACCATGTTGTACATATAAAAAGAGAAAAGCTATAATAGAATAATAGCACACCACTTTGGCATCCAATGCAACTTTTGCAAAGCCCAGACGTTTCTTCCACATTAGTTGATAATAAGAGTCTCCGAATTGAGCTTCATATACACCACCAGGCGAGATGGCTAGCATGTTTCCCTCTTTTAAAATGGCAGAACATGTTTGAATTGTACCCGGTATAACTTTCATTACATCAGAAATAATGGACCAGCCGGGACATTTGAAAAGAAATTTGTCCCCTACTGTATGAATTAGTCTTGAATTCAGAAGAAGTACTTTAGATATAAAATAATAAAGATCTATGGGAATAGCTCCATGATAATATACAAAAAGCACTGGTTGATTTTGTGGTATATTTTCCATCCCAACTATTTCGTACCCTGTAAAATGTACAAAGAATATTATAAAATAATAAGATATTTGTAACAGAATAGAAATCTTTCGAATTTTATTTAATTAATTTGATTTGTAACATACCATGCCAAATCCAACCATGCGCATCCCAAACTGCAGCGACCACGTTACGAGCTGCATTTTTCCAATCTGTTCCATACGCATTTCTTAATCTAACTCTTTTAAAATCAAGTACAATATTAATTACATATCATTATATAATATGCATTCAAGATATTAAAAGCTTACCTGTGTAACTGATACACGTACAATATTAATGCACTTAAATATATTAATACCACAATCACCAGTGGTAGTAAGAATGTTATTAAAAGTGGCATTAAGAGCCACGATAACCAAAGCGTAAAATCCACATCAATATATTCAACTAGAAAATATGTTGCATCAATTATTTATCGTGTATTCCTTATGAATTAATCTTGATTGAAATTAAAATGAAATAAGTAAAAAATACACACAAAATATGAAATTTATGCAATGTTTGTTCAAACAGAGAAATATGCAAAATTTCTTCAACATGTGGAACTACAGAATGCACTATAATTACAGATAACTGTCTTTACTTGCAAATTATTAATACCGCCACTTTATTTTTTAATATATAGAATAAAGTGTACCACTAATAACATAAAAAAATAATATTTTTACCTATTGTGTCTTCTAATATTTTTCGGAGGTTCAGTATTATGGAAAACATGTTTAGATTAAGTTAAAAAGTGTAAACAATAACAAATGTATTATATAATTACAAAAAATTTGATATTTTCTTATAGAGCACAGACATATTCACTAGTGACAACGTGAGTAATGTTCTGTCAGCAATTTTTGCTTGTATCTTGTACCTTTAATTTATATGATAATTATGAGAGTATTTCCAAAGGTTTATTGCATTAATGATTATTCCACTAGACATATGTTATCTATACTTTATCATAATATCCTTTTATTTACGATATATAATGTTTTGTATAATTCATCATAAATTTATGATGAAAGGAATTGTAAGTGTTGAATCATATTAATATTGTACAGTTATCTACTTGTTAAATGTTTATGCGAAACAATTAAAGATTTAATGAATTGACAGATACTATATGATGATAAGTCATGCAGTTAATCACAGGTTGCTCCTAGCTAACTTCGCGTATGTCAATTTTGATTTACCAGAAGATATTTTTAAATTATATAGTATATAGTGATGCTATTCCAATATTAAAAAATAATCTATAAGTATACTTACATTGTGCAGTGATCACTTGTCTCAATATTAGTTTATTTGCAGTAATTATTGATCATGACGAAAACAAAAATTTTCAATTCATAAATTGAAATGTATGTATATACTATGCATACATACATTTATGCATACATATATGCATATGCATATACGCATGTGTAAATATATTACAAAAGTTTAAATTTTACTGAAACTCACTTCATTTGTATATATAATGGTATTATGGATTTATAATGGTATGGTAGTCTTACTGTATAAATTTACAATAAGTGAAACTTAAGTTATTGTATTCATGATTTTGTTTTTTAGAAATAATAAATTTCTTATTATGGCCGAATTAAAACGGAATACAAAAAATACTCAACATTTGAAATTGTGTCTGAATTATATTTGTTTAAAACATATTGCCGATAAAGTTGCTTATTGAATACAATTTGAAATGGAATAGTACGTGTATACGTAAATTACGGCATGTATACCGAACACGTAAAGTACAATTCTACCGTATGCCTTCGTGAAATTCGTGAAATTAATTTATATTGAAAAATTACAACTATACTACAAGTAAAACACATGTACTCGATCAAAATTATTTGAACATAACATAAATTTATATTGATATAAATATTATATTAATATAATACTAAAATATATATATTATTATATATAATAATAAAGATGTGTCTGAAAAAAAGGAAATAGTGAAAACAGAGTAGTATAAAATTTTCAAATTATATAATATGTTGACAAGCAATAATTATTTCGAAGATGGCGCTGAAAATTGGAAATAAAACAATATAAATCACTGTTCTTGGAAAACAACGAACGATATCGTTTAGTACAGAGGAGGGTAAAGTAAACTGAACAATTGGAAATAATTACTTTATCATATAAGCAAAAATTTGTTTGTTTAACTTTATTTGTTACGAAAACCACAAAGAATGTAAAGAGCCACTGGAAAAACTGTTCGATATTGGCGTGAAGTTTGGCGGTATATTTCATTGGCGAATTTTTGCAGTAACATATTGTCACTGCAAGTAGCTGTCTCATGTAACTTTTAATCGTTGCCAATGACACCGAGAAAAGAAATAAATCTATTTATATAGTGATTTTCAGCAAGTACGATTCGTATTCATTACTATTATTAAGTATTAACCGAGATATCTGCGTTGCGATCAAGCCATTTCCGTTATCATCTGTATTTCATTTTGCATTTTTGAAAAAGGCATTCTTAGCGTATCACTGTAAAATGTGTAACAGTAGGTTTGTGAAAATCACCTCAAATGAAAATTAATTCTTCGATTCTATTAATGTATTCGTAACGCCGCTAACACATTACAAATTCAGTGTTTCAGTCGTTACTCGTACAACCTACGTTTGATCCAAAACATTTCTTTTACGTGCAAAGTTATTTGATATATTACTGTAGTTTGCGATGACACACATTGATCAGTTGACGATCGTCTTCATAACGACATGTCAGTAGTTAACAAAATTGTTTTTTAATACATTTACGTTGATTTTTAGCTAGATAAAAGTAAATATTAAGCAACATATTAAATACAGACAATTGACCATATTTTTTGATGTGTCTGTAATATCCTTTAAATTTATTACAAATTGCATCAAAGTATTATGATTAATGGCAGTTGTATTAATTTTACATGTATATGTTTTAATGTTTCACAAATTGCCATAATATACTTATAACGTGCTTATGTTTTAAATAAATTAAGGAGCTATGATTACAAATATGCAAATAACTTTTTTCAGGCGTTAATGGAGTAATGCTATATTGAAACTTTTACTTTGTGACAAAATGTCAGATAACACTGTATCGCAAGGAACATATGGACTTGATTCTCCTGGAAGGATAGTACGTATAGGATCTGGTATCACAAGATCTGATATTAGTCGCATAGAAGAAACATTAAGAAGAGTCTGCACGAACCTAAGACGTGAAATACAAACTAATGAATCAAATAACGAAAATGGTAACCATGTATTCTTACTTATATTGACAATTTTTGCCAATTTATTATTAGAGTATAATTTTGTATGTCTGACTCATAAATTATCATATAATGGTTACCTCTCTACTAATCTACTAATCTATTAACTCTCTGCTACTAATGCGGTTTCACAGGACGTTATTAACATCCAGTCTCTGAGAGCTATATTTCTTGTACATTGCTTTCCTTTGCATGTTCTCATAATTTTCTGGATTGGTCTCAGAGAGCATTAGTAACCGTGCGTTAGTAACTGAGGGTTAATATATAAAGTTAAAGGGTAGTTAGTTATATAATTATGCATTGTTAAAGAGGCACTCGATGCTCAAGCTGCAGCAGTTATAACAGACGAAGAACCATTGACTATAACATTCTCAGAACCTATGGATAATATACAAACAAGTGATGTAACCGATGGGGCGTCTTCCCCGAGTCAACCAGAAATTAGTACACCAGCAGTGAATGCAGACGACGAGTATATATATATATATATATGAATAAAACTTATAATTTCGAAGGATCAGAATAAGTAGCAATAGCTGAAATATGATATATTTTTCCGATGCAGTAAAAGATACTGTTGGGTATGCTTTGCAACGGATGAAGATGACGCAACTGCCTCGTGGGTGAAACCATGTAATTGCCGTGGTACTACAAAATGGGTGCATCAAGGATGCATACAAAGATGGGTTGATGAGAAAGAGAAAGGTCGTGCAGGTGCACATGTTGCGTGTCCACAATGTAACACAGAATATATAATTGTATATCCCAACATGGGTTAGTTATTAGAATATTTGTATATATATTAAAATAGACTCGAATAATCTAATAGTAACGAAATATTATCTTTTAGGGACATTAGTAGTAGTATTGGACACGATCGATGGAATAATATTTCGAGTTTGCCCCTTTATCGCAGCTAGTATAGTTGCCGCGTCTATATATTGGACAGCTGTAACTTATGGAGCAGTAACTGTAATGCAGGTAGTTGGCCATAAAGATGGCTTAACCATGATGGAAAAAGCTGACCCGTTAGTGTTATTAGTGGGTTTACCGACTATTCCAATAATGCTAGTTTTGGGTAAAATGCTAAGATGGGAAGATCAAGCTCTTAGTCTTTTGAGGAGACATGCATGTAAGGTTCCTATTTTGAGGCATTTCTTACCCAGCAGGTATGTACAAAATTCGATTTAAAAATGAATAAATATTACCTTTGGCATTGAAAAAACCTCTATCAATTTAAGTTATTCTAGTGAAGATAGAACACAATCTGAAGATATACCGCCTATGAGTGATCCAGTATCTGCGACGCGTATCCTTTGCGGTGCACTTCTATTACCTAGTATTGCGAGCATATGTGGTAGAATATTTTTTGAAAGTATACACTCCAATTTCCAAAGGACGTTGCTTGTACGTAGTACATATATATTTAATATTCTAACATTGACGAGTGTTTTAAATGTTATTCAAGTCGTAATATATATCTTTACAGGGAGGTATAGCATTTATAACAATAAAGGGTGCATTCAAGATTTATCATAAACAGCAACAATATGTTAGACAATGTCAACGTCGTATAATGGATTACACAGAAAATAATGTTGCATTATATAGAAGACAACAAAATTCTTAAAACAATCGGACAAGTTGAAAAAAACGCATACAAGAAATGATTAAATGGATATACTATCGAAAGAATAGTACCTTTCCAGTTTAAGACAACTAAACATGTTAGCATACTTTTATCATAAAACCAGGTGTCCAATATATTACTTTTACGTAACAATATAATTTTACGAGTATATTAATCGGGTCTAACAAGAAACGTAAGTTAAATGTACATATATATTTAAATAAAGGATGATTCACCTAACTTGACTACGTAAAATTACTTGTTGATTATGTTTCAATGTACAGAGAAATGCACCAATTGAAATTTGCGCGATGTAAAATTGGATATACAACGTAATGATTAGTAGGTAGTGTACCACATTGTTTACATAATTAGCATGGTATGTCGCAATACATTTTTTTGTCTAAGTAGGACATTCAGGTTCAGCAAACAAAAATCTTGAAATTATTAAGTAAGGTGAATCTCCTTATGTATATACAGTCAGTAAACAAGTCTTAGCACACCTTTATTTTAGCTACTCGAAGGCAATTCAACTTCGATTCACTTCTTTGAAAATAAATCATTTCTTTGTAAATATTTATTACTATATACTCGCAAATTAAATTTACAATCATCGCCGAGCTTTTTATATTCTTCGTCTCTGATATTAATATTTTAGCAAAACTAATGTTCTTATTACTATTACTAACATTATTAAATTTTTACTTGGTTGAGTTATAACTGGACTTTTTCTTATTATTCAACAATGGAATTTCGCTTTTCTTAACACATTAGATACCATTTTGAATACAGTTTTGGCACTATAGTAAGGTGCAATCATGTTGTCGAGCTTGAATACAATTGTCCTTGGGTCATAGTGAATACTTCTTAATATCGTGTACCAATGTTCATATCTTAATCTTTTTTTTTCTTTTGTACAGACAATTTATTACGATTTTATTCCCAAAATTTATGTTTAAGATTTATTTATGCATAAAACAATTGCAATATTTTTAGCAGCTTATCCATAACTTACCAATAAATATGAGCAATTAAAAATTATGTAAAAACATTCTCCTGAAAGCATAATCAAATTGCTGTATAGACACTGTTTAGACTGACTGTTTATACATATAAATAAATTTCTTCAATGTATTAGTAAAAATAAAAATATCCATTTATCTCTCATTACATGGTAAATAGAAATTAAGATATGTTTTCAATTCGATTTTTCTGTATTTTAAGTCTTGTGACTGAAAAATGCTGTTTATTGTGTAAAGCTGTAGTTTATTCAAAACAAAGGTAACAAAATCTTACAAAACTAATGTGACAAAAAAGACTCTTGCGTATCTTGCTTGATTCAACAATATGTAAAGTATCTTTTATAGAAATTATTCATACTTTGACTACTTAAATGTAAGAACCTCCTAGCCCTTATAAAAGAAATTTATTTGTATTATACATCAATCTTGGATCAGATATTGAATTATATACTATTGTATTTAATAAAAGAGTTTTGGAATAAAATTTTATTTTAGGTAAATGATTTATTTGTTGTAAATTTAAGAAACTAGTAAATATCAATTTCAATTAATGAATTGCATTTTTCTATACCTAAACAAATATAATTTTTTTCCTAGTATACATTAAAATGAACATTGATTAACTGTATAATTAACAACAAAATTAGAATAATTAATATAAAAAGGTGTTAATTGCTGATAACTAAAACGTTCACATAAATCAAACATTCCATCTTACAAACTTGATGTACTGTTGAATATCTTTTTATGTGGTAGATACGTTTCACACAAAATGTAAAAGGTCGCATAAAAAATAGATAACTTATGTTCAAAAATTAGGGATACGTTCCATACTTTTCAAAAACGCATAAATTAAAACAAGTAGTTAAAAGAAACCTAAAATCGCATAAAAAAGTTTATACAAAATTCAGGAAAATAACAATGATTAATAAATTCCTTTGAAAATCTGAAAGAAACTGATATGAAACTTGATTTGTTTACTTTTTTTGAAAAGTAGCTATTTTAGTATGTATTAGCAATTTTTTTTAATAAAACAAAAAGTATACATATATTTAGTTTATTTAAAAATCATTGTTATTAAATAATACAGAAATAGCATATGATAAAAAAGTCGGGTACCACAAGAATTTCTTTAAAAAGGAGCTATGTATTCGTTATTACACTAATTTTTAAATATAAATTGCTTTGATTAAGTACACTATATAATGTTGGAAATACTTATATATTTTGAAAACCTAAGACTGCCTACAAGTGTTATGTAAACAAATCTACTAAAGAAGTTTGCTTCTTAATACATATTAACATATAGTTTGTCCAACATAGGTGATCTCTTTCTTTTGTTTTTAATGTTCTGTGATATAAGTAACTATCAAATTTTTTTTATACAAATAAAACGTCTGTTTTTATTCAATAATTACCATATATGTTTTCTTATCATGTATACATATAAAGTATATTATGATACATTCTCTGTTTACATCCTTACCCTACGATTTAACTAAATAATAAATTGAATATAATTTTTTTCCACTTGTTATAACTATAGTGCAGGTAACTGTTGTGATTTAAAATCCCACAAGAATGCGAAACTGTTCGAATCTTTTTCTTATATTATATGAAGTTTTAAGTTATATATAAAATTAATAATAAATAAAAATAAACTATATCAATAATAATAAACTAATATTACAAAATATAATCTTTTACACCTTCTGCTGATGTGATGTTAATTCAAATATACACACATATATACTTCTGCATCTACAAGAAGGTACAAAAGATGATAAACACCAATATTATACATTCAATTAAAATTTAAACATACTTAAAAATTTATAGCACAATTAGAATTGTAACAAAATTAGAATTAATTGCAACAAAATGCGAAATTTTTTAACAAATGGAACAGAAAGTGCGCTTTGATGCTTCAGGTCACATTAAGGGTGGCCCTGTGTATTTAAGACTCCCAGAATAAAAGTCTGGTGGCCCTTCAAATACCACTAACTTCACTTCCTCGACTATATCTGATAAATCTGTACATAACTTGGAACAACAAACAGTTTTGAAAAATGTGCATGGTCTTGGACCTTTTCCAGAATCATCGACATCATAAGGAGGACTAAGTATATCCAGAAATGCAGCAGGGCCTTCGATACATGTAATTTCATGTAAATTCTTTTCCCTTGGCGTAAGAGTACAAGCGGGCGAATTGCTATGCAGTACTATTGGTTTGTGCCTAAGTGCTGTTACTTCTTTGTTCAATCTAATTGTATGATCTTCATTTGCCTTCAATGTATAATTGTTTACTTGAACTACGCCACTGATAACCTACATGTGAAAATAAAATCAGAAACTTCAGTTCCATATAGTTTGAAAATTAAACTAAATATTCAATGACAAATATGTAGTTTTTAACAGTATAGATTACACAGTGGGGTATCCTATAACGAACGATCCTACAACAAACAAATGCTATAACGAACAATTTTTCTGATTAAATCAAAACACTTAAAACAAATGAATATGTTACAACAGACAGTTCATCAAAAGAAGCCAAACTGATAGCTCCTCATCCTCCACTTCTTCATAATTTTTTTATAAATTTACACATCTGTGCAATGCATAAGATTTAACCACAATAAATTAAATTTATAATATGTATATTTGCACGCTCTTCTCTTTTATGATAGAGGCTTTCAAGTTATAGAGGTTCGACTGTATATGTATCTTATAAAGAACGAGGTTCTAGAACAAAGTGGGTCATTATAGGATACCCTTACTGTATAATGATAATACGTTAGAAAAAGAATATGTGTTATATACCTTTAAAAAACCATACATTCCAGGATGATCATGTATCGGCATTGTAAATCCATGTTTTAATATAAAAATTGAAATAGCAAAGTCTTTATTTTCGAATATGTCAATGACCCACATTGGTGCATGTTGCACTTGGATAAAATCGAGAATTTGTTTATTTAGATTTACATCCTCGGCAGTAATTTTGTTCATCATATATCGCAATTTGTCAAAGTTCTTTTGACAAAGTTTAAATCCAACGTTACTTCGCTCTTCAAACGTATTTAACGCTTGTTTCCATAAAGTTTTAATTGCCGCCGTCATGTTTATTTATTTTCCAATTCAATTTTTGTAAATACACCTTTTGCAAACGATATTAAGATGGTCAATAAATATGTTAAACAAATATTTAAAAAACGAATTAGAGTATAATGTGTCATTACAAAATTTCGTAAGAAATTTTCAAATATACATAACCTTACTCATATTACTAGACTATAATATAGGCTATAATAAAAATCATAGAAAACTTAATTCAATATAAAACATATCAATGGTGGTGAAATAAATATTTTAATAAATTTGATTTAATTACTATACATATACCTCAAACAAATTGAATCTCCAAAGATATTGTTAGTCAAGCTTTATCACTGTTATTAAAAGTTGCTTCATATTTGGAGGTTAAACGTAAACAATGTATTTGATTTTTGGTATATATTATTATTCCTTAATTAATGCTTTTCTACCACTGTGTATACAATAATATACGTTATTCAGGTATATCACTTTCCAATTGATCCGGATTTTCACAGATATTTCAGACTTGCTACAAAACTTTGTTAAACATAGCTATATGCGACTTAATATAAGTACTACTTATAGTGTTATAAACATACGATCAAATTCCAAACTTTAGAAATTGTATTAACTCCTTTGTTTTCCTTTTAGTTGCATTTGTTGTAATGTTAATAACCACAATAGGTACATAATTTAAATTTAATATACGATAGAATCGATTTCTGCAAAAAATTTATCTATCGATTATTTAAAATAATATTCTACTGCAAGAAAATATGTTCCTTTCGAAAACTATATGATTACAACAATGCTTTAACGAATATTTGTTACGATACATTTTTGTATGTATATTTAATCAAATAAATATGTAATGTATGTAAATATGATTTAGTATAAAATAGATATTTAAGATTTTCTACTTTTATTTCGAACGTATAAATTATAATACGTACAATGTACTAAACATTTGAATGTTTATAACTATATATGGGATTTTTATTTTGCCATAATAGTATTTTGAATTTATAGTACTTGTAGAATTATTTGATTCTGTGAATCTGGGTTAATATTACACGGAAAGGAATGCCCTCTGCCGCAAATGCTAGATATTTAGCACAGGGATGAGCTTTATTTATTTACTATCGCAAGCAAACTTTTCTGAAATATAATTATCGGTGAAAGGAGTGTAACAGTTCCTTCTAATATAATTATTAAAGTGTTACAAAAGGTAAGCACGTGTAAAAGCTTTACATCTTCAATTAATTCACATCTTCAATTATTGCAAAATGCTTTAATATAAAACAGTGCCTCAATGTTTAGTTTAATTACAATGTAAACATAATTCCATTCCATTATTTTTCCATGATATTTATACGTTTTCTACTACAGAATCCCGTATCAACGATCATGAAATTGATTATTGTTTACAATCAAATATTCGTCAAATACCTTATTGATGCAAATGGCATTTATATGGTTCATTATTTGCACAGTGTTCGTAGTATTTATGTGACAATTTGAATGCATAACAATATACGATTTCCCCACAACAATGCATAATATTAAATGGAAAATATTAATAGAATTATCAAATAGGTTATTTTAAATGTCTTTCTTTTCCAGTGAAGCTATCATACAACATTATTGAAGCAGATGTAATATTTGGTAGCTATGTCTAATGAAGAACGTTTGAGGAAACTGCTATCTGACTTAGGAAAAGCTACATTGCGTGGTGTTCGCAAGTGTCCAAAATGTGGAACTTATAATGGATCACGTGGTTTATGTTGTAAAAACAAATATTGTGACGCAGTATTTAAGGAGCCTGGTGAAAAGAGAAAGTTGTCAACCGAGGCGTGTAAACTTATCACAGGCACAACAGCACAAGTTTTCTCTGTTCGAGTGCGCGACAAAGGGCCGGACTATCGTGGATTTGTTCAGTTACCTTTAATAAATGCAACAATCTCTAATGAAATGACAACGCTTCTTTCGCAATCCACTGCGCTATGCTTTGTTGATAGTTGCGAAAGGAGTTTTGATACAAGTGTACTCAAATGTCATGTAAGTTTAATAATTAATAGAATGTTTGTTGTAACAATAATATATATGTTTACAATGGGAGCTTTTTGGAAACTAAATTTTAATGCCTGTTCTCGCCAGGAAAAAAATTCGTCCGATATGCCTGTCTCTACATGCCAACATATACAGGCAGCCTTAAGATGTTATGCAGAAGCGCAGCCGTTAACTTTAAGAAACTCTATTCTGTCCTCTTTAAACGTAAATAACGAAATGAAACAAGAAATTTGGTTATTGGCTACAGAAACATCGGGACCTTTAGTACAGCGTGTTTCTAAAAATATAATGGCTGTAAAATGTAAAGCATCACCAAAACATCCGTTAGGCTACCTTCATTTCTCTCTTTTTGTTACAAAACTGAAAGATAGAGTTGAACATCGTTATTTCTGCTCCTGTTCTGCATTTAAAGTAAGTATGAATGAAACAGGCTAAATGCACACCATTTATAAGTAAGACCATTATTAATTGACAGTATTGAAATCTAATAATGTAGGGTATAGCGAAAACTGTAGCAGACAAAACAGATTTGACACAATTTTTCCAAAACAAACGTTGTGTACATTTCTATGCCTGCATTTGTGCATTTGCAAGTGATGCAAAATTGTCCGAAGAATTTAGTTATTATATCAACATGGATCAGAATGATTTTAGTATACCAAAATCATTAACAACAGTTCTGCAGACCAACGACCATGATAAACTAGTAGGAATTGGTAAGAAGGTTTGTACAAAGGACATTTTAAATGTAATACAAGGTATATATTTTTTTTTGAATTACAGATCTTGAAGGTTTAACAACTGACGATACAGATACACATCTCTTAATATTTCGAGATGATACTTTAACAGTTCAAAGTTTAGATGGAAATAGATTAGATTTGGATTCAATAAATTTGGATTCTACAATTCTACCACATAGTATCGAAAATATCGAAGTAGAATGCGATCGTACCTTATTAGAAGATAATAATATGATATCGCAGGTAAAAATGTATTACGTTATTTGCATAGTTTTCAGAAAAATATCTAACAATTAAAATTCTTTTAAAATTCAGGTGAACAATTTAGAAGTAATTAGCCAAGGTGGTGGACACCTTGGTGGAAATACCGTTAAAATAATGGATGACCAGTCGAGCATAGACTCTAAATATAATGTGCTTAACAATAGCCAGTACATACTAAATGATAATAATATAAAAATATTGAATTCTGGGACATTGAAGGTCCTTGATACAAATACTATTTTAGATGTCAATAACATGAAATTAATCGACACCAACACTGTTTCAAACACAAGTAGTGTAAAAATAGTAGATAAAAACACGTTAATACAGTATGATACTGGAAATATATCGAATAGCGAAAGCAGCAGTATACAGCAACCAGTTTCGACGAAGCGAAAAAGAGACGATAAGCCAACAAGCACAAGCATAACCAGCTTGAATAATTTAAGTTCAATAGAACCAAGGAAAGCTAAAACAAAATTACATATTGTTAAGAAATATCAAAATCTTTGTGAAGATTTAGATGAAGCCAATATAAATTTACCATTCATTAAATGGCTTGCATCGATAACAGAACGAATAAATCAGACTATGCATTTCCAATTTGATGGGAAACCAGATCCATTGGTATTTCACGTACCACAAATATTTTTCGATTGTTTAAGAGAAAGGATCTCTTGTGGTGGTAAAAAAAAGCGTTTACCAAATTCGACAACAGCGTTTGTTAGAAAAGATGGTGTACCGTTAGGTACATTCACCAAATATACATGGCAAATTACTAATATATTACATGTCAAAAGTATTTTCGAAACACCCCTTATACCTTTGGAAATCACAAGAAGTTTCGTTCAGAACGCAGATGGCACGTATGAAGTGTATAAACGCGAGGAGACAGAAATAGATCGGTATAAGAAAACTAATAATAACGCGTTAATTAAGCCCTTAGAATTAAAAACATATTTGAAAGTTGGTAAGAACAAAATAGTTAAATTAGTGCATGTATAACAGTTAATTCATGTCTCGATAATGTTTATTTATGAGTAATACAAATATCCAATTTTATTTTGCAGGAAATACGTCTCCAAACCAAGTTGAACCAACACCATTTTTAATAGAATGGATACCTGATATTTTACCAATATCAAAAATTGGTGAGCTCAGAATTAGATTTGAATTTGGCCATGTAAAGAATGAAACAAATCACAGGTGGCGGAAAGTAGCATTATTAAAAAATTATTAAATTTTGTATATCGCAACACTTGTATTTGTAATATCAAATTTTTACTTTCGTATTTTAATTGATTAAATAGGATACAAGATCTTTTTGAGAAAAATTTACCCTTCGAGGAAGAAAAAGCAGAACACAATTTCGTAAAATATTTTTCCTTATACTTTGAATACTAAATAATTTAATATATGAATTTTTGTTAATACAGTAACGAAAATAATACATTAACTCTCATAATGAAACGAGGATTTAGAGTGAAAAAAATAACAAGAGGTTTTTATTTGCATAGAATTTTTGAATTAATTTTAAAAAGATAGAAGACTGATCTAATTTTATGGTGTCCTTTTAGAAATGGATTCACAGAAAAAGTGATTTCCTGTAGAGTAAATGAACTCTTATTTCTATGATTTCAGTAATTATATTGTAATAAGTTGCAAGATCAGTATCTTTTATGTATATTATATGAATACATTCATTATGCAATACGTTTGTTAATTAATTTATTAGAAAGTATGTATTGATGGTAATGTTAATATGATTACCAAGAGTGTGCTAAATTATATTATTACTGTATAAAGATGTGATATATTGTAAATATATTTTTTAGATCGTATGCTGTTATGTAAGAGTATACAAAAGAATATTATTTAATAAAACTCAATGTGTTTTATGAAACTTCAAAGAAATTACATATGTGAAATAATTATAGTTGCCACTTCCTTGTTTGTATATCCCTGAGATAACTGTACAACGTTATCAAGTTAGAGTATATTACAATTAGCATCAGTACCATTGTCATAAAATTTACGAAAAATAAAGCTTAAAGTCTTCGAAAGTACACGAAATTGCAATTGTACCCAATAAAAAATTTTATAAATGTAAACTATCGCTTTAAGCTGTCATTTCTTTCCTTTTTTACGTTCGATTAATTAGAGTTGCCAGTAGTTTGAAAAAATATAGATATATCGAACGCAATTGCAATTTTAAACTTTAATCTGTATATTCGCGCCTTAATTTCCCAAAATTGTATTATATTATCCAATAACTAGCATTACTTTCTAGTGTCAGGCTTATTCGATGTTGTATTCTCAATGCTGTGCGCGCGATTATTTCTATTATACAAAATATACAATACAAAATTCTATTATAAGACCATTTATGAAGTTTTTTTTTATTCCAAGTCGTATGTGTAACATGATGGTTTCCATAACCTCCTTGTTCAGATGAATTATTATACGAGACATTGATTCGTACATAAAAGAAATCTGTTTAATTCAGCAAAATGTTTCATTAAAAATATCGATTTATAGAAGAGCCATGTGACTACTTTGTAAAGGGACATTGCGATACCGAATTCATCAGTGCAGTGTTTTGAGTTAAGTTTTGAACGGAAGCGTTCCCTCTGCCGGAAGCTGTCTCTGACGTAGAGAGCTAAAGAAGCGTACACTTCCATTTTCTCGACCCTTTCGGCGAACAGAGAGCACGTGTTTGCTCGCCGGCTGCGTTTAGTTCATTTTACCGTATAAAACTTTGCGCCAGACTCGTAGTCTAACAGAGTTCGATAGTCGAGAATCAAAATATTGTTAACGTCGTATAAGACAAGTTAACATGAATCCCGAAAAGTTAAAGAAGCTTCAAGCCCAAGTACGAATCGGCGGCAAGGGAACACCCCGACGCAAGAAGAAGGTATGTAGATATTTATATAAAAAACGAACAAAGATTCGTTATTATTTCTACAATTTTTTAATGTACCTAAAGTGTAGAAGTTTATGAAAGTATACATTTCTAATTGTCATTCGCATGGTCTACGATTTCCCAATTTTCGGATGTGTGCGCGGTACACAATCACCGATTACAATTCTTATGTGACATCGATGCATCGTAATACGTGCAAGACACGTTTCAATCAATTCAAAATACATTATTTTTTACATGTTTCGTATTCACGATGTTGTTTGTACTGCTTTTCTCTTTGATTTTTAACATGTCAAAGAGTATTTCATAATTTATTTTATAGCTCACGCACGATATTTTGGGTTTCGTGTTACTTTCGCATTGCATATAAAGCCCTTTTTTACTTACAATTTGCCATTACTATTATTTATTTATTACTTTTAATATTGTCTGTAGTGGAAAGATTCTTGTAACTAATCCATTGAATTAATATTTCTGTGTTCACTTGTATTTTTTAGGTGGTGCATGCAACTGCCGCTACAGACGATAAAAAGTTGCAGAGTTGTTTGAAGAAGTTGTCTGTGAACACAATCCCTGGTATAGAAGAGGTTAATATGATCAAGGATGATGGTACTGTCATCCACTTCAATAATCCAAAAGCTCAGGCTAGTTTGTCTGCTAACACATTTGCTATTACTGGTCATGGTGAGAACAAACAAATAACAGACATGTTACCGGGAATAATAAGCCAACTGGGACCTGAAGGTGTCACGCAATTGAAACGATTAGCAAGTACAGTTTCTGGTAGCACGGTTGGTAAAGCTACATTAGAAGAGGATGACGAAGTACCAGATTTAGTGGAGAATTTCGATGAAGCTAGTAAAGAGGAGGTAATGAATCAAACCAAATAACAATAATAATTCTATTCGATGCTTAAAGATAATGTATATTATATAGAGAACTGCAGAGAGAGAGAGAGAGAGAGAGAGAGAGAGAGAGAGAGAGAGAGAGAGAGAGGGAGAGGGAGAGAATTTAACATAATGCACATATATTACTGCTAGGGATATAACAGGCTATTTGTATCCAATATTTTCAATAGGTTGAAAAAGATAAAATGTATATCTACATTTGAGTATAACAACAGTTTATGAATTTTCAACTAAATCCTTAGTTTGGGTATAAAAATAATGTAAGGATTAGTTTATCGTATGTAGATAACTTGTTTCAAAATTATTTTTAATATTATGTAGTCTTATAAGGTAGTGTATATAAGTTGTAAAGAAATTTATATAAAGTTTGTAGGAGATATTTCTCAACCCTAATTAGAATCTTACAAGATTTCACATATACATATAGACATAAATACATTAATGTAACGTAAATATAACATAATATAATTTAGTATTAACATAATTTTTTTTTTAAGAACGTGTATGTAATAAAAAGATATGCGGAATTCGAATGAGATTTACTATTAACTAATATATCTTTTCACATATTTTTCTCTTATTCCAAAATTTGTAACAACGATGTTTCTATTGGCCAACAAAGATTATGTAATTGTTTATGGTTTGTGTTTTTGTACTATGGTTGAATATAGGTATAACATATTTTAAGGTTTCTCCAAGAAAGGAAGCAGATGAAAGTGATAAAGCAGCTGGTGATAAAAAGGAGGCTGTTACGATTAATGAAAAAAAAGAAGCCCCCTTAGCTACACCTGAAGCTTAAAGTGTTCAGTAACAAGGTAACTTTCTAGTACAAATACTGATTCATTCAATTTTTCGATGTTTGAAGGCAACAAATAAATTGATTTCTTTTTTCTTTTACAGCTATTTCACACAATTAACAGTTGTAATTGACAAGCCGAGTAATACAAGTTGCAAAAGCAATGCGTAAACGAAGTATCACTATACATACGTTATAAATATTTGACATACCCTATGATAATGCTATATGAGTAACAGTTATCAAGAAATAAAATAGGCTGTTACAGAAATCAAAAATTTCTACAGATACTGTTATTTACTTTGCTGTATTTTCTAAAATGTAGAATTTACTTTAAAACAGTTAAAATGATCTTATTCTTTCTAAATTAACATTTCTTCTCGTTGAGCGCATGCGAGACAACGTTTGAATTTTAGACATTTAATTCGAGTATGTTCATTCACGAGAGGCGCTATGTGATCTTACAGTTTTTTTTTATTACAACCTTATTCACAACACGTTTTTCATTGTCTCATAATGTGTTCATTATGTTGTTACTTAATGAGAGTAAACTCGAAGAATTGATAGAGATATAAATAGCAAAGTGAAATTAAATTTCCGGCAAGAGATAACAGCAGCTTTCCATCAATTTAATGTGTAGGATAAAGAAATTTATATACAGTATAGAAAGAGAAAGAAAGATGCGCGAAATACTAAACACCTCTATTTTAATCGAAGAAATTGGTAAACAGGTAAGGATAGCTTTCATAGCTACCGTTAAAGCGTGAACAAATGAGGTGTAATATTTTGTAATGTAATCTATGGAATAAATTCATTTGCTGGAAATGCGGTTTTCTACTTAAAGTTTCATGTTCTCTCAATAATCATAACCGTACTTTGCCTATATGTATGTCTTCATTCATAGAATAGATCTGTAATAACAGTGTAATTATGAAAATATAAGTACTCTCTGTATAGTAATTAGTCGTCTCTAACATTTTCCGTATACAAGTGCGCTTTTACACATGTTCACGCGCGTGACTATTTTGTTTGTCATTTTCAAACATGGCTAAAATATTTTTGCAGTTAATCGTTCTATAGATTAAAAAAACATAATCGAGGACTATTGCTTAAATTTAATCGTAGAAAAAATAATATTTAGTTAGCAATGTATATTTACAATGTAGCGAAACAAACGAACAAATAATCACAGCATAAATTTATTCTAGTTATTACTTTACTCTCTAACCATTGTTATGCTTTAGGCTACGGTTACGGTGGATGCGTATTCGTCCGAACAATCAAATGCATTAGTTCTTATGCGAGTGGTTACACTACACGCAATTTCTTTTCCGATGTCGCACGAATTCGTGACAACACTTTGATATTCCGATCGATCGTACGAACTCTATCTCTCTATGTAGTGATGTGTAACGATTCGATCAGCTACCATATATGAAGCAAACATTACCATAGTAACTATTGAAATCAATAAATTCTTGAGAATAATAATTATATTATTATTAATTATTTTGCATTATTGCATTATTTTGTTTTTTTCGACTGCGCGAAGGCGTCAGAACATATTACAATAATCAACCGAATTTGATTCGTGGTACCTGGCAGAGAAATTTGACTGCTATGGACAGAGTTGTAGCGTACAAAAATTAATTTCTCTCGTTTCATTTAATTTGAATGTGTTTACCATCTATAGAACAAATGCAATGTGGAAAATTCCAACGTGTGAAATAATCTTCTGCGATCTTTTTCAAATCACTGGTTTTGGGTACAGGCATGTGCCCTTCATAGAAACAATTCCATATGGAAAGACACGTCTCGTAAACTATTTGTCTCATTGCGCAGTGTGAAATTCTATATGAAAAGCTAAGTGATCTAAATGACAGGCCGGTTGAAAGAAATCTGTAAAAAACGTGCATCCTTTATATGTATTGTAGAATCAATTATTATTTGTATGTGCCAACATGTCATTGTTTATTTAAAAAATGTAATTTATTGTACATTAATGTACAATAGCAATTGCTATTATTCTCAGTTGTAATAGTCAAAAGTAAGTGGAGGGCCTACGGGGCACATTCCGGAAGGAAATCAGCAAAATCTCGTAGAAAAGGTCCGGAGATGCAGGAGGAACCCTGCTTGAATCATCATGGCCCTACTTTAAGGCCATGATGTTTTTGAAGGAACAATTCCTGGCAAGTGGCGGAAATATTCCTTCAGATACAGAAGAGACAAGTGGAAACGATACAACTGTGGAAGGCAAAATTGTAGAAGCCACAGTTGCTGAAGACGTAGGGCGACATGTGCTCTCCCCAAAAACGAAAGCTCATCGCTCAGCAGGAACGTCGATAGCTGCTGCTTTCAGTTCGGATATATGTTCGTCAGAAAACGCATCCACTATAACCGCTACTTATCACGTGTGTCCGATGAACAGTTCGGATGTATTCGTCAGAGCGCCAGTTCGTACGCATCCAGCGTAGCCTAATGTTATCGTACTAACAAACAGAAATGAATTATCAGATGAGTACTGGGTTTATTCACTGGAACCTATTTAAACGGCAAGCTTAAATCTTAATCAATTTTGGACCATAAACAATAACTGCCGGCTTGAATGTATCATTATTAGTTGTTTTTATTACCCTTTTCTAAGGTCAGCTTTATTATGCTAGTCAATTTAAGTGATGTACAAATTTTTTAAATATAATCTCTTATTTCCAAATCCCAAACGCTCCGATACACGAGTACATATGTATACTCAATCTCAAGGGCATGTGAGTTCACAGCTATCTCGGGACCATTACTTATAACAATCTGTAGAATGCCAAGGAATTGACGACTCATGTATTCCGTTTTGGCAAATCTGTGATCCATTTTTTACGCGATTAATATCGGGTATACTAATTGATGGATTGATTACAACTAGTAGGTTGCACGATACAAAGAAAAATTGGAATAGCCAAATACGCCCCCAAATTGATCGCGTGGGAAATAGTAAGAGGACAAAAGAAGGTCGAAATTCAAATACTGATAAAAAGGAGTAACAATGATTCATGTATATAAGCGAACAATATGTTAATTATAAACTCTGCTCGGTACGGGAGGTACGAATGAACTATAATGGACGGCTAAACGCGTTTGAAGGAAGCAACACATTGGGCCGAACAAGCTGGCGCGAAAGGACGAATGAAAGTTGTACAGACTAAAAAAAATTACATGTGACGACTATCAGATGCCACAAAATTGTTTATAACAATAAAGATTAACGATACCATACTTTTATTCTGCTATGTATTCGAATACATAGAATAGATCTATTGTATCCTCATTTCAACCTCTTTTTTAAAGTAAATATTAAAAATGACATAAAGTACGTAAGTGAGCGTTAACAAGGTTTTCTATAATCTGTTGGTAACCGACGGAAACATATATTAGTAAGTACATAACAGGGGACTGAAAGATTATGAGGGGACGTTTAGAGGAAAAAGATGGGGGGAAGGTTAAACCAGAAGAATAAGGGAAAGGGAGGGTTATCAAGTAGGAGTGAATTTGATGAGAGCGGAAGTAAAGGAAGTGACGGAGAGCTTTAACAGAAGAGACTATGAAATACAACAGCAGGAACGAGACAGAAACATACAGGGAGCAAGATATAATGAAAGGTTTAAGTACATATATTAGAACAGCAACACAACTAGATTACGTAAGTAAGAACGGAATAAGGCACAGTCGACAATAAATAGTGCAGGTAAGACGACAAAGCATTACAAAATGAAATAAATATTGGGCGAACGGAAATAATAGAGGATCCGATCTGCCCAGACAAATTTGGAACCTTAGAATATCTAGTAAGACAATGTAACTATGCACGAACGCCGATCTAATAGTGAATTAGATTGTTCCTTGAACCGAGAGCTTCAATTCGAGAGGTCGTTGACTAAAATCGGCCCAGCAGAAGCCGAGATAATTGAATTTGTTCAACGGGCAACTGCATATAGTTACAGCAACGTAGTATTACGTTGATTTTCCGTAGATTTTAATCAACGACGTCTCAAGCGAAAGGGACACGATTAAGCTACACGACGAAAAATACTACGTTGCTGTAACTATAGGCGCTTGGCCGAAATAATCGATCATTGATCTAACGCCTCCAGAATCCGCGATAATTGCAATGACCCGGAGTGCGTTTTTGCCGATTCTATAATTGTTAATAACTTTTAAACTACAAAGGCCATATTGTTGCACCTGTTGGAGGAGATAGCTATCGCCCGTAGCTTTAATTTAAGGCAAGTCCGGTTAAAAAATACGAACTAGAAGCCGAGAAAAACGCAATTGTTTAAATTAACGATGTAATCCAGGAATTCGGTTTTGGCGGTGCGGAAAACTGCGAAAAAGGCCGCAAACGCGCGATGGCGCCGCTGGTACGGTTTTTGACATACCGTTGCCGACAAAATTAAAAAAAATTCTGATCTCGGCTCCTGGAGGTTGTTTTCTAATAAATCGGATGTCAAATGAAAGGGAAGAGGATAAGCTACACGACAAAAAATACTCAGTTGCTGTAACTATTGCCAGTTAACCGTAATAACAATTTTAATTGTTTAATTGTTTATAACATATGAACCGCACATGGAATCATGCTCGCACCTGTTGGAGATGTTAGCTGATCGTCCAAGCTTTAATTTACGTCCTCTGGTCATTGATGTATCTCACCAGGGAGTGGCAGTAATCGCATTTGTTTAAAATTTATTTAAACAAATTCAATTATCTCGCGTTCTACAGGGCCGATTTTAATCAACCGCATCTCAAAGGAAAGGGAAACGATTAAGCTACACGATAAAAAATACCCCGTTGCTGTACCTATATGCAGTTGGCTGTAATAACAATTTTGATTGTTTAATTGTTTATTGTAAATGAACCGCTCATGGAATCATGTTCACACCTGTTGGAAATGTTAGCTGATCGTCCAAGCTTTAATTTATGTCCACTGGTCATTGATGTATCTCGCCATGGAGTGGCCGCAATCGCATTTGTTTATAATTTATTTAAACAAATGCCATTACCTCGCGTTCTACTGTACCGATTTTAATCAACCGCATCTCAAAGAAAAGGGAAACGATTAAGCCACACGATAAAAAATACCGCGTTGCTGTAACTATATGCAGGTGGCTGTAATAACAATTTTGATTGTTTAATTGTTTATTGTAAATGAACCGCACGTGGAATCAAGTTCACACCTGTTGGAGATGTTAGATGATCCTCCTAGCTTTAATTTCTGTCCTCTGGTCATTGATGTATCTCACTAGGGAGTGGCAGTAATCGCATTTGTTTAAAATTTATTTAAACAAATTCAATTATCTCGCGTTCTACAGGGCCGATTTTAATCAACCGCATCTCAAAGGAAAGGGAAACGATTAAGCTACACGATAAAAAATACCCCGTTGCTGTACCTATATGCAGTTGGCTGTAATAACAATTTTGATTGTTTAATTGTTTATTGTAAATGAACCGCTCATGGAATCATGTTCACACCTGTTGGAAATGTTAGCTGATCGTCCAAGCTTTAATTTATGTCCACTGGTCATTGATGTATCTCGCCATGGAGTGGCAGCAATCGCATTTGTTTATAATTTATTTAAACAAATGCCATTATCTCGCGTTCTACTGTACCGATTTTAATCAACCGCATCTCAAAGAAAAGGGAAACGATTAAGCCACACGATAAAAAATACCGCGTTCCTGTAACTATATGCAGGTGGCTGTAATAACAATTTCGATTGTTTAAATGTTTATTGTAAATGAACCGCACGTGGAATCATGTTCACACCTGGTGGAGATGTTAGATGATCGTCCTAGCTTTAATTTCTGTCCTCTGGTCATTGATGTATCTCACCAGGGAGTGGCAGTAATCGCATTTGTTTAAAATTTATTTAAACAAATTCAATTATCTCGCGTTCTACTGATCCGATTTGAATCAACCGCATCTCAATGGAAAGGGAAACGAATAAGCTACACGATAAAAAATACCGCGTTGCTGTAATTATATGCAGTTGGCTGTAATAACAATTTTGATTGTTTAATTGTTTATTGTAAATGAACCGCACGTGGAATCATCTTCACACCAGTTGGAGATGTTAGCTGATCGTCCTAGCTTTAATTTATGTCCACTGGGCATTGATGTATCTCGCCATGGAGTGGCAGCAATCGCATTTGTTTATAATTTATTTAAACAAATTCTATTATCTCGCGTTCTACCGAGCCGATTTTAATCAACGACCTCTCAAATTGAAGCTCTTGGTTCAAGGAACAATCTGATTTACGATTAGATCGGCCCTCGTGTACAGTTTCGGGGCAATACTCAAGCGAATTATGTATTTGTTTATAAAATGTAAACAGCACATGCAACATTTGTAAATCGTTTATTGCCGGGTAGCAGCATCTTTTACCTTCAATTTGTGCACTCGATCATTAATCTAGCGCCACCAGAAGCCGAGATATTAGCAGTGATACGGAGTGCATTTTTGTGGATTTTTCAATTGTTAATAACATTCGAACAACAAATGCCATATTGTTGCACCTGTTGGAGCAAATAGCTATGGTTCATAGCTTTCATTTAAGACAAGTCCGGTTAAAAAATACGCAGTAGAAGCCGAGAAAAACGCAATTGTTGAAATTAACGATGTAATCCAGGAATTCGGTTTTGGGGCCGCGGCAAACTGCGAAAAAGGCCGCAAACGCGAGATGGCGCCGCATACACGATTACTGCATGTTTATGTCGATAAAAATTAAATAAAAATTCTTATCACGGTTCCTGGATGTTGTTTTTCAATAAATCAGGTGTCAAATAAAAGGGAAAGGAATAAGCTACACGATAAAAATTACTCAGTTGCTGTAACTATTGCCAGTTGACAGTAATAACAATTTTGATTGTTTAATTGTATATTGTAAATGAACCGGAAGTGGAATCATGTTCACACCTGCTGGAGATGTTACCTGATCCACCTAGCTTTAATTTCTGTCCTGTGGTGATTGATGTATCTCACCAGGGAGTGGCAGTAATCGCATTTGCTTATAATTTATTTAAACAAATTCAATTATCTCGCGTTCTACAGGGCCGATTTAATCAACCCCTTCTCAAAGGAAAGGGAAACGATTAAGCTACACGATAAAAATTACTCAGTTGCTGTAACTATTGCCAGTTGACAGTAATAACAATTTTTATTGTTTAATTGTATATAACATATGAACCGCTCATGGAATCATGTTCACACCTGTTGGAGATGTTAGCTGATCGTCCAAGCTTTAATTTATGTCCTCTGGTCATTGATGTATCTCACCAGGGAGTGGCAGTAATCGCATTTGTTTATAATTTATTTAAACAAATTCAATTATCTCGCGTTCTACTGATCCGATTTGAATCAACCGCATCTCAATGGAAAGGGAAACGATTAATCTACACGATAAAAATTACTCAGTTGCTGTAACTATTGCCAGTTGACAGTAATAACAATTTTTATTGTTTAATTGTATATAACATTTGAACCGCTCATGGAATCATGTTCACACCTGTTGGAGATGTTAGCTGATCCTCCTAGCTTTAATTTCTGTCCTCTGGTCATTGATGTATCTCACCAGGGAGTGGCAGTAATCGCATTTGTTTAAAATTTATTTAAACAAATTCAATTATCTCGCGTTCTACTCATCCGATTTGAATCAACCGCATCTCAAAGGAAAGGGAAACGATTAAGCCACACGATAAAAAATACCGCGTTGCTGTAACTATATGCAGTTGGCTGTAATAACAATTTTGATTGTTTAATTGTTTATTGTAAATGAACCGCACGTGGAATCATGTTCACACCTGTTGGAGATGGTAGCTGATCGTCCAAGCTTTAATTTATGTCCACTGGTCATTGATGTATCTCCCCATGGAGTGGCAGCAATCGCATTTGTTTATAATTTATTTAAACAAATTCAATTATCTCGCGTTCTACCGAGCCGATTTTAATCAACCGCATCTCAAAGGAAAGGGAAACGATTAAGCTACACGATAAAATATACCCCGTTGCTGTACATATATGCAGTTGGCTGTAATAACACTTTTGATTGTTTAATTGTTTATTGTAAATGAACCGCACGTGAAATCATGTTCACACCTGTTGGAGATGTTAGATGATCCTCCTAGCTTTAGTTTCTCTCCACTGGTCATTGATGTATCTCACCAGGGAGTGGCAGTAATCGCATTTGTTTAAAATTTATTTAAACAAATTCAATTATCTCGCGTTCTACCGTACCGATTTTAATCAACCGCATCTCAAAGAAAAGGGAAACGATTAAGCCACACGATAAAAAATACCGCGTTGCTGTAACTATATGCAGTTGGCTGTAATAACAATTTTTATTGTTTAATTGTTTATTGTAAATGAACCGCACGTGGAATCATCTTCACACCAGTTGGAGATGTTAGCTGATCGTCCTAGCTTTAATTTATGTCCACTGGGCATTGATGTATCTCGCCATGGAGTGGCAGCAATCGCATTTGTTTATAATTTATTTAAACAAATTCAATTATCTCGCGTTCTACCGAGCCGATTTTAATCAACCGCATCTCAAAGGAAAGGGAAACGATTAAGCTACACGATAAAATATACCCCTTTGCTGTACATATATGCAGTTGGTTGTAATAACACTTTTGATTGTTTAATTGTTTATTGTAAATGAACCGCACGTGGAATCATGTTCACACCTGTTGGAGATGTTAGATGATCCTCCTAGCTTTAATTTCTCTCCACTGGTCATTGATGTATCTCGCCATGGAGTGGCAGTAATCGCATTTGTTTATTATTTATTTAAACAAATTCAATTATCTCGCGTTCTACAGGGCCGATTTTAATCAACCGCTTCTCAAAGGAAAGGGAAACGATTAATCTACACGATAAAAATTACTCAGTTGCTGTAACTATTGCCAGTTGACAGTAATAACAATTTTTATTGTTTAATTGTATATTGTAAATGAACCGGAAGTGGAATCATGTTCACACCTGCTGGAGATGTTACCTGATCCACCTAGCTTTAATTTCTGTCCTGTGGTGATTGATGTATCTCACCAGGGAGTGGCAGTAATCGCATTTGTTTATAATTTATTTAAACAAATTCAATTACCTCGCGTTCTACAGGGCCGATTTTAATCAACCGCTTCTCAAAGGAAAGGGAAACGATTAATCTACACGATAAAAATTACTCAGTTGCTGTAACTATTGCCAGTTGACAGTAATAACAATTTTTATTGTATAATTGTATATAACATATGAACCGCTCATGGAATCATGTTCACACCTGTTGGAGATGTTAGCTGATCGTCCAAGCTTTAATTTATGTCCACTGGTCATTGATGTATCTCGCCATGGAGTGGCAGTAATCGCATTTGTTTATTATTTATTTAAACAAATTCAATTATCTCGCGTTCTACAGGGCCGATTTTAATCAACCGCTTCTCAAAGGAAAGGGAAACGATTAATCTACACGATAAAAATTACTCAGTTGCTGTAACTATTGCCAGTTGACAGTAATAACAATTTTTATTGTTTAATTGTATATAACATTTGAACCGCTCATGGAATCATGTTCACACCTGTTGGAGATGTTAGCTGATCCTCCTAGCTTTAATTTCTGTCCTCTGGTCATTGATGTATCTCTCCATGGAGTGGCAGCAATCGCATTTGTTTATAATTTATTTAAACAAATTCAATTATCTCGCGTTCTACCGAGCCGATTTTAATCAACCGCATCTCAAAGAAAAGGGAAACGATTAAGCTACACGATAAAATATACCCCGTTGCTGTACATATATGCAGTTGGCTGTAATAACACTTTTGATTGTTTAATTGTTTATTGTAAATGAACCGCACGTGAAATCATGTTCACACCTGTTGGAGATGTTAGATGATCCTCCTAGCTTTAGTTTCTCTCCACTGGTCATTGATGTATCTCACCAGGGAGTGGCAGTAATCGCATTTGTTTAAAATTTATTTAAACAAATTCAATTATCTCGCGTTCTACTGTACCGATTTTAATCAACCGCATCTCAAAGAAAAGGGAAACGATTAAGCCACACGATAAAAAATACCGCGTTGCTGTAACTATATGCAGTTGGCTGTAATAACAATTTTGATTGTTTAATTGTTTATTGTAAATGAACCGCACGTGGAATCATCTTCACACCAGTTGGAGATGTTAGCTGATCGTCCTAGCTTTAATTTATGTCCACTGGGCATTGATGTATCTCGCCATGGAGTGGCAGCAATCGCATTTGTTTATAATTTATTTAAACAAATTCAATTATCTCGCGTTCTACTGATCCGATTTGAATCAACCGCATCTCAATGGAAAGGGAAACGAATAAGCTACACGATAAAAAATACCGCGTTGCTGTAATTATATGCAGTTGGCTGTAATAACAATTGTGATTGTTTAATTGTTTATTGTAAATGAACCGCACGTGGAATCATCTTCACACAAGTTGGAGATGTTAGCTGATCGTCCTAGCTTTAATTTATGTCCACTGGGCATTGATGTATCTCGCCATGGAGTGGCAGCAATCGCATTTGTTTATAATTTATTTAAACAAATTCTATTATCTCGCGTTCTACCGAGCCGATTTTAATCAACGACCTCTCAAATTGAAGCTCTTGGTTCAAGGAACAATCTGATTTACGATTAGATCGGCCCTCGTGTACAGTTTCGGGGCAATACTCAAGCGAATTATGTATTTGTTTATAAAATGTAAACAGCACATGCAACATTTGTAAATCGTTTATTGCCGGGTAGCAGCATCTTTTACCTTCAATTTGTGCACTCGATCATTAATCTAGCGCCACCAGAAGCCGAGATATTAGCAGTGATACGGAGTGCATTTTTGTGGATTTTTCAATTGTTAATAACATTCGAACAACAAATGCCATATTGTTGCACCTGTTGGAGCAAATAGCTATGGTTCATAGCTTTCATTTAAGACAAGTCCGGTTAAAAAATACGCAGTAGAAGCCGAGAAAAACGCAATTGTTTAAATTAACGATGTAATCCAGGAATTCGGTTTTGGAGCCGCGGCAAACTGCGAAAAAGGCCGCAAACGCGAGATGGCGCCGCATACACGATTACTGCATGTTTATGACGATAAAAATTAAATAAAAATTCTTGTCACGGTTCCTGGATGTTGTTTTTCAATAAATCAGGTGTCAAATAAAAGGGAAAGGAATAAGCTACACGATAAAAATTACTCAGTTGCTGTAACTATTGCCAGTTGACAGTAATAACAATTTTGATTGTTTAATTGTATATTGTAAATGAACCGGAAGTGGAATCATGTTCACACCTGCTGGAGATGTTACCTGATCCACCTAGCTTTAATTTCTGTCCTGTGGTGATTGATGTATCTCACCAGGGAGTGGCAGTAATCGCATTTGTTTATAATTTATTTAAACAAATTCAATTACCTCGCGTTCTACAGGGCCGATTGTAATCAACCGCTTCTCAAAGGAAAGGGAAACGATTAATCTACACGATAAAAATTACTCAGTTGCTGTAACTATTGCCAGTTGACAGTAATAACAATTTTTATTGTATAATTGTATATAACATATGAACCGCTCATGGAATCATGTTCACACCTGTTGGAGATGTTAGCTGATCGTCCAAGCTTTAATTTATGTCCACTGGTCATTGATGTATCT
The DNA here is from genome assembly GCA_963667235.1 of Nomada lathburiana. Classification (NCBI taxonomy): domain Eukaryota; kingdom Metazoa; phylum Arthropoda; class Insecta; order Hymenoptera; family Apidae; genus Nomada; species Nomada lathburiana. Next base: position 7,813,955 of record OY763897.1, on the reverse strand, counting down.
CGCCATGGAGTGGCAGTAATCGCATTTGTTTATTATTTATTTAAACAAATTCAATTATCTCGCGTTCTACTGTACCGATTTTAATCAACCGCATCTCAAAGAAAAGGGAAACGATTAAGCCACACGATAAAAAATACCGCGTTGCTGTAACTATATGCAGTTGGCTGTAATAACAATTTTGATTGTTTAATTGTTTATTGTAAATGAACCGCACGTGGAATCATCTTCACACCAGTTGGAGATGTTAGCTGATCGTCCTAGCTTTAATTTATGTCCACTGGGCATTGATGTATCTCGCCATGGAGTGGCAGCAATCGCATTTGTTTATAATTTATTTAAACAAATTCAATTATCTCGCGTTCTACTGATCCGATTTGAATCAACCGCATCTCAATGGAAAGGGAAACGAATAAGCTACACGATAAAAAATACCGCGTTGCTGTAATTATATGCAGTTGGCTGTAATAACAATTTTGATTGTTTAATTGTTTATTGTAAATGAACCGCTCATGGAATCATGTTCACACCTGTTGGAGATGTTAGCTGATCGTCCAAGCTTTAATTTATGTCCACTGGTCATTGATGTATCTCTCCATGGAGTGGCAGCAATCGCATTTGTTTATAATTTATTTAAACAAATTCAATTATCTCGCGTTCTACCGAGCCGATTTTAATCAACCGCATCTCAAAGGAAAGGGAAACGATTAAGCTACACGATAAAATATACCCCGTTGCTGTACATATATGCAGTTGGCTGTAATAACACTTTTGATTGTTTAATTGTTTATTGTAAATGAACCGCACGTGGAATCATGTTCACACCTGTTGGAGATGGTAGCTGATCGTCCAAGCTTTAATTTATGTCCACTGGTCATTGATGTATCTCCCCATGGAGTGGCAGCAATCGCATTTGTGTATAATTTATTTAAACAAATTCAATTACCTCGCGTTCTACAGGGCCGATTGTAATCAACCGCTTCTCAAAGGAAAGGGAAACGATTAATCTACACGATAAAAATTACTCAGTTGCTGTAACTATTGCCAGTTGACAGTAATAACAATTTTTATTGTATAATTGTATATAACATATGAACCGCTCATGGAATCATGTTCACACCTGTTGGAGATGTTAGCTGATCGTCCAAGCTTTAATTTATGTCCACTGGTCATTGATGTATCTCGCCATGGAGTGGCAGTAATCGCATTTGTTTATTATTTATTTAAACAAATTCAATTATCTCGCGTTCTACTGTACCGATTTTAATCAACCGCATCTCAAAGAAAAGGGAAACGATTAAGCCACACGATAAAAAATACCGCGTTGCTGTAACTATATGCAGTTGGCTGTAATAACAATTTTGATTGTTTAATTGTTTATTGTAAATGAACCGCACGTGGAATCATCTTCACACCAGTTGGAGATGTTAGCTGATCGTCCTAGCTTTAATTTATGTCCACTGGGCATTGATGTATCTCGCCATGGAGTGGCAGCAATCGCATTTGTTTATAATTTATTTAAACAAATTCAATTATCTCGCGTTCTACTGATCCGATTTGAATCAACCGCATCTCAATGGAAAGGGAAACGAATAAGCTACACGATAAAAAATACCGCGTTGCTGTAATTATATGCAGTTGGCTGTAATAACAATTTTGATTGTTTAATTGTTTATTGTAAATGAACCGCTCATGGAATCATGTTCACACCTGTTGGAGATGTTAGCTGATCGTCCAAGCTTTAATTTATGTCCACTGGTCATTGATGTATCTCTCCATGGAGTGGCAGCAATCGCATTTGTTTATAATTTATTTAAACAAATTCAATTATCTCGCGTTCTACCGAGCCGATTTTAATCAACCGCATCTCAAAGGAAAGGGAAACGATTAAGCTACACGATAAAATATACCCCGTTGCTGTACATATATGCAGTTGGCTGTAATAACACTTTTGATTGTTTAATTGTTTATTGTAAATGAACCGCACGTGGAATCATGTTCACACCTGTTGGAGATGGTAGCTGATCGTCCAAGCTTTAATTTATGTCCACTGGTCATTGATGTATCTCCCCATGGAGTGGCAGCAATCGCATTTGTGTATAATTTATTTAAACAAATTCAATTATCTCGCGTTCTACCGAGCCGATTTTAATCAACCGCATCTCAAAGGAAAGGGAAACGATTAAGCTACACGATAAAATATACCCCGTTGCTGTACATATATGCAGTTGGCTGTAATAACACTTTTGATTGTTTAATTGTTTATTGTAAATGAACCGCACGTGAAATCATGTTCACACCTGTTGGAGATGTTAGATGATCCTCCTAGCTTTAGTTTCTCTCCACTGGTCATTGATGTATCTCACCAGGGAGTGGCAGTAATCGCATTTGTTTAAAATTTATTTAAACAAATTCAATTATCTCGCGTTCTACCGTACCGATTTTAATCAACCGCATCTCAAAGAAAAGGGAAACGATTAAGCCACACGATAAAAAATACCGCGTTGCTGTAACTATATGCAGTTGGCTGTAATAACAATTTTTATTGTTTAATTGTTTATTGTAAATGAACCGCACGTGGAATCATCTTCACACCAGTTGGAGATGTTAGCTGATCGTCCTAGCTTTAATTTATGTCCACTGGGCATTGATGTATCTCGCCATGGAGTGGCAGCAATCGCATTTGTTTATAATTTATTTAAACAAATTCAATTATCTCGCGTTATACCGAGCCGATTTTAATCAACCGCATCTCAAAGGAAAGGGAAACGATTAAGCTACACGATAAAATATACCCCTTTGCTGTACATATATGCAGTTGGTTGTAATAACACTTTTGATTGTTTAATTGTTTATTGTAAATGAACCGCACGTGGAATCATGTTCACACCTGTTGGAGATGTTAGATGATCCTCCTAGCTTTAATTTCTCTCCACTGGTCATTGATGTATCTCACCAGGGAGTGGCAGTAATCGCATTTGTTTAAAATTTATTTAAACAAATTCAATTATCTCGCGTTCTACTGTACCGATTTTAATCAACCGCATCTCAAAGGAAAGGGAAACGATTAAGCTACACGATAAAATATACCCCTTTGCTGTACATATATGCAGTTGGTTGTAATAACACTTTTGATTGTTTAATTGTTTATTGTAAATGAACCGCACGTGGAATCATGTTCACACCTGTTGGAGATGTTAGATGATCCTCCAAGCTTTAATTTATGTCCACTGGTCATTGATGTATCTCGCCATGGAGTGGCAGTAATCGCATTTGTTTATTATTTATTTAAACAAATTCAATTATCTCGCGTTCTACTGTACCGATTTTAATCAACCGCATCTCAAAGAAAAGGGAAACGATTAAGCCACACGATAAAAAATACCGCGTTCCTGTAACTATATGCAGTTGGCTGTAATAACAATTTTGATTGTTTAATTGTTTATTGTAAATGAACCGCACGTGGAATCATCTTCACACCAGTTGGAGATGTTAGCTGATCGTCCTAGCTTTAATTTATGTCCACTGGTCATTGATGTATCTCGCCATGGAGTGGCAGTAATCGCATTTGTTTATTATTTATTTAAACAAATTCAATTATCTCGCGTTCTACAGGGCCGATTTTAATCAACCGCTTCTCAAAGGAAAGGGAAACGATTAATCTACACGATAAAAATTACTCAGTTGCTGTAACTATTGCCAGTTGACAGTAATAACAATTTTTATTGTTTAATTGTATATTGTAAATGAACCGGAAGTGGAATCATGTTCACACCTGCTGGAGATGTTACCTGATCCACCTAGCTTTAATTTCTGTCCTGTGGTGATTGATGTATCTCACCAGGGAGTGGCAGTAATCGCATTTGTTTATAATTTATTTAAACAAATTCAATTACCTCGCGTTCTACAGGGCCGATTTTAATCAACCGCTTCTCAAAGGAAAGGGAAACGATTAATCTACACGATAAAAATTACTCAGTTGCTGTAACTATTGCCAGTTGACAGTAATAACAATTTTTATTGTATAATTGTATATAACATATGAACCGCTCATGGAATCATGTTCACACCTGTTGGAGATGTTAGCTGATCGTCCAAGCTTTAATTTATGTCCACTGGTCATTGATGTATCTCGCCATGGAGTGGCAGTAATCGCATTTGTTTATTATTTATTTAAACAAATTCAATTATCTCGCGTTCTACCGAGCCGATTTTAATCAACCGCATCTCAAAGGAAAGGGAAACGATTAAGCTACACGATAAAATATACCCCGTTGCTGTACATATATGCAGTTGGCTGTAATAACACTTTTGATTGTTTAATTGTTTATTGTAAATGAACCGCACGTGGAATCATGTTCACACCTGTTGGAGATGGTAGCTGATCGTCCAAGCTTTAATTTATGTCCACTGGTCATTGATGTATCTCCCCATGGAGTGGCAGCAATCGCATTTGTGTATAATTTATTTAAACAAATTCAATTATCTCGCGTTCTACCGAGCCGATTTTAATCAACCGCATCTCAAAGGAAAGGGAAACGATTAAGCTACACGATAAAATATACCCCGTTGCTGTACATATATGCAGTTGGCTGTAATAACACTTTTGATTGTTTAATTGTTTATTGTAAATGAACCGCACGTGAAATCATGTTCACACCTGTTGGAGATGTTAGATGATCCTCCTAGCTTTAGTTTCTCTCCACTGGTCATTGATGTATCTCACCAGGGAGTGGCAGTAATCGCATTTGTTTAAAATTTATTTAAACAAATTCAATTATCTCGCGTTCTACCGTACCGATTTTAATCAACCGCATCTCAAAGAAAAGGGAAACGATTAAGCCACACGATAAAAAATACCGCGTTGCTGTAACTATATGCAGTTGGCTGTAATAACAATTTTTATTGTTTAATTGTTTATTGTAAATGAACCGCACGTGGAATCATCTTCACACCAGTTGGAGATGTTAGCTGATCGTCCTAGCTTTAATTTATGTCCACTGGGCATTGATGTATCTCGCCATGGAGTGGCAGCAATCGCATTTGTTTATAATTTATTTAAACAAATTCAATTATCTCGCGTTATACCGAGCCGATTTTAATCAACCGCATCTCAAAGGAAAGGGAAACGATTAAGCTACACGATAAAATATACCCCTTTGCTGTACATATATGCAGTTGGTTGTAATAACACTTTTGATTGTTTAATTGTTTATTGTAAATGAACCGCACGTGGAATCATGTTCACACCTGTTGGAGATGTTAGATGATCCTCCTAGCTTTAATTTCTCTCCACTGGTCATTGATGTATCTCACCAGGGAGTGGCAGTAATCGCATTTGTTTAAAATTTATTTAAACAAATTCAATTATCTCGCGTTCTACTGTACCGATTTTAATCAACCGCATCTCAAAGGAAAGGGAAACGATTAAGCTACACGATAAAATATACCCCTTTGCTGTACATATATGCAGTTGGTTGTAATAACACTTTTGATTGTTTAATTGTTTATTGTAAATGAACCGCACGTGGAATCATGTTCACACCTGTTGGAGATGTTAGATGATCCTCCAAGCTTTAATTTATGTCCACTGGTCATTGATGTATCTCGCCATGGAGTGGCAGTAATCGCATTTGTTTATTATTTATTTAAACAAATTCAATTATCTCGCGTTCTACTGTACCGATTTTAATCAACCGCATCTCAAAGAAAAGGGAAACGATTAAGCCACACGATAAAAAATACCGCGTTGCTGTAACTATATGCAGTTGGCTGTAATAACAATTTTGATTGTTTAATTGTTTATTGTAAATGAACCGCACGTGGAATCATCTTCACACCAGTTGGAGATGTTAGCTGATCGTCCTAGCTTTAATTTATGTCCACTGGTCATTGATGTATCTCGCCATGGAGTGGCAGTAATCGCATTTGTTTATTATTTATTTAAACAAATTCAATTATCTCGCGTTCTACAGGGCCGATTTTAATCAACCGCTTCTCAAAGGAAAGGGAAACGATTAATCTACACGATAAAAATTACTCAGTTGCTGTAACTATTGCCAGTTGACAGTAATAACAATTTTTATTGTTTAATTGTATATTGTAAATGAACCGGAAGTGGAATCATGTTCACACCTGCTGGAGATGTTACCTGATCCACCTAGCTTTAATTTCTGTCCTGTGGTGATTGATGTATCTCACCAGGGAGTGGCAGTAATCGCATTTGTTTATAATTTATTTAAACAAATTCAATTACCTCGCGTTCTACAGGGCCGATTTTAATCAACCGCTTCTCAAAGGAAAGGGAAACGATTAATCTACACGATAAAAATTACTCAGTTGCTGTAACTATTGCCAGTTGACAGTAATAACAATTTTTATTGTATAATTGTATATAACATATGAACCGCTCATGGAATCATGTTCACACCTGTTGGAGATGTTAGCTGATCGTCCAAGCTTTAATTTATGTCCACTGGTCATTGATGTATCTCGCCATGGAGTGGCAGTAATCGCATTTGTTTATTATTTATTTAAACAAATTCAATTATCTCGCGTTCTACAGGGCCGATTTTAATCAACCGCTTCTCAAAGGAAAGGGAAACGATTAATCTACACGATAAAAATTACTCAGTTGCTGTAACTATTGCCAGTTGACAGTAATAACAATTTTTATTGTTTAATTGTATATAACATTTGAACCGCTCATGGAATCATGTTCACACCTGTTGGAGATGTTAGCTGATCCTCCTAGCTTTAATTTCTGTCCTCTGGTCATTGATGTATCTCTCCATGGAGTGGCAGCAATCGCATTTGTTTATAATTTATTTAAACAAATTCAATTATCTCGCGTTCTACCGAGCCGATTTTAATCAACCGCATCTCAAAGAAAAGGGAAACGATTAAGCTACACGATAAAATATACCCCGTTGCTGTACATATATGCAGTTGGCTGTAATAACACTTTTGATTGTTTAATTGTTTATTGTAAATGAACCGCACGTGAAATCATGTTCACACCTGTTGGAGATGTTAGATGATCCTCCTAGCTTTAGTTTCTCTCCACTGGTCATTGATGTATCTCACCAGGGAGTGGCAGTAATCGCATTTGTTTAAAATTTATTTAAACAAATTCAATTATCTCGCGTTCTACTGTACCGATTTTAATCAACCGCATCTCAAAGAAAAGGGAAACGATTAAGCCACACGATAAAAAATACCGCGTTGCTGTAACTATATGCAGTTGGCTGTAATAACAATTTTGATTGTTTAATTGTTTATTGTAAATGAACCGCACGTGGAATCATCTTCACACCAGTTGGAGATGTTAGCTGATCGTCCTAGCTTTAATTTATGTCCACTGGGCATTGATGTATCTCGCCATGGAGTGGCAGCAATCGCATTTGTTTATAATTTATTTAAACAAATTCAATTATCTCGCGTTCTACTGATCCGATTTGAATCAACCGCATCTCAATGGAAAGGGAAACGAATAAGCTACACGATAAAAAATACCGCGTTGCTGTAATTATATGCAGTTGGCTGTAATAACAATTGTGATTGTTTAATTGTTTATTGTAAATGAACCGCACGTGGAATCATCTTCACACAAGTTGGAGATGTTAGCTGATCGTCCTAGCTTTAATTTATGTCCACTGGGCATTGATGTATCTCGCCATGGAGTGGCAGCAATCGCATTTGTTTATAATTTATTTAAACAAATTCTATTATCTCGCGTTCTACCGAGCCGATTTTAATCAACGACCTCTCAAATTGAAGCTCTTGGTTCAAGGAACAATCTGATTTACGATTAGATCGGCCCTCGTGTACAGTTTCGGGGCAATACTCAAGCGAATTATGTATTTGTTTATAAAATGTAAACAGCACATGCAACATTTGTAAATCGTTTATTGCCGGGTAGCAGCATCTTTTACCTTCAATTTGTGCACTCGATCATTAATCTAGCGCCACCAGAAGCCGAGATATTAGCAGTGATACGGAGTGCATTTTTGTGGATTTTTCAATTGTTAATAACATTCGAACAACAAATGCCATATTGTTGCACCTGTTGGAGCAAATAGCTATGGTTCATAGCTTTCATTTAAGACAAGTCCGGTTAAAAAATACGCAGTAGAAGCCGAGAAAAACGCAATTGTTTAAATTAACGATGTAATCCAGGAATTCGGTTTTGGAGCCGCGGCAAACTGCGAAAAAGGCCGCAAACGCGAGATGGCGCCGCATACACGATTACTGCATGTTTATGACGATAAAAATTAAATAAAAATTCTTGTCACGGTTCCTGGATGTTGTTTTTCAATAAATCAGGTGTCAAATAAAAGGGAAAGGAATAAGCTACACGATAAAAATTACTCAGTTGCTGTAACTATTGCCAGTTGACAGTAATAACAATTTTGATTGTTTAATTGTATATTGTAAATGAACCGGAAGTGGAATCATGTTCACACCTGCTGGAGATGTTACCTGATCCACCTAGCTTTAATTTCTGTCCTGTGGTGATTGATGTATCTCACCAGGGAGTGGCAGTAATCGCATTTGTTTATAATTTATTTAAACAAATTCAATTACCTCGCGTTCTACAGGGCCGATTTTAATCAACCGCTTCTCAAAGGAAAGGGAAACGATTAATCTACACGATAAAAATTACTCAGTTGCTGTAACTATTGCCAGTTGACAGTAATAACAATTTTTATTGTATAATTGTATATAACATATGAACCGCTCATGGAATCATGTTCACACCTGTTGGAGATGTTAGCTGATCGTCCAAGCTTTAATTTATGTCCACTGGTCATTGATGTATCTCGCCATGGAGTGGCAGTAATCGCATTTGTTTATTATTTATTTAAACAAATTCAATTATCTCGCGTTCTACTGTACCGATTTTAATCAACCGCATCTCAAAGAAAAGGGAAACGATTAAGCCACACGATAAAAAATACCGCGTTGCTGTAACTATATGCAGTTGGCTGTAATAACAATTTTGATTGTTTAATTGTTTATTGTAAATGAACCGCACGTGGAATCATCTTCACACCAGTTGGAGATGTTAGCTGATCGTCCTAGCTTTAATTTATGTCCACTGGGCATTGATGTATCTCGCCATGGAGTGGCAGCAATCGCATTTGTTTATAATTTATTTAAACAAATTCAATTATCTCGCGTTCTACTGATCCGATTTGAATCAACCGCATCTCAATGGAAAGGGAAACGAATAAGCTACACGATAAAAAATACCGCGTTGCTGTAATTATATGCAGTTGGCTGTAATAACAATTTTGATTGTTTAATTGTTTATTGTAAATGAACCGCTCATGGAATCATGTTCACACCTGTTGGAGATGTTAGCTGATCGTCCAAGCTTTAATTTATGTCCACTGGTCATTGATGTATCTCTCCATGGAGTGGCAGCAATCGCATTTGTTTATAATTTATTTAAACAAATTCAATTATCTCGCGTTCTACCGAGCCGATTTTAATCAACCGCATCTCAAAGGAAAGGGAAACGATTAAGCTACACGATAAAATATACCCCGTTGCTGTACATATATGCAGTTGGCTGTAATAACACTTTTGATTGTTTAATTGTTTATTGTAAATGAACCGCACGTGGAATCATGTTCACACCTGTTGGAGATGGTAGCTGATCGTCCAAGCTTTAATTTATGTCCACTGGTCATTGATGTATCTCCCCATGGAGTGGCAGCAATCGCATTTGTGTATAATTTATTTAAACAAATTCAATTATCTCGCGTTCTACCGAGCCGATTTTAATCAACCGCATCTCAAAGGAAAGGGAAACGATTAAGCTACACGATAAAATATACCCCGTTGCTGTACATATATGCAGTTGGCTGTAATAACACTTTTGATTGTTTAATTGTTTATTGTAAATGAACCGCACGTGAAATCATGTTCACACCTGTTGGAGATGTTAGATGATCCTCCTAGCTTTAGTTTCTCTCCACTGGTCATTGATGTATCTCACCAGGGAGTGGCAGTAATCGCATTTGTTTAAAATTTATTTAAACAAATTCAATTATCTCGCGTTCTACCGTACCGATTTTAATCAACCGCATCTCAAAGAAAAGGGAAACGATTAAGCCACACGATAAAAAATACCGCGTTGCTGTAACTATATGCAGTTGGCTGTAATAACAATTTTTATTGTTTAATTGTTTATTGTAAATGAACCGCACGTGGAATCATCTTCACACCAGTTGGAGATGTTAGCTGATCGTCCTAGCTTTAATTTATGTCCACTGGGCATTGATGTATCTCGCCATGGAGTGGCAGCAATCGCATTTGTTTATAATTTATTTAAACAAATTCAATTATCTCGCGTTATACCGAGCCGATTTTAATCAACCGCATCTCAAAGGAAAGGGAAACGATTAAGCTACACGATAAAATATACCCCTTTGCTGTACATATATGCAGTTGGTTGTAATAACACTTTTGATTGTTTAATTGTTTATTGTAAATGAACCGCACGTGGAATCATGTTCACACCTGTTGGAGATGTTAGATGATCCTCCTAGCTTTAATTTCTCTCCACTGGTCATTGATGTATCTCACCAGGGAGTGGCAGTAATCGCATTTGTTTAAAATTTATTTAAACAAATTCAATTATCTCGCGTTCTACTGTACCGATTTTAATCAACCGCATCTCAAAGGAAAGGGAAACGATTAAGCTACACGATAAAATATACCCCTTTGCTGTACATATATGCAGTTGGTTGTAATAACACTTTTGATTGTTTAATTGTTTATTGTAAATGAACCGCACGTGGAATCATGTTCACACCTGTTGGAGATGTTAGATGATCCTCCAAGCTTTAATTTATGTCCACTGGTCATTGATGTATCTCGCCATGGAGTGGCAGTAATCGCATTTGTTTATTATTTATTTAAACAAATTCAATTATCTCGCGTTCTACTGTACCGATTTTAATCAACCGCATCTCAAAGAAAAGGGAAACGATTAAGCCACACGATAAAAAATACCGCGTTGCTGTAACTATATGCAGTTGGCTGTAATAACAATTTTGATTGTTTAATTGTTTATTGTAAATGAACCGCACGTGGAATCATCTTCACACCAGTTGGAGATGTTAGCTGATCGTCCTAGCTTTAATTTATGTCCACTGGTCATTGATGTATCTCGCCATGGAGTGGCAGTAATCGCATTTGTTTATTATTTATTTAAACAAATTCAATTATCTCGCGTTCTACAGGGCCGATTTTAATCAACCGCTTCTCAAAGGAAAGGGAAACGATTAATCTACACGATAAAAATTACTCAATTGCTGTAACTATTGCCAGTTGACAGTAATAACAATTTTTATTGTTTAATTGTATATAACATTTGAACCGCTCATGGACTCATGTTCACACCTGTTGGAGATGTTAGCTGATCCTCCTAGCTTTAATTTCTGTCCTCTGGTCATTGATGTATCTCTCCATGGAGTGGCAGCAATCGCATTTGTTTATAATTTATTTAAACAAATTCAATTATCTCGCGTTCTACCGAGCCGATTTTAATCAACCGCATCTCAAAGGAAAGGGAAACGATTAAGCTACACGATAAAATATACCCCGTTGCTGTACATATATGCAGTTGGCTGTAATAACACTTTTGATTGTTTAATTGTTTATTGTAAATGAACCGCACGTGAAATCATGTTCACACCTGTTGGAGATGTTAGATGATCCTCCTAGCTTTAGTTTCTCTCCACTGGTCATTGATGTATCTCACCAGGGAGTGGCAGTAATCGCATTTGTTTAAAATTTATTTAAACAAATTCAATTATCTCGCGTTCTACCGTACCGATTTTAATCAACCGCATCTCAAAGAAAAGGGAAACGATTAAGCCACACGATAAAAAATACCGCGTTGCTGTAACTATATGCAGTTGGCTGTAATAACAATTTTGATTGTTTAATTGTTTATTGTAAATGAACCGCACGTGGAATCATCTTCACACAAGTTGGAGATGTTAGCTGATCGTCCTAGCTTTAATTTATGTCCACTGGGCATTGATGTATCTCGCCATGGAGTGGCAGCAATCGCATTTGTTTATAATTTATTTAAACAAATTCTATTATCTCGCGTTCTACCGAGCCGATTTTAATCAACGACCTCTCAAATTGAAGCTCTTGGTTCAAGGAACAATCTGATTTACGATTAGATCGGCCCTCGTGTACAGTTTCGGGGCAATACTCAAGCGAATTATGTATTTGTTTATAAAATGTAAACAGCACATGCAACATTTGTAAATCGTTTATTGCCGGGTAGCAGCATCTTTTACCTTCAATTTGTGCACTCGATCATTAATCTAGCGCCACCAGAAGCCGAGATATTAGCAGTGATACGGAGTGCATTTTTGTGGATTTTTCAATTGTTAATAACATTCGAACAACAAATGCCATATTGTTGCACCTGTTGGAGCAAATAGCTATGGTTCATAGCTTTCATTTAAGACAAGTCCGGTTAAAAAATACGCAGTAAAAGCCGAGAAAAACGCAATTGTTTAAATTAACGATGTAATCCAGGAATTCGGTTTTGGAGCCGCGGCAAACTGCGAAAAAGGCCGCAAACGCGAGATGGCGCCGCATACACGATTACTGCATGTTTATGACGATAAAAATTAAATAAAAATTCTTGTCACGGTTCCTGGATGTTGTTTTTCAATAAATCAGGTGTCAAATAAAAGGGAAAGGAATAAGCTACACGATAAAAATTACTCAGTTGCTGTAACTATTGCCAGTTGACAGTAATAACAATTTTGATTGTTTAATTGTATATTGTAAATGAACCGGAAGTGGAATCATGTTCACACCTGCTGGAGATGTTACCTGATCCACCTAGCTTTAATTTCTGTCCTGTGGTGATTGATGTATCTCACCAGGGAGTGGCAGTAATCGCATTTGTTTATAATTTATTTAAACAAATTCAATTACCTCGCGTTCTACAGGGCCGATTTTAATCAACCGCTTCTCAAAGGAAAGGGAAACGATTAATCTACACGATAAAAATTACTCAGTTGCTGTAACTATTGCCAGTTGACAGTAATAACAATTTTTATTGTATAATTGTATATAACATATGAACCGCTCATGGAATCATGTTCACACCTGTTGGAGATGTTAGCTGATCGTCCAAGCTTTAATTTATGTCCACTGGTCATTGATATATCTCGCCATGGAGTGGCAGTAATCGCATTTGTTTATTATTTATTTAAACAAATTCAATTATCTCGCGTTCTACTGTACCGATTTTAATCAACCGCATCTCAAAGAAAAGGGAAACGATTAAGCCACACGATAAAAAATACCGCGTTGCTGTAACTATATGCAGTTGGCTGTAATAACAATTTTGATTGTTTAATTGTTTATTGTAAATGAACCGCACGTGGAATCATCTTCACACCAGTTGGAGATGTTAGCTGATCGTCCTAGCTTTAATTTATGTCCACTGGGCATTGATGTATCTCGCCATGGAGTGGCAGCAATCGCATTTGTTTATAATTTATTTAAACAAATTCAATTATCTCGCGTTCTACTGATCCGATTTGAATCAACCGCATCTCAATGGAAAGGGAAACGAATAAGCTACACGATAAAAAATACCGCGTTGCTGTAATTATATGCAGTTGGCTGTAATAACAATTTTGATTGTTTAATTGTTTATTGTAAATGAACCGCTCATGGAATCATGTTCACACCTGTTGGAGATGTTAGCTGATCGTCCAAGCTTTAATTTATGTCCACTGGTCATTGATGTATCTCTCCATGGAGTGGCAGCAATCGCATTTGTTTATAATTTATTTAAACAAATTCAATTATCTCGCGTTCTACCGAGCCGATTTTAATCAACCGCATCTCAAAGGAAAGGGAAACGATTAAGCTACACGATAAAATATACCCCGTTGCTGTACATATATGCAGTTGGCTGTAATAACACTTTTGATTGTTTAATTGTTTATTGTAAATGAACCGCACGTGGAATCATGTTCACACCTGTTGGAGATGGTAGCTGATCGTCCAAGCTTTAATTTATGTCCACTGGTCATTGATGTATCTCCCCATGGAGTGGCAGCAATCGCATTTGTGTATAATTTATTTAAACAAATTCAATTATCTCGCGTTCTACCGAGCCGATTTTAATCAACCGCATCTCAAAGGAAAGGGAAACGATTAAGCTACACGATAAAATATACCCCGTTGCTGTACATATATGCAGTTGGCTGTAATAACACTTTTGATTGTTTAATTGTTTATTGTAAATGAACCGCACGTGAAATCATGTTCACACCTGTTGGAGATGTTAGATGATCCTCCTAGCTTTAGTTTCTCTCCACTGGTCATTGATGTATCTCACCAGGGAGTGGCAGTAATCGCATTTGTTTAAAATTTATTTAAACAAATTCAATTATCTCGCGTTCTACCGTACCGATTTTAATCAACCGCATCTCAAAGAAAAGGGAAACGATTAAGCCACACGATAAAAAATACCGCGTTGCTGTAACTATATGCAGTTGGCTGTAATAACAATTTTTATTGTTTAATTGTTTATTGTAAATGAACCGCACGTGGAATCATCTTCACACCAGTTGGAGATGTTAGCTGATCGTCCTAGCTTTAATTTATGTCCACTGGGCATTGATGTATCTCGCCATGGAGTGGCAGCAATCGCATTTGTTTATAATTTATTTAAACAAATTCAATTATCTCGCGTTATACCGAGCCGATTTTAATCAACCGCATCTCAAAGGAAAGGGAAACGATTAAGCTACACGATAAAATATACCCCTTTGCTGTACATATATGCAGTTGGTTGTAATAACACTTTTGATTGTTTAATTGTTTATTGTAAATGAACCGCACGTGGAATCATGTTCACACCTGTTGGAGATGTTAGATGATCCTCCTAGCTTTAATTTCTCTCCACTGGTCATTGATGTATCTCACCAGGGAGTGGCAGTAATCGCATTTGTTTAAAATTTATTTAAACAAATTCAATTATCTCGCGTTCTACTGTACCGATTTTAATCAACCGCATCTCAAAGGAAAGGGAAACGATTAAGCTACACGATAAAATATACCCCTTTGCTGTACATATATGCAGTTGGTTGTAATAACACTTTTGATTGTTTAATTGTTTATTGTAAATGAACCGCACGTGGAATCATGTTCACACCTGTTGGAGATGTTAGATGATCCTCCAAGCTTTAATTTATGTCCACTGGTCATTGATGTATCTCGCCATGGAGTGGCAGTAATCGCATTTGTTTATTATTTATTTAAACAAATTCAATTATCTCGCGTTCTACTGTACCGATTTTAATCAACCGCATCTCAAAGAAAAGGGAAACGATTAAGCCACACGATAAAAAATACCGCGTTGCTGTAACTATATGCAGTTGGCTGTAATAACAATTTTGATTGTTTAATTGTTTATTGTAAATGAACCGCACGTGGAATCATCTTCACACCAGTTGGAGATGTTAGCTGATCGTCCAAGCTTTAATTTATGTCCACTGGTCATTGATGTATCTCCCCATGGAGTGGCAGCAATCGCATTTGTGTATAATTTATTTAAACAAATTCAATTATCTCGCGTTCTACCGAGCCGATTTTAATCAACCGCATCTCAAAGGAAAGGGAAACGATTAAGCTACACGATAAAAATTACTCAATTGCTGTAACTATTGCCAGTTGACAGTAATAACAATTTTTATTGTTTAATTGTATATAACATTTGAACCGCTCATGGACTCATGTTCACACCTGTTGGAGATGTTAGCTGATCCTCCTAGCTTTAATTTCTGTCCTCTGGTCATTGATGTATCTCTCCATGGAGTGGCAGCAATCGCATTTGTTTATAATTTATTTAAACAAATTCAATTATCTCGCGTTCTACCGAGCCGATTTTAATCAACCGCATCTCAAAGGAAAGGGAAACGATTAAGCTACACGATAAAATATACCCCGTTGCTGTACATATATGCAGTTGGCTGTAATAACACTTTTGATTGTTTAATTGTTTATTGTAAATGAACCGCACGTGAAATCATGTTCACACCTGTTGGAGATGTTAGATGATCCTCCTAGCTTTAGTTTCTCTCCACTGGTCATTGATGTATCTCACCAGGGAGTGGCAGTAATCGCATTTGTTTAAAATTTATTTAAACAAATTCAATTATCTCGCGTTCTACCGTACCGATTTTAATCAACCGCATCTCAAAGAAAAGGGAAACGATTAAGCCACACGATAAAAAATACCGCGTTGCTGTAACTATATGCAGTTGGCTGTAATAACAATTTTGATTGTTTAATTGTTTATTGTAAATGAACCGCACGTGGAATCATCTTCACACAAGTTGGAGATGTTAGCTGATCGTCCTAGCTTTAATTTATGTCCACTGGGCATTGATGTATCTCGCCATGGAGTGGCAGCAATCGCATTTGTTTATAATTTATTTAAACAAATTCTATTATCTCGCGTTCTACCGAGCCGATTTTAATCAACGACCTCTCAAATTGAAGCTCTTGGTTCAAGGAACAATCTGATTTACGATTAGATCGGCCCTCGTGTACAGTTTCGGGGCAATACTCAAGCGAATTATGTATTTGTTTATAAAATGTAAACAGCACATGCAACATTTGTAAATCGTTTATTGCCGGGTAGCAGCATCTTTTACCTTCAATTTGTGCACTCGATCATTAATCTAGCGCCACCAGAAGCCGAGATATTAGCAGTGATACGGAGTGCATTTTTGTGGATTTTTCAATTGTTAATAACATTCGAACAACAAATGCCATATTGTTGCACCTGTTGGAGCAAATAGCTATGGTTCATAGCTTTCATTTAAGACAAGTCCGGTTAAAAAATACGCAGTAAAAGCCGAGAAAAACGCAATTGTTTAAATTAACGATGTAATCCAGGAATTCGGTTTTGGAGCCGCGGCAAACTGCGAAAAAGGCCGCAAACGCGAGATGGCGCCGCATACACGATTACTGCATGTTTATGACGATAAAAATTAAATAAAAATTCTTATCACGGTTCCTGGATGTTGTTTTTCAATAAATCAGGTGTCAAATAAAAGGGAAAGGAATAAGCTACACGATAAAAATTACTCAGTTGCTGTAACTATTGCCAGTTGACAGTAATAACAATTTTGATTGTTTAATTGTATATTGTAAATGAACCGGAAGTGGAATCATGTTCACACCTGCTGGAGATGTTACCTGATCCACCTAGCTTTAATTTCTGTCCTGTGGTGATTGATGTATCTCACCAGGGAGTGGCAGTAATCGCATTTGTTTATAATTTATTTAAACAAATTCAATTACCTCGCGTTCTACAGGGCCGATTTTAATCAACCGCTTCTCAAAGGAAAGGGAAACGATTAATCTACACGATAAAAATTACTCAGTTGCTGTAACTATTGCCAGTTGACAGTAATAACAATTTTTATTGTATAATTGTATATAACATATGAACCGCTCATGGAATCATGTTCACACCTGTTGGAGATGTTAGCTGATCGTCCAAGCTTTAATTTATGTCCACTGGTCATTGATGTATCTCGCCATGGAGTGGCAGTAATCGCATTTGTTTATTATTTATTTAAACAAATTCAATTATCTCGCGTTCTACTGTACCGATTTTAATCAACCGCATCTCAAAGAAAAGGGAAACGATTAAGCCACACGATAAAAAATACCGCGTTGCTGTAACTATATGCAGTTGGCTGTAATAACAATTTTGATTGTTTCATTGTTTATTGTAAATGAACCGCACGTGGAATCATCTTCACACCAGTTGGAGATGTTAGCTGATCGTCCTAGCTTTAATTTATGTCCACTGGGCATTGATGTATCTCGCCATGGAGTGGCAGCAATCGCATTTGTTTATAATTTATTTAAACAAATTCAATTATCTCGCGTTCTACTGATCCGATTTGAATCAACCGCATCTCAATGGAAAGGGAAACGAATAAGCTACACGATAAAAAATACCGCGTTGCTGTAACTATATGCAGTTGGCTGTAATAACAATTTTGATTGTTTAATTGTTTATTGTAAATGAACCGCACGTGGAATCATCTTCACACCAGTTGGAGATGTTAGCTGATCGTCCAAGCTTTAATTTATGTCCACTGGTCATTGATGTATCTCCCCATGGAGTGGCAGCAATCGCATTTGTGTATAATTTATTTAAACAAATTCAATTATCTCGCGTTCTACCGAGCCGATTTTAATCAACCGCATCTCAAAGGAAAGGGAAACGATTAAGCTACACGATAAAAATTACTCAATTGCTGTAACTATTGCCAGTTGACAGTAATAACAATTTTTATTGTTTAATTGTATATAACATTTGAACCGCTCATGGACTCATGTTCACACCTGTTGGAGATGTTAGCTGATCCTCCTAGCTTTAATTTCTGTCCTCTGGTCATTGATGTATCTCTCCATGGAGTGGCAGCAATCGCATTTGTTTATAATTTATTTAAACAAATTCAATTATCTCGCGTTCTACCGAGCCGATTTTAATCAACCGCATCTCAAAGGAAAGGGAAACGATTAAGCTACACGATAAAATATACCCCGTTGCTGTACATATATGCAGTTGGCTGTAATAACACTTTTGATTGTTTAATTGTTTATTGTAAATGAACCGCACGTGAAATCATGTTCACACCTGTTGGAGATGTTAGATGATCCTCCTAGCTTTAGTTTCTCTCCACTGGTCATTGATGTATCTCACCAGGGAGTGGCAGTAATCGCATTTGTTTAAAATTTATTTAAACAAATTCAATTATCTCGCGTTCTACCGTACCGATTTTAATCAACCGCATCTCAAAGAAAAGGGAAACGATTAAGCCACACGATAAAAAATACCGCGTTGCTGTAACTATATGCAGTTGGCTGTAATAACAATTTTGATTGTTTAATTGTTTATTGTAAATGAACCGCACGTGGAATCATCTTCACACAAGTTGGAGATGTTAGCTGATCGTCCTAGCTTTAATTTATGTCCACTGGGCATTGATGTATCTCGCCATGGAGTGGCAGCAATCGCATTTGTTTATAATTTATTTAAACAAATTCTATTATCTCGCGTTCTACCGAGCCGATTTTAATCAACGACCTCTCAAATTGAAGCTCTTGGTTCAAGGAACAATCTGATTTACGATTAGATCGGCCCTCGTGTACAGTTTCGGGGCAATACTCAAGCGAATTATGTATTTGTTTATAAAATGTAAACAGCACATGCAACATTTGTAAATCGTTTATTGCCGGGTAGCAGCATCTTTTACCTTCAATTTGTGCACTCGATCATTAATCTAGCGCCACCAGAAGCCGAGATATTAGCAGTGATACGGAGTGCATTTTTGTGGATTTTTCAATTGTTAATAACATTCGAACAACAAATGCCATATTGTTGCACCTGTTGGAGCAAATAGCTATGGTTCATAGCTTTCATTTAAGACAAGTCCGGTTAAAAAATACGCAGTAAAAGCCGAGAAAAACGCAATTGTTTAAATTAACGATGTAATCCAGGAATTCGGTTTTGGAGCCGCGGCAAACTGCGAAAAAGGCCGCAAACGCGAGATGGCGCCGCATACACGATTACTGCATGTTTATGACGATAAAAATTAAATAAAAATTCTTATCACGGTTCCTGGATGTTGTTTTTCAATAAATCAGGTGTCAAATAAAAGGGAAAGGAATAAGCTACACGATAAAAATTACTCAGTTGCTGTAACTATTGCCAGTTGACAGTAATAACAATTTTGATTGTTTAATTGTATATTGTAAATGAACCGGAAGTGGAATCATGTTCACACCTGCTGGAGATGTTACCTGATCCACCTAGCTTTAATTTCTGTCCTGTGGTGATTGATGTATCTCACCAGGGAGTGGCAGTAATCGCATTTGTTTATAATTTATTTAAACAAATTCAATTACCTCGCGTTCTACAGGGCCGATTTTAATCAACCGCTTCTCAAAGGAAAGGGAAACGATTAATCTACACGATAAAAATTACTCAGTTGCTGTAACTATTGCCAGTTGACAGTAATAACAATTTTTATTGTATAATTGTATATAACATATGAACCGCTCATGGAATCATGTTCACACCTGTTGGAGATGTTAGCTGATCGTCCAAGCTTTAATTTATGTCCACTGGTCATTGATGTATCTCGCCATGGAGTGGCAGTAATCGCATTTGTTTATTATTTATTTAAACAAATTCAATTATCTCGCGTTCTACTGTACCGATTTTAATCAACCGCATCTCAAAGAAAAGGGAAACGATTAAGCCACACGATAAAAAATACCGCGTTGCTGTAACTATATGCAGTTGGCTGTAATAACAATTTTGATTGCTTCATTGTTTATTGTAAATGAACCGCACGTGGAATCATCTTCACACCAGTTGGAGATGTTAGCTGATCGTCCTAGCTTTAATTTATGTCCACTGGGCATTGATGTATCTCGCCATGGAGTGGCAGCAATCGCATTTGTTTATAATTTATTTAAACAAATTCAATTATCTCGCGTTCTACTGATCCGATTTGAATCAACCGCATCTCAATGGAAAGGGAAACGAATAAGCTACACGATAAAAAATACCGCGTTGCTGTAATTATATGCAGTTGGCTGTAATAACAATTTTGATTGTTTAATTGTTTATTGTAAATGAACCGCTCATGGAATCATGTTCACACCTGTTGGAGATGTTAGCTGATCGTCCAAGCTTTAATTTATGTCCACTGGTCATTGATGTATCTCTCCATGGAGTGGCAGCAATCGCATTTGTTTATAATTTATTTAAACAAATTCAATTATCTCGCGTTCTACCGAGCCGATTTTAATCAACCGCATCTCAAAGGAAAGGGAAACGATTAAGCTACACGATAAAATATACCCCGTTGCTGTACATATATGCAGTTGGCTGTAATAACACTTTTGATTGTTTAATTGTTTATTGTAAATGAACCGCACGTGGAATCATGTTCACACCTGTTGGAGATGGTAGCTGATCGTCCAAGCTTTAATTTATGTCCACTGGTCATTGATGTATCTCCCCATGGAGTGGCAGCAATCGCATTTGTGTATAATTTATTTAAACAAATTCAATTATCTCGCGTTCTACCGAGCCGATTTTAATCAACCGCATCTCAAAGGAAAGGGAAACGATTAAGCTACACGATAAAATATACCCCGTTGCTGTACATATATGCAGTTGGCTGTAATAACACTTTTGATTGTTTAATTGTTTATTGTAAATGAACCGCACGTGAAATCATGTTCACACCTGTTGGAGATGTTAGATGATCCTCCTAGCTTTAGTTTCTCTCCACTGGTCATTGATGTATCTCACCAGGGAGTGGCAGTAATCGCATTTGTTTAAAATTTATTTAAACAAATTCAATTATCTCGCGTTCTACTGTACCGATTTTAATCAACCGCATCTCAAAGGAAAGGGAAACGATTAAGCTACACGATAAAATATACCCCTTTGCTGTACATATATGCAGTTGGTTGTAATAACACTTTTGATTGTTTAATTGTTTATTGTAAATGAACCGCACGTGGAATCATGTTCACACCTGTTGGAGATGTTAGATGATCCTCCAAGCTTTAATTTATGTCCACTGGTCATTGATGTATCTCGCCATGGAGTGGCAGTAATCGCATTTGTTTATTATTTATTTAAACAAATTCAATTATCTCGCGTTCTACTGTACCGATTTTAATCAACCGCATCTCAAAGAAAAGGGAAACGATTAAGCCACACGATAAAAAATACCGCGTTGCTGTAACTATATGCAGTTGGCTGTAATAACAATTTTGATTGTTTAATTGTTTATTGTAAATGAACCGCACGTGGAATCATCTTCACACCAGTTGGAGATGTTAGCTGATCGTCCTAGCTTTAATTTATGTCCACTGGTCATTGATGTATCTCGCCATGGAGTGGCAGTAATCGCATTTGTTTATTATTTATTTAAACAAATTCAATTATCTCGCGTTCTACAGGGCCGATTTTAATCAACCGCTTCTCAAAGGAAAGGGAAACGATTAATCTACACGATAAAAATTACTCAATTGCTGTAACTATTGCCAGTTGACAGTAATAACAATTTTTATTGTTTAATTGTATATAACATTTGAACCGCTCATGGACTCATGTTCACACCTGTTGGAGATGTTAGCTGATCCTCCTAGCTTTAATTTCTGTCCTCTGGTCATTGATGTATCTCTCCATGGAGTGGCAGCAATCGCATTTGTTTATAATTTATTTAAACAAATTCAATTATCTCGCGTTCTACCGTACCGATTTTAATCAACCGCATCTCAAAGAAAAGGGAAACGATTAAGCCACACGATAAAAAATACCGCGTTGCTGTAACTATATGCAGTTGGCTGTAATAACAATTTTGATTGTTTAATTGTTTATTGTAAATGAACCGCACGTGGAATCATCTTCACACAAGTTGGAGATGTTAGCTGATCGTCCTAGCTTTAATTTATGTCCACTGGGCATTGATGTATCTCGCCATGGAGTGGCAGCAATCGCATTTGTTTATAATTTATTTAAACAAATTCTATTATCTCGCGTTCTACCGAGCCGATTTTAATCAACGACCTCTCAAATTGAAGCTCTTGGTTCAAGGAACAATCTGATTTACGATTAGATCGGCCCTCGTGTACAGTTTCGGGGCAATACTCAAGCGAATTATGTATTTGTTTATAAAATGTAAACAGCACATGCAACATTTGTAAATCGTTTATTGCCGGGTAGCAGCATCTTTTACCTTCAATTTGTGCACTCGATCATTAATCTAGCGCCACCAGAAGCCGAGATATTAGCAGTGATACGGAGTGCATTTTTGTGGATTTTTCAATTGTTAATAACATTCGAACAACAAATGCCATATTGTTGCACCTGTTGGAGCAAATAGCTATGGTTCATAGCTTTCATTTAAGACAAGTCCGGTTAAAAAATACGCAGTAAAAGCCGAGAAAAACGCAATTGTTTAAATTAACGATGTAATCCAGGAATTCGGTTTTGGAGCCGCGGCAAACTGCGAAAAAGGCCGCAAACGCGAGATGGCGCCGCATACACGATTACTGCATGTTTATGACGATAAAAATTAAATAAAAATTCTTATCACGGTTCCTGGATGTTGTTTTTCAATAAATCAGGTGTCAAATAAAAGGGAAAGGAATAAGCTACACGATAAAAATTACTCAGTTGCTGTAACTATTGCCAGTTGACAGTAATAACAATTTTGATTGTTTAATTGTATATTGTAAATGAACCGGAAGTGGAATCATGTTCACACCTGCTGGAGATGTTACCTGATCCACCTAGCTTTAATTTCTGTCCTGTGGTGATTGATGTATCTCACCAGGGAGTGGCAGTAATCGCATTTGTTTATAATTTATTTAAACAAATTCAATTACCTCGCGTTCTACAGGGCCGATTTTAATCAACCCCATCTCAATGGAAAGGGAAACGAATAAGCTACAGGATAAAAAATACCGCGTTGCTGTAACTATATGCAGTTGGCTGTAATAACAATTTTGATTGTTTAATTGTTTATTGTAAATGACCCGCACGTGGAATCATGTTCATACCTGTTGGAGATGTTAGCTGATCCTCCTAGCTTTAATTTCTGTCCTCTGGTCATTGGTGAATCTCACCAGGTAGTGGCAGTAATCGCATTTGTTTATAATTTATTTAAACAAATTCAATTACCTCGCGTTCTACAGGGCCGATTTTAATCAACCGCTTCTCAAAGGAAAGGGAAACGATTAATCTACACGATAAAAATTACTCAGTTGCTGTAACTATTGCCAGTTGACAGTAATAACAATTTTTATTGTATAATTGTATATAACATATGAACCGCTCATGGAATCATGTTCACACCTGTTGGAGATGTTAGCTGATCGTCCAAGCTTTAATTTATGTCCACTGGTCATTGATGTATCTCGCCATGGAGTGGCAGTAATCGCATTTGTTTATTATTTATTTAAACAAATTCAATTATCTCGCGTTCTACTGTACCGATTTTAATCAACCGCATCTCAAAGAAAAGGGAAACGATTAAGCCACACGATAAAAAATACCGCGTTGCTGTAACTATATGCAGTTGGCTGTAATAACAATTTTGATTGTTTAATTGTTTATTGTAAATGAACCGCACGTGGAATCATCTTCACACCAGTTGGAGATGTTAGCTGATCGTCCTAGCTTTAATTTATGTCCACTGGGCATTGATGTATCTCGCCATGGAGTGGCAGCAATCGCATTTGTTTATAATTTATTTAAACAAATTCAATTATCTCGCGTTCTACTGATCCGATTTGAATCAACCGCATCTCAATGGAAAGGGAAACGAATAAGCTACACGATAAAAAATACCGCGTTGCTGTAATTATATGCAGTTGGCTGTAATAACAATTTTGATTGTTTAATTGTTTATTGTAAATGAACCGCTCATGGAATCATGTTCACACCTGTTGGAGATGTTAGCTGATCGTCCAAGCTTTAATTTATGTCCACTGGTCATTGATGTATCTCTCCATGGAGTGGCAGCAATCGCATTTGTTTATAATTTATTTAAACAAATTCAATTATCTCGCGTTCTACCGAGCCGATTTTAATCAACCGCATCTCAAAGGAAAGGGAAACGATTAAGCTACACGATAAAATATACCCCGTTGCTGTACATATATGCAGTTGGCTGTAATAACACTTTTGATTGTTTAATTGTTTATTGTAAATGAACCGCACGTGGAATCATGTTCACACCTGTTGGAGATGGTAGCTGATCGTCCAAGCTTTAATTTATGTCCACTGGTCATTGATGTATCTCCCCATGGAGTGGCAGCAATCGCATTTGTGTATAATTTATTTAAACAAATTCAATTATCTCGCGTTCTACCGAGCCGATTTTAATCAACCGCATCTCAAAGGAAAGGGAAACGATTAAGCTACACGATAAAATATACCCCGTTGCTGTACATATATGCAGTTGGCTGTAATAACACTTTTGATTGTTTAATTGTTTATTGTAAATGAACCGCACGTGAAATCATGTTCACACCTGTTGGAGATGTTAGATGATCCTCCTAGCTTTAGTTTCTCTCCACTGGTCATTGATGTATCTCACCAGGGAGTGGCAGTAATCGCATTTGTTTAAAATTTATTTAAACAAATTCAATTATCTCGCGTTCTACCGTACCGATTTTAATCAACCGCATCTCAAAGAAAAGGGAAACGATTAAGCCACACGATAAAAAATACCGCGTTGCTGTAACTATATGCAGTTGGCTGTAATAACAATTTTTATTGTTTAATTGTTTATTGTAAATGAACCGCACGTGGAATCATCTTCACACCAGTTGGAGATGTTAGCTGATCGTCCTAGCTTTAATTTATGTCCACTGGGCATTGATGTATCTCGCCATGGAGTGGCAGCAATCGCATTTGTTTATAATTTATTTAAACAAATTCAATTATCTCGCGTTATACCGAGCCGATTTTAATCAACCGCATCTCAAAGGAAAGGGAAACGATTAAGCTACACGATAAAATATACCCCTTTGCTGTACATATATGCAGTTGGTTGTAATAACACTTTTGATTGTTTAATTGTTTATTGTAAATGAACCGCACGTGGAATCATGTTCACACCTGTTGGAGATGTTAGATGATCCTCCTAGCTTTAATTTCTCTCCACTGGTCATTGATGTATCTCACCAGGGAGTGGCAGTAATCGCATTTGTTTAAAATTTATTTAAACAAATTCAAGTATCTCGCGTTCTACTGTACCGATTTTAATCAACCGCATCTCAAAGGAAAGGGAAACGATTAAGCTACACGATAAAATATACCCCTTTGCTGTACATATATGCAGTTGGTTGTAATAACACTTTTGATTGTTTAATTGTTTATTGTAAATGAACCGCACGTGGAATCATGTTCACACCTGTTGGAGATGTTAGATGATCCTCCAAGCTTTAATTTATGTCCACTGGTCATTGATGTATCTCGCCATGGAGTGGCAGTAATCGCATTTGTTTATTATTTATTTAAACAAATTCAATTATCTAGCGTTCTACTGTACCGATTTTAATCAACCGCATCTCAAAGAAAAGGGAAACGATTAAGCCACACGATAAAAAATACCGCGTTGCTGTAACTATATGCAGTTGGCTGTAATAACAATTTTGATTGTTTAATTGTTTATTGTAAATGAACCGCACGTGGAATCATCTTCACACCAGTTGGAGATGTTAGCTGATCGTCCTAGCTTTAATTTATGTCCACTGGTCATTGATGTATCTCGCCATGGAGTGGCAGTAATCGCATTTGTTTATTATTTATTTAAACAAATTCAATTATCTCGCGTTCTACAGGGCCGATTTTAATCAACCGCTTCTCAAAGGAAAGGGAAACGATTAATCTACACGATAAAAATTACTCAATTGCTGTAACTATTGCCAGTTGACAGTAATAACAATTTTTATTGTTTAATTGTATATAACATTTGAACCGCTCATGGACTCATGTTCACACCTGTTGGAGATGTTAGCTGATCCTCCTAGCTTTAATTTCTGTCCTCTGGTCATTGATGTATCTCTCCATGGAGTGGCAGCAATCGCATTTGTTTATAATTTATTTAAACAAATTCAATTATCTCGCGTTCTACCGAGCCGATTTTAATCAACCGCATCTCAAAGGAAAGGGAAACGATTAAGCTACACGATAAAATATACCCCGTTGCTGTACATATATGCAGTTGGCTGTAATAACACTTTTGATTGTTTAATTGTTTATTGTAAATGAACCGCACGTGAAATCATGTTCACACCTGTTGGAGATGTTAGATGATCGTCCTAGCTTTAATTTATGTCCACTGGGCATTGATGTATCTCGCCATGGAGTGGCAGTAATCGCATTTGTTTAAAATTTATTTAAACAAATTCAATTATCTCGCGTTCTACCGTACCGATTTTAATCAACCGCATCTCAAAGAAAAGGGAAACGATTAAGCCACACGATAAAAAATACCGCGTTGCTGTAACTATATGCAGTTGGCTGTAATAACAATTTTGATTGTTTAATTGTTTATTGTAAATGAACCGCACGTGGAATCATCTTCACACAAGTTGGAGATGTTAGCTGATCGTCCTAGCTTTAATTTATGTCCACTGGGCATTGATGTATCTCGCCATGGAGTGGCAGCAATCGCATTTGTTTATAATTTATTTAAACAAATTCTATTATCTCGCGTTCTACCGAGCCGATTTTAATCAACGACCTCTCAAATTGAAGCTCTTGGTTCAAGGAACAATCTGATTTACGATTAGATCGGCCCTCGTGTACAGTTTCGGGGCAATACTCAAGCGAATTATGTATTTGTTTATAAAATGTAAACAGCACATGCAACATTTGTAAATCGTTTATTGCCGGGTAGCAGCATCTTTTACCTTCAATTTGTGCACTCGATCATTAATCTAGCGCCACCAGAAGCCGAGATATTAGCAGTGATACGGAGTGCATTTTTGTGGATTTTTCAATTGTTAATAACATTCGAACAACAAATGCCATATTGTTGCACCTGTTGGAGCAAATAGCTATGGTTCATAGCTTTCATTTAAGACAAGTCCGGTTAAAAAATACGCAGTAAAAGCCGAGAAAAACGCAATTGTTTAAATTAACGATGTAATCCAGGAATTCGGTTTTGGAGCCGCGGCAAACTGCGAAAAAGGCCGCAAACGCGAGATGGCGCCGCATACACGATTACTGCATGTTTATGACGATAAAAATTAAATAAAAATTCTTATCACGGTTCCTGGATGTTGTTTTTCAATAAATCAGGTGTCAAATAAAAGGGAAAGGAATAAGCTACACGATAAAAATTACTCAGTTGCTGTAACTATTGCCAGTTGACAGTAATAACAATTTTGATTGTTTAATTGTATATTGTAAATGAACCGGAAGTGGAATCATGTTCACACCTGCTGGAGATGTTACCTGATCCACCTAGCTTTAATTTCTGTCCTGTGGTGATTGATGTATCTCACCAGGGAGTGGCAGTAATCGCATTTGTTTATAATTTATTTAAACAAATTCAATTACCTCGCGTTCTACAGGGCCGATTTTAATCAACCGCTTCTCAAAGGAAAGGGAAACGATTAATCTACACGATAAAAATTACTCAGTTGCTGTAACTATTGCCAGTTGACAGTAATAACAATTTTTATTGTATAATTGTATATAACATATGAACCGCTCATGGAATCATGTTCACACCTGTTGGAGATGTTAGCTGATCGTCCAAGCTTTAATTTATGTCCACTGGTCATTGATGTATCTCGCCATGGAGTGGCAGTAATCGCATTTGTTTATTATTTATTTAAACAAATTCAATTATCTCGCGTTCTACTGTACCGATTTTAATCAACCGCATCTCAAAGAAAAGGGAAACGATTAAGCCACACGATAAAAAATACCGCGTTGCTGTAACTATATGCAGTTGGCTGTAATAACAATTTTGATTGTTTCATTGTTTATTGTAAATGAACCGCACGTGGAATCATCTTCACACCAGTTGGAGATGTTAGCTGATCGTCCTAGCTTTAATTTATGTCCACTGGGCATTGATGTATCTCGCCATGGAGTGGCAGCAATCGCATTTGTTTATAATTTATTTAAACAAATTCAATTATCTCGCGTTCTACTGATCCGATTTGAATCAACCGCATCTCAATGGAAAGGGAAACGAATAAGCTACACGATAAAAAATACCGCGTTGCTGTAATTATATGCAGTTGGCTGTAATAACAATTTTGATTGTTTAATTGTTTATTGTAAATGAACCGCTCATGGAATCATGTTCACACCTGTTGGAGATGTTAGCTGATCGTCCAAGCTTTAATTTATGTCCACTGGTCATTGATGTATCTCTCCATGGAGTGGCAGCAATCGCATTTGTTTATAATTTATTTAAACAAATTCAATTATCTCGCGTTCTACCGAGCCGATTTTAATCAACCGCATCTCAAAGGAAAGGGAAACGATTAAGCTACACGATAAAATATACCCCGTTGCTGTACATATATGCAGTTGGCTGTAATAACACTTTTGATTGTTTAATTGTTTATTGTAAATGAACCGCACGTGGAATCATGTTCACACCTGTTGGAGATGGTAGCTGATCGTCCAAGCTTTAATTTATGTCCACTGGTCATTGATGTATCTCCCCATGGAGTGGCAGCAATCGCATTTGTGTATAATTTATTTAAACAAATTCAATTATCTCGCGTTCTACCGAGCCGATTTTAATCAACCGCATCTCAAAGGAAAGGGAAACGATTAAGCTACACGATAAAATATACCCCGTTGCTGTACATATATGCAGTTGGCTGTAATAACACTTTTGATTGTTTAATTGTTTATTGTAAATGAACCGCACGTGAAATCATGTTCACACCTGTTGGAGATGTTAGATGATCCTCCTAGCTTTAGTTTCTCTCCACTGGTCATTGATGTATCTCACCAGGGAGTGGCAGTAATCGCATTTGTTTAAAATTTATTTAAACAAATTCAATTATCTCGCGTTCTACTGTACCGATTTTAATCAACCGCATCTCAAAGGAAAGGGAAACGATTAAGCTACACGATAAAATATACCCCTTTGCTGTACATATATGCAGTTGGTTGTAATAACACTTTTGATTGTTTAATTGTTTATTGTAAATGAACCGCACGTGGAATCATGTTCACACCTGTTGGAGATGTTAGATGATCCTCCAAGCTTTAATTTATGTCCACTGGTCATTGATGTATCTCGCCATGGAGTGGCAGTAATCGCATTTGTTTATTATTTATTTAAACAAATTCAATTATCTCGCGTTCTACTGTACCGATTTTAATCAACCGCATCTCAAAGAAAAGGGAAACGATTAAGCCACACGATAAAAAATACCGCGTTGCTGTAACTATATGCAGTTGGCTGTAATAACAATTTTGATTGTTTAATTGTTTATTGTAAATGAACCGCACGTGGAATCATCTTCACACCAGTTGGAGATGTTAGCTGATCGTCCTAGCTTTAATTTATGTCCACTGGTCATTGATGT
This sequence comes from Nomada lathburiana, assembly GCA_963667235.1. Taxonomy (NCBI): domain Eukaryota; kingdom Metazoa; phylum Arthropoda; class Insecta; order Hymenoptera; family Apidae; genus Nomada; species Nomada lathburiana. The sequence continues at coordinate 7,783,754 of OY763897.1, read as the reverse complement.
ATCTCGCCATGGAGTGGCAGTAATCGCATTTGTTTATTATTTATTTAAACAAATTCAATTATCTCGCGTTCTACAGGGCCGATTTTAATCAACCGCTTCTCAAAGGAAAGGGAAACGATTAATCTACACGATAAAAATTACTCAATTGCTGTAACTATTGCCAGTTGACAGTAATAACAATTTTTATTGTTTAATTGTATATAACATTTGAACCGCTCATGGACTCATGTTCACACCTGTTGGAGATGTTAGCTGATCCTCCTAGCTTTAATTTCTGTCCTCTGGTCATTGATGTATCTCTCCATGGAGTGGCAGCAATCGCATTTGTTTATAATTTATTTAAACAAATTCAATTATCTCGCGTTCTACCGTACCGATTTTAATCAACCGCATCTCAAAGAAAAGGGAAACGATTAAGCCACACGATAAAAAATACCGCGTTGCTGTAACTATATGCAGTTGGCTGTAATAACAATTTTGATTGTTTAATTGTTTATTGTAAATGAACCGCACGTGGAATCATCTTCACACAAGTTGGAGATGTTAGCTGATCGTCCTAGCTTTAATTTATGTCCACTGGGCATTGATGTATCTCGCCATGGAGTGGCAGCAATCGCATTTGTTTATAATTTATTTAAACAAATTCTATTATCTCGCGTTCTACCGAGCCGATTTTAATCAACGACCTCTCAAATTGAAGCTCTTGGTTCAAGGAACAATCTGATTTACGATTAGATCGGCCCTCGTGTACAGTTTCGGGGCAATACTCAAGCGAATTATGTATTTGTTTATAAAATGTAAACAGCACATGCAACATTTGTAAATCGTTTATTGCCGGGTAGCAGCATCTTTTACCTTCAATTTGTGCACTCGATCATTAATCTAGCGCCACCAGAAGCCGAGATATTAGCAGTGATACGGAGTGCATTTTTGTGGATTTTTCAATTGTTAATAACATTCGAACAACAAATGCCATATTGTTGCACCTGTTGGAGCAAATAGCTATGGTTCATAGCTTTCATTTAAGACAAGTCCGGTTAAAAAATACGCAGTAAAAGCCGAGAAAAACGCAATTGTTTAAATTAACGATGTAATCCAGGAATTCGGTTTTGGAGCCGCGGCAAACTGCGAAAAAGGCCGCAAACGCGAGATGGCGCCGCATACACGATTACTGCATGTTTATGACGATAAAAATTAAATAAAAATTCTTATCACGGTTCCTGGATGTTGTTTTTCAATAAATCAGGTGTCAAATAAAAGGGAAAGGAATAAGCTACACGATAAAAATTACTCAGTTGCTGTAACTATTGCCAGTTGACAGTAATAACAATTTTGATTGTTTAATTGTATATTGTAAATGAACCGGAAGTGGAATCATGTTCACACCTGCTGGAGATGTTACCTGATCCACCTAGCTTTAATTTCTGTCCTGTGGTGATTGATGTATCTCACCAGGGAGTGGCAGTAATCGCATTTGTTTATAATTTATTTAAACAAATTCAATTACCTCGCGTTCTACAGGGCCGATTTTAATCAACCCCATCTCAATGGAAAGGGAAACGAATAAGCTACAGGATAAAAAATACCGCGTTGCTGTAACTATATGCAGTTGGCTGTAATAACAATTTTGATTGTTTAATTGTTTATTGTAAATGACCCGCACGTGGAATCATGTTCATACCTGTTGGAGATGTTAGCTGATCCTCCTAGCTTTAATTTCTGTCCTCTGGTCATTGGTGAATCTCACCAGGTAGTGGCAGTAATCGCATTTGTTTAAAATTTATTTAAACAAATTCAATTATCTCGCGTTCTACTGTACCGATTTTAATCAACCGAATCTCAAAGAAAAGGGAAACGATTAAGCCACACGATAAAACATACCGCGTTGCTGTAACTATATGCAGTTGGCTGTAATAACAATTTTGATTGTTTAATTGTTTATTGTAAATGAACCGCACGTGGAATCATCTTCGCACCAGTTGGAGATGTTAGCTGATCGTCCTAGCTTTAATTTATGTCCACTGGGCATTGATGTATCTCGCCATGGAGTGGCAGCAATCGCATTTGTTTATAATTTATTTAAACAAATTCAATTATCTCGCGTTCTACTGATCCGATTTGAATCAACCGCATCTCAATGGAAAGGGAAACGAATAAGCTACACGATAAAAAATACCGCGTTGCTGTAATTATATGCAGTTGGCTGTAATAACAATTTTGATTGTTTAATTGTTTATTGTAAATGAACCGCACGTGGAATCATCTTCACACAAGTTGGAGATGTTAGCTGATCGTCCTAGCTTTAATTTATGTCCACTGGGCTTTGATGTATCTCGCCATGGAGTGGCAGCAATCGCATTTGTTTATAATTTATTTAAACAAATTCTATTATCTCGCGTTCTACCGAGCCGATTTTAATCAACGACCTCTCAAATTGAAGCTCTTGGTTCAAGGAACAATCTGCTTTACGATTAGATCGGCCCTCGTGTACAGTTTCGGGGCAATACTCAAGCGAATTATGTATTTGTTTATAAAATGTAAACAGCACATGCAACATTTGTAAATCGTTTATTGCCGGGTAGCAGCATCTTTTACCTTCAATTTGTGCACTCGATCATTAATCTAGCGCCCCCAGAAGCCGAGATATTAGCAGTGATACGGAGTGCATTTTTGTGGATTTGTCAATTGTTAATAACATTCGAACAACAAATGCCATATTGTTGCAACTGTTGGAGCAAATAGCTATGGTTCATAGCTTTCATTTAAGACAAGTCCGGTTAAAAAGTACCCAGTAGAAGCCAAGAAAAACGCATTTGTTTAAATTAACGATGTAATCCAGGAATTCGGTTTTGGAGCCGCGGCAAACTGCGAAAAAGGCCGCAAACGCGAGATGGCGCCGCATACACGATTACTGCACGTTTATGTCGATAAAAATTCTTATCACGGTTCCTGGTTGTTGTTTTTCAATAAATCAGGTGTCAAATAAAAGGGAAAGGAATAAGCTACACGATAAAAATTACTCAGTTGCTGTAACTATTGCCAGTTGACAGTAATAACAATTTTGATTGTTTAATTGTTTATTGTAAATGAACCGCAAGTGGAATCATGTTCACACCTGTTGGAGATGTTACCTGATCCACCTAGCTTTAATTTCTGTCCTGTGGTGATTGATGTATCTCACCAGGGAGTGGCAGTAATCGCATTTGTTTATAATTTATTTAAACAAATTCAATTATCACGCGTTCTACAGGGCCGATTTTAATCAACCGCATCTCAATGGAAAGGGAAACGAATAAGCTACAGGATAAAAAAGACCGCGTTGCTGTAACTATATGCAGTTGGCTGTAATAACAATTTTGATTGTTTAATTGTTTATTGTAAATGAATCGCACGTGGAATCATGTTCACACCTGTTGGAGACGTTAGTTGATCCTCCTAGCTTTAATTTCTGTCCTCTGGTCATTGATGTATCTCACCAGGGAGTGGCAGTAATCGCATTTGTTTATAATTTATTTAAACAAATTCAATTATCTCGCGTTCTACTGTACCGATTTTAATCGACCGCATCTCAAAGAAAAGGGAAACGATTGAGCCACACGATAAAAGATACCGCGTTGCTGTAACTATAAGCAGTTAGCTGTAATAACAATTTGGATTGTTTAATTGTTTATTGTAAATGAATCGCACGTGGAATCATGTTCACACCTGTTGGAGACGTTAGTTGATCCTCCTAGCTCTAATTTCTGTCCTCTGGTCATTGATGTATCTCACCAGGGAGTGGCAGTAATCGCATTTGTTTATAAGTTATTTACACAAATTCAATTATCTCGCGTTCTACGGATCCGATTTGAATCAACCGCATCTCAATGGAAAGGGAAACGATTAAGCTACAGGATAAAAAATACCGCGTTGCTGTAACTATATGCAGTTGGCTGTAATAACAATTTTGATTGTTTAATTGTTTATTGTAAATGAACCGCACGTGGAATCATCTTCACACCTGTTGGAGATGTTAGCTGATCGTCCAAGCTTTAATTTATGTCCACTGGTCATTGATGTATCTCTCCATGGAGTGGCAGCAATCGCATTTGTTTATAATTTATTTAAACAAATTCAATTATCTCGCGTTCTACCGCGCCGATTTTAAGCAACCGCATCTCAAAGGAAAGGGAAACGATTAAGCTACACGATAAAATATACCCCGTTGCTGTACCTATATGCAGTTGGCTGTAATAACTATTTTGATTGTTTAATTGTTTATTGTAAATGAACCGCACGTGGAGTCATGTTCACACCTGTTGGAGACGATAGTTGATCCTCCTAGCTTTAATTTCTGTCCTCTGGTCATTGATGTATCTCACCAGGAGAGGCAGCAATCGCATTTGTTTATAATTTATTAAAACAAATTCAATTATCTCGCGTTCTACCGAGCCGATTTTAATCAACGACATCTCAAATTGAAGCTCTTGGTTCAAGGAACAATCTGATTCACGATTAGATCGGCCCTCGTGTACAGTTTCGGGGCAATACTCAAGCGAATTATGTATTTGTTTATAAAATGTAAACAGCACATGCACCATTTGTAAATCGTTTATTGCCGTGTAGCAGCATCTTTTACCTTCAATTTGTGCACTCGATGATTAATCTAGCGCCACCAGAAGCCGAGATATTTGCAGTGATACGGAGTTCATTTTTGTGGATTTTTCAATTGTTAATAACATTCGAACAACAAATGCCATATTGTTGCAACTGTTGGAGCAAATAGCTATGGTTCATAGCTTTCATTTAAGACAAGTCCGGTTAAAAAGTACCCAGTAGAAGCCAAGAAAAACGCAATTGTTTAAATTAACGATGTAATCCAGGAATTCGGTTTTGGAGCCGCGGCAAACTGCGAAAAAGGCCGCAAACGCGAGATGGCGCCGCATACACGATTACTGCATGTTTATGTCGATAAAAATTAAATAAAAATTCTTATCACGGTTCCTGGATGTTGTTTTTCAATAAATCAGGTGTCAAATAAAAGGGAAAGGAATAAGCTACACGATAAAAATTACTCAGTTGCTGTAACTATTGCCAGTTGACAGTAATAACAATTTTGATTGTTTAATTGTATATTGCAAATGAACCGGAAGTGGAATCATGTTCACACCTGTTGGAGATGTTACCTGATCCACCTAGCTTTAATTTCTCTTCTGTGGTGATTGATATATCTCACCAGGGAGTGGCAGTAATCGCATTTGTTTATAATTTATTTAAACAAATTCAATTATCTCGCGTTCTACCGAGCCGATTTGAATCAACCGCACCTCAAAGGAAAGGGAAACGATTAAGCTACACGATAAAATATACCGCGTTGCTGTAACTATATGCAGTTGGCTGTAATAACAATTTTGATTGTTTAATTGTTTATTGTAAATGACCCGCAAGTGGATTCATCTTCACACCAGTTGGAGATGTTAGCTGATCGTCCTAGCTTTAATTTATGTCCACTGGTCATTGATGTATCTCTCCATGGAGAGGCAGCAATCGCATTTGTTTATAATTTACTTAAACAAATTCAATTATCTCGCGTTCTACCGAGCCGATTTTAAGCAACCGCATCTCAAAGGAAAGGGAAACGATTAAGCTACACGATAAAATATACCCCGTTGCTGTACCTATATGCAGTTGGCTGTAATAACTATTTTGATTGTTTAATTGTTTATTGTAAATGAACCGCACGTGGAGTCATGTTCACACCTGTTGGAGACGATAGTTGATCCTCCTAGCTTTAATTTCTGTCCTCTGGTCATTGATGTATCTCACCAGGAGAGGCAGCAATCGCATTTGTTTATAATTTATTAAAACAAATTCAATTATCTCGCGTTCTACCGAGCCGATTTTAATCAACGACATCTCAAATTGAAGCTCTTGGTTCAAGGAACAATCTGATTCACGATTAGATCGGCCCTCGTGTACAGTTTCGGGGCAATACTCAAGCGAATTATGTATTTGTTTATAAAATGTAAACAGCACATGCACCTTTTGTAAATCGTTAATTGCCGTGTAGCAGCATCTTTTACCTTCAATTTGTGCACTCGATGATTAATCTAGCGCCACCAGAAGCCGAGATATTTGCAGTGATACGGAGTTCATTTTTGTGGATTTTTCAATTGTTAATAACATTCGAACAACAAATGCCATATTGTTGCAACTGTTGGAGCAAATAGCTATGGTTCATAGCTTTCATTTAAGACAAGTCCGGTTAAAAAGTACCCAGTAGAAGCCAAGAAAAACGCAATTGTTTAAATTAACGATGTAATCCAGGAATTCGGTTTTGGAGCCGCGGCAAACTGCGAAAAAGGCCGCAAACGCGAGATGGCGCCGCATACACGATTACTGCATGTTTATGTCGATAAAAATTAAATAAAAATTCTTATCACGGTTCCTGGTTGTTGTTTTTCAATAAATCAGGTGTCAAATAAAAGGGAAAGGAATAAGCTACACGATAAAAATTACTCAGTTGCTGTAACTATTGCCAGTTGACAGTAATAACAATTTTGATTGTTTAATTGTTTATTGTAAATGAACCGCAAGTGGAATCATGTTCACACCTGTTGGAGATGTTACCTGATCCACCTAGCTTTAATTTCTCTCCTGTGGTGATTGATGTATCTCACCAGGGAGTGGCAGTAATCGCATTTGTTTATAATTTATTTAAACAAATTCAATTACCTCGCGTTCTACAGGGCCGATTTTAATCAACCGCTTCTCAAAGGAAAGGGAAACGATTAATCTACACGATAAAAATTACTCAGTTGCTGTAACTATTGCCAGTTGACAGTAATAACAATTTTTATTGTTTAATTGTATATAACATTTGAACCGCTCATGGAATCATGTTCACACCTGTTGGAGATGTTAGCTGATCCTCCTAGCTTTAATTTCTGTCCTCTGGTCATTGATGTATCTCTCCATGGAGTGGCAGCAATCGCATTTGTTTATAATTTATTTAAACAAATTCAATTATCTCGCGTTCTACCGAGCCGATTTTAATCAACCGCATCTCAAAGGAAAGGGAAACGATTAAGCTACACGATAAAATATACCCCGTTGCTGTACATATATGCAGTTGGCTGTAATAACACTTTTGATTGTTTAATTGTTTATTGTAAATGAACCGCACGTGAAATCATGTTCACACCTGTTGGAGATGTTAGATGATCCTCCAAGCTTTAGTTTCTCTCCACTGGTCATTGATGTATCTCACCAGGGAGTGGCAGTAATCGCATTTGTTTAAAATTTATTTAAACAAATTCAATTATCTCGCGTTCTACTGTACCGATTTTAATCAACCGCATCTCAAAGAAAAGGGAAACGATTAAGCCACACGATAAAAAATACCGCGTTGCTGTAACTATATGCAGTTGGCTGTAATAACAATTTTGATTGTTTAATTGTTTATTGTAAATGAACCGCACGTGGAATCATCTTCACACCAGTTGGAGATGTTAGCTGATCGTCCTAGCTTTAATTTATGTCCACTGGGCATTGATGTATCTCGCCATGGAGTGGCAGCAATCGCATTTGTTTATAATTTATTTAAACAAATTCAATTATCTCGCGTTCTACTGATCCGATTTGAATCAACCGCATCTCAATGGAAAGGGAAACGAATAAGCTACACGATAAAAAATACCGCGTTGCTGTAATTATATGCAGTTGGCTGTAATAACAATTTTGATTGTTTAATTGTTTATTGTAAATGAACCGCTCATGGAATCATGTTCACACCTGTTGGAGATGTTAGCTGATCGTCCAAGCTTTAATTTATGTCCACTGGTCATTGATGTATCTCTCCATGGAGTGGCAGCAATCGCATTTGTTTATAATTTATTTAAACAAATTCAATTATCTCGCGTTCTACCGAGCCGATTTTAATCAACCGCATCTCAAAGGAAAGGGAAACGATTAAGCTACACGATAAAATATACCCCGTTGCTGTACATATATGCAGTTGGCTGTAATAACACTTTTGATTGTTTAATTGTTTATTGTAAATGAACCGCACGTGGAATCATGTTCACACCTGTTGGAGATGGTAGCTGATCGTCCAAGCTTTAATTTATGTCCACTGGTCATTGATGTATCTCCCCATGGAGTGGCAGCAATCGCATTTGTGTATAATTTATTTAAACAAATTCAATTATCTCGCGTTCTACCGAGCCGATTTTAATCAACCGCATCTCAAAGGAAAGGGAAACGATTAAGCTACACGATAAAATATACCCCGTTGCTGTACATATATGCAGTTGGCTGTAATAACACTTTTGATTGTTTAATTGTTTATTGTAAATGAACCGCACGTGAAATCATGTTCACACCTGTTGGAGATGTTAGATGATCCTCCTAGCTTTAGTTTCTCTCCACTGGTCATTGATGTATCTCACCAGGGAGTGGCAGTAATCGCATTTGTTTAAAATTTATTTAAACAAATTCAATTATCTCGCGTTCTACTGTACCGATTTTAATCAACCGCATCTCAAAGGAAAGGGAAACGATTAAGCTACACGATAAAATATACCCCTTTGCTGTACATATATGCAGTTGGTTGTAATAACACTTTTGATTGTTTAATTGTTTATTGTAAATGAACCGCACGTGGAATCATGTTCACACCTGTTGGAGATGTTAGATGATCCTCCAAGCTTTAATTTATGTCCACTGGTCATTGATGTATCTCGCCATGGAGTGGCAGTAATCGCATTTGTTTATTATTTATTTAAACAAATTCAATTATCTCGCGTTCTACTGTACCGATTTTAATCAACCGCATCTCAAAGAAAAGGGAAACGATTAAGCCACACGATAAAAAATACCGCGTTGCTGTAACTATATGCAGTTGGCTGTAATAACAATTTTGATTGTTTAATTGTTTATTGTAAATGAACCGCACGTGGAATCATCTTCACACCAGTTGGAGATGTTAGCTGATCGTCCTAGCTTTAATTTATGTCCACTGGTCATTGATGTATCTCGCCATGGAGTGGCAGTAATCGCATTTGTTTATTATTTATTTAAACAAATTCAATTATCTCGCGTTCTACAGGGCCGATTTTAATCAACCGCTTCTCAAAGGAAAGGGAAACGATTAATCTACACGATAAAAATTACTCAATTGCTGTAACTATTGCCAGTTGACAGTAATAACAATTTTTATTGTTTAATTGTATATAACATTTGAACCGCTCATGGACTCATGTTCACACCTGTTGGAGATGTTAGCTGATCCTCCTAGCTTTAATTTCTGTCCTCTGGTCATTGATGTATCTCTCCATGGAGTGGCAGCAATCGCATTTGTTTATAATTTATTTAAACAAATTCAATTATCTCGCGTTCTACCGTACCGATTTTAATCAACCGCATCTCAAAGAAAAGGGAAACGATTAAGCCACACGATAAAAAATACCGCGTTGCTGTAACTATATGCAGTTGGCTGTAATAACAATTTTGATTGTTTAATTGTTTATTGTAAATGAACCGCACGTGGAATCATCTTCACACAAGTTGGAGATGTTAGCTGATCGTCCTAGCTTTAATTTATGTCCACTGGGCATTGATGTATCTCGCCATGGAGTTGCAGCAATCGCATTTGTTTATAATTTATTTAAACAAATTCTATTATCTCGCGTTCTACCGAGCCGATTTTAATCAACGACCTCTCAAATTGAAGCTCTTGGTTCAAGGAACAATCTGATTTACGATTAGATCGGCCCTCGTGTACAGTTTCGGGGCAATACTCAAGCGAATTATGTATTTGTTTATAAAATGTAAACAGCACATGCAACATTTGTAAATCGTTTATTGCCGGGTAGCAGCATCTTTTACCTTCAATTTGTGCACTCGATCATTAATCTAGCGCCACCAGAAGCCGAGATATTAGCAGTGATACGGAGTGCATTTTTGTGGATTTTTCAATTGTTAATAACATTCGAACAACAAATGCCATATTGTTGCACCTGTTGGAGCAAATAGCTATGGTTCATAGCTTTCATTTAAGACAAGTCCGGTTAAAAAATACGCAGTAAAAGCCGAGAAAAACGCAATTGTTTAAATTAACGATGTAATCCAGGAATTCGGTTTTGGAGCCGCGGCAAACTGCGAAAAAGGCCGCAAACGCGAGATGGCGCCGCATACACGATTACTGCATGTTTATGACGATAAAAATTAAATAAAAATTCTTATCACGGTTCCTGGATGTTGTTTTTCAATAAATCAGGTGTCAAATAAAAGGGAAAGGAATAAGCTACACGATAAAAATTACTCAGTTGCTGTAACTATTGCCAGTTGACAGTAATAACAATTTTGATTGTTTAATTGTATATTGTAAATGAACCGGAAGTGGAATCATGTTCACACCTGCTGGAGATGTTACCTGATCCACCTAGCTTTAATTTCTGTCCTGTGGTGATTGATGTATCTCACCAGGGAGTGGCAGTAATCGCATTTGTTTATAATTTATTTAAACAAATTCAATTACCTCGCGTTCTACAGGGCCGATTTTAATCAACCCCATCTCAATGGAAAGGGAAACGAATAAGCTACAGGATAAAAAATACCGCGTTGCTGTAACTATATGCAGTTGGCTGTAATAACAATTTTGATTGTTTAATTGTTTATTGTAAATGACCCGCACGTGGAATCATGTTCATACCTGTTGGAGATGTTAGCTGATCCTCCTAGCTTTAATTTCTGTCCTCTGGTCATTGGTGAATCTCACCAGGTAGTGGCAGTAATCGCATTTGTTTAAAATTTATTTAAACAAATTCAATTATCTCGCGTTCTACTGTACCGATTTTAATCAACCGAATCTCAAAGAAAAGGGAAACGATTAAGCCACACGATAAAACATACCGCGTTGCTGTAACTATATGCAGTTGGCTGTAATAACAATTTTGATTGTTTAATTGTTTATTGTAAATGAACCGCACGTGGAATCATCTTCGCACCAGTTGGAGATGTTAGCTGATCGTCCTAGCTTTAATTTATGTCCACTGGGCATTGATGTATCTCGCCATGGAGTGGCAGCAATCGCATTTGTTTATAATTTATTTAAACAAATTCAATTATCTCGCGTTCTACTGATCCGATTTGAATCAACCGCATCTCAATGGAAAGGGAAACGAATAAGCTACACGATAAAAAATACCGCGTTGCTGTAATTATATGCAGTTGGCTGTAATAACAATTTTGATTGTTTAATTGTTTATTGTAAATGAACCGCACGTGGAATCATCTTCACACAAGTTGGAGATGTTAGCTGATCGTCCTAGCTTTAATTTATGTCCACTGGGCTTTGATGTATCTCGCCATGGAGTGGCAGCAATCGCATTTGTTTATAATTTATTTAAACAAATTCTATTATCTCGCGTTCTACCGAGCCGATTTTAATCAACGACCTCTCAAATTGAAGCTCTTGGTTCAAGGAACAATCTGCTTTACGATTAGATCGGCCCTCGTGTACAGTTTCGGGGCAATACTCAAGCGAATTATGTATTTGTTTATAAAATGTAAACAGCACATGCAACATTTGTAAATCGTTTATTGCCGGGTAGCAGCATCTTTTACCTTCAATTTGTGCACTCGATCATTAATCTAGCGCCCCCAGAAGCCGAGATATTAGCAGTGATACGGAGTGCATTTTTGTGGATTTGTCAATTGTTAATAACATTCGAACAACAAATGCCATATTGTTGCAACTGTTGGAGCAAATAGCTATGGTTCATAGCTTTCATTTAAGACAAGTCCGGTTAAAAAGTACCCAGTAGAAGCCAAGAAAAACGCATTTGTTTAAATTAACGATGTAATCCAGGAATTCGGTTTTGGAGCCGCGGCAAACTGCGAAAAAGGCCGCAAACGCGAGATGGCGCCGCATACACGATTACTGCACGTTTATGTCGATAAAAATTCTTATCACGGTTCCTGGTTGTTGTTTTTCAATAAATCAGGTGTCAAATAAAAGGGAAAGGAATAAGCTACACGATAAAAATTACTCAGTTGCTGTAACTATTGCCAGTTGACAGTAATAACAATTTTGATTGTTTAATTGTTTATTGTAAATGAACCGCAAGTGGAATCATGTTCACACCTGTTGGAGATGTTACCTGATCCACCTAGCTTTAATTTCTGTCCTGTGGTGATTGATGTATCTCACCAGGGAGTGGCAGTAATCGCATTTGTTTATAATTTATTTAAACAAATTCAATTATCACGCGTTCTACAGGGCCGATTTTAATCAACCGCATCTCAATGGAAAGGGAAACGAATAAGCTACAGGATAAAAAAGACCGCGTTGCTGTAACTATATGCAGTTGGCTGTAATAACAATTTTGATTGTTTAATTGTTTATTGTAAATGAATCGCACGTGGAATCATGTTCACACCTGTTGGAGACGTTAGTTGATCCTCCTAGCTTTAATTTCTGTCCTCTGGTCATTGATGTATCTCACCAGGGAGTGGCAGTAATCGCATTTGTTTATAATTTATTTAAACAAATTCAATTATCTCGCGTTCTACTGTACCGATTTTAATCGACCGCATCTCAAAGAAAAGGGAAACGATTGAGCCACACGATAAAAGATACCGCGTTGCTGTAACTATAAGCAGTTAGCTGTAATAACAATTTGGATTGTTTAATTGTTTATTGTAAATGAATCGCACGTGGAATCATGTTCACACCTGTTGGAGACGTTAGTTGATCCTCCTAGCTCTAATTTCTGTCCTCTGGTCATTGATGTATCTCACCAGGGAGTGGCAGTAATCGCATTTGTTTATAAGTTATTTACACAAATTCAATTATCTCGCGTTCTACGGATCCGATTTGAATCAACCGCATCTCAATGGAAAGGGAAACGATTAAGCTACAGGATAAAAAATACCGCGTTGCTGTAACTATATGCAGTTGGCTGTAATAACAATTTTGATTGTTTAATTGTTTATTGTAAATGAACCGCACGTGGAATCATCTTCACACCTGTTGGAGATGTTAGCTGATCGTCCAAGCTTTAATTTATGTCCACTGGTCATTGATGTATCTCTCCATGGAGTGGCAGCAATCGCATTTGTTTATAATTTATTTAAACAAATTCAATTATCTCGCGTTCTACCGCGCCGATTTTAAGCAACCGCATCTCAAAGGAAAGGGAAACGATTAAGCTACACGATAAAATATACCCCGTTGCTGTACCTATATGCAGTTGGCTGTAATAACTATTTTGATTGTTTAATTGTTTATTGTAAATGAACCGCACGTGGAGTCATGTTCACACCTGTTGGAGACGATAGTTGATCCTCCTAGCTTTAATTTCTGTCCTCTGGTCATTGATGTATCTCACCAGGAGAGGCAGCAATCGCATTTGTTTATAATTTATTAAAACAAATTCAATTATCTCGCGTTCTACCGAGCCGATTTTAATCAACGACATCTCAAATTGAAGCTCTTGGTTCAAGGAACAATCTGATTCACGATTAGATCGGCCCTCGTGTACAGTTTCGGGGCAATACTCAAGCGAATTATGTATTTGTTTATAAAATGTAAACAGCACATGCACCATTTGTAAATCGTTTATTGCCGTGTAGCAGCATCTTTTACCTTCAATTTGTGCACTCGATGATTAATCTAGCGCCACCAGAAGCCGAGATATTTGCAGTGATACGGAGTTCATTTTTGTGGATTTTTCAATTGTTAATAACATTCGAACAACAAATGCCATATTGTTGCAACTGTTGGAGCAAATAGCTATGGTTCATAGCTTTCATTTAAGACAAGTCCGGTTAAAAAGTACCCAGTAGAAGCCAAGAAAAACGCAATTGTTTAAATTAACGATGTAATCCAGGAATTCGGTTTTGGAGCCGCGGCAAACTGCGAAAAAGGCCGCAAACGCGAGATGGCGCCGCATACACGATTACTGCATGTTTATGTCGATAAAAATTAAATAAAAATTCTTATCACGGTTCCTGGATGTTGTTTTTCAATAAATCAGGTGTCAAATAAAAGGGAAAGGAATAAGCTACACGATAAAAATTACTCAGTTGCTGTAACTATTGCCAGTTGACAGTAATAACAATTTTGATTGTTTAATTGTATATTGCAAATGAACCGGAAGTGGAATCATGTTCACACCTGTTGGAGATGTTACCTGATCCACCTAGCTTTAATTTCTCTTCTGTGGTGATTGATATATCTCACCAGGGAGTGGCAGTAATCGCATTTGTTTATAATTTATTTAAACAAATTCAATTATCTCGCGTTCTACCGAGCCGATTTGAATCAACCGCACCTCAAAGGAAAGGGAAACGATTAAGCTACACGATAAAATATACCGCGTTGCTGTAACTATATGCAGTTGGCTGTAATAACAATTTTGATTGTTTAATTGTTTATTGTAAATGACCCGCAAGTGGATTCATCTTCACACCAGTTGGAGATGTTAGCTGATCGTCCTAGCTTTAATTTATGTCCACTGGTCATTGATGTATCTCTCCATGGAGAGGCAGCAATCGCATTTGTTTATAATTTACTTAAACAAATTCAATTATCTCGCGTTCTACCGAGCCGATTTTAAGCAACCGCATCTCAAAGGAAAGGGAAACGATTAAGCTACACGATAAAATATACCCCGTTGCTGTACCTATATGCAGTTGGCTGTAATAACTATTTTGATTGTTTAATTGTTTATTGTAAATGAACCGCACGTGGAGTCATGTTCACACCTGTTGGAGACGATAGTTGATCCTCCTAGCTTTAATTTCTGTCCTCTGGTCATTGATGTATCTCACCAGGAGAGGCAGCAATCGCATTTGTTTATAATTTATTAAAACAAATTCAATTATCTCGCGTTCTACCGAGCCGATTTTAATCAACGACATCTCAAATTGAAGCTCTTGGTTCAAGGAACAATCTGATTCACGATTAGATCGGCCCTCGTGTACAGTTTCGGGGCAATACTCAAGCGAATTATGTATTTGTTTATAAAATGTAAACAGCACATGCACCTTTTGTAAATCGTTAATTGCCGTGTAGCAGCATCTTTTACCTTCAATTTGTGCACTCGATGATTAATCTAGCGCCACCAGAAGCCGAGATATTTGCAGTGATACGGAGTTCATTTTTGTGGATTTTTCAATTGTTAATAACATTCGAACAACAAATGCCATATTGTTGCAACTGTTGGAGCAAATAGCTATGGTTCATAGCTTTCATTTAAGACAAGTCCGGTTAAAAAGTACCCAGTAGAAGCCAAGAAAAACGCAATTGTTTAAATTAACGATGTAATCCAGGAATTCGGTTTTGGAGCCGCGGCAAACTGCGAAAAAGGCCGCAAACGCGAGATGGCGCCGCATACACGATTACTGCATGTTTATGTCGATAAAAATTAAATAAAAATTCTTATCACGGTTCCTGGTTGTTGTTTTTCAATAAATCAGGTGTCAAATAAAAGGGAAAGGAATAAGCTACACGATAAAAATTACTCAGTTGCTGTAACTATTGCCAGTTGACAGTAATAACAATTTTGATTGTTTAATTGTTTATTGTAAATGAACCGCAAGTGGAATCATGTTCACACCTGTTGGAGATGTTACCTGATCCACCTAGCTTTAATTTCTCTCCTGTGGTGATTGATGTATCTCACCAGGGAGTGGCAGTAATCGCATTTGTTTATAATTTATTTAAACAAATTCAATTACCTCGCGTTCTACAGGGCCGATTTTAATCAACCGCTTCTCAAAGGAAAGGGAAACGATTAATCTACACGATAAAAATTACTCAGTTGCTGTAACTATTGCCAGTTGACAGTAATAACAATTTTTATTGTTTAATTGTATATAACATTTGAACCGCTCATGGAATCATGTTCACACCTGTTGGAGATGTTAGCTGATCCTCCTAGCTTTAATTTCTGTCCTCTGGTCATTGATGTATCTCTCCATGGAGTGGCAGCAATCGCATTTGTTTATAATTTATTTAAACAAATTCAATTATCTCGCGTTCTACCGAGCCGATTTTAATCAACCGCATCTCAAAGGAAAGGGAAACGATTAAGCTACACGATAAAATATACCCCGTTGCTGTACATATATGCAGTTGGCTGTAATAACACTTTTGATTGTTTAATTGTTTATTGTAAATGAACCGCACGTGAAATCATGTTCACACCTGTTGGAGATGTTAGATGATCCTCCAAGCTTTAGTTTCTCTCCACTGGTCATTGATGTATCTCACCAGGGAGTGGCAGTAATCGCATTTGTTTAAAATTTATTTAAACAAATTCAATTATCTCGCGTTCTACTGTACCGATTTTAATCAACCGCATCTCAAAGAAAAGGGAAACGATTAAGCCACACGATAAAAAATACCGCGTTGCTGTAACTATATGCAGTTGGCTGTAATAACAATTTTGATTGTTTAATTGTTTATTGTAAATGAACCGCACGTGGAATCATCTTCACACCAGTTGGAGATGTTACCTGATCCACCTAGCTTTAATTTCTCTCCTGTGGTGATTGATGTATCTCACCAGGGAGTGGCAGTAATCGCATTTGTTTATAATTTATTTAAACAAATTCAATTATCTCGCGTTCTACACGGCCGATTTTAATCAACCCCATCTCAATGGAAAGGGAAACGAATAAGCTACAGGATAAAAAATACCGCGTTGCTGTAACTATATGCAGTTGGCTGTAATAACAATTTTGATTGTTTAATTGTTTATTGTAAATGACCCGCACGTGGAATCATGTTCATACCTGTTGGAGATGTTAGCTGATCCTCCTAGCTTTAATTTCTGTCCTCTGGTCATTGGTGAATCTCACCAGGTAGTGGCAGTAATCGCATTTGTTTAAAATTTATTTAAACAAATTCAATTATCTCGCGTTCTACTGTACCGATTTTAATCAACCGCATCTCAAAGAAAAGGGAAACGATTAAGCCACACGATAAAACATACCGCGTTGCTGTAACTATATGCAGTTGGCTGTAATAACAATTTTGATTGTTTAATTGTTTATTGTAAATGAACCGCACGTGGAATCATCTTCACACCAGTTGGAGATGTTAGCTGATCGTCCTAGCTTTAATTTATGTCCACTGGGCATTGATGTATCTCGCCATGGAGTGGCAGCAATCGCATTTGTTTATAATTTATTTAAACAAATTCAATTATCTCGCGTTCTACCGAGCCGATTTTAATCAACCGCATCTCAAAGGAAAGGGAAACGATTAAGCTACACGATAAAATATACCCCGTTGCTGTACATATATGCAGTTGGCTGTATTAACACTTTTGATTGTTTAATTGTTTATTGTAAATGAACCGCACGTGAAATCATGTTCACACCTGTTGGAGATGTTAGATGATCCTCCTAGCTTTAGTTTCTCTCCACTGGTCATTGATGTATCTCACCAGGGAGTGGCAGTAATCGCATTTGTTTAAAATTTATTTAAACAAATTCAATTATCTCGCGTTCTACCGTACCGATTTTAATCAACCGCATCTCAAAGAAAAGGGAAACGATTAAGCCACACGATAAAAAATACCGCGTTGCTGTAACTATATGCAGTTGGCTGTAATAACAATTTTTATTGTTTAATTGTTTATTGTAAATGAACCGCACGTGGAATCATCTTCACACCAGTTGGAGATGTTAGCTGATCGTCCTAGCTTTAATTTATGTCCACTGGGCATTGATGTATCTCGCCATGGAGTGGCAGCAATCGCATTTGTTTATAATTTATTTAAACAAATTCAATTATCTCGCGTTCTACCGAGCCGATTTTAATCAACCGCATCTCAAAGGAAAGGGAAACGATTAAGCTACACGATAAAATATACCCCTTTGCTGTACATATATGCAGTTGGTTGTAATAACACTTTTGATTGTTTAATTGTTTATTGTAAATGAACCGCACGTGGAATCATGTTCACACCTGTTGGAGATGTTAGCTGATCGTCCTAGCTTTAATTTATGTCCACTGGTCATTGATGTATCTCGCCATGGAGTGGCAGTAATCGCATTTGTTTATTATTTATTTAAACAAATTCAATTATCTCGCGTTCTACAGGACCGATTTTAATCAACCGCTTCTCAAAGGAAAGGGAAACGATTAATCTACACGATAAAAATTACTCAGTTGCTGTAACTATTGCCAGTTGACAGTAATAACAATTTTTATTGTTTAATTGTATATTGTAAATGAACCGGAAGTGGAATCATGTTCACACCTGCTGGAGATGTTACCTGATCCACCTAGCTTTAATTTCTGTCCTGTGGTGATTGATGTATCTCACCAGGGAGTGGCAGTAATCGCATTTGTTTATAATTTATTTAAACAAATTCAATTACCTCGCGTTCTACAGGGCCGATTTTAATCAACCGCTTCTCAAAGGAAAGGGAAACGATTAATCTACACGATAAAAATTACTCAGTTGCTGTAACTATTGCCAGTTGACAGTAATAACAATTTTTATTGTATAATTGTATATAACATATGAACCGCTCATGGAATCATGTTCACACCTGTTGGAGATGTTAGCTGATCGTCCAAGCTTTAATTTATGTCCACTGGTCATTGATGTATCTCGCCATGGAGTGGCAGTAATCGCATTTGTTTATTATTTATTTAAACAAATTCAATTATCTCGCGTTCTACAGGGCCGATTTTAATCAACCGCTTCTCAAAGGAAAGGGAAACGATTAATCTACACGATAAAAATTACTCAGTTGCTGTAACTATTGCCAGTTGACAGTAATAACAATTTTTATTGTTTAATTGTATATAACATTTGAACCGCTCATGGAATCATGTTCACACCTGTTGGAGATGTTAGCTGATCCTCCTAGCTTTAATTTCTGTCCTCTGGTCATTGATGTATCTCTCCATGGAGTGGCAGCAATCGCATTTGTTTATAATTTATTTAAACAAATTCAATTATCTCGCGTTCTACCGAGCCGATTTTAATCAACCGCATCTCAAAGGAAAGGGAAACGATTAAGCTACACGATAAAATATACCCCGTTGCTGTACATATATGCAGTTGGCTGTAATAACACTTTTGATTGTTTAATTGTTTATTGTAAATGAACCGCACGTGAAATCATGTTCACACCTGTTGGAGATGTTAGATGATCCTCCTAGCTTTAGTTTCTCTCCACTGGTCATTGATGTATCTCACCAGGGAGTGGCAGTAATCGCATTTGTTTAAAATTTATTTAAACAAATTCAATTATCTCGCGTTCTACTGTACCGATTTTAATCAACCGCATCTCAAAGAAAAGGGAAACGATTAAGCCACACGATAAAAAATACCGCGTTGCTGTAACTATATGCAGTTGGCTGTAATAACAATTTTGATTGTTTAATTGTTTATTGTAAATGAACCGCACGTGGAATCATCTTCACACCAGTTGGAGATGTTACCTGATCCACCTAGCTTTAATTTCTCTCCTGTGGTGATTGATGTATCTCACCAGGGAGTGGCAGTAATCGCATTTGTTTATAATTTATTTAAACAAATTCAATTATCTCGCGTTCTACACGGCCGATTTTAATCAACCCCATCTCAATGGAAAGGGAAACGAATAAGCTACAGGATAAAAAATACCGCGTTGCTGTAACTATATGCAGTTGGCTGTAATAACAATTTTGATTGTTTAATTGTTTATTGTAAATGACCCGCACGTGGAATCATGTTCATACCTGTTGGAGATGTTAGCTGATCCTCCTAGCTTTAATTTCTGTCCTCTGGTCATTGGTGAATCTCACCAGGTAGTGGCAGTAATCGCATTTGTTTAAAATTTATTTAAACAAATTCAATTATCTCGCGTTCTACTGTACCGATTTTAATCAACCGCATCTCAAAGAAAAGGGAAACGATTAAGCCACACGATAAAACATACCGCGTTGCTGTAACTATATGCAGTTGGCTGTAATAACAATTTTGATTGTTTAATTGTTTATTGTAAATGAACCGCACGTGGAATCATCTTCGCACCAGTTGGAGATGTTAGCTGATCGTCCTAGCTTTAATTTATGTCCACTGGGCATTGATGTATCTCGCCATGGAGTGGCAGCAATCGCATTTGTTTATAATTTATTTAAACAAATTCAATTATCTCGCGTTCTACTGATCCGATTTGAATCAACCGCATCTCAATGGAAAGGGAAACGAATAAGCTACACGATAAAAAATACCGCGTTGCTGTAATTATATGCAGTTGGCTGTAATAACAATTTTGATTGTTTAATTGTTTATTGTAAATGAACCGCACGTGGAATCATCTTCACACAAGTTGGAGATGTTAGCTGATCGTCCTAGCTTTAATTTATGTCCACTGGGCTTTGATGTATCTCGCCATGGAGTGGCAGCAATCGCATTTGTTTATAATTTATTTAAACAAATTCTATTATCTCGCGTTCTACCGAGCCGATTTTAATCAACGACCTCTCAAATTGAAGCTCTTGGTTCAAGGAACAATCTGCTTTACGATTAGATCGGCCCTCGTGTACAGTTTCGGGGCAATACTCGAGCGAATTATGTATTTGTTTATAAAATGTAAACAGCACATGCAACATTTGTAAATCGTTTATTGCCGGGTAGCAGCATCTTTTACCTTCAATTTGTGCACTCGATCATTAATCTAGCGCCCCCAGAAGCCGAGATATTAGCAGTGATACGGAGTGCATTTTTGTGGATTTGTCAATTGTTAATAACATTCGAACAACAAATGCCATATTGTTGCAACTGTTGGAGCAAATAGCTATGGTTCATAGCTTTCATTTAAGACAAGTCCGGTTAAAAAGTACCCAGTAGAAGCCAAGAAAAACGCATTTGTTTAAATTAACGATGTAATCCAGGAATTCGGTTTTGGAGCCGCGGCAAACTGCGAAAAAGGCCGCAAACGCGAGATGGCGCCGCATACACGATTACTGCACGTTTATGTCGATAAAAATTCTTATCACGGTTCCTGGTTGTTGTTTTTCAATAAATCAGGTGTCAAATAAAAGGGAAAGGAATAAGCTACACGATAAAAATTACTCAGTTGCTGTAACTATTGCCAGTTGACAGTAATAACAATTTTCATTGTTTAATTGTTTATTGTAAATGAACCGCAAGTGGAATCATGTTCACACCTGTTGGAGATGTTACCTGATCCACCTAGCTTTAATTTCTGTCCTGTGGTGATTGATGTATCTCACCAGGGAGTGGCAGTAATCGCATTTGTTTATAATTTATTTAAACAAATTCAATTATCACGCGTTCTACAGGGCCGATTTTAATCAACCGCATCTCAATGGAAAGGGAAACGAATAAGCTACAGGATAAAAAAGACCGCGTTGCTGTAACTATATGCAGTTGGCTGTAATAACAATTTTGATTGTTTAATTGTTTATTGTAAATGAATCGCACGTGGAATCATGTTCACACCTGTTGGAGACGTTAGTTGATCCTCCTAGCTTTAATTTCTGTCCTCTGGTCATTGATGTATCTCACCAGGGAGTGGCAGTAATCGCATTTGTTTATAATTTATTTAAACAAATTCAATTATCTCGCGTTCTACTGTACCGATTTTAATCGACCGCATCTCAAAGAAAAGGGAAACGATTGAGCCACACGATAAAAGATACCGCGTTGCTGTAACTATATGCAGTTAGCTGTAATAACAATTTGGATTGTTTAATTGTTTATTGTAAATGAATCGCACGTGGAATCATGTTCACACCTGTTGGAGACGTTAGTTGATCCTCCTAGCTCTAATTTCTGTCCTCTGGTCATTGATGTATCTCACCAGGGAGTGGCAGTAATCGCATTTGTTTATAAGTTATTTACACAAATTCAATTATCTCGCGTTCTACGGATCCGATTTGAATCAACCGCATCTCAATGGAAAGGGAAACGATTAAGCTACAGGATAAAAAATACCGCGTTGCTGTAACTATATGCAGTTGGCTGTAATAACAATTTTGATTGTTTAATTGTTTATTGTAAATGAACCGCACGTGGAATCATCTTCACACCTGTTGGAGATGTTAGCTGATCGTCCAAGCTTTAATTTATGTCCACTGGTCATTGATGTATCTCTCCATGGAGTGGCAGCAATCGCATTTGTTTATAATTTATTTAAACAAATTCAATTATCTCGCGTTCTACCGCGCCGATTTTAAGCAACCGCATCTCAAAGGAAAGGGAAACGATTAAGCTACACGATAAAATATACCCCGTTGCTGTACCTATATGCAGTTGGCTGTAATAACTATTTTGATTGTTTAATTGTTTATTGTAAATGAACCGCACGTGGAGTCATGTTCACACCTGTTGGAGACGATAGTTGATCCTCCTAGCTTTAATTTCTGTCCTCTGGTCATTGATGTATCTCACCAGGAGAGGCAGCAATCGCATTTGTTTATAATTTATTAAAACAAATTCAATTATCTCGCGTTCTACCGAGCCGATTTTAATCAACGACATCTCAAATTGAAGCTCTTGGTTCAAGGAACAATCTGATTCACGATTAGATCGGCCCTCGTGTACAGTTTCGGGGCAATACTCAAGCGAATTATGTATTTGTTTATAAAATGTAAACAGCACATGCACCATTTGTAAATCGTTTATTGCCGTGTAGCAGCATCTTTTACCTTCAATTTGTGCACTCGATGATTAATCTAGCGCCACCAGAAGCCGAGATATTTGCAGTGATACGGAGTTCATTTTTGTGGATTTTTCAATTGTTAATAACATTCGAACAACAAATGCCATATTGTTGCAACTGTTGGAGCAAATAGCTATGGTTCATAGCTTTCATTTAAGACAAGTCCGGTTAAAAAGTACCCAGTAGAAGCCAAGAAAAACGCAATTGTTTAAATTAACGATGTAATCCAGGAATTCGGTTTTGGAGCCGCGGCAAACTGCGAAAAAGGCCGCAAACGCGAGATGGCGCCGCATACACGATTACTGCATGTTTATGTCGATAAAAATTAAATAAAAATTCTTATCACGGTTCCTGGATGTTGTTTTTCAATAAATCAGGTGTCAAATAAAAGGGAAAGGAATAAGCTACACGATAAAAATTACTCAGTTGCTGTAACTATTGCCAGTTGACAGTAATAACAATTTTGATTGTTTAATTGTATATTGCAAATGAACCGGAAGTGGAATCATGTTCACACCTGTTGGAGATGTTACCTGATCCACCTAGCTTTAATTTCTCTTCTGTGGTGATTGATATATCTCACCAGGGAGTGGCAGTAATCGCATTTGTTTATAATTTATTTAAACAAATTCAATTATCTCGCGTTCTACCGAGCCGATTTGAATCAACCGCACCTCAAAGGAAAGGGAAACGATTAAGCTACACGATAAAATATACCGCGTTGCTGTAACTATATGCAGTTGGCTGTAATAACAATTTTGATTGTTTAATTGTTTATTGTAAATGACCCGCAAGTGGATTCATCTTCACACCAGTTGGAGATGTTAGCTGATCGTCCTAGCTTTAATTTATGTCCACTGGTCATTGATGTATCTCTCCATGGAGAGGCAGCAATCGCATTTGTTTATAATTTACTTAAACAAATTCAATTATCTCGCGTTCTACCGAGCCGATTTTAAGCAACCGCATCTCAAAGGAAAGGGAAACGATTAAGCTACACGATAAAATATACCCCGTTGCTGTACCTATATGCAGTTGGCTGTAATAACTATTTTGATTGTTTAATTGTTTATTGTAAATGAACCGCACGTGGAGTCATGTTCACACCTGTTGGAGACGATAGTTGATCCTCCTAGCTTTAATTTCTGTCCTCTGGTCATTGATGTATCTCACCAGGAGAGGCAGCAATCGCATTTGTTTATAATTTATTAAAACAAATTCAATTATCTCGCGTTCTACCGAGCCGATTTTAATCAACGACATCTCAAATTGAAGCTCTTGGTTCAAGGAACAATCTGATTCACGATTAGATCGGCCCTCGTGTACAGTTTCGGGGCAATACTCAAGCGAATTATGTATTTGTTTATAAAATGTAAACAGCACATGCACCTTTTGTAAATCGTTAATTGCCGTGTAGCAGCATCTTTTACCTTCAATTTGTGCACTCGATGATTAATCTAGCGCCACCAGAAGCCGAGATATTTGCAGTGATACGGAGTTCATTTTTGTGGATTTTTCAATTGTTAATAACATTCGAACAACAAATGCCATATTGTTGCACCTGTTGGAGCAAATAGCTATGGTTCATAGCTTTCATTTAAGACAAGTCCGGTTAAAAAGTACCCAGTAGAAGCCAAGAAAAACGCAATTGTTTAAATTAACGATGTAATCCAGGAATTCGGTTTTGGAGCCGCGGCAAACTGCGAAAAAGGCCGCAAACGCGAGATGGCGCCGCATACACGATTACTGCATGTTTATGTCGATAAAAATTAAATAAAAATTCTTATCACGGTTCCTGGTTGTTGTTTTTCAATAAATCAGGTGTCAAATAAAAGGGAAAGGAATAAGCTACACGATAAAAATTACTCAGTTGCTGTAACTATTGCCAGTTGACAGTAATAACAATTTTGATTGTTTAATTGTTTATTGTAAATGAACCGCAAGTGGAATCATGTTCACACCTGTTGGAGATGTTACCTGATCCACCTAGCTTTAATTTCTCTCCTGTGGTGATTGATGTATCACACCAGGGAGTGGCAGTAATCGCATTTGTTTATAATTTATTTAAACAAATTCAATTACCTCGCGTTCTACAGGGCCGATTTTAATCAACCGCTTCTCAAAGGAAAGGGAAACGATTAATCTACACGATAAAAATTACTCAGTTGCTGTAACTATTGCCAGTTGACAGTAATAACAATTTTTATTGTTTAATTGTATATAACATTTGAACCGCTCATGGAATCATGTTCACACCTGTTGGAGATGTTAGCTGATCCTCCTAGCTTTAATTTCTGTCCTCTGGTCATTGATGTATCTCTCCATGGAGTGGCAGCAATCGCATTTGTTTATAATTTATTTAAACAAATTCAATTATCTCGCGTTCTACCGAGCCGATTTTAATCAACCGCATCTCAAAGGAAAGGGAAACGATTAAGCTACACGATAAAATATACCCCGTTGCTGTACATATATGCAGTTGGCTGTAATAACACTTTTGATTGTTTAATTGTTTATTGTAAATGAACCGCACGTGAAATCATGTTCACACCTGTTGGAGATGTTAGATGATCCTCCAAGCTTTAGTTTCTCTCCACTGGTCATTGATGTATCTCACCAGGGAGTGGCAGTAATCGCATTTGTTTAAAATTTATTTAAACAAATTCAATTATCTCGCGTTCTACTGTACCGATTTTAATCAACCGCATCTCAAAGAAAAGGGAAACGATTAAGCCACACGATAAAAAATACCGCGTTGCTGTAACTATATGCAGTTGGCTGTAATAACAATTTTGATTGTTTAATTGTTTATTGTAAATGAACCGCACGTGGAATCATCTTCACACCAGTTGGAGATGTTACCTGATCCACCTAGATTTAATTTCTCTCCTGTGGTGATTGATGTATCTCACCAGGGAGTGGCAGTAATCGCATTTGTTTATAATTTATTTAAACAAATTCAATTATCTCGCGTTCTACACGGCCGATTTTAATCAACCCCATCTCAATGGAAAGGGAAACGAATAAGCTACAGGATAAAAAATACCGCGTTGCTGTAACTATATGCAGTTGGCTGTAATAACAATTTTGATTGTTTAATTGTTTATTGTAAATGACCCGCACGTGGAATCATGTTCATACCTGTTGGAGATGTTAGCTGATCCTCCTAGCTTTAATTTCTGTCCTCTGGTCATTGGTGAATCTCACCAGGTAGTGGCAGTAATCGCATTTGTTTAAAATTTATTTAAACAAATTCAATTATCTCGCGTTCTACTGTACCGATTTTAATCAACCCCATCTCAATGGAAAGGGAAACGAATAAGCTACAGGATAAAAAATACCGCGTTGCTGTAACTATATGCAGTTGGCTGTAATAACAATTTGGATTGTTTAATTGTTTATTGTAAATGAACCGCACGTGGAATCATCTTCACACCAGTTGGAGATGTTAGCTGATCGTCCTAGCTTTAATTTATGTCCACTGGGCATTGATGTATCTCGCCATGGAGTGGCAGCAATCGCATTTGTTTATAATTTATTTAAACAAATTCAATTATCTCGCGTTCTACCGAGCCGATTTTAATCAACCGCATCTCAAAGGAAAGGGAAACGATTAAGCTACACGATAAAATATACCCCGTTGCTGTACATATATGCAGTTGGCTGTAATAACACTTTTGATTGTTTAATTGTTTATTGTAAATGAACCGCACGTGAAATCATGTTCACACCTGTTGGAGATGTTAGATGATCCTCCTAGCTTTAGTTTCTCTCCACTGGTCATTGATGTATCTCACCAGGGAGTGGCAGTAATCGCATTTGTTTAAAATTTATTTAAACAAATTCAATTATCTCGCGTTCTACCGTACCGATTTTAATCAACCGCATCTCAAAGAAAAGGGAAACGATTAAGCCACACGATAAAAAATACCGCGTTGCTGTAACTATATGCAGTTGGCTGTAATAACAATTTTTATTGTTTAATTGTTTATTGTAAATGAACCGCACGTGGAATCATCTTCACACCAGTTGGAGATGTTAGCTGATCGTCCTAGCTTTAATTTATGTCCACTGGGCATTGATGTATCTCGCCATGGAGTGGCAGCAATCGCATTTGTTTATAATTTATTTAAACAAATTCAATTATCTCGCGTTCTACCGAGCCGATTTTAATCAACCGCATCTCAAAGGAAAGGGAAACGATTAAGCTACACGATAAAATATACCCCTTTGCTGTACATATATGCAGTTGGTTGTAATAACACTTTTGATTGTTTAATTGTTTATTGTAAATGAACCGCACGTGGAATCATGTTCACACCTGTTGGAGATGTTAGCTGATCGTCCTAGCTTTAATTTATGTCCACTGGTCATTGATGTATCTCGCCATGGAGTGGCAGTAATCGCATTTGTTTATTATTTATTTAAACAAATTCAATTATCTCGCGTTCTACAGGACCGATTTTAATCAACCGCTTCTCAAAGGAAAGGGAAACGATTAATCTACACGATAAAAATTACTCAGTTGCTGTAACTATTGCCAGTTGACAGTAATAACAATTTTTATTGTTTAATTGTATATAACATATGAACCGCTCATGGAATCATGTTCACACCTGTTGGAGATGTTAGCTGATCCTCCTAGCTTTAATTTCTGTCCTCTGGTCATTGATGTATCTCTCCATGGAGTGGCAGCAATCGCATTTGTTTATAATTTATTTAAACAAATTCAATTATCTCGCGTTCTACCGAGCCGATTTTAATCAACCGCATCTCAAAGGAAAGGGAAACGATTAAGCTACACGATAAAATATACCCCGTTGCTGTACATATATGCAGTTGGCTGTAATAACACTTTTGATTGTTTAATTGTTTATTGTAAATGAACCGCACGTGAAATCATGTTCACACCTGTTGGAGATGTTAGATGATCCTCCAAGCTTTAGTTTCTCTCCACTGGTCATTGATGTATCTCACCAGGGAGTGGCAGTAATCGCATTTGTTTAAAATTTATTTAAACAAATTCAATTATCTCGCGTTCTACTGTACCGATTTTAATCAACCGCATCTCAAAGAAAAGGGAAACGATTAATCCACACGATAAAAAATACCGCGTTGCTGTAACTATATGCAGTTGGCTGTAATAACAATTTTGATTGTTTAATTGTTTATTGTAAATGAACCGCACGTGGAATCATCTTCACACCAGTTGGAGATGTTACCTGATCCACCTAGCTTTAATTTCTCTCCTGTGGTGATTGATGTATCTCACCAGGGAGTGGCAGTAATCGCATTTGTTTATAATTTATTTAAACAAATTCAATTATCTCGCGTTCTACACGGCCGATTTTAATCAACCCCATCTCAATGGAAAGGGAAACGAATAAGCTACAGGATAAAAAATACCGCGTTGCTGTAACTATATGCAGTTGGCTGTAATAACAATTTTGATTGTTTAATTGTTTATTGTAAATGACCCGCACGTGGAATCATGTTCATACCTGTTGGAGATGTTAGCTGATCCTCCTAGCTTTAATTTCTGTCCTCTGGTCATTGGTGAATCTCACCAGGTAGTGGCAGTAATCGCATTTGTTTAAAATTTATTTAAACAAATTCAATTATCTCGCGTTCTACTGTACCGATTTTAATCAACCGCATCTCAAAGAAAAGGGAAACGATTAAGCCACACGATAAAACATACCGCGTTGCTGTAACTATATGCAGTTGGCTGTAATAACAATTTTGATTGTTTAATTGTTTATTGTAAATGAACCGCACGTGGAATCATCTTCGCACCAGTTGGAGATGTTAGCTGATCGTCCTAGCTTTAATTTATGTCCACTGGGCATTGATGTATCTCGCCATGGAGTGGCAGCAATCGCATTTGTTTATAATTTATTTAAACAAATTCAATTATCTCGCGTTCTACTGATCCGATTTGAATCAACCGCATCTCAATGGAAAGGGAAACGAATAAGCTACACGATAAAAAATACCGCGTTGCTGTAATTATATGCAGTTGGCTGTAATAACAATTTTGATTGTTTAATTGTTTATTGTAAATGAACCGCACGTGGAATCATCTTCACACAAGTTGGAGATGTTAGCTGATCGTCCTAGCTTTAATTTATGTCCACTGGGCTTTGATGTATCTCGCCATGGAGTGGCAGCAATCGCATTTGTTTATAATTTATTTAAACAAATTCTATTATCTCGCGTTCTACCGAGCCGATTTTAATCAACGACCTCTCAAATTGAAGCTCTTGGTTCAAGGAACAATCTGCTTTACGATTAGATCGGCCCTCGTGTACAGTTTCGGGGCAATACTCGAGCGAATTATGTATTTGTTTATAAAATGTAAACAGCACATGCAACATTTGTAAATCGTTTATTGCCGGGTAGCAGCATCTTTTACCTTCAATTTGTGCACTCGATCATTAATCTAGCGCCCCCAGAAGCCGAGATATTAGCAGTGATACGGAGTGCATTTTTGTGGATTTGTCAATTGTTAATAACATTCGAACAACAAATGCCATATTGTTGCAACTGTTGGAGCAAATAGCTATGGTTCATAGCTTTCATTTAAGACAAGTCCGGTTAAAAAGTACCCAGTAGAAGCCAAGAAAAACGCATTTGTTTAAATTAACGATGTAATCCAGGAATTCGGTTTTGGAGCCGCGGCAAACTGCGAAAAAGGCCGCAAACGCGAGATGGCGCCGCATACACGATTACTGCACGTTTATGTCGATAAAAATTCTTATCACGGTTCCTGGTTGTTGTTTTTCAATAAATCAGGTGTCAAATAAAAGGGAAAGGAATAAGCTACACGATAAAAATTACTCAGTTGCTGTAACTATTGCCAGTTGACAGTAATAACAATTTTCATTGTTTAATTGTTTATTGTAAATGAACCGCAAGTGGAATCATGTTCACACCTGTTGGAGATGTTACCTGATCCACCTAGCTTTAATTTCTGTCCTGTGGTGATTGATGTATCTCACCAGGGAGTGGCAGTAATCGCATTTGTTTATAATTTATTTAAACAAATTCAATTATCACGCGTTCTACAGGGCCGATTTTAATCAACCGCATCTCAATGGAAAGGGAAACGAATAAGCTACAGGATAAAAAAGACCGCGTTGCTGTAACTATATGCAGTTGGCTGTAATAACAATTTTGATTGTTTAATTGTTTATTGTAAATGAATCGCACGTGGAATCATGTTCACACCTGTTGGAGACGTTAGTTGATCCTCCTAGCTTTAATTTCTGTCCTCTGGTCATTGATGTATCTCACCAGGGAGTGGCAGTAATCGCATTTGTTTATAATTTATTTAAACAAATTCAATTATCTCGCGTTCTACTGTACCGATTTTAATCGACCGCATCTCAAAGAAAAGGGAAACGATTGAGCCACACGATAAAAGATACCGCGTTGCTGTAACTATATGCAGTTAGCTGTAATAACAATTTGGATTGTTTAATTGTTTATTGTAAATGAATCGCACGTGGAATCATGTTCACACCTGTTGGAGACGTTAGTTGATCCTCCTAGCTCTAATTTCTGTCCTCTGGTCATTGATGTATCTCACCAGGGAGTGGCAGTAATCGCATTTGTTTATAAGTTATTTACACAAATTCAATTATCTCGCGTTCTACGGATCCGATTTGAATCAACCGCATCTCAATGGAAAGGGAAACGATTAAGCTACAGGATAAAAAATACCGCGTTGCTGTAACTATATGCAGTTGGCTGTAATAACAATTTTGATTGTTTAATTGTTTATTGTAAATGAACCGCACGTGGAATCATCTTCACACCTGTTGGAGATGTTAGCTGATCGTCCAAGCTTTAATTTATGTCCACTGGTCATTGATGTATCTCTCCATGGAGTGGCAGCAATCGCATTTGTTTATAATTTATTTAAACAAATTCAATTATCTCGCGTTCTACCGCGCCGATTTTAAGCAACCGCATCTCAAAGGAAAGGGAAACGATTAAGCTACACGATAAAATATACCCCGTTGCTGTACCTATATGCAGTTGGCTGTAATAACTATTTTGATTGTTTAATTGTTTATTGTAAATGAACCGCACGTGGAGTCATGTTCACACCTGTTGGAGACGATAGTTGATCCTCCTAGCTTTAATTTCTGTCCTCTGGTCATTGATGTATCTCACCAGGAGAGGCAGCAATCGCATTTGTTTATAATTTATTAAAACAAATTCAATTATCTCGCGTTCTACCGAGCCGATTTTAATCAACGACATCTCAAATTGAAGCTCTTGGTTCAAGGAACAATCTGATTCACGATTAGATCGGCCCTCGTGTACAGTTTCGGGGCAATACTCAAGCGAATTATGTATTTGTTTATAAAATGTAAACAGCACATGCACCATTTGTAAATCGTTTATTGCCGTGTAGCAGCATCTTTTACCTTCAATTTGTGCACTCGATGATTAATCTAGCGCCACCAGAAGCCGAGATATTTGCAGTGATACGGAGTTCATTTTTGTGGATTTTTCAATTGTTAATAACATTCGAACAACAAATGCCATATTGTTGCAACTGTTGGAGCAAATAGCTATGGTTCATAGCTTTCATTTAAGACAAGTCCGGTTAAAAAGTACCCAGTAGAAGCCAAGAAAAACGCAATTGTTTAAATTAACGATGTAATCCAGGAATTCGGTTTTGGAGCCGCGGCAAACTGCGAAAAAGGCCGCAAACGCGAGATGGCGCCGCATACACGATTACTGCATGTTTATGTCGATAAAAATTAAATAAAAATTCTTATCACGGTTCCTGGATGTTGTTTTTCAATAAATCAGGTGTCAAATAAAAGGGAAAGGAATAAGCTACACGATAAAAATTACTCAGTTGCTGTAACTATTGCCAGTTGACAGTAATAACAATTTTGATTGTTTAATTGTATATTGCAAATGAACCGGAAGTGGAATCATGTTCACACCTGTTGGAGATGTTACCTGATCCACCTAGCTTTAATTTCTCTTCTGTGGTGATTGATATATCTCACCAGGGAGTGGCAGTAATCGCATTTGTTTATAATTTATTTAAACAAATTCAATTATCTCGCGTTCTACCGAGCCGATTTGAATCAACCGCACCTCAAAGGAAAGGGAAACGATTAAGCTACACGATAAAATATACCGCGTTGCTGTAACTATATGCAGTTGGCTGTAATAACAATTTTGATTGTTTAATTGTTTATTGTAAATGACCCGCAAGTGGATTCATCTTCACACCAGTTGGAGATGTTAGCTGATCGTCCTAGCTTTAATTTATGTCCACTGGTCATTGATGTATCTCTCCATGGAGAGGCAGCAATCGCATTTGTTTATAATTTACTTAAACAAATTCAATTATCTCGCGTTCTACCGAGCCGATTTTAAGCAACCGCATCTCAAAGGAAAGGGAAACGATTAAGCTACACGATAAAATATACCCCGTTGCTGTACATATATGCAGTTGGCTGTAATAACTATTTTGATTGTTTAATTGTTTATTGTAAATGAACCGCACGTGAAATCATGTTCACACCTGTTGGAGATGTTAGATGATCCTCCAAGCTTTAGTTTCTCTCCACTGGTCATTGATGTATCTCACCAGGGAGTGGCAGTAATCGCATTTGTTTAAAATTTATTTAAACAAATTCAATTATCTCGCGTTCTACTGTACCGATTTTAATCAACCGCATCTCAAAGAAAAGGGAAACGATTAAGCCACACGATAAAAAATACCGCGTTGCTGTAACTATATGCAGTTGGCTGTAATAACAATTTTGATTGTTTAATTGTTTATTGTAAATGAACCGCACGTGGAATCATCTTCACACCAGTTGGAGATGTTACCTGATCCACCTAGCTTTAATTTCTCTCCTGTGGTGATTGATGTATCTCACCAGGGAGTGGCAGTAATCGCATTTGTTTATAATTTATTTAAACAAATTCAATTATCTCGCGTTCTACACGGCCGATTTTAATCAACCCCATCTCAATGGAAAGGGAAACGAATAAGCTACAGGATAAAAAATACCGCGTTGCTGTAACTATATGCAGTTGGCTGTAATAACAATTTTGATTGTTTAATTGTTTATTGTAAATGACCCGCACGTGGAATCATGTTCATACCTGTTGGAGATGTTAGCTGATCCTCCTAGCTTTAATTTCTGTCCTCTGGTCATTGGTGAATCTCACCAGGTAGTGGCAGTAATCGCATTTGTTTAAAATTTATTTAAACAAATTCAATTATCTCGCGTTCTACTGTACCGATTTTAATCAACCGCATCTCAAAGAAAAGGGAAACGATTAAGCCACACGATAAAACATACCGCGTTGCTGTAACTATATGCAGTTGGCTGTAATAACAATTTGGATTGTTTAATTGTTTATTGTAAATGAACCGCACGTGGAATCATCTTCACACCAGTTGGAGATGTTAGCTGATCGTCCTAGCTTTAATTTATGTCCACTGGGCATTGATGTATCTCGCCATGGAGTGGCAGCAATCGCATTTGTTTATAATTTATTTAAACAAATTCAATTATCTCGCGTTCTACCGAGCCGATTTTAATCAACCGCATCTCAAAGGAAAGGGAAACGATTAAGCTACACGATAAAATATACCCCGTTGCTGTACATATATGCAGTTGGCTGTAATAACACTTTTGATTGTTTAATTGTTTATTGTAAATGAACCGCACGTGAAATCATGTTCACACCTGTTGGAGATGTTAGATGATCCTCCTAGCTTTAGTTTCTCTCCACTGGTCATTGATGTATCTCACCAGGGAGTGGCAGTAATCGCATTTGTTTAAAATTTATTTAAACAAATTCAATTATCTCGCGTTCTACCGTACCGATTTTAATCAACCGCATCTCAAAGAAAAGGGAAACGATTAAGCCACACGATAAAAAATACCGCGTTGCTGTAACTATATGCAGTTGGCTGTAATAACAATTTTTATTGTTTAATTGTTTATTGTAAATGAACCGCACGTGGAATCATCTTCACACCAGTTGGAGATGTTAGCTGATCGTCCTAGCTTTAATTTATGTCCACTGGGCATTGATGTATCTCGCCATGGAGTGGCAGCAATCGCATTTGTTTATAATTTATTTAAACAAATTCAATTATCTCGCGTTCTACCGAGCCGATTTTAATCAACCGCATCTCAAAGGAAAGGGAAACGATTAAGCTACACGATAAAATATACCCCTTTGCTGTACATATATGCAGTTGGTTGTAATAACACTTTTGATTGTTTAATTGTTTATTGTAAATGAACCGCACGTGGAATCATGTTCACACCTGTTGGAGATGTTAGCTGATCGTCCTAGCTTTAATTTATGTCCACTGGTCATTGATGTATCTCGCCATGGAGTGGCAGTAATCGCATTTGTTTATTATTTATTTAAACAAATTCAATTATCTCGCGTTCTACAGGACCGATTTTAATCAACCGCTTCTCAAAGGAAAGGGAAACGATTAATCTACACGATAAAAATTCCTCAGTTGCTGTAACTATTGCCAGTTGACAGTAATAACAATTTTTATTGTTTAATTGTATATTGTAAATGAACCGGAAGTGGAATCATGTTCACACCTGCTGGAGATGTTACCTGATCCACCTAGCTTTAATTTCTGTCCTGTGGTGATTGATGTATCTCACCAGGGAGTGGCAGTAATCGCATTTGTTTATAATTTATTTAAACAAATTCAATTACCTCGCGTTCTACAGGGCCGATTTTAATCAACCGCTTCTCAAAGGAAAGGGAAACGATTAATCTACACGATAAAAATTACTCAGTTGCTGTAACTATTGCCAGTTGACAGTAATAACAATTTTTATTGTATAATTGTATATAACATATGAACCGCTCATGGAATCATGTTCACACCTGTTGGAGATGTTAGCTGATCGTCCAAGCTTTAATTTATGTCCACTGGTCATTGATGTATCTCGCCATGGAGTGGCAGTAATCGCATTTGTTTATTATTTATTTAAACAAATTCAATTATCTCGCGTTCTACAGGGCCGATTTTAATCAACCGCTTCTCAAAGGAAAGGGAAACGATTAATCTACACGATAAAAATTACTCAGTTGCTGTAACTATTGCCAGTTGACAGTAATAACAATTTTTATTGTTTAATTGTATATAACATTTGAACCGCTCATGGAATCATTTTCACACCTGTTGGAGATGTTAGCTGATCCTCCTAGCTTTAATTTCTGTCCTCTGGTCATTGATGTATCTCTCCATGGAGTGGCAGCAATCGCATTTGTTTATAATTTATTTAAACAAATTCAATTATCTCGCGTTCTACCGAGCCGATTTTAATCAACCGCATCTCAAAGGAAAGGGAAACGATTAAGCTACACGATAAAATATACCCCGTTGCTGTACATATATGCAGTTGGCTGTAATAACACTTTTGATTGTTTAATTGTTTATTGTAAATGAACCGCACGTGAAATCATGTTCACACCTGTTGGAGATGTTAGATGATCCTCCTAGCTTTAGTTTCTCTCCACTGGTCATTGATGTATCTCACCAGGGAGTGGCAGTAATCGCATTTGTTTAAAATTTATTTAAACAAATTCAATTATCTCGCGTTCTACTGTACCGATTTTAATCAACCGCATCTCAAAGAAAAGGGAAACGATTAAGCCACACGATAAAAAATACCGCGTTGCTGTAACTATATGCAGTTGGCTGTAATAACAATTTTGATTGTTTAATTGTTTATTGTAAATGAACCGCACGTGGAATCATCTTCACACCAGTTGGAGATGTTAGCTGATCGTCCTAGCTTTAATTTATGTCCACTGGGCATTGATGTATCTCGCCATGGAGTGGCAGCAATCGCATTTGTTTATAATTTATTTAAACAAATTCAATTATCTCGCGTTCTACAGGGCCGATTTTAATCAACCGCTTCTCAAAGGAAAGGGAAACGATTAATCTACACGATAAAAATTACTCAGTTGCTGTAACTATTGCCAGTTGACAGTAATAACAATTTTTATTGTTTAATTGTATATAACATATGAACCGCTCATGGAATCATGTTCACACCTGTTGGAGATGTTAGCTGATCCTCCTAGCTTTAATTTCTGTCCTCTGGTCATTGATGTATCTCTCCATGGAGTGGCAGCAATCGCATTTGTTTATAATTTATTTAAACAAATTCAATTATCTCGCGTTCTACCGAGCCGATTTTAATCAACCGCATCTCAAAGGAAAGGGAAACGATTAAGCTACACGATAAAATATACCCCGTTGCTGTACATATATGCAGTTGGCTGTAATAACACTTTTGATTGTTTAATTGTTTATTGTAAATGAACCGCACGTGAAATCATGTTCACACCTGTTGGAGATGTTAGATGATCCTCCAAGCTTTAGTTTCTCTCCACTGGTCATTGATGTATCTCACCAGGGAGTGGCAGTAATCGCATTTGTTTAAAATTTATTTAAACAAATTCAATTATCTCGCGTTCTACTGTACCGATTTTAATCAACCGCATCTCAAAGAAAAGGGAAACGATTAATCCACACGATAAAAAATACCGCGTTGCTGTAACTATATGCAGTTGGCTGTAATAACAATTTTGATTGTTTAATTGTTTATTGTAAATGAACCGCACGTGGAATCATCTTCACACCAGTTGGAGATGTTACCTGATCCACCTAGCTTTAATTTCTCTCCTGTGGTGATTGATGTATCTCACCAGGGAGTGGCAGTAATCGCATTTGTTTATAATTTATTTAAACAAATTCAATTATCTCGCGTTCTACACGGCCGATTTTAATCAACCCCATCTCAATGGAAAGGGAAACGAATAAGCTACAGGATAAAAAATACCGCGTTGCTGTAACTATATGCAGTTGGCTGTAATAACAATTTTGATTGTTTAATTGTTTATTGTAAATGACCCGCACGTGGAATCATGTTCATACCTGTTGGAGATGTTAGCTGATCCTCCTAGCTTTAATTTCTGTCCTCTGGTCATTGGTGAATCTCACCAGGTAGTGGCAGTAATCGCATTTGTTTAAAATTTATTTAAACAAATTCAATTATCTCGCGTTCTACTGTACCGATTTTAATCAACCGCATCTCAAAGAAAAGGGAAACGATTAAGCCACACGATAAAACATACCGCGTTGCTGTAACTATATGCAGTTGGCTGTAATAACAATTTTGATTGTTTAATTGTTTATTGTAAATGAACCGCACGTGGAATCATCTTCACACCAGTTGGAGATGTTAGCTGATCGTCCTAGCTTTCATTTATGTCCACTGGGCATTGATGTATCTCGCCATGGAGTGGCAGCAATCGCATTTGTTTATAATTTATTTAAACAAATTCAATTATCTCGCGTTCTACCGAGCCGATTTTAATCAACCGCATCTCAAAGGAAAGGGAAACGATTAAGCTACACGATAAAATATACCCCGTTGCTGTACATATATGCAGTTGGCTGTAATAACACTTTTGATTGTTTAATTGTTTATTGTAAATGAACCGCACGTGAAATCATGTTCACACCTGTTGGAGATGTTAGATGATCCTCCTAGCTTTAGTTTCTCTCCACTGGTCATTGATGTATCTCACCAGGGAGTGGCAGTAATCGCATTTGTTTAAAATTTATTTAAACAAATTCAATTATCTCGCGTTCTACCGTACCGATTTTAATCAACCGCATCTCAAAGAAAAGGGAAACGATTAAGCCACACGATAAAAAATACCGCGTTGCTGTAACTATATGCAGTTGGCTGTAATAACAATTTTTATTGTTTAATTGTTTATTGTAAATGAACCGCACGTGGAATCATCTTCACACCAGTTGGAGATGTTAGCTGATCGTCCTAGCTTTAATTTATGTCCACTGGATATTGATGTATCTCGCCATGGAGTGGCAGCAATCGCATTTGTTTATAATTTATTTAAACAAATTCAATTATCTCGCGTTCTACCGAGCCGATTTTAATCAACCGCATCTCAAAGGAAAGGGAAACGATTAAGCTACACGATAAAATATACCCCTTTGCTGTACATATATGCAGTTGGTTGTAATAACACTTTTGATTGTTTAATTGTTTATTGTAAATGAACCGCACGTGGAATCATGTTCACACCTGTTGGAGATGTTAGATGATCCTCCTAGCTTTAATTTCTCTCCACTGGTCATTGATGTATCTCACCAGGGAGTGGCAGTAATCGCATTTGTTTAAAATTTATTTAAACAAATTCAATTATCTCGCGTTCTACTGTACCGATTTTAATCAACCGCATCGCAAAGAAAAGGGAAACGATTAAGCCACACGATAAAAAATACCGCGTTGCTGTAACTATATGCAGTTGGCTGTAATAACAATTTTGATTGTTTAATTGTTTATTGTAAATGAACCGCACGTGGAATCATCTTCACACCCGTTGGAGATGTTAGCTGATCGTCCTAGCTTTAATTTATGTCCACTGGTCATTGATGTATCTCGCCATGGAGTGGCAGTAATCGCATTTGTTTATTATTTATTTAAACAAATTCAATTATCTCGCGTTCTACAGGGCCGATTTTAATCAACCGCTTCTCAAAGGAAAGGGAAACGATTAATCTACACGATAAAAATTACTCAGTTGCTGTAACTATTGCCAGTTGACAGTAATAACAATTTTTATTGTTTAATTGTATATTGTAAATGAACCGGAAGTGGAATCATGTTCACACCTGCTGGAGATGTTACCTGATCCACCTAGCTTTAATTTCTGTCCTGTGGTGATTGATGTATCTCACCAGGGAGTGGCAGTAATCGCATTTGTTTATAATTTATTTAAACAAATTCAATTACCTCGCGTTCTACAGGGCCGATTTTAATCAACCGCTTCTCAAAGGAAAGGGAAACGATTAATCTACACGATAAAAATTACTCAGTTGCTGTAACTATTGCCAGTTGACAGTAATAACAATTTTTATTGTATAATTGTATATAACATATGAACCGCTCATGGAATCATGTTCACACCTGTTGGAGATGTTAGCTGATCGTCCAAGCTTTAATTTATGTCCACTGGTCATTGATGTATCTCGCCATGGAGTGGCAGTAATCGCATTTGTTTATTATTTATTTAAACAAATTCAATTATCTCGCGTTCTACAGGGCCGATTTTAATCAACCGCTTCTCAAAGGAAAGGGAAACGATTAATCTACACGATAAAAATTACTCAGTTGCTGTAACTATTGCCAGTTGACAGTAATAACAATTTTTATTGTTTAATTGTATATAACATTTGAACCGCTCATGGAATCATGTTCACACCTGTTGGAGATGTTAGCTGATCCTCCTAGCTTTAATTTCTGTCCTCTGGTCATTGATGTATCTCTCCATGGAGTGGCAGCAATCGCATTTGTTTATAATTTATTTAAACAAATTCAATTATCTCGCGTTCTACCGAGCCGATTTTAATCAACCGCATCTCAAAGGAAAGGGAAACGATTAAGCTACACGATAAAATATACCCCGTTGCTGTACATATATGCAGTTGGCTGTAATAACACTTTTGATTGTTTAATTGTTTATTGTAAATGAACCGCACGTGAAATCATGTTCACACCTGTTGGAGATGTTAGATGATCCTCCTAGCTTTAGTTTCTCTCCACTGGTCATTGATGTATCTCACCAGGGAGTGGCAGTAATCGCATTTGTTTAAAATTTATTTAAACAAATTCAATTATCTCGCGTTCTACTGTACCGATTTTAATCAACCGCATCTCAAAGAAAAGGGAAACGATTAAGCCACACGATAAAAAATACCGCGTTGCTGTAACTATATGCAGTTGGCTGTAATAACAATTTTGATTGTTTAATTGTTTATTGTAAATGAACCGCACGTGGAATCATCTTCACACCAGTTGGAGATGTTAGCTGATCGTCCTAGCTTTAATTTATGTCCACTGGGCATTGATGTATCTCGCCATGGAGTGGCAGCAATCGCATTTGTTTATAATTTATTTAAACAAATTCAATTATCTCGCGTTCTACAGGGCCGATTTTAATCAACCGCTTCTCAAAGGAAAGGGAAACGATTAATCTACACGATAAAAATTACTCAGTTGCTGTAACTATTGCCAGTTGACAGTAATAACAATTTTTATTGTTTAATTGTATATAACATATGAACCGCTCATGGAATCATGTTCACACCTGTTGGAGATGTTAGCTGATCCTCCTAGCTTTAATTTCTGTCCTCTGGTCATTGATGTATCTCTCCATGGAGTGGCAGCAATCGCATTTGTTTATAATTTATTTAAACAAATTCAATTATCTCGCGTTCTACTGATCCGATTTGAATCAACCGCATCTCAATGGAAAGGGAAACGAATAAGCTACACGATAAAAAATACCGCGTTGCTGTAACTATATGCAGTTGGCTGTAATAACAATTTTGATTGTTTAATTGTTTATTGTAAATGAACCGCACGTGGAATCATCTTCGCACCAGTTGGAGATGTTAGCTGATCGTCCTAGCTTTAATTTATGTCCACTGGGCATTGATGTATCTCACCAGGGAGTGGCAGTAATCGCATTTGTTTAAAATTTATTTAAACAAATTCAATTATCTCGCGTTCTACTGTACCGATTTTAATCAACTGCATCTCAAAGAAAAGGGAAACGATTAAGCCACACGATAAAAAATACCGCGTTGCTGTAACTATATGCAGTTGGCTGTAATAACAATTTTGATTGTTTAATTGTTTATTGTAAATGAACCGCACGTGGAATCATCTTCGCACCAGTTGGAGATGTTAGCTGATCGTCCTAGCTTTAATTTATGTCCACTGGGCATTGATGTATCTCGCCATGGAGTGGCAGCAATCGCATTTGTTTATAATTTATTTAAACAAATTCAATTATCTCGCGTTCTACTGATCCGATTTGAATCAACCGCATCTCAATGGAAAGGGAAACGAATAAGCTACACGATAAAAAATACCGCGTTGCTGTAATTATATGCAGTTGGCTGTAATAACAATTTTGATTGTTTAATTGTTTATTGTAAATGAACCGCACGTGGAATCATCTTCACACAAGTTGGAGATGTTAGCTGATCGTCCTAGCTTTAATTTATGTCCACTGGGCTTTGATGTATCTCGCCATGGAGTGGCAGCAATCGCATTTGTTTATAATTTATTTAAACAAATTCTATTATCTCGCGTTCTACCGAGCCGATTTTAATCAACGACCTCTCAAATTGAAGCTCTTGGTTCAAGGAACAATCTGCTTTACGATTAGATCGGCCCTCGTGTACAGTTTCGGGGCAATACTCGAGCGAATTATGTATTTGTTTATAAAATGTAAACAGCACATGCAACATTTGTAAATCGTTTATTGCCGGGTAGCAGCATCTTTTACCTTCAATTTGTGCACTCGATCATTAATCTAGCGCCACCAGAAGCCGAGATATTAGCAGTGATACGGAGTGCATTTTTGTGGATTTTTCAATTGTTAATAACATTCGAACAACAAATGCCATATTGTTGCACCTGTTGGAGCAAATAGCTATGGTTCATAGCTTTCATTTAAGACAAGTCCTGTTAAAAAATACGCAGTAGAAGCCGAGAAAAACGCAATTGTATAAATTAACGATGTAATCCAGGAATTCGGTTTTGGAGCCGCGGCAAACTGCGAAAAAGGCCGCAAACGCGAGATGGCGCCGCATACACGATTACTGCATGTTTATGTCGATAAAAATTAAATAAAAATTCTTATCACGGTTCCTGGATGTTGTTTTTCAATAAATCAGGTGTCATATAAAAGGGAAAGGAATAAGCTACACGATAAAAATTACTCAGTTGCTGTAACTATTGCCAGTTGACAGTAATAACAATTTTGATTGTTTAATTGTATATTGCAAATGAACCGGCAGTGGAATCATGTTCACACCTGTTGGAGATGTTACCTGATCCACCTAGCTTTAATTTATGTCCACTGGTCATTGATGTATCTCGCCATGGAGTGGCAGCAA
The DNA here is from genome assembly GCA_963667235.1 of Nomada lathburiana. Classification (NCBI taxonomy): domain Eukaryota; kingdom Metazoa; phylum Arthropoda; class Insecta; order Hymenoptera; family Apidae; genus Nomada; species Nomada lathburiana. Next base: position 7,742,017 of record OY763897.1, on the reverse strand, counting down.
TCGCATTTGTTTATAATTTATTTAAACAAATTCAATTATCTCGCGTTCTACTGAACCGATTTTAATCAACCGCATCTCAAAGAAAAGGGAAACGATTAAGCCACACGATAAAAGATACCCCGTTGCTGTACCTATATGCAGTTGGCTGTAATAACTATTTTGATTGTTTAATTGTTTATTGTAAATGAACCGCACGTGGAGTCATGTTCACACCTGTTGGAGACGATAGTTGATCCTCCTAGCTTTAATTTCTGTCCTCTGGTCATTGATGTATCTCACCAGGAGAGGCAGCAATCGCATTTGTTTATAATTTATTAAAACAAATTCAATTATCTCGCGTTCTACCGAGCCGATTTTAATCAACGACATCTCAAATTGAAGCTCTTGGTTCAAGGAACAATCTGATTCACGATTAGATCGGCCCTCGTGTACAGTTTCGGGGCAATACTCAAGCGAATTATGTATTTGTTTATAAAATGTAAACAGCACATGCACCATTTGTAAATCGTTTATTGCCGTGTAGCACCATCTTTTACCTTCAATTTGTGCACTCGATGATTAATCTAGCGCCACCAGAAGCCGAGATATTTGCAGTGATACGGAGTTCATTTTTGTGGATTTTTCAATTGTTAATAACATTCGAACAACAAATGCCATATTGTTGCAACTGTTGGAGCAAATAGCTATGGTTCATAGCTTTCATTTAAGACAAGTCCGGATAAAAAGTACCCAGTAGAAGCCAAGAAAAACGCAATTGTTTAAATTAACGATGTAATCCAGGAATTCGGTTTTGGAGCCGCGGCAAACTGCGAAAAAGGCCGCAAACGCGAGATGGCGCCGCATACACGATTACTGCATGTTTATGTCGATAAAAATTAAATAAAAATTCTTATCACGGTTCCTGGTTGTTGTTTTTCAATAAATCAGGTGTCAAATAAAAGGGAAAGGAATAAGCTACACGATAAAAATTACTCAGTTGCTGTAACTATTGCCAGTTGACAGTAATAACAATTTTGATTGTTTAATTGTTTATTGTAAATGAACCGCAAGTGGAATCATGTTCACACCTGTTGGAGATGTTACCTGATCCACCTAGCTTTAATTTCTCTCCTGTGGTGATTGATGTATCTCACCAGGGAGTGGCAGTAATCGCATTTGTTTATAATTTATTTAAACAAATTCAATTACCTCGCGTTCTACAGGGCCGATTTTAATCAACCGCATCTCAAAGGAAAGGGAAACGATTAAGCTACACGATAAAATATACCCCGTTGCTGTACATATATGCAGTTGGCTGTAATAACACTTTTGATTGTTTAATTGTTTATTGTAAATGAACCGCACGTGAAATCATGTTCACACCTGTTGGAGATGTTAGATGATCCTCCAAGCTTTAGTTTCTCTCCACTGGTCATTGATGTATCTCACCAGGGAGTGGCAGTAATCGCATTTGTTTAAAATTTATTTAAACAAATTCAATTATCTCGCGTTCTACTGTACCGATTTTAATCAACCGCATCTCAAAGAAAAGGGAAACGATTAAGCCACACGATAAAAAATACCGCGTTGCTGTAACTATATGCAGTTGGCTGTAATAACAATTTTGATTGTTTAATTGTTTATTGTAAATGAACCGCACGTGGAATCATCTTCACACCAGTAGGAGATGTTACCTGATCCACCTAGCTTTAATTTCTCTCCTGTGGTGATTGATGTATCTCACCAGGGAGTGGCAGTAATCGCATTTGTTTATAATTTATTTAAACAAATTCAATTATCTCGCGTTCTACACGGCCGATTTTAATCAACCGCATCTCAATGGAAAGGGAAACGAATAAGCTACAGGATAAAAAATACCGCGTTGCTGTAACTATATGCAGTTGGCTGTAATAACAATTTTGATTGTTTAATTGTTTATTGTAAATGACCCGCACGTGGAATCATGTTCATACCTGTTGGAGATGTTAGCTGATCCTCCTAGCTTTAATTTCTGTCCTCTGGTCATTGGTGAATCTCACCAGGTAGTGGCAGTAATCGCATTTGTTTAAAATTTATTTAAACAAATTCAATTATCTCGCGTTCTACTGTACCGATTTTAATCAACCGCATCTCAAAGAAAAGGGAAACGATTAAGCCACACGATAAAACATACCGCGTTGCTGTAACTATATGCAGTTGGCTGTAATAACAATTTTGATTGTTTAATTGTTTATTGTAAATGAACCGCACGTGGAATCATCTTCACACCAGTTGGAGATGTTAGCTGATCGTCCTAGCTTTAATTTATGTCCACTGGGCATTGATGTATCTCGCCATGGAGTGGCAGCAATCGCATTTGTTTATAATTTATTTAAACAAATTCAATTATCTCGCGTTCTACTGAGCCGATGTTAATCAACCGCATCTCAAAGGAAAGGGATACGATTAAGCTACACGATAAAATATACCCCGTTGCTGTACATATATGCAGTTGGCTGTAATAACAATTTGGATTGTTCAATTGTTTATTGTAAATGAACCGCACGTGGAGTCATGTTCACACCTGTTGGAGACGTTAGTTGATCCTCCTAGCTTTAATTTCTGTCGTCTGGTCATTGTTGTATCTCACCAGGGAGTGGCAGTAATCGCATTTGTTTAAAATTTATTTAAACAAATTCAATTATCTCGCGTTCTACTGTTCCGATTTGAATCAACCGCATCTCAATGGAAAGGGAAACGAATAAGCTACACGATAAAAAATACCGCGTTGCTGTAATTATATGCAGTTGGCTGTAATTACAATTTTGATTGTTTAATTGTTTATTGTAAATGAACCGCACGTGGAATCATCTTCACACCAGTTGGAGATGTTAGCTGATCGTCCTAGCTTTAATTTATGTCCACTGGACATTGATGTATCTCGCCATGGAGTGGCAGCAATCGCATTTGTTTATAATTTATTTAAACAAATTCTATTATCTCGCGTTCTACCGAGCCGATTTTAATCAACGACCTCTCAAATTGAAGCTCTTGGTTCAAGGAACAATCTGATTTACGATTAGATCGGCCCTCGTGTACAGTTTCGGGGCAATACTCAAGCGAATTATGTATTTGTTTATAAAATGTAAACAGCACATGCAACATTTGTAAATCGTTTATTGCCGGGTAGCAGCATCTTTTACCTTCAATTTGTGCACTCGATCATTAATCTAGCGCCACCAGAAGCCGAGATATTAGCAGTGATACGGAGTGCATTTTTGTGGATTTTTCAATTGTTAATAACATTCGAACAACAAATGCCATATTGTTGCACCTGTTGGAGCAAATAGCTATGGTTCATAGCTTTCATTTAAGACAAGTCCTGTTAAAAAATACGCAGTAGAAGCCGAGAAAAACGCAATTGTATAAATTAACGATGTAATCCAGGAATTCGGTTTTGGAGCCGCGGCAAACTGCGAAAAAGGCCGCAAACGCGAGATGGCGCCGCATACACGATTACTGCATGTTTATGTCGATAAAAATTAAATAAAAATTCTTATCACGGTTCCTGGATGTTGTTTTTCAATAAATCAGGTGTCATATAAAAGGGAAAGGAATAAGCTACACGATAAAAATTACTCAGTTGCTGTAACTATTGCCAGTTGACAGTAATAACAATTTTGATTGTTTAATTGTATATTGCAAATGAACCGGCAGTGGAATCATGTTCACACCTGTTGGAGATGTTACCTGATCCACCTAGCTTTAATTTATGTCCACTGGTCATTGATGTATCTCGCCATGGAGTGGCAGCAATCGCATTTGTTTATAATTTATTTAAACAAATTCAATTATCTCGCGTTCTACTGAACCGATTTTAATCAACCGCATCTCAAAGAAAAGGGAAACGATTAAGCCACACGATAAAAGATACCCCGTTGCTGTACCTATATGCAGTTGGCTGTAATAACTATTTCGATTGTTTAATTGTTTATTGTAAATGAACCGCACGTGGAATCATCTTCACACCTGTTGGAGATGTTAGCTGATCCTCCTAGCTTTAATTTCTGTCCTCTGGTCATTGATGTATCTCACCAGGAGTGGCAGCAATCGCATTTGTTTATAATTTATTAAAACAAATTCAATTATCTCGCGTTCTACCGAGCCGATTTTAATCAACGACACCTCAAATTGAAGCTCTTGGTTCAAGGAACAATCTGATTCCCGATTAGATCGGCCCTCGTGGACAGTTTCGGGGCAATACTCAAGCGAATTATGTATTTGTTTATAAAATGTAAACAGCACATGCACCATTTGTAAATCGTCTATTGCCGTGTAGCAGCATCTTTTACCTTCAATTTGAGCACTCGATGATTAATCTAGCGCCACCAGAAGCCGAGATATTAGCAGTGATACGGAGTGCATTTTTGTGGATTTTTCAATTGTTAATAACATTCGAACAACAAATGCCATATTGTTGCACCTGTTGGAGCAAATAGCTATGGTTCATAGCTTTCATTTAAGACAAGTCCGGTTAAAAAGTACCCAGTAGAAGCCAAGAAAAACGCAATTGTTTAAATTAACGATGTAATCCAGGAATTCGGTTTTGGAGCCGCGGCAAACTGCGAAAAAGGCCGCAAACGCGAGATGGCGCCGCATACACGATTACTGCATGTTTATGTCGATAAAAATTAAATAAAAATTCTTAACACGGTTCCTGGTTGTTGTTATGCAATAAATCAGGTGTCAAAAAAAAGGGAAAGGAATAAGCTACACGATAAAAATTACTCAGTTGCTGTAACTATTGCCAGTTGACAGTAATAACAATTTTGATTGTTTAATTGTATATTACAAATGAACCGGAAGTGGAATCATGTTCACACCTGTTGGAGATGTTACCTGATCCACCTAGCTTTAATTTCTCTCCTGTGGTGATTGATGTATCTCACCAGGGAGTGGCAGTAATCGCATTTGTTTATAATTTATTTAAACAAATTCAATTATCACGCGTTCTACAGGGCCGATTTTAATCAACCGCATCTCAATGGAAAGGGAAACGAATAAGCTACAGGATAAAAAATACCGCGTTGCTGTAACTATATGCAGTTGGCTGTAATAACAATTTTGATTGTTTAATTGTTTATTGTAAATGACCCGCACGTGGAATCATGTTCACACCTGTTGGAGATGTTAGCTGATCCTCCTAGCTTTAATTTCTGTCCTCTGGTCATTGGTGAATCTCACCAGGGAGTGGCAGTAATCGCATTTGTTTAAAATTTATTTAAACAAATTCAATTATCTCGCGTTCTACTGTACCGATTTTAATCAACCGCATCTCAAAGAAAAGGGAAACGATTAAGCCACACGATAAAACATACCGCGTTGCTGTAACTATATGCAGTTGGCTGTAATAACAATTTTGATTGTTTAATTGTTTATTGTAAATGAACCGCACGTGGAATCATCTTCACACCAGTTGGAGATGTTAGCTGATCGTCCTAGCTTTAATTTATGTCCACTGGGCATTGATGTATCTCGCCATGGAGTGGCAGCAATCGCATTTGTTTATAATTTATTTAAACAAATTCAATTATCTCGCGTTCTACTGTTCCGATTTGAATCAATCGCATCTCAATGGAAAGGGAAACGAATAAGCTACACGATAAAAAATACCGCGTTGCTGTAATTATATGCAGTTGGCTGTAATTACAATTTTGATTGTTTAATTGTTTATTGTAAATGAACCGCACGTGGAATCATCTTCACACCAGTTGGAGATGTTAGCTGATCGTCCTAGCTTTAATTTATGTCCACTGGGCATTGATGTATCTCGCCATGGAGTGGCAGCAATCGCATTTGTTTATAATTTATTTAAACAAATTCTATTATCTCGCGTTCTACCGAGCCGATTTTAATCAACGACCTCTCAAATTGAAGCTCTTGGTTCAAGGAACAATCTGATTTACGATTCGATCGGCCCTCGTGTACAGTTTCGGGGCAATACTCAAGCGAATTATGTATTTGTTTATAAAATGTAAACAGCACATGCAACATTTGTAAATCGTTTATTGCCGGGTAGCAGCATCTTTTACCTTCAATTTGTGCACTCGATCATTAATCTAGCGCCACCAGAAGCCGAGATATTAGCAGTGATACGGAGTGCATTTTTGTGGATTTTTCAATTTTTAATAACATTCGAACAACAAATGCCATATTGTTGCACCTGTTGGAGCAAATAGCTATGGTTCATAGCTTTCATTTAAGACAAGTCCTGTTAAAAAATACGCAGTAGAAGCCGAGAAAAACGCAATTGTTTAAATTAACGATGTAATCCAGGAATTCGGTTTTGGAGCCGCGGCAAACTGCGAAAAAGGCCGCAAACGCGAGATGGCGCCGCATACACGATTACTGCATGTTTATGTCGATAAAAATTAAATAAAAATTCTTAACACGGTTCCTGGTTGTTGTTATGCAATAAATCAGGTGTCAAAAAAAAGGGAAAGGAATAAGCTACACGATAAAAATTACTCAGTTGCTGTAACTATTGCCAGTTGACAGTAATAACAATTTTGATTGTTTAATTGTATATTACAAATGAACCGGAAGTGGAATCATGTTCACACCTGTTGGAGATGTTACCTGATCCACCTAGCTTTAATTTCTCTCCTGTGGTGATTGATGTATCTCACCAGGGAGTGGCAGTAATCGCATTTGTTTATAATTTATTTAAACAAATTCAATTATCACGCGTTCTACAGGGCCGATTTTAATCAACCGCATCTCAATGGAAAGGGAAACGAATAAGCTACAGGATAAAAAATACCGCGTTGCTGTAACTATATGCAGTTGGCTGTAATAACAATTTTGATTGTTTAATTGTTTATTGTAAATGACCCGCACGTGGAATCATGTTCACACCTGTTGGAGATGTTAGCTGATCCTCCTAGCTTTAATTTCTGTCCTCTGGTCATTGGTGAATCTCACCAGGGAGTGGCAGTAATCGCATTTGTTTAAAATTTATTTAAACAAATTCAATTATCTCGCGTTCTACTGTACCGATTTTAATCAACCGCATCTCAAAGAAAAGGGAAACGATTAAGCCACACGATAAAACATACCGCGTTGCTGTAACTATATGCAGTTGGCTGTAATAACAATTTTGATTGTTTAATTGTTTATTGTAAATGAACCGCACGTGGAATCATCTTCACACCAGTTGGAGATGTTAGCTGATCGTCCTAGCTTTAATTTATGTCCACTGGGCATTGATGTATCTCGCCATGGAGTGGCAGCAATCGCATTTGTTTATAATTTATTTAAACAAATTCAATTATCTCGCGTTCTACTGTTCCGATTTGAATCAATCGCATCTCAATGGAAAGGGAAACGAATAAGCTACACGATAAAAAATACCGCGTTGCTGTAATTATATGCAGTTGGCTGTAATTACAATTTTGATTGTTTAATTGTTTATTGTAAATGAACCGCACGTGGAATCATCTTCACACCAGTTGGAGATGTTAGCTGATCGTCCTAGCTTTAATTTATGTCCACTGGGCATTGATGTATCTCGCCATGGAGTGGCAGCAATCGCATTTGTTTATAATTTATTTAAACAAATTCTATTATCTCGCGTTCTACCGAGCCGATTTTAATCAACGACCTCTCAAATTGAAGCTCTTGGTTCAAGGAACAATCTGATTTACGATTAGATCGGCCCTCGTGTACAGTTTCGGGGCAATACTCAAGCGAATTATGTATTTGTTTATAAAATGTAAACAGCACATGCAACATTTGTAAATCGTTTATTGCCGGGTAGCAGCATCTTTTACCTTCAATTTGTGCACTCGATCATTAATCTAGCGCCACCAGAAGCCGAGATATTAGCAGTGATACGGAGTGCATTTTTGTGGATTTTTCAATTTTTAATAACATTCGAACAACAAATGCCATATTGTTGCACCTGTTGGAGCAAATAGCTATGGTTCATAGCTTTCATTTAAGACAAGTCCTGTTAAAAAATACGCAGTAGAAGCCGAGAAAAACGCAATTGTTTAAATTAACGATGTAATCCAGGAATTCGGTTTTGGAGCCGCGGCAAACTGCGAAAAAGGCCGCAAACGCGAGATGGCGCCGCATACACGATTACTGCATGTTTATGTCGATAAAAATTAAATAAAAATTCTTATCACGGTTCCTGGATGTTGTTTTTCAATAAATCAGGTGTCAAATAAAAGGGAAAGGAATAAGCTACACGATAAAAATTACTCAGTTGCTGTAACTATTGCCAGTTGACAGTAATAACAATTTTGATTGTTTAATTGTATATTGCAAATGAACCGGAAGTGGAATCATGTTCACACCTGATGGAGATGTTACCTGATCCACCTAGCTTTAATTTATGTCCACTGGTCATTGATGTATCTCGCCATGGAGTGGCAGCAATCGCATTTGTTTATAATTTATTTAAACAAATTCAATTATCTCGCGTTCTACCGAGCCGATTTTAATCAACCGCATCTCAAAGGAAAGGGAAACGATTAAGCTACACGATAAAATATACCCCGTTGCTGTACATATATGCAGTTGGCTGTAATAACACTTTTGATTGTTTAATTGTTTATTGTAAATGAACCGCACGTGAAATCATGTTCACACCTGTTGGAGATGTTAGCTGATCCTCCTAGCTTTAATTTCTGTCCTCTGGTCATTGATGTATCTCACCAGGGAGTGGCAGTAATCGCATTTGTTTAAAATTTATTTAAACAAATTCAATTATCTCGCGTTCTACTGAGCAGATTTTAATCAACCGCATCTCAGAGGAAAGGGAAACGATTAAGCTACACGATAAAATATACCCCGTTGCTGTACATATATGCAGTTGGCTGTAATAACAATTTGGATTGTTTAATTGTTTATTGTAAATGAACCGCACGTGGAATCATCTTCACACCTGTTGGAGATGTTAGCTGATCGTCCAAGCTTTAATTTATGTCCACTGGTCATTGATGTATCTCTCCATGGAATGGCAGCAATCGCATTTGTTTATAATTTATTTAAACAAATTCAATTATCTCGCGTTCTACCGAGCCGATTTTAAGCAACCGCATCTCAAAGGAAAGGGAAACGATTAAGCTACACGATAAAATATACCCCGTTGCTGTACCTATATGCAGTTGGCTGTAATAACTATTTTGATTGTTTAATTGTTTATTGTAAATGAACCGCACGTGGAATCATGTTCACACCTGTTGGAGATGTTAGCTGATCCTCCTAGCTTTAATTTCTGTCCTCTGGTCATTGATGTATCTCACCAGGAGTGGCAGCAATCGCATTTGTTTATAATTTATTAAAACAAATTCAATTATCTCGCGTTCTACCGAGCCGATTTTAATCAACGACATCTCAAATTGAAGCTCTTGGTTCAAGGAACAATCTGATTCACGATTAGATCGGCCCTCGTGTACAGTTTCGGGGCAATACTCAGGCGAATTATGTATTTGTTTATAAAATGTAAACAGCACATGCAACATTTGTAAATCGTTTATTGCCGGGTAGCAGCATCTTTTACCTTCAATTTGTGCACTCGATCATTAATCTAGCGCCCCCAGAAGCCGAGATATTAGCAGTGATACGGAGTGCATTTTTGTGGATTTTTCAATTGTTAATAACATTCGAACAACAAATGCCATATTGTTGCACCTGTTGGAGCAAATAGCTATGGTTCATAGCTTTCATTTAAGACAAGTCCGGTTAAAAAATACGCAGTAGAAGCCGAGAAAAACGCAATTGTTTAAATTAACGATGTAATCCAGGAATTCGGTTTTGGAGCCGCGGCAAACTGCGAAAAAGGCCGCAAACGCGAGATGGCGCCGCATACACGATTACTGCATGTTTATGTCGATAAAAATTCTTATCACGGTTCCTGGATGTTGTTTTTCAATAAATCAGGTGTCAAATAAAAGGGAAAGGAATAAGCTACACGATAAAAATTACTCAGTTGCTGTAACTATTGCCAGTTGACAGTAATAACAATTTTGATTGTTTAATTGTATATTGCAAATGAACCGGAAGTGGAATCATGTTCACACCTGTTGGACATGTTACCTGATCCACCTAGCTTTAATTTCTCTTCTGTGGTGATTGATATATCTCACCAGGGAGTGGCAGTAATCGCATTTGTTTATAATTTATTTAAACAAATTCAATTATCTCGCGTTCTACCGAGCCGATTTGAATCAACCGCACCTCAAAGGAAAGGGAAACGATTAAGCTACACGATAAAATATACCGCGTTGCTGTAACTATATGCAGTTGGCTGTAATAACAATTTTGATTGTTTAATTGTTTATTGTAAATGACCCGCAAGTGGATTCATCTTCACACCAGTTGGAGATGTTAGCTGATCGTCCTAGCTTTAATTTATGTCCACTGGTCATTGATGTATCTCTCCATGGAGAGGCAGCAATCGCATTTGTTTATAATTTATTTAAACAAATTCAATTATCTCGCGTTCTACCGAGCCGATTTTAAGCAACCGCATCTCAAAGGAAAGGGAAACGATTAAGCTACACGATAAAATATACCCCGTTGCTGTACCTATATGCAGTTGGCTGTAATAACTATTTTGATTGTTTAATTGTTTATTGTAAATGAACCGCACGTGGAATCATGTTCACACCTGTTGGAGATGTTAGCTGATCCTCCTAGCTTTAATTTCTGTCCTCTGGTCATTGATGTATCTCACCAGGAGTAGCAGCAATCGCATTTGTTTATAATTTATTAAAACAAATTCAATTATCTCGCGTTCTACCGAGCCGATTTTAATCAACGACATCTCAAATTGAAGCTCTTGGTTCAAGGAACAATCTGATTCACGATTAGATCGGCCCTCGTGTACAATTTCGGGGCAATACTCAAGCGAATTATGTATTTGTTTATAAAATGTAAACAGCACATGCACCATTTGTAAATCGTTTATTGCCGTGTAGCAGCATCTTTTACCTTCAATTTGTGCACTCGATGATTAATCTAGCGCCACCAGAAGCCGAGATATTTGCAGTGATACGGAGTGCATTTTTGTGGATTTTTCAATTGTTAATAACATTCGAACCACAAATGCCATATTGTTGCACCTGTTGGAGCAAATAGCTATGGTTCATAGCTTTCATTTAAGACAAGTCCGGTTAAGAAATACGCAGTAGAAGCCGAGAAAAACGCAATTGTTTAAATTAACGATGTAATCCAGGAATTCGGTTTTGGAGCCGCGGCAAACTGCGAAAAAGGCCGCAAACGCGAGATGGCGCCGCATACACGATTACTGCATGTTTATGTCGATAAAAATTAAATAAAAATTCTTATCACGGTTCCTGGATGTTGTTTTTCAATAAATCAGGTGTCAAATAAAAGGGAATGGAATAAGCTACACGATAAAAATTACTCAGTTGCTGTAACTATTGCCAGTTGACAGGAATAACAATTTTGATTGTTTAATTGTTTATTGTAAATGAAACGCAAGTGGAATCATGTTCACACCTGTTGGAGATGTTACCTGATCCACCTAGCTTTAATTTCTCTCCTGTGGTGATTGATGTATCTCACCAGGGAGTGGCAGTAATCGCATTTGTTTATAATTTATTTAAACAAATTCAATTATCTCGCGTTCTACAGGGCCGATTTTAATCAACCGCATCTCAATGGAAAGGGAAACGAATAAGCTACAGGATAAAAAATACCGCGTTGCTGTAACTATATGCAGTTGGCTGTAATAACAATTTTGATTGTTTAATTGTTTATTGTAAATGACCCGCACGTGGAATCATGTTCATACCTGTTGGAGATGTTAGCTGATCCTCCTAGCTTTAATTTCTGTCCTCTGGTCATTGGTGAATCTCACCAGGGAGTGCCAGTAATCGCATTTGTTTAAAATTTATTTAAACAAATTCAATTATCTCGCGTTCTACTGTACCGATTTTAATCAACCGCATCTCAAAGAAAAGGGAAACGATTAAGCCACGCGATAAAAAATACCGCGTTGCTGTAACTATATGCAGTTGGCTGTAATAACAATTTGGATTGTTTAATTGTTTATTGTAAATGAATCGCACGTGGAATCATGTTCACACCTGTTGGAGACGTTAGTTGATCCTCCTAGCTTTAATTTCTGTCCTCTGGTCATTGATGTATCTCACCAGGAGTAGCAGCAATCGCATTTGTTTATAATTTATTAAAACAAATTCAATTATCTCGCGTTCTACCGAGCCGATTTTAATCAACGATATCTCAAATTGAAGCTCTTGGTTCAAGGAACAATCTGATTCACGATTAGATCGGCCCTCGTGTACAGTTTCGGGGCAATACTCAAGCGAATTATGTATTTGTTTATAAAATGTAAACAGCACATGCACCATTTGTAAATCGTTTATTGCCGTGTAGCAGCATCTTTTACCTTCAATTTGTGCACTCGATGATTAATCTAGCGCCACCAGAAGCCGAGATATTTGCAGTGATACGGAGTTCATTTTTGTGGATTTTTCAATTGTTAATAACATTCGAACAACAAATGCCATATTGTTGCAACTGTTGGACCAAATAGCTATGGTTCATAGCTTTCATTTAAGACAAGTCCGGTTAAAAAGTACCCAGTAGAAGCCAAGAAAAACGCATTTGTTTAAATTAACGATGTAATCCAGGAATTCGGTTTTGGAGCCGCGGCAAACTGCGAAAAAGGCCGCAAACGCGAGATGGCGCCGCATACACGATTACTGCATGTTTATGTCGATAAAAATTAAATAAAAAATCTTAGCACGGTTCCTGGTTGTTGTTTTTCAATAAATCAGGTGTCAAATAAAAGGGAAAGGAATAAGCTACACGATAAAAATTACTCAGTTGCTGTAACTATTGCCAGTTGACAGTAATAACAATTTTTATTGTTTAATTGTATATAACATATGAACCGCTCATGGAATCATGTTCACACCTGTTGGAGATGTTAGCTGATCGTCCAAGCTTTAATTTATGTCCACTGTTCATTGATGTATCTCGCCATGGAGTGGCAGCAATCGCATTTGTTTATAATTTATTTAAACAAATTCAATTATCTCGCGTTCTACCGAGCCGATTTTAATCAACGACACCTCAAATTGAAGCTCTTGGTTCAAGGAACAATCTGATTCCCGATTAGATCGGCCCTCGTGTACAGTTTCGGGGCAATACTTAAGCGAATTATGTATTTGTTTATAAATTGTAAACAGCTCATGCAACATTTGTAAATCGTTTATTGCCGTGTAGCAGCATCTTTTACCTTCAATTTGAGCACTCGGTCATAAACCTAGCGCCACCAGAAGCCGAGATATTTGCAGTGAAACGGAGTGCATTTTTGTGGATTTTTCAATTGTTAATAAAATTCGAACCACAAATGCCATATTGTTGCACCTGTTGGAGCAAATAGCTATGGTTCATAGCTTTCATTTAAGACAAGTCCGGTTAAAAAATACGCAGTCGAAGCCGAGAAAAACGCAATTGTTTAAATTAACGATGTAATCCAGGAATTCGGTTTTGGAGCCGCGGCAAACTGCGAAAAAGGCCGCAAACGCGAGATGGCGCCGCATACACGATTACTGCATGTTTATGCCGATAAAAATTAAATAAAAATTCTTGTCACGGTTCCTGGATGTTATTTTTCAATAAATCAGGTGTCAAATAAAAGGGAAAGGAATAAGCTACACGATAAAAATTACTCAGTTGCTGTAACTATTGCCAGTTGACAGTAATAACAATTTTGATTGTTTAATTGTTTATTGTAAATGACCCGCACGTGGAATCATGTTCATACCTGTTGGAGATGTTAGCTGATCCTCCTAGCTTTAATTTCTGTCCTCTGGTCATTGGTGAATCTCACCAGGGAGTGGCAGTAATCGCATTTGTTTAAAATTTATTTAAACAAATTCAATTATCTCGCGTTCTACTGTACCGATTTTAATCAACCGCATCTCAAAGAAAAGGGAAACGATTAAGCCACACGATAAAACATACCGCGTTGCTGTAACTATATGCAGTTGGCTGTAATAACAATTTTGATTGTTTAATTGTTTATTGTAAATGAACCGCACGTGGAATCATCTTCACACCAGTTGGAGATGTTAGCTGATCGTCCTAGCTTTAATTTATGTCCACTGGGCATTGATGTATCTCGCCATGGAGTGGCAGCAATCGCATTTGTTTATAATTCATTTAAACAAATTCAATTATCTCGCGTTCTACTGAGCCGATGTTAATCAACCGCATCTCAAAGGAAAGGGAAACGATTAAGCTACACGATAAAATATACCCCGTTGCTGTACATATATGCAGTTGGCTGTAATAACAATTTGGATTGTTTAATTGTTTATTGTAAATGAACCGCACGTGGAATCATCTTCACACCTGTTGGAGATGTTAGCTGATCGTCCAAGCTTTAATTTATATCCACTGGGCATTGATGTATCTCGCCATGGAGTGGCAGCAATCGCATTTGTTTATAATTTATTTAAACAAATTCTATTATCTCGCGTTCTACCGAGCCGATTTTAATCAACGACCTCTCAAATTGAAGCTCTTGGTTCAAGGAACAATCTGCTTTACGATTAGATCGGCCCTCGTGTACAGTTTCGGGGCAATACTCGAGCGAATTATGTATTTGTTTATAAAATGTAAACAGCACATGCAACATTTGTAAATCGTTTATTGCCGGGTAGCAGCATCTTTTACCTTCAATTTGTGCACTCGATCATTAATCTAGCGCCACCAGAAGCCGAGATATTAGCAGTGATACGGAGTGCATTTTTGTGGATTTTTCAATTGTTAATAACATTCGAACAACAAATGCCATATTGTTGCACCTGTTGGAGCAAATAGCTATGGTTCATAGCTTTCATTTAAGACAAGTCCTGTTAAAAAATACGCAGTAGAAGCCGAGAAAAACGCAATTGTATAAATTAACGATGTAATCCAGGAATTCGGTTTTGGAGCCGCGGCAAACTGCGAAAAAGGCCGCAAACGCGAGATGGCGCCGCATACACGATTACTGCATGTTTATGTCGATAAAAATTAAATAAAAATTCTTATCACGGTTCCTGGATGTTGTTTTTCAATAAATCAGGTGTCATATAAAAGGGAAAGGAATAAGCTACACGATAAAAATTACTCAGTTGCTGTAACTATTGCCAGTTGACAGTAATAACAATTTTGATTGTTTAATTGTATATTGCAAATGAACCGGCAGTGGAATCATGTTCACACCTGTTGGAGATGTTACCTGATCCACCTAGCTTTAATTTATGTCCACTGGTCATTGATGTATCTCGCCATGGAGTGGCAGCAATCGCATTTGTTTATAATTTATTTAAACAAATTCAACTATCTCGCGTTCTACTGAACCGATTTTAATCAACCGCATCTCAAAGAAAAGGGAAACGATTAAGCCACACGATAAAAGATACCCCGTTGCTGTACCTATATGCAGTTGGCTGTAATAACTATTTTGATTGTTTAATTGTTTATTGTAAATGAACCGCACGTGGAATCATCTTCACACCTGTTGGAGATGTTAGCTGATCCTCCTAGCTTTAATTTCTGTCCTCTGGTCATTGATGTATCTCACCAGGAGTGGCAGCAATCGCATTTGTTTATAATTTATTAAAACAAATTCAATTATCTCGCGTTCTACCGAGCCGATTTTAATCAACGACACCTCAAATTGAAGCTCTTGGTTCAAGGAACAATCTGATTCCCGATTAGATCGGCCCTCGTGGACAGTTTCGGGGCAATACTCAAGCGAATTATGTATTTGTTTATAAAATGTAAACAGCACATGCACCATTTGTAAATCGTCTATTGCCGTGTAGCAGCATCTTTTACCTTCAATTTGAGCACTCGATGATTAATCTAGCGCCACCAGAAGCCGAGATATTAGCAGTGATACGGAGTGCATTTTTGTGGATTTTTCAATTGTTAATAACATTCGAACAACAAATGCCATATTGTTGCACCTGTTGGAGCAAATAGCTATGGTTCATAGCTTTCATTTAAGAGAAGTCCGGTTAAAAAGTACCCAGTAGAAGCCAAGAAAAACGCAATTGTTTAAATTAACGATGTAATCCAGGAATTCGGTTTTGGAGCCGCGGCAAACTGCGAAAAAGGCCGCAAACGCGAGATGGCGCCGCATACACGATTACTGCATGTTTATGTCGATAAAAATTAAATAAAAATTCTTAACACGGTTCCTGGTTGTTGTTATGCAATAAATCAGGTGTCAAAAAAAAGGGAAAGGAATAAGCTACACGATAAAAATTACTCAGTTGCTGTAACTATTGCCAGTTGACAGTAATTACAATTTTGATTGTTTAATTGTATATTACAAATGAACCGGAAGTGGAATCATGTTCACACCTGTTGGAGATGTTACCTGATCCACCTAGCTTTAATTTATGTCCACTGGTCATTGATGTATCTCGCCATGGAGTGGCAGCAATCGCATTTGTTTATAATTTATTTAAACAAATTCAATTATCTCGCGTTCTACCGAGCCGATTTTAATCAACGACACCTCAAAGGAAAGGGAAACGATTAAGCTACACGATAAAATATACCGCGTTGCTGTAACTATATGCAGTTGGCTGTAATAACAATTTTGATTGTTTAATTGTTTATTGTAAATGACCCGCAAGTGGATTCATCTTCACACCAGTTGGAGATGTTAGCTGATCGTCCTAGCTTTAATTTATGTCCGCTGGTCATTGATGTATCTCGCCATGGAGTGGCAGTAATCGCATTTGTTTATTATTTATTTAAACAAATTCAATTATCTCGCGTTCTACAGGGCCGATTTTAATCAACCGCTTCTCAAAGGAAAGGGAAACGATTAATCTACACGATAAAAATTACTCAGTTGCTGTAACTATTGCCAGTTGACAGTAATAACAATTTTTATTGTTTAATTGTATATAACATTTGAACCGCTCATGGAATCATGTTCACACCTGTTGGAGATGTTAGCTGATCCTCCTAGCTTTAATTTCTGTCCTCTGGTCATTGATGTATCTCTCCATGGAGTGGCAGCAATCGCATTTGTTTATAATTTATTTAAACAAATTCAATTATCTCGCGTTCTACCGAGCCGATTTTAATCAACCGCATCTCAAAGGAAAGGGAAACGATTAAGCTACACGATAAAATATACCCCGTTGCTGTACATATATGCAGTTGGCTGTAATAACACTTTTGATTGTTTAATTGTTTATTGTAAATGAACCGCACGTGAAATCATGTTCACACCTGTTGGAGATGTTAGCTGATCCTCCTAGCTTTAATTTCTGTCCTCTGGTCATTGATGTATCTCACCAGGGAGTGGCAGTAATCGCATTTGTTTAAAATTTATTTAAACAAATTCAATTATCTCGCGTTCTACCGAGCAGATTTTAATCAACCGCATCTCAGAGGAAAGGGAAACGATTAAGCTACACGATAAAATATACCCCGTTGCTGTACATATATGCAGTTGGCTGTAATAACAATTTGGATTGTTTAATTGTTTATTGTAAATGAACCGCACGTGGAATCATCTTCACACCTGTTGGAGATGTTAGCTGACCGTCCAAGCTTTAATTTATGTCCACTGGTCATTGATGTATCTCTCCATGGAATGGCAGCAATCGCATTTGTTTATAATTTATTTAAACAAATTCAATTATCTCGCGTTCTACCGAGCCGATTTTAAGCAACCGCATCTCAAAGGAAAGGGAAACGATTAAGCTACACGATAAAATATACCCCGTTGCTGTACCTATATGCAGTTGGCTGTAATAACTATTTTGATTGTTTAATTGTTTATTGTAAATGAACCGCACGTGGAATCATGTTCACACCTGTTGGAGATGTTAGCTGATCCTCCTAGCTTTAATTTCTGTCCTCTGGTCATTGATGTATCTCGCCATGGAGTGGCAGCAATCGCATTTGTTTATAATTTATTTAAACAAATTCAATTATCTCGCGTTCTACCGAGCCGATTTTAATCAACGACACCTCAAATTGAAGCTCTTGGTTCAAGGAACAATCTGATTCCCGATTAGATCGGCCCTCGTGTACAGTTTCGGGGCAATACTTAAGCGAATTATGTATTTGTTTATAAATTGTAAACAGGTCATGCAACATTTGTAAATCGTTTATTGCCGTGTAGCAGCATCTTTTACCTTCAATTTGAGCACTCGGTCATAAACCTAGCGCCACCAGAAGCCGAGATATTTGCAGTGAAACGGAGTGCATTTTTGTGGATTTTTCAATTGTTAATAAAATTCGAACCACAAATGCCATATTGTTGCACCTGTTGGAGCAAATAGCTATGGTTCATAGCTTTCATTTAAGACAAGTCCGGTTAAAAAATACGCAGTAGAAGCCGAGAAAAACGCAATTGTTTAAATTAACGATGTAATCCAGGAATTCGGTTTTGGAGCCGCGGCAAACTGCGAAAAAGGCCGCAAACGCGAGATGGCGCCGCATACACGATTACTGCATGTTTATGTCGATAAAAATTAAATAAAAATTCTTATCACGGTTCCTGGTTGTTGTTTTTCAATAAATCAGGTGTCAAATAAAAGGGAAAGGAATAAGCTACACGATAAAAATTACTCAGTTGCTGTAACTATTGCCAGTTGACAGTAATAACAATTTTGATTGTTTAATTGTTTATTGTAAATGAACCGCAAGTGGAATCATGTTCACACCTGTTGGAGATGTTACCTGATCCACCTAGCTTTAATTTCTCTCCTGTGGTGATTGATGTATCTCACCAGGGAGTGGCAGTAATCGCATTTGTTTATAATTTATTTAAACAAATTCAATTATCACGCGTTCTACAGGGCCGATTTTAATCAACCGCATCTCAATGGAAAGGGAAACGAATAAGCTACAGGATAAAAAATACCGCGTTGCTGTAACTATATGCAGTTGGCTGTAATAACAATTTTGATTGTTTAATTGTTTATTGTAAATGACCCGCACGTGGAATCATGTTCACACCTGTTGGAGATGTTAGCTGATCCTCCTAGCTTTAATTTCTGTCCTCTGGTCATTGGTGAATCTCACCAGGGAGTGGCAGTAATCGCATTTGTTTAAAATTTATTTAAACAAATTCAATTATCTCGCGTTCTACTGTACCGATTTTAATCAACCGCATCTCAAAGAAAAGGGAAACGATTAAGCCACACGATAAAACATACCGCGTTGCTGTAACTATATGCAGTTGGCTGTAATAACAATTTTGATTGTTTAATTGTTTATTGTAAATGAACCGCACGTGGAATCATCTTCACACCAGTTGGAGATGTTAGCTGATCGTCCTAGCTTTAATTTATGTCCACTGGGCATTGATGTATCTCGCCATGGAGTGGCAGCAATCGCATTTGTTTATAATTTATTTAAACAAATTCAATTATCTCGCGTTCTACTGTTCCGATTTGAATCAATCGCATCTCAATGGAAAGGGAAACGAATAAGCTACACGATAAGAAATACCGCGTTGCTGTAATTATATGCAGTTGGCTGTAATTACAATTTTGATTGTTTAATTGTTTATTGTAAATGAACCGCACGTGGAATCATCTTCACACCAGTTGGAGATGTTAGCTGATCGTCCTAGCTTTAATTTATGTCCACTGGGCATTGATGTATCTCGCCATGGAGTGGCAGCAATCGCATTTGTTTATAATTTATTTAAACAAATTCTATTATCTCGCGTTCTACCGAGCCGATTTTAATCAACGACCTCTCAAATTGAAGCTCTTGGTTCAAGGAACAATCTGATTTACGATTAGATCGGCCCTCGTGTACAGTTTCGGGGGAATACTCAAGCGAATTATGTATTTGTTTATAAAATGTAAACAGCACATGCAACATTTGTAAATCGTTTATTGCCGGGTAGCAGCATCTTTTACCTTCAATTTGTGCACTCGATCATTAATCTAGCGCCACCAGAAGCCGAGATATTAGCAGTGATACGGAGTGCATTTTTGTGGATTTTTCAATTTTTAATAACATTCGAACAACAAATGCCATATTGTTGCACCTGTTGGAGCAAATAGCTATGGTTCATAGCTTTCATTTAAGACAAGTCCTGTTAAAAAATACGCAGTAGAAGCCGAGAAAAACGCAATTGTTTAAATTAACGATGTAATCCAGGAATTCGGTTTTGGAGCCGCGGCAAACTGCGAAAAAGGCCGCAAACGCGAGATGGCGCCGCATACACGATTACTGCATGTTTATGTCGATAAAAATTAAATAAAAATTCTTATCACGGTTCCTGGATGTTGTTTTTCAATAAATCAGGTGTCAAATAAAAGGGAAAGGAATAAGCTACACGATAAAAATTACTCAGTTGCTGTAACTATTGCCAGTTGACAGTAATAACAATTTTGATTGTTTAATTGTATATTGCAAATGAACCGGAAGTGGAATCATGTTCACACCTGTTGGAGATGTTACCTGATCCACCTAGCTTTAATTTATGTCCACTGGTCATTGATGTATCTCGCCATGGAGTGGCAGCAATCGCATTTGTTTATAATTTATTTAAACAAATTCAATTATCTCGCGTTCTACCGAGCCGATTTTAATCAACCGCATCTCAAAGGAAAGGGAAACGATTAAGCTACACGATAAAATATACCCCGTTGCTGTACATATATGCAGTTGGCTGTAATAACACTTTTGATTGTTTAATTGTTTATTGTAAATGAACCGCACGTGAAATCATGTTCACACCTGTTGGAGATGTTAGCTGATCCTCCTAGCTTTAATTTCTGTCCTCTGGTCATTGATGTATCTCACCAGGGAGTGGCAGTAATCGCATTTGTTTAAAATTTATTTAAACAAATTCAATTATCTCGCGTTCTACCGAGCAGATTTTAATCAACGACACCTCAAATTGAAGCTCTTGGTTCAAGGAACAATCTGATTCCCGATTAGATCGGCCCTCGTGTACAGTTTCGGGGCAATACTTAAGCGAATTATGTATTTGTTTATAAATTGTAAACAGGTCATTAACATTTGTAAATCGTTTATTGCCGTGTAGCAGCATCTTTTACCTTCAATTTGAGCACTCGGTCATAAACCTAGCGCCACCAGAAGCCGAGATATTTGCAGTGAAACGGAGTGCATTTTTGTGGATTTTTCAATTGTTAATAAAATTCGAACCACAAATGCCATATTGTTGCACCTGTTGGAGCCAATAGCTATGGTTCATAGCTTTCATTTAAGACATGTCCGGTTAAAAAATACGCAGTAGAAGCCGAGAAAAACGCAATTGTTTAAATTAACGATGTAATCCAGGAATTCGGTTTTGGAGCCGCGGCAAACTGCGAAAAAGGCCGCAAACGCGAGATGGCGCCGCATACACGATTACTGCATGTTTATGTCGATAAAAATTAAATAAAAAATCTTAACACGGTTCCTGGTTGTTGTTTTTCAATAAATCAGGTGTCAAATAAAAGGGAAAGGAATAAGCTACACGATAAAAATTACTCAGTTGCTGTAACTATTGCCAGTTGACAGTAATAACAATTTTTATTGTTTAATTGTATATAACATATGAACCGCTCATGGAATCATGTTCACACCTGTTGGAGATGTTAGCTGATCGTCCAAGCTTTAATTTATGTCCACTGTTCATTGATGTATCTCGCCATGGAGTGGCAGCAATCGCATTTGTTTATAATTTATTTAAACAAATTCAATTATCTCGCGTTCTACCGAGCCGATTTTAATCAACGACACCTCAAATTGAAGCTCTTGGTTCAAGGAACAATCTGATTCCCGATTAGATCGGCCCTCGTGTACAGTTTCGGGGCAATACTTAAGCGAATTATGTATTTGTTTATAAATTGTAAACAGCTCATGCAACATTTGTAAATCGTTTATTGCCGTGTAGCAGCATCTTTTACCTTCAATTTGAGCACTCGGTCATAAACCTAGCGCCACCAGAAGCCGAGATATTTGCAGTGAAACGGAGTGCATTTTTGTGGATTTTTCAATTGTTAATAAAATTCGAACCACAAATGCCATATTGTTGCACCTGTTGGAGCAAATAGCTATGGTTCATAGCTTTCATTTAAGACAAGTCCGGTTAAAAAATACGCAGTCGAAGCCGAGAAAAACGCAATTGTTTAAATTAACGATGTAATCCAGGAATTCGGTTTTGGAGCCGCGGCAAACTGCGAAAAAGGCCGCAAACGCGAGATGGCGCCGCATACACGATTACTGCATGTTTATGCCGATAAAAATTAAATAAAAATTCTTGTCACGGTTCCTGGATGTTATTTTTCAATAAATCAGGTGTCAAATAAAAGGGAAAGGAATAAGCTACACGATAAAAATTACTCAGTTGCTGTAACTATTGCCAGTTGACAGTAATAACAATTTTGATTGTTTAATTGTTTATTGTAAATGACCCGCACGTGGAATCATGTTCATACCTGTTGGAGATGTTAGCTGATCCTCCTAGCTTTAATTTCTGTCCTCTGGTCATTGGTGAATCTCACCAGGGAGTGGCAGTAATCGCATTTGTTTAAAATTTATTTAAACAAATTCAATTATCTCGCGTTCTACTGTACCGATTTTAATCAACCGCATCTCAAAGAAAAGGGAAACGATTAAGCTACACGATAAAATATACCCCGTTGCTGTACATATATGCAATTGGCTGTAATAACAATTTGGATTGTTTAATTGTTTATTGTAAATGAACCGCACGTGGAATCATCTTCACACCTGTTGGAGATGTTAGCTGATCGTCCAAGCTTTAATTTATGTCCACTGGGCATTGATGTATCTCGCCATGGAGTGGCAGCAATCGCATTTGTTTATAATTTATTTAAACAAATTCAATTATCTCGCGTTCTACCGAGCCGATTTTAATCAACGACACCTCAAATTGAAGCTCTTGGTTCAAGGAACAATCTGATTCCCGATTAGATCGGCCCTCGTGTACAGTTTCGGGGCAATACTTAAGCGAATTATGTATTTGTTTATAAATTGTAAACAGGTCATTAACATTTGTAAATCGTTTATTGCCGTGTAGCAGCATCTTTTACCTTCAATTTGAGCACTCGGTCATAAACCTAGCGCCACCAGAAGCCGAGATATTTGCAGTGAAACGGAGTGCATTTTTGTGGATTTTTCAATTGTTAATAAAATTCGAACCACAAATGCCATATTGTTGCACCTGTTGGAGCCAATAGCTATGGTTCATAGCTTTCATTTAAGACAAGTCCGGTTAAAAAATACGCAGTAGAAGCCGAGAAAAACGCAATTGTTTAAATTAACGATGTAATCCAGGAATTCGGTTTTGGAGCCGCGGCAAACTGCGAAAAAGGCCGCAAACGCGAGATGGCGCCGCATACACGATTACTGCATGTTTATGTCGATAAAAATTAAATAAAAATTCTTATCACGGTTCCTGGTTGTTGTTTTTCAATAAATCAGGTGTCAAATTAAAGGGAAATGAATAAGCTACACGATAAAAATTACTCAGTTGCTGTAACTATTGCCAGTTGACAGTAATAACAATTTTGATTGTTTAATTGTTTATTGTAAATGAACCGCAAGTGGAATCATGTTCACACCTGTTGGAGATGTTACCTGATCCACCTAGCTTTAATTTATGTCCACTGGTCATTGATGTATCTCGCCATGGAGTGGCAGCAATCGCATTTGTTTATAATTTATTTAAACAAATTCAATTGTCTCGCGTTCTACTGAGCCGATGTTAATCAACCGCATCTCAAAGGAAAGGGAAACGATTAAGCTACACTATAAAATATACCCCGTTGCTGTACATATATGCAGTTGGCTGTAATAACAATTTGGATTGTTCAATTGTTTATTGTAAATGAACCGCACGTGGAGTCATGTTCACACCTGTTGGAGACGTTAGTTGATCCTCCTAGCTTTAATTTCTGTCGTCTGGTCATTGATGTATCTCACCAGGGAGTGGCAGTAATCGCATTTGTTTAAAATTTATTTACACAAATTCAATTATCTCGCGTTCTACTGATCCGATTTGAATCAACCGCATCTCAATGGAAAGGGAAACGAATAAGCTACACGATAAAAAATACCGCGTTGCTGTAATTATATGCAGTTGGCTGTAATTACAATTTTGATTGTTTAATTGTTTATTGTAAATGAACCGCACGTGGAATCATCTTCACACCAGTTGGAGATGTTAGCTGATCGTCCTAGCTTTAATTTATGTCCACTGGGCATTGATGTATCTCGCCATGGAGTGGCAGCAATCGCATTTGTTTATAATTTATTTAAACAAATTCTATTATCTCGCGTTCTACCGAGCCGATTTTAATCAACGACCTCTCAAATTGAAGCTCCTGGTTCAAGGAACAATCTGATTTAAGATTAGATCGGCCCTCGTGTACAGTTTCGGGGCAATACTCAAGCGAATTATGTATTTGTTTATAAAATGTAAACAGCACATGCAACATTTGTAAATCGTTTATTGCCGGGTAGCAGCATCTTTTACCTTCAATTTGTGCACTCGATCATTAATCTAGCGCCACCAGAAGCCGAGATATTAGCAGTGATACGGAGTGCATTTTTGTGGATTTTTCAATTGTTAATAACATTCGAACAACAAATGCCATATTGTTGCACCTGTTGCAGCAAATAGCTATGGTTCATAGCTTTCATTTAAGACAAGTCCTGGTAAAAAATACGCAGTAGAAGCCGAGAAAAACGCAATTGTTTAAATTAACGATGTAATCCAGGAATTTGGTTTTGGAGCCGCGGCAAACTGCGAAAAAGGCCGCAAACGCGAGATGGCGCCGCATACACGATTACTGCATGTTTATGTCGATAAAAATTAAATAAAAATTCTTATCACGGTTCCTGGTTGTTGTTTTTCAATAAATCAGGTGTCAAATTAAAGGGAAATGAATAAGCTACACGATAAAAATTACTCAGTTGCTGTAACTATTGCCAGTTGACAGTAATAACAATTTTGATTGTTTAATTGTTTATTGTAAATGAACCGCAAGTGGAATCATGTTCACACCTGTTGGAGATGTTACCTGATCCACCTAGCTTTAATTTCTCTCCTGTGGTGATTGATGTATCTCACCAGGGAGTGGCAGTAATCGCATTTGTTTATAATTTATTTAAACAAATTCAATTATCACGCGTTCTACAGGGCCGATTTTAATCAACCGCATCTCAATGGAAAGGGAAACGAATAAGCTACAGGATAAAAAATACCGCGTTGCTGTAACTATATGCAGTTGGCTGTAATAACAATTTTGATTGTTTAATTGTTGATTGTAAATGACCCGCACGTGGAATCATGTTCACACCTGTTGGAGATGTTAGCTGATCCTCCTAGCTTTAATTTCTGCCCTCTGGTCATTGGTGAATCTCACCAGGGAGTGGCAGTAATCGCATTTGTTTAAAATTTATTTAAACAAATTCAATTATCTCGCGTTCTACTGAACCGATTTTAATCAACCGCATCTCAAAGAAAAGGGAAACGATTAAGCCACACGATAAAAGATACCGCGTTGCTGTAACTATATGCAGGTAGCTGTAATAACAATTTGGATTGTTTAATTGTTTATTGTAAATGAATCGCACGTGGAATCATGTTCACACCTGTTGGAGACGTTAGTTGATCCTCCTAGCTTTAATTTCTGTCCACTGGGCATTGATGTATCTCGCCATGGAGTGGCAGCAATCGCATTTGTTTATAATTTATTTAAACAAATTCAATTATCTCGCGTTCTACCCAGCCGATTTTAAGCAACCGCATCTCAAAGGAAAGGGAAACGATTAAGCTACACGATAAAATATACCCCGTTGCTGTACCTATATGCAGTTGGCTGTAATAACTATTTTGATTGTTTAATTGTTTATTGTAAATGAACCGCACGTGGAATCATCTTCACACCTGTTGGAGATGTTAGCTGATCCTCCTAGCTTTAATTTCTGTCCTCTGGTCATTGATGTATCTCACCAGGAGTGGCAGCAATCGCATTTGTTTATAATTTATTAAAACAAATTCAATTATCTCGCGTTCTACCGAGCCGATGTTAATCAACCGCATCTCAAAGGAAAGGGAAACGATTAAGCTACACGATAAAATATACCCCGTTGCTGTACATATATGCAGTTGGCTGTAATAACAATTTGGATTGTTTAATTGTTTATTGTAAATGACCCGCACGTGGAATCATGTTCATACCTGTTGGAGATGTTAGCTGATCCTCCTAGCTTTAATTTCTGTCCTCTGGTCATTGGTGAATCTCACCAGGGAGTGGCAGTAATCGCATTTGTTTAAAATTTATTTAAACAAATTCAATTATCTCGCGTTCTACTGTACCGATTTTAATCAACCGCATCTCAAAGAAAAGGGAAATGATTAAGCCACACGATAAAACATACCGCGTTGCTGTAACTATATGCAGTTGGCTGTAATAACAATTTTGATTGTTTAATTGTTTATTGTAAATGAACCGCACGTGGAATCATCTTCACACCAGTTGGAGATGTTAGCTGATCGTCCTAGCTTTAATTTATGTCCACTGGGCATTGATGTATCTCGCCATGGAGTGGCAGCAATCGCATTTGTTTATAATTTATTTAAACAAATTCAATTATCTCGCGTTCTACTGAGCCGATGTTAATCAACCGCATCTCAAAGGAAAGGGATACGATTAAGCTACACGATAAAATATACCCCGTTGCTGTACATATATGCAGTTGGCTGTAATAACAATTTGGATTGTTCAATTGTTTATTGTAAATGAACCGCACGTGGAGTCATGTTCACACCTGTTGGAGACGTTAGTTGATCCTCCTAGCTTTAATTTCTGTCGTCTGGTCATTGTTGTATCTCACCAGGGAGTGGCAGTAATCGCATTTGTTTAAAATTTATTTAAACAAATTCAATTATCTCGCGTTCTACTGTTCCGATTTGAATCAACCGCATCTCAATGGAAAGGGAAACGAATAAGCTACACGATAAAAAATACCGCGTTGCTGTAATTATATGCAGTTGGCTGTAATTACAATTTTGATTGTTTAATTGTTTATTGTAAATGAACCGCACGTGGAATCATCTTCACACCAGTTGGAGATGTTAGCTGATCGTCCTAGCTTTAATTTATGTCCACTGGGCATTGATGTATCTCGCCATGGAGTGGCAGCAATCGCATTTGTTTATAATTTATTTAAACAAATTCAATTATCTCGCGTTCTACTGTTCCGATTTGAATCAACCGCATCTCAATGGAAAGGGAAACGAATAAGCTACACGATAAAAAATACCGCGTTGCTGTAATTATATGCAGTTGGCTGTAATTACAATTTTGATTGTTTAATTGTTTATTGTAAATGAACCGCACGTGGAATCATCTTCACACCTGTTGGAGATGTTAGCTGATCCTCCTAGCTTTAATTTCTGTCCTCTGGTCATTGATGTATCTCACCAGGAGTGGCAGCAATCGCATTTGTTTATAATTTATTAAAACAAATTCAATTATCTCGCGTTCTACCGAGCCGATTTTAATCAACGACACGTCAAATTGAAGCTCTTGGTTCAAGGAACAATCTGATTCCCGATTAGATCGGCCCTCGTGGACAGTTTCGGGGCAATACTCAAGCGAATTATGTATTTGTTTATAAAATGTAAACAGCACATGCACCATTTGTAAATCGTCTATTGCCGTGTAGCAGCATCTTTTACCTTCAATTTGAGCACTCGATGATTAATCTAGCGCCACCAGAAGCCGAGATATTAGCAGTGATACGGAGTGCATTTTTGTGGATTTTTCAATTGTTAATAAAATTCGAACCACAAATGCCATATTGTTGCACCTGTTGGAGCCAATAGCTATGGTTCATAGCTTTCATTTAAGACAAGTCCGGTTAAAAAATACGCAGTAGAAGCCGAGAAAAACGCAATTGTTTAAATTAACGATGTAATCCAGGAATTCGGTTTTGGAGCCGCGGCAAACTGCGAAAAAGGCCGCAAACGCGAGATGGCGCCGCATACACGATTACTGCATGTTTATGTCGATAAAAATTAAATAAAAAATCTTAACACGGTTCCTGGTTGTTGTTTTTCAATAAATCAGGTGTCAAATAAAAGGGAAAGGAATAAGCTACACGATAAAAATTACTCAGTTGCTGTAACTATTGCCAGTTGACAGTAATAACAATTTTTATTGTTTAATTGTATATAACATATGAACCGCTCATGGAATCATGTTCACACCTGTTGGAGATGTTAGCTGATCGTCCAAGCTTTAATTTATGTCCACTGTTCATTGATGTATCTCGCCATGGAGTGGCAGCAATCGCATTTGTTTATAATTTATTTAAACAAATTCAATTATCTCGCGTTCTACCGAGCCGATTTTAATCAACGACACCTCAAATTGAAGCTCTTGGTTCAAGGAACAATCTGATTCCCGATTAGATCGGCCCTCGTGTACAGTTTCGGGGCAATACTTAAGCGAATTATGTATTTGTTTATAAATTGTAAACAGCTCATGCAACATTTGTAAATCGTTTATTGCCGTGTAGCAGCATCTTTTACCTTCAATTTGAGCACTCGGTCATAAACCTAGCGCCACCAGAAGCCGAGATATTTGCAGTGAAACGGAGTGCATTTTTGTGGATTTTTCAATTGTTAATAAAATTCGAACCACAAATGCCATATTGTTGCACCTGTTGGAGCAAATAGCTATGGTTCATAGCTTTCATTTAAGACAAGTCCGGTTAAAAAATACGCAGTCGAAGCCGAGAAAAACGCAATTGTTTAAATTAACGATGTAATCCAGGAATTCGGTTTTGGAGCCGCGGCAAACTGCGAAAAAGGCCGCAAACGCGAGATGGCGCCGCATACACGATTACTGCATGTTTATGCCGATAAAAATTAAATAAAAATTCTTGTCACGGTTCCTGGATGTTATTTTTCAATAAATCAGGTGTCAAATAAAAGGGAAAGGAATAAGCTACACGATAAAAATTACTCAGTTGCTGTAACTATTGCCAGTTGACAGTAATAACAATTTTGATTGTTTAATTGTTTATTGTAAATGACCCGCACGTGGAATCATGTTCATACCTGTTGGAGATGTTAGCTGATCCTCCTAGCTTTAATTTCTGTCCTCTGGTCATTGGTGAATCTCACCAGGGAGTGGCAGTAATCGCATTTGTTTAAAATTTATTTAAACAAATTCAATTATCTCGCGTTCTACTGTACCGATTTTAATCAACCGCATCTCAAAGAAAAGGGAAATGATTAAGCCACACGATAAAACATACCGCGTTGCTGTAACTATATGCAGTTGGCTGTAATAACAATTTTGATTGTTTAATTGTTTATTGTAAATGAACCGCACGTGGAATCATCTTCACACCAGTTGGAGATGTTAGCTGATCGTCCTAGCTTTAATTTATGTCCACTGGGCATTGATGTATCTCGCCATGGAGTGGCAGCAATCGCATTTGTTTATAATTTATTTAAACAAATTCAATTATCTCGCGTTCTACTGAGCCGATGTTAATCAACCGCATCTCAAAGGAAAGGGATACGATTAAGCTACACGATAAAATATACCCCGTTGCTGTACATATATGCAGTTGGCTGTAATAACAATTTGGATTGTTCAATTGTTTATTGTAAATGAACCGCACGTGGAGTCATGTTCACACCTGTTGGAGACGTTAGTTGATCCTCCTAGCTTTAATTTCTGTCGTCTGGTCATTGTTGTATCTCACCAGGGAGTGGCAGTAATCGCATTTGTTTAAAATTTATTTAAACAAATTCAATTATCTCGCGTTCTACTGTTCCGATTTGAATCAACCGCATCTCAATGGAAAGGGAAACGAATAAGCTACACGATAAAAAATACCGCGTTGCTGTAATTATATGCAGTTGGCTGTAATTACAATTTTGATTGTTTAATTGTTTATTGTAAATGAACCGCACGTGGAATCATCTTCACACCAGTTGGAGATGTTAGCTGATCGTCCTAGCTTTAATTTATGTCCACTGGGCATTGATGTATCTCGCCATGGAGTGGCAGCAATCGCATTTGTTTATAATTTATTTAAACAAATTCTATTATCTCGCGTTCTACCGAGCCGATTTTAATCAACGACCTCTCAAATTGAAGCTCTTGGTTCAAGGAACAATCTGATTTACGATTAGATCGGCCCTCGTGTACAGTTTCGGGGCAATACTCAAGCGAATTATGTATTTGTTTATAAAATGTAAACCTCACATGCAACATTTGTAAATCGTTTATTGCCGGGTAGCAGCATCTTTTACCTTCAATTTGTGCACTCGATCATTAATCTAGCGCCACCAGAAGCCGAGATATTAGCAGTGATACGGAGTGCATTTTTGTGGATTTTTCAATTGTTAATAACATTCGAACAACAAATGCCATATTGTTGCACCTGTTGGAGCAAATAGCTATGGTCCATAGCTTTCATTTAAGACAAGTCCTGTTAAAAAATACGCAGTAGAAGCCGAGAAAAACGCAATTGTATAAATTAACGATGTAATCCAGGAATTCGGTTTTGGAGCCGCGGCAAACTGCGAAAAAGGCCGCAAACGCGAGATGGCGCCGCATACACGATTACTGCATGTTTATGTCGATAAAAATTAAATAAAAATTCTTATCACGGTTCCTGGATGTTGTTTTTCAATAAATCAGGTGTCATATAAAAGGGAAAGGAATAAGCTACACGATAAAAATTACTCAGTTGCTGTAACTATTGCCAGTTGACAGTAATAACAATTTTGATTGTTTAATTGTATATTGCAAATGAACCGGCAGTGGAATCATGTTCACACCTGTTGGAGATGTTACCTGATCCACCTAGCTTTAATTTATGTCCACTGGTCATTGATGTATCTCGCCATGGAGTGGCAGCAATCGCATTTGTTTATAATTTATTTAAACAAATTCAACTATCTCGCGTTCTACTGAACCGATTTTAATCAACCGCATCTCAAAGAAAAGGGAAACGATTAAGCCACACGATAAAAGATACCCCGTTGCTGTACCTATATGCAGTTGGCTGTAATAACTATTTTGATTGTTTAATTGTTTATTGTAAATGAACCGCACGTGGAATCATCTTCACACCTGTTGGAGATGTTAGCTGATCCTCCTAGCTTTAATTTCTGTCCTCTGGTCATTGATGTATCTCACCAGGAGTGGCAGCAATCGCATTTGTTTATAATTTATTAAAACAAATTCAATTATCTCGCGTTCTACCGAGCCGATTTTAATCAACGACACGTCAAATTGAAGCTCTTGGTTCAAGGAACAATCTGATTCCCGATTAGA
Organism: Nomada lathburiana; assembly: GCA_963667235.1. NCBI lineage: Eukaryota > Metazoa > Arthropoda > Insecta > Hymenoptera > Apidae > Nomada > Nomada lathburiana. Next base: position 7,710,656 of record OY763897.1, on the reverse strand, counting down.
TCGGCCCTCGTGGACAGTTTCGGGGCAATACTCAAGCGAATTATGTATTTGTTTATAAAATGTAAACAGCACATGCACCATTTGTAAATCGTCTATTGCCGTGTAGCAGCATCTTTTACCTTCAATTTGAGCACTCGATGATTAATCTAGCGCCACCAGAAGCCGAGATATTAGCAGTGATACGGAGTGCATTTTTGTGGATTTTTCAATTGTTAATAACATTCGAACAACAAATGCCATATTGTTGCACCTGTTGGAGCAAATAGCTATGGTTCATAGCTTTCATTTAAGAGAAGTCCGGTTAAAAAGTACCCAGTAGAAGCCAAGAAAAACGCAATTGTTTAAATTAACGATGTAATCCAGGAATTCGGTTTTGGAGCCGCGGCAAACTGCGAAAAAGGCCGCAAACGCGAGATGGCGCCGCATACACGATTACTGCATGTTTATGTCGATAAAAATTAAATAAAAATTCTTAACACGGTTCCTGGTTGTTGTTATGCAATAAATCAGGTGTCAAAAAAAAGGGAAAGGAATAAGCTACACGATAAAAATTACTCAGTTGCTGTAACTATTGCCAGTTGACAGTAATAACAATTTTGATTGTTTAATTGTATATTACAAATGAACCGGAAGTGGAATCATGTTCACACCTGTTGGAGATGTTACCTGATCCACCTAGCTTTAATTTATGTCCACTGGTCATTGATGTATCTCGCCATGGAGTGGCAGCAATCGCATTTGTTTATAATTTATTTAAACAAATTCAATTATCTCGCGTTCTACCGAGCCGATTTTAATCAACGACACCTCAAAGGAAAGGGAAACGATTAAGCTACACGATAAAATATACCGCGTTGCTGTAACTATATGCAGTTGGCTGTAATAACAATTTTGATTGTTTAATTGTTTATTGTAAATGACCCGCAAGTGGATTCATCTTCACACCAGTTGGAGATGTTAGCTGATCGTCCTAGCTTTAATTTATGTCCGCTGGTCATTGATGTATCTCGCCATGGAGTGGCAGTAATCGCATTTGTTTATTATTTATTTAAACAAATTCAATTATCTCGCGTTCTACAGGGCCGATTTTAATCAACCGCTTCTCAAAGGAAAGGGAAACGATTAATCTACACGATAAAAATTACTCAGTTGCTGTAACTATTGCCAGTTGACAGTAATAACAATTTTTATTGTTTAATTGTATATAACATTTGAACCGCTCATGGAATCATGTTCACACCTGTTGGAGATGTTAGCTGATCCTCCTAGCTTTAATTTCTGTCCTCTGGTCATTGATGTATCTCTCCATGGAGTGGCAGCAATCGCATTTGTTTATAATTTATTTAAACAAATTCAATTATCTCGCGTTCTACCGAGCCGATTTTAATCAACCGCATCTCAAAGGAAAGGGAAACGATTAAGCTACACGATAAAATATACCCCGTTGCTGTACATATATGCAGTTGGCTGTAATAACACTTTTGATTGTTTAATTGTTTATTGTAAATGAACCGCACGTGAAATCATGTTCACACCTGTTGGAGATGTTAGCTGATCCTCCTAGCTTTAATTTCTGTCCTCTGGTCATTGATGTATCTCACCAGGGAGTGGCAGTAATCGCATTTGTTTAAAATTTATTTAAACAAATTCAATTATCTCGCGTTCTACCGAGCAGATTTTAATCAACCGCATCTCAGAGGAAAGGGAAACGATTAAGCTACACGATAAAATATACCCCGTTGCTGTACATATATGCAGTTGGCTGTAATAACAATTTGGATTGTTTAATTGTTTATTGTAAATGAACCGCACGTGGAATCATCTTCACACCTGTTGGAGATGTTAGCTGACCGTCCAAGCTTTAATTTATGTCCACTGGTCATTGATGTATCTCTCCATGGAATGGCAGCAATCGCATTTGTTTATAATTTATTTAAACAAATTCAATTATCTCGCGTTCTACCGAGCCGATTTTAAGCAACCGCATCTCAAAGGAAAGGGAAACGATTAAGCTACACGATAAAATATACCCCGTTGCTGTACCTATATGCAGTTGGCTGTAATAACTATTTTGATTGTTTAATTGTTTATTGTAAATGAACCGCACGTGGAATCATGTTCACACCTGTTGGAGATGTTAGCTGATCCTCCTAGCTTTAATTTCTGTCCTCTGGTCATTGATGTATCTCGCCATGGAGTGGCAGCAATCGCATTTGTTTATAATTTATTTAAACAAATTCAATTATCTCGCGTTCTACCGAGCCGATTTTAATCAACGACACCTCAAATTGAAGCTCTTGGTTCAAGGAACAATCTGATTCCCGATTAGATCGGCCCTCGTGTACAGTTTCGGGGCAATACTTAAGCGAATTATGTATTTGTTTATAAATTGTAAACAGGTCATGCAACATTTGTAAATCGTTTATTGCCGTGTAGCAGCATCTTTTACCTTCAATTTGAGCACTCGGTCATAAACCTAGCGCCACCAGAAGCCGAGATATTTGCAGTGAAACGGAGTGCATTTTTGTGGATTTTTCAATTGTTAATAAAATTCGAACCACAAATGCCATATTGTTGCACCTGTTGGAGCAAATAGCTATGGTTCATAGCTTTCATTTAAGACAAGTCCGGTTAAAAAATACGCAGTAGAAGCCGAGAAAAACGCAATTGTTTAAATTAACGATGTAATCCAGGAATTCGGTTTTGGAGCCGCGGCAAACTGCGAAAAAGGCCGCAAACGCGAGATGGCGCCGCATACACGATTACTGCATGTTTATGTCGATAAAAATTAAATAAAAATTCTTATCACGGTTCCTGGTTGTTGTTTTTCAATAAATCAGGTGTCAAATAAAAGGGAAAGGAATAAGCTACACGATAAAAATTACTCAGTTGCTGTAACTATTGCCAGTTGACAGTAATAACAATTTTGATTGTTTAATTGTTTATTGTAAATGAACCGCAAGTGGAATCATGTTCACACCTGTTGGAGATGTTACCTGATCCACCTAGCTTTAATTTCTCTCCTGTGGTGATTGATGTATCTCACCAGGGAGTGGCAGTAATCGCATTTGTTTATAATTTATTTAAACAAATTCAATTATCACGCGTTCTACAGGGCCGATTTTAATCAACCGCATCTCAATGGAAAGGGAAACGAATAAGCTACAGGATAAAAAATACCGCGTTGCTGTAACTATATGCAGTTGGCTGTAATAACAATTTTGATTGTTTAATTGTTTATTGTAAATGACCCGCACGTGGAATCATGTTCACACCTGTTGGAGATGTTAGCTGATCCTCCTAGCTTTAATTTCTGTCCTCTGGTCATTGGTGAATCTCACCAGGGAGTGGCAGTAATCGCATTTGTTTAAAATTTATTTAAACAAATTCAATTATCTCGCGTTCTACTGTACCGATTTTAATCAACCGCATCTCAAAGAAAAGGGAAACGATTAAGCCACACGATAAAACATACCGCGTTGCTGTAACTATATGCAGTTGGCTGTAATAACAATTTTGATTGTTTAATTGTTTATTGTAAATGAACCGCACGTGGAATCATCTTCACACCAGTTGGAGATGTTAGCTGATCGTCCTAGCTTTAATTTATGTCCACTGGGCATTGATGTATCTCGCCATGGAGTGGCAGCAATCGCATTTGTTTATAATTTATTTAAACAAATTCAATTATCTCGCGTTCTACTGTTCCGATTTGAATCAATCGCATCTCAATGGAAAGGGAAACGAATAAGCTACACGATAAAAAATACCGCGTTGCTGTAATTATATGCAGTTGGCTGTAATTACAATTTTGATTGTTTAATTGTTTATTGTAAATGAACCGCACGTGGAATCATCTTCACACCAGTTGGAGATGTTAGCTGATCGTCCTAGCTTTAATTTATGTCCACTGGGCATTGATGTATCTCGCCATGGAGTGGCAGCAATCGCATTTGTTTATAATTTATTTAAACAAATTCTATTATCTCGCGTTCTACCGAGCCGATTTTAATCAACGACCTCTCAAATTGAAGCTCTTGGTTCAAGGAACAATCTGATTTACGATTAGATCGGCCCTCGTGTACAGTTTCGGGGGAATACTCAAGCGAATTATGTATTTGTTTATAAAATGTAAACAGCACATGCAACATTTGTAAATCGTTTATTGCCGGGTAGCAGCATCTTTTACCTTCAATTTGTGCACTCGATCATTAATCTAGCGCCACCAGAAGCCGAGATATTAGCAGTGATACGGAGTGCATTTTTGTGGATTTTTCAATTTTTAATAACATTCGAACAACAAATGCCATATTGTTGCACCTGTTGGAGCAAATAGCTATGGTTCATAGCTTTCATTTAAGACAAGTCCTGTTAAAAAATACGCAGTAGAAGCCGAGAAAAACGCAATTGTTTAAATTAACGATGTAATCCAGGAATTCGGTTTTGGAGCCGCGGCAAACTGCGAAAAAGGCCGCAAACGCGAGATGGCGCCGCATACACGATTACTGCATGTTTATGTCGATAAAAATTAAATAAAAATTCTTATCACGGTTCCTGGATGTTGTTTTTCAATAAATCAGGTGTCAAATAAAAGGGAAAGGAATAAGCTACACGATAAAAATTACTCAGTTGCTGTAACTATTGCCAGTTGACAGTAATAACAATTTTGATTGTTTAATTGTATATTGCAAATGAACCGGAAGTGGAATCATGTTCACACCTGTTGGAGATGTTACCTGATCCACCTAGCTTTAATTTATGTCCACTGGTCATTGATGTATCTCGCCATGGAGTGGCAGCAATCGCATTTGTTTATAATTTATTTAAACAAATTCAATTATCTCGCGTTCTACCGAGCCGATTTTAATCAACCGCATCTCAAAGGAAAGGGAAACGATTAAGCTACACGATAAAATATACCCCGTTGCTGTACATATATGCAGTTGGCTGTAATAACACTTTTGATTGTTTAATTGTTTATTGTAAATGAACCGCACGTGAAATCATGTTCACACCTGTTGGAGATGTTAGCTGATCCTCCTAGCTTTAATTTCTGTCCTCTGGTCATTGATGTATCTCACCAGGGAGTGGCAGTAATCGCATTTGTTTAAAATTTATTTAAACAAATTCAATTATCTCGCGTTCTACCGAGCAGATTTTAATCAACGACACCTCAAATTGAAGCTCTTGGTTCAAGGAACAATCTGATTCCCGATTAGATCGGCCCTCGTGTACAGTTTCGGGGCAATACTTAAGCGAATTATGTATTTGTTTATAAATTGTAAACAGGTCATTAACATTTGTAAATCGTTTATTGCCGTGTAGCAGCATCTTTTACCTTCAATTTGAGCACTCGATGATTAATCTAGCGCCACCAGAAGCCGAGATATTAGCAGTGATACGGAGTGCATTTTTGTGGATTTTTCAATTGTTAATAAAATTCGAACCACAAATGCCATATTGTTGCACCTGTTGGAGCCAATAGCTATGGTTCATAGCTTTCATTTAAGACATGTCCGGTTAAAAAATACGCAGTAGAAGCCGAGAAAAACGCAATTGTTTAAATTAACGATGTAATCCAGGAATTCGGTTTTGGAGCCGCGGCAAACTGCGAAAAAGGCCGCAAACGCGAGATGGCGCCGCATACACGATTACTGCATGTTTATGTCGATAAAAATTAAATAAAAAATCTTAACACGGTTCCTGGTTGTTGTTTTTCAATAAATCAGGTGTCAAATAAAAGGGAAAGGAATAAGCTACACGATAAAAATTACTCAGTTGCTGTAACTATTGCCAGTTGACAGTAATAACAATTTTGATTGTTTAATTGTTTATTGTAAATGACCCGCACGTGGAATCATGTTCATACCTGTTGGAGATGTTAGCTGATCCTCCTAGCTTTAATTTCTGTCCTCTGGTCATTGGTGAATCTCACCAGGGAGTGGCAGTAATCGCATTTGTTTAAAATTTATTTAAACAAATTCAATTATCTCGCGTTCTACTGTACCGATTTTAATCAACCGCATCTCAAAGAAAAGGGAAACGATTAAGCTACACGATAAAATATACCCCGTTGCTGTACATATATGCAATTGGCTGTAATAACAATTTGGATTGTTTAATTGTTTATTGTAAATGAACCGCACGTGGAATCATCTTCACACCTGTTGGAGATGTTAGCTGATCGTCCAAGCTTTAATTTATGTCCACTGGGCATTGATGTATCTCGCCATGGAGTGGCAGCAATCGCATTTGTTTATAATTTATTTAAACAAATTCAATTATCTCGCGTTCTACCGAGCCGATTTTAATCAACGACACCTCAAATTGAAGCTCTTGGTTCAAGGAACAATCTGATTCCCGATTAGATCGGCCCTCGTGTACAGTTTCGGGGCAATACTTAAGCGAATTATGTATTTGTTTATAAATTGTAAACAGCTCATGCAACATTTGTAAATCGTTTATTGCCGTGTAGCAGCATCTTTTACCTTCAATTTGAGCACTCGGTCATAAACCTAGCGCCACCAGAAGCCGAGATATTTGCAGTGAAACGGAGTGCATTTTTGTGGATTTTTCAATTGTTAATAAAATTCGAACCACAAATGCCATATTGTTGCACCTGTTGGAGCCAATAGCTATGGTTCATAGCTTTCATTTAAGACAAGTCCGGTTAAAAAATACGCAGTAGAAGCCGAGAAAAACGCAATTGTTTAAATTAACGATGTAATCCAGGAATTCGGTTTTGGAGCCGCGGCAAACTGCGAAAAAGGCCGCAAACGCGAGATGGCGCCGCATACACGATTACTGCATGTTTATGTCGATAAAAATTAAATAAAAATTCTTATCACGGTTCCTGGTTGTTGTTTTTCAATAAATCAGGTGTCAAATAAAAGGGAAAGGAATAAGCTACACGATAAAAATTACTCAGTTGCTGTAACTATTGCCAGTTGACAGTAATAACAATTTTGATTGTTTAATTGTTTATTGTAAATGAACCGCAAGTGGAATCATGTTCACACCTGTTGGAGATGTTACCTGATCCACCTAGCTTTAATTTCTCTCCTGTGGTGATTGATGTATCTCACCAGGAGTGGCAGTAATCGCATTTGTTTATAATTTATTTAAACAAATTCAATTATCACGCGTTCTACAGGGCCGATTTTAATCAACCGCATCTCAATGGAAAGGGAAACGAATAAGCTACAGGATAAAAAATACCGCGTTGCTGTAACTATATGCAGTTGGCTGTAATAACAATTTTGATTGTTTAATTGTTGATTGTAAATGACCCGCACGTGGAATCATGTTCACACCTGTTGGAGATGTTAGCTGATCCTCCTAGCTTTAATTTCTGCCCTCTGGTCATTGGTGAATCTCACCAGGGAGTGGCAGTAATCGCATTTGTTTAAAATTTATTTAAACAAATTCAATTATCTCGCGTTCTACTGAACCGATTTTAATCAACCGCATCTCAAAGAAAAGGGAAACGATTAAGCCACACGATAAAAGATACCGCGTTGCTGTAACTATATGCAGGTAGCTGTAATAACAATTTGGATTGTTTAATTGTTTATTGTAAATGAATCGCACGTGGAATCATGTTCACACCTGTTGGAGACGTTAGTTGATCCTCCTAGCTTTAATTTCTGTCCACTGGGCATTGATGTATCTCGCCATGGAGTGGCAGCAATCGCATTTGTTTATAATTTATTTAAACAAATTCAATTATCTCGCGTTCTACCCAGCCGATTTTAAGCAACCGCATCTCAAAGGAAAGGGAAACGATTAAGCTACACGATAAAATATACCCCGTTGCTGTACCTATATGCAGTTGGCTGTAATAACTATTTTGATTGTTTAATTGTTTATTGTAAATGAACCGCACGTGGAATCATCTTCACACCTGTTGGAGATGTTAGCTGATCCTCCTAGCTTTAATTTCTGTCCTCTGGTCATTGATGTATCTCACCAGGAGTGGCAGCAATCGCATTTGTTTATAATTTATTAAAACAAATTCAATTATCTCGCGTTCTACCGAGCCGATGTTAATCAACCGCATCTCAAAGGAAAGGGAAACGATTAAGCTACACGATAAAATATACCCCGTTGCTGTACATATATGCAGTTGGCTGTAATAACAATTTGGATTGTTTAATTGTTTATTGTAAATGAACCGCACGTGGAATCATCTTCACACCTGTTGGAGATGTTAGCTGATCGTCCAAGCTTTAATTTATGTCCACTGGGCATTGATGTATCTCGCCATGGAGTGGCAGCAATCGCATTTGTTTATAATTTATTTAAACAAATTCAATTATCTCGCGTTCTACCGAGCCGATTTTAATCAACGACACCTCAAATTGAAGCTCTTGGTTCAAGGAACAATCTGATTCCCGATTAGATCGGCCCTCGTGTACAGTTTCGGGGCAATACTTAAGCGAATTATGTATTTGTTTATAAATTGTAAACAGGTCATTAACATTTGTAAATCGTTTATTGCCGTGTAGCAGCATCTTTTACCTTCAATTTGAGCACTCGGTCATAAACCTAGCGCCACCAGAAGCCGAGATATTTGCAGTGAAACGGAGTGCATTTTTGTGGATTTTTCAATTGTTAATAAAATTCGAACCACAAATGCCATATTGTTGCACCTGTTGGAGCCAATAGCTATGGTTCATAGCTTTCATTTAAGACAAGTCCGGTTAAAAAATACGCAGTAGAAGCCGAGAAAAACGCAATTGTTTAAATTAACGATGTAATCCAGGAATTCGGTTTTGGAGCCGCGGCAAACTGCGAAAAAGGCCGCAAACGCGAGATGGCGCCGCATACACGATTACTGCATGTTTATGTCGATAAAAATTAAATAAAAAATCTTAACACGGTTCCTGGTTGTTGTTTTTCAATAAATCAGGTGTCAAATAAAAGGGAAAGGAATAAGCTACACGATAAAAATTACTCAGTTGCTGTAACTATTGCCAGTTGACAGTAATAACAATTTTTATTGTTTAATTGTATATAACATATGAACCGCTCATGGAATCATGTTCACACCTGTTGGAGATGTTAGCTGATCGTCCAAGCTTTAATTTATGTCCACTGTTCATTGATGTATCTCGCCATGGAGTGGCAGCAATCGCATTTGTTTATAATTTATTTAAACAAATTCAATTATCTCGCGTTCTACCGAGCCGATTTTAATCAACGACACCTCAAATTGAAGCTCTTGGTTCAAGGAACAATCTGATTCCCGATTAGATCGGCCCTCGTGTACAGTTTCGGGGCAATACTTAAGCGAATTATGTATTTGTTTATAAATTGTAAACAGGTCATTAACATTTGTAAATCGTTTATTGCCGTGTAGCAGCATCTTTTACCTTCAATTTGAGCACTCGGTCATAAACCTAGCGCCACCAGAAGCCGAGATATTTGCAGTGAAACGGAGTGCATTTTTGTGGATTTTTCAATTGTTAATAAAATTCGAACCACAAATGCCATATTGTTGCACCTGTTGGAGCCAATAGCTATGGTTCATAGCTTTCATTTAAGACAAGTCCGGTTAAAAAATACGCAGTAGAAGCCGAGAAAAACGCAATTGTTTAAATTAACGATGTAATCCAGGAATTCGGTTTTGGAGCCGCGGCAAACTGCGAAAAAGGCCGCAAACGCGAGATGGCGCCGCATACACGATTACTGCATGTTTATGTCGATAAAAATTAAATAAAAATTCTTATCACGGTTCCTGGTTGTTGTTTTTCAATAAATCAGGTGTCAAATAAAAGGGAAAGGAATAAGCTACACGATAAAAATTACTCAGTTGCTGTAACTATTGCCAGTTGACAGTAATAACAATTTTGATTGTTTAATTGTTTATTGTAAATGAACCGCAAGTGGAATCATGTTCACACCTGTTGGAGATGTTACCTGATCCACCTAGCTTTAATTTATGTCCACTGGTCATTGATGTATCTCGCCATGGAGTGGCAGCAATCGCATTTGTTTATAATTTATTTAAACAAATTCAATTGTCTCGCGTTCTACTGAGCCGATGTTAATCAACCGCATCTCAAAGGAAAGGGAAACGATTAAGCTACACGATAAAATATACCCCGTTGCTGTACATATATGCAGTTGGCTGTAATAACAATTTGGATTGTTCAATTGTTTATTGTAAATGAACCGCACGTGGAGTCATGTTCACACCTGTTGGAGACGTTAGTTGATCCTCCTAGCTTTAATTTCTGTCGTCTGGTCATTGATGTATCTCACCAGGGAGTGGCAGTAATCGCATTTGTTTAAAATTTATTTAAACAAATTCAATTATCTCGCGTTCTACTGATCCGATTTGAATCAACCGCATCTCAATGGAAAGGGAAACGAATAAGCTACACGATAAAAAATACCGCGTTGCTGTAATTATATGCAGTCGGCTGTAATTACAATTTTGATTGTTTAATTGTTTATTGTAAATGAACCGCACGTGGAATCATCTTCACACCTGTTGGAGATGTTAGCTGATCCTCCTAGCTTTAATTTCTGTCCTCTGGTCATTGATGTATCTCACCAGGAGTGGCAGCAATCGCATTTGTTTATAATTTATTAAAACAAATTCAATTATCTCGCGTTCTACCGAGCCGATTTTAATCAACGACACCTCAAATTGAAGCTCTTGGTTCAAGGAACAATCTGATTCCCGATTAGATCGGCCCTCGTGTACAGTTTCGGGGCAATACTCAAGCGAATTATGTATTTGTTTATAAAATGTAAACAGCACATGCACCATTTGTAAATCGTTTATTGCCGTGTAGCAGCATCTTTTACCTTCAATTTGTGCACTCGATGATTAATCTAGCGCCACCAGAAGCCGAGATATTTGCAGTGATACGGAGTTCATTTTTGTGGATTTTTCAATTGTTAATAACATTCGAACAACAAATGCCATATTGTTGCAACTGTTGGAGCAAATAGCTATGGTTCATAGCTTTCATTTAAGACAAGTCCGGTTAAAAAATACGCAGTAGAAGCCGAGAAAAACGCAATTGTTTAAATTAACGATGTAATCCAGGAATTCGGTTTTGGAGCCGCGGCAAACTGCGAAACAGGCCGCAAACGCGAGATGGCGCCGCATACACGATTACTGCATGTTTATGTCGATAAAAATTAAATAAAAATTCTTATCACGGTTCCTGGTTGTTGTTTTTCAATAAATCAGGTGTCAAAAAAAAGGGAAAGGAATAAGCTACACGATAAAAATTACTCAGTTGCTGTAACTATTGCCAGTTGACAGTAATAACAATTTTGATTGTTTAATTGTTTATTGTAAATGAACCGCAAGTGGAATCATGTTCACACCTGCTGGAGATGTTACCTGATCCAACTAGCTTTAATTTCTGTCCTGTGGTGATTGATGTATCTCACCAGGGAGTGGCAGTAATCGCATTTCTTTAAAATTTATTTAAACAAATTCAATTATCTCGCGTTCTACTGTACCGATTTTAATCAACCGCATCTCAAAGAAAAGGGAAACGATTAAGCCACACGATAAAAGATACCGCGTTGCTGTAACTATATGCAGTTAGCTGTAATAACAATTTGGATTGTTTAATTGTTTATTGTAAATGAACCGCACGTGGAATCATGTTCACACCTGTTGGAGACGTTAGTTGATCCTCCTAGCTTTAATTTCTGTCCTCTGGTCATTGATGTATCTCACCAGGGAGTGGCAGTAATCGCATTTGTTTATAATTTATTTAAACAAATTCAATTATCTCGCGTTCTACTGATCCGATTTGAATCAACCGCATCTCAATGGAAAGGGAAACGAATAAGCTACACGATAAAAAATACCGCGTTGCTGTAATTATATGCAGTTGGCTGTAATAACAATTTTGATTGTTTAATTGTTTATTGTAAATGAACCGCACGTGGAATCATCTTCACACCAGTTGGAGATGTTAGCTGATCGTCCTAGCTTTAATTTATGTCCACTGGGCATTGATGTATCTCGCCATGGAGTGGCAGAAATCGCATTTGTTTATAATTTATTTAAACAAATTCTATTATCTCGCGTTCTACCGAGCCGATTTTAATCAACGACCTCTCAAATTGAAGCTCTTGGTTCAAGGAACAATCTGATTTACGATTAGATCGGCCCTCGTGTACAGTTTCGGGGCAATACTCAAGCGAATTATGTATTTGTTTATAAAATGTAAACAGCACATGCAACATTTGTAAATCGTTTATTGCCGGGTAGCAGCATCTTTTACCTTCAATTTGTGCACTCGATCATTAATCTAGCGCCACCAAAAGCCGAGATATTTGCAGTGATACGGAGTGCATTTTTGTGGATTTTTCAATTGTTAATAACATTCGAACAACAAATGAAATATTGTTGCAACTGTAGGAGCAAATAGCTATGGTTCATAGCTTTCATTTAAGACAAGTCCGGTTAAAAAATACGCAGTAGAAGCCGAGAAAAACGCAACTGTTTAAATTAACGATGTAATCCAGGAATTCGGTTTTGGAGCCGCGGCAAACTGCGAAAAAGGCCGCAAACGCGAGATGGCGCCGCATACACTATTACTGCATGTTTATGTCGATAAAAATTAAATAAAAATTCTTATCACGGTTCCTGGTTGTTGTTTTTCAATAAATCAGGTATCAAATAAAAGGGAAAGGAATAAGCTACACGATAAAAATTACTCAGTTGCTGTTACTATTGCCAGTTGACAGTAATATCCATTTTTATTGTTTAATTGTTTATAACATATGAACCGCTGATGGAATCATGTTCACACCTGTTGGAGATGTTAGCTGATCGTCCAAGCTTTAATTTCTGTCCTCTGGTGATTGATGTATCTCACCAGGGAGTGGCAGTAATCGCATTTGTTTAAAATTTATTTAAACAAATTCAATTATCTCGCGTTCTACTCATCCGATTTGAATCAACCGCATCTCAATGGAAAGGGAAACGATTAAGATACACGATAAAAATTACTCAGTTCTTGTAACTATTGCCAGTTGACAGTAATAACAATTTTTATTGTTTAATTGTTTATAACATATGAACCGCACATGGCAACATGTTCACACCTCTTGGAGATCTTAGCTGATCCACCGTGCTTTCAGCAGAGGAAAGGGGAATAAAATAGGCCGGACATTTTTCAGTTTCATTGATATTTTATTACAATAGTTCCATATGAAGAGATGAAGATAAATATAGAAATGTCGAAGTAAAAATGGAAAGTTGCGTGACATTACATACTATTTTGTAATGTTATATTATAACAATGTACAATAGGTAGGCTATACAGTAATATCACAATGCATGATTCACAACTTCGTAAAAGTCTAGAGAAGGGAATATAAATCTAAAGATACCGGGACACCATCTCTGTCCGATTGAGTTTCTTGGAGCCGAAACGTTATACTATTATAATTATAACCACCATCGTCATCACCATTATTACTATTATTAAAATTATTATTATTTTTATCATTGTCATTATCGTAATTATTATTATAACAATTAGAAAACCGACGATGTAAAAGTGCTCTCCTTTCCTCTTCAATTCAAATAGTGTGAACTCTCCCCTTCCGTCAGGAGAAAATCAAACATACATTGTATAATACGTGCACATGTATGTACAGGGTGTTTTACTAGAAGCGGTGGAATATCTCGCGAGAGATTATACATACAAAAAAAAATTACGTTTACTTTTATATCACTCCCACCACTACACCTACCGAAAAATGATTTGTACCACCGAATGTCCCCCTTCGTACCAAGCAAGTACTGCGAGAATAATTTGTTCATATGTTTATTCTCTCACGAGATACTCCACCCTTTCCAGTTAAACGGGACACCCTGTATGTTTAGACGAATAATATCAATTTGCAGTTAATTGTTATTGTTCGCTTTTAATGATATAATTAAATATCGGCGGTGCTAGAAAGTAATAGTGATGTAGGGCAGTTCGCATTTTATACTAATGGTACTCTTTTTAATTTGCAATAATAGTTAAATAAACCATAACAGTAATAATAATAATAATAGCAATCATGACAACAATAATAATGATCAATTATCACGGACAACAGACGCATTCTTTTCTTCCTTCTTTTTCTCGTTTGTTGTGTACGCTTGATTGCATGATTGATATGACGTTCCCTAGCTCCCCGGGCCATTGCTATATTTCACGAATGACATTTAAAGAACCGCATGAAAATAAATTACTATGCGCTACCGTAGTCGAGAAGTCTTATGAGTGACGGAATAAACTTAAAGGTTCGTATTCATAACACTGTATTATCACTAAACGATACACCTTTGTTTCACAGTCATTTCCATTTTTCATACTCGATTTGTCGATGATAACGGTACGAATGTCAGACATTACATATCTAAGTTTCATTGAGAGCTAATTATCAATTTAACGATTGTTCATACTTGTTGTTGTTAAAAAATGTTTCTTTAGAAAGTACGATGTTTCACATTCAAATCTAAAATATTACGTCGAACATTAATTAAGAAATAGTTCGAGGAACGTTAGAAAGAGCGATGGTTTTTTTGCGAACAGTAAAGGAGTACAGTTTGTTTTACTAGAGCGTTCTGAATACTAACCGGACAGTATAAAAAATTGAGTTTCGTGCCACATCAAGAGCGTTTTGCCACAGACTCGCCGTTGTTGTATATTCCTTTCCAACACGTATGGCGGAGTTATGAGAAGCTGAGTGAAAATAGAACGTTCTATCTAAAGTTTCTCGTTTCTCTGAATTAACATTTCCTACATCCCCAAATCACTCGCCATATTTTCCAATCTGTTTCGGTGATTCTTCAGAATGGGACACGTAAAAGAACTTTCAAGAATGCGACACTATTGGGATCTAGCAAACAAAAATTCAGATAAAGATAAAAAGAATACAAAAAATAAATTTACTCTAAATACATCAAGAATCATCCAGCCAACATATTCCGTGTCTTATGGTAATTTCTGATGTTTCACCAATTCTACGCAGGCTTACTCATTCGTAAAATTCTACAGCTGCAATTATAAAACTGAAAAAATAGGAAAAATAACAATTGCATTTTCAGAGAAAATGGCCAAGCACTTTCAAATATTTGAATGGAAAATTCAGATACGTTCCAACGAATCTGTTCGTCCCATAGCTTGTGCAAGTCCGCCGACTCGTTGCAGCTAAAACTGGTTCCACATACGACAACGCTAAATACGCTCCTTTAAAATTCCCGCACGCACATATATGCAACGAACGTTTTGTACTCAGCACACCCACAGAAAATACATACATCCCGTTTCTCCTATCATTGTACCATCGTTATGAGTATATATAATCGCGTGATTCGTTCCGAAGTTAAAAAGTTTTCGTCGGGTACGAACAACATAAGCGTAAACGACGACGACGTGTGTACATTTGATTGCAACGTATAATATGCTCATGTACGTGTATACATAAATGTGTGTGTATACATATAGATATATGTATATACAATATTATCTGGAAGAACAGATTTGCGTATTGCAACAGCGCGAAGAACACCGTCGCCCCTTACCGAGGTAAACGATACACTTCTTCATTGTCCGATATGTGACTCTAATGTCTACTTTGGTCGATTCATCGGCGATCAGCTGACGTTTTAATATCATTGAGTCAATATTCCTATTTTCTGTCCACGCTAACTACACGTCCACGTACAAGATGTGTATTTGAGAATTGATCAGTAGTTAATCCTTCAATTGATTGTACAATGATGCTAGGAGGTATGGTACATACACAGGGTAGTTCCCGGCTGTATATAGCCGACAAATTTTGTGGAAATGTTTGACTCTTGCCAATTAAACGTTCTTTGTTAAACTGTGCAAAACTGATGACTAATAAATATACAAGATTGTAAAAGGGTGTAGTATTGGTGATATCGTTTGCAGTAACACCGAGGAACGAACATAAGCCGGAAAGTACGCGTCGATTATACAAATTTTCACGCCGAGATTAAATATCGTCAGAATTTCTCTGTCGGCCACAGTCTACGTCATGGAATGTTCCAATATTTGGTTAGCACTCGAACGACTATTTCTCCACGAACTGCATTTCAATTTGTATCAAAATCATTCTATTGCTATTCTAATACAGATGTACAATATATCAACCCTTAAAACTTGTCGTGCAATCACAGTATCAAATCGAAAAAGTCGAATCGCGTAGTTGAATTCAACCCCGGAAACCAGTAAAGAGGATCTCAATTATCGTATCTCGTGTAACAATCCATTAATTCGCTTCATGTCAATCAGTCACATTGTCGAAATCGACAAGATCAATTCTTCAAATATACATCGCTTCTCTGCTCCAATGAAATCCCCGTACTGATACGAAACTAGTTAAGATGGCAACGCTTTGTCCCACCGTTTTCCGATTCTAGTCGTTTACACCATCATCATTCCGTCGATAAGGCGCTCGGTTGTGTAAGTTTAACGAGTACAAAGTAAGAGAGAAAGGTAGATAGTACTCGAGTTGAGACGCAACTAACGCGGTTAAGTGTATGAAAAAAAAAAGTGGCAAGTCGACGCACACGAAAAGCTCGGCTGTCGATCAACCGAGCCGCAGGTTTTCCTCGCCACACTTCCGGATATTATATATATGTGTATACGTTAACACCTTAAATGAGAAAAGAGGACACAAGGCCGTCGCGTTTGCGGATCACGTCATACGCGTTTCAACGATTCACATTCAAATCGAAACTTAAATACCACATATTAATTGGCGTGCTATGTACAACTCGTAGCCGTACATAACTGAGAACTTAGGGACAGTGTGAAACAAGAAGATAAACAAATTTTCCATATCGAACAAACAGTACAAGAAACTCGCTTCCCACTTAAGGCATTAAGTATCGAGTAAAAAGTAGTGATCTTCGATAAGCTACTCGCCAAGTACTTTGTACATCGAGTGAAAATCGAATCCCATTAAATCACCATCCCATGGCGTAAATGGTCTGAATGAATTGTCCTCGAAGGACCTTTAAGAACTCCCTCTCCCCTTCGCTAACTATTCTTAAGACTGTTGGACCACGGAGACTGTCGTGTCCGTTATACCACCCTCGTCTCGACATATACTAGAGGAAGTAGTTGTTTCCTCGGAGGGTGCAGGGGCAACTGTAAGTTGCCTCTGTTCCATGTGATCGAGTGTTTTCTCGATTGCTCTTAATCTCTTCTCCAAACTCGTTGTACCAAGAATTCCAACCTGCAGCTGGGGGCCAAGTGGTAAAATTGCTAGGAGCCACCAGGTCCACGATGGACCGTCTGGCAAACGTGGCCAGTCTTCCTCGGTATTTGGCATTCGACCGAATACTCGCTGAATCTCTGTCTGCTGGGACGATGGCACTGTGTCCCACCATCTTCTACCTTTCGATCGTACCTGGAAATCATAATTTTCATTTCATTGAATTTATGTTAGTGAACAGGTTTCTGCTAATCATGATGAGTAATCAATATGAAATGCAAATGTAATTTCAGTTGGAAATCTATAGATATTGTACGACAATTTCCAAGGTGTACTGAATAATGTCATCTGTGCAAAAGCGATTATTTATAATATTATTATTCATAAACGATTTAATCTCCATAAAGTGATCGATGCTTTCACACTTATGTTCGACGATTCAAAACTTTGTTAGAGGGTGTACGGACATCTTGCAACATTAGTGGAAAATTTGTTGGTCAATTTTGTAATAGCAAATCAGCGTGAAGATATTTGATTGATAAATTAATTGCCATAGTGTCGGACTCATAATGTCCTACCTTATCGTGCAGTTCTAAGAGATTCAACAGCTGATCGTCCTGTACTATCGTGTCCCTGAGGAATTCTACTTGAGCCGTATCATAACCATCCCTTTCACCTCCAGATAGAACCCTGAATCTTCTTCCGCCGACTGTGCTGAGGATGCTGCACCCATCCTTCAGCAGAACTCTATCGCGAATCTCAAGCATGGTACCGTATTCTGCGTATCTGGAACAGAAAAAAGGATACCGAACTATTATATTGAACATGACCGAGCGTTATTCGTTATTCGAAATCGTGCTTCTTTCAGACATATTACGTGCATGGAATCGGACTTAAACCGAGTTGGACTTAACGTATACGTTAAACAGCAACACAAATGCGGGGAATCTGAATAAAACGAGGTATTGATAAACAGAATCTTTCAGGCGTCAACGCGCGAAATTAGCCGAGCAGAATACATACATAGCTCTGCTTGCATATGATAATTCATTTATCAGCGGATGCTTATTTATCTAACTACCAGTTATCTCTCTACTGGCCACCCGTGTATTCTTTATCTTAACAAATTGTCACAGGGAACAGAGGAATAGTGCGTGACTATCGCAAAATTGGATAACAGTGTTAAGTTTTGTTTAGCTCATTATCAGCATGCATCAATAATTCTATATTAAGAAATTGAGCTGTACTGCATAAATTTCTTAACAAATTTCGGGCCCTTCGAAATGTCTTTGGAGAAATGATTTTTTGTCGATAACCATTCAATTAACCCTTATCGACAAGTAAACAATTCCCTGTAATTCCAGCATTTCTAGCAACGAAATATTGGTCAGTATTAACCCCGGTGGCACAAAAAATGAAAGCGACCTCGATATACAGAACAATACAAATTTAATTAGTATCGCTGGGCTATTGTGTGTAAACACTTCGATACTCTGCTTAAATGCCTAAGGTTTAATTACAGAAATAATTGAAATAATTATATACTGTTCGTACAGAACGTTTCCATAAATTTTCAACAACCAGTTGCCGATTATTTGACGACGTATATATACGTCCTTCGTAAGCGAAAGGGTTCATATCTGCGCCCCATGATTAACAGACAGTTCACGGCAGTCCACAAAGAATGAATCATTCTAAAATACCAATGCGAACAGTGCAAAGTTTAGCCAAGAATAATTACCTTTTTGTACCCGTTGCTTCCCTGTTCAAACACGCCGCAATACCAAACTGGCGAACACCGCTCTCCACGCATCTCCTAACCATCAGTCTATATCTCGGCTCGTAAACGAACAGGGGGCACGCGACGCATGGAAACGCTGTGGTGCAAACAAAAACCGCGATCTGCTCGCTACCCAGGAGGCCAAGTCCTTGGACCAGTTCTAATCGGTGGCTGGCTGCTCTGGAGGCGTATTCTGCGGGGGCCACAGTTTTCAAAGCTCTCTCTACGAAATCCGTCACCGTCTTCTGGCTGCTGGCCAAGTACTGTAAAATGAAAGGACATTCTGCTAAGTCGATCAGAAGCTTCGCCGTCTTTCTCGTAAGATGCCTCCAATATGTAGATTCGTGAGTTTTTCATGAAAATTTCAGAGCCATTACCCGTTCGCAACAGCTTTCGTTGGAAAACTTCCTGAAGCTAATGGTAGGAATAAATCGTACGTTTCAGGAGTGTGCATGAAACGTGTTTTACACGTAATTAATTGAACTTTAATAGTTGCTATTTGAATTTGTGTTCGTACTGTTGTTGGAAGTGTGAAAGATAACAAGGAGGTAGAAGATGCCAGTTGTTATTATTTGATAGATATTGTAACTTAACCATGGTAATGTTTTACTAATATTGTTTCTATGGGATTCATAACATATATATTGTATCGTTTAAAATATTACGCTTAATTGACTACACTGTGGGATTGGAAGGTTTATGCAATCAAGGCCGATGTAAGTGTAATATCAAATATATGTATTTAATATAACAAAAGGTACCGCGCTGAGCTAAAGTTATATGTATATCTTAATTTGTTCTACACAACACTACGCTATTCTACGCTGTTTGCTCCTCGATCCACACTACTTCACTCCTCAATCTACACTCTTCTGCTCGTCCATCTACACTGTTACACTCTTCCATTCGTACATACATTCGACACCAGTCATTCCCTTAAACCTAACGGTAATCTTAGAAAACAGGGACACGGTTCTGCAGGCCATCGCTGCTCACCTTCAGGCCGTCCGTGTCCCAGGTAGCCCGGTCATAAATGCCCTATAGTCTATAGTTAAAAACAATGTACGCACTCCCGCAACGCTAAGCGTAGTAACAAGTAGGTATACATGCATGTACATGTATATGTATATATTGAGTTGATACTAAAGAACAGACTCGGGAATATCTGTTGATGCAACATTAAATTGATTTCAATCCCAGTAATTTTACTATACTGATTATAATAAAATTGCAAAATTATACCAACCTGATGAGTTCGTTGAAGCGGGACGCGATTGTGTAATCACTGTTTGTATAAAATTGGGAGGGAAGTGTGAACTGTAAAGAAATAACGGCGGAGGGTCGTTGTGTAATAAGTTATTGCTAATAGCGCAACTCAATGCAGAAGGGCCGCAAAATTTATTTAACGTCATTAACGACACTGCTCACGGGGACAATTGATAATGACGCCACGAACGCGGAAGCTCCTAACGGCAGCAACGGTGACCGCAAACAATAATCATTTCAATCTGCAGCGTCGTTAACCGCTAGGAAGTATTATATCCCATTTATAGGCAGGTGTTTTACGCTCAAAAGTTCTCGCGTTCCACGGAACGTGATTCGAGATTGTCTTCTTCCTTTACAATTTTCGTGAAAGCTGTATGCAATACGGTAATTATTTTTTACGCGGGTATCAATACAAACAGAGGAGGACACAAAAATGTAGCTACTGGTTGTATTCTTCACAAATACGAATCAATATTGCAATAGAAATTAGTTAATGATTTCTGTGTTAACACGTTGTGAAATTGAGCAGAATAAATGAGGTAAGACTTGCTTTAGAAATGAATAGTTAATATTTGAAAGGAGAATCATCAGTTATAAGAGAATAATGTTACTTACATCGGCGAGAGAGGTAACACATAAAGGACAAGCTGAGGAATAATCCAAGCAACGATCCAGACACATCCAACAATACGTGTGGCCACATGGCGTGGTTACGGGTTTCCATAAGAGTCGACAACACAGAATACAATCTAATTCGCTGGCGGTGCCACCGGAAAGTGGCGGAAAAAGAATTTCGCCGGGTCTGGCTTCGAGCCCTGTGAAAAATAAAAGTTTCATTGGATGCTGCACTACTTGTAATTAGTTCAAGTGGACAATTTTTCGATTTAACATTGTTTGAATCTATATTGCCCACGTTTAATTACGGTTAAGAAATTTGAGTCTTAAGTAACAACCCCGGCTATACCGCCATTTGGTAACATATATTACATTGTATATATTCTGTATATGCACATGTATATGTATATAAAACTTGCCTATTCCAGAGTTATTTTTAAACCAAAGTATTAATCGATGAGAAGTAACGCAACTTCTTGAATTTTATACAATTTTCGTAGAACTTGGTAAAATTTTGACACATTAAGATCCATGGATCGATGATATTGATAAATTGATAACTCTAAAAAATAATCGCCCCTTGTGCCGACACTACTGAATAATCTAATAAGTATTAAGGGCGTCAATCAAGAATGATCGCTGAATGATCTCCTGCAGTGTTCCAATTTGATTGCAACTAATTATATTAAAAAGAACATTATTAATACGATTAATTTGCTTCGCTATCAATAGGAAATATACATATCTGGTTGTACCGAAAAATAACGAACAACTTCTTTTCACTGTGCACGCGTTGAATGAACTTTACTTTCAAATAGCACGGAGATCTGTTTATCAATTGTACGCATTCAGTCACGCGAATCATGGTAAATGTGCAAGTACAGTTATTAATATGAAATGTCAGATAAAATGTAATCGGCTAACCTTTTCAAGCAGTAATTCGTCTTTCATAAGAAAACGTCGTTGCATTTAGCGACTAACAATCTAACCAACTTAACAAACGTCGCAAAGGCAACTTCAAACACCTCTGATCGTACTTAAATAAAATCAATAAACTAATTACTTTATCTATTCCCTCTCATTCATTACCGATTGCAGTGAAAGTAAAAGCAAAATGTTCTCATTTCAATAATGTTAAAGCACCGACATAACGCTAATATTATTATTACTTCTTGTTTTTATTTTTATACTTTTGTGGGTCATAATCTCTCCGTGGTGTGTCACATATGATTTGTTAGTTAATATTGCAATAGTTGCTACTTACTTTTTAATTTTTCTATGTCCTGATACAATCGATCTAGGCCAGCTTGCAGCTTCGTATTGTTTTGCGGTGCTGTGCTTGACAGGAGCCTTCTGCTAACAGTCTGCAATGAACCAACAAGCATAATTGGATTAAGCGTGAACTTTAATCTCAAATTATTAGGATTGACGCGATTAAAGCTCCTTTTCTTCAGAATACAAGTTATCTGCGGAACGGGGCGCCACAAACTTGCGTAATATTTATTGCATCGTTGCGCAATCGGGGAATCTGCTCGAAACCTAATTCATCGATATTTCATTTTGCCTTTTGACTTGTAATCACTGCGATTACATTATCGTCCGTAATCATGTCGAAACCTCGAAAGTTTTATTCGTACAGGAAAGAAAAGACAAAGGAAAGGAAGTAACAATAAAAAAATATGTATATATACATATATTCGTTATTATTATTCGAATAGAAGCTATATATCGACTTATTTTTAACTCTATTTACGAAATTTCGAATGAAGATACACTAAGAACAAAATCTTTTTTATGTCCCATCAAGTCGATACTGACCAATATTTCACCTAAAAAAATTGCAATACAATTCGACAAACAATAGGAAGTCGAAAGATTGAAAAAGTAAAAGTAACTAAATGTACGTCAATCAACATTGGTAGTGAATTTATTGTTGTATCTACAAAATTTTCCAATAATTCTGTACTCTGTATACCAAATGATAAAAGAAGAATTGAATGGGATTTTTAAACGTTGAACGTTTCAAGCCAGAGGGGCCATTAAACGGGGGGATTCGTAAGAAAATCGTGCGACGATTATTATTGGTTAATGAACAGCGACGGAGCTTATCCTGGCCACAAGATCGATAATGATTGAAACGTAGAGTTTATATAAGTTCCAGCCGTTTAGTACTGCCGCGATATCCGTATTTCTTGTCGAGCAATAATAATTGCAAATTGTTCATTATGTGTTTCTCACGATAACAAGTACACGTGTCAGAAACAAATACATACACTGATTCCCTCAAACCAAACGAAACGATCAATGATCAGATATCGCGAGTGCACGGTACAATTAAGATATTGATTACCGTCATGGAAGCAATCACATATTACTCGATGCAAAGAGAAAGAAAATGTGACGCGGAAGAAATTTACAATTAAAGGACCAGATTGTTAATTGAAACTTCCTTGGGTAAGATAGTAATTATGTTTATTGTCTTTCAGCTCTAATGGTGTTTAAACGATTTAATTTCGGTTCATTTAATGTTACATTTAATTATTTCTGACGTATGTATTCAAGCGAAATGTATAATTGAATTGTAAGTGATAATTAAGAAAACGATTTGGATTACCACCGTAAAGCATACAAAAAGAAGACGAAGAACGAACAACTCGTGCACCAAAATCACGATAAAACTAAATTCGTACCTGACTGAATTCTTCCTCTCCGCCGCTGCTATTATCTTCACAGTCGGAAACATTCAACGTTGCTCTCCTGTTCCTTTTCGTGTTCATCAGCTGGTGACGACTCCTGACGCGTGACACACCCTCCGTCAGATTGTACGGTGCACGGGATGGCACGTTGTAACGACGATGCCCAGACGACAGCACTTTGTACAGTACCTAAAGACAATAGTAAACGATGTTCTTTTTTTGTCATTTTAATGCAGTCGAACGGTGAAAGCCGTGTCCTCTCCATTCTTTGTCATTCAAGGTTCGCGTGTCCCGTGTTTTCGCGAACACAATAGAGACCTTTCTTTCTAGCTGTCCGATGTTTCGATGCAAATGCGCCCCGTAAATCCTTGTAAGTAGAATTTACAGCAGCTTTGCCGTGGCCATGAAGAATGCGACTTGATTGTAACACCGTTTTTGAACACGATACGATCACGCGTGAGACGTTGCGCGAATTAAGCAGATGAGTTTTCCATTGTATGGTTTGGTATTCTTCCAATTGGCTTATGTAGATAAGTTTGGTACTGTACGGATAGTTGTTTTTTCAATTGACTGTGTACTGTGACGAATTATTATACTTCATATATTATATTATATTTCATAATATCGCAAGTACTCTGAAAGCAATAGAAATATAGCAAGCAGAGGGAAGGAAACTCAGGTGTTGTACCTCTGGTTTTGAGTTAATGGTCGAATTGCATAAAATCGTGGTGTTTCTTCCGTTTGAGTAGGGTTTAAGAGAAAATAAATGATTCGCGAATGGAATGTGCAGGAAATTTGTTATCTTGTATTTGTTAGTGATAACGCTAATATGCATATGTTGAAATAGTGAGAGCCATTCCTTTTCCGTCAACAGGTAACAACATATAACGTACTATGTGCTTATATTTCGCAGCTCAATTGTGCATGTGTAATTTCTTGAATACACTTCTGCAAGATGGCAGGGGTGTTACTTTGTCATTTAAAGCTCGAAAGCCACGCAAAAAGAATGATTCCTCGATCTTGCATAAGTGTCGGGGCAGCTTGCGCCAATGATTCCACCCGAATTTCCGTTGCGCAATGACCATTCGAAATTCAATTTGCTCAGCCTGTTCGATTGTTTCGTCATTCGACGAATTTTATCCCGTATCGACGCGCGGCGTCGTCAAATTAATAGAAGAAATTTGTGTACAACATGTATTACACTCAGATGAATTCGAAATGGAGTATCTATTGTAAAATACAATCAAATGACATTACTTTAACGCTGATACTAATTACTTTGCAAACTGACAATGTTGTGATTTTTGTTTATGTAAAACACTCTCCCGAAATACAACTACCGATCGAAAAACTGAAGTTAACGAGAACTTAATGAGAATCACAATCATCGATAGATATTGCAATTGAACATAATTTGCCGCGTCACAAATTGTTCTCTACTTTCCGAAGAATACTGTTTCATCAGACGCATAATCCTAGTAATATAATATATAGAATCAAAGGAATCAGGAATCCCCGATGCAATAAAAGTGATTCCTCGACGGCATTCAGTTAAACATTTGTAAGACCAGCAATTGCAGCACGGCAGGAAGTTTATTTTTCTCAGAAGAGTCAGAAGCGGAGCATCCCTCGAAAAATCTCAACTCTACAGCTGCACAGACATACGACCGACCGACAGATTTGAAGAGACGAACATATCAAGTTGTGGGTAATTATTGATGGCCTTGCATTCAATGTGGACTAGCCTTGGGTCAGTCACCTGGAGAGCCTTGTCGAACGCTCGACCATAGTCGATTGATACGGCGACTGGGAGGTCAGCAGGGAAATAAATTCGCACTTTTTTCTGCCCGTTCGACTTGTTTTTTGCCGCGCGTAGGAGCTGTTCACGGCTTTATTATATAATAACGAATCGAATTGTATTCGCGTCTCGGCAGCCTAATGTCCCGGTTTATTCATGAATGTCAATTCGCGGAATATTTATGCCCGACTTAGCTCGTAACATCTTCACGCCCACGGTGGATGCGAGCGTATTCTCGCTCACTGAGTGTCTTTTCTGAAAATTTACGGGACGCTTACTGTAACCTGATTCCAATTGAAGCGTCGTGTCCACTTTTTGCCACATCTTTCCGTGGGTCTTTACGTTTGATAACATTGGAGCTTTAGCGCAGTCTGTTTAATTATTTTTTCGAAACAGTGTCCAATGGTGGACATTCAATGGTAATCCTTTAGTGCTTTCAAGATAGATGTTTATTATTTATTATTTAAAGTTCGTTTAAGAAGTTACTATATGGTACTGTGTTAGATTATGTATTCGGTTGTTAGTGGGCCGATGGAAAACTCTGTTATTCGACAGAATATCTTTTAATTAGAGCTTTGAGACCATTAGAATGAGTTCCTTTTATATAAAGCACTAAAGTTGACTTTGACAACTTTGAAGAAAAGAGTTGGACAGTTTAGGATAATCATTTTGAAGTTCTTATTTAGGCCATGTTGCATCAAATAAACAAATGTTCTATCTTCTGTTTCTAGGAGAATAATCTTCGTGGTTCATTCTGTGTAATCATTACGGTCGTAACAATTTTCTCGCCGACACAGATTTAATACGGTTTAATTAACCTTTCGATTTCCGCTGCGACGCGTAATTCTGGACGATAGTGAATTTGTTAGGCTGTAAACGATGATTATAATTTCTATCGGTATTTTCTGTCTTCCGCTGCTCTATGTACATAGAGATAACGTTCATGCTGATTTTATTCGATGAACCGATGTAATTGTTCTCTGAAACCAAGCACGGTGGCCAGTCATCTAATTTAAATCGATGATATCGATCACTTATTAAACGCGTATATTGATGACCAAAGGAGACGTCCATTGTCATTGTGTGCAATTGAATGTGTAATTAACAGCATTGTTCACTCGAACGGAACGACGAAACAAGAAGCCATGGTTTTGCGTACAAATTCGGGAATGTTGATAAATACACATTAATACGTTGGCATACATGTTTTTGATTAACATTTTCGCATAAAACTTTGCACTGATTTAGACACAACCACAAATTTGCATCGATTTTATAGTGTTCCTCTAAATCAATGCCGTATAAATACAATTTCCCGAATACAATATTCGAATTTCTCCAAATGGGACCCTCGATTCCTTTGAATGGGAAGACTTGCAAACACGTGAAATATATGCAAATGTATGGAAATTCATTCTCAGAAAACTACGTCGCGCAGGTGCAGTCACTATTGCGAGTGACCCGTTGACATCACGCGAATCGTTCTAAAAGAGCGAAGTGGAAATGTATCGAAGGAAATCGTACAATTTATACTCCAAATTAAAATTGCAATCGCACACGTTTAATATTGCAACGTGTATCCGCGCGGCAATTTAATTACTCTTGTCAGACTTCGGTTACGAAAACACAGAGGAACATGCTTGACGAAAAAGAACAGAAGAAAAAACCAAAAATCGCAATTAAACGTCACCTCGGCACAGAAGTATTACAAGGCTCGCTTACAATATCGCGAAACACGAAAACATAATTTTTCTTGTCGGCAAATTTAATGAAACGGCCGGCACGAGAGTCTGAATCGCGACAAACACGCGTCACGCAACAAACACCACGCTCTCCGCGGACAGCGTGTCTATTCGCGAATGGTTATCATTGCCCCGGCATGGGTCACTCACCTGACGACTATCATACCGAGTCATTAAGCTACACCGCTAACAGTCGTACCGGAAATACCGTCGCGCAGAGACGTCCATTTCTTTTATGTACGTTCGTGACTCCATCGCGATATCTTGATCACTCTTTCGCTCCTTTGTACCGTTCGTTCGCACAGTATTTATATACACGCTGCTTGTGCATCTCTCGTTGCTGTACTGAAACACCAGCTTATCCCCCATCTGAATAGTGCGAACGTGTAATATCGTTCCGTGCTTTGAGAAGTTTTTCGCGAATCGTCCGGCGGGGTATTTCCGATGCACCAGTGATCGGAATCTAGGGTACTGTTCCGCAATGTTGTTACACTGTTCAATTTGATTCGATATTGTATTTGTGTAGAAGGATAGCAGATACGTTTCTTTCTAACTAGAATAAGATTATCGGTCATTTATGCGTTCCTGGCGAGTGATAAAGCGTCGCCGATTTTTCGCCACCCCACAATTTTTATAATTTAACGCACGGATATTTTTACGATATATGGTATTTGATGGGGACGAATGATGGGTATTGTTTGACAGACTTCGAGCATGAGATGTGCCGCGCGTCACATCGTAGACGGGGATATTCGCGACGATTAAATAACGCGGACTTCTTGTAAGGAAGTCTATGGAAACTATTGGTGGACTGTATTGGTTGGGTTAGAGTGTATTGCGGGAGAATACAGACGGATTTACAAGTATGTAAAAATGTATTGTATGCTTTGGCGCGAGTACGGGCGCGAGCACTGAATAAATGTATGTATAGTATGAATGAACGATGCACATACATACGAGAGGCCTGAATGTATAGTAGTAGCTTAATGGAAGGAAAAGGTGTACTGTTCTGAATCGAAAGTTAATACTGTCGTTATAGCGTTTCACGACTTAACAAGGTGGATGTGGCAGTAGAAATGATTGAATGCCTTCAATAAAGATCGAGAACAAACTTGTTTTATCATCGTTAACTCACGTTTCCCGAATGGGTAGAATTAAATGCAGTGATACCTATCAATTATGCTGATGAAATATTAATTAATGTGACTTTAATAACTCAAGGAGCTGGACAGGAAACGTAGATATAATACGTTACTTCGATAACAATAGATTGTTCTATCTATCGAGGCAGTTCTGCCTCGATAAAGCAATACAATGCGAACCTACTACGCGTTTGTTACATTTACCATGTTTCTTGTGCATTCAATGAAAACGAAAAATCTTTTATGTATACATTGTTATTGGATTCGGTTCGTGCTTAATACAACATCCACGCAAACAACTACACGGTCTACGCATATATGAATGTTGAATAAACCGATTTCCTTTGAAACAACTTGCCAGAAATGGCAATGATAACATTTTCAAGTTGTCCGCTCTTATTCACGGGACGATGTACAATTTACGTTCGTGTACGAATCAACATACCTTGATCAATTCGTGACGTACAGCTTGAGGATTCTTGTCAATGGCCACACTAATGCATAGGGCAAACAACGCCTCCTCGTGCCTACCCAGAGCTGACAAAGCCACCCCTCGTCTGTAATGGCCCTGGGACAAACGAAATAATAATTATAGTAGGTATGTGATCAGTTTGATGTAATAAAAAAATACTTCACAGCTTTTGCCGCTACGGTATTTCTTATATCATATTTTTCGTGATAGTAACTATTTGTAATTTTATTGTTTAAATTACGTATTGATCAGAGAAGCGTTTAAATATTGTAAACCCAATGAAGAAATTAAAAATTAAGATAAACCGATCTTGCCTGTCCATCTTAACATTTGTATTTGCCTAAAGGATAAACAATCCCGTAGCCTACGCAAGAATATTATATTTTATACTATTTTCTGTGTAATATGTACAAATGCTGTTCACATAATACGTATTAACCGTGGTAAAAATCGTCGTCTTAAGTTATATACCATGATTCTCACGAGACACTTGTTTTAAACCCGAAACGTACTCTTTCTCTCGGATGAGGGGCTCTGATATCTATAACGTCACGTGTGATTCGAGTGAGTTTGGATCATGATCAGATTAAGGGTAGAGGGACAATACGTCGCCAAAGCATCTGATCGAATACCGTGCCAAGTGGAAGAAACACACTGGCTCTTATGTGTTGCTTAGAGACAGCGAAAGAACAGAAGAATCGATGTTTACTTACTTTTAACGTTAATCAAATCGTCAAATTTTCTTCCCGATTTTCGCTAATTATAACTCTGTTTCGTAAAAATCTTGTAAAGAATTGGAAACAATATTGATAAAAAAAAAAGAATTTAAGATTATCACACATAAAATCAAATTATGGTGTGCAATCTTTGTCATTCGAAGATTGTCGAAAATCATCGGTTAAAATAATATCATGGTAGCAAAAAGAAGTTTCTCACCTTGCCCCAGTCCGATCGTAGCCTAACAGCGTGATCGGCATCCGTGAGGGAGGCTTGTGGCCTATTCAGCAGGAGCAAAACGTGAGCCCTGTTGCTAAGATGGAGTGGGCTGTTTGGCGCTGAAACAGGAGAAAACACAGACGTAAAGCAGAGCTAGAATATTGCCTCCGTCGAGTGCAGACGGGAATTCTCTTGGCAACAAGATCGTCCCTTGGGTTTTCTAGGAAAACCTTTACTCTCTGATTAAATTGAGGTGAAGATTTTATGTAACGAGGCAGAAGATTCTCAACTAAAACTGACATATTTACTGTTTATCGGCGAGGCTTTCTTTCCATCCCAAATTTCACATGTGTGCATGTATACATTGTCGACTAACAGTTTGGAACCACTTGCACAGTTGTAAGTACAAATATTGGATAGATTCGTTCGAAATTAATATCACGGAGACCGATGGTATTAAGCTTCGTCTCGAAACGTTCTAGCTTGGATATATTGTTAGATTTTTCGCGTAAAATTATTAATCGGTCATAAAAGTTTCTGTGTAGCTAGAAATGTCTGTTTGTCCCAAACTTTTGGCCGACCGTGTATGCATACGAATAATCCACGTAATCCATATTGCATTTTGTCGATGCACAGTTTTGCCAATCATTCAGAATATACCCCAGAAATAAACACAATTGTGTACACTTTCACTTTCCTAATGCCTGCACATATATCATCATTCATAATTATTCAAAAAATCATGGTTCATATTTTACTTTGATTTTAAAGGATAAGCAACCGACAGTGCGAGGGTCGTATCAGGAATGTATATAAGTAAATTGCCACGGTCATTGGACAAGTGCATGAATATTTGAATAAGACAGAAATATTTTATTCCTGCTGGATCGAGTTCTGCGATAAGTGCACTGTCGTTTAGCAATGATACATATCAAGAAATGTGAGGAAAGATACTCTTGTTGCATACGAATCTTCAAATGCTTGTTTCGCACTCTCCAAATTACTACACAATCCTCATTCTGAAATTTTTATTCAACGGGCGTTCGTGTCATGGAGGAACCGCGACGAATATATCAATTGCGGGGACAAACATTTCGGACGAGTGAATAATTCATAAAGGTGCCTCCCTTATTAAGAAATTACTAGTTGTCGAGGAATCGTTAATTATCAGGAACATTCTACGAATCGAATAATGCTTTCCAAATGTCTCCAGTACGGCGTAAGGATCAATTTATTATTAACAGGAGTATATTGTGATAGAGCCTGATGACAATAATAATAATCAACCATTCGATACGTTAATGAATTATATTATCGTATTGTTGCGTAACAAGCGTTTCTTGCCGAATTTATTCCGTAAGCGTGCTCCGTGCTAAATCATTTTTTTTTCCATTGTATCGATACAACCTTCGGCAAGATTTGGCTGGAGGAATACAAAAATATCCCGTGTCGCAGATCGTTTCAACGTCAAGGAGAATGTAAAGTGCAAGCTGAACTCGACGTACGAAAGCTTGCAATTAAACCATACTAATTACATAATTGGCTTACATAAAGCGACAGACAGCGAAATTGAATGGTCGTCTTTCTCTGCGTTCAACCGACTTCACGGTGCATCGTCTTTGAATGGTCGAGTTTTGCTATAGAGGATAGAAACGAATATCCGCTCTGGAAATCTGTGCAAATTATTTATGACAATCATTGGAACGCAGCGTTAGAAAAAAGTAGGTATAATTGGAACAGTAGAAATAATTATTCTTCATGTTTTTAGAACATGTTCAGTGTGATTCGTTTATAAGGACGGAGGAATAATAATATTCCCGAACTTTTCGTTGGAAATGCTGGCGAATATCGATAGGTATCTAATTTCTACGCGCGACAAATACGAAACACAACGTATATCTTTCTTTTCGTATTCAGCCATAAAAGTGCAAAGGAAAAATATGAAAATTTGTCATTCCTACAATTTCTTGCCATTCTTCCGATTGGACTAAACTACCACTCCATTAAAAAATGAAAATCAGCTCCAGATAATTCTTCAACATGTGTGTATAAAAGTCTGATAAGATACGTTTTTCGAGAGCTTGATATTAATTTATTCGATATTCGAGAATATTTTGCTCGTTGTAGTTACACGTACTGCACATCGACCCGAAGAGGAACGGATTCCATCGAAATCGTGGACCTATTTCGAGAAAGTTACATGACGAAGTTCCAGCGTAACTGAGTGCATTCGGCTAACCTGAACGTCTCGCTCATAGTAAACTTTACCTTGAGCAAATTATAGGATCAAACGTTGCATTAGAGCGATTCGTTTGATCGACGTTTACGAGAAGAAGAACAGAACTAATTCTGTTTCATTACTTTCGATCTGGTGTAATGGTAGTGTTTGATACCATGATCCGGTATAAATTATTCGATCGTGGTGAAAATTACGTTATTTTTTACTTGCAAATATGGCTGACGGAAGACTTCCAGTAATACAAATGTTACGTGCCGTTTGGATAAAGAAAAACAAACGGTTGATATATTGCTTTGTCGAAACAGTTAGTTTAACAAATGTTCTTTGACATCTTCCTTGTTATAAATCATAGTGAGCACAAGCGATTCATCAATGATTCATTGTATGAGGAATATCATATTAATTGCATGCAATGGAAAACAAAATTAAAAGAAGGATTCGTTATCATGATTATTAATTAATGATCTTATTCCTCATTATTTTCTAGAGATACACGAACATTAATTACTTACTGCCAATGCTTCAATAGCACTACGTTCATTATTGATCGTAAAATACAAATTTTCTATATTTGTACATAGTCGTAGGTACTCATACTTATGGTTGGTCCAATAGTATATAAATTCTCTCTATTCTCGTAAAGCGAATAATATAATCAATACTAGACTCTTATAAGTATTCTTCTGCAGAAGAAGAGTTATGGTCTTGGTGCAAGATCTGTTTAAACTAATATTTTTCTTAAGTTTCCGACGCCACTAAATTCGTCACTCTCTACGACATATTAATCAAAAGTACGACAGCGGCGAAACAATTACATTCACCAAAGATAAACATTTCTTTGTTAACACTGTGCATAGAACCTTCAATTGATTAAAATAAAATCGATGTTCCCTACTTTCTACAACAGTGTTTCAAACGTCCAAGGAATCATTCCTCTCATATTCCAACAAACGTACACACAGAACTCATGGGATTACCTAAGAAAATCGGCCCCCGATAAAATATCATATTTCAGATGAATGAAAAATGAGATATTACAATGTAAACACCGCTTTAAGCGTATTGACAAATGAAATATTACAATCTAACGATTGCTACCAATCTAAAAATGTTTCTCCCAAACTATTCCCGTTGACGAAACGGACCGATCAATAGTGTATTCTCGTATTGTCGCAAAGTGCGGTTGTCGCGCACGCGACAATCCGCGAAACGCGCTTAAAGGAGATTTACGACGCAGTCGGCCCCACGGTCAGCATTGATAAATGAACCTCGATGAGTCGATTCGACTTGGCATTGGCGGTGATTGTGCGTGCCGGAAATTCGTCCTCGACCGAGCAAGGGCCTCTAGCAACGGAGGCAATGACATTGCTCACAATGCCAGGATGCAGCCAGTCTGCATCGGTCGATGCCACTGTCCAAATTGTCACGCTCTCAACATGCTTTCCTTCGTGTCGGGACGTGCAGCACAAGTTTTCAATGCAACGACGTCGGATATACGACCGACGGCACTTCGATGATGAAGGATGGTGAATGCACTCCGGAACAACGATGCGAGGACAAAAGTCCCGGGGAACAGACGTGTTCGGTTTTCGTTTGGGTATAATATTCATGTAAAGTGTGGGTAATTTAAACGGACGATAGAATAACGAGCAGATACAGCTAAAATTATTTACGTTGTGTACAATTTCATTCGTTCTGATTGCTGGTTTTCCGAAATTCTGTAAATTGATCTGCGACCGACAGTTTCCGTTTAGATGACGGGAAAGTTGAGCAATTCTCGTTGGAAATAATTATGTACGCAGTTCAGACTGGGGGAATGGTCTGTTTTGTAAAATTAAATTCGAAATTGATACGGCACGCTTTCCTCAGAATGCATAATAGTTCATTTTATACAATAGCAATGCAATAATTGACACTTCTGTAGGCAGTAAATTACGTAATTGTGTACACTTTGGAAATTGTCGTCACATTACAATAATGAGGAATAGATTGCTTACAATCCAAAGACTTTCACAGAATACATATATGTAATTGCAAATTGGCACGGATAGAATTAGGCATGTAAGTATGCAAGAAATGGCTATTTGTAAAATTGTCACGGGGCCTCGGCGAGGTTGGTTTTACGATGGCAAATGTCATGCCGCGCGTGGTGTAGAATCGATATCGTACTTCCGGCACGGATGTTCGAGGATGAAGAATACGAGAGAAAATACAAAAGGGGTAAATAATATGCATTTAGTACCAGTTTAGTACGAATGCAACTCCTTTGCGAAATAAAAACATTCACTTTTCAGAGGAAATCATTCGTATTTCATTTATGCACATGCATTTATCATGCTCTTCTTTCATTTACATATACCAGTAAATAAATGATTCATACGGCTAGAAACTGAAAGGTAATAATATTGACACGATGTACGAAACATAATTGCCCGTTTAGAATCCAGGGAAGGCTGAAAGTGCACGCTATCGTGCAAGGTATTTGTATTATACAGCACGCAATTATAAATCACTGAATGCAGAAGCTTCTTTGTGCATCACGAGCACTAGAGTAAAACTTGATGCAATTTTAAACCATTCCCCGAACCTCCGCTCGCAATTATCTCTCTACTCTGTAAAGAGCCTGAATTTTCATTCCGCTCTCTAATGAAATTAATTATCCTTAGCACAGTAACTTGACGAATAAGGGAAGATAAATAAAAATACCATTGTAATTGAACTTATATTTTAAATTGTATTCTTAATCTTTTACTTCATAAATTTGCTATAAAATCAAAGTTTCTATAAATTTTTATTGTTTCTATTATTATTATTTCTATTATTTTTTAAATATTTTCATTATATTCATAATATTTCATTTTAGTGAAATTTTAATATTATAAGTTTCTGTAAAATAAATATACTGAAAATGTAATTTACTCAAAAGTACTTTATACTTTACTTCAACTCGTTCATATTGGAAGGATTTTAGGTGGAGAAAGTAATCGTAGAAATCAAATTTTACCGCCTACAGTATTATTTTAAAATTTAGAGAAAGCAAGTAACGCTACGAATTAAACATAACATAATACTATGCAATTTCTAGGACCTCTAATCTAATAATTAATTGCTGGAGAACAATGTTCTGTTTGCAGATGCGTTTAAAAGTAAACGTCCGAGATGAAAGAACGCTTAAATCCTTAACAGCACGTTCCACATAGAGGTCAACGTCGCTAAGAAGCCGAGTTAAAAGAGCGCTTACATCCTTAACAGAACGTTCTGAATGCGGCTCCACGGGCAGAAGAGTGCTTACATCCTTAACGAGCAAACGTGGCCCATAAATTCCCCATTTAAAATTCCATGTTCTTCTGAGAAGAACAACACTGAAACGAAGCGTCGTTTACTACTTCGAAGGAGATTAATGTTCAATTTCTTAAAACATACGTGAAGCAATTGTCAATTAAGATACATGTGCAAAACTCAATTCATTTGCAGTATTTGAAACGAGAAATCGCGAGATATTTAACAAAGTTATTTCTTCGTAAAATAAAATTTCATTCAGACAAAATGTCCTGATCTAAATGCGAAAATTTAATGGAAATAAAATGATATCATTCCTAAATTCATCTACCAAGCATATGTATAATTTTCTTCTTCAATATTCATTTAGAGAAGTATGTAAAAATTGAGCGGCATCTTAAACGTACAGGAAAGGTATTGAATTCGTTAAAAAGTAACAGATATCCAGATGTAACCTTACATGACCGCACGCAAGGAGAAGCTCTTGCGAGAGTGTTGCACGAGAGCAGGATGTGGGGTTCAATCGATAGAAGTTCGTTCCGAGAACGAATTACAAGCTGCAGAGCGCTGCAAAACTTTCACACAGACGCAAGTGATAATCTGCCTACACCAATACCTCCTGCGGACGAGCAAAAAAGAAGAATTGCTTAATTGTTCAACCAGCAGCGCTGTATCACATCGTTTTTCTGACAAATAGGCCATATAAATCGTGAACGAATTATCTAGGTGCCGTTTTTTCTTTTCTTTTCCTTTCTTACCATGAGATACACGCAGAAGAGATTAAACGCTGAACACGGTCGACGTACATGTGAACTTTTTCCTTGGATACATCAGACACACGATCAGGCGACGAAGAGATCCAGATGCTGCTCAAATTGACCGAATGAATCATTGGAGAGCATGTAAAAGTGCCATGGTGGTTTTTGCCTATTCATTAAACCTTATTTTGAGTTCAAGAATAGATGGTTTGACAATTTTATTACACGTGAATGCGAAGGAAATAAATAAAAAAAAAAAACGGAATTCAGAGTAATGGAAAAAGGTAAATGTAATGACAAGGGAAATATTTGAATGTCCCTTTTATGTTTGAACAAAAATTAGCTGAATTTTTTATTAACGATGTCGATGTTTTTCTGACGTAGAAATAATTTTTCATTTATCATATGAGCATCGTTTGCATTTTCGAAGATTCATAATAAAACATGGAAGTTTGTGCAAAGTTATAAATGCAAGGCTAGTATCTTTAAATTGGAAGTCGTATTGCAAAAGTCATCATGGAACTATATGTAATAGCTGTATTTGTTAACGCAGTCCCTGGGAAAATTGAATGTGTCATACCATATTATCCTTTTCTGGGTGAGTAATCGATTACACAGTTACTCCACTTAATCAACTTGATTACAGTTTAAAGAGGCTGCGTTAACGAGTTTAACAACCGCACATTTAGTTGCGGATTTATTTCATCTTGGTATAATTTGTGCTTGCAGTTTCTCGTAAAACAAGAAAATTATCGCGTTTCTTTTAAATTGCGTGTCTCTAATGGCGTGACTCCAAACATTATTGACTTACTGTTATTTAAAATAGAAATACATAACTCACGACTTAATAGGTATGCGCATTAATTTTCCATATAATAGGTTATTTATTATACATATAGGCTGTGTACTGTGAGTTTATGTGTTTATTTATATGTGAGAAAGATAAATCATGCATATTTCAATATTTATTCCTTATGAAAAACTGTTTCATATTTTGCGAGCCTCCAAGGCATCAATATTTTTCTATCTTTAAGAAAAAAATTGTTGAGTATTTCCTTTAATTCGATAGTATTAATTAGATACTAGTGCAACTGGAATCATATCGTAAAGACATAAGTTTCATCAAGGAAATAATAACTCCTGTGTTGCGGCGTTATCCAAATTCAATGTTTTCAATGGTGAAATAGTACCTTGAAAGTAATTATTCCGTGAGACTAATAAACCTAAGGAAAATAGCAAATTGAATTCAAATGTTTTTACTGACTTTCTAATTAGGTATATCGTAAATGAATAGTACCAGAACAGAATAAACTATAAACGATCTAAAGCTTCATAGTCCCTGAAACGTTACTGTTGAACCTATGTTATCGTTCACTGTCACTTTTACAAGCCACGTAAGTCCAGCTACATTTTATACTCTATTACTAACGATGTATCACGGCGATGAATGCATTCGATACAGGATGCACGAGACGTAATAATAGTAAAATAGCGTATTGTAAAGAAACTGCTGGATGAAAAACCGTCATTGATTCGCTACAAACTACTCGTGCCACAAAAAACTTCGTTTATAAAGCCTGTACGGAGTTCGAAAGAAACCGCAATTGTGGGAATGGAAAAAACTGGAAGAGTAAAAGAGCAAACATACCTGCTAAGTAATTAATTAGATGTACGATTAAAACGACTGAATAAATCAGAACATTGATACCGAATGATTTTATTGAAACCCAAAAAACAGACCGTTTCATTTATTGCAAGCGTCAGGTGCAGTTCGCTGTTCCGGTTATTTTCATTTTATTTTTATTGCATTGGTTTTTGTTTCGATGGAAATTGTGCAAAACTATAGGCAACCTGAAGAACAAAACTGCTTAGCGAACCGTTAACGAGGAAGGATACCAAGCGACGACGTGACTCATAAAGTATAAAGGAATTGTAGGAGATAGTAGATTAAGAATAGAAAGGTCGTGGTTTCGGTTAGCCTTAACTTTCAGCCTTAATCGTCATAATTACTAAATTATTAAAACCGACTTTTTCTTTACGCCATTGAATTATTCAATTTCATTATTGATCTTGCTCACAAAAATCAGTTACGGTAATGAATTTTACAAGTAATCCAGTCATGAAATTATATTAGCATAATTTATTCTACTAAATTTTTCAGTAAAAAAAATCAATGAATAAATGCAAAGTTTTCGTCGCACAAGTAATCGCATTGCAACTCTTTAAATTCGTTGCAATCATAATTATGCTGTATTCATAATGAATAAAAAAAATTTGCCATTGACTTAGAGAAGTAACTGATAGTGTAAAGTTTACTGCATATTTCTATCGTTTTTCTTCCCAAGTCGACAGACTAGTCAACGAAACAAAGCACCGTTTCCTTAATCGATGCAAGGAAGTACGCTAATTGAGATAAGCAAATTGCTGCTCCGCAGCCTGCAAACACCGTTGTACCCATTTTCTACTGAAAGCAAATTGTTTTCACAATTTCTCCATTTCACTCATATTCACAGAGTGTACGATATGAAAGCTCCTAATAATTTCCCCCCAAACTATTTAACTTTGCGAACCACTCTACGTGGTCGTAAAATATAACATAAAGTTGTACAAAAATCTTTAGAGAGCCACAAATTACAGAGCATCAGCTTGAAAGATGAGTCACGGATATTCTCATGTTTAGTCCTCGTTGAATGAAATATTCTTCTTTAACGCCATAGGTAATAACGATATTCTCAAAACAATTAGGCACACCAAGTTCCTCAGGCCTATAAGGAAATAACTAGCATGGGGCGCAGGTGTAAGTTTTACGCCCGCAAAATACTACAAGATTATATAAGTACAAAAATGTATCCACAGAAAAATAACATTGAATAATTATTTGCGCAAGAATGGATATTCCATTCAACACAGACACAGTATTTCATAATCGGCAGAATTTCATTACACATAGCCTCGAACAGATAAATATTTATAGCACCTTCGCTTCATTAACACATAATATACACGCAGCCTTATTCCAGAAGTAAGCCCCAGTTACATATGCATATCTCTGTCGATATAAAAGCCAGCGTGATTACGCGCCCATCCTGAAAACTAACTTGCGGAACCAACTAGCAAAAATCAGAGTCCATACTAAACCAAAATACAAAATCTGTGCAGCGGCCAAAGGACACTCGTTTGCCTTTTAAGGAAGTCCGTCGCCCAACGACGATTGGGTCGAAATGAAGCCCCAGAGCAAGAAATAATTGCGGGACAAAAAGAAAAAAGAAATGCGAGATGGACGACGAGGTAGAAGGCGGGAGAAAGGTCGAGTTCAAGAAGCGAGGTATCAGGCGACGATACCCCGAGCAGGCCAGCAACAGCAGCAACGACAGCATGGCGATGAAGTACTCGGCCGGGTGACCGACCTTTACGTAACGCTTGGCTGTTTGCGCCGGAACGGCTGACGTCCATTCGATCCAACGCCGACGCCGATGCGTCGCCCGATGCAGCTGCACCAGCGTGTCGAGAGACGAACAGAAGATGCCCCTCCCGTGACAATCTACGTTTCCCGCGACACTGGGCAGCTGTCCGATGGCCTCACAACTACCTGCGATTCGCGCGCTATTATCGCGGTGAACGCGACGAAGGGTTTACGGAACGAAGAATTGCAACTGCTTTCAGGTTGGAACTTATTGTTGGAAGTATAGGTCTATAATGATATTGACCAAAAGTATGGCGAATAATTTTGCAAAACTCCGGGAGGGAAGGAAAATCTCTGAGGTGTCCAGTGCTGGGGGGAAAGCTGTGCCAAAACAGTGGGATTGTGGGATAAGGCTTTTATGGAAAGTAGTGTTTCGATGGAAATTGCGACATTGGGACTGCAATTCGTTTTTTTTTTTTTAAATTAAACTCAATACGCAGATAGTGTAATGAAAGTGGTCCAAGTTTTATACTATTCGTTTCGAGGCAGTTGGAGTTTTAAAATTAAATACGGACTGAATTATATTTGACAGTACAAATAGCGATGTAATTGAACGATTCAATTTCTGATTATTGTGTACAAATGGTTCATGGTTATAGTTGCGTGAATCAATGGAATACAAGATACGTAAGAAATTCTACCTGGTTTTAATATTTTTAACTTAGTCCACTTTCATAATTGTCGGCACAATTGTAACACGAATTTTTAAGTAATTTGTAAGTTGTCTACGCGATCGCATAAGGCGCGTTGCTGTGTGTTAAAATTATTGCCGGTTCGATGTTGGGAACTTTATTTCCATACGTCTGATAAAGTATTGATAATAATATGCCAATATTGCCATTAAATAATGATTGTCGACGGGCCTCTTCAAAGTATGTAACAGGAAATCGACTGGTGGTTTTAGAATGCTGCTAGGGCGTTTGTTGAACGTATCTACATAACGCGTGTGGAACGTGTATATTGATTAAAGTAATTACAGTCTCGTCTGTATAAAGAATTACTGTTAACTACTAATGGCAATTCGACGACGAGTACGATCTAAATTATAATGAACAAAGCAACTAAAAAGATTTCTTGGCAGACTCAACACTTTATCTTCGAACAACAAAACAACCTTTTCCTAGAGTGCACTGCATAAAAGTTCTGTAGAGAAAGCAATCTCCTTACTTTCTAATACGCATGAAAATCAGCAACCCTCCAACTTGTAATTTCGGAAATATTGAAGCAATACATGTTTCAACCGTAATTGTTACAACTATTACCCCCACTATTACCATTTTCCGCAATCTGTTCCGCAGAAATTTCCCAAGGACCTCCTATATCAGGGCCCTGATCAATCATCCCTTGCTAGGAAATTTCAATCTCAGAAGAAACGATGAAACGCAAAGTTTTCTCAAATATTGAAAATCCTGAATCAAAACAGTACCACCTACTTTCTCCGAAGTAACTTTAAAGTGCGAATCACCACCCAGTTAATCGCTGTTCTGCTGCATTTTCAATTCAGAATCGTGAAAAGCAGTTAAATCTATCCGTCCGACTAAGCATCGAAATTCTCAATACTTATGATCCACACTCGTGCAATCCAAACAGGGGTACGATCAATTAATCAATTCCCACGTGTACGTAGCGCAAAAGTAGTAACAGAATGTTGGCGAGGTATCGCAAGGCGCAGAGGCATGCATCGTATCAACAGTGTGCACCGCATATACTTACGCTGTGTACGTATATTTCCACCTTCTATTCTGGCAACGATCAATAACGCTCCACGTGTCGGCTGGTGGAACGTGCGCCGGGACGTCAGCGTCCCTTGACACTCTGCCTGCCAAAGTATGTACTCTATCGCTCATTTCTTTCCGTGCAGCCCAGTTTGCATCATACTTGGAAATCGTACGACGCATACTGTGCATACGACACGCGGCAACGATTCTCGCAACGTAAAAGGGTGGAATCGCGTCGTTACCCGGACGGCATCGCGAGCCAAAATAATTACAACACCACGGAGAGCAACTTACGCAACGGTGCCGCTGTACACGAATGTCGGACAGAGGAAGGACAGAGAAAGAAAAAGGCCGATGGAAACGCGTCGAAATCACGATTCTGCAAGATAGAAGTGGAGAAAAAGACCTCCGGCTGGTACTGAAGTCACGATGCATGACTTCGGAACTTGACGAAATTACATATGGGTCCCTTGAATTCCCTGGCGAACCCGAGGAAACGTGAATGAGGCCCAGGCGGAATGGAAGCGTGTATGTGTTAATTTTTCGCTTGTATTGGGTTTACCGGAAAGCTCTGTTCGTTCTCGAATTCAAAGAAAATAATACATTTCAGTACATTTTTTAATATTTACTGAACAATATAATTTCCATCGTTACTAATGTAATTTAGAAAAAGACATATGCAGAAATGCAATGGTAAAAGGGGGCAGCCATGTATGTTGAAACTGCTGATGGCATTATCGGACAGAACTTTCCGGTAGACCTAATGTGTCTGTTACTACTGGTATCCTCTGGTTCCCGATTGGAATTTCGCGGGACGAATATTATAAAAGTTAATCATTCTGTACGGAATTTGTCACCTTGAGTAGGGGCACTTTGAATTTTTTATTTGACGCCCCCGATTTTTAATTAGAATTGAAGCTCAGAAATTTGCAACATTCATCTGGAGGTATATAAACCAAACGTCCATGCTGTGCGCGCGAAATATTTGAACCGTTCGAATTGCACTTGCGAATATGAATAAACAATGGAAATTGCGTAGAAAGTCGTGACTATTGCAACATGAAACGTGTATGTCCGTGCGATTCCTCGAAACAGCGCGGAAATCATTGTTTATCGCCGCCTGACACGTTTCACCGGCGTGTCGTGCTCGTTGTAAACGGTAACATTATGTAACGACACTTTAAATGTATAATAAGCGATACGTTAGCCAGCCACGATTGGATGTCTTCTGATCGTATTACAAATTGAATTCCACTTTATGTCATTGCATTTACCATTAAAATAACCCCGGCGACTTGTGTAACTATGGTACCATTTATTTCTACGGGACTCCGCTGTACTTTCGAAAACATAACTAATACGTTTTCTTTTTCTTTTCCGTTTTCCACCATTTGTGCCCCATTTCCCATGTACAGTCCCTTTCGATGTCAGATGCTCTGTTCTCGAGTGATTTTTTACTTATCTATATCCATAAAATCACTTTAATCTATTTTGATACATCTCCATAGAACTACACACCCCTTTAAAAAGAAGCGTAACTCTGAAACAGAGCCAGAGAAATGATATTTCACCCCTTGCCTTTACAATTGTTCACATTGGAACGCGTGCCAGATCTGACTATGCACTTAATTCCTCCACTGAACTATCGCACAACGTTGACAATTCATAATACGGTCCTTTCGCAGTGCGCAGACCTTACCACAAGTCGCACTCGTCTTTTTGGCATTTCAAACTTAACCCTTGCGCGACGAGGTGCACTTGCGTTTTCCCAATCTTCACACGTAACTTGTAACACAAGCGGTACGTGCTATTACAAGGCAAAGGGTTGTGTCAACTGGTGCACGCTTTACCGGTCATTAAACCGAAGCGGTATTAAATTGATCGTCGGGAAACGACCTGATGTTGGACATCTCAACTTTCGTAACTTCTGTGTAACAGTTCAGCTGAAAATCTTGTTACAGAGGTTTCCGCAGTGTCACGGTCCGTTTCTCAGTCATTCGTCTCGAAAGGGGAATGTGATTGTTATTCACACGCGCTTCAGAAGCCGATGGATACCGAGCGGACAACTTTCTCCAAGCCAAGAAAGCGACCATATCCGCTGACCGGCCTCTCGGTTGCGCTCTGCACAGTACACACGGCTATTTTTCACGGTCAAGTACTGCCCCGCTGCAGCACGCCGATGCTTTCGTTCGATCGAGTTTCCTAGCTGTCTCTGACCTACTCTCTCGGCCTCCTTGACGTCGCGTCGCCACTTCAGTGCAGTGTTCTCCACTTGTTCGGAGCAATGGAAAGGTAGGATAGCCGGGGGACGAACAAAATGCAAATGCTACATTACAATACACTTCTGAGCACTTGACGAATTTATATGCACGGTTTTACTTAACGTACTGCTTGTTTTATTTAAATAATATTATTCACAAGAGAATGATGATACTCCTCTCGAAACTAAAAATTTTGTCTGCAACATTTGCATGGAATTGCACGGAGTACGTATATAGATATTATTTT
Source organism: Nomada lathburiana (assembly GCA_963667235.1). NCBI lineage: Eukaryota > Metazoa > Arthropoda > Insecta > Hymenoptera > Apidae > Nomada > Nomada lathburiana. Next base: position 7,667,012 of record OY763897.1, on the reverse strand, counting down.
TCTGCAACTGTAACGCTGCTTCACGGCCGACAGGATTTTTCATTGAACGACGCAACAATTGTAGAGATGATACGAGAAATAATTTAAACAGACTATTTTAAAGAAGATTTTATACGCGATTATATATACGAAAGACACGATCGAAACGAAAGTATAGCTCATGAGAAGTGGTTAGGCAACTAGTTACAAAGTAATCACGGGCTCGCCTTGAAGTCATGCAGTTTCTTGGGAGTCCCGATTACTTCCTATCGGTAATCACTTCCTGAAGCGCGGACTTCTAACGGTGGTTTGATACTTTGGTACTCGTCGCTCCGGCACAGCGCAGCGGTGGGTGCGATTTTTATATGGTTTCTTTTTTTTTTACCTTGGGTCTGTAATTGATTGCGCATTGCACAGAGGAATGTGTTTAGCCTCGCCAGAGACACTAACACGTATGTGTGCGTTTGGTCCTCTTTAAATTGAAATTATTCTGAGTGAAAGGAAAATCAAAATCTGTTGGAGAACCATTCACCACAGATTTCCCCAACAAGGAAAACGAAAAACTCGCCCGAATGGTTGTCGATATAAAGTAGTGAAAATGCAATCAGGCAAAAAATTAAATCGATTTTTTTCTTCACTTTAAATGATTCGCCCCTAAAGAGGTTGATCATGTGCGTTCATGTTAGAAAAATGTGATTCTTTAGGAGTACAATATTTTAATTCTCAAAGTATATAAAGATTCATGAGACATATTCTCGCGTGAACGTCTTTAAAACATGCCTACGCTGTGGTTAAACGAACTTTGATTTTACAAATGGATCTTTTTTATTATTACATAATTATTCCTTAAGCGTGCATGTATTGGGTATTTATACATATATTCAATCGTCGTTTTAATATCGTTTGGATAGCAAACTATCAGATACATGTTTACATAAATTTTAATTACTTGGCTAATTCTGCAAATGAACACTTCCACATTTACTTGAAACTGGAAATTTTACGCTTCGTGCAATAAACGTAGAGGACATTCAACTTACAATCAAACGGTACTCAAGCTGCTGCTATATTGCCAATTAGTATTGCAAGAATTTATTCCTAGAAAGATCGGCAAGCCACGTGTTTTCATCTGGCTTTAATTTGACACACCTGGTAGCTTAATCTAGGGAACAAATTAGAAATAAAAATTAACTTTACAACCCATCATCAGTAATCGTATCTCCCCTAAATTTCTTCCACTCCTCCGACTTGTTTCACAACTGCTGGATAAATTGTCAACACTGTGTGACCCATTATCACCCAACGCCTCCTAATTTCCAATTTGTTAACGTCGTTACAAAGAATGTACATACATCGTCGTGTCTAGAAATATTTTAGTGTCTGAAAATCTGTGAGAGACAGCATGAAACAGTTTGTCAGTCCACAGCACAAGCCCGCATCAATAACGTTACGCTTCTTCCGGTATAGCAACTAATCCCAACCAAACATAGCCAATAATAAACCATTTAGAGCAGACATTCAACGGAATCATTCGTTTCTTCGGTGAAAATACCTTACCATAAAGTTCTATTTCTCTCGTCTACCGTGTAATCCTTGAAATAGAAACTAACAATTTATCATTCCTCGAGATAATAACTCCCTCGCACAAAAGAGCGTCGTCCTCAACCCTTGCGTAATATTCCTTCCTATAACCGGCCACCGGGGTACCCATTTCTCCACAATGACGCACAGCGTTCGAAATGGCACATTTAGGTGGACAAAATTATTTTTTTACGTTTTTGGGCTTATATGAGTATTTTATTAATAAAAGACAAATTATTTGTGCGTTAATGTTGTTATTTTTTGCTAAAAATATTAATAACATAAAAGTATGACCAATTACATAAAATTACATAACAACAAAAATTAACAACGTCATGACGTTCCAAATTTATTCAGTTCCTGTTGGGATCCTTTAAACTCCCGCTATATCCACATTCTTCGGACCCTTTCGCCCTCATAGGTGTTCTCCAAATAAACGTTCATGCATAAATATTATATATTATTAAATATAAAATATTAACCTCGGAGGTCTAGGAAAATCGTCACGATTCAGGTTACCGCCGCAACGGGGTAAAAAATTACCCGGCACCACAGTCGTGTCTAAAGTTAATCTTCATTAAAAACGCATGACCCGACCGAAACTTCCATCGACCCATGATTCTCAATGGACCACGAAGTCCACATAGTCACGACCGGTCCGGTGTCTCGTCCGGTTCCGTAGTCCGGAGGCGGAACATACGCGCGCCCACTCTGCCACGTATCCGACACTCTAAGATCAAAACCGATTAATTTCGTTCGGTCGTCGGAGGGCACACCAGTTACGTTTCATGCGTAGCGCTCGTCCTTACATAACGCTTTTTATTATGTAATTGACAGAAACGTCGACCCTGTGCGCCTGCGTGTACACCAACCGGGCAAAAACGTCACCCGACGCAGACGTCGACCTGACGAAATCGCGCCACTTTTCCAGCCGATCGATCCTCAGGCACCTAGCTTTCCCATGCTTCTACGTGTACATCATAGTGTACCGCGTCCATGCTCCGGGGTGTATTTAAAATAAAGAAGAAGGGGTCACCGATAGCCGAGGATCCGTACGTCGGCCGCTGTTAAACGCTCGTTGCATTACCCTCGGCCAGAGGAACGGTGTATCGGGCGGGTACCTACCAAGTGCACGTATACGAGCGGTGCTTCTCGTTAGATAATATAACGATGGCCGAGGCAGCTACGGCCGGGGCTCTGGTGTCAACGTAACCATTTATATAAATCTATCGTTGCGTAATCGGCCAGTCGATCTCTAGAACCAAATAGATTCGGCTCGTGCTGCCGTAACGCAACGCGCACAGCACGGCCACGTGGTCTGATTGCCTCTGTTACCGTGTCTAGGTGTTTCCCGTTGATCCTCTCTTATTCGATTACACTAGTTCGCACTTTCAACTTGTGTGCTCGTCACTTGCTCGCGGCACGGTGATGTTTTGGAAAGACGGTCCACCTTTCCCTTCTTTCCCGTTTATATTTTGCGGCCAGAGCAAAGGGAACGTGGTTTGTTTTCAGATAAGCGTAGATTGTGAAAATTGATGTTAGTAACTCATATATTTTTAGAATTCCTAGTATTGTGCGTGGGTACCGTGGAATAGTATTTTCGCGTCTTTTCTTCTTTATGGATCTTTTTATGTTGTTTACGAATCTCGGTGTACCATGAGATTGTACGTTAAGTTAAAAAGTTAGGCTCGCTCCTGTAGTCGTAGAGGTTTCGTACCTCGGCGTGGTTTCACTTGTATAACTGGTCGGGTAAATAAGCGAGTGTATTTTTGATAAAACGTTCTCCTTGGTGTTTATTCAAAGGGCGAGAAATGTGGTACGAAGGTAGTCTATTCTTATGGATCGTCCTCTTCGCCCCTCTTCTATGGTGTTCAAACACGTGTATCGATAAGACTATCATGGTAAATTGAACTGAACCATTTTTCGAAATAGTGACGGGTCGACGTCCGATCCTATGAATTCTGTAGAATATTTGTAATAATAATCGCCAACAGTTATTTAAAGTTAAGAGAAATCGAATGGTTAAATGGAGATGCGGAGAAAAGAAACGGTTCGTTCCGTCGAAACAAATTTCCCCGGCAGAATAAACCGATTATTCCGCTCTATATAACTATGTAAATGAAACTCCACGGACCTTTGTTCTTCGACGACGATTAACGACTTAAAATTGATCAATCAAAAATGAATCCCCCGTTACGTGATCCTGGCCTGCAAGCACGCCATTACGAGACGTATGTACACCAGCGCATTGCCGCATCGATAATCGCGACGCCACTCGCATCGAGCATCGCGTCGTCATGCTTGGCCCAGAAGAATTTTTCTATAGCTGCCGGATACAGGTGTTTACGTACCGCAAACTTGGCACAACAAACGCGTGAAAGCTCGCTACGTACGCGCAACACGGTACAATCTTGTCGCCTCCGGATTTAACGTAATAAACAAGTGCAGCTCGTGATCGGGCGCGGAACGTTCAAATGAATACAGTCGAAATGAGAATGCTCCATTTCGTGAACAGGGGAAAAAAAGAGAGATAAAGAAGATTACAAATAGAGCAGAAACAGTTACTGCTTCGATTAAGACAGGCAAATAGTGATTGTCAGAGCCTACAAGTGACATATCGACAATTAATCATTGTGCGACACATACGACGTTCGAAACGAGAATGCTGACGATGAGCCTTTCGCTTATACGAAGGGCAGAATCGCGCGTAAATTTTTCGATCTGGCTGCATTCCAGAATTTGCATCGGTCGAAATTTATGCGATCTTTTTTCCTGACACCTCGATGTAATGACGCTTTCTAGTTCGTTGTTCCGTCAGTCTATCTGTTGTTTAGGTCGCAAATAATTGTATTTCCAAAAGAACGGCGAGTCGATAGGATCGAGCTCCGGAATCGTTGGAAGGAAGATTCATCGGGCGCGTAAATTGTCGCGGAAGCGCGATAAATAACGTTCGTAAATATATCCGACGGATTACGAATTAATCCCGACGACCTCATAACGCGGAAATAGATTCCGCGTGTACGGAAATTTACGAGGGTAAGTACTAACGAGCGAATCCGGGGGAATTCTCAGTTGGCAGCTCTGGCGGATATCATATATACGTCGTATTCGCGTTGAAATGCCGTAATCACGGGTAAAATGTTCCTTACTTGCCCTGACAGAAAACTAATGAACAGATCCTCGAGGGATCGCGAAAGAAATTGGCGTTTGATTATAGCCTCGAGGGTTTTCATGAATTTCGAAATTCATTTCTTCATTTCTACTTCAACTGAAATTAGCGGGAGGAAAATGTGGTGCCCGCTTAAGTTGAATTTACGCGACCTTATCGATCGATCGACGAAGAACTACCTTTGACATCATGGCGAGATTTTACGCTGCATACGCTTCGCCATCTCACATTTCCATGCGGCATTGCAGAATAGAGGTATGAAAGTTTCTTAAAAAAAAGTAACGAGAAAAAAAAATGAATGGTTTTTCCTCAGTTGACACGCGTGTTATGAAACGCGTGTATCGGTAGGCACAAGGCGGTGTAAAAGGAGAAATACATTTTATCAGAGTCGGAAAGCGGATGACCGGCAAACGCGTGGTTCCGGTTTCGACATTCACGGTTGCATACATATATGCATAGGCACGTAAGCGCCGCAACCGCGATATTCTTTTCCGCTCGACGTCACGATAAAGAGGGGAATCTTTATCCGCGTCGGACGTCATGGTCGCTCGAGTCGGCCTCCGAAAACTGATTGCTGCCAGAACAATTCTTCCTGTTTTCTGTTGTTTCTCAGCTCGCATCTCGTGTCACGAAAACGTAATGAAAGTACGTTTTCATTTCGCAACAACGTGAACAAACACATAAATATAGGGCAAATAATGATCGACTGTAAACGTTTAATAATAAACCTTGAACATTCGGTCATCTTGGAGGGAATAAAGAAAGGGACGTGATTATTTTTATAAAATGAAAAATGTGATGTTTGGGTAATAATGCAGTGACCAAGCTCGTTTCTGAAACCTGCACGCCGCTGCATTCTATTGTTATCCTAACGCTGAAGCTGATTTAAAGAATTCTAGATTTTTTTGTTAATTTCATGGCCACCCAAGATTGCATTCCATATTTTTCATGCTCTCGTCGCTGAACGTCACATAAACGCAAATACAGATTATCCTAGTTGCAGGTACAATTTTGCGAATTAAATAAAACCCATATTTCATGCAATACATCGAAGTCAAATTCTCAACCTTTTCATATTTCATCCCGAAGGAAGATTTTCATAAATGCGAAAGCAAGGGGAGCACGCCCCACCCAAAAATTTCCATCAAAAAATACTATTTAACGAAGAGTACAATGTAAAAGAAGAATCAGTCTGAAACAAAAGGAATTACAATTATTAAAAAAAAAACCTTTTCACGCAAACAATGAAGCTACATCCGTCGTGAATTCAACAACAAAATTCACCACATCGCCAAGAAAACCATGACAGACATCGACGAAGCATTGCAATGGTAAGACCACCCACGTCACGCAGAAACGAATAAGAAAACAGGAAGAAAAAACAGTCCGCCGACGTGAGTCGCGTGGCTGGGAAATGATTTCCCTCGCGTTGAATGCAACGATAAGGGGAAAGGAAGGAGCGGTATCCGGCGCGCGTGCCCGCATGGCCGAAAATAAATCGGAGTCCCCGATGCCGCGGAACCACGGCCGTCGATAAATGGCAAATAGCCAGCAAAGCGCGAAGTTTACATAACAGAGGAGTTTGACAGCACGAGGAGCACGTGACCAAGACCGGCCTCTATCTTATCTCGACAAATATGCCTCCGCGGCGTCTGCAATTCTCTTATTATTCCCTTTTACGTAACTGGCCCGCGCGTATCGACCGGTCATCCCGTATATCCCAGATGCTTTGGGCGTTTCCCGTAAGCCATCGTCATCCTTCACCCTTTGCACTTCCAACCGGTTGTTCGTCTTTTCCCGATCGGCTATCTTGGATTGTCCGTCTGAATGAAACGTGCTACGAAAGAACAAGTTCAAGAACGAGCTGACGACTTTTGGCAGAATGCGTTACACACGACATGGTGGGGTGGTCTCGTAGAATTTTTGAGTGGTGGCCCTTAGGGTAGTTTTTGAATGGTCGTATGGATCGATGGTATTTTTCAATGACGAATGACACTATTGTTGGCCGAAGGGGACACAGGACACGGTGACATGGGAACTATGTTTTGTACGTTGGTATTGAAAGTGGGATTACGTAAAGGGTCAGGAGAATTTGGAGCAAGTTTTATAAGCGAAGTGTTTTGAACACTTCTGGCAGATTTGAGGATTCTTGTTATCTACGGAAGTTCAGTGATTCCGAAGATCACTCCCAAAACTTTCGAGTGATTTTTGATTCTGTAACATTTTGTTCGTCCGTCGGGACAGTCATGCACGACAAATTGATCTAACGAAATACAGTTTAAAAATAAAATATTTAACATCACCGCCTGCTTGTTCTTAAATCACTGTCGTATTGTGACAATCACACTTAAACTTTAGTTAAGCAATAAACAATTCAGCAACGAATAGTTCAGCAGCGTAATACCAACCTTCAGTAAAGGGTTTACGTAACACACGTTTCGGCACTCTGGGCGTTTCCCGCCAAGTTTCGTAACGATTCTATTGGTACTTTGCTACTTTCCTAATAAGATTTTCCCTGAATTTCAAGTGATCAGAAAAATTAAAATCATTAGAGCACATGGGATTTCTTTCTGATTTTTCTCAATTTTTGTCTGCCATCAAATTCTCAACGCTTATAATTCATTCGCTTATTCTCGTCAATTATTTACATAACTCGAAAATTTAATTCATAGGGGGTCTACTTTACGTTTCCACTAATTCACGCCATCGAGTCATTCATCGATTGACAAACGTTTCCCCTAGAAATAATAGATGCACACATTGGTACCTGCTTTCGTGTGGAACATAACGAGTATGTAACCTCGGGATATTGATTTTTATCAGTGTACACTTTACTCGATGCAAAAAAATAAAAGGTTAATCAATATTTTCTGTTTCCAAAATATTAACCGCATTCCCTTCAGCTATCTCTCGGTGAAATCGTTAAAAATATCCAGCATAGATTTGCGTCGAGATAAATTATATATAGTCGAATCGAAGTCTTACGTAATATTACCGATTATAAAAATAACGCTAATAATAACGCACCTGACATATACCTGCGTACATAGATATATGTATATGTACGTATAAAAATATAACAATATATAGATGGACTATCTTCCGGTTGGTTCCCGACTTTGGACGACAAACCACGCGTCGTTTAATAGTTCCCATGTATTTCTGGATGTCGAAAATCTCTAATGGTTCTCGATTCGGCTTGGCGCGGCACCGGTGGGTGTCAGTTCGAGATATCGATTGCGGTCGTATTTATTACCGATTACGTAAAGCCAACTCGGCTTTTCTCTATGGCACTACGTGTCGCGGGAACGAATATCGTGTGTAACATCGGCTGAAACCTTTTCCATTCAAAGTTTGTTGACAATGTGACATCAAAATGATAAGAACTGTTCTGTCGTCTCTGGTTTTATTGTATTACGGAAAGGACATTGAAATATTCGAGGAGTGTTCGCAATATTTTACGTTATTCCGTGAAAGTTGTACTATTACGTAACGATTCGTTTATTTCAAGATTGAACCGTTTTATCGAACAATTTGTTAATTTATTTAATTCCCTTTAACGACGGGAACGTTCAACATTATCGAAATTTTGACGAGTTCACGGTTAGTTTTGAACCCATTTACTAACTTTTCTGCTGAGTAAAAATCGTAACGGTGACATAATTTTGTACAATCAGCCGTTACCATTGCGTATTTCCATGGTCAAGTAGAAAGTTCTAACTCAAGGCAACTCGTCATAATGATGTCACCTACGTTTGATCGAACGATAAAACGAACTTTCTCCTCAAACGCACAATACTTCAATTTCACTAACCATTAAATTGTTTGAATACGCTACAATCAATTCATATATTATTTAACCTATTGCCGCAGACGACGGCTATAGTCGTCCAATTTAAACAGCCCGGCTATAGCCGCTGAACTAAAAGTGTGCGGCAATGGGTTAACTGTCCGAGAATATTGGTTACTATATAATTTATATTTACATCAATATAAAATCGGGATCTTTGATGGAACCACGATTGAGAAATCGAAACTTCCTACATTTTTCGCAAGACCTCAATTGAATTATCCTCATGCGACTTTTAATGCAAATAATATTCATAGATAGTTAGAGGAACGTAAACATTACGGATCAATCAATCAATCTTCTGCTTAAGCTCGCAAAAACGCCACTCCACGCTACTCCTAACCGATAAAAAGAAAATCATCTGGCAATGAAGCATCGCCTAGTTAAGCGAATCAGGATTAGCGAAACAATTTTCCCCATTAACTTATCCGCTCTGGCATTGCCATTTCACCACGCTTTAAATTAGCTGCTCGCTCCTCACTTCCTGTATTCCCGTTCGCCGAAGGAAGTAGCCCAAGAATTCATGTTCCCGAGCTACAACGACCCATGTGTTTCATTTACGTAACGAAGAACACGTGTTCTTCTCTCGACTGAAACCACGCGTTGACGAAACGCCTCTTATCCTGCCTATCGCACAAAGCACATTTCAGAATTTCGAAAGCTTCCACTCTCTGTTGCATTTTCAAAACAGCTCCATCCGCATGTCCGTTCTACGCAAACGTTTACACCTTTTTGTCGGTAAGCGACGCAACACCTCCACGGTTGCAGCGTGTTGCACCATCGTGCGGCCAAAAAGCGTGGAAAGTGGGTTAGCACGTGCACGTAGACGCGTTAGATGTCCATAGTCGGTAAAAAGAAGCGATGGCCATTTATAGCGACTAACTGAACTCGAATTCGTGGTACGCTCCTTTTCTTTTATTTCCTTCTCTTTTCTTCTTTCTTCTTTCTTTTTTAACCACGAAGCCCCCGGTGGAAACTAGAGGGAAGGTAAATAACGAAGAGCGAACAGGCAGAATTTGCCAATCCCGATGGTGGCCCAGTTTTGGTCGCGAGTCGATTGAAAATTCCCAGGAACAGACTCGACCCGGGTAGTTTTCGTTCGATCCGCCAGCGGTTCTTTCGAAACCGCGAATGCTAATTAAACTCGTCTAATTGATACCCGATCGATTCGGCGAACATTCCTTCCCTGCGACGGGTTTTTCTTGCTTCTTTTAGCCGGGAGCCCAATGGGAATTCGTTGCGAATACGCGGCGATCAATTCGCAAACGGGACAAACACGGTGAATGGCCGACATGTTTAATTGGGTTCGGTGGTTCGATTCCATGGTTCGCTTCGGATGCGGTTAGTAATTAAACAGCGAATAATATGCTTAGGTTTACCTTCGATCTTTTGCAGTATTCCTGCTACCTTTATAGTCTTTGCCTTCATTTCTTAATCTTATTGGAATGTTTATTTCATTGTACGTATTGGAGCGGATATTCATTAATTCATCTCAAATCAATGACCCGATCAATGTGTATAAAACTTCCGCTACCCCCCGTATCTATAAAATCGAAGGCAGATCCGCAGCCCAAAAATAACCAAAAGAAGGTCTATTAGATTTGGTTGCCGGCCGCCCAGGTGCAAAAACAATACCGCCACCCTGATACTGTAATATTAGTCAAAGTTTTACACGCATTGAACGGTCTGCGGACGCCCCTATATTTGGCCGCCCAGGCGCGGGGGCACCCTTTGCACCCCCGTAAGAAACGGCTTTGATCAGAAACATCTTCGGCAAGTAGAAACACCAGCATTCGATCGTTCTCCCTGAAATTTGCCAATCTTCGAAGCCGGACTGTTTGACAGAATCAACGTTCGTATTTAACACGGGCTATTTGCGAATGCAAGGGAACGTGTTTCTCCCCCTTTCATCGACGTTCGATCGATATTGGACCGTTTCGATTACAAGGATCAACCAGGTCATTCGTTCTAAAATAGCTCGGCAGCGTTATTCGCAGTGTAAAAGCCAGTCACTGGATTAAGTGGTGAATCATATATCAACACGAGCACGTTTCGCGTCCCGACACATGAGTAAGAACGACGGGGCCTCTTACATAATTTGATTCGGCTGCGATGAGTGGGCGTCACGCACTACCGTCCGGTTCGACACGTTCGAAATCGAACCGACTTGTTTGTCCACTTCGTGGCGCAAATCATCGGAGGTGTTTTATTGTTTCCGTTTTCTAAGTCGTCCGTTTACATGTAGCGTAGATGATATAACGAAAAACAGGGTGTTTATCGACTTCCGTTATATATATATACATGTATTTACATTTACACGCGTCACAATACAAACGTGCGTACACTATTCGAGTTAATTCACTGCGCGAGCTTATCGTTGCAATACGTATGTACGTAATTTCCTTCAAATGAACTCATTAGAAGTGCTTAGAAATCACGAAGCAGGATACACATAAATACCAGTGTCACAGGATATTGTGATATTTCAATATTGCAATCGAATAGGGCAAAACTAAGGATGTGAGACACGCCGCATCTTTAATCAGCACAAAGAGATTGAAGTATAGCAATCAAGCAGCTTGCAATTGGTCTAAGGATCATGCAGGGCAAAGACTATGTAGCTTGGACCATGAAGCAAGAACGGTGGAGTCGCGGAACTTGAAAATCCAAGGGATAGTTAGAGGTTGGTCCCTCGACCCCAGTTCTGTATGAAAACCAGCCCTTGGATATCGAGGTATCCATTAGGTACTCCATTAGCGATTGTTCTTCTTACTTGCAATTATATAGTGAGATCCGGCTACCATCGTAAATACTTTTTTAAATCCGACGATCTCCGGACACCTACTTACTAAATGCCTACCTTGCATGATCGGACAATATTCAGGCCTCTTACTTGAACCCTTTGCCCCTGAATCACGAGTGTGACAATTTCATAGGATTTTCTTTTAACATCCAGCGTCCTGAATAAAACTGTTCTTCGAACATGGAGTCACGAGCAGATGAGAGCTGACAAAATTATCGCAGAGTATTTTGGCGCATCGCGAAACCCGGGTTATTCGTAACATCACGTAATTCTCCTGTATCTTTCAGCGTGACTTTTATTCCGTTAAAATGAAGGCGCTTGTAAATCGTGCAACATTTCGCATGCTTCTATGCACGTAATCAGAGACCAATGTAACAATGGAAATTTGACAATGTATACGTACTGTGTATAATAAGAACAGTATGTATTTCAGCTTCTATGTTACGAAAGAAAATTAAGCATCACTGGCAACAAAATATACAGCCTCGATACTAGAACGATCGTGACCAATGACAATACATAATTTTAATTACTAAATTACTAAATACATTCATGGTTAATGAATTCTCTTGACAGAAGCATTCCTTTGTCTTCACGTCCATCGCGCAACTATTGTATTAGCACGACAAATAGCAACCCGAAATTCATCTGTATGTGCACGAATACCGCAATCGGGGATCGCGATCCAAGTGGAATTCGAGCAGACATCGACTAACAAACGGTTCCTTCTGAAACACGCGAAAAGCACGAGCGACCCGTGCATAACTTCGCGGTGCATAGCAATGAATCTTTCGTGCAGCCAAGACCTTCGACCGTGTAGTTCAACCAGGAATATCGATTTCTGGGTAATACGCAGAAGCTCTGAGACGGATCTTGAAGCTTGTCATCGTGACAATATATTACTTAGATGCACAGAACAATGTTTAAATTGATGTAGAACTGGGGCAACATTGAAAATACGGAACTGTACTTCCTGTTGGATTGAACAAATGATTCGCGAAACTATGCTACACGTATTTATGTTAAATTGCAACTGGCGGCCGCGCGGTCCACGGCACAAATATCCACGGGAGACATATGACGATCGGTCATGGGTAATGCCATCGTACCAAATTATCGATGGTGATTTCGAAACGGTTACGTCTAATTAGAAACAGTGCGATCGTTGGAAGAACATTCACTGACAATGCACATGGTCGGTACACATTTCATAACGCGCCTCTTGGGCAACACGCTCCATGTTTGGCCGATCAAGACAATTTTCTGTCTCTGTGGCCGTATACTGTGCCATGTGGCCTACGAAATCATTTAGTGTATCCTATGAAATTCCAGACATTTCGGTGAAAGGTGTGCGTTACAGACAATGTTTCGAAAATCATTCTCCTGCAGTAATACCTTGTAGCATTTTAAAGCTTCACTCGTATCGTACGTGTCGCAAATCGTATGAACACTACTACTACACTAACGGAGGAGCTTGCCGTTTAAATGAATAAACGTTTCGTTCTTTTCATGAATATAAACGTAAGTGTAATTGCATATATTTATTGAAATAAAATTGAAAATTCGTTGAAACTAATCAAACGAAAACGAATTCGCAAATCTGTCGAAACAAATCAGATTTCACCGTACCTCTAAAAAGTGGCGGGAATATTCGACGCGGTGAATGTTATCGTCAGTGAATTATCTCCAAATTTCAGCCTCGCGAAATCGTTTATATTCTCGTGCTCGCCAGGGCGCAAGGTGTCCCATCTTCAATTACAGTAATCATAATTATCAGAACAAAGTGCACGGCAATTGTGGTAGAATTTCCACGGTGTTTTCGCGCGTCACCTCGAGAGCAACGGGAAAGCATAGCGGCTACTCTCGCCTTGACACGAATCGCGTGCGCCACGACGGATTAATTTCGTTCGACGTAATTATATAATCGAAACGCGGTCTTGCGGATTTGCAATATCGCGGTTCTGACCGAGCACAACGCGTGTGTGTCGTCGACACGGAGGCTGCATCTCTCCGCCACGTGGTCAAAACTCGTAAGAAAAACAACCCGTACACGCTGGTTCGTCTCTCGTTGTTACGCTTCGAGCTCGGAATAACAGCCGATGATTTGTATGCTGACTTACAATTGGCTGGCCTGGTCGCCGCGACAAGCCAGACAATTAGGTAATATTGTTCAAGACATCGTTTTAATGGGAATCTTTCGTGCAGCTTTATGTTCGATGTCTCGACAATTTCGTTGACATTATTGGGAACTTTATTATTCATAGGAGCACCCGTTTTTGCGCGCAAACTGTTCCGGTGGACGGATTGACAAGTTTTTGTTTATGCGTTACGGAAACGAATTACTTAAGGCATTTATTATATAAGTAACTAGGAAAACATGATGGCTTTGATCCCAATCAACAATGTCTACTTTGACTAAATGTACAACTATGTCGTCAACGCTAAATTAAGGTGTTATATAAACTGCTGAATCAATAACAAAAGATCACGGGGCGCAAGTCTTTCACAATTTAATCCGCTGGACAGTAACAGAAATTTAATTACACGTTTAATAACACAACATCTACTTACGAACGCTGAAATGGTGACACAACTATGTCTGATCAATGAAAGAAAAAAAAACGAACAACATGACATGCATATGTATTGTCGATTTCTATCGTCAATGATGCTCTTTTTTCTTTTATGTTTTAAAAGCACGCGTCTATGGAAATATTCACAAAATAATGATTGTCTACGGTATATATATTCGATATACCTGAATATACATATATACATACATATACCAATAACGGATAACAGAGCGATAGTTTATTTGCAACAGCACGAAAATAGAGAAAGAAAACGGAGTTTCGCTTGTCAGATGGGTACCATCGAAGCGGAATCGAGGTCGTGGCCCACATTCAAATGACGGAATCTCGAGCAGCGTGTCTCATATCCTCCAAATCGAGACCAAGTCAATTAAAGTAAGAATAAATCATGCTTTCGAATGCTATCGATTTATTCAAAACAGGGCTGTGCATTTAATTCGAATCGATGTTATCGATTATATATCGCTTCGTTTCCCGTAAACATTCAAGCCTCGAGGGATCAGCGTTGTTCCACGTTAAAGTTATTCGTGAAAACATCTGGATAAAGTGATTACCGTCGTGTCAACAATATTGCAACACGATAATTGAACTCACGTGACCCGAAAATTACTAGCAAGTGGAAACGATTCGTTTGACGAACGCAAATAATGCACAAGATGCGTCAAAGCGTGATCCACACTCGAAAATATGTATACGTAAACGATACGCGTTACAGGTTTACATAACGCTATTCGCAGCGACGTGACAAATTTATTGAGAAAACAAAATGACTCAGAGTGTTCACCGACTCGTCGGATGCAACGACTGATCAGGTGGTGGCGAGACGACGCGACGCGACGGCGGCTTAACCCTTTCGTTGCACAAATCTGTTAAACGGAGGAAGTGCGGCCTTGCACTGCGATATTGAAAACAGTTAATTCGAGTTTACTGCGATTCCTACCCCGATTTCTGTTACACGAATTGCATGTAAATTTGTTGCATTTGTTTATTTACTCCTTCGGACGAAATCGTGAATAAATACTCTAATTGATGTATACTCAACACGATGCGACAGTTATTCTTCGTATGATAAGAATGATAATAGTTACTATCTGTTTGTAGGAAAAGTGGTTTGTGCATCCATTTTTCTCTTACACATTTGCTCAACGTCCACCTTCCCAACCCTGTGGAGTACCGCTGTATTTTTATCTACGTTCTTTCAGGTGGTTGCCTCACAATCAGATCCTCATCGCAATATGTATATACGTATGTTTGAAAACGCAGCGGTCAAATACATTTCTGCGATGAAAGAAATGGCATGTCAGCAACGGGGACGCACCGAAAAAGTTATGTAAGGTGTCGTCGTATCGTGGACGTTACATTAGGAAAACCAAGTGAGTCAGAGTGTATTTTCACGCGCAAATGTAAGTGCGCATTGCCACGAATCGCGAAAATACGTCCCGAAGAAACGAGTCACTCTTTTCACATATCGGACGATATTTTCGTGCGATTGCAAATCAACATTTTATTTGCTGAAACTAGTGTCACGCAGCGGGTATGCGTCTACCGCCTTCTAAAGCTCGTCCACACAGAAGTTTCGGTTAATCATCATTCGCAGCAATTGTTACAACAATTGCAAAAATATCAAAGTCTTCGCTAACAATAAGTGATGAGATATCGTAATAAGTGCACGTGAATTGCAACAATATACGACAACAATAAGAATAAAATTCAAGTAGATGTCAACTAAATCCACCAATACATCCACCAAAGGAATATTAGGCCCCGTTTGCCCATTCCACGACACGTACAAATATACCTTAAAATTAAAAACATAAAAATAAACACTAAAAGATCTATGATCGAATAAATTATCACTGCCGAAACGTCGGTGACCCATAATATAAGTCGCCGTTGCGCTATGCAAAACAGCATTTCTAAACTGACAAATTGATAGTCCCCGCGTCGCAGAGAAACGTAGGGCAGCCAGACTCCCGTTAAACGTGCTAGAAAAATATCTGAAAAAGTCAGAGGGATCATACGTATCGATGAACCAACCGACACAAAGGATTAATATTTATAGCGACAGGGGTGAAGTCGCGAAATTCGCGAGTACCCGTACTCATTGGCGGCTGCACGACCTCCGGTTGATCGTGGCCCTGACACAGCTGTGCCGTGTTCTCGTTGCTTTCTTTGCGAATCACTTGAACACCACGGATGCGTCCTTGGTCCCTGGCGCTCTTTAGAATTCGCGGCCACGTCCTCCCGCCACCGCCTTTCCAACCGAGATAAAGGTAAGAAGGAGCAAAGCGTGCCGAATTTGGCAGGTGTCCATACACGCGCGGCCGACTCGCTTCTACTCGCCTCGACCCGCGACACGGGCGAATTTCCGCGTGCCTCGTTTCGTTCCCCGACCGATACCACAGACGGGACATATACATCTACTCGTATAGTTTTGTATCGTATTGGAGTACGACACAGACGTGGCAAAGTTGGAAGACACGCAATTGAGTGACATCGATATTGTATCGTTAATGTTTCTGAGGAAGATTGAATTATGATTCAAATAATTTATTGAGTGCAGCTTCGTGCTAAACAAGTCGGGATTCTGGTTCGTGTGTAGTAACGATACGAAGTCACTTCAAAGGGGTGTGGTGGAATGAAAATCCAGCGCTTATTAAAAGTCTGTGGTTGTAAAATGAAAACTGTTCGATGAATGCAGGATTGGAAATAATTTTAAATGGATGGAAGTGCATCATTTTATCTATTGTTTCGTTGATTCCGCGTAATTCTGTTGAACTTTGATGTACATATTATGATACAGGTATACCGATTTATCTGTTGTATTTAGTCATCATGTCAATATTATTCGTAAATCTCCGCGTTACTTTATTCCTTTTAAGCATTAAACTACTGCTATACGTATGTACAGCAATTCGAATTCGAATGTCTGTCGAGTGTTTACCCATTCTACTACGCGAACGCACGATATCCGTACATATCACTGGAGTCTTCTTAACCTGCCCTGACCTAGCTTCCTGTTCTCTGCTGAAACGTGAGCCATATTCATGCTTTTGAAATGGAATACGCGTCTCCCGGTGAATTTTGCCATGCAATTTTCTTACGTTTCGTATTGTGAGAAACGGTTGTGAAGAGGTACATGAGAACTGGAGCAAAGAAACCGCGTGAAATTGAACCTCGAATATGGCTCTCAGTCTCTATAAAAGGTGCAGCATGCGTGATGGAAATGGAGGACGAGTGCTGGCAATTGTAGATCGCCGGGAGAAATTTGTGATACGATGCTAAATATACAGAACGAATCGTAAATGAAAGTAATTGGCGGAGATTAGGTTGCTAAGCTCATAACCTCCGTTTATTGCGACGAAATTCTACTCGATAGTAGTTTATTGAACTTTTGCTAAGCTCTTATTATCGGTGTGTATGTAGAATATCAGAGAACTTATATCCGCGTTTATTCCAATTCGTTTGCAAACATTAAACAGACACAAAGGAACGGCCAAGTGCATGTTTGAATTGAATTCCCGTACTGTGAACTCCGGTTATCGATCTCATTGATAATGAGATAAATTAGTAAGGGATCTGATTATCAGATTTGTAATATCCATCGATGTGTTCGTGTAAGTGGTATTCAAATTGTATTTACAAAATGTGATGTGTTGAATATGATATTGCAATGTATAGGATTTATCAATTGTATTTATAAATCTACCCGTTAATAATACAAAAGCTTTGTTTACGCCGTATTTAAAAGCACAAAAGAAGAATGAATCTTGTGTATGTATTTCTACTGAATTGATAAATAACAGTGAAGAATTCTTGAATGTTTACGTTCCACACGAGAAACAAAGGAAGCTATAAAAATATTTGGCCGATTGTAGCAACAATTCCAGTCATATCGAGGAGTTCTGTAATGTATACCTTGCATTCCAAAATAGAGTAAACTTGCACAACTGATTATCTGCAGCTCATAATTTCGCTTGACAAATATTCTCGCTGATAACAGTGAAAGGTTTTTTGAATACACATGTTTTGGATGTGAAAATGAACAAACCTGAAAAATTGTACGTTTTTCGTAAGAAAGATGTAACTTTCTCCGTCAGGGAAAAATCGACAATTATTTAAAGACAATCTGAACCCAAACCCCAAACTCTACTATCCAAAGGGAACTACGTGAATGCATACAATAATTCCCAAATGCCATTGCACGAACAGAAACAAGTTGCTATCAATTTCCAGCCTGCCAATGATTTCATCGCGTCGAACGGTTACCCGATTATTATGACAGAAAAAGAACTCAGAGGCCTGTTTTATCTCTGTTATTTCTAGTAGTGTAAAAAAATGAATCACGAATTCTTCAATAAACCATTCACCAGCTTCCAGCTTTGTAATCCCATCAAGAACGCGAAACACATCGTAATAAAAGTAGACATGCACTGGGTACTTACGTTATTCTCGACACGGTTGCGCAGAAAAAAAATGCGATTTACGCGGATCGTCGCATTTGGTCACGAGATACAGCCAGGCTTTTTCTGTGCGATCCACGCTTTCACGAACAATGGTCATCGGTACGTACTCGTGTTTATTTTGCGCGTAACAAAGTCCGTGGGAGCGGCGTAGTAATCCTGTAACGCTTATCGTGCATGATAAGAGAGAGAAAACATACGGGACGAGAAGGAGAACGAATGCACGATAAACGGAGCGGCAACGGTTCGATATTGTTATTACATAATATGCCTGTGAGTACACCTATATGGTATCACGGAGTTCCGTGGATTGTTTAAGAAGCGATTCGAAGTACAACAACGTTGTTTGATTATTTGCGTATAGAGTGTTCGGTGTGTCTGTGAACAAATTTTGTATCTGTCTGGGCTAAATATGAGTCGAAGTTTCCTTCGAAACAATGGAATAAAAGTGGGAAAATTAGTGAGATTTCACGGCGAATAATGGGAGAAATTATTGCATACCTGTTTTGTTTGCATAGATTTGTTAGTCGTTGATTAGAATCAAAGAGCTGTTAAAAATGGTGCATTCGTTATTTATTGCCGCAACGAGGCTATGAGAAGGTGTTTGAAGAAGAGTTGAATAGTTTTCTCAGACCGAGAAGATGTCGAGATAATTTTCTTTCACGGTAATCAATATCAGGAATTTGCCTTGAAGTGGAGACATGTATTCGGTTTTTCAAGCGAATTTACGTGTTCCATTAGAGAACCTTAATAATTTATCACACATAATATTGTTTGTTGAACTTTTGTAGTAGCGAATCCGCAACTGACAGAAAAAAATTTTTTTTTTCAATTCCGGACTACATATTATGTTAAATTATTACAATGTTGCATTATAATAGAATTCCAGAAATATTTGTTTGTGCTACATTTTTTATTCTCTATTATTTGATCACCTCACGGCTATGAAGTATCACTAATTTAAAGTAAAAAAGAAGCATTTAATTCTTAGCCTATCTTCCACAATTTTCTCTTACCAAAACTATTCGCTTCCTCTGGAAAAGTGCACCCCTTTCCTGCCTGCGTCTATCATCAAACGTGCCACGAGCACACGCTATATAAAGTGCAGCTTGCACTAAAGCGATAATTATAGCCCACTTTGCAGAAACTGGGTATCTCGGTTCGAAAATACTCGGAAGACAATGATCGTGCTCGAGAAATAGTTCTGATTATGCTACCTTGCTAATGGCGAACAATTTCTTTTCTTCGCTTTAATAGCAATTGGCCATCCTTATCGCGGCTAACAATAGACAGTAATGTAAACATGGAATTTCGAGTGCAAATGATTGATTTTAATTCTGTCTGAAGGTTCTAATTACCCTTTATAATTGAAACTGTAGATAAAAGTGATTGAACTGTTTGAATAATTCGAACAGAAAGAAAAATATAAACTTTACTGTATGTGTTATTTTAACACGTTGAGCGCGGCGCCGGTCCCTGGGGACCGGCAGTGAACTTTCCGTTTGGCCGGCGTCGGTCCCTGGGACCGACAGTATTAAAGTTAAAAAACGAATGTAGTCATTTCAATGAATTTTATTAAAACACTCTAAACAAAGATGTGGCTTGGATTTACACATATTACAAAACGTGACAACTTTTTTGGTCAAATTTTTGGCTATCTTGCGTCCATGTAGTTTTGAATTGTTATCATAACATCCCGAACAATATCTTCGGACTTTATGTACGTCTCCTTCCTTTTTGTGTAATTTATGAACAATTCTTCGAGCTTCGTCACGCACAGGCAGGGCTTGTGTGTCGGTAGCCGACAGAGTCACCAACAGATAAGCCCTACCCAGTGCGTGAAGTTGCGTGGTTTATAGTCGCGGATCACCCTGTATCATTGTATCACTTGAGCGCTCTCTCGCTGCCGGCTGAACGGAAAAGACAGCAATTTCGGCGCCGCGCTCAACGTGTTAAATAGCAACGTAAATAAAATCGAATTTTTTATGATTGCGAGTTGAATCGAATTAAAACGAAAGAAGTATCCACTCTATGCAATTTTTCACGCACTATTGATCACTGCTAATTAGTACTTAAAATAGTACCCAAAATAATATATTACACGCAGCAGTAAAAAAAATTAATTGTGTTTGGTTATTCCGGAAAGTAATTTAAATTTCGTTAAGATGAAATGGAATTTAAAACTATGCGAATCATTTTGATTTCGCCGTGCATACAGCAGGGATACTGGAGTCCCCATTAAGTAGAAAAATCATTTCAACAGCAGACTTAATTATTTCAAGCACCGCGCGTAACATATCATTCGAAATCGTTCTCGTAAACATTGGTTTGCTGGTATCTCATTTATTGGTCTACTTCTGAGAATCCAAGGTAAAGTTATTCAGGTGAAAAAGTTACCTAACTATTCGAGTAAACGAATGGCCCATTACATAATAACGAATTATACATTCTAACGTTTCGCACGTCCACCCAAAACGGTAATAAAAAGAAAGCCCAATCACAAATTATACAGTATGTTTAACAATTTCCATGAAGTTCCCTACAATTACGTACACAGCTGTCCAAATTCAAATCCACTGAAGCAGAATCTATTTAACCGGGAGGCAACGTCTCAGATGTTCAACTCGGGCATCGTTCGACGACCAAGGAGAGAAATTAAAGCGTGCGTAACGAGATTAAAGGCCAGGTGGACGTTGCAGGTGCAACTGAGCAAATAAGCGTTCAGGATACAGAGCTCGCAGATGGCTCATGGTCCGATTACACGATTCGTTTTTGCTTCTTTAAATTTAGTTTCTGCGTCGTCGACGATTACGTAATTTTTTATACCCAACTGCACACTCTCGATCTATGGCCGGCTGTCCAGATATAGTACGGCAATACAATATTCAGCCTCGCCATTAGTCGCGTTCTGTGTCTCGAGAATAAATTAAAAGCGCATTATGTACATTGTTCGGTATTTTTCAGCTCGATGGATTCGGGATATTGACGGAATGTTTATAGAGGACGGCATATTTCCAGCTTGATACACCGCTAGAAATAATAGCTTGTGATTGAGAATGTAACAGAGTAGATTCAACAGGAGGCCAAATTTTAATTGATTACAGATATTAGCGATTTCTACGTTGCACATTTTCTATTACTACGATCATTGCACATGTTGTACAATTCTATCTCGTTACGTTTTCCAAGAAAAAGCTCTGTCTCCTGGAGAGCTAGTTAGGAAATAAAACTGGCGATGAAATGATGTTGTAAACTTAGCTTCCCCAAAGCCATATTCTATATGGATAGTAGTGATCGTTTCATTTATATTCTAAGTTTTATGTAACAACCCTTCTTTAACTTGTACGTATATAGGCTTACATACGTTTATACTTTGGACCTCGCATTATGCAACACATGATTCTGAGTCATACGGACTACGAATTTGGTCAACCAATATCTCTTAATGCGCTTTGCTAGGGATTAGTATGTACCCTAGAGGACAGAAAGATTACGTCTATTGAGATGGTGTACATAAATCTGCCAGCAAGAAGAATTAGATACGTATTCTTCTTTATCGCACATGAATTGTATGCATCTGCAATTGGTCTCGACATAAATCAATTTCCTACATTTCCTTGGCATATTTTTAAGACAAATAATATACTTCAATTTCCCCTTTTGATAAGAAATTTAATCCAATATAGACGCGTATTGGTCCATGTGTATATACCTTTGCATTTATCGAAATATCTGGCCGGAAAAACTTTCAGTATTAGGGAAATCGTTTAATTTTGTTCAGCTAAATTGTGGGCACCATTGAAATATGTACTTCTTCATCAAATACCAACAGGTGTTCTTCTCACGTCTTCTGACGGTCGTACTTCGTGAACCACGAATCGTCTTTTTCTGATACCGTTGACAAACGATTACCTAGAACAATGACGCGTACCCGCGATAACACGTAATCCATGCATCGTGACTAATCGTCCTTGCCGAGATCGTCCTCGTTATCTTCGTCATCGCAGATTACGTTTTACACAGAAGGTTCCATGTACGGTGTATACGTGATAGTAAATAAAAATGGCACACGATTAAGCCGTGCATTCTGTACTAGCTGATACTACATTAACAATAAACCGGACCGCGATAAATATAATAAAAATGGCGATAAGTAATTCGAATTCTGTTTGGATTTCTTTAAATTGATTTCGTTTTTTATATGTACATGTGGAATGGAAAGTTTATTTGAAATTATTAAATCCATTCACCTACATGAAAGCAGTTGTGAATAATGTAATTATGACGATACGTCAAAGTTATACGAATATGTAATCTTCAAATCCCAGTAAGTCTCGTTTAATTTTTAAATAACACGTTGCTTTTGCACGCCTACGATTGCATAGACTTGTACAAGTATAATAATACCACTTTCTGTTTCATTTGTAGTGACGTCTCAATTATTATGGCAGAGTACTATATAATTAGCAATTATACGTACATACAATGTTGTGTACTTGCGTTATCTCGTGGAATCTTTCGAGAAGCAACAAATGCAAATCTCCCCCCTATGGAGTAATACTTATCATAAATTACCATTATGCACTGTTTCCTTTTCCCTTGTCTGGGAAACGTCGCTGAAAACAGTTGCACTAGGTTGTACCGTTGTAGAATACATTTTGTCTTATCAATTTTCTTTCGTCTGATTTCTTTGTCCAGCAGATGGTATTAGAAAATCTTAAGAGATTGTATAATTATTCACGAAGTTGCGAATTTATCGTCATTGCATTCCCTTAATTGTATTCGAATTAAGAAAGTAATGATATAATTAATAAATTACCATATTTAATCCAAGTAGCACGAATGCCTAATGATATATTTACATAGAACGTCGGTTTTTAAATTTGATGCGATTTTTTGGAAGGCAAGAAAATATTTCTAAAAAAACTTTTACATCACAGAAATTAGTTTACTAGAAACAAATATTTCGGCAGATTACATATTAGTATTACATATTTAGAGAAATATTTTGTGTCGGAGTGCAAACATTTGTTTAGTGTAGACAAAACGCATCGTAATGCCAGAGTAAAGTATACTTCATAATCCATCTATAATAAAATCTATGTGTAGGTACACATTGCACAACACATTTGTGCATTTCGATAATATCCGCCATTGAAGTAGTATTCATAATGTGTTAAAACAATATTTAACTATTGTGTGTATTTATTCATTACAAGTTTGAAACACCTCTGAATAACTTCAGTTCAATATACGTATTCTCTATATTAGATTGTACTTTAACAACTATGATTATCAGAAAAATGTGTAGATAAGTACTTACAACATTTCCGTAAGACGATTCCGTATGTACTTATAGTAAAACATAAAAAATGGTAAAGAAGTATGTATCTTTTAAGAAATGTCCACTTCAATTTAAAAGTAAGATGCAACCACTCGAGAAGTGTACAATTTTTTTTCTTGGAAAAAAAATCCGTCAGGAACGTGCACAGATAATAATTCTTATCGCAAATTACGCGACATTGTTATATAAAACTTTATGTACTTAAGAATTCATAAATTCACCGAATAATATTACATAATTGTAATTATATAACAGTATGAATAGTCAATCCCATTTTGTACATGGTCAAACGCGAAATGACGCGACTGCGATGAAGTGACTAACGCAGAACTTTTCCTTTACCCATCCCCTACTTAATCTCATTTTTCCGTAATTCACAAAATGATAGAAATGTCGAGAGCTTTACTTGAAAAATGACCCTCCTTGAAAAAGGGAAACGCGTATCGACATTGCCTGCCACGAATCTACTTATATCCTTCACATCACCCCGAACCCTTTCTCGTCATCAACTCCTTCAGTGCCAAATCATGTCGAATCATATGCTGAAAACATGAAAAAAAGTCCCCCCCCCCCTATTTTATACCCGCCAGAAAAAGACCTCATACACTTAAGTACTGTACCGGTCTATCTTATTTTCTGCCACAATTGGTTGGTCCTACCAAACAGGCTTGACAGCCCCACACAAATACCAAATAATGGCGCGATGGTGTCGTACCCTATCTGCTGCTCATCAACCATTCCATCCCAGTGCATCCGATGTCCACGTATATAACTCGCATATTTTTCACTCGAATCCCCGACAAAAACGCATTCCAGGTGGAACTTTGACCCGCGTCCAGGGAAACGTTCCGCGGCGCGCGCCGCGTTCCCCTCGCAATCGGTTGAATTCGCGCGTGAACGCGATGACACTCTATTTTCCGCAGCCCTTCGGACCATTCGGAGCTGAAAGCCTTTGTGCTCGCAATCCATGCACCGTGTGTCCCACCGAACGAGCCGTGGCGGCCGTTCGGAATAATCTGGCCTCACGGCACTCCCGTCGTTCCCTCTTCTTCTTTCTTTCTCTTATTCGAAGCGTTATATAAGAACCTCCTCAGACTGGCCGTGAACTTAGCGGCGTCGCGTCGTCGTCTTCTCATTCGAACGCAGCCGCCTCCCTTTCCACGGGCGAGCCCGTTCGGTGCACTCGGCATGCATCGTAGAGGGAGAAGGAATGCGATCGATTCAGTTATTCTTTCCAGCGGGATCGAGAGAATCGTTTTACCTGCTGGTCGCAGACGTTGCTTCATCCCGCGGGAGAATTTCTTCTTCGACTGTTTGTACGGCGCATTGCGCTCGCGGCTCCATGCGCGTACAGCATGCATATGGTGCTATCCGGCAGACCACTCGTCGAATAAATGGAGTGAAAATCGAGGGTTCGTTGTTTTAATTGCCCGGGATTGCGGCCGAAGCATGCAGCTCGAGTGATTTGCGTACTTTCCCTCGGATCGTTTGAAATTAAATTACTGGGAGGGGGGGAGTTCAAATACAATTTGCGTTTACTTTAGTTTGGTTCTTCTTTGCTCCAGTTTGGAGTTTCATTACTGCGTTACGTACAGCTAGTTACTGTTGGATACGCTTTATTCTTAGGATATGTATTGTGAATTGCAGAATGTGTACGTCTTTTTTGGTTTGTGCGAAATATTGATACCAAATATATCATACTGGTTCTAATCTTAGATACTATTTTGTGAATCAGTTATGTAAGATGTTTTCCGTCGAAAATATCGAATAATGCGCGAGGGAAGTCGAAGATAATTAAAATAATACAGAAGCTTGCAATAATAAATTCAACAGTGTATCACACGATGAGCATTATTGTTATACTCGATAGTTCGAGTTATACTCGAAAATAATGGCGATATGTATAAACGTTCAACGAGTTCCTGTTGCTTTCAAACGAATGACTACTATATATACATATTTTCGTCGTACGGCTTATATAAAAATGTCATATTCAAGATGACAAACGATACTTCCACCAGAATTAATAAAAAAAAGTCAAAAGTAATATGCAAGAATATCTTTGTTCTGTCGTTGAGAAGAATAACAAGGGAAACGGAGCAATCGAAAGCATTCAGACGGCTGGATTGTCGCGGAATCAAGTCTTTCAATGATCGCTGTGTGGCGTCACGGATTAAAAAATAGAACCGGACCTGCAAGACGTTTCGACGTCTGGGAATATGGACAAAGCAGTTTGTGCTCGGGCTGCAACGAGATCGTCAATCAAGACTCACATCGGAGAGATGAAAACCCACCTATAGAATACGGAGTAACAAGAATTGCATTCATCTTCGTCTAAATGAATCACTGTATAATCTCGTCGAAATATTTCTTCAATTGTATTGACAGTTTTACATCACCGACAAATAATATTGAAAACTTACTTGTAGTGAATTTAAAGCTCCCCATTTTTTCAATTTATAATGCTTAATTTGATGTTTAATTTGACCGAAATATTTAGCAGTTAGTCAACGTTGCTTTGACATATGTAACTCATTTTATACGATACATGTTATTTAACAGACGATGTTAAATATCAATTGCAAAAGGTACATCATTTCCTACGTCAGACAAGGAAGGTCCGCCAAATGATATACATTGTGTGTAAGATAATCGAGCGAACATTCCAAAGAGATGGAGCAGATCGAGTATTAGCCTTTGAATGGTATACTGTTGATATGAAACCCTTTCTCCTTTTCATAAATTTCGAAAGCGTCCAACCGATCGTAGTTGTTTGACAGCAAAGTCAATCCAAATTCGAACGTACGTAACCCGCAAATCGTATCGATTTAATCATTTGTGTTCCACCTATCGTGCCCCCTATCTTTGAAATCGGTACATGCAAATTATTATCCGATCTTCTGCGGTTCGTAACGTTATCCGGATTCGCTGTTTCGTAACGATCTTTATGTAACTAGAATACTTTGTATTCCTTGGTGAGAATTTAGTACCTCTGGTAAATATTTCTGTAATCAACTTGTATACATATACGTCTCTGCCGTTGATTGCATAAAAAGAAAAACGAAGGAATACGTGTTTCAACGCAGAAAAGTTACCTTCAAAATCAGGGCAAACTTACTTTCTCAGTAAACACAGAGATTACAGGCACAGTTCTTCAATAGGGCACTGAAACGAGTGAATAAATTCTATTTTACTTCCCCCAGACCAGCTAAATGTCTACAAAATGTACTATCGACTGTCCCGATAAATATTAAGTATTTAATAGAAAACTCTATTAAATACAATATAAATGGAGCACCCTACATGCACCACCGCACGGTTGCCACTTTCTTTTTAATTACATCGAATCATCAAATATTAAGTCTGCAGTGCATATAGCCGTATCAAGAATTGATTAATTCGGTGGGCTAGCATGGAATCAGACAAGATTAAATATGTAAAATGTAAGGAAGGAAAGAATGCTAACATCAATGAAGGTAACATTTTCAACCTCGAGATTCAGGAAAACGATTGTACAAAGACGTTCGATGCAACACATGTCCACTATAATCCACAGCACTCGTTCCACGATAATTCCAAAGTTTATTGCCCAAAACGGAGGATACCTCAAACAACAGTTTACCAGCCAACAGAATAGCAACAGACCTAATCTCCACATTATTCAGACTGAACTCCGTAAATCGCGTTAAAAAGAAAATGAAAACGTGCACTCACCGAGATGAACCGCGAGGTTATACCTCTCGAGGGCTTGACCCAGGTGGCCCTCCTTCATCAGAATGTCACCCTCGTGTCTCGCTCTGCTGGCCTGAGCCTCACGCGGCCACCACTTTTCCACCAGTCTCTGCACCAGCACATTCGTTTCACCCACAGCTACGATATTTTGCCAACACACACGACAGCTTTTGCCCGGTTCCACGCAATTCTTGCAGTACGTATGGCCACAGTTCGTGGTCACCGGTTGACACAGGGTACCCTCGCAAAGGGGACACGCGAACGACGTTTCCATTTTCCTCCTGGAACCGGAGGCAGTAGTGGCAGCCCCTGATAATTCATCCAGTAATGCGTTCGCGAGGTGTTTCAATCTTTCCGGCGACACAGAACCCACGGTTAAACAGCTGGAGTAAACACCGATGGATTCTCTGATTCTACCGCACTTGGCCAAAGAATCTCCGTATCCAACTAGCACGTCGAAACTCGGGGCTTGCTGTTTCAAGCTTCGTTCGTACATCTCCACCGCGAGGCGGTAATTCCGCGATGCGAAAGCTTCCTTAGCTAGTTCGGTCATTTTCATTCGCGCGGAACTACAATGATTTCCAAAGAAACTTCCCGTTTCGAGATCCGTCGCGTTGCTTCTCTAGAAACGACGCGGGTCGTAACGTTGTATTACGTGTACACGATCACGGGGTAGACTGCACGGCACGATCCCTTGGTCGATATTTTCCGGAGGGTAACCTTCAGAACGACTCGCATTTTACTTCATTCAGCACTTCGATGGGTACCGAATGATATTCTCCGCGTAACTCGGGGGCAGAAACAGCCTATCGTATCGTTTTGTCGCTTATTAACGATAATAATAAGAAGAAGACGAATAATGAAAAATACCACGTCCTGCTGCAACGAGGAAAAAAGCAACACACTTCCCAGGATTTGTTATCCCACGAGTCCGTTTATCAGCCGCCCCGATGCCTGGAAGAACTGGTCCGTCTGATAAATCGATTGGTCGCACGTTTGACAGCTGGCCGGCCACGCGGTTACTTAATTCACGACGAACAACATACAGAAACGTTGCGCACAGCACGGCGGCGCACTGACGACTGCTGGCTCTGCTGTCACCGCTCGTTCGGGCCACTGTCAGAAACGTAAACCAACCGGGCGGCCGCGAGAGGGGTGGCCGGCGGTGGTGGTAGCGGAGGCGTCGCGTCGCGTCGGTGCAACGGTGGTGGCAAGCCAAGCCAAGCGACGACGACAGCGCCGCGTTGTGGTACACACACCTTCGTCAACGCACTGGCTCTAGCTCACCGACTATCTATTTCGTGATATCACGGATGGGCTATATCAACGATTCTACGTGGGCGTTCGGGTCGGCGTCGAGCCACACCCCCACTACTAGACTGAGACATCATCCTGTCACGATCACCCCCTGATCCATAGTGTTGAACCCATGGACCCTTCTGATTCTAATCAGGACGCTGGTTTTGTTAGGTTGGCTCCTTTGGGTAACAAAGGTTGTCACACTTTACGTACGATGGGATAAAGTACGATCAACTTCATTGTCCGCGCGTGAATTACAATCACGGCAGGACACTTGTGAATACAATTTCGCATCCCCGGTTCCTCGTGCGGACATCACCGATGCAAGTATGTACGAGAGGATCTTCTTGGCATTTCTTCGTAACAGTGTCACGAATTATCGTTGTTCCGTGGAGCTCGCAACAGACATCGGTCCCGGGGTATCAACAGGCATCCCCAAAGCGCGACTTCACGGTGGTCGAGCGTATCGAGCGGTGTCGCGCGTCCTGTCGCAAGCTAGCCGCGCTTCGATGATCCTGAAAGTGTCGTCTGGTTAAAAACTGAACGTGGCGCATTACGCGTGCACGTAGACACTACGGTAAACAGGTTGCGTCCCGTGATAGGCAGTGAGGTATAGCGGCGGAGAACCCTTTAGCCAGGACACTTGTTGTCTCTCATACGTTATCTTCCTTGATCCGCCGGAGATCCTTGCTCCGTTCAATGGACCCGCCGTACGGACACAGAGTAGAAAACTGTACAGGAACACAGAGGATCACAAGAATCTCGTTGTCGCGGCTAAAGTCGCGGACAAAGCAGCGGGATACGCGGCCCCGGTGAGCTTACATAAAGAGCGTCGCGTCAGTGAACAAAACGTGGCGGGAGCGAGGCGAGTTTCGATTGGATCAATTATTCCACGGGCGAGCCTCGGCTCTCCGGGCTTTAGGAATCTTACTGAGCATGAGCAGTAACGTTACTTGGTCTACGTCGTGGTCTTCCGTTTCGCCCGGCACCCGCGAGCAGACCTGCGTGCGCTGCTCCCTTCGATGTACATTGTGCGTGATTCTGTGTGCACCCATCAGCAGAGCGTTTACTACGCAGACGCCGCTATAAACGCACTCGTGCACCCGTACACGTTTGCGCTGTGCAACCGATGCACTCGAGACTGCACGCTAGTCCTCGCCCTGGACGTTACACGCGAGACCTTGTATACGTGTACATGGGATTGCAGCGTGCACCCACAGGGTGTTCATTGGCTGAGAAATTTCAGGGGAAGGCCGGAAGTTTCAGAAAGAATCAACTGTTTTCGAGATGTTCAACGGTTTAACTGTTTGGACAGTATACGCTGGACAGCTTATGAACACGAAAGTGGATCAATGGACATTACTTAGAGATATGTAGTTGCCATTCTGTCTAATTAATAGCCATCATAAATTGCTGCAACAGTACCTATATCTTAATAATCTCAAATCAAGAAGTCTGACACCAGTCATCTTGACTGGCGTGGTAGATCCTAGTGTTAATTCGTAACGGCACATTTACAGTGGGCAACTTTTGTTGAGCCGGTCAGGCCGTTCAACCGAAAATAGAAGAATGGACTACTTTTCCGTTTCCACTTGGTTGACGTTGCGATTACGCAGGCGATTTTCAACGACTTGAGGCAGCTCGACCATATCGTTCGGCCAAAAGTTGCCTGATGTGAACGGGGTTTAAGGGGGTGGTTGATGAATATATTGCAGGAAATGATATTGAAGGGCGAAGCTCCAAACCATCCCCTGCAAGTTGGATATCATCCTTAACACCTGCGCCAAGGAGCACAGGGTCTCGAAGGAATTAATTGGAAACAAATTAATGAGACACAGCTACTTTCAAAGTGTTGGTTTGGTATACAAGAAGGGCGTGCACAATGTTTTTACTCGTATGGCAATGGTCAGTTGTTAGAGCAAGGAGATACTGTGGACGATAGGTCGCATGCTGAATTTTGGCCAACCTCAGAATTTTAAGCACCCCCGAAATCTGGCCCGTCGTCAGGCAGATCAAGAGAACTTTCGGATAAGACGTAGATAAAACTGTGTGAATTAAGGAGCCATGTTTACGGGAAGATCCTAGACGGTTGGAATTCATTTAGTAATCAAAGGTCAGGTAGTTCTCCTGTTTCCTGTAAGAAAACTGAAGTGTTCTAATTGGCCGGTTATGGTCAAGCAAAACCCCCGACAGATAATGACGCAACACTGGTTCTCATGTAAAAGAAAGTATAAATAATATTAACGCGTTACCCCTGAATGGTATTCTAATGGTAAATGATTGAATTTTTAAAGACGTGAATCTTCTGTTACCATGGGTACCATTTGTATTTGTCCACTAACTTTTGATTTATAAAGTGCGCAATAAATGTACATTGGCAGAAATGAAGATGCTTAAAATGTATTACTCTCGTGTAATTATTAATTACCATTATACACAATCAATACACAAATGCCAATTCCGAACGTCCTGAATGCAGCTCCAATCGGTTCACGTTAACATACATATGTCATTCTCGTAGTAATCTGCAACCTATATCTGAGTAATTTGCATAGAAGAACAAAAAGAGGAGGAAAAAAAATAATCACTGACTAGGTAAATCGAGAACGACGAATCATTTCTTTAATAAGAATTCCACAGACTGTTAACGATCCTCTTTATGAAGAGCACGACAGTCAGATGCATGAAGTCATTCTACTTGCAGCAGAAATACGCAGGCATTTATTAAGAATCCGAACGGAATTGCATGTAGTACACGGTTGTTTCCCTTGTAACGACAAAACGCGCACGCCTACTCATTTGTCGCATGATTAATTTCTTTATTAATTTCTACACCTCGCCATTACACGATCCGTGCGCCGTGTGGAAATTCATTTCCACGGCGATTAGCGTCTTCTGCGTGGGTAGATTTTTTGCATTTGCACCGCGACATCCCGCGGAGTAGCAGCGGCGCCATGCTCGGTTCATCGAACTGAAAATATTTCAATGTCAACAATCGCTGATTAAGCTGGATTCTATTATTTAGCGATGCTCGTTTAACCTGGCACCTGGTGATAATCGAATCCGACGCAGCTGACAGCATCATTTAATACAAACGATGTCCAGGCGCACCATCTGTCGCTGCTGTGTGTTCCTTTGAATTGCGTAACACCGCTTGCGTGCATTTTGAGTTTTATAGAAAATGGCATTGAGGCCATTTGGATACACGGGTAAAACATTTTAAAATATGACCGATAAATTTCAAAATTTCGACCGTCAGTACTTTTAAACGAGAAACGACACGAAATTCAACCCTCTGCGTGT
Organism: Nomada lathburiana; assembly: GCA_963667235.1. Taxonomy (NCBI): domain Eukaryota; kingdom Metazoa; phylum Arthropoda; class Insecta; order Hymenoptera; family Apidae; genus Nomada; species Nomada lathburiana. The sequence continues at coordinate 7,634,898 of OY763897.1, read as the reverse complement.
ACACATAATTTAGTAGCGGAATTGTGCTTAATGAATGATCTCCCACGTTACCCACTTTTCCTATGCTTGTAAACACAGCGACGCGAACACACTGGAATGGAGAAACCCTTAATTTTCAGTCGTAAAAATTTGCAACCGTGTCTCGCTAACCCTAATTGACTCCATTTCCTCGCGTCACGTCATTTTTCGTCGTCGTACGAATGCGTCATGGGCTACTTTCGTCGCATATGCAGATTAAGACGAAACAACGTGGCATTGATCGCCTTTTTGTCACCATTGTGACGATGCAAGACACCGCGGGGCGGGGGGGGGGGGAGTATCATTATAATATGCATTTTAATAAATGAATGACGACACGATATTAGTGGGAAGTAAAAATGTGCAGCGGTGAGACTTTAAAGTTTTAGTTCAAATAACTTGTACTCGTTGAAATTCAAGAATATTGAGAGCTTATTTCTTGCAAGAAAACCTTGCTCCGTTGTTCGTATACGTGATGTGGTAGCCGTCGAACTAATTTGTGAATATAATTTACTTACATTTCTCGATATCTAGATTCTAGATGATATTGTGAGAAAAATAAAAACAACGGGGTAAAATTTTAGTTCAATTAAAATACGGTACTTTTTTAAATTACATGTACCAGAAAGTCGCAGAGAAAGGGAATGTTACATCTTCATCAATATATTACTAACAAAACATTAACCAATGATCATCAATAGAATTTTCATAAAAGTCTCATTTTTCACCATCTGCAGCATATCTTCCTAGTTGTCTATCAGACTAGAATGTTCCAGCGATTCTGCCAAGCCACCGTTCAACTCCTCGCATAATCCGTATACGAAAATCTACATACACGCATATATACTTCGTTTCGCAAACGGGACACAATGATTGCGCCTTACATTTCCTTATGACTCCGCGTTCGATTCAGTATCGAGCAGCAGGCGACGCAGAAATTCGAAAAACGGAATACTTAATCGGCGCCTGCATATACGCATTTATCTGGCAGCTTACGTAAGTTGTTGTGTCGTACAAAGAGTCACCTTTGCCGATCGCAAAACAAATTGTTAATCATCGAAATACGGCGTATCTTGGAGTTACGTAAATGTTTTACGCACGGCAGACACCCGCACACATAGAAAAACCGCCGCGTGACCGCTTCTTTTACCAGCATTCTAGAAGGACGATGAATTTGATTATGCGTTCCGCTACACCCGTCGAATACGTGAAAATTGCTGCCAGAAATTGTAACCGCGCGCCTAGAGCCGGCCACGCGACTCGAGAATCTATAATTACGTCACCTGATCATCGCTGCTTACCTGCCCGCTTTCGTGCGATACGGTCGCCACGTGACACCTTACTCCGAGAAAAAAGTAATGGAACATTAATGAAAGAAATTCGAGCGGGCTTTGTTTTTCCCTTTTTGTTTTCCTCAATTTTCTTTCGTGAGATTTTTTACTTTACAGTGCTCGTGTCCACCTTTTTGAGTCATTAAGTGTTTTACTGGTCGTAAAGATATTTTTATTGACTTGTAAGGTTGGGCATTATAGCGGCAGCGATGCTAAGCGTCATTCATTCGTCTTGATCATGGTGCAATCTTCGGGATGGTGCAATAAAATCAGTGTTTTATTATTATTATTAGTAAGCGCAGGAAAATTCGAATAATGTGACTGCAGCTTGCGGTGGGCTGTTATTTAATATGGTTCATTATTTCACAGTTGTAATTTTTTACCTATCCTGATTTCTGTTTCATGTCTCACTGATGTTTTTCGTTTTAATCAACCGACTGTCATGAATATATTGCTTTTTTATTTCGATATGTTTCAATCAGCATATTTGCTGCCAGAAACGCTCACGTAATTCTTTATATCAGTCGGTATGAATAATGTACATGTTTATCAGACTATGGGACACTACTATCAATATTAATATATTGATGATATTAATTGTAGGTAATACTAAAATGTTCATCCACTATGTTCCTTTCTCACGTCTTCGATGGTCTTCGTAATTATCAGTGACAAATTCCGCGAAACATTATCGAAATTATTATTTCCAAAAACGATACTATAGATGAAACTTCTGTTTGTTTCATTGCCAGATGTGTACTTATCAATCGCGCTTAACTCCGCTGTATAATCTAAGAATATGCCAAATAAAGAGAAGATAAAAATGGAGAATCTCCAAGAAGTATCGCAATGAAAAAGATTGGAATGAATCCCGAGAAATGAAACTAAGAACGATCCACAAACCTAATCACCACCCTCATACCGTAAAAATTCCCGATGTTCATAATTAAGAGCCTTTCTCTGAAGCTTTTCTGAAGCTGAAGCCACCTACATTATATATGAAACTTTATGTGTGAGGTACATTTAATATCTGTATGCCCGTTATGTTTACGGATACCGACATATCCTCTCACACAGATATTTCAGAAAATATGTACCTTAACAAAACGCAAAAGGGGAACAAAATTCTTTCAAAGTTCGAAACACAAATACCCCCCTTAATCTCGAGCGTGCAGAAGTAACGCAGGTCGTACGATCGGGCTATCGATATTTGTTCAATTAATAGCAACTCCCTCGATCGAACGTTTCCCCACCCCCTTTTTATTCCCCAACTAGACGACCGATCGACCCCTCTGACATAACGCGCGCGAAACTCTCACGTTCTTCTACGAGCCACCGAGCCTTTCGCAACTGAGCCTTACACGCTCGTACACGTGTCTATACGCATGCGATTTATGGAATAGCCGCGTCGGTTAGCAGTTAATCAGATTCGTGAACGTTTCGCGGCGGATGAGTGTCCTCAAGTGGAGTTGGCGTGCTTTCAGAGGGGAAAGAGAGAGAAAGAGAGATAGTAGTTTTGCGACACTTGGCAAAAAATGCGACTAAACCGCCTAGGTGGACGACTATGTTTGGAGCTGTTATATAAAGTCTCCTCCGTCGAGCGATCTATCGCGAGGGGACCTTATTAAATCAAGCATGGAATGCCATCCGCTGTAAAATCGTTGCCAACCCGATACGATACTCGGGTATTGTTCCGACCGGTGTTGCTTATGACGTGATCCGGTCCATTGACATTGTAATTGATATGAATGATTGATAGCATGCTTATTTGTTGTTGGATCATTTTCGTTCTGAATTTTTCATAAATACACCGCGGAGATTTGGCTCTTGATACGATTAGCGTTTCGATTGGTACTGTAAAATTGTTGAATATGGAAGATGGAAATGTTTTTATCGCTGTGCACTTTTCAGCATTTCTTTTCGTTTGTTAAGAACTGTTTTACCTGCCCGATTTCTCCTTCCTTAATCGTGCTTGTTATTTTGTACGAAAATACGACACTGTAATTACTAGAGATTAAGTATCTCTGGGAGTTTGATTATATTTTATTTTAGCACTTTTCACCTTCGCAATATTGGTACAAGATGAAGAAAATTGTTCATTTGCCGCGCGCGAAATTGTAGTCTATATTACTAACAAGTAAGAGAAACTTGTACTTCTCAATTCCTTCAATGGGAAACAGCAAAAGCATTTATTAAATCTTCAAATCTAAATAATCATTGCATGATCATTAAAAGACCCACCCTAAAATCAATCACACTAAAAACAGAGAGAAATAGTAAAAAAAAAAAAGGAAAGGCCTAGAGAAATTGAGAAAAAAGTTAACGAACAACCCATACGTTTACCGCTTTAACCGGCGAACCATCGTTTGACGAACGCGACTATGATTCTCGGACGGGAAATCCTAATGACGCGACAAGTTCAACGACTATATAACACGGCTTATCATCGCGTGACGTATCCGGGTACTGTTCCTTGTATCGTTGCACAATGAAAATCGCGAGCAGCACAGCGAAGCCGAGAGATGGCATCGTCGATCGAGTCCACGTCGACGATTAAGAATAAGAGCGGCAAACACCGGTCGAGCTTTATGTAATGAACGATCGTAAATTAACGGAGCAGCATGAAAAGCCGGGTGCAATGCCGCCGCGCTGGTATTCGTTAGTTCACGAGCATTCAGCCACAATCGTGACGAAGTTTTATTCTCGTCGTTGAAAACAATACGTTTTGCTCGGCGCACCGATCGCCAGTACGAACAGCGAGCCCGTAGATTCAATGTACGGCTTATGTAATATATTTCCGATAGAATTCGCACCTTACATAATTGTTTTGCGAGCCGATCGGTGCTCGCGGTAGATCGCTCGAGCCAAGACGAAACTCTCGTGCATGGCGAAGCCTATGCAAAAGCCATTTATTGCAACGTTTCTTTGCCGGGGGGTTCCTCGATTGGAGCAACGACTATTCTTGCGGGAAATTAGGTTGGGCATATTCGCGATGATGCGAGAGAATTGTGGATTTATAGGCGACGAACGAATGGGAAGGGGCAATGTGAATGGAAGATTCGAAAGAATGGAGCAGCGGCGGATTAAACGATTAAGATAGGAGGAGACGAGAAACACGAGTAACAGAAAAACGAAAGGATGAAGTGATAGAATGAGGAACGGCGGCAGAACAAGAATGCAATGAAATGGTATAAGAACGTAGTTGGTAGAGAGGATAAAGGTGAAGGATTGCAAAGAATTACATAAAAGTGTAGAAGCGTATAAATTGATAAGAGATATGCAGCGGCAAAAATTATTTCAACGGATTAACGCACCAAAGAGAGTGTTTGAGAATGGCAAGGTAGATATGACAAAAAAAATAAAAAATTCTTATTAATGTAAATTGAGTTTCAATTAATGGCTTGTATAAAAAAAATGCTTGATTTGAGTTACATAAACTCTACTTACGTTACGAAAATCGGCAAACAATATCCATACGTGACGACAAGCACACTTGGAATCGCTTAACTCTAAGAAAAGCTGGTTTCTCGCGAAAATTAACGCAGTTCGATGCTGTGACGTAACAATAGTTACGTGCACGAAATGCTTTAGTCAGGCACGTGATGTTTCGTGAATCGTTGCTTGTTGAAGTTTCGAACACACTCGAATACTCTTCCCTTCCTTTTACACCGCGATCGTTAAAACCGATGAAAGTACGAAAGAATACACCACCTGTATGTTAGTGGGCGTTCGGCGATCGTAAAAAATTAAATCGTTTAAATTCTAACGAAAAAGATAAGTGTATAATAATGTTTGACACGACACGTCGACAATATCGTATCAGTGGTATAGGTACGATAAAAGAGTCTGAATTATGATTGACTCCGATTCAAACAGAATGAAAAGTAGCAAGATTCGAGGCCAAAAGCGTATGTAAATTTTGCTCGCCAAGTAATTAATTATCAAGGATGCGAAGACTGTTTACGAAACAGCCAGCTTGTCTAATTATAAATTGCGCTCGGATGATATTTGTGTAGGAACTAATGCGCCTCTACAATTTCGACTCGCGTCAGCGTTTAGGGTTTAGCCTCTAGAACAATCTTCGTATGTGTTATATCGTAGTGTTGATGTAGAAAAACACGAAAGCTAGTTTGTTAAATAACGTGTACTGTGATACATAGTACGGTTCAATTATAGGAATAAAAATGAATTAACGTTTAAAGTTGAAAATACTATTACAGAAGTGGCATTGTTAAGTGGATTTCGTTATGTAACTGTTTCAAACTCATTTTGATAATACTGTAGTTAGGAGCAAAATTACATGAGTAGTGGAAATATTACTTAATGTCCATACCATTATTGCTGTTCCCGATAAATTAAACGTTAACCTTAAACAGTTACCGAAATTGTAATCACAGTCAGTATCTATCCACTTGATTGGTTAAATATAAGAATTGTGGATTATACTGGAAGTGTTTGTATAGAAATATCATACCACATGCTAGTTATTGACAAACATTTCCGTTGTAAAATTTTTAATGGTACATCTTTTAAGCAACTAGAATAGTATTACAAGATCAGTTTTTGCAATATCCAAATGTACATCTATATTGATATTGCAGTTCCATCGCGACCTCAATGTACCAGAAGAACCGGATCACATTTGAATTTAGTCACTCTTATCTGCATACCAAACAATCACGTCAAATAACGAGAAACACACGTCGATGATAATTTTTATCGTCCCATTCGTCCCGTTACCATATGCAGCAAAATAACCCTGTTGTCAGGGACAAAAATTCTTACATACATATTATTGCGTCGATTACGCAAGTAAATTCTTTGCATGCTTCAATTTCTCGAAATGGAAATGAGTAACATTCGCGACTCGCGAGCTATCGAAGGCGAACGTTTGCCCGAGTATTTTCGATATCGTTCTCAGAACATAAGCATGCAATCGATATCGTTGTAACGTAGACGAGTAGTCGTATCGTAAATACCGTGCGCCGATGCTGGTGTAATTATCTCCGCTAATTGATTCATCATTATATAATACCGGGATACTGTTTATACAGATTCGCTTTAATTGGAGCACGAACCACGATCCGGCGCGTGCTTTGTCGTATCAGTCGCTGAAAATACTTTCGCGATGCACATCCTTAGCATTATTATTGCATACTAAACGGTCAATGATACATACCAAATACCCGCAGTTCATCGTCTACTAATTAATTATAGTTAACACCGCGCGTCATTCGTCCAGCATGAACTTTACCAAACCTGAACTCTGTTTCGCGGCTGCAACTGCTGCTTAAGGTTAAAAAGAACCAACAGAAGAATAAATAAATTAATTAAAATAAAATGAACATCTCTTATGCATCGACAGATTGCGCACGAATGAATTACGTATTTAAGAAACTGTTACCGCCTATCGTGCATTAATTTCTCGCCGACTTTATGATTCATCCCGCGTTCGTACTCCGTTGCAAGTGTCGGTAATTGCGCGGAAGGCACGTTTGACAGCGAGTCGGGCATACAAGCTGATACCAGCAATACCGCGGGCAACCGCTAGAAACGCTAGAAAATTCGCGCTCCGTTCGGGTTAAACACGTGCTCGCGTCGCACGCCGATCGCCGGCTTTCCTGGTCGACCACGTGCGGGTTTAAACTCTCCAGACTGCTCTGTATACACGGCGTACACGTAACCGGGCACAGGATAGACCGATAGAAGTCGCCGCCCCGCTCGTTCAAGCTTCTACGCCCGAGAATCCGACCACGGTTTATGTAACCAGTAACCGGGCATTGTGTCAAAGGGAAATTCCTTCTCCTCCACGTTTGTCTATGCCGGTCTATGTCGGTCTACGGTGTCGACGTTGGTCTTCTGCTCTTCGTGCCATGCGTCGTATTACATTTTTCTGATTCTGATTAGGAGGTATACGAGATGAATGGGAGAAGTGAATAGTTGTTGGTCATTTTTGCATAAAAATGGGAAATGGAAAGGTGACGAAGGAAATGGTTGAACGGGAACAGAGTCGGGTGAGAAATGTAGATTAGAAGTTCGATATTTGCGTAACCGGTGTTAACGTGTAGGAAAGGGAGTATGATGAAACTAGAGAAATATGTATAATCAAACTCTGCGCCGCGCCGGTGACTTGGATTTGCCATTTGAGTAAATGGCATCTCTAGTGCATCTGTTTTTAATTATTCTTTCGGTACTGTGGTACTGTGATTAATGAAGTCGAATAACGAAAATAAGGTTTATTGATTGACTGATTTTAAGAAGCGGTGCTTTAAAAATTGCAAAAAAGAACGACGAGGATCGTAATAGACGAATAGATTTCATTGATGAAATATGAAAATTATTCAATGTTCTATGCGTAATTGTGACATCGAAATTTATTTTTATTTCAATCTAATAAGGAGCTTCCGAACAGATAGAGATTGCTGAAACGGAGCTTGCGTGTAAATCTGTTAGGGGTAATGGCTGACTAATCAACTCTTTGATCACTCTCTGCCGACAAATAACGTTAAAAGATGTACATATCTAAGTTGCGTAAGGCGGTTGCTCCGGTAGCGATGAAAAATCTATAAATTTTGAGCAGGAACGCGGTGTCTGGCAGACTGTGCTTCTAAGAATACATACATGAAAGGAAGCCGCACAGTCGGCGAAGGATCTTATAAGTGGAAGGGTTACATTAATTACAATTGTATGGCAAATATAGATTTCTATATTCAAACATTGATTTATCTTATCGAGGCGTATTTCTGAAGAATTTTAATATCTCCCGTTTACCTGTTGCATCTCTTTAACATTATATATCTACTATGCATTTGCAAACAAAACTTTTGTTGCATTTATCGTATCTTTGAAAAACGGTTTTGCCTATTACCTACCTAATTAACTTCATTTTTCTTCTGCGTTGTGCAACAATAACGACAAGGCGCTGTTCTCTCTGCTTATTACAGCAGCCACAAAATAATGAATTTAGAAAACTGTATCTAAATTACACAGGCCCTCTGGCATCCATGATGTATTTCCTTTATCAAGAACGAAATATTTTCCTCCATCTCCTTGCTTCTCAGTCACTTTTTCTTTTCTTCTCGATCTTCTTCTTCTTCATATCAATGTAGCTGGCTCGCTCGAAAGCTATCGATATCGGTTTCCTCGACTGGTACGAATGGTATCGCGATCTCGGTGTCTGTGCGTGTACACCAGATTGTGTCACCGGTCTCTTCTAACAATGAAGGTATTCGCGTTCAAAATACTGTCACCACAATACGGCGGCGTCTGCTTTACGTAATTCCATAATTTTCAACGATTTTCCAGCAGAATCCGTTCAAAAGAATCACGGTTTTCTCCGTTCAGCATTTCATGGGCCGCCTTTGCACGGTGCTTCGTAGGGTACACGCATTATTTATGTAATACCATAGATCGTATTGTGAATATTATGTAACAACGACCTTGCGTAACGTCTATCCCCAAAGTGAAGAAATAAGCTTAGATCATCGGGATTTCAGCAAGAGGACGTTCGAACGCTTTGATCTTGAATTCTTCGATCGTTGAATTCGTAGAACATTTACGATTCTCGGTCACATGTACCATCTACATCGAGTTGTCTGAACGACGTAAATGGAAGTTTTCGTTTCGTCTCAGAACCGTTGGATTTCTATTCGTATTTGGGTTAATTGAAAATAGAGAGATGGGGGGGGGGGGGGGGGTTTAAAATATATCAGAATTGAGAGACCTCAAGAAAAGGTACGTTTAATGGGAATTAGTGTATGGTCGATTTTATTTTCGACCTTAAGTGAAGAATTGAAGATTAAAGCTTTGCATTCAATTTGTAAAATGGTAAATATGCAAAATTTGTATTTCACCTGAGTCATTTAAAATATGTTTTTCTATATCTTTACCTTTCTCTAAAACTTACCAGGTTCTGTGCGCGTTTTATAGATTCGGAATCCCTGGTTGTTGTACGGATTGCCTTCAAGTTGCAACACCGTGGCGTTGAACTTTGTTGCAACTACGATTGGCGCACGATACACTATCGAGACCACACAATCACTTCTTGCTATCTGCGAATAGAACGTGGGAAGTTGTATCCGAAGGCAAGGAATCGATCGAATAAGTAGTTTTTGTATTGAGTTTGATCATTTAAATTGCCGCCATTATGGAAAAATTTGTCCGTACATTTAAATATTCATAAGAAGGAGAAAAAAAGTGTTTTACATTTAAAACTTCAAAGGTTTTACACTTGTAACTATAACCCTGACTATTTGGTTACAGAATAAACGTTCGAAAGCATTCGCTTGTTTTCGTTTTCATTTTCCTCATGACAATTATGATTTCTGAGGTTTTCTTTTTCTGTGTAGCATTCACGGTGAGTATTCTTTAATCGCGAATTAACTGTCATTTAATTATATACTACAATTATTATGAAAAATTAATATAAAAATTATTGTAAAAGAGACTATTGTTAATTGTCCATTTAAATACAAATAATATCTTGATATACATTAAGTTAGTTATGTATCGAATTGGCCAGAATTACCGCAGTGTTAAATTCGTAACGAAATGATGATTATCACACTAGACAACAAATTATTCTCACGCCAGTAAAATACGGTAGTTAAAGTATGTTAATGCGGTTTTAACATTAAGATACGTCTGTAGCAAAAACGCCAACCCTTCAGTATAATGTATTATGCGGAACGACGGGTCGCTACTCAGTTGCCATGAATACTCCCATAAGTTACACGAACTGTAATATCGTGGCAAAAATGTCCGTGTAACTATTAATTCACCGCCCGACTCAACACGCATACGTTGCCACCGATTCGTCGACAAAACTAAAAACTATCTTTCACAAACCTTGCCAGGAATGATGCTATTTACACGAGCTATCACATTTCCCGCCTGTGTGTCTCGAATCCTGTGGGCGATCACGCGCACGCCATTTCTATGTGATTTGCGAGTGATTCCGTGTGTACGTGGGCATTTTCATCGCGCAGATTAATCGCGAATTCAAACGGCGTCCGCCGTGAATAGATCGGAATTATTCAGCCGCCCGACAGTCTCGGTCGTTGTTGTCTGCGTTTCGTTTAGTGTTTCGTCTAGCGTTTCGTCCAGCGAATTCGACGGGGTTTCATAATATTGAACGTACCCTCATTATCAATGTTATTCAGTCATTACCGACGTTGACGTATCAGGACGCCCGGGGTGCTAGCAGTATCACTACCATTCATCTAGTCATCTAGTGCATGCACATCTCAGCGGTTCTTGAGGCTCAACCCCCTTTTATAATATTTCCAAAATTTGCGACACCCCTCCTACTGTCCCAGTACGTATAAGGTAAGGCGAATTTAATAAGATAAAGATCAGAATATTATTATTATTTCCTTCCTTTTATTTATAATCAGCATTATATCATTCATAGGATATGGTAATGCGACCGCGGTTGAAGTAATTAAATGCTCTCAACCAGCACTAACCGCGACGAGATTCTAGAAATTATATTCGAAACACGATTGTAGCGTTACCTGTTGTCGTGGATATTGTTTCAACCCGCACAATTGAAATTTGTGGAGCAGAAGACGAGGTTTCTTCATTCTTGGAACTTCATACATTTATCATTACGACAGTAATATTCGGTAACAGTCCATGGATTACGTGAGAATCCGTGACAATATTGTTCACGGCTCTTCCACGAATTTCATGGATTTCGATAGTCTTTTGTCTGCTCAGTTTCGACCTCGCTAATATCGATTGTCATGTTAGCTGTACTGTATACATTTTTTCTTTATACTTTATACGTCATACTTTATACTTTATACTTTATATCGTATACCTTATACCTTATACCTTATACCTTATACCTTATACCTTATACCTTATACCTTATACCTTATACCTTATACCTTATACCTTATACCTTATACCTTATACCTTATACCTTATACCTTATACCTTATACCTTATACCTTATACCTTATACCTTATACCTTATACCTTATACCTTATACCTTATACCTTATACCTTATACCTTATACCTTATACCTTATACCTTATACCTTATACCTTATACCTTATACCTTATACCTTATACCTTATACCTTATACCTTATACCTTATACCTTATACCTTATACCTTATACCTTATACCTTATACCTTATACCTTATACCTTATACCTTATACCTTATACCTTATACCTTATACCTTATACCTTATACCTTATACCTTATACCTTATACCTTATACCTTATACCTTATACCTTATACCTTATACCTTATACCTTATACCTTATACCTTATACCTTATACCTTATACCTTATACCTTATACCTTATACCTTATACGTTATACCTTATACCTTATACCTTATACCTTATACCTTATACCTTATACCTTATACCTTATACCTTATACCTTATACCTTATACCTTATACCTTATACCTTATACCTTATACCTTATACCTTATACCTTATACCTTATACCTTATACCTTATACCTTATACCTTATACCTTATACCTTATACCTTATACCTTATACCTTATACCTTATACCTTATACCTTATACCTTATACCTTATACCTTATACCTTATACCTTATACCTTATACCTTATACCTTATACCTTATACCTTATACCTTATACCTTATACCTTATACCTTATACCTTATACCTTATACCTTATACCTTATACCTTATACCTTATACCTTATACCTTATACCTTATACCTTATACCTTATACCTTATACCTTATACCTTATACCTTATACCTTATACCTTATACCTTATACCTTATACCTTATACCTTATACCTTATACCTTATACCTTATACCTTATCGCCTATACCTTCTGCTTTATAATTGTAATTACTCATAATTAACTATTCGAACTATTCGATTCTTTCCCAATACACATTACAGGAGAACTGTACGCACGGGATACAAAAATTACTCATATAGCGGCGATCCGGTCAACTTTTCGTCTCTATCGTGAGCCAGCAAATAAAAAGAAAATAATCTGATATTGTGCAGCGTGGTTGCATTTCTTTGTCAAATTTAGTAGAACCATTCATCGTGCTCCTTTGCTCGTCCATCAGGCTGGTTTATACAAGAACGTTAAGCTGATACCAGCGCGCGTTGTGTGTCTTATGTAACTAGCTGTTTAATGTTCGAGCAAATTGTACAATGTAGATTAAACGCGACTCATTACGTGGTGTTCACGGGCGATCGGACTGTTTGAAAACGTGAGAACTTGCACGATCAGTATCCTTTTTCCTTCGACAGATCAGAACTGACAGGCGAGGATTAATTTATTGCAACTGGGTGGTTTGTCTTTTCAATTTTCGAACGCCTCGCGATAATGGCCTGTTATTGGCTAACCCTCAACGTGAAAATCGTGGTTTTTCTTCGAGGCTTGTGTAATTTAGCAGACAGATTAAAAGGGGTCAGTGGTGGGGTAGGTGGCAGCGATTAATCATTCTGTCGATTTAATTTAAGGATAAATAAATGCTTGCAATTACGACATTCTACTATAGATACGAATCGAGATCAAGATACTGTCCGGGGTGTATTTAATTTTTTTGGAAAATTAAACAGATGTATTAAGGAGGCCTCGGAGCTCTCGATGCTTATTGTTAAAATGAAAAACATAAAATATAGGAAAAAGGCATAATTTATCTGACACGATCAATATTTGAAGCCAATATAGTCACTTTCTATTTTGCGTTCAAGTGTACGGTATTGAAAGCTCGTATAGCTATTTGTACAATTTGTGCCCCTTTAAAACAGCTTTTCCAAAGACAGGATGCAACATTTTAGAATTTCCCGTGATCCACTTTTTCTAACCTTTCTAATCTCCTGTAATATCTCAAAATCTTGGGTCACAGTCTAAATACTGGCTATAATTTTCTTCGCTTTTCTTCTTACAAAGACCTTTAAATAAATGCCAAGTATGATTCTAATAAAGTGCACACAAAGTGATATTAGATTTGGAACCATTCAATACCGTTTGTTGCTGATTTTTAGATAGTTTAAGTAACACTGGTTTCACAACACGGATTCCACGTTCCAGTTACTCAGCACGAAAGTCATAAAATGATATAATGTAATCGTCATTTCATAATTGCTAGGGATACGTTTTACCGTTTATGTAACTGGGATGAACGACGAGCAATCAAATATCTTGCGTAATCCACCGCGTATCCATTTGGACAATTTATTCGGGTCGCTGAATTATCTAGATACTCGATCGAGGAGTAATTTTCTACGTATTATATACCTGAGAGGCCCTACTTCTGTCCAACCATTTCCATTTTTAGGCGAGTTACTCGGCCTTCTTGTCCTTGGAACGAGAACGGGACGAAGAAAATTTGTAACAAAATATGGAGTAATCTTCGCCTGTGGTACAATGTTACCCAAACCTAACCCAAACCAAAAACTTCGATACGTTAATGTATCTGCATTACACTGAAGTATGCATATTTAAATTTTACTTGGACAGATTAGAAAGATTTGTTTAAATCAGCCTCTGAAATCGAACTATTTAAATTTTCTATAACATTCAACACTATTTTTCGCTTATATGAGTAACGAGGTCTATACTATTATGATCCGTTCGTACATATAATTATAGATACGTATTAGTATTCCCATTGCAATTAAAATAGAGCCGGCTCAGTCGACAGTGCTTTTTTACAATCAACCACTTACCTTCAAGGTATAAATCAGATGAATCAAACAAATTTCTTTAAATTAATATACGTCTACCAGTTATCCCAATTGTCTTTACATTAGAAAAATAGGTTCATTCATTCAAATTCGTCATAATTCATTCGAAAAAAGAAACAGGATCGAAGGAGGATAGGTAGTGGACGCGTGGAACGATCATGCCGATGGAATGGATAACGCGAGTCATCGTCTTTTACCGGAAACGAGACATTACCATTTAATAGAATACAATGTACTTACATACTTAGCTACGTGATGCAAGATACGCGCATGATGATTAATAGAAGCGTGCAAGGAGGTACTTTCATTGCAGAAAAAATATCCTTATTAACCGAAACTTTCGAGTTCAAACCGTGTCAACAGGAGCTTGTAATTCTTCGCTGCTTAAATTTTGACATAGAACATTGTTTATTACCCGAGGCATGTTCTTAAAATTAATGTTACATCACGCGATACTGAATAACAGTCCTAAAGAATGATTGCTCGTAGTAAAAACTGCACGTAAAAATGCATGGATATTCTTAGCTTTCGCATTTCCTCACTTCGAGGGGTTAAGGAAATATAGATATAAAATATTATATACGGAAACGTAGGGTTAAATATTTTCAGATACGGGGGAGAAATAGCAAATATGTATAATGTTCACACCCGTGTGTAACCAATGACGGGTGTCTTACCACGCAGGCGGTATATAATCAAGAAATGCTTCATAGGAAACGTTTCTTGACGGCATGGTTTGCTCTATATCCCAGGTTTATGTTGTAACCGTAGAATCGTGTTCCAATCCTAGTACATATCTATTGTGGGAAAGATTTCAATTTATGTAACGAGCAGATATTGCCAGCAGATAAGTGCAGCTCGTAAGTTTCAGTGGGGTTTCGTCGCGCTATTGGAAAAATCACGTTCAGCGACGAGTGGACGTTCAAGAAATTGGAAGCGCTTCAATTCAAACGATTCAAACAACCATTTTTTTGTCTTCTTTAGAAATCGATATAAAGCGAAATATTCTGGATGGTAAAACGTTTTGCAACCACTTCTTCTGTTCCTATTCTGTGTTTGTTATTTCGTAATTTGGTATATTATGCAATAATTATTCAACAATTAGCGCAATGGTGTATACAAGTGCATAGTAATAGACTAGATATAGCAATACATATAACTTTCTTTTTATGTTTCGCCTAAAGAACATAGAAAGGTATCGAAATTGCGCGCAATCGATTTGAATTACTACGAGCTATAAAGATAAGCATACGTCGTAAACTTGAATGGTGATTGTTCGAGTACTAGGTATAATATATAGTATACAGTAATAGATATTTATCTTATTAAGTTATTTGGCGATATACAAGTGAAATTGATTTCTTGCACCGAAATCTTCAAGTAGATTCGACAAGTTTGTGTTCATAATAGGAATTAAATTATAATTGTATCATCGGATTACGTAGTTGCGTTTGTTTTTGCAAGTTGCCGCATCTCTCGGCCATTTTCTCCTGCAATTGTAAGATTATAGAATTGCTCATTGCTCAGTACCCTGTGCCCAGGCTGTACCACTGGAGAACGAACACACCGAATGAACTCGTGCTAAATTGGATCGTATTACGTAAGCTTACACGATTAAAGAACCTCAGGACAAATCTGTGCGTCGACTTTACGAGTTGCAATTACGAGTTCCAGTGTAAACGTCGCGCCGGACACGAAGAAAAGAAGACTGGACCTACACTAACAGATTACTGTTGAATCTTGCAGACATTTCAATTGCCAATTTTCAATTCTGTTCCATTCATGGCGTATAAACGTCAAAGTTTGCTTGATTAGACGTTCTATTTAAATTCAGAATGTATTATCTATTCATAGCGTTCATAGTTATGAAATTACCGAATAGGTAATTCTTGGCAAGATATTGTTATCAATAATTACCAGTGAAAAGATCTTTTACGAAATTTAATCGTTCCTGTTCCCTAATTCAATGCAAAATTGGAAACGATCGGGTGAATCTTTTAAACGCTGTTTCTTTTTCGTTCCATCCGAATTGCGAGTAGAAGTGGTAATTCGCAATTTCCCTGCGTATTACGTGGCGGTTGGGTGCCAAGCCGTCCTCCCCAATATGAAGTGTCGTAACTTAGTCTTTCACCGGCGGAGAATTCATTTCTTATGGGAGGCCATAAGCTTTGCATTATATTGATACACAGATTTATTGTTACGCGGCTGCGCAAAGCCAATTATATCGCCCGTCAGGGATCTGCATTACGTAAAGGAAGATATTCTCAGATTATAATACACTCGAATACCGATATCAATCAGAATAATTCGAGTCGGTCTATAAATGTCTATAGATTCCGAAACGTGGCGCGATGTGAGCGATCGCGACCAATATACATATTTTCTGCAGAAAAGGAAAGAGAAGAAGGCGAGAAAATGAGGAGAGTCGAGGAAAACAAAATGTACAAATGTTTAAAGGTAAATGGGAGTAAGATTAAGAATGAGTGTCAAAAATGATGAGCCAAAGAATAGAAATACGAACTAGCAATATCTTACAATAAGTGTCAATTGTTAATTGATATAAAATATATATTCGGATACAAAAAAAGGCGTATAAGCCCTGAAATGGCACTTTGTAGCCGCCAGGCAAAAGTTACAAATAAATAATAAAAACATATTTTCATTTACAGCAATCCTTGTTTTACGATCTTTAATGCGTTTTCATTGAGAGTATTTCATCTCGTTTCCATGAAAATCGCAGTGATTGTATAGCTGTGATTCCAGATAGAGAGAGGTGGAACAATCGTGATAGCCGTGTTATCGAGTTAATTAGTTTTGCCAGTGCATCTGATTTCAATTTTTTCATAACGTTTAATTAGACGATAGATACGTTTGGAGATTGCATATTTTACCTACTTAATAAGAACATGCTGAGGAACTGTTACCCATTGGAAAGCGAGTGAGTAGGCATGAACGATAATTAAAAGCAATTAATGACATCAACATGGTAATAACTCTACTTCTTAAGAAAATATAAATACTGTACTCAGGCTGGATCATTAACATTCGCACTCTTTTCTGGAGAAACTTTTACAATTTACACGGCATCGGCAAAATGATAATTCTTTCCGTACACCTTCAAATGATAATAATTTTATTATAATTATACGGCAGATAATGATAAAATGATTGTCACATTGAAAGCAAATTAGAAGGAAAACTTAGAAATCAATTAAAATAAATCATGCAGCCAGTTAATAAATTTGTCTTGCAAAAATAAATTATACAAGGGTCACGACTCCACAACGCGACAAAATCCTTTTCACCCGCAATGGACAAAAGAGAAAGAAGAAAAGAAGATAACATCCAACAACCACGAGAACGAACGACACGAGAAATTTTCACGCGAAGTATGTATTAATAGTATCTTTACAGTTTCCAAAGTGGTAATATCCCTTCGCGTTCTTTTCATCGTATTCCAACGCATCCGCCCCCCACGTTTCGCAAGGGTTTTAAAAATAACTTCACTTATACAGCAAGATTCAGTTACATTCCAGTGTGGCAAAGATTTAGATGGTCGTTTATCCGAACAAAGGCAACATCGGCGTTTCAACATTAGGGTCGAGGGTGTGCACACGGGCAATGAAAAAAAAAAAAGGATCCAGCGGACGAAGCGGCATTTTGCAGGCTGTAGCGCAAGTGCATCCTGGTGGTTCGATCGTACGACTCTGACCTTGTCTGGATGTTCACCCCACGCTGTTGGTTCGTTTGCTTGCTCGATGCTGGCCGAGTCGACTTTGGGGGCCGAGACAGAGCCGGCTCTGGCTTATGTAATTCGAAGCGGGTCACGGCCAGACACTCGAAAAACCCGCCTTTCGCCGTCGACATTTGAATCGACCGCATTGCAGAATGGTCGATAGCTGCGTTCCCGCTGGCAACTTTCTCGACGATATACATAAATACTTTGTCACGATGTTAGCGTAACGATATCGTTGATCAATTAATTTGGATTTTCTTAAGAACGATGGGGATGATTTTCCACCATCGAAGAGGTTGCCATATTTTTGGAACGTATTTGCGTCGTTCAAATAAATGTATTCATTTTGGAGTCGTATTTAATATTTTTGGAAATATTCAAGATGTCCCAGCTAACTCGATTGTCCCGATTAACTGTTACATGGAGTATTAACGGGGCAGAAATATTCAACTTTGTAACGTTTTTAATGTCTGCGACATTATCTTTCAACGCCACCCTATGCGGATCAAACTTTCGTTAATATCTCGTTAATTATTAACTTTAGCACGTTCAACACTTTTCTACTTGGAGATTAATGAGATTTTGCACTGCCGTATTTAAAAAATGGACGTTGACTTTGAATTCTCCGAAACGTCTCTATCCACAAAAAAAAAACAAGTACCGTACGAAATGGGCCACTCGAAGCCATTAAAATTCCATGTTTTACATTTTTCATAAAATGCATCGTTTAATAGTTACTCGGGGTAATCAAGTTGTATGGGACACCCTGC
The DNA here is from genome assembly GCA_963667235.1 of Nomada lathburiana. Taxonomy (NCBI): domain Eukaryota; kingdom Metazoa; phylum Arthropoda; class Insecta; order Hymenoptera; family Apidae; genus Nomada; species Nomada lathburiana. The sequence goes on along the minus strand of OY763897.1, from coordinate 7,616,325 downwards.
ATAGAGTGCTTCACGACATTATGTTTTATTAGAATTGTAACAGTAAGAAGCATTATCAAAATTTGTTAACTATTAAATGATCGAACCGCTGCAATTTCCAATATAGGTAGTAACAAAAACGAATGCGATCAAATAGGAATAATCATACTTCATAATATATCATTAATCTCAGCGTTGACAAATTAATTGCAAAAACGTATGTCGCCACAAAAATTGCCGCTGCAGAGAAATAATACATTTTCTCTACTTATCTAGAGGGACAATATATAAACTACTCTGTCACATCCTAGCAGCCTTTCGGTACTCGATAATCTCGCCCAAGGATGCTAATTCGCATAGCTAGACCGATATCGTTGCCGCGATGCTGTTTAACCAAAGACTGAAAATTGCATTCGTTGACGGTCGTTGCGTTAATTTGCCCGCATTGCAGAATTTTTAACGCAGCTGGCCGTTTGACAAGAACCTGTCGGCTAAATATTGACAGGGTATTGTTCGCAATGGGGTACATCGATCGCAAAATACAATGGTGACTACGTACACGATTGTCCAGAACTGGAAATATCGTATAATCAAACTGGTTTTTACGTCCGCGTGTTCATTGTTTAATAAATTGAAGACAGTAACTGGAGAACTCGAAGTTACAGAGAAGTTTAAATAAATTTCTATATGCTTCTATATATATATATATTAAAGCAAAGCATCTTGTCTTTTACCGAATGATTGCAATCTGTATGCTGTAGACGAACTTGAAATTCTGATTTCAAGGAAGTCAGCTTAATCTATCATTTGGAAAGTTTAAAGAATACAGCGACACTGAGCCTGGCCTTCCATTTATGACAATTATACTGCAATTACTATTATTCATAATTTTGTCTCGTGTACAGCGATATAATTATTCATTTATGAGCCGCCCATTAGCCAACTCGGTTAACTCCCCCCCCCCCCCAAAAAAAGTGGAGAAAAACATGATTCAACAGTATACATTGATTATTAAAATTTCCTTATCATATGTATTATGAACTATTTGTTGCTCTTGAAAAATACGAACACATCTGCCAACACTTTTTTACATTCATTTGTTATCACGTTCCGTCAGACTGTACGACCAATTTTTGTTTTTGTGTGCTAAATTAACGCGGCAGTTATATTTTTAAGCGCTTGATGAATCAGTATCTGTTCAAAATCATGCATGGATGCCACCTCCTTGACCCGTCGCAAGCCCGTGAAAGCAAACGATCACCGTGGCAGCCTGTTCTTCATTAAAAACCAGCCAGGAAAAGCGGAGGAGAATTGATTGTCCGCATGCATCAAAGCGATCCAACAATAGTCACGCTTTGTACAGTTACGAGCAAGCCAATCTTTCCGTCGGAACAGAGATAAAAGCGTCGGACGTGGTGGATTTTTTATAACCGCGGATCGTAAAAAGTCGTTTTTACGCTGACGAAATAATTTATGTAATCCAGACGAGGGGTCGCGGTAAAATTAGACAATCCCGTGTACTGCGTGGCTGCCCGCTTGGCTGCCATCATTGGTGTATTTACAAATGTATCGTCGCACTACGAGAGCGAACAATGAGTGCTTAATTATTGATTTATGTGACTATCCGTTGTAGGATCGTATCGGGCTTTAAAAGGAATACAGATTTACGTCGGGTAAGTAACTTTAAAATTATAAAAAAGTTTAGTTCATTGAAATGGTATGCACGATTTTTAAGATACGGTATTGCACTATAACAAAAGAATGCGACACATATTGGATTTACCTGATTTTTTAAATGAAACAGTCGCCGTGATTTTGTTAACTGGAATTGTGTCACTTGCGAAATGATAAATGGCCCGGTGTAAGTAGTATTAGTCACTATGGATCAGACGTTTTAACTATGGAACTAAAGGTATCGACAATCGGGGAAAAAATTCACTGGTGTTCGGTTAAAGTGTTATGTCCGTACAACATTCTCGGAAGATCTTTGAGTTCATTTCTGAAGAAAGGGTACTGTTTCAAATGCAATAAATGATGAAATTTTCACCAACATTTGTTCCACTCGTACAATGAAGACAATAGGATCGCCGTAGCCAAAGGCACGATTATGTCAGTGTTGGAATCACAATCGTAGTTTCTTTAGCGATAAATCTGCTATTAATTTGTCCTACTAAACGTGGTTTGAATCGACCGCTGAATCATTTCAAGCGTCTACAGTGTTCATTGTTCGTCGGCTAGGAGCGAAGGCTGGATCTCGGAGTGGATTTCCTCGTAACCACGTTCCTCTGTCGGAATTGGGAAGCTTTCTGCGCGAAACAATGGACGACGATCGTCATCGACTGATATCTCCATAAAGACGATCGTGGGCAGGTCTTTCGCGCAATTCCGACGACGTCGTCGAACGCCCGGCGTTTCATAAAGTTCGGTGGGTACACATTTCAGGTGTTATCCATCTCAAGCGGACAAGAATATTTGACGAATCCGAATTTCACTGTCGCGATATTCAAAACGGATTTGAAGTTATAGAAAATCGCGGGAACGTTCACGACGTCGCAATATTCTCGGATACCTTCGAACGAAATACTAATTCGTGGCATTGGTACATCATTGATACATCCATGCGATGTCCGGATGTTCAACAAAGATCAAGAATATTCAGCAACACCCTGTTTAGGTTTTAAGAGACTCCGCCGTAACCTTTCTGCCTCGTTTCTATTGTTGACTGTTCGAGGTTCAGCGATGGCGAAATCGGTGTGCATTTATGCTGGCTCGCGAGCGGTTAACCGCGAGTAGGTGCCACGAACCGAGCCGACCTCGTAGTAGACGAACCTCGCGATCGTTGTTACGAAATTCACCAGGATGCGCGCTACCGTGAGAGTCGAACGGTGAAACAGACTCCCCGTTTGGTTGCCGCGAATACGTGTATCCAGAAGGATATTTCGCAAACGCGGTTACGCGACCGCGATTCAAGGCGGAAAGCTTCTTTTAAAAAGTATGACGGCTTGCAGGGCGATCCGCGCTGTGAGCGATATTAGGCAGCGCCAGAACAATACATGCCGTGGACATTGAAATATTTTTTAAAGAGATCTGTGGATTGTAACAGAAATAAGTTCGTTTGCAAGCATTATCATACATATTGGATGTGAACGAACTTGTTTATGTTACGACCCAATACTCTGGTATAAATTGACGATTTTATTAAGGAAATGATGAAACTCCTCGGTAGGGAAGATGTGAGGATATACGGTTTTTAAAGCAATATTTGAAGTTTCGCTACAGATATTGGGTTTACAGGTGTTAATTAAATCTATTTTATTCATTAATGTGCGCGGTACGGTTTCTGAACAGACATTCGATTTCCACGTTTTCTGAATGTTCGAACATGGACTCGTTTGATTAAAGATTTGGGTAAAGGAAAAATGAGGCGGCGAGGGAAAAATGATTCTGCAAAATATGTACCGTACCTGACGCATTTCCATTTACGAGTACATTACGATTAAACGAAATTCATGACACTGCTATCATAGTAGAAAGTTGTTATCTTGAAACGTCGAGGTTTGTGACTCATAAAAAATGTCGACGTAATATTGTGTAGATCGTTTTTCATGGAAAATGTCCTATACGAAACCTGACGTAAAGTTGCACACGTGTACACGGGGATATTTAAATACACTGTAAGATTAAATCTAAACATATTCGCGACTCTTTCGGAGCATTACCAATTAACGTTACATACCCAATATTTACCACGGAAGATCAACGATCGGTAATTTTGAAATGTCAAAAAGACAAAATAATTGAATTTGCATGGCAGATTAAAATTTCGCCGACTTTCACTATTTCAAACATCGACTGCTGCGGTTTCGGCTTACGAAACTGAAGATAATCGTTCGAGATAAAAGGAATCGGCGCGGGCTCGCGTGACATTTGTCGCTTTCGATTGCGTATTGCATGTTCGCAAAGGGAAATGTAATTGGACGCCTTGGAAATTGCCAACTATTATCAGAAGTCACTGATCATACGGTTAATGCTAATTTTCTTTCGAAAAATGTGCTTTTTGTTCTTAATGAGCACTAACTATAGAATGACTAATTACATGTGCTCTTATGCAATGAAGCATACAGACGAAACCATTAGCCAATAGCAAATAGGACATGGATGCCATAATGTAAGAGAGGAGAGGAAAAGAAACAGAGACAACGCACTGCTAGACGTTGCTGACGTTTACATGAAAATTTTTTAATTGAAATCATGTTGAGCTTCCATGTGAATTTGGAGGTACATACTTCGTATCACCGTTTCTAACTATCTTGAGTTACATCATCCATGACGTTAAGTGTCAGTGAATCACTTTCCGTCCACTGATCAACTGATGACCTCATTTGGCTAACAAGTTTATGAGTCAAACTGTTGCATTAAGGCAATCGTAGGTTCGGAGACGGTCTTTTTAAATCTTTACATATGATTATCCTTAGACCGTCATCTGGTTGAGAAAGAGATAAAAGAGGAACAGAATTTATCACAAAAGTATATCACAGTCTTGCAATGTTTTTTTTCCTCGCAGCAATCGTGAACTTATTGATAACTGTTGCCTTTACGTAAGCATTTAGATACTTACCGGAACAAATTAGTACGTCACTGATAGTTCGTTTATTTCATTAATGGCATATTTTTTGCTTTTAACTATCCATGTCCATTTTCGTAAAGATAAATATTATTTTTGTATAGGGGAACCTAAACAAAGATAATTAACGGCGATCGAACCTATGTTGAATTTATTAATTACAGATGTTCTGCCGATGCAATATTATGATTCACATTCTACTCATAATTCCTGAAGAAGACTAAACTATCCAAAACGGTTTTGCAGCAATTAGCGATGATTAAGAAATACTTGTGACGTAATTTCGGATAATCTTCTATTATCCTACCTAATCATATCCATCGCCGTGCAGTAAATGAGCTTGATTCGGCACGAAAAAGAATTTTCAGAAATCAAGGAGAACGACAATCGAGTTTATAGATCGTGTCCCGCACCTCGGCGATGATGTACTGAATTCTTTGTTACACGTGTGTGCGTTGCATAATGCCTTTGAGGTTTCTGATAGTCAGCCAGTTTGTGTATCACGATATCTCTCGGACTCCCGTGTGCCATTATATAACATCTGTGCCCCACTGAACGTACAGCATTACCATATTACGAGATACTTCAACGTTCTTCCATTGACAGTGCTTTCCCATTCTTTTGGTCCCCCTCAATTTTTTTTAAATCTTCATGCGATACTCTGCGTGACATCGTTGCTATTGCCTATGCTAGAAACGTACACCAAACGATCCATGAACGGACTGTAATTACGGTAAGCAGGACTCTTCGCCTGACTGTTTTCTGTGGAACGCATCCCTGTCACATCAACTTGAATATATGTTGTATAAGTGACGGTCGAAATCATTTCACGACTCACTGTCAAAGACGACCAACAGGCATGATCGCAGGTGTGGAAGCAGACACGCGACACCCAATGGACCCAAGAGCACGACAGACACGTTACTAGGGTCGCGAAACCAGCCCAAGGACAGCTCGGGATAAGGTGATCGCGGTATACAGTGCATGCGACAATAGGGTAGCGGGACTAGTAAAAACTTGGTAAGAACATGTGGAAGTTGATAGGCATTATTCTAGGGTCGCGGGTTCAGCCAAACGTTCGACTCGAACCGTAGGAGTTCAGTCAGTAGCTGGTACCTACATGTAGAAGTCCGATTATACGTATTTGGTTGCCCAAAAGTTCTTTTCCTTTCGTTGCAAAGTATTCAACTTGTTCACTTAATGTTCACTTAGATTGGAATGCTTTTTATGGCGAATAGAATTTTTAAAGAAATAAGTAAGTAGTAATCCGGGAGGGCAAGGTCTGGCGAGCAAGTGGTATGATCTAGAATCGCTGGTTCCATAAAAAATTGGCGAGTGTTTATGGTAAGTATGGTTGATCGTTCTTCCGCTTATAAGTTTTACGAATATTTTCGCTCTTGTAATTTACGATATCAACTTAACGGATAAATAGTGAGGCGTATAGCCAGTTAAAGATTAGCAAAGTTGTCGGTAAACTGAGGATCGATAAATTCACGGTCGTGGTGTCGGCTACTCGTTACATAAGCCTTGCCATTACACAGGACGTTGCCTCGGCTTATCCTTGGTTTCTAGAAGAAACTAACGTAGATCTGTCCGATTGTGACCTGCACACTGGGAGAACTGTGCTTCTTTCAAGTAAATAATTTCCATCGGTGGAGTTATTCATTTTTGCATTTTATCCACGGATTTCCATTGCAACATATCAATTTTCATTTATCGACACTATGGTAAATACACTTGAAGTTATCATTTCTCACCTAACGCTTTCTGAAAGACTTCACTTCCAGGGAAATTTGACGTCACGTTGTAATTCTTATTAATATTAATGTAGCTTATGATTTTCTAGTGTTGAACACGCAAATAGTCGACATAATCATGAATATTCCTAATTATTTAGTTGACGTGGAAGATAAAAAAAACTACTGGAAAGTAATTTAATCGAAATAGTTTTGAATGGAAAAATATCGATGATATCATGGGCTAGAGGAAAGAAACCCAAATAAAATATTGTGAAAATCTTTCGCAAAATTGTATTAACCTTTTTTCAATATATAATCCACGCAATAAAACTTATTGTTAGAATGAAGTCGTGGTGCCAAGACTATTTTTATATTTCCAGCTATTACAGTAAATCCGAGATAGCCACTTTCTTTGCTTCAGAATGTTATAGGTAGGAATTAAGGGGAACTACGTCGTGCCCCAAGCGCCTTCTATTGTATCACCAATTGTTTACACTTCAAACTAATTTTAATACTCACAATTACTCCGGACTCGTAAGCTGCGATTAATTAAAACGCGTTTATCGACGCAATCTCAGCCTTTCATTATTCATTTCCTGTGGCGGAAGATTGTGTAACGAACCACTTGTATTATCCATCGAATTGAAAGTAAAATCCAAATACGACGAGATCGATGCGTATTGTAACTTGCAAACACTAACGCCACATAAACGAAAATAATTGACAGGGGAAGCCAGATTCGACGTGAAATACGGCCCAGTGCTTTGGTCGTGAGTTATTCACAGTGGCAGAACTGTGTAAACCTTCTCGTGCCGTAGTCACGACTAGAAATTTGTTACAGTTTCGCAAGAATTTCCGTGGCCTCGCAAACTTTTCTGCCACTGTGACGAATATGAAAAGGTTACGGAGTTGTGTTACGTAAACTAATCTTCCAGGACATTGCTCCACAGCCATTTTATCCTTGACGATGGTATTAAAAAAACGAGGAAATTAATTGTTTTTATTGGTCGCCTTCGATTCTACGTCACTTTATTTGCTCGCAACGTTACAACGGCCTTTATCGTTCGCCGGCTTTAATCTCGTTTTCCCACACATCGTGTCTACGGTTGCTCATACTTTTACTCCATTCATTATTTATAGACAGGATTAATTATTTCTCGTGACGCCGCTTTTATCTTACAGCACCTCGGAATTCTGCACGGTATACAATGAATAAACGACTCTGTTAATCGGTTGTATACACTACACGACGTGTCATATCGTTTGCATATTATTTTTATTTACTCCACTATCCATGTCTGTGGACAATTTAATTGTAGGTTTAATGCACCGTCGGTGGGACGATTTATGAATTTCAAACAATCTAACATCGATCTCTATATCTTGACAATTAATTATCACCGCAGTTTTTGTCATCGATATTGATGGAAAAGTGTGCATCATTTTTAAAAGATTGCCTCGATATAAATAGAAATTCCCGTTTCGTTGCAACACCGGATTCTGAGAACCAACTTTCTCGCGGGAAGCCTTCATCCCGCCGTCACGGCAACATTTATTTTATGGTAATTATGTTGTCGATACTAAGAATTCCTTTTGTCCAATAATGACGATCTTGACACGGTATACTGTGCATCTGCTTTTAATTTGTTAACGCAAATATTTTGGACAATATTTTGTTCGAAACTTAGATGCTTTCGGACGATGATAGGATTTTAAAAGGGATTTTGTAATGAATTTAAGGTGATTCAAATTTGAATATCTACTGCCCTTCTATTTGATGTGCGGACGAGATTTTCCAACGTTCGCGACTGTTGTTAAAACCACTTAAATTCGTCAATAAAAATATTTTCGTTAGATTTCTATCGTTTGATTCAACGAAATCTAAATTTCATTTATAATGCAACCGATTATTATAATATATTTTGTTCAGTTGATAATCGGGCTTCTTCGTTCGTAATGACATTTATATTTTACACAAACGTGATTCGAAAATAATAAATTTCAGCACGTGTAATTTTATCATCACAATTCTTTATCGCTATTGCACTCCGTCTATGCGATATTTGCACATGCACATTATTTCGCGAATTAACCAGATACGACGATATCTTATCCCCCGTATACCTTCGATTCTGTCTGCTACCGATAACGGGCAGAGGTTATTTATTGGATATCAGTAACCCAATCAATATCGAGTGCCATGCAATCTGTTGTTTCTCAAACGAAACTTGGGGAAGAAATTGCAGATTTTTCTGTAACGTGATACACGCGTTACGTTTAAAGTTGCAAGGAACACGATTCAGGTATTGTACCCGGCCTGGTCATAGAGGAACGATTTCTACGGGCTTGAAAAGGTGGCAAAACTTTCGCCTGACATTTCAACTCATGAATCTATGCACGAAGCAATTGAAATGATTGCTCCAATTAAACACGCCGCAGTGGATTTCGTGTAACAGTGCCGTTAAAAGTATCAGTTGTGAACGTAACAATTTGTCGTCTTAATTTCATTGACGGATGTGAAATATACGAAATGTGTGTGTATTTGAAATGTACAATTTCTTTTTCGATCTTGATATGGGTAGAATATTCAGAGATGCAGAAATGCAAGTAGAAAAATTGTCTGTTAAATTGTGCGTTCGGAAAAATTATTAGCGCAATTGAACAATTCAGCGGAGAAAGGATTTCCATTGTTTATCAACTTGATAAACCTTGAGTGTCAGTGATGCATTTTCTGCTCATTAGTTGTATTACACGATTATTAATGTGGCTACCCGTGAACAGTATATGTAGGTGTACTGCGCTACTGCACGCTATTCATTAAACATCGACATAATGTTTATGAAATATCATACGCAAGCGGCAAGTAAGCCTATAATTGATTAGGATCTTGCAAAGGCAACTCGTAAAGCATTTTGTTTTTAAACGGTACGTTCTAGCTGCATTGCATAATAATTCCATTGGTTTTTATCCGTGCTCAAATTGAAATTCAAACTGCTCGGGCGCCCCACTTTTCGTTGTTCTATTCAACTTCCACGCTTTACATATAATCATTTGAAGCATACAAACATTATCGGTGGATAAGAATGAAACATTTAACACAAATTATGTCAGTCGCCCACAGCAGCGAACCATCTTTGTATTTCTTTTCACTGATACAATTCAAATTATTATCGACACTTCCTTGACAAGGTTGATTTGTCCGAGCAATTTCCCCCAGCAGTTTCCTGCAATTCCTGTTTCCCATCCTTTCAACGTTCAAACATATCGTTGATTCTGCCGATACGCTCAGAATCCCAGAGGGATACCTTTCTTAGCAACACCTGAACTCTCGATACGTTTTCATATGGTTCTGTTTGCACTCTTCGCGGCTCCTGGCGAGGGAGTGGTGCAATTAATTATGAAACACGCATGATGTATGGAATGCTGCTCAAGACCTTATTCGATTCATGCTTTTTCGCGTTTCAAAGTTGTCCACTGGACCTGTTACATTCACTCGTGGCCGTGCCTCCTCTCTCATTGCACGAGCCCGCGCGTAAACTGATGGGAACGATTTCGCGGCTAGAACCAGTCCGCGGAATAGCACGGTTACGCGATAAAATTAGACGATAAGTGAAATAAGGTGAAGGATCATGTGTTAGGCACAATGTTACGTATCACAACTGTTGCGAGTTGTTACGCATCTCGTGTGAGATACGACGCTCATTTTTCGCACAGTGAAAACGATCATCGTCGACAATTTTGACATTTATGAGATCTGCTGTTGTCCGTTTTATGGGGAAATCGAATTTATCTATTGCTAGACGAATAGTGGTACGTTATACATTATGATCATTTGCAATCTCACAAATCGTAATAATGTCCGTTTTGATTTCTTTCGCTCAATTACATGAGATTTTAATAGACAGAATTGTGCCCCTACTATGCCAATCTATTGTGCCCGCCCAGGTGTTCGCATCATCACCTTGTCCATCATTTCCCTTTCTCAACGTACAAATAATATTATTATTATTCTTTATTCTTCTGATTAACTCGTTGAATGAAGCTACGGCAGTAATAAACGACGTTCCAGTGCTTCCACCAGGTCTTGCCTCCAGTTGATGTATACTATATTTCATATACAAAGAATTCTTTTCTCGATCGCTCGTCTTTCATTATGCCAATTTAATCATCCCTCGCTCTATCCTGTTCGCCGATCATCATCCGTAATTCTATTAATCGAACGAAAAGTCAGTCGCGGTTATCGAACGTAACGTCGATATTCGAGACACGTCGTTTCGTTTCACGCTTCATCCAACGAATTCGTAACGAGGGACGCTGTAACTCCTTGTTACAGAACTACCGGTCACGTAACAATCAGCACGTTGAGTAACTCGTTCCTTCGAGTTAGATGTTACGAAGCGAGCTTTACGTTTGTGCCCACAGGCGTAAGAGCGACACGTAACCTGCTTTACGACTATTATCGTCTTGTACACAAGAAAAAAGGTAGAAACAGAAACGAGAATTTCGGAGATACTACAACAAAGGTATTAGAGCGACCACCTGAGGCACTTAACCGCGATACTTCTTGGGAATTATGTAATCCCATAATTCAGTGAAAATGCTGTCACCAAATTTACTCTCGGGACATAAAAGTTTGCAGTATTGTGCGAGTAACTGGAAAATAAATATTTTCTTTGGGAAGAAAGAAAGAAAGAAACCAAAAGGAAAACCTCTACTGCCTATATCTGCACTTCACATTGCTCCCTTGTTATGGTCTACAAGATATTATGGATAATAAATCATACTTGATGCATTCATGATGAATTTCCAATCCTACAATTTATTGCCTACGGAAACTTTTTGTCGGAGCGTGACAGAAATACTCGTATGTAATTCAATACATTACGTACATCGTATCTGTGCATTTAAAAGTGCGGAAATAAGGCCAGTGACAGAAATTTTCTGGAGTTTATAACGGGGGTCTATATATGTAGTATATTCATACTTCCTTCAATTTTGTTCGTAGATATTGCTTCTCGAAACAAACAGAAGAGGGTATTTAAACGATTTAGCAAAATGATATGTTGCCCGATCTTTTATTTATGTGGCATCGTTAGCAGTTCTTGAATGTTACTTTTCGAACTGTGATGTTTTAAAAGTACCACTTGACATAACATGTATAACTTTACTTTCTCGAATGAATAGAAACGGAACCCCAATTTCATACACGTTGATCAATTTGCATTTTGCGATAGTACGTTACTGAGATATTATTTGCTTCGATGTTACGTAAGATTACATAGATATGGATTATTGCGTAACGACCATTAATGCATTTAACAACTCTTACGTTGTCGTGAATTAGGTGGTTTTAAGTTTTTAAGAACGCGGCCGTAAGCTACACAGATTCAGCTGGGAGATTCGATTTTAACTTTGGCGTCGACGATCGTTCCTTCGGCGTGAAAGTGTCCTTAAGGCAATTCTAATATTCAGGCGGAGATAATGCTTCCAAATGGAAGAATGATTATTAACGAAGTAGCGAAGACATAATTACGGAATCGTTGAAATTATTTGCAGCTTGCAAAAACATAAGGGGAAGGGGAGAAGTACTTAATGTGGAAAGCAATTTGTCGAATGAAATTAGTATCCTGTGATGATTTGTATCTATACTGATGTCAATTATAGCTGCTGAATGTTTATATTTGATTCGAGAAATCATGGAATCAGGTATTGGTGGCAGAATATTCGCTTCGTTTACTTTAAGTATGCTTGCGAATTACATTGGTACTGCTATAAACGACGTGGTTATGTAAGGAGCCCAGATACTTTGATGAAAAACTGTAGATCGTTAATCACGTTAATTGCTCTATTTACTCGGTTGCACGTCTCTTCATCGCCGTAGAATTGTCGGATTTATTACTTTGAGCCACAATTTTCCGCGGAAAGTTTACCACGGGGATAATAAAACGCAAGATACGTAACGTAACGTAAAAACAAAACCAACAACGCATTTCAATTAACACAGGACATATCTTTTTTTCTTGTATTGTTGCAGACCAGCCTAGAAGTCTCGACACGCGTTAATCCAGCTTGGTGGTCGGAGGACAAAATATATATGCCTGCCACCGCAGGTATAAATCGGCTGCATGCCTGAAAGTTCGAATGCTTGTGCATAAAATGTTAAAAATCAAGCTGGGATACACTAGACAGAGAACGATAAATAAAACCGAAGAAAAAAGAATGAATTATGCGAGCCACCTTTGCACGAATACATCCTTAATCGGCACTCTACGGAATATCTTCAATTAGTAATGTTCCATGCAACCGATTTCGCAATCCACGATATTCTTTATACCAATATTGAATAGCTGCTTTTAACAATATTAAAGGTTGCGTGTGCCTTCTGCAAGTGTTGCAACAGTGTAAACGTGGTTTAACACCGGTGCCCTACGCGGGCATCCGGTGCCGTGACGAAACCGGTCGCACGCTGCTCGTTACCATCATTAAATGGCTCCGCTAATGAGAATTTCTATTGTGTTTAAGCGTGCACGCACCGTACATTCTCTTTTTGTCGCGGATTTGTCAATCGACGGCTCGCTTTTGATCGATGTCCAACGTGCAATCGACGATTACGCGGGGAGAACGGACGCGCACTTTGTAATCTTCAGCATTGCGCGACGGTGTCGAAACGATCGGATGGCGCGTCCGATGGTTTTATTAAGGGGGCGAAAATGTGCAAAGAGGTCGCGAACAAACATTGTTCCCCTATGGCAGATCGCTTTCTTCATTGGGATTTTTGCACAACGGCCCCGCATAAGTCGACGGATCGAGCGTCGATCTTGCGGATCGAATCAAAGATAAGCGCGTAGGCGAACGAACGATTATATCAAGCGAGCGTGACTCGATCGAGTTTCTATTTCCAGATGGTTTTTAAAACTTTTTCTGGATACCGACGGTGTTGCGTAACGATGCGTGTCAACGTCAACGCGACATGTTAACGCGCCCTGATTGAGCAACCTTTGTCGCACAATGGAATCGGGAAACGTTGCGGACACTTCTTTCATATTTCCGATGGTAAAACTTTTATGGGCCTATAGTGCCGTTCATCGTGCATTGTTGTGAGACGAAACGGTTTTCTGCGTATACCGCTGTGAACTCCTCGATTTATTCGGCTAAATAGTATTACTCTGGAGTAGAAAGTGCCAATAATAGTGTACAGTGTTCTGGTAATTAGAGTGCGAGCAAGGGGGCAATTTGAAAAGTGCAAAAATGATGTAAAACTGTGATATGAAAGCTTTGCCGTACGAAGGCAAATTTTTCTATAAAAATGATTTTGATAGTTTGATGCGAAAGGAAAAGTCTAATTTGAAAGTGAAGTAGCGTCTTTGATACAAATTGCATTTGGCTTAATACCGCGTCTTAATATTTTTTTAAAATTTACCTGTGATATAATAATTCAGTTCAATCGGAGCGGCAACGATTAACTCTTGTAAACGTACTTGTTAGTAAGTAGAGGAAGTGCAACATATATGGAATGCCAGTCTGTTTAACATGAATAAAGAATGATGGCCGAGAATGGGAAGAAATGAAACTATATAAAATTATAGAGAAACTAATAAGCCATTATATTTCAAATTCGGGATAACAATAAAAAAACATTGACTATCTGAAACTTTGGTTTAACTGAAAATGAATATTCCTTTGTACTCCGATACCTTGGTTCTCGATTATCCTTTTCTTTTATATGCTTGAAGATGAAAGTTTTAAGAGGAACGATAATTAAATGCATCCCAAAGGTGTAATTATTGTTTTCAACTAGTGTTGCAACGGTTAATTACGATCTGCTACGTTGTTAAACCTCAAAAAACATAATTTTTTATTATATAATGAAATGTCCATGTAACTGAACAATAATTGTAGCCACGTTTTATAATGATGTCATAAACGCCAATTCATAATCTACTTATCATAATAACAGATCATGTTACAAGAAATGACAGTTGCATTGGAAATTATTGACAGATCTGAATAACGAACTCCGCTGCAAACAATAGCAGGAAGATTGACGTGTTGCTTGATATCAGAAATATTTAGTCGGTGTTTTCTTGTTAGAGTCTTTTATTCATGAAGTAGACTGCCGATGGTATCATTGAAGACTAGACTTTGTTCATACGCAAGCGTTCGGATGTATGAATACGTTGAATGAGGAGAAAAAGTGTATCATCAAATATAATTATTTATAACGATTCTAATGAGGCTTGGATCAAGCATGAACCCGAATCAGATATTCGCAATCTACACTTGCATAACATTATTAATTAGTAAAACATGTATATTATATAATACAACAGCGTAAAAGAGAAAAAGGTTAACTTGCAATTAATTTCTGACAGGTAGCTGATGCAAGTACGACGAATATGAAAAATATTATCATTATCTCTTACTTCTCCAATCGACAATCATACTGTACACCAGGGTTACATATAAAAATACATCAATCTGAACCTTTCTATTAAAAGTACAGTTCAATGAATTTGTTTTCTTTGTTGATTTATATTAAAATTGATGCAAAACTTCAGTAAATCCGTTTATGTTTCCTCGATGTCGTTGTAGCAGTAACATTCATGTCCTACTTTCAGTATCCTTTCATGAAAACGAAAATGTTAAATAAAAGAACGGAACGAGTAACGAGCATTGTGCCCCCCTGACCTGCACAGAAATTGAGATGTTGAAATCGTTGCAGTTTTGTTTTTGCGTAATAAACACGTTCGCCTGTGTGTGGTCGCGTATGATATCATAGGTAACTATGCAACGAATGGGTTCTTACAATTGGTCGTAGTTAAAACAGTACAGCGCACGGTCACAACTTACTACAATGCAATGGGGAGCAAAAATCTGGACGTGAAAGTATCCTGGCTTTGGCTTGGCACTTACGTAAGATGAGTGGGAGTAAAGCATTTTAAATGTATGCAACTGTGCAGTATTGCGATTTGTTCGGTGGACGTTTACGGTGAATGCACATATGATAAATAGAATAGACTTATTGCACCCCGTTATCACGTACCTGGTTTAACTCCGTCTTCTTATTTATCCGAAATCGAATGCAACTGCGGATAAAAGTATAATGAAATTTATGTTTATACTTATTTTTCATATTATATTACATGTTATATTATATTTTATATTTATATTTGTTTTCCCTTATTTGGTAACATATTAAAGGCGTATTGTAATATTTTGTGAATTCGCATGTCGTAGTTTTAATAAGCATCGATACACAAATGATTTTCGGGTCTTTTTCGACCCATCATATGAGCGATTATTACAGAGGTGCAGGAATTAGTTATATTTGTATACTGTAAAATGTAATCCGGAAAAAAATTATTATATATGGCAGAAATTTTGATATTACTGTACTACCTTGTTCGAATGAGTAAATTGAAGAATCTGTTCATATAATAAAAATATGTTTCAATTTAAAAGAATTACATAGATATATAAATACATATTGTATTGCATACTCACCGTTGCAGTTGCAGAACAGATTTTGAGATAGAAAAATGGTCTCCTTTGAAGCACTGAATTTTCGCAACGACACTTTGTCTAATTTCAAGCACAAAAGATATGTATATGAGCTGGCCGCGATGTCACTATCGTTTTGCTTGAAAAGCTCAGAAATAAAATACGAAATGGAGATATGAGAAGAGTATAAAGTAGATATATAATTTCTGTGAGGAAAAATATAATATTTTCTCGTGGATGACTGACTTGCTTGCTTATAGTCTAACAGAAATATTTCACAGATGACGCTCTGTTTGAATAAGTAGGCATTAAAGACCGTATACCATAATCGCCCTCTTATTATGACGTAAACAATTAAACAAGAAAGGAACAACAATAATATTCTTACCTCAGTTTGATTGAAGCACCTGCAATGTACCTGCAAAATACAGAATAACATTTTTCCTCAAACTTGAATAATAAGCGTTTCCTCAATGTTGCTACTCAATTATTCCTTGATCTGCACGATTGAATATCGCTAACAAGACAAAATTGTATACTGTACGCAAAAATTGAAAATGCAAACGTCGGGCGAACCGTTAATATTGTAGTATCAAGTAACACAAAGAGAATTGCCTAGAATCATAGTTTCTTCAATTTCTTGCTCTGAAAGAAAAGCGCATGCTAAATAGCAAGTTAAGTACAGAAACGTTCAAACTGGCCATCGTATTTTTCTTTCTAGTACGTGCATACCTAACATTATCGCAGCTATGGTACGTAGTCCCGTGTAAAAACAACGGTGTACGTTCAGAAGAAGAGATCGTAAAGTAAGGTAAAGAACGTGTATCCCTTTTAAATGCCGGTATCGTGTTCTGCCTCGCGGTCGCGTGTATCGTCGAGATTAATCAATTCTTACGAGCGACGAGCATCCAGCCGTGGTAAACGTAATCATTGCCGTGTAAGTGTGATGGCACAATCGTGTCCGCGACAAAGTGCTACGTAGTTACGATGCTCGTAATTGTTCCTTTTAGTGTAATTTTTGTCGATACGATGATTAACCGGGACAATGCCTGTTTCGTCCATTTAAATTGCTAATAATAAGCCGCAAGTTTCAAATTGCTGGACGCAACCCTCGTTCCCTTAATTTTCTGGGCGACAATCACCCGGTGCACGATGGTCTGGAACACCATGGCCGTATTTGCCGCGGGATCAATAATCATGCAGACCAATATTGCAGGCGTTCCCGGTCAGTGACGAAGAAACAAACGGTTCACTCGAGATATTGAGCGGTGTAGAATTGTTGTTACATAAAGTGACTATTAAGAAGTGTAGACGTCACTCAAACTCACCGCCAGATAGTTTCGTAATGTTTTCCTTTCAAGTTCGGCGTTGATAACTGTGTATTAACACGTTGAACGCCCCGCGGATCATTGATGGCCCGCGCTGAATGTTCTATTCGGACCCATTTAATTATTTCACCGCAAGAAGAAACGTTAGTTTGTAATATATCAATATTTCTGCGATCTTGGAAATATTATCAGACATATCTTACAAACATGTGTAATGAATGCATGAACTGCGAACCGCGCCGGTAGCCTACGAGACATTGATTAAAATTGATGTGTCTACAGTTTAGCTGATGTAGGCTAGCTGTAAAAATATCATGGTGGAAATTCACACATACATATATACAGAGGTATTGTTCGATGTGCTATATGTAACACGATTCTTTTTTCATTCGGTCGTGCGTCACAGGTGTGATATAAATATTTTAATGAAGCTTTTTTGCATTCTATAGCCATTCGACGAATATGTCTGCTGCGAGAAATGAAAACCGGTTGGGAAAATTAACCATTTAATTTAGCATACCTACGTACAAGTTCATTCATCAAATGTGTTACGATTTATGATGCACATCGAACTACCCCCATAAGCTTTCACGAAACATTAACCAAGCGTTAGCGTGAAATATTTACACCACGCGAACCATTACTAGTAGGCATGTGTGCGATACGTTTAAATTAATACTATATAAACACGATTCGATTGCATAAAAATTAATCTTGTCATGGCGCATTAACAACTAATGCATACTCTACTACGAAATCCCGTCAAATAATTCGGTCAATATACAGAACTACAGAACAAAAATACATTAGTCAATGTATTTTTAATTGCACATTTTCGGTTTGATTTTACTATTGTAAAAATACGCAGCGTCCCTTCAACTGTAGATAATAAACTGTTAAATAAGGCTTCCAGGTTTGTCCGTGTTGATTACTTCGGAACCTTACACGGTTAATTATAAAAATTAGTTCCAGCAATGCTATAATTGTGTAAAGCATTAAGCAAGAAGAAAAAGGTGGTTACTTTGACGAACGAGTCGTTGAACGATACACCTATCTATAACTATTCTTCAGAAGTTATTTCAACTACTGCAAGTTATCTCGATGACATCGAAGAACAGGTACATGAAATCTTCATTAATCTCGCACAAATGCAGAACCCCTCAAACTACAATCAGTTGATAAATTTACGGCCGAACAAGGGTCCCGCTATTACTATTTATAATTGCAGCCAAACAAGATACCGAACCGTAACTTCCCCTCTGCCATCGTGAACCGTGCAACAAAGGAATAATTTAAAAACAAACGTAATCACCGAACGATTGCCGACCATCTTGTTACGCGACTATCGTATTAACATTCATTATATTCTCGTTACGTATTTACAGCGTCCAATCGATTATGCGCGAGTAGCAACCGCGTAAAAATCTGTTCGGTAACCCGCTCGGAATCGTAACGCGATTCGCTCTATGTACACCCATGGGGGTACGTGCGAGATCATTAGCCCGGGGGTTCTGGCCTGGCTGAACATTGCGAACACAGATTGGCGAAGGTAAAGGCGAGCTCGGTCGGACGCGAATCCTTCCTGCTCGCGCCTCTCACGGAACCTACATTTTCTTTCTTCGCTCTCCATTTTTTCTTCTGCTTCTTTTTTTTCGTCTCTTTCTATCGTCACGTAATCGGGGTACACCAGCACCGCGTTACCTGTCGATCGTTTCCATTAACTAGCCCGTTACACAACGAACTATAACTATTGCCAAACAATAGATTATTCCGTGGCTGTGCACCGTCAGTCGCCGCGTAGGCCGAGTAGGGGTTTATCTTATGCAAGCGTTACATACATTTGGTTATATTACCGTCATTACGTAAACGCGACGGATCAGAAGGCGCGAGAAGGGAGAAATGTGTTACAAATTGTCGATAATCAGGATACTCGTCGATGCACGATTAAATCTGGGTTGCGCGGGGCAAATGAACGTAACCGGCCAGGAACGATTCGGCTGACTGTGGCGCAATTCGCGAAAGATGATGCATGACCCGGCGAGTTTCGTTTCTTCTGGTGGGCAACCACGTCGGGGGTGTATCGTCGTGTAAATTACAACGGTAGATTCAATTTTCAATGGGCGCAATTTATTGTCAATAATGGTTACGGTTATTCGACGGCGGGGCTACAATGATCAACGCAATTTCTATACTGCAGGACTATTCAATTGTCGGAAGAAGTATTTCAACTTCGTTGAACTTGGAAATCTTATAATCTCCTCTTCTTGCTGTTCCAGAGTGACGATTCAAGTTCGGCTGAACGTTATGTAAATGATAATGTCGATCCGGCAAATCAGTCCCCCGTTTCCGTCTTGATCGAAGCCGAGGGACTATGTACTCGTTATTTAATAAACGAAATTCGGTCATTTTACATTTCCATTTAGATTTTTCGTAGTCGGACATGATGCGGCGAAGGAACGGAGTATCGCTGACTTTGAAACAAGCATGGCGCGTTATGAAACGGGGTACTCTTACCTTGTAGTGTCGCATTATACATATAGGAGAGGGTCGGTGCAACCATTTGCGCGCGTAAGAGGTTGGTTACATGAGCGTGTAAATATTTCGCTTACGAAGAACGGTTTATATGTTGCGTTATGCGCACCTCTCCCGGTGCCTTAAACCTCGAATTACGTAAGTGCCGCCGTTTGATGTTTATGTAACCAACGTGCCACGTTACCGACGAAATCAGACATCGTCGGCATCGAACGAGAAACAAGCCGTCAGAAATAGGATCCGTTTCTGCGCTCCAGGCAACGATCCGTTGCTCGACCATCTACCGACATCTGACCGTGCTAGGCGGTATTAAAACGATGGAAATACGCGATAATTTATCTACTTTTGTTAAGTTAACGAACGGGGCACAGAATTTCGGGGGGCGGGAATCAATGAAATTTCCTTCCGAAATAGCCCGGAATATATTATTAGGGTAGAGGAAGCAAAGGTGCAATGCATTTAATGTCACACGATTCGCAAGTTGGGGAACTCTGGGAGACTTGCTTTTGCGTTTGCGTTAATGTTAAGAAATTAGCAAACGCAATGTTAGAAAAGCTAGAGCAGTTCCCCGAATACACGACTGCCAGTCGGTGGTCCCTGATCAGTTAACCGGGGGTAAGGTACAGTACTTTAACGATATCATGGTTCGACAGAATACGATGAAACTTAGTTTTTCGGCGAAATTGGGCGACTGTTCGCTTATGGTACCAGACTATCTGAACTTCTGCAGGGGCATTTTTTTAAAATTCGCAATTTAGTTAGTACGATATAAATGCATCTATGCTCGGCAGGATTTAAATGGGACTTTTATAATATTACAGATTTATGTAAATCATATTATAGTTTGCTTCAGACATTCATGGAATATTATCGTGGAATAATATTAAACACTGTGATGCATCAAAATCAGATTGCAAGTCGTGACGAACCGTATGTAAGTATACTCCGAAATTGTGTATTTATTATTTATATCGGGGGAGAACTTTTCAAAACTATGGGGACACTGCGAAATATGAAATTTAGTGAACTACATAATTAAGGGGGCATGGGGCACACGTACGCGTATACATTCCCTGTGTATGAAATATATGGTGTGACGCAAGGATCATTTCACTAGAGGGCCAACACGGATGACCCACCATTCGTATAAGTGGATACAGACTACCCTAGAACTTGTGGGATCAGCCACTGACATTTCAGCCTGACATACGAGATCGATTGACAGCTACAAATTTGTGGAACATGATATGAAGGCTTTTAGTTGCATCGAACCAAGTACCATCCTCTGCGAATTTATGGAGAGCAATTAATTTTGCCAATTCGTTCCATTAATATTGAGGCCAATATTTTCTTTGCTGCGATAGTAATAAAAATAATAAAATGTATTTAAGGCTGAAAATATCTGAAGTAGTGAGGGTATTTTAAAGATCGGCCCGACAAAACTATTATTTGAATACAACAGTATCTATAATTGAAGGGAAACGTCCGACGTTTGATACCAGAATATATAATTATGTTTCGCAAACTGGGTCATTGTTAGCGGGGTAGAAAGAGCGGTCCTCGATTCTGATATAATCGTGCTGATCTACGATTTCGTATAAGAATGAGATCTTAATCCTTTGATGTATATGTTTGCTTATCTGTCCTTTGATATAGGTATTATATACGAAGCTGTGAGTTAGATGTCATAAATCAGAAAATTACACGATTACGGTAATAATCATTGTAATCGATAAATGTCTGAATAATGCTTATTTGTATTCCAGTAGCTTTCAATACACTTCAATGTAGAATAATGTGCTTCTACTCTCATCTCTGACTTCTTACGTCAGACGGAATTAGTATTTATTTGCTGTTATGTACTTTCGACTGTAAATTGATGAAATGCGGAATATAAGCTTCACGTGGATACTATAATAAGGAATAATAAAGCTACTCATTAAAAAATTGTACATGTTGGCAAATTATATTATTGTAGTCACATTGTATGAAGTATTAAATATGATTTAATAACATGTATTATTCACGTTTAATAGTTGGTTTTAGAATACAAGTAAAATATTTCCCTGTGCAAATAAAGCTTAATCATTGATGTCCGATAAGGGAGAACGGCAGACATATTCTTATAAGCAATTCCAAATCGTAATTAGAACGTATGTGATACTTTTTTAATTTTTAACGGGTATATCTTATTTGGAAAGGAAATTCGTGCAGTTCGATAATTATATCATTTTTACAGTTGGGCGAAATTTTTTCGAACAAACGAAATCAATAGATTATTTTCGGCAGAAGGCGACAGTGTAATTGAAGTAATAACTTCAAACAATTTCTATGTGGCCTTAGATTTACAAAAATATCCTACTGTTCCTACTGTCTGCATAACATGTAAGTGGATTTTCTCAAGGCAATCCTATACTTTGTTGCAAGGAACAAACACACATTCTCGTCTATTGTATTTAAACGCAAACATGCTGACGCTATTAAACATAACATTTTATCATTTCGTACAGATATTCTGTCAAATACTAACATACGAATTGTTTTACATCCCAAAACAGACCTAGTAATTACATATAACTCCTGTCAATTTATAAACGCAGCTTATCTTACTAATAACAATACCATCTGGCATGAAACGGTAACATTTCCATATTTACATCTGAATATATTTCCAGAGACAAACCCTAATACATTCGCCACTCACTGAGTGGAATCCTATAAAAATCATCGTCCATTAAGATTTATTGAGTGTCAGCATTTGGCACAATTCAGCGTGAAATTTATCATCCCCTTTTCCCCGGCTGGTATTCGGCTGGTAGGTCGGATAGGTCGACGATGGGCGTCGTTAGGAGCGTCGATGTGTCGTCTCGACGGCGAAGCGTCAGCACTGAAGCGCCAGACGCCGTCGGGTGAGCGTCGAGCCCGCGAGCTTCGAATAATTCGGCTGCCGTTCCTTTAGAATTGGAACGTGATCGCGTCGCACGTGCCGCGTCACATTTGTCAACTACGGTCGCACGATACCTGATCTTGACAAATCTATCGCGTGATGCAAAGCGGACACAAACACTTTCGTTCGTAGTGTGCTTCTGGTGAAATGGTTTATTGACACAGCTATATCTTCCAATACATACCGAGTTTGCTCCAACTTTTGTCGCGGATCAAGTGCAGTTCATTGCCGCTTGCCTTGGAAAATTTGCATAAAAATTCGTGACCGAAAACGCTCGTTCCCCGGTATGTACCAAAACAATGCATTGTTATCTAACAGACACACGATTGCGCAGCGAAAGGTGTGTGTTTGTTGGTAGCGAGCTCGAACAAGCGACCGCAACCGCCAAGTGAACTGTGCAAATAGTTTAATTTTTACGTTTCGGAAGACACGGGCTTGTTGCCACATCACTGACCGATTCGTTAGTGGAACTGCAGAAACGTTTGACGTGTTTGAGTCGCGTGGAAGAGCGTCGGCATTCTTGTAAGTGGTGATCCTCGCTAAAACTATTCCTCATGGCCAATCGATTGAAGTGATAGGATTTTCTTGAATTGTTTAACAATCTTATACACGACATGGTAACCGTTCCAAATAACGTGTATACGGTCGATCGATGAAAGGAAAGTATCGAATACTTGACGCATGTAGTGAGTAGATTGTGCTGAAGATTCAGTTCGCGTGTAACAGTCGCGAGAAATGAAAGTTGATGAAGACAGAACTGCGATTTAATATGAAAGGATGGGAAACGTAATAGCGGAGTCAAGTTCGGAAGATTCGAATGATGTAAGTATGTTTTATCGTAGTTTGAATATAGAACAAATATATACATACACCATTCATTTTATGTAATTTATCGTTCAAGACATTTTATTTCATTTTACCATTACAAACTTTATACTATATATTTAGAAAATCAGAGTAACACCAAAATATTGTATATTGTACAGAATTATGGAATTACATATTGTCATCTGCATAATTTGTTTCTTTAAACTATTATTAATTTAAAATATTTATCGTACATAATAAAGGGCAGTTCAAGCGGAGTTAGGGATTTACGATAATAATAATTGTAGATGAAATAAATTAAATCAAAAGCTCTGTATGGCTTGGTACCGTCTACCGTTTTATAATAATATTTGTTCGTAATGGCATCGGTGCACTGGCACAGTGTAATGAAATTTTGTTAAACCATTTTTGCTTTACTTGATCAGGATATTTCAAGTTTATTCGCGTATTATTCCCTTTGCATGCAGTTGCAAATAGTAACTGTATTTTTGCACCGTTAATTGATAATAAGATTCGAACGGAACTCTTCCTTCGTACTTTATTTACACTTGGTGATAAGTATTTTAGCTATTCTTGGTTGTTCGAGGCTTGCGAGATTGGAAGGCGAAGCCGACATTTATCCGATACGAATAGGAAAATAGTTTGTGATCTTGAGGCCTGACACAAGCGTAACGGTCTGAATTTAGACCGCTTTAAGACATTTCCAAACACGATTTAACAATTTGTGTCATGTTTTTATTCGCTTCGAACTTTCGCTATAAATAAACGCAGTGTATGTGTACCGTGAATTTTGAGATATCGAAATTTTATAATTTTATATCGAATTCCGTTTCCCTTACAGAAAAATTAAACCATGCCGCAGGAAAGTAGTGATACATTTTTTGCGGAATCAATACGGAAGTATAGAATTTATTGTAATGAAAATTATTTACATATTTCAGTGTTCGTTAATTGTACGATTAATTGTATGCACTTAGAATGTTGAAATCAAGAAATTAAGAGTTCTATTCCGACACCGAGATTACATTTACAGAGTCTATCAACACTATGATGATGGACTAGACGCTGTGTCAGCTAATCGTTTCAAAATGTGAATCCCTAGACAACCTAGTATAAATTTTCAATTCACAAGTATCCGGTCGAGCAAAATATTTCGATTTTTAATTGCACCAGTCTTACGATATTACCGATGACACGAAGAAAATTAACAAAATAATTGAGACTCCGGTAATAAGCATGTATGAAACTTTCTACACGGGAGGAAATATACAAGTGATCGACAAGCTATTTTTTCACAATTTTCTATAAAATAACTATGCCCGATTGTGCATTTATAATTAGTATAATGTTACAATAATGGTAACCCTACATTTGTATCAGCTGTTATTTACGAGCCAATTTTGTAATGTTCGGAAAATTTGATGATACTTTTTCAATCGCACCGCGGATTAGAACATTTAAAGAACTAACAATCTTTAAAATATAGAATCTTTCCTTTTAAGGTCGTGGAACCCGTCCAGCAGTTCAAGATACTCTGATATTTATGATCTGAAATTCGGAAACTTTGTCCTTCATGACTTAATGGTTGTAAAGCAGCATCGAACAATTTCATTACTTCTTATAGATATCTCCCCTTGAGATCGTGACGTTCGAAGTTTCCTCATTCTGCAATGATAGGACCCACGATCCCGATGTCGTGTTCGCCATTATCATCGTGACAGAAATGGTCCTAAGTAAAATCCTACAACGGGAACCCTGCGGCCCTGTAATGATACGAAATGAACAACTCTGATCTGGTGATAGATTTATTCCATACACTAAAGTTTAGGCTTATATTTAGGGGGAGCTATGATTAGGAAAAGCTCATATGTACACAGGCGCGTCCCTTTTGAGGGCTTTTGTTCTGAAAGTGCAAAAATCACTGACTTTTTGCGTTTTGTATCTTCAGTATTATTTCTTAAGTTTCCTGTTATATACACAGTTTCGGGTTGCTGAACTTTGTACACTGTGTTTTCTATTTGCTTGTGGAATTTTATGAGAAACACATGTTTTATTCTGTTTCAGGGTGCGACGCGGTGATTGTATAAGCGTAAAGTTTACAATGGCAATGACATTGGTGAGCAATTTTCTTCATCGTTTTTTCGAAAACGTCGAAGTGTATACGCCGATAGGCAACAAAGAATTTTGAATGTTTAATTACTCATTGTTGCACACAATGAACGAACCAGAACCTTGCCTGCCATTGATCTTACGGCCAAGATACCGACTGCGTGATCTCATCTTGGGGGATTATGCTTTTAACGATGACGGAGAACGGTGAGCGAATTTTCAATTATGCCTATGTAATTTTACAAATGAATATAAACACATGCACGTAGCAGAGAAAGCATTTAAATAAGGTTTAGTTGTTTACTTTACTTTTACCATCAATATTTAATAAATATTTATTAAGCCCTTAATTTAGGGCTATCGTACAGTGTTTGATCGAAATAGACCACTTTCGTTAAACACTTCGATGCATATTTACTTGTCTAATAATTTGGTGCGTCGATGAAATTATTTTTTTAATAAAAATTTGGGTTTAATGATATCTGGCGATACATGAATATCGAGTAATAGAAATGCTTATTAAAACTGCCTATCAAAAGGAGCAGAGCAAATATTTGTCTGACAAATTATGAATGAAAGCATTAAAGTTCGGTCGAGGACCACTTAGATGCCGATAAATGAAATTTCTCCGGTGTTTCTTTGTGAAATACGAAAATCGTGGTAAATTCCTTGGATAAATTTAAATTTTGTTTCGTAAGGGACATGAAAATTGTATATCATACCAAATCCCGAATTTTTTCAATAAATTTTCATTCTTTCTCCATTATTAATTAGTTGAATCTCAATTTTATATGCATGATATTAATTAGTTTAATATGATCCATTTCTTGAATTCTTTCGAGTGTCAGTTATATTATTGAATATTATAATTTGAAGCAGTGCTCCATTTTAAAATTCTTCCCATTCTGGATAGTATTTGTACTATACATATAATCCTTAAGTTACTACGTACATACCTTCAACACATGTCGCGTTTTAGTCGTGCTAAATTAAATTAATTTCGTGAAATGGGGTACTCCGTGTACTCCACATTCTTCATAAGTGATCCTTTAATAAGTCTCTCTTTAATTATTCCATTAGTTTATCAGTATGTGAAGAGGAAATGTGCCTTATATTGCATAAATTAGACGCACCTAAATTATATGTCCTATACTCATGTTTGTTACAATGTTATCTTAAATTGATATTCTAAATTAAACTACTTTTCTATGCCTAAAATGTAATGTATAAGGTATTTTTGATTAACATTCAATTGATATCATCTAAATACTTCTATTTACCAGAGAATCGTCATTCATAATTTAATAATATATCACCATTGTACCCGCTGACTTATTCATTTTATTCGCCAAGCCTTTGTTTGCGTTTAATTAAACAACTTTCAATTACCGGTGAATTCTAACACATGCATGTACAAGCGATTTTCTTCGTGTCGCGAGAAAAATTGTTGTGGTTATTTTTTAATTACAATGAGTATCAAGGCGCGGCGGGATGTATTGCACGTTCAACTACTAGCGATTTTCTTCGTGTCGCGAGAAAAATTGTTGTGGTTATTTTTTAAGTACAATGAGTATCAAGGCGCGGCGGGATGTATTGTAGAAATTGTGCACAATTGCGAAACTCCGAGAAATTCAAAGTCATTTCGGGAAAGATAAGGGGATACGACAAAAGCAAACTTTCATTTGAAGAGTGGATTACAGGCACGAAAGGGGAATCAACCAACGATTTCAGTCCGGCTTGAATGACAGGGTGTCCATTATCAGCTGTCTTGGAATTTCAACGATAAAACAGCTTTGAAAGGATAGCAGGGACACTTCGAAGATAATACGGATATTCAGAATACAGAAATGCGGCGCCAAATTTTGTATTGAATAAAATAACGTGAACTTACGTTCTATGATAAATCAAAATTGAAAAATTGGGGAAAAAATAATACACCGCAAAGAGTCCAGAGTTATAAGTCCAGAGCTAAATCCATGTATTTGCATTACATATTTTACAGTCGTTGTTACTGTTACAATGATTATACGGAAGATGCAAATTATGATATACTCTTCTAAATTTAAAGGCCATAAAACAATTTTTTCTCTCCACGTGAATTTTTATACTATTGCAACTCGAGCGATTTCAAATTGCAGTTTCATTAGAGAAACGCATACACAAAGATTAGAAACCATTTAAAGTCATTTAAAATTAATAACATCTACGAAGACAGATTTTCATTTTCTACTAACTGTAAGCGTGGAAAATTATTAGGGACAATTATTGTGTATTTTATGGTGCGGCATGCTTCCATGTTACGTGACTGCAATCTCTTTTCAGTATGACAGTTTGGCACTGTTTACTTATTTAAAAAGTGTCGTTCGTTAACACCTTTTATCGACTTATCGACGAAAGCTTCAATTGTGCCAAAATGTGTACGACCTTGCATCACATTATTTAATAGCCACATTTGGAGTCTAAAACCGAAACTTGATAATCGACACAAATTTGGTCACAAACTATGGCATAGTCGAGGAAAATAAATTATGTGATTACTGAATGAAAACCTCTGCATTGTTGATTTTACGCCGTTCTTGAACGCAGCTTTAACCCTTTAAATTCATATAATACTAAATTTTTAACTTCTAAGAGGGAGTTCTAATTTTCAGGTTCTGGTTAGATGTGTTGAATCGAAATTGGAGTGTACAACAATTCCTGTAATTTGAAGTATTTTTCTGAAATCGATTTAACTAGTTTGTTTGCAACCTAGTACCTCGACATCCTTTAAAAGAATGTCGGTCAGAAACGCGGAAGAAATAAGATAAAAATATTGGTTGAATTCTACCATGACTGAGTTGTATTCAACATAAAGTGATCCCTACATGAAGTCAAACATATGTGGACACGTGAAACACATGTCAAACGCAGATTTTTTCCCCCAGCAACTTTCGACACTGGATGACACCGTTCGAACGATTTTTCACACTTGTCCCCCTATATATCACTTCGTGTATTCATATCTTTATTCACATTTCGCAAATATTTCAAAAGCCACGCGGCCCCGATATTCTTATTCTTTCTCGGCATTTTCTTTCTTTCACTACGTCCACTTAATACTCTGACCACGTGGCTGTTTCATTGAATGAATTCCACTCGTGAAGAACTAACGGGCATAAAGGTGCGAAAGTATACTTTATCAATTCACACCGCGGTATATCCGACGTAATAAATTTGAGACTCGGCTGTGGGCAACTTCGTGATGGCGCATCCCTGTCTCCTCTTAACTGCCGGGCTACAATTAACGCAACTCATGACTCATTAATGGAAATATATGCAAGATCAGTGACGACGACGCGAATTTCTCATTTCTGATAAAGCCGGTCGCACCGGCTTTCCAGTAGGGATTCGTGGCATGTAGAGCAGATATGTGGTCTACTTGCGTATTACATATAGCGCCAACGAATCGACACCAACCAGAGTTGAAAAGTGGCGCAGACCGAAAGACATTGTCTTATTTGGGACAGAAGATGGGGGTTACACTTGACACAATTAGTATTGATCCAACTTTCTATTTTTGTTATTTTTTTCGCCTGCATGCAGTCTACCCGCCGTTTCGAAAACTTGTTCGAAGCTATATCGAACTTTGACATGTCTGTCTGCACACTTTGAGCTGGGAAACTTTTGTCGCCACTAGCCGTTAAAGAGAATTTTCATAGCATGCATTGTTGCGTATGTTTCAAGTGCAATATGAACTTTATACTCGTGTGCGTATTTCAATGTAAACTGAAAATATGTAAAAGAAATGTTGAAACCTGTGCAAAGTTTTTACGATAGTTGTTTTCGATGTGCACACAATTTATCAATTTACGCTACGTAAAACAGCAGCGTTTTGAAGCCTATTAGTTGTTGCATAAATCAGTTTGCAGTGTTTGCACAGACTGAACGTTCACATTGCTGGAGAATTTATACCAAATCAATTTTCACTCGTGGGTTAGAAATATTGATAATGTTTGTTAATTTATCTGAAATTGGTATCAAAATTTAATTAGATTTAATATAGTTATTGAGGGGGAGATCAATAATGATTCCATGTATTAATCATTCATTAATTATTTATTCCATGGCGCTATGTTACCAAAAAATTACGAACGTGGTAACGAAATTCTGGTTTACATTTTAACTCCCCGTGTATTGCAGATAGCTAAATTTAAGAGGAACTTTATGGCATCCTATTTAATGTTATAATGGAGTTCGTATCTATTACGGTTTTATGTACTGCGATGTTTACTGCTTACTTTTATTCGTGCATAATACCCATTTTATACCAGCATTGTTAAATCGTAGTACTAAAGTTAATTACATTAAATGCTCTTGATACGCATGCTGGATTATAACATGACAATGCCACTCTGTAGCAGTGGAAGTTCATGCTAAACCTATTATGAAATGTCGTTACACCACGCATTAATTACCGCATTGTGCAAGTGTGCTTCTACACTTGACATAAAATTAGTAGAATATAATTTGAAAATAATCCAATGGATCAATGGTTTAGTACGAAAAGATTATTTTAATACCGAATGCGGCGAAGGAAGATCAGAAGAATAATGTTTGAAGGAAAATTGTAAGTTAAATTTTGATGCTTTGAATAAGAAACTTTTCACACGTAATTAAGAGTATATCAACTTTAAGGCTGCTTGACCGAATTAATACGTAGTACTGATTGTGGCTGTGTGTTTTGTTCTTTAGTTCTTTTCGAGATTTTTACACAACCACCCTGTTTCTCAAAGCTCTCTAATATACATAAAAGATCGTGGAATCTTTATTTACGAGTATTTAACGTTCAGTTACTTTGTAATGAATATGGAAAAATAATTCTTCGTGAATTTTATTAAATTAAACATTAAGATATTTGTTAAAAATGGAAATAAATAATACTTGATTTTACTAGTTACTAGTATATATATGTATAATTTTGTGTAAAATTTTCTTAATATCTAACGTGACCGAATAGTTTCGTCATCATCTATATGTGACGGTCTATTATTTCCATCAATGTTTTTAATTTCCCTTTACTCCGCTTCCCCATTTCTCGCCACGGAAATCTGTGATTAAAGGAGATAGCTGCGAATGACACATCTCGAACCGCAAATGGAGCACACCTTCCATGGTTACAATTGCTTTCACACCTCCGGCTGATAGGAAATTGACGCATTTATATTTTCTCATGTATAACTGAATGCGCATGACAAATCGATTAAATTGTGAAGGCAATCATAGAGATTGAGGCCACGAATCTGCTTGCATTTTGCACTATCTCTTACTTCGAAATTAAGTGGCACAGGGAAAATATTACACGTACAGATTTTTCATCAAGGTTGTACAGAAATTCTGAAACTTTAACAAAACTTTGTGGTTTATTTTGAACAGAAATATTTCGCAACACTTTGCTTACCTATAGCTCAAATCTTATAAATGTAAAAATATTACGGATCAGATGAGATAACAATTTTGCACTTTCTTTAAAAAAAAAAAAGGGAACCCTTTTACCATAAAAAAAAAAATTTGTTCGTCATTGTATGATTCACCTTAAATTGTGTACACCTAGTGCAGCTTTTGACAATATGCTTGCTTCGCAGGTGCGTGTACTGATACTATGTTGCGGTTCCATTTTATAGTCTCCAGAAGATTGCTTTCGCTAATTAACGGGTGCTATTAATTTTGTAAAGTTGCACATGGAAGCAGACGAGGCATACGAAAAGTAGGCCATGAAATTAACAATGTATACGATTACCTGTGCCCCGTTCTTGGTTGGCATTATTTTCTGCTCTAAAGTGATATAAGTTGCCAAGCTTATCCATTATGAAAATGTTTTCCTACGGAGGTACCTTCACCTCCATTTTTTTTCTCTCGCCTACATAACCGGATTTCATTATTAACTCATAATATTGATGCTACATAAATATTGGCAATACAATCGAATATCTGACAAACCTTTCATTATTTTCAGTATCAATGAAATAATAGAAGATATTCTTTTTTCTCTATATGGGTTTGCGGATAGCTCTTTAACTTTAAATGATACTTTCATGCAGGCAAAGTAGAAACTACTCGACCTGTACTTCGTCAATAGCCATTCTTCAAACTTTTCTGTAAATATTTCATTTATCCGCTGTCTCGCAAACAAACCCTTTATTGTGCTTCGGGGCAACTGGTACCTCACTCGCTCACCTGATTCGCTCTTTTGTGCTTTTGCTGGCGGTATTTTTGCTTTAGAAGGTCTTTATATGTCAACGAGATACGCGTCGTTGAATTTAAAGGTCCAAACAGACGCGGCATCTTTCTGCACTATCGACTGCTTCTCTAGAGCTTGGCAAGCTGTTCAGCTTTCGTACTTTCAAGCTTTGCATTACCTGGAGAACTTTGTGACACCTTTATTGTTCTCCAGAGGGCGTTGCTTGATGTTGCCACGTTTATTAGAAAAGTAGTACCTTCTAGCAATGTTTCCTTTTACTATTTGACAACGAATATTTGTTTTACCTCGTGATATAGTTACGTATCCAACAATGTCTGGGGAAACGTTGAGAATTTTTTAGTATACTCAGTTAAAATCGTTATAAATGTATATACTTAGTTGTGACAAATGTGACTCAACTTAAAAATAACTACCACCTTGTTAGCTCTATCAAGATGTCCTCCTTTTAAATGTGTCTTATGATCGCGATAATGTTGAACGATAATAATTTTTTTGCTAAAGCCGTTGGTCTATACATTGCTTGATAATTATCTATGAAATACGTTTATAATTTTTTACGCGACACAGAGGAAGTCTAGATTGATAAAGAATTCTTATCGTTTTATTCTTGAGAAAGCATGCATAAATTTCAACCCCTAAGGGGTATCAATGAAACATTATAAGCACACTATTTGTGACGTACCTACATACAAGACAATATGAAGAAAATAAGAATGAGTGTCACAAAATTCCAATTTCTTATAGCAATTTTCTTGACATCAAGATTTATAAGTCCATCATACTTTTACGTTTACCTAATTTCAATCTAGTTTTGGTTACGCTCAAATTTTAGTTATCTACGTATATTTCATCAATATTACATTTACGTATTATTCATAAACTAAGAAACAACCAATGCGATTGCACCTCGTTTCTCCTATAATTTTTCTTAAAAGTAAACTCTGGACAGCAAGGCCGGTCCTGCAATCGAAATTGCGCGTCGCCAGTATTTTATAAAACTCAAACGTTTATGATTAAATCGCTGTAACAGGAATAGTCTCGTATTTTTAGATTGTGAAACAACGTAAGATGTGAACCACGTGGCTTAATGAAAATTCGAGCTTTCCGCGTTACGCTCACATTCAGAGCGCAAGCCCACCAACTTTTCTACGCCACGAATCGATGCTATACTGTAACAATCCATTCATCTCGTTTTACGATTCTGAAATAGCTTCTCTCACAGTGCCGCCCAATTTTCAGCGTCACGATAAAATTGATCGCATCGCCCCATTAAATTATACTGGCCTCGAGCAACGAGACCGCACTTAATCAATGAATAACCACCTCAGAAAAAGCCCAAGGGAAAACATCTTTAAGTAATTCATTAACGAGGTTCACTCCGTCCCCCGCGTATTCTATAAGCGCAGTTGTATCTAAACGTTGGCCACATTTCAGGGGCTGCAAAGTATATAAAATTAAATCCTCTGGCCGCTGAAATAAAATCGGCACGTTTGCTTTGAAAAAGAAAGCCCCGTAACCCCCGCCTACCAAAGGCAACATAAAATAACGTGAATTGCACGAGAGTGTCACTATTCCTGGCGAATTTTCGAAGGCACCGTCGGTGAATTGCAAACAGAAGCAAAAAATGTAACCGGTCTCACGCAAACGTGTACTATACCGTCGCGCTGTTGGCAAGCATCTAATACCCAAGTATGTCGAAGCCTCAGTTTATCAGTATCAAGAATGGTTACTTATCTCGAACATCGAGGTGATCTCGTGGCTGTCAGGATGGATCTGACGTAAGTGATGGGAACGGAGAAACGTACTAAGCATCCCGTGGCGCAGTCGCCTTGACAACGGCGGCGCCACGTGCATGTGTGCGCCGTTTTTGCCAGGCATTTGTCAGAAAAGCTGGACGGAGAGGAGAAGCTATC
Source organism: Nomada lathburiana (assembly GCA_963667235.1). Lineage (NCBI taxonomy): Eukaryota > Metazoa > Arthropoda > Insecta > Hymenoptera > Apidae > Nomada > Nomada lathburiana. The sequence continues at coordinate 7,582,587 of OY763897.1, read as the reverse complement.
GAGCAGAATGGTGAGAACGGGATAGCCCCGTTGACAGTACAAGGGGGGTGGCAGAAAGAAAAGGGAGCTAGAACGCAACGTGGACATGGAGGAGGGAATGAAGGAGAGGGGCGAGTGTTGGTGATCGGAGTGGAGAGTGCAAAGGGGGTGGTAGAGCACGAGAGAAAACTGCTACGATGTACCGCAGTACGGGGTTGTGAGCTGCGAGCTGACTCCTCGCACAGTGAAAAAGGGTAGTGGTTTTCGGGGGCAGCCCGGCAGAGAAGAACCCTTAGTGACACATTATTGGAATTGATCTGTCTGTCCAGGCTGTTTGCGATCCGCCATTTCCATTCACGGAGAATCCTCGTGCGGCTCCGTGAATCGTTTAGCCACGAGTTTCTCGTGCACTCGGACGTGGTGTTGAGTCAAGGGCAACTTGCTCATCATTCGTAGTCATTGACAGGGGACACGGTTGGCCTAGTTAGACGTGGATGCTTGCGTTTTCTGTGACTGTAATTTCTTGACAGAAAACGCCACGGTGATGTTGTAGGACTCGTGTCATGTCAAGGCCGATGCAGCATGTAACATGTCGATATGTTTCACCGGCACAAAACGGAGATACGATTAAGCCTTGACACTCGTATCGCGATAGAAAATTCACGGCACTGCTGCGGCCCGGGACGTGTGGGGGAAATTTGTCAGCGGTTAAATGGTCCGTAAAGTTTCCTTGGGAGGAGATCAGCTGATACCCGGTTTCGTCGCGGATGGTAATTGGGTCTGTGAACGCTGTGAACGTTCCGACGATCATCAATATCGAATCGACAGCCGTTTGTGGTCGAGCGTTTCCCTATTCAATCGTCTAGTTCAAGTTCGACACGCGAGGTGAAATTATTCAATTCTGGTATTCACGGACGTGTAGCTCTTTCTTGTGCAAGATTTATACATGAACACTGGCGAGAATTGGATGAACAATAATGTTGCAGTGAAATAGTGCAATATGTTTTTTTTTACGCACACGACACTGTTAAACGCGTTTGTAAAAGAGGCATCGCGCGTTGTGTGTTACTCCGAAGTGTACAATCGCGTATTATGAGCGAATTATCCGACGATTACCAGTGACGTTGCAGCGAGGAACTCTTGCTCCGCAAGAACTCTGATCCTTGGAACGTTCGATACGGGCGCAGTAAACGTTCAGTTTTAATGGTGTTGCTATAGAAAATACAATGATTGTTGCAAAAGCAAGGGAATGTGATCGTTGAGCAAGAAACTCCATCGATCGCCCCGCAACCTGTCGCAACATTCCTCTTAAAGCATTCACGGTAGAAGAGGACCAAATGTAAGACAAGTGCGCTCATAGCAAGCACTCTACCAGTGAAATAATATTCTTACGATCATGACCTTCAACACTGATCATCACGTGACACTGTCCAGGGCAATCGAGATGAAATCGTGACAAGAACATACTACGAATTGTTGATGGCTGAAAAGCCGGCCGTTAAAACCGCAGCAATGAATCAAATTGGCCCCCAGGATGTCGTCACAGGGTACTTAGGCCAGTATTTATGGAACTTTCGATGCGTTGTCGCCTGGACTTGATTAAGGGAATACATGTTGGCGAATGGTATCGATACACACGAATTAACAAAAGGAATCACGACCATGCGTCCTGATGGTAATAAGGGTGGTTTCTTTTTCGGGAAATTAGCATCAATGGCGAAAATGCGAGCGCATTCGTCGAATGACTTCGTTGAATCGAGTGTTAACGGTGCGTGATATTCGGCGACACTATGGAAACGATCAGGAGAGCAACAGTTATTTGACAGCAATTAAAAGACATATATATCACTGAAGAGAATATTTTTCGACAGACTTTCCACACGTGTTATGCATTCGAACGATTGTTATATACCGGTGACAGAGTTCAGTAGATATTGTTGAACGACGAATTTTGAAATTGTTATCGAAGCTGCTCATATTTGACAGCTATTCTAGATTTAATAATAGCTGTTCCCTTGTTGTTGGTATACGCGAAATGTTATAAGGTGTGCCAGTTTCAAGCACAATTCCTTCCACAAGTGACGAAACGTTGTTATATATGTTCACTGGAAACCATAGATACTACGTACCGTTGGAACGTTGCACTTGTTAACTGGGATCACACCAGATTTGAGCAAATTTTTCAGAAATATCTTACAAAAGTTGCACAGTTGACAGCTAATCATTTTTCACGCTTAGCTGCTGCTACCTCGGTCTCCCTTCGTTAAATCGATATATAATTAACCTAATTGGCTAACGAGGAAGACATTAGGAAAAAAAAAGACAAACTTTCAACTCTCATTACCCATCGACGATCGAAGCGAGAACATAAGAACGGTGCTCCGATACCAAACTGACGAACCATGAAGTTTGACACACACCGGGCTTATCGATTGGAAATTATGCTGATACCTCGAAGCGAGTACAAATTGCTTTACTGGCGCTCAAGTTAACCCTGTCTTTGAAGAAAGATCGCTATCACGCAACTACACAGGAAACTTCGTAATAACGGTTATCCCATTAATTGAACTTTCCTCGCGATTAAGCGACGGAAATATTAATTAAAACTCGGGGGGAAGACTATCGTCGAGCATATGCAATTCTAAAAACCTAAAATCCCCTTACACCTGTCACGATGGGAAATGATCATCGGTTGCCGTGCCGAACGTTCGACTTCGCGAAAGTGAACCGCGAGTTGTTGAGGCTCTTCGACGCGTGGACGCACCCACGTGTCCCTACGACGTAATACGCGATGCGAATGACGAGCTGACGATGATGTCGTCGGTGGGACATCGTACATCCAATTCGTTCCTCTGTTGAACGTTCACGCGCAACATAGTGAAGCTTCCACCAGGGAAGAGGGAACAACGGGCGAACGAGACGGCGCTCCGTCACCTGTTCGCCCTGTTTCATCAGCGTAAGCCTCGGGATCCTCTCCGAGGTCAGAACGCTGCCTCGGCGGTGCCCCTGCTCGAGATGGGCGCCAGGGCATGGGACTACGAGGCACTGCCGGAACTTCACACATCGACGGGTGTCACACCGTCTTCAACGCCGCCGAATGCACAACAGAAGACCCACTCGCCGAGGGTCTACTTCCAGGCGGAGAATTTGGCGTCCACCAGGAGGCGGAGCAGCTCCAGGTTATTGGCGCCCCAAACGTCTTGCAGACGACGGAGTAGAAGTATGAGCGCGTGGAGCGACCTGTCGAGATCGTCGTTCAAACTTGATGAGAGGTAGGTCGTTGATCGACCGTCGTTTCAGGCATGCTATAGTTTGCGAAGTTGCCGGGTCGTGAGATCGTTTGTGGGTGAGCTAATTCATTTAGTATAATATGTCCCGAAAGTGTTGGGGGACAGACAGTTGTCCCGAGAGGAATTATTGTAGTTTGTTGTTGTTTCTTTGGGCGGAGTGGGTTAATTATTCATATACAGGTGTATGATGGTTTGTTGTCGTTAAGTCGGAGGGTCAGATCTGAATGCATGAGGTGATGTCGAAGTATGAGAATTAAAGATAGTTAAGTTTTATGGATTTCAACGTGCATCGATTTCTCTAAACATTTGTTTTATTGGGAAATAATTTTCCTTTAGATACGATTTTTTTTTCAGATTTTCCATGGCACGGCGTAAAGTATTAAATTTTATTTTTGCTGAAGTAATATGGAACGTAACTTGGGTGAATAAAGTAGAGGAAACAGTTATGACATGAAAGAGGTGAATGGGTAATGAAATATATGTTAAATGCAATAAAATCGCACTTGTTGAGAGCCAATAAAATCGGGGGGAATATTGAATGTGTGTTAAACAATTCATCCCTTGTTCTAAAGCTACTTCAATTTGCAACGTTCATGAAATGTATTAGTCTTGAAATGATTTAGTAGTTAATTGAAAACGATAAAAGGAAAAACAGAAATAATATAAAACAAGGGAAGTAATTCAATAATTTATAATTTAATAATTTACAATCGTTTATTCTCTAGTAAAATAAATCCGTCCTGTGCAACCTACTTTCAAAGTGTCCAGATAAATTACGTCGCCGTAAGCGTACGTGAAACTTCACGTCTATAATGTACTTGTGTACTATATTAGTGTTGTCACAGTAAACGACATTTATCACGATGTTGTAGGCGCGATGAACTACTGGGAACAGCTGAAATGGGAGAATACCCTCTATACGTATAAAGTAAAAAGGAAAAATAGCATTCGCTCTTGACATGTGAATAGTAATAAATTCATAACGGCATACGTGATGCGTTATTAATATACAGGGGGTACAGTCTAAAAGTATCTACCATTTTTAGGCACGTCCAACCAAAGTTAACCAGGCCAAAAAACTGTCGCGACCGAATTAAATTATGTGCTAAATTCAACGTTTTTATACAGTCGAGTATTTATTAGCCAATATTATGCTACATGAATAGAATATTATAAAAGGGGATGATAGAAGATAGTAAGTTTAACCCAAAACATTTCATATTAATCTTGCATAAATCTATTGCTTACAATATAAACATAACTTTCACGCAATCTTCGAAACCCAAATTACATACTTTCTACCCTACTGCGTTCGCACAACCGTCAATGTTTTTGTATTCATTTTTGCATATGTTCGGAATCGAGGAGATAAAGCAAGGACTTAATATTCCACCGATTGAAATACCGAAATGTTTCTACCGATTACCGTTTTCGTTTTATCTTATACATCGGTATTATGCCCTTCGCTGATAGATTATAATGCTGAAAAGTAGAATAAAAAATTCTCGTTACCTTTTGTTCATTTATGCTTTTCGCTTTTAATTCACGTTCTTCCATTCCGTTTCATATTGCACGGAGTAATGACACTTGAAATGAGCTGGATGCCGTTTCATCGCAAAGATGATGCTGCCTTTGTATTTGTTAAGCTTCAGCTCTCCTTTTATAATACATGCTGCTCGAATACGCAAAGCGCACAACTGCCAACGCATCGAAAACCAATAACAATCCGAGGTTCTGTAATATAGGAAAATCGTAATTAAGAACTTCCAAGGTTCCACTAAGCGGACGTCTATAAAAGCTTGGCACATATTTGATTTCAAATGTAGGACTGACTTTTCACCTGAATTTCTAAGGGACGTGCTACACCTACGTACACATACAAATGGACCAGCAAACTGGAACTGAACTCGAGAATTTCTCACTGCTGGGAATTTATATTCTTTTCTACCATTATTCATTGCGAAGATGTGACGTGCGTGTACATTTTTCCTGCCTTCATTAATATAAATAGGTAGACGCGTATGAACATTTTCACAAAGACTGTTCTCGAATACACGAGCTGCGAAGAGAATTTGTAACAACTCATCTGATTATTAAAACGTCATAGATACATTTTTCATCTTCGCCTGACATGCATAATAACTGCTGAAACAGTTGTCCATAATAATTGCTGCAATGCTCCATCGCAAAGTAGGCCAGCCGGTCGTTTTCTCATCTATGTATGCCTCTAACTTCCCTATTTCAGTAATAAAGCTTTCTCGCATTTTGTTAAATAAAAGAATCTAGAAGCTTTGTGTAACAAAAGAAAAAGTAGAAAGAATTTGTTATACAATTGTAGACCATTTTTAAGGGTGCCACATCGTTGTCCTCGACCTTGCCGTACGTTTAAAAGTAATTGCTCTCGTTCATAAAACTGTATGCATCTGTCCTGCACAGTGAATAACGAAACATAAACGAGCTTCCGCGAAAAGTCTTCCAAGTTCTTGGATACTTGGAAGTTCTATAATTGGCAGTCTAAAACCAGTTTACATTCGTTTAAATAGATGCTGTATGTAAATTAGGAAATTGTGGAATTTTATACTCGGATTGTATATAGTATACGTAGAAAAGTACTAGTATTTGAAACAACTCAATGATATAAATGCAAAACTATTTCTTTTTCAATGATTTATACAAATTTGAATATACAGAAACAACGATTGCAAAACGCTTAATCCTTAATTAAATTTATAGTTTCTAGGTCCATCGCTAATACATTATCTAATGTATTCGCTAATGTATTATCACGTTTCGCTGAGATTCTTTTAAACCTGATACGACCTTCATTTAAAATGACGGTGAAGGTCTTCGTGGTAGATTTTGACCATTTACATTAAATAAAAAGAAATTAACCAGAACAAGTATAATTATAATTTATTTACTTCTATGTAGTGCACTTTGTAAAATAACGAATCTATATTTTTTCGATGCGTATGTAACTAAGGTAGTATCTATTGTGAAACCAAAGTTTGAACTAAATGCAGGCAATTTCTTTGCTTCTAGGAGTACTTTCGGTATCGATGTATTATTTTTTCTTATTGTTCCGATTGGTGTTACTCGTCGTTCGAACTTATTTTTGGCCATTTTGGTCGGATGTTAAAAAATCATCGAAAGTAAATATTGTAGTTGTTTTGTTTGATTTTAGCCCATGAAGACCTTCAATGCAACAAATTTTTTTTGTCGTGAAGGCAATATGCGGTCTAGAGAAATTTTCTTTTAATATTTTTTTAGGAAGGAAAATAAGCGTATGGAACTAATTATACGTGAAAAATAAAATTCATATTGATCAGAAATGAGCAAAAGACAGTATACGGGTTGACTTAGTTTATAGGACAACTTTTGGCAACTGCATGCAGGTTCTTTTTAAGTCCGACAAAAAGCTTTAAGGAAAATCTGTTTGAAACGGCATAACCATCGCTCTGTCTTTTTCGTGGTTCTATTTTATATGGCAGCACGTGGTGCTTTTAGAAGTTTTTTAATCAAGTACCGCGTGTCACGCAAAGCGAACGTTTGAAACATACTTTGTGTTATACTTTGCACAATGCCACATTAGCACTACTTTCTACTGAATAGCCCGGTTGCTCACTTTGTTCCTTGCGTTATACACCAGTCGAACCGCTGCAACATTTATAGCATTTTTGGGGAAAATTATAAACATGTTTTTCTCTTAACAAGCATCGTGTTTTAATTTGTGCACGGAAAATTCCAAGGATGGGCAACCCTTTACACGCAACCCTATTAATATTGAATCGGAAAACAGACGATATATGGATAATTATAATTCACGGACAACTCGGAAGAGTGTTCTAATTATAAATATACTTTATGGTGTATTTTTTTGTGTGGAAGTTGCGATAAAAACATGAAAAACATCTAGGGAAACATATGCATTAAATATTTATAAATTGATATGGCATAATTTACACGAAGTTATATTCTGTAATGGTACCTAGATTTTTATAATGGACAAAAGCAAACAAATGCTAAGTTCTTTTGATAAGTTTATAAATTATAATAAATACGGCATATTCAAACCAGAGTGACAATTAATACAAGTCAGTAACACTGTTGACATCGCTGATATGCACTCGCTCTGTTACTCCAAAATGTAGAGGTATTCACGTATAAATTGACATGTTTACCTTGCCGTCGGCCTACTTCACTTGGCTCACTCGTATAGTAAGTGGATTCAACAGGAGGGTTCAATTTGCTGCACGAACGAATACAAAGATGTAGGTGTCCTAGTTTGGCCCAATATCTTTAAATCTACCAACATGTTTTTATCATCACATAGTAACTATATTTTGTTTAACGCAACTACGTGATAAAAAGCCACCTCGGTAATTCAAAATTTTAATACAATCTTATACAGATGTACAAAAGACATTCATTATTATCCGAGTTTGTACCAAGCACCCAGACCAAATTGAAAACCAACTTGAAAGTTGAAAATACGCATACAGTTTCGCCATGACATTCCCTTTAAAAACATAGGGACTTACAAATGGTCGTTTGACGATTGTCCTGTGGAGGTTGAATCCTGTGGACTTACAACTTGACATCTTCGAATACCTATCACTTTTCCGATACTTGTACGATATGCGATACACGAGTAGCAGTGTTTTTAACTATCGGGATCATTTAAGCTCTGTTCCCACGATTGCAGAGCTTCGGTGGTCAGTGTCCTAACCCTTTTATTTTATCTGAAACTTATCCCACAATCTCTGGGATGAGGACCGTGGTTTCAATAGTTCGTTCGACTTCAGATTTGCTATTTGTTGCAACTTCGTTATTTGATAAGATATCTTGGCTAACGTGTTTTCACCATTATCTTTCATCACTTATATACAGAGTGTCCTACGAACTTCTTCCATATTACCATATTATGTGTCGTAGGACATCCTGTATGTACGTAACCATCCCTTTTTATTTACCCTCACGATTTTTCTCATTATTGTTAGATTTTCTTGCTTCAGTATCAACTGCTAGCTTAGGTTATAACGATCTTGTAGCCCTTCTCTTTAATGGCTTTTGGTTTTTAAGACGGATCCTTTATCTTGTGTCATGTGGAAGGTCAGGAAAAGGCGGAGGCCGATCCCCAGTATTACCGTCTAAAGAATGGGGACTGCTTTTCATGGCTGAATCTCTTTCATGATAATCCTTGATCTCGAGACTGCCATTTCTGTTTCCACTATATCTTTAGAACCACTCAGTAAACTTCATTCAACCGCTATTACGATTAACCACTGCTGTCATTGTTCTCTCCTGCTTTTTGGTGCATTTTTGAGAACTGACATTGCTATTTTTTTGTTTATCCAGTATACATAAAATGTTCGAATGGTAAAAAAGTAAAGAATCACTGTAATAAATTTGTGTTGTTATATATTTTAGAAAATTGTTCTGCAGTGTTTCGATTTAGCGTCGATTATCTTACAAATAGATGTGTGTATCGCGAAGTCACTGCATATCGAAGTTCGTTTATTATCTACGCTTTTGCTTTTGTCCGTCCTCCTTATTATAGTATATCGACGCAGTATTTCTTAGATTGGCAGACATTCGGTCTGACAATTTTCCACGACGATTCGCGTATTAGCAAAATTCTAGTAGGTGTATTCAGTTATTTCTTACATCACGTCTAAAGTGAAATGCAAATCTTTCATTTAAAATCAATATTGCCCTTTGCATCGTAGTTTACTGACATTTAAAATATTCCTTTAGTCGACTACGATTCAATTCAGCTTATAACATGTACATAATTGGACAATAAATTGTCTGTTTCTTTTTAATTACATGCAGAGGTATTCCTTTCTCGAACACTAATTTTTATATTACTTATTTATTATACAGTACTTTACTTCGTAAAATCAAGTTTAGCCAAATTTGTATTTATTGATAGTTGTTACAGAAAGAAGATACAATTAATTCTTATATACTATTTATTTGTTTGTTTCAGGTAAGTGACTTTTTTTAAGGGGATCTTGTTTTCCGCATTAAGTAAGTAATTAACCTTTGATGTACAGCGATAATAGTATATCGGAGCGTGAGCTATGGATATTTTCACGTGCAAAATGTCGAAGATACGATCTCGATGGATAAGTGAACTACAGGGATGAAAGCAATTACCTACCTACGACCTACCTCTTTAAAACCAAAGCATCAAAACAATGATGTTGATAGAGTTTAAGCTCTTCTCACGGAATATTATCATGTTATTGTGCTGCTCTCACATACTTTTGTGGGATTCATACATTTTTCTAGCCCTACAAAATTCTCTTTAAATTGAAAAGTGGCTCACGTAATTTGGATTTTTTTTTACGGGATAGGGTGTAAGCTATCGGTTTGTTTGACTCGGTTACGAATGTTTCATACAACGAAATTAAAATGAGGAATATGCTTTGCGAAGAGGTCGATTCGCGTGGCGCCAGGGAAGTTGTAATATTCTTCAGCCCTTTCCGTTCATAAATTTTTATTATCGTGATCTTTATCTAGCGCCACCAATAAAATAGTACATGCACACTGCACATTTCTCTACTGTAACGATCGGTGTGCCCGGTTACAGTTTCGTTACACCACGCTCACTTGTAGTTACAACTTTCGTTCGAAATATTTGGATCAAATAACAATTTAAATTTCACTGAAGTCGTTTTCTTTGGCGTCTTAACCAAGCTTCCAGACCGTACTTTTTTATAATGCTGGTTGCAAATAGAATACTATTTTCATTCGCATATAGTTCTACTATTTGTTTCATTTACAAGCTTCATGCTTTAAAAATTAAAATATCTATTAATTCGGTAATTAATTGGTAAATTCCTTAGTGATGTTTCATTTTGAACAATTCTCGCGGAAAACAGAAACATCACTTTTGCACTCTGTTATCCGATACAAAGGAATCTTCGAAGAAATGAAATTCTGACATGTGAGAGTAAAGGATTCACGGTTTCAATAACCTCGATTTACCCTAAGCGCGGGCCCAACTGGAAATTTGATTCTTGATTGCCAAGATAAGTATGGGCACCCTCCAAAGTACACTTATTCCAGAAATATTAAATTAATATGAGACTTGATCAACGCAAGTACTCAGAAAAAAATAACACAATATCGATCGTCAGCAAAGTAACGTTAACTAATCACCGCATCTTTTTAACACTTGATTAGAGGTAATTCATCCGTGATGCATAGCTATATTTAACCAATAACTTGTCATTAGCTGTGTGCGTTCTTAATCGGCAGCGTGTTACAACAATTTTTAAACAATACAAAGAAGCGTACGACCCTGGAAATGTTCTGGCAGAAACAGCAGCAGTATCGATCGTTCCAAACAAAAGGCGTTAATCAGCGGGTTTTGTTCTTCAAAGTAGAAGTGTCAAAGAAACTCAGTCTTTTTTTCCACTTCATTCGTCAACGATCCTCTGCCAGAGCAATGCAGAATCCCAATACCTGACACCGTCTACTATTATTTTTCAATGCGGTAGGGGATGTTGAATAACGCCTCCGGTTCGCCGAAAGCGCTTTATCGACTGTTGGAAGCGAAAGCTCCTTGCTACTTCCCAGTTTTTCTTATTGAGATTATTTAGGTAGCATAGCAAGGGGATGTTGTTTTCTCCCCGTTGGTAAAGTAGATGTCTGGAAAGCTGTTTTAGGGGTGAGTCTCTTGTTTCGTTCTGTCGCAGACGAGGAATCTGGATTCTGGATTCTACCTTATCGGTGGCTTTCACCCTAGTTGAGGATGAACTTCCGATCACCTGGCGCAACGGATATATGATCGTACCTGTGCCTCTCTTTTTTATGATAATGAATAATCGTAAACGAATAAAAAGCTCTTTTAATTTAAATATGTTCTTCGAGCTTTGCAAGATCATTTGCAATTTTTTATGAATTATATTTATATGGTTGGTAGCAAATTAAATGAATTGGCGATTCAGAAGTGTAGTATTTAAATTGATTTAAAATAATTATACTCCGGGCGCTGTGTAAATTTTAATAATTATATTATTACATCAGTGGTCATCGATTTTCAATGTCCTTACCAAATAAGGAATTATTCCTTTCATTTCTCTCGATGAATTATATTATGTAAGTTAAGTGACATTCACGAGAAGTCGAGTGTTTAATGTACAGTTATTTATTAGAATTACAAAACATGTTTTAAATTTGAAACATTCGATAACACTTGAAAATTGTAATGCTTCATACAACTGCAAAGTCTCTAGTGTGTTCACAGTTTGCCGAATATTTAATTTTAAACCCTAATTTCCTCTTTGTTCTAGACCAGAAGCCATAAATACTAAATAATGAAATCAATCAGCTGGCTATTTAGGGTACGAAGATATACCTCACTAAGATTGTTATCAGTGTGTGGCACCCCCCTGTGGATATTATCATGATGGTTTTCACTCTCTATATAGTCCCAAGTTTCTTATCCTCCCATTTTAACGAAAGTGGGGCTCTCACTGTGGGGAACCCTACTTATCACGGAGAGAGATTATGAAAATCTGAAATGTTCACTTTGCTAAGATCTTGAGTAATAAGGTTGGAGTACGATGACATTGATCGTCTCAACGTTTCATTCTGTTGAAAGCTGAAACATGTACTGAAGGTTTTCTTTAGAACGTCTACTTAAAAATATATATATGTATAATTATTCTTAATTTAATGCAAGTTGCAGAATTCGATGTATTTTCAACTACTATAATAATAAACCTCTACTATTGTAAATACTCTGAGTGTTCCATTTGTTTTCTCCAGATTTGACAAGTGGGTTAATAAGACGAAAATGTACAAGTGACCTGCAGAGAAGAATAACAGATTATCGTTTCATTTACAAATTATAAATTTTCGACTTTTTAATGGAATTTTAATATAAATGCAAATTTTAAACATGCCATTTCGTGGAACAAGTCGCGTCAATATGTACGATCAATGGGACCAGCATGCTATTCAATTAAGGCCGTCTACAATTTGATGCATGCATTTTTTCGTTTTATTGGCATGTGACAGTATAACCCACACATTCTGCAATTGAAAACGTTTAATCATTTTAAATACAAGCATTGTTAATACGCCACATTTGTAAATTAAGTAATGTTCAGTTTAATTAGAAGCATTGAAAAATAAGTAATTTCAATTTTATTTATTGTCTAATATGCCACCTCGTTTTCCGTGATTCACTGAAGATGAGTTTAGTTTAAAATTGTCGTCATTATATTTCCTCCTTTTCGCCAAAGGCAACGAAAGCCTAGCAAAGTTGTAACAGGTCCAACAAATGAAATGGGATATTATAAATTACTGGGATAAATTTCGTTTCCTTCAACATTCGCGTATATTTATTAAAAAACTCAGGGAAATTCATAATTCGTTATATATTAAATTGCATTTCAAATATATCACTTCTTAACGATTATAATGCATCATTTAGTATATTGTTTATGGACAAATATAGGAGCAAAAGAATCTGAATATCATGTAACAGAAAGGAAACGATAAATAAAGAAATATTCAGAACAAACAATTGCGTTTTCGTTTTTAGAAGCTGCTTTATACAACAAGCATTCGAACGAATTCCGCTCAAAGTGCTATGTTAGGTCCACTACAAAGTCTCCACGAATTTGAATCCATTTTGCATAGTGCCATAATAGGCAACGATAAGACTGCGCAACCGGAAATTACGAATTTGCCGTCAGTCATGTATACGTGGTTTACGTGGTTCATTTGTAAGCGTACATGCAACTTACCTGTAAAGTTGGAAACTATAGCGAAAAACGTTTTTTATTCTACAGAAAGCAACCCTTTCGAGGGTAGTTGAAAATGCGGAACCGATCTAGCCTATCGTAAAACTGTACTCAGAACCATCAAGTACAGTGTCTTCACGGAGTTACTACCTGCCGGATATAAGAAGGGAAATGAGAACCAAAATCCATGTTCTGTATTGCCCTTTGTATGACTATGCGAACGATCGAAGTTAAAGCAGAAGATAGCATCTGCATTTTCTCTTAGCTTTTCGTCCTTTCACTGGCATACTTTTGCAATCTATAATGCACACGTTTTAGCAAAGATTTTCTCCACAATTTTCACAATCGTAAAAAGATATATTGCACGTATTTGTTTCATCTGGCTTTTTGTTATTATTACTCGCGATTAAATAGTATGGCATTTGAATACTCTCGTAATAAGATTAATGGTTTTGTTCTCCACGAAGGGTAGCTGATATATCTACAAATGTGTGCAAATAATGTTTGCGTTGGATCATAGGAATTGCACTGATTTCAGTTAAAACATGAACGTACAGTTATTGTTACGTATGAGAATTCGCTTGTCTCCTTCATAGGAACATTATTCAGCTTTGTTATTTTTCTGGCAGCAGGATGTTAAGGCAATGTATCACGTTTGTTAGGCTTGAGTGATAAATGTTGTCGATTTGGTAGATATACTAGTTCCAGATACAAATTGGGAAGCTGGTAATATATTATTCTTAAGAAGAATTCCATTATATCTGAAAAGCAATCGCAATTCCAATATTTTCATGTCTACTAAAGATATACATTATACAAATATGTATAACGTTTCATTGGAACGACAGATTTGAATGTAAATAATTGCAGCGTTAAGTAAAATAAGTAGAACATAAAACAAGAGGCTGAAACCGAGGCTGGAAATTAACTGGGGAACGTCCATTGTTGTACGATAGAAGCTGCGACTCGTAAAATGGTCTGCAGTGGATTGTACTACTTGTGATCAGACATGCACTTTGTCCGCCTTTGATGCGGTTTGCCTACTTTACGTTCTTTCCTTTGGAGTAGTTAATGTCTATTGATAATCTCGTTATCCAAGTTTCATTGAGTTATTGCTTTAAAAATGAAAAAGAACATTTTAAGGGGATTATACCAATATCGTGAAACTATTACGTAATTCAAGTCTAAAGATCAGGTGTTTTAAGGTCAACAAATTCACAGTCTCGAGGAAACGAATCAAGCTCTCGCAAGAATACTTTCATACATAGTTTTCTGAGTAAAAAATTACTCCAGGCATTGTGCTGTCCCTTAAATTAATTAAACGTGGAAATGAAGCATACGAACGAATATTCTAGTTTCGTCACTGTTCGAACGAACCAATTAAAGCATACATACGTTACCATTTAATTGCGTCTATAACAAGCTATGTTTCACTTCATTTAAAATTTATTTTGTCTCGAAATGAAATTGCGCGGCAAATTATTTTACAACAATTAAAATAATCTCCGAAAGAAGCCAATTTGCTGAATGAAATTCCTCAGGACAGTCAAGGATATATTGAATCTGTTTAATAATAATATTACCTACATAACTTAACTGAAGTCCCTCGACGTCGTTCGACTTCGAAATCGATAGCAGTGTATGTGAAAGTTCGGGAATGTTGTCGTGGATCGGGTAAACTTTGATTTACCTCTATTAAGACTTAATTCCTTGGGTAAATTCGCAAATCTTATACGCACATTGTTCCAATTATCCAAAGGGCAGATTTCCAATCATGTTTATACCAGTTTTGTACGGATATCACATGACAACATTTGTCTTAGCTCGCGTTTCTAATTAAAGTTGAAGCTAAGAATCGGTGTATATTTCTAAGAATGACAAAAGTTGTGGCTTCTACAACATTTTTCTCAATCTCGAAAAATATAACGCGTTTTCAAGTTCAGGGAACGTTAGTCTACCAAGATGCATTATGATTTTTTAAAAATAACATTTTATATCTGGAAACGGAAGTTATTGTTAAAATTGATTTTTTAAAACAACTGTATATTGAAACTTTTAGAACTATATTTATTTTATACAATGGATTATTGCATACGTTTCAATATTGAATTATCGGTATGCCCAATTTTTTCACAATCTAAACGATAACGAAGGAAGATTAAATGCCGCTTTCACAGCGACTTGTACCAACATTATGTTGTTCAATTCAACTTTCACAAAATGTTGCAAACGTTCAAGGATCGATGAGTTTCCGAATCCCCAGGATAAACGAAAGCTACGGAAAACTTTTGACAAGAGTCAGAAGAAATTACAGAGGATCTCTGGATGTGATATTTTCGTGGAAAGGGCTGAAAGAAACTGGTTGCTT
Organism: Nomada lathburiana; assembly: GCA_963667235.1. Classification (NCBI taxonomy): domain Eukaryota; kingdom Metazoa; phylum Arthropoda; class Insecta; order Hymenoptera; family Apidae; genus Nomada; species Nomada lathburiana. The sequence continues at coordinate 7,567,183 of OY763897.1, read as the reverse complement.
TGCGGTAAGAAAATATTCTTCTATTTTTCATTTTAGTTACTGTAACGTATTGTACTGAAATACTTCCTTCGTCTTATCGCTGTGTTAATCGACAAATGTTTTTCATCTCTTAATCTGCCCACCTGCGCTTCTTGGAATAATACGCTTTCTATATATATTAGTATCATTGTCATGTAATTTTTCGCGCATTTGCAGAGCTCCAATGTGCTGTTGCGTGTATTATATAATAGATATACATATAAATTAACATAGCAACATAAAGCAGATAAATCGATTTAGCGTTACCTTGCGATATTCTTGCCTATACATAACTGGTTTAAACGCACAATTTTATTTACGCGGAATGCTTTGCATAATTATTAGAATGACAAAGAAATGTCACGAGAAATATTCGCACACACAGAAAAGTCATACCTTCCGAACCGATGCGCCTGAATGCAACTCGAATTGATATATCTGGCGTGCTTCACGTAGAGGGACAGAAACGGTTTATCTCGAAATTATCGTGACTGATTTTTTTGTTTGTTCGCCTCGTTCGCGTATTCAAAAGCCGTGTCGACGAATCACGTTATTCAAACGACACCGTAGACTTTATCGGACAGCATAAGAACGCAGCTTGATAAAGCCAACAGAATGGAAGTCTGCAGGTTGACAAAAGCCGACATGCATATAAAACTAATACTGGTTGAAAGGGGAACGAAAAAGAAAAACTGGGACGTGGTCTAGCATCGGCTAAAACATATCATTTCTAGGAATTATGTGGCTGCCGGCACGTTGCACAGGTTTATAACTATAGCAACCCCGCTGAAAATACATTTCTTTGACGAATTACATTGTTACGAGAAGAGAGGTGTCGCTGAATTTATATTAGCCAATTTGGCGAAACAGATATAAAGTACCACTTTTTAAGTTTTTTGCAACTGTAATGTTGTTAATATTTAGATTAATAATAATATAAATTAATTATTATTAGGCATACATCTTGTGTATAATTTTTCAAACCATTTTCGATTTGACACAGCAAACGCTAAAATAATAATACACGAAGGAGATTTATGGGATAGACTCGAGGAGGGGAAGTGAATTTTAGAAAGACTCCACTCTTCACGGAACTGCGCGATTTCTCATTGTTCCATGATATCCAGGAAATTTGTTAGGTCATTTTCTTCCCGTTGTTACGTTTTAACAATAAGACTAGCCGGAGCTCGACTGGCGAATTCGCAGAAGAAAATCTCGCCAAGCTGTCCTTAATTCCTTGCTGTTAATTACACAGTGCATTTAAGAGAAAAATTGTATAATACTCTAATTAAAAATATTACGCAACTTTATAAATGCCAGAGTTGGCAGAAAGGACAAATGAATATGGTTTAATTGGCTAAACTACACTAAACTACAACATTTCACAGAATCTGAAAAATGTAATGCAGCATAGGTAATGTAGCGAGACCTTTGTCACACGCATATTCCTGTTCACGAACGATACATTTTTGGTCGGATTGAAAGTCGGATTGAAAGAAGGATTACAAACAGATGGCAAGTACCTACATTCTTTTTACTTACTGCCCCGGAATGATGCGGCTACGGTACAATGATCGTAAGTAATAATGAGTGCGTGTCTGAAACAAACTGGAGAATCGTGAGTGAACATTTGTAAGCCAGCGGGTATTGTAAAGGAAATGTCAGCGTCAAATAACGACACCATGATTTACGAATATATTTTTAATACTCGTAATTAAAATTTGTTCCATTCGAATTACCATTTTATAGAATTGTTGTAAAATTGTGTAAAATTCTGAGAAAGACAACAAGAAACTACAAAACAATACTGCCAAGTATACTTGCTAGCACAAAGGGATAGAAAATAGAACTGTCCCCAATAAAATATTACCGCTTCGTTTTTCGTGAATTACATTCAGTATAGCGTTTAGATTAGTCTGAATAAAGAATATGTTGGGCGCCCGTTATGAATATGCCCTTCGGGCGATAAAAAATTGACAAAAAGGATTACTTCATAGAAGGAAGATGATGGCGACGCGATGGTATCGATCTCCAATAAACTACCTGTAGACCTACCTATGGTGATTACTAAGGAAGCATTGTCCATGAGTTCTAGGGAATTATTTGGCGTCATAAATTTGTATCGTAAAGTACGACAATTATTCCAAATATGACACAAATAAATAAAATTAATTGATAAGGAAATTTCGATAACATGATCCATACAAATTATTTTTTTTTTTGTATTTGAAATATTTGAAAGTCCACTATGTTCAATATAGTTCCGCAATTTTGTCCTTATACTATTGCTGTTACAAAAATATTCTACAATAATACCTCTAATTTTTGTGCAATTACATATGTAAACTCATGTAATGTAAACCGTGTAAATATATCACTCATTCGTTCTTTCGCAAGTATACAACAAACATTAATATAGTGCATAATTTCACATTGAAAGTACCGTGTGAGTAGAACTAGCAATTACCGTACAACATTATTATCCCCACCTCTGACCTCCAAAACGAAAAGGAAAGCGAAAAATCATACCCGTAACAAACAAACGCCCCTGACAGAGTATGTCGTTAGAAAGTGACACGCAAAGATTGCCAAAAGTATGGCCACGAATGTGTGTTCTGCTAATTTGGGATCAGCGAACAAATACAATGATGAAAGTTCGACGTGTAGCGAACATAATCAAGCAGTCGATGGAGGCAACGAAACAAATCGAATCACGCATTGTCGTCTGCTGTGCGAATCGTTCACTTCTTTTTTCATTCGGGTCTTTGGAACGTGACCCCGGTGCAAATGAAAAACGAAAGCTGGGAGAACGTGTAACACTTATGGACGAGCTTTTTCGAATCGGAAAAGAAGTTGACTGCGAGAATCGCGAAAGTGAAGGTGAAAAGCGAAAGGTATAAACTCGAAAGGGCGAAAAATAAACTCGGCTAGCTTTTTCCAAGCAATTTTCCACGGGTCAGTCGAAAAACAAAAATACGCGGTCATGCGTGTGTGTGTGTGTGTGTGTGTGTAAAACTAAATCAATGCTACGTGTCTGATTGCGAGATGAAAAATGCGAACACGGGGACACCGGTCGAAGGATAAAGTACTGCACGTGATTGCAGACATGTACGTACACACGTTACACTAGCATCCCGTGCGGAAAAAAAGACACGGTGGAAAAAGAAGTCGACGTTTTTATTGTCACGGTTGTCGAAACGATATGAAACACTCTCTAAGATAACGAGGCACGATGTAGCGAACTATTACGTCCAAATAATCCAAATTTCAATAATCCAGTCCAAAATTCAATTTCTTTAAATCCAATGACTGTGAACAAGACATTCTTACAAACGATTCATTACCGTTTAAACGTCGCAGCTGTATCCACCCACAATTGACATTGTGCAAGGTGTATCAACGGATATCTTATTCTTAGAAATACACTAAGGATGCTTACTAATGGAAGAACAGAAGAATGGTGCACTCAAACATCATACAAACAGCCGCGAAACACGATAAGCGTAGGAGGGATCCAATTCAATAAAAGTAGTGCGCGAATCCCTCCCCCCCCTCCCCCCTCCCGATTCCGATATCCAAACATTTCAGGGATGCTGCCGGATGATATGGAAGCGCGAAAATGAATTGTAACCCGCCGCGCTGTCAATCACGCTTGATAAGTTAATACGGTTTAGAAAGAGTACGGAGGCATAAACAATGGAGTAATGGAAGTAGGCTGAGGCAGAGGAGCCTCGTATGTACGATGTACAGTAAGAATAACAGATCGTGGCCTGAGATTGTTTTGGGGCGTCTGCGCCTGATGGTTGCGAGAGGACCACCGAGCAACCAGCAGGAGGCGTCGAAGCCCTCGGTATACCAGTCGACTCCGAACCGCCGCGCGGTTGAGATGCGAGGCATCGTGCTTTTAACGCCTCCGTATCATCGCAACCTCGTGCACTTCTTATCTCTCCTCGATCGTCCTTTTTTCCCCCGCGCCACATCATCCCCGTCGACATCATTATTATCCTCCACTTGTGTCGTTTGCAAATCGTAATCGCGAATGTAATCGCGAGAGAAATCGCGAATGTAATCGTAATCGTAATCGTACGCGTGAATCGACGTATATAACATTGAATCGGTGTAATAATTAAGTTCCAGCGACTTATCTGTCACCCGGGGAGTCTTTTTTCTGGAGAATCTCCTCGGTGTTTTGTGATCCGAATATAGCCAAGCCTAGAAGAAGCTAATGGCCCTAAGCTCATCCGGACAGGCGTTGTCTGTATTCAGCGGACGATCATTTGGATTTGGTCGTCGCTGGTTTCAAGGTATCCCGAGGATTTAAAGTAACGCGAACAGTCAACCATCTACGAGCGATTGAGAACATTTTTCGAGAACAGGCTGACAGGCGGTACCTTGTTCCAAGGTGTCGGCTTGGGATCCGCTCACGACAGGCAGGAAGAATTTTCAGATAGGAAAGTGTCTTCGAAAGTGACACGTGCCTCGAGAATTTTTGCCTGACGAATTTTCGCTGACGATTCGAAAGAAGAGAGAAAACGAAACTCGTGATCAGTATTTCGAGTTAGTTGCACGGTCTAACCTGGCGCCACCTATCCCGCGCTATATAGAGTACATATGTGCCGTGTATGTACCACCCTATTGTATACGTCCGTTTCTGGAGACACCCTCGAAGGAATTGTTCGCGATCTTCTCTGCGGAACGACATTTCAATCTGGACCGTGCCGGACAACACGAGCTTAGACACCGATTGATGAGACGCTGGGTCGTAAAGATCAAACGATACAATTTAGTTCGGCCATGCCGATACTGGTCGGCCATAGAGTTTCTACTGGTAGCCACTCTAATTCATTCATTTTAATTAACGTCTCGTAATTGGTAATGTCAGGTGGACTGACAGTAATATAGAATGATAGGCGACCCCCTAGGAAATGAAATAGATCGTCAATGGGTACGAACTCCCACGTAAAAAAGTACCACCCCTATCTGTCAAGGAGTACGTATATGTACTACAGACGTATGCATATAAAAGTATAATTTTTGTATTTATCTATGTATAGATTATAATCATTAATTGTAATCACTTAAACATAAGAGGCGTTACTTGTAACCCCTTGAAGATGCTTATGGTAGCAAAGCTTTAATCAAAAGTAACAACCCCGACGAGGGCAGAGTACATAGGATACTATTTGAATTGGTCGAAATCAATTGATCTGACACGTGTATGAGGTTCAGGTTTGCGCCAGTGAACCGAATACAACGCCATTTTCATCTCTCGACGAAGACTCAATCCCGCTGCCAGCGTCATTACGCCATTGGCTCACTCAGGTGTTAATTACGAGTGCATCTAAGAGAAAGCCGGGTTGCTGCAATTTCATATGGTAATTGGCATATGTGTGTTTGCCTCTTCGTGGTAAATAAAAACGAGTACGCTGCGCACTGCTTGAAGCCGCCAGGATTTATATACAGTACCGGAAGTAAATACTTGGACGACTCGCGATCACGGATTTCTTCGTCGTATTTTCTGATAATAGCAATTGCTTGAACAATCGTTCCATTTACACTTACTAAAATCATTTACGGTCTTATATTAATGTGTAACATATTGAAAGAATTAGTTTGCGGCACACATTTTGAAAAATTCTTCCAGCTGGCTTTATTTAAGATTTCAAATAAATTCTTGGGGCATTTAAGTTTAACGCTATTTCAAATTACAAGTTTAATCAATCCTCTAGAATTCTGGCTGTTTTCCGCAAACAATTGCAGCGTTTAAATTGAAAATGTATCTACCTTCCACTGCTAGCAAGAAAATGTAAAACAGATGCGTACATGAAGGAAAGAATAAAAACATTTCGGTTGTCCGAATACGTATGGCCGGTACTGTATGCACTTGCTCGCTGATAAAATTGCTTGAAACTTCATTTTATTTAATTACGTCTTTTTCCATAATATTATTGTGTTACTACTAATTGGTACATTTCCTTTTATTTCTTGTGTTTCTTAAGTTTAAATACATTTTCATATTTCTCTTCTCAACGGTGTGCACGGTTGCCTCATAAAATATTGCCGGAAGTACTTGCAGTTCGTTACTATAAATCCATTTTCGCGTTTACGACGTTGCGATTCGGGGCGCGAGTATAACGGAAATAGCATAAAAAAAAAAATTGAAGCAAAGCTGGAGCCAGTCCTCCGAATTCGGCTCGATGACATTCGAGTGCGCGAGCTAATCGCGTTCATCTTCCCTTTGCTCGAAGAATGCGTTAATACAGCGGTGAATTACATCTGCGAAAAAAATAGACGTATATAACTTGTAGTACATAGACGCAGCTTTTTGCACGAGTCCTTGTTCTACCAAAAATACACCCAAGTAAATTTCTGTTGACGACTTTTAATAATAATTTGATGACATTGCAGATGTCGAAACACTTTGTCAATTCTTGCTGCCATATTATACATTTTATTGGGTTTTAATAGGCCCATGATAATTATTTCTGGGCTCGACTGTAAAGATAGAAAATAAAAATACTATAGCACTGCGATTTTAAGTAAATGCATTAGAAACAAAATTAAGTGGACGACAGATCGAAATACTTATTCAAATTCAGCAACTAAATTGTTAACAGCTCGAGAAGCAAAGCAGTACAATTAAGAAATTTTTTGACGAAGAAATGCTGTCCAGCTTATAAGAATTGTTTGATCGATTTGCTCAAGGGTAAAGACCCTAAAAACGGCTGTCGTTCTACAGTCCTAATTTGTGTTTGTATAAAGAATCACCTCAATTCCCGTTTACGTCATTTCTATTCCTGTCGTCTTTATTTACGAAGAAATACTCGCGGGCGAAATAGATAGGCGATCGATCGATTTTTCTTCTAGCTGTTTGGTAAATTGTATTATGATTTTCATTTCCTACGGATTGCCCGGGGAAATCGGCCACGGTCCCATAAGCAATTCACGGATGGAGCACGATTCGCACGCGTCTCTGAAACGAAACAAGTTACAAGCCATCAACTTTACACGTAGCTTATAATTGACACGCCATCGTATATCCCGTGAAGTACTATTACAATTAACTTTAACTCGATAACGAGCTAGTTAATCGAAAATTATCGAGCAGTCGTAGTTCGACCATGCACTTGCTACGCGCAATTTTTATTTTAACAAATTTGCTTCGCACTTGATATGGTTCATTTTAATTTTGCTGCACTATAATAATACTTCTATTAAAGACGTGCACAGAATCTTTCATTCTTTCGTGTTCAAATTTGTACGAATTGGGCGAATGTTTTTTTTTTTTCGGTGCGTTAACGAAGACAATACGCTTGTTTCTATACTATTTCTATGTTCAAGTGTACAATGGCTGGTTCTGTAAACGAACAGTTTCTCGATGTTTACGAATTTTATTATTGTAGCAACAAACTGCAATGTTCGCGAAGAATGTTTAACCTTTAATTTATCAAAGTTCGACTTTTTTGTAGAATATTTTGTAGCATTGTAGCATACTTTATTTGAAGTTTATTTGTTGGTTTTATTATTTTAATTTTTGGGAAGTCAGACTACAGCACTTAATAAGGATATTCTGTACAATATTCGAGTACTTTATAAAATTTCTTTTATATTTAAATGTTTCGCAAAGTCTATATAATATTCTGACATTTTTTGTTCTTGCTATCACTTGTATGCGCATAGTTCACAACGAATTCAACAGGTGGAACGAAGTATCAGACTTGCGACAAGTGATGGATAAGGTTCACAAATCAATTTTTTATTTCACATTAAATATAACCCTCGATTAAACAAACAAAAATACAACACGCATCTACCTAAAAGCAGTCTGAGCAATTTGCAAACCAAACATATTTTTCACCGGAGATGCTGGTTCCCGTTTATATTTCCATTGTTGTTTATTGGGCAATCCCAGTGAGAAATATGGCAATTTCTTCAAAAAATCTTATACAGCACACGTATGCATTATAGCTATGGTTTATCCAAGACGCGATAAATGTTCTTGAGCGAATGCAAGCTGGATAAAGTTATCTCTATTTTTCATTTTCTATTCCAAATATATCACTGGAGACTTTCAGAGATTCAAATATTCTTCTTCAGCGGAGAAGTTCTTTTCAAAGGTATCTGAATGTATTACAATTGGCAGTGAAAATCTTCCAACGCGACGTAGGATTACATGCGTAAAAGGGAAATGCCCCATAAAGCTTCCAGGGTAATTAGGTAATATTAAGTATAATTCCAATGTTAGGCTATATTACGAGAAGCATGAGAAAAGTTTGGAATTCAATTGAAAATAATTTTAACGTAGTTCATAGAGGGGCACTGAAAAACATGAAATTGGAGGTTTTCCTCGCAATTCCGATTATTGAACATTAATGTCTTTCCAAGAATATTAACATCATGGCGGATGACACTTAGTTTAGAGGTATAATGAAAGTTACCCTACGGAACGGCATTCTCAAATTTACCTAATTAAAAGACTCGAAAATTCCGAGGGGGGGTTACGCGTACCGAAATTACGTGACAGTCGTTATGACGACGGTAAATTTGCGTTGACACTCTCGAATACGCACGCGTATTGTGCACCTATCCAATTCTCGCGGAAGTCGATCAATCATGCGATTTATCAGCGTCGAATTCACTAGTGTCACGGGGCCGATGAAAATTGACACACGAGGACATGTGATCTCTGGTTTCTTCTTTCTAGTTAAAAACCGATTGCCACCATGTGGTATAACCATGGGGAAACATAGAAACCAAGGGTAGAGACAAATTGGAAGGTGCTTCTGCTGTGTTAATCAGGCGAAAATAGGCCTCTGTCCTCTAATTAATCGAACGTCGTTGGCGGTACCGATCTGTCTCTTTTCTTATGACCGCCGCGTATGTGTTGGACGTATACACGTGTCTACTTTGCTACTACTGAACAAACGAGATTACAAGATAAAGCGAGGTATGTCCGAGGAAAAAGGAATAAAATGTTTCCCCTGCTCGCCTCTCTGAATTAATATTCAATTCCTCGATGGTCACTGTTTTATAGGATAAAAGATGTGTATCATGGAATATAAATGTAATGCGTGTTTTGTACGAAGTGCAAAACATTAGGCATTCGAAAGAAGTTCTGATCAATTTCCGAGTACCTTTACATTTTATTCAGCTTCTTCCGTGACACGTGTTTTCGTCATTTTCCTTATTTTTCACTTAATAATGTCACAAATCTTGGATCAATAACACTGCGACATAATAGATCCAATGCTTTCTCTCTGAATATTAACAGGAACATTTCTTTGCTGTAATGATTTTATTGCCCGTGTTATCTGCCACTATCATGCAAGTGAAGCTTATAATCCTTTTCGAACCTCCACTTTAAAATCTGGATCTCGTAAGCAGATTAGGGATCACGTTACTGGCTATTATATTATATAATTATTCGATCTATCAACGGAAATGAATAATTGAATTTATCCAACGAATTAATCGGATCTCTTAAAGCTTCTTGTGGCAAAAGTTCGTTTCCAACACGGCGCCATATAATCGAGTTCGAGCTAATGAACGTTTCTATGCTTGGAAATTTCCACGATGGATCCACATTCCAAGAGATTCACAACGTAGTGCAGGAATATCGTACACTTTAACAGGGAAAAAATTAAATGTCACGCGCGTTACCGTGTTTAAAATCCAAAAGTATACGTATCAAGTACAAAATAATGAATTTGTTCGTAAACTACATATTACATAAAACATTCGTTTTTCAAGTGCATTCATTACGAAATATTTAATCCCGGCGTCTTTCATTCGCTTGTGCGAAATGTTAATTAGCAAACGACGAAATGTTAATCAGTGATTTATGATTTTGTAATATCTGATTATGAGTCTGCAGTAATGTATTTACGTATTAATCTATTTATCAAAACCAATTGTGTAAATGAATACTCTGATCTAGACTGCTTCCATTCTGGCTTTGAAGAATCATTGGTATTGCATTGTCGTCCCATGTGACAAAATAGGAAAGCACCCTCCCTGCTTTATTCTACGGAATAAATGAACAGGAACTACTTACATCCCAATAAGACATGAATTTAATACGCTTTTTTTATATAATCCTGTTTTGTTCTACGGTAAGATATCATTTTAATAATTATTCATTTATTTCTGTCAGAACCTTCATACCGTTAATAGCAATATCGTCATCTTTATACGCAAAAAAAAAAATACGCCGGATAATATTTCGTTAACCCAGTTGTTGCGACATAATGGTAGAGTAAGCGTTGTATGCTAATTAATTCTCTTAGTGTTCGCGCAACATAATGGCAGCTAGTTGAATCCGTGTAAATTCTTAACAATACACTGGCATATTCGACGAGCCCTCGAGGTAAAATTGCTGCTAGGACGTTCGTTTTATCCGCACAAAACTACCGGGGACAGGGAAATAATCCTTATTTCGCCATAAATAGGACAGCGAAATAATTATGCACTGTTAAGTGTTTCGTGGATGGAATACTGATCAGAGGATTGATATTTTGATTGCACCATTAACGGGCCGGCTCGTCACATGCCAACACGTCGCCGATGTTTAACGTTTAAGTAACGACACTTCGCGAATATAATTCGGCCAACGTCCAACAGAAAGTTAACTCTATTGTGAAAAATTTCTTTTACGTTGGAAAGAATTTCAGGTGTTCCTTATCCCAATGACTGCGGTAAATTGTTACAATTTTTATACTTTCATAGGATAAATTGGTGTCAGTAACTCATTCAACCCTCTCACTCCGGTAACATCAACCTTTGTTTAATCGGATTTATATTTAAAATTGTCTATTTAACTATTTAATCTATTTTTGTCGTATAATAATAGCTTCAGTGAGTCACATAATTTTCATTAATTGTGCACGTAATCTATAAATTACGAGACTAAGTGAAATATGTAATTGTCCTTCAGTTCATTCGAAATTTCAAAATATTACCCAGTATCGACAAAATTGTAATTTTATGCAATAATACACGTACGTGTTAGTATAGGATAATTTCATATTGGGAGGAAAGAAGATTTTCCACACAGTTAGTCGACCTTTGAACGTAATGAAAGTAACGTAAACCTTTCACCAATGCTTTATCGGTATATCCCAAATACCAGGCAGCATCTACAGGAATATCCATCCGTGATGTGGGTGCGTAAGAAGTATTCAATGCGAACCAATTTAGAACGTCGAAACGCTACGTTTTGTTACCTGATACGCCTGTGAACTACTAATTAGGTGTGCTATCGGCGTTGCTTAATTAGCAAGTCGACACACCTACGAATGTTACAATGAGTTTTCGCGACAAAACTCATACAAGTTTATGCTAGTTTCGCGACAAATTGAAATTCTGTTTCTAATTTACATGCATTCCCACTGATTATTAAGCGAGTGCAGAAGTTCCTTCAATTTTATGTAATAAAAACATGACAACTATTCCTAATTTTTGTTTGACTCGTTACGTGCCTCGATACTTGTTACTTTCTTACTTGCTATTAAAGTAGAAAATGTAGTTACTACATAGAAACATCGTAAGGTTTGCTCCAGTACAATCCATTTATAAAAACAAAGCCATTGCTGGAGAAGACATAAAGCTGCAGAACCATTGCTCTCACCCAACAAGTATTGAAATATGAAAAAATATGTCTGTTTATCTTCATTTCTGTTTATCTCCATTTGCAGGAAGAGTCATGGGGCCAGGTTTTCTCAGTAACTACGTACTTACCTTACCCTTATTTATCACTTGGACAATTTTTTCCATACGAATAGAGCTAGATTTGCTTTAAATCACTGGCTGCGGAGTATATATGATATAATATGAATTGTTTAATTTAATTAGCATTTTCGATGTAGTCGTGTTGTGCCCATCGAAAAGATCTATATATTATAATATGTTATTAACGAGAACTTTTTGTATTTCGTGGGAGCAAAGTGAACGCTTCCGTTCGTATCGTTAGCTGTTAAAATCACGAACAAGATACATATTATGCAATCAATACAGCGAGAGTCTGATTAACGTTTTCGTTTTGCTGTGTTCCGTCGAATTCGCTCGTATAAATTTTGTATTACTCGTATGAATAGCGATTCGCATAGTTTCAACGAATTTCCGTAACTCTTCGAAACGTTCGACGCCTTTTGGAAAATCCATATTGAACGCCGTACACTGCACCAGACAAAGGGCTTTGGAATTCACCGGTGAATTAACGCCGCAAAAATTCTATTAAGCGATTTCTTGTGGCGAGAAGGGAGATTGCATTTCATTAAAAATCCGAGGCCAGTCATTAATTATCAAAGGAGGGTGCAACTGAATATTCTACACTTTGCAATCCCGGACGCTTTGGATGGATTACGAGTAGTAAGAAGTGCTCGTTACTAAATGAGACATTTATATTTTACGTATATTACCATTATACTATTGCAAGTACGCATTTTCAATTTGTTAAACCGATGATTCAATTTCATTTGAAATTATAGTATGAACGAAAAATTTGATACATTATATTTTATGATATTAAAAGTATGAAGAGTGGAATACGCGCATTGAAAGATTGGATATAGCTTATTCTGATTATTATCTCCAATATAATATCGTGGACCGCAGTTATATGTATAACCGTTTCATCAAATTAATCCATGGTATCTTATGGGCGCAACAGATGCGGAATAAGAATGTTCTCGTTTTCAATAAAGCGTAACGGGACTGGCAAATAACGATCATTACAATTGCAGTACGATAATAATGGCATGCACAGTATCTGATTGTTGTACGTAGAAATTCAGCGTAGCAAATCGTCCCGTCGATGCTCCGCATTACAATTCAAGCATCCGCGGCCTTGGATTTGTGAATTCTACCAGAAAGATCTTCCGTCTCGCTGATTTGAACAATTTCACCTTCCTCCGTTTCCTGTCTACTCATTCGTAAGTGCAGTTATAATTTGCAAGTGTAATAAATTCAACTAGCCATGAGATTTGATTGACATTTTAGAATTCGCAATCAATAACAGTGTCCCCGAGAAATTTGCAATTCAAGTTGTCATTGTTATACTCTACATTCCGCAATAAAAATCGACCAAGTTGTGGACGCTTGTTGACTTATCGTTGCATGCAATTTATTCAGACCATCGGAAATATGTACCGTGTTATATTATCGTATCCTTAATTGAGGGGGCTGATTCCTCGTTTCGTTATTAATATCTGAAGAAAGATGAACACTGCACAATCAACCCATACTTATTCTCTTTGAATTTAATACGTACTGCGCAGGAATAAAACCGATGACAAAATAATTTGTTCACAAGGACGACGAAGGCTTCCATCGATTTTTATTGTCAATAATTTTCTTAACTCTTTCCGCAATACCTTTTTCTCTGTTAAGAGCTTGAAAATCCAGCCTTTGAAATACTTGCCAACACAGATCATTGCTTTTGAAATGGAGCTTTAAGAACTTTCAATTTTCTTCTGCATGCGCACCATTTGCTGAACTGTTCGAATTCCCTCGACAACATTTTGTTAACGAAGGACCGTATATATTTCGATTCGATCGCGGCTGAAACCTAATCTTTTTTTCACTCCGATCCCTTTGGGTAATAGCATTGAAGGATGCATTAAATAAACTGCTGTTGGTACCGTAAACAGATCCGTGCTTTCTCGAACGCGCCAGAGGATTGAAATTCCTCACCGTTCGCATCTTGTAAACTTTCGCAGTCGTCGAGTCGGCTCAGACATTTAATTTAACCTCGGGTCGCGATTTTCATCATTTCCGAAAATCTCATCTTCTCCTAGTAATTTTATGAAACACTAATCTAGTTGGACACCAAGTTTTTATAGCGCTTTAATGTTTGCCCGCACTTCGGATGATTTGAGGCAAATTTATTGAATTATTGCTGACGTTGGGATGAACATCTACTGATGTGCACGTAATTCAGAGATTACCGGCCATGATAGTTACATTTAATGAATTCTTTAATTGTTATTTTCGTATAATTTGTAGCCAGGTCTGGCGTGAAAATTTTGGTGAATCATTTTAATAAGTTGCATACATATGTCATAATGTTTCTAGTACAAATGTATTGCGTATCTTCCGTTCAGTATTTAGCACCACCTTAAAAGACAGATTTCTATTCATTATATAAGGGATTGAGTTTTAGAGATACGTTGATTAATCATTATTTATTTATGTCAGTGTCTATTACACGCGTCTACAGTCGTACGGCGTTTTCTATATTAAAACAACGAAGAAAATAATAATCTGACTATACGTAATCAAACCATTGCGTATCAGAAGGGAATCGATAACTCTCCTGTTTCAATTCTATTCTCGTCTACGAGCGGAGCTCAATTTAAAGCGTAACAGATTCAACAGGATAACCAAATAAGTGTATTCCCTTCGTAACGGTATCCAGCATCCGTTCTGGTGCGACGCAGCTCCGTTAATGATCAAGTTGTAGTTCGTTTTAAGACAGGCGTTAATTTAATCGAGCACTCTCAAAACCTCCAGGACGTCATCATCGGTTCCCTGCACTTTGCATTTCGTCATGGAATAAACAAGGATGTACGGTTCAAGTAAAAAGCTGCCTCCATTAATCGGGTATTCGCTACGTGTCGCGTGCCCGTTGTGGAATTAGTAGACAGACTTTGTTTGCGGTGCAGTGGGATGGACCTTAATTACAGGAAACGATCACGGTACGTAGAAAGTGCAAAGCAGATCGTCTATCGTAATTACTGTCCCGTTTGACCCGGAGTCCGTGATTGCATCGCTTTTCGAACGGGCGGCGACGTGTGGTCGTTGAAAAGGGCGACGTGCAGTTTGTAATCTTTCGTTCATTGTGGTACAATTAAATTAAAATGTACCGGAGTAAAATAGGTATTGACAGAGCGGGGAATCAAATGAACACGATGATAGTAATTCAAAATTGCAATTTCTTCGGACGTAGTTATATGAAATCAGATGTTCGTCGGACAGAAGATTATAAAGTAGTTTGAAAACAGTGATTTCTACGGCAGTTCAATACGAAAGAAGATACCATGTAATCGAAAGCTTCAGTATGAGTGAAAACTTAGTACTTTTCTTTTAATCGAGACTTTTAATGTTGATTATGACGCAGCGATGATACTGGTTCCAGAATTTCTGAATCTCACAAGGGATTATGAATTCTAAGTGACTAGAAATAACTATATTGAAGTTTAAGCAAGGTAAAATGTTTCAACTTGATGAAGCTAATTTTCAAAAATTGATATGAATGATTTTCTTCAAGTGTAATACTTTGATTAATATGCACCACTTGTTTGGAAATGTATAGATGCGTTCAAGATCACTTACGATGCACAGGATAATATACTGAAAAAACAAATAAATTAAAGTTCATATTTAAAATTTGTTGAAAGAACTTTGCAAGAGCTTGATGATAGTTAAATTATTATTTTCATCTATGATTCTTATTGCCACACTTTTTCCGTGTGATCCCACAAAGAGAATGAAAAACCTCGTTATCTACTTTTGAAATTGGCCCTTCAGTTAGCACACATAAGAGTGACAATTCAATTTATATTTCAAAGAGGAGTCCATGTAATAGGTATATGCATAGTACGCACATGATATGTTTATATCACCAGTTGGAAAAAGCCCCATCCCGGAGTAAAACATCAATATTTCGTTTCACGATTTTATGGATACCATGCAGATAATAATTTTGCGTAGATTTTCGAGATTGGATAAGACACAGCATTAATGTAGGTGATATTATCAAACATGGATTTAATATTTCTCATCTGATATTTAATCCTAAAGGAACTCCTAAATTTCTTTTTGTGTGCGTATCGCAAAATTAAATGAACAAATAACTGTAAATAAAAAGTGTGTTAACGAATGCTGACAGGTTTTCGCTTGTGCAAAGAGAAACATATTTATTTTCCACGTGAAATTATATCGGCATACTACATCGACTGTATGCATATTAGGGAAAGGCGAAAAGATCGTCAAAGAAAAACGATGTGGTTCTATTTGTCCAAGGAAGGAAAGTAATTTCAAGCGTAGCATACATTTTTTGGACTTATTGGATCCTTTGAACCAAACCTCTCCGCTGAGATTTGGAAATCGGAAATTTTGATGAACCTCTCCGAACCTTTTATTTGATCGAACATAACTTTGCCAAATAAGCATATGTAAAAGCATATGTAGTGCTGCATTTATAGTACACCATTCCTACAATTTTAAGAATGTTTGCAATAGTTGCAAACATTTCATTTTTGTTAAATACGAAACTTTCACCAAAATGTCTTAAATGCATTTGTTACTTACGTTTCGAGGAATCATTTCACAAGTTCATATAGTCAAATGTATGATTCAAAAATGTATCATTCACATTATTGTATTTACTTAAACGATAGCTTGACAGATTGTATACTATCTATACTATACGCTCTGTTAATTAGATACTGATTCAGGTGTAAGTAACAAAGAAGACATTTTTTAGTTTTAAAATGTCCATTAAACAGAAAATTATTCTCACATTAAATGTTCGAAGCATTCCCTTCCATTTTGTCCCGCAATTCAGTAAATGATCCTAGTGCAGTATGCACCCACTTTGATCTATCGTACACTTAAGGTTCTGCCTAGAATGGTCCCTGGTTGCTCGTACATAACATCTCTATGCGTTTGACTTTAATGCACCTGTTCTGCCAAACATTGACGCAGTATTCATCGAAAGCATTAACGTTAAATACCAATTAACAAATACAAGTTGATAATTTCATCACTAAAACTGCTTTGGGGATTGACGGACCTTTTTCTACCAATGATGTGCTTCGTTCCACCTGCTTAAAGAAATCGTGTTTCTACGTATTCGCTGTTCATTTGCTCGGGACTACTGTAATATTCATGGAAAATGTAAATTCAAAGGAAACGTAATGCTCGTTACAGTCGAACACAGTTCGAGGCACGAACGAAACAACCACAACATGAACCTGAGACAACAACATCCTTAAGCTAAGGAGAATTTTCACCCTTTCTAATTGTATAATCTTCGACCAACCGTTGAAAGTGCAACGCGTGGACCAACGAGAAGGCAAACTTTTATTCGAAGTGGAAGAAGAAGAAGAAGAAAAGGGGCGAATAGTTTTTAACGAAAGTATCACAATTTATATGTATACCAACTGTATCTATTATTCTACGGGGGCCACACTACAAAGGAAACATCAGTCAATTAATATTGAAAAAAAAAAAGAAAGAGAAGTGGATAAGAAGGAAAATCACAGAGTTCTGATATTTTGTAAACATTTATAAATCGGATTTCGAATATCCAGAAGAATATTTACGAGCTTATTTATTCTCGGGAACATTGCAGAATATATTAAATATCGCAAGAAACACCGAGGTGACTCTCCCGAAAGTTGTCCCGCATTGTCAACGGTGTAAAAAGCGAAACGTTCAAAGTGTTAAGTGCGAAGCATTCGGCAGGTATTGTGCACAGCCACGTTCAGAACGAAGAGTGTGTGTGTTATAAGTTATAATACTTGTTGCACGAAATGTCTTGAGTGTAAGTTGGTGTATTCCTGAATTAATATCTCACACACATTGCATGCGTGCACTCAGATCGAGTTCTAAAAGTGATTGTAATTGGCGAACGAAACTATTTAGCAGAGCTGGGTAATTTGGGAAAAAATGTTAATTGAAATATTAGTGGTGGAAAAATAAGAAATGCAATTAAATGCGAACATGATATTTAAATTGTATATTATTATTTAGAATCCATCAGTTTAAAAATCTTAAACGGGCCTTCAATTTTTGTCACTTATCTCGGTTTTAAATCAAGTTTACCTCAGTCTGTTTCTCATATTGGCACTTTCGTGTGACAGTTCAAGAATCCTCTTATCTTACTTCTTCAGCGAACTTTCGCGTTCAGGTTCTGGGAATCTTCAATCCTTTATTTTCAAAACTTTTTTCCTAAATGAGAGGCGCCTTTATTGAAGTTTCCTGCCATTAAGCTTGTAATAATTAGACGTAATTCGTGTTAATAGCTGTGAAACATGACTCTGAAACTTTTACGAATTCACCTAAAATGTTAATACAAGCGTAATTAGGAAAACGTACATAGAGATTAAAACGTTCATAGATTCTTGTGCGCGAAATGGCTGAACGCAAGTGCATCTGCATGCTGCATGTCTTATTTATCAAAGTATGTGTTAGTGTTATGCATTTCTAAATATTGTTTCGCCTTTTCTTTTCATTAAGGCTTGCGTATTTTTATGGTATCGTATACATGGAATATGCATACCTTATACCTTAAGATTTTATATGCATTGTTGATTTTGGTAATATTTGGTATTTTACAAAAGTAGGGGACACATCGTTGATATTTACTAATGCTTTATACACATTCTCACGCCTTCAATAACGTGAAATATATTGCTTGTAGGTGTTGTATAACGCTGGGTATATTTATCAAATCTGTTTTACAATTTTTCAAAGTCGAAAAATGATTACTATAAGGTATCATTTGGTGCCAATTTCGTTTAACGATCGTCAAATATAAGATATTTTGGCACGTTACCTTTTGAATTGAAGATATCTCAGATAGATATTTCACCATACAACAGTTTTACACTCAATCTTCATCCGCATTTATTTTTGTGACAAGTTGTCTACACAACTTTCAAATTTGCATTTCCTCCGCCTACATATCGTTTGATATTTGCCGAGTTTGATCACTCGCATGAAGACAGCATTTATGAGTCGTGAATTCAATGTACGATATCGCGTGGCTGCTGGGATACATTCATTCAATTCCTATAAAACTGGTTAATTGCATTGCAATTTAAGAGCCAAATATTACCCACACATCCGTGGCCCATTTCATCCTATATAAAATCATATTGTTATAAAAGTTGCTGCAATGAATATTATTATCCGCTTCAAAATCTGCCGATATAAATCGTAGCATATTACCACATTTCATTCCGAGCAATATTGGTTCGCAATACTGTGAGATATAAATGATAAAGTTTTTAATAAACGATATTTCTTTCAACAAAACGATGCCAAATTTTCAGCAATCATTTCAAACTGTTTCGGGTTGCGACTTTATTACTTTCTATGATTAAACATTTCTAATGATTTTTTGTTCGCAACTTGTTACATATTTTCCGTTTCTCCCTTGAACATTTTGGCATTTTCCTAGCTATTTTACTCATCTCTAACAGGAAAAATTCAAACTGCAATATTGCACTCTCGTTTAGTATCTGGGAATATACCGATTTTGACTTGCAACCTGTCATTCTCTGCAACTATAATTTTCGTTAAATAAATCAACACCGTAGTATTATATTTAAAGTCCCTTCAAGATAAAGTCTGGGAAACTAGGACAAGCTAAAGTTAGGCAGACCCTTCCTCGAACATATGTATACACAGTCAGGCAAAGAACGATGTATATTACGCGCTGTGATTATTTTACATAAACATACAAATGTTGATGAACTTGCTTTTGTTATGCTCAGTAGAAGCTTTACCAGAGCGTTTACTAAAGAGTAATCCAAATGTAGGTGTGCAAACCTTTACACAGATTTCGATGAAATACACTTTGCATTCTTAAACACTTTCGTTGGTATACTACACTTTATTCCAAATTCAAAATTGATGATCATGCGAGCATACTAGGGGGGGAATGTTAGAAAACTGACAGCTTCTCGGGGAAACGCGAAAAATAGATTCATCAGTTGATAAGAATCACCTGTAATCTCTGACTATCACACTTCTCATTGTTGAGTGAAACTATTATATGTAACTGAACTATTTTTATTGGGTATTGTCCTCCATTCTGTAATTAATAATTGTCATATGCTCGTTCATTACTTGCCGTCGCCCCTGTCAATTCTGTTTCAATTCTCGTAGTACATACGTACATACCGCAGAATTAACAATATAAACAAGTTATGCACAAAATTATCTTGCATTCCAACAATTAGAACAAATAAAATAATACTAAAATTGTATAACTATATCTCGCACAAAATTTAATAAATCTTCCTCTATATCAAAGTACTTTCCACACGTGCCTATATAAATCTCCTTACAGAAAGGAAACCACGTGTACATATCCCCCCTGGTTAACACCTCGAATTTCTTCGGAATAGTACAACTCATCACTTCAACCCGATACATATAAAAATTCCTTAAGTCGATAAAACTCTTTCTTTTCTTTAACAGTGGATACCAATAGGAAACGTAATTGTAATTCAGATCCCCGTCGAGCAATATCTTCAAGCTGCATTATTCGACATTCTCAGAACCCGCGAACATTTCCTGACGATCGCGAACGCAGCACACAGTTCAGTGTACTCGACAGGATAGAATGTCTCGATTATTCAAGCTCAAGCGTTAATCGTCATGCGAATTCCCGTGCACGCGAGAACATTGGTATTGCGTGTGCTCCTTAATTTCCAAGAACTCAAGCTTAGCAATCACGTGTACTGGGTGTCTGCATTGCGGCATGGAGAACACCAGACCGATGAAACTTTTCTTTGAACGTTTCTTGTATCCCGCGGAGTTGCCACCGACGCTGGCTCGTTTCGATTTACCCAGTCGCGGCGAATCGCTGCAGGGAATCTTCACGACTTTGTCGTAAATCTTCGGACGTTTCCTGACGAAACGGCGATTCGTGGCGTGCCGACCAAACTTCTTATTCCCGTTGCTCCCTACAAAATACGTATGATGCTCGCAGCTTCTCTTCAACGTAAACGTAACAATGTTACTGTTCCTCCTGGTCTTCGTGACATTTACCGTAACAGCTATGTAGAGGCCTGAAGCTGTGAAAAATTTCAGACTGCGATGGTTTCGGAACTTCTAATTGAAGTCTATGTGATACGTAATAAAAGCATAATTACTTCAGTGATCAATCTGTCTATTGATTAAACACTTTTATTCATTTTGGAAAATAAATTATGAAAATGTTTACAGCTGGAAGAATATTCACGAACAAAGAGGCAGGCTTTTTATTCGAGGTTCGGAGAGTTTTGGACTTAGATTCAGTATGGTTTGACTAATTACCCGCAGAAGTATATTCTGATCTTGCGAACAACCCTCGTGCGCCTGTTTCTGTAAGTAAAAAAATGATACAAAAATTAATTAATGTAAAACAAAGGTGAAACAAATGTCTGTGTATTTCTAGTTTTAAATTTTACGTGCTTCGAATTTTCGTGTGCGATTCAACGAGAATTTGTCAATATGTAACAATTAATAGTTCAGCAAAATTCAACTTTATGAAACGACTTTTGGTCGAACTTTGGCATATTAATAGACTTCGTTAAACCGTTTAACAAAGTTCCGAACGTTAATTTCACGGTGTTCCTTATTTTTCGCACGGTTGATACTTTGGCTCGCCGGTACCTAGATTGCAATTACACGAGGCACTGTACTTTTCCCCGTGTTGAACTTCATCCGTTCTTAAAAGGGATATTCACTTATTTTAGCATTTACACACTCGAGTAAATTACGCGCAGACTGCCGCGGTGCAATTTTTGGTTACATTAAACGGTAATAGTATAATCTGTCCCTTTTTCAAAGCAAAAGCTATATCACTTATTCTAGCGATGCACAGATAAATTTTAAATACCTTGATTAACCTTGAGCCAATTAGAAATCATTCTTTACGTTCTTGACATTGAGAGAAAAGAAAGAAAAAAATGTGACTCTGCATAAAATATAACAACTTTTAACCATTCTAACTCTTGACTTACACTACAACAAAAATAATGAATGAATCGTGTACCTACATAATTGGTAGCCCTACCATGTGGGCATTCGAAACGCTGGAAACACAGTCGGTGGAATTATTTGACCGTCGTGCGTGATTACCATACCGTTATGTCCATGACTTATCATGACTATATCACGGCGTACTACTCCTGCCGTCGTTCTGCAATAATTGAATGCATTAAGTCAACGGAGTGCATCCTTGATGCCGTTGCACGAATCACATCTTGTTAATCGCATTCTGAATGGAGAGTCGATATACGAAAGCATTGACATTCGACAGACGATGCGTTTTTACTGTGTACTCAGGGGCAATGAGCTGTGCACGCTTTACAGTGGTCAAGCATTACCTATCACACTCAATTTTCGTTTGCCCGATCTGCGTGTTGATTTCAGTGGCACGTTGTTTCGTAATTAGTTAAGTCTTTGAAAAGAAATTGCTTGAATACTGCATATATAGGCCTTTATCATTTTCTCTGTGCATTCCAGAGCAATTTTCCTCCTCTGTTACATGTGCTACAGATATTTCATTGTTTATAGAAGGGAAAATCTTGTAACTTGTATACTTGCGTGAAATATATTATAAATCGAACAAGGTGCCTGCTCATTTAATTTATTCGCAAGGTCGTGTATTCCTCCACTTCCTTATTGAAAGTAATCCCTTCGAATTTCTCAATCTATTTTCTGTATCGCATCATCGCCCGTGATTCCCATTCAAATCGATCGAAATCAGCAAAGACACCCAAGCTTCATTGCAAATTAATGTGTATCTGCTTAAGCACGGCAGACACAGAAAATGTTCATCTGCACCCTAATTCGACAGTTCGCCCCATTCTTCTCCCGTGGCAACGCAATGAAATGTCGCTTACCAGGCAAATTTTAGAACTCCCGGTTAAAGAGAAATTGCCGGAAAACTTCGCCCGAGTTTCCAGGAGAATCGTCAGAACGCTCGAACTCGCGCCGAGAAATTCCTACGTCACCTCAGTCGACTCGCAGCAAGACGGTGTTCGCTTTAACACAAATACTCGCGAGCTGCCAGCAATAGCCCGTGTAATTTTCCCCGTTATCGCGGTGGACGCTGTTACGCCCGATATGGCGACTATTGCATTAACGATATTGCGTGTACAACGCAAAACGCCCAGCGAACTGGGACACACGGAATCGAACGTTGCATTTCGACGCGCGTTTATGCAGTTCCGGAGCGAATTCTACGCGTCGACGCGACGCGGTGTGTCGCGTGAGCGCCAACCGAAAGGGCAAAGTTCAATGGTCCTCCGTAGCATCCGGAGATGTCAAAAAGTTGATTAAATAGGTCGAATAGCCTGGCTAGATCCTTCGTGTCTCTTCAGGGACAGGGACAGGGGTTAATATGTTATGCAGAGTGTGGAAGACAACTTGGTTACCTTGAATATATCACTTGTTCTTGTTAATAAGAGGGAATATTCAAGGAAAATATTAATTGGTTCAAGCATGTAAATGGTCCATAACGAATGGAGATTAAATTCTATTTGGATTTATGTCCAGCCATATTCCCAGAGAAATAAGGAAACTCGGGGGAACATTTGGAATACCGGAATACTCGAATTTTCTCAGTGATATTTCCAATTCAATTCCACAAGTGCAACACACGATGCATTGTATATCCGTCGCACTCGTTAACACCTCAGAATCTAATTGAAACTTCAAACGCCTACAACCTCCTCTACAATATTTTATTAGATAATGCCACCATTATAATCGGCACCGTATCATTCAACGAGAGACGCGCCTTTCCAGCGACTCACATTCCCGCAAACACCAAGTGGTAAGGGAGTACCAAATGATGAAAGTTTCTCTGTTGGTCAAGTAAATCTATTTGTGCGAATATATATACCTATAGAGCGAGAGTGCGTGTGCGTGCTTTTATCTCCTGGTACTTGATTTCCGTAACAAAGCGGGGGAATGTTAAGTCGCATAATAACCATGAAGTCTTTGTCCTGACAGCGCCGTGCTGTAATTAATCGTGGAAAGTTCGTTGTCGGGATAAAGTAACCGCGATATAGTCACTGTTAAGGGTAAATCCCTTAGTATCTTTCGTGTCTGATGCTTGTGTACTAAGCTGACATCTATGCCATCCTCGTATGGTGCCTTTTACTTTTCGGTGGAATCCAATTTCGACGAAAAGAAAACGAATTCAGCGTGTGCCGCGTCGTTCTTTCTTCCTGTTTCGTGACACATCAGAGAGAAGGCGAAATCATTTTTTCGGAATTTCTTGATACGCTGGGCGTGTGGTCCCTTTGGCGAGGCCTGTCGCAATTTTTTTTTGTCATATATCACTTTGTTTTGGGGTGAGAAAGGTAGAATTTTGTTTTGGAGCTATGGTCGTGGTTTTGTATTCTGGAGGCAAAGGTCTCGAGGTGACGGGTATAGACTGCTACACGGCTGTATTATTTTACAGCTTACTACTTGCAGATGCTTTTTGTGCGATATTGGAAGGGACATAATGGCGAATGTATAATAAGATGGAGAATATTTTTAAAATGTTCTTAGAAAATTTAAATTCTGCTAAATTTCGTAATTTATTATTATCTATTAAGATTTCATCATATACATGGGGCGTAGTTCTTATTAAAATTTCATTACGTGCTCATTTAATAAGTCAGCTTCCGTTCTGTAATGAATTTATTATATTTCAAACGTTTGAATCTTTACTAATTTAAAAAATTGTATTTTCGTCTGTTCTGAAATTATTGCCTATACGGTTGAGTTGCACAATCAGCATCGTTATTTAGTAGAAAAATATTACGCACTTTTTGAAACCGTGCGAATGAATTTTGCAGGCGAAACCCATTGATTTTCTTTGAAAATAAGTTGGAATAGTGATGCAGCGAAATACATGACCGCAACTTTGTTAATTAAATTAGAAGGGACACTTAATTTCAACGGTGCTTGGAACTGTTGTCACCTAGTTTGTTTTGTGATGCGCATATAATAAACCGGGATTTGTAATTTGAAGACGTGAATTGAGTATGTATTGGAATACTAGAATACCAATAAATCTATTCACGACAGATAGTATAACATAAAAGAATTATGATACCTTACTCTTATATCCATTTAACTGTTTCACTATACCTTATCTCGACATACATATCGTATATTCGATTTTAACCACCTGTATTACATCTACAATGTCCCACAATCACTAAATAATAGTAGCCTGTAGTTTTAGTTTAATGACTAATTACGTTTTAGATTTCAGCGATTGCCTTTCTTTTACATTTACGTGGTTTTATGCCTCTTTTTACAATATTACAATATTATTGAAGGAAAAAATCTTTTAGATTATAGTGTAAAGTAATTCGTGTAAGTTATATCCTGTTCAACACGAACAAACTAAATTCACCACTTGAATTCGATGCAACTGGAATGATTTGAAGCTCACTAAATGCGTTGAACATGTCGTAAGAGAACTCTCTTGACTCCCATTACCTTTTATCTTGACTACGTAGAATGGTTTCTGGCTTCCTCAGTTCTACCCGAGACACCGTCGAATGGATTTAGCTGAAAAAGTTTCGTGTCCTTTGAAAAACCATTATCTGGTTCCTCCTACTCGCGTGTAAAGTTTATTTTTCAATTTCCCAGAGATCTATTTTATTACGTAACTGGAAGTGCTTAAGCATATAAATTATTTGTTTACGAGCAGATTCTCGTACTATTCTTTCAATAATTTTTCTTCATTATCAACACACAACACATCGCAGCACACTAATAAAATTATCTATATTCTCTTGCGATAACCTCCTAGCACAAAGAAAAGAACACTGAATTTCAATTCTGTACATTCAATTTGCGTAACAGCTATAAAACTATAAAAATCAGCATCACAATCCATCATCAGGAACTTGCAATAATCCATTCGTCCAGTTCACGTAACAACAGAAACTGAGCGCACTCGCATCCGATACAAACAGCAAATGACTATTCCCCCACCAACACTTACGATTCCAATATCGGCCCCTTGAATATAGACTTATAGGATGCTCGAGGTCTTCGAACTACTCGAAATATCGTTAAATTACCCTTCGTCGGAAGAAACGACCGCCACGAGTGGCCATTCGCATGATTCAACCGTCGAGGGCTAGCAAGAGTTGCTGCACAGAGTCGTCTAGAACGGTGAAGAATCTCCAGCAAACGTGACGCAAAGGAATATTCACGAGACGCGTATTTCGATATGACCTCGCCTCCACACCATGCGCGTTCCGTTGCAGGCGATTTAATTAAGGGTGGCATAACATTGAAGTGGGTCGCGCGTGGATTGCCGTCGGCCATCTTCGCTTATGAATGGGTTACCATGCGGTTTCCTCGTGCTGGCTATCGTAACAGCGACGAATCGTTGATTGAATTGATTCATCCGCTTGCACAAATGTTTTTCCTGCCGGCCCCGGCTATGGAATTAGAACCGCGTGCAGGAATTTCACTAATCGTAGTCACAATACTATGGCAGAATGGATAATTGTCTGTAGCCGCCACAATTATTAGCAATTGATTTATTCAAAGCGTGAAAGTCTACTCTCATTGTCGAGCAATTCGCCAGCATTGAATGCTATTGAAAATGTCTGGAACTTACACAACTGTGTTGTCTGGTGTACTCATCGGCGCATTAGCCGATTTGAAAACGAAAATTGTAGATATTTGGCAAAATAATGAGGAGATGTGTGTGTGTGTGTGTGTGTGTGTGTTTGAGGTATTAAAAGTTAATACACTTTGGTAATAATATTCGTCCTGATCTTTCAATTTCGCTTTCGCTAAAATTTCATCATAAAGTTTCTATTGGTACTTTGGTATTGAACTTACTTCGGGGAGCCACAATTCATTTTGACTTCGAGCAAAATACGCATTACTGTTCACTATTATGAAAGACCGAAGAATCGGATGCTTGTCAAGAATGATTTTGCTGAAGTGAAGAAGTATTTTACGAGTTACGGATGTTTCGTTAGAATCGTCAGTTAGAACGTCGATGCGTACTTACGTGGCATACAGTTGTGTGAATGGGCCACATGTTTAAAGGTCGGTGTCTATCCTAAAATCGCTATTTCCGCGGGATAACATTCGACCAGGAGATGATTCGACAGGCGCAATTTATTTTTATATTCTCAGCTTGGCCAGATGCCAGTTAAATATTTATGTCTAAAGCTGAAGAGATATCCGTTTATCCACCTTGACGTAGTTCTTTTCTGTTTGTTGTCTGTTGTCTTGGTAGCACTTTCGATCAACTTTGTCCTAGAAAATCAAATATTTACCGAAAGTCTTTATGATAAAATTGACCCACGGCTAAAAATATGAACGTAAGCAAACTGTAAGTTTGAATGAAAACCGTGTGTTTCGAGAAACGATTCTTTCAGCAGAAGTACACGTACTGGAGGTTAAGTTGCAATTATAAATAAATAAGAGTTTCATATCGTCTAGTAGATACAGTCCTACTATGTAATAGTATAATCAATTTCTGTTTCTTCTACTAGCTGCTTTAAGTGATATAAGTAAACCACAAGGCAGAAAAATCATTTCTGCCATTCTGTCATTAACCTGACTCCATATATGGATAAAGCATGATACGCGGTTGACTTTGTCCATCAAAGAAGAAATCTGCACAAAATGAAATATGAAATCGATTTCCAAATCATCGAAAGAAATACATTTTTCAAAAATAGCTGTCTTCGAGCTTTCAACCAGGTACGATTATGAAAACAAGATTCAGTCGATGAAATTTTTGATAAAGAGATAAAAGAACATCATTTTTTCGTGGCCAAGTGCATTCATTGTCTTGTGCTTCCACTATAACGAGCACAAGTAATACACATAATACCCTGATTTTATACTCTTGCACTATACTGTGTATGAGTATGAAGTCTGATATACTTGCTTTTTATCACCGATGCCAGACACAGAGATAGGATGGTTTCGAGAGGTGGAGGAGAACCCTGAATTTATTGCCGTGCACACAACGTAATATAGGAGCAGTCCAGATGTTGAGGGAAGGGAAGCAGAAGACCCTGGGGAAACTATGTAGGTAAAAGAGACTTTGTCCGTGTAGTGTTTCTTTTTTTTTTTTGAGAGAGAGAGGAATCGATTTCTGCCTTATTGTTAGCGGTGTGTGTTGTTAGCGGAACACTTCAGTCTTATCGTCAGAATGGGAATAATTCCTTGATTTTTACGCTGTATAATTGTGGATCATTGATGTATTTTATTTGTATCATATTCCTGCCACTTATATTGCACGAAAAGGTTAGAGAAACTGCGGACCTTTTTGTTGCATTGACAAATCGATGTCTGAATATATTGCCTTTTTAATTATTTGCATTTCGCAATCTTGAAAATGCGACCTGAATTGAAATTAGTACACGCATTTTATTACTTTCAATTTACCATTTATGAAAGTTTCCACAGTTTTCGCAGCTCAATTAGGCAACTGAGCAATCCATTTTATTTCATAAACTCCGACGGGAAAAACAAAGCTGCTGTGGGTCGCGGGTGAAAATATGAAGTTTCTAGAGAAAAAGTTACGGATTTTATTTACAGCATTCATAATACGATCTCCTATCGAAACATAAATCATGATGACAATAACTGTCAATAGTAATAACTATCTTGCAGGCATCCGTAATGGAAGCGGCACAATTCTACTTCATTACGCGATTATTATACAAAAATGTAATATGCAGGAAGAGGAGAATTAAAGGAGCATAGTATCCCATATCCGCTGTCGTGTCATCGGCAACTCTCACAATGTCATTTGCGGGAAAAAAAATGTCTTGGTAATGCGAAGCCAGCTTCGTGGTTACCCCAAAATATGCCGAAAAAGGGCGGAAAAGTTCAGTGGAATGGTAGCCAAGGCAATTTGAGTACGCGATTGAAAAGCTTGATGTTAGCACAGGGATTCTTGGAAATTCGATCGATCGACCCGAACGTATCGAACAAATATGAATCGAACATTTTCGCTTGTCATCATTGTATACAGAGTGTTCTCAATTTCGTGTACAACAATTGCGAACAGAACGTATTAACTGTTTTGGAAAGCATGATGGAAATAAAAAGAACTGTGCTACTCTGGGAGGCTAGATGGAACAAATGTTTGTGAAGGCCTGTTTCCTTATTCGTAGGTGCAGTACTCGCCTTTGACGGTACGCCGAAATGTAAAATGCTTGCACCGTGTGATGTATTTACGTTAGAAAGGAAATTTCTGTAGCTTCTGCAGCGACACTGCAACAAATAGTTTACAAACGAAAGTTTGCATTACAAGCTTGCTGCGCTGGTTGGATATTGTAATTACATGTAGAATGAAAAACACAAATATTTATGCAAATACAATGATAATAAATACTTAATGCGAGTAAGATTACAATAATAAGCAGATAATAAAACCGGAATAATAAAAAAAGAAATGGCTCAGGCCACGGTCAATTTCTACTCGTCTTACATTTAAGACTCGTATCACGTTGCGGAGAGTGACAGAACGTTTAGCGTAAAAAACGTTACAAGTTTCGTCTTATACACATAAAACGAAATATGTACTACAAAATTGGATTCGTCAAAATCTAGTTTAGATTATTCGCTATGTGTGTTATTCTCTGTCAAAAATTTCGTTTTTACGTTTCAATAAAAATCAACCAAATATCCCTGATACGTCAACGTACATACAAGGTGTGCCATTTAACTAGAAACAGTGGGATATCTCGTGATAGATTAAAGTTATCGAAAAAGTGTTCTCAAAGTAGTTGTTTCGTATGAATGGGGACATTAGGTGGTACAAATAATTGTTTAGATAGGTGTAGTGGTGCGAGAGATATCGAAGTGAAGTTAATTGTTTTAAATGGGACTCTGCGTTTTTTTAATTCGTATTACGGTAACATATGCTGAGACGAATACAATGACCCACGATATGATATCATTCCATGCAGAAGAATGTCAAAAAGTGGATCCAAAAGAGTCATATATCGCTAAGATAATAGCAATGAAGCTGTCATAATTAAACTTGAATAATTACCGTTTTGTATTATTTATGCTGTCCTCAGCTGCCCATATGATAATTGCTTTTTTTTTACGGCTGCTTATATTTACTTTTATTTTTCTGATTTTTATATATGTAGATTAAATGAAAATTGTGTCGCAAAATGTAGTAGCACATTAAATGCTTTGCATGTGATAAAAAAACCTTAACCAATGGTAAGTTGGTTAAACCTTAGTAGATTGAGAAATATTCCAAAAATATAAAATTACCTAAACAAGAGAATACCAGGAATAAGTATGTGCCGTCAACCTCGTAAGTATGTAAAATATTGCAGCTCCCCCTCAACTTACATCAGCCCTTCCTACAATCTTATAACAACCACTGCGTAGTAGTTTATATAATACACGGCTACCCTCGAACTCGAATTAATTTGGCATTTTTGTAGTTCTTACAGCTCCTCATAAGGTGGAATAATTATTTTAGACACTTTTTCGAGCCAATAAATATAATATTTGAACAAACTAGATAGCTGCTGATCTCCATAAGCTATGATTTCCAATTAATGAATGTCTAACGAGGAATACAATATTTGCGAAGAACTTCGACTTACCATTAGAACAAAATTGATGGGTGGTATGTATAGTTGCTCAAAAGTATACTACCTCTTGCCCATTTAATGGCAATAATTATTTTACCTCGCAAGTAACTGTACGAGCTATAGCAACCGCGTTCCGGGAGGGGAGGAGTTGGTTTACATTTATCTTCGCACGCTGTATCATTATTTAGCCTCCCTCCCACCCTGCAGCACCTAAAATACATCCCTTAAGCTTTCCTGCATCCTTTCGAAGTTATCTTTCGCATTTCCTCCACATCGCACATACTTCATAGTATTATGCAACGGTGCCGCATTAAACGTTTACACGTATGAAACATCTGGCACGAATCGTACGGACAAGTTACTTGTTCACGTTCAATTGAAATTTCCATGGCTTGCCTATGTCAACGGGACACGGCGGCGCTCAGTTGTCATCCCGAAACTTTGGATCTCGAAGTTCGAATTTTGGCGATCCACGGTTGTCGACCTAAACTGTTTGCATGAGCTGCATGTTTTCACTCATGACTCGCTGCACATACGCGGCCGAACGACACCACAGATTGAAATGTCAAGTACCGTAGTTACGCGAAACAATAGTTTGCGCGTTACGAACCATGCCCGTCTGTTTCATTAGCATGTGAATATTTCACGGCTCACGCGAGATCACGCACTGTTTCCGTTTCACCGCCTCCGAATGATTTATCTTTCGTCTTTGTTCACTTTTTCCATTCTCCGTTCGGTTCTTTTTATGTGCTCGTTATCTTGTGCCACGAGCCATGTATTCGTTATTCCCGCGATGCATGATCGAAAGATGGAATGTTCACGTGGATGACCGATGCGAACGAATTTACTGATGGCAAAAACATACAGTTTCGTGAAATTGATTTTCGATTACAAATCTATTCTTAAGGGAATGGTGCTTGTGAAGTGTCGATGATTTATCGGTTCCATTACTGAAACTCCTGACTGTACATATTATTCGTTACTATTGATTCGTTATTGATCATTGAAGCGTCTGGCAAAAAATGGTTCTAGTATTAGAAGTATAATAATTTGGTTTTTATTGAACAATTATTAAACGCAACCATTACCATTGTCCTCTCGAAAATGTTTACAAAGGCCAGGATAATTCTTCAGAATGCCGTATGTAAATGTGGTAATGCAATACTTCGTGATACTTTTACAATTTCGAAATTGCCTGAAAATTCCTCTTGAAGCAAGTATCATTTTAAGCAACGGGAACAAGCCTGCGTCGTAAACTGTGGAAAAATCAATTTCATGTGAAATGTCACGTATATGGCAGATTCGTTCGCACATAAAAGAACAAAGTTATGCTCGTGTTTCGACGACGCGTTCATCAGGTTTCTGATCATATGTACTCGCCTCTTGGAACAGAAATGTCAATGTACTTCTTCCGGTTGCACAACCTACGCCGCCAGGCGGAGGAGGTACGAAAAAAGCATCAGAAAGGAAGATCGAACCAAGGTGGCCAACGTGGGACCAATTGTACGGACCAATCGCAACCAACAGCCGGATCCATGCGCTGTTGCAACAAGGTCCATCGGGGCCCAAGCAGGCTCTTCGAGCGTGCTCCATTGCAGCCAAGTGATTCCCTAGATGAAATCGCCTTTCAGATACCCAGGTAACGCGTTTTTAATTGCATGACATCTTTTGTTACCTTATCTTCACATTTTGCGCTTCCTTAGAGCTTTTGCCAATCACTGTTTCACAGTTCAGTCGGAGAGAAATTCGGGAAAATACGTTGATGCATTTTCCATAGACACTTAAGTAATCTAAAAATTTGGTTTTCTTTTAAAGTTAATACGACGTTGCTCTTGAAACCGTTTACACGGAATACATGCTTCTAAATGTACATTTCTATCACTGTTAGTTTTATTATTATTATTATTTTTCTCCATTACTGTTATTTAAATAAAGAAAGAAATTCTGTAACATCAAACTTAAACTGTAAATTAGTTTTCATTTAGAAACATTTATTAAAATTGATTCACGGAGGGTAGATACCTATTTGCGAGGTATTTTCACTGGAAGCAGAAGATTTATATACGATTTATATAAAAACTATCTCGTTTCCCGGGATGAATCGTTTCAAGTAAAAAAATGCATCTCATAATAATCATCATTACATTAACATTCTTGTATCCACGAGAGATAGAAATACTTATTATTTAACACATATCGGACTAAGCAAATATCTAAGGAAAACAATCGAGTGTGGGGTATTTTCCATTATCGCTAAACTTCCTCCGCGATGCAAGAACAGAGACAAGCGCGGTGCTTTAAATTTAATTCGCCCAAGAGACGCCTCAATAAAGGAGATCAAAATTGTGCAGTCCTCCGACATTTTCAATAAAGTGAACGATGACAAACACTTTAATCAATTTTATCGCAAGCAAGCTGCAAGATTGAAACACGCGACTTTTATACCGAGCAAATTCTCCCGCTGTTTACACGACGATATTCTAATACCATTTATCAAGCCCACTTAAATCAGCGATAACTCTTCAAGCAGCTCGTTGTTCTTCTTCATTCATCGAATAATCGTTTAATGAATTCTGTCGTTTCAGCCGTTACTGACCTTCCTTTGAAAAGACCTACTTGTCTCATAATTTAGAGAATGCCGTACATCGGGGATGCGACGTTCAAGCTTGCATTTTTATGAACCCTGATTTAGGACATTTACGATCCAGATTTTATCCCCCTGTCTCGACGCTGGCGTTAGATGGAAAGTTTAAGATGACGCGCGGGTATTGAGGCCGAACGAAGGGGTCAAAGGTCGGCATGGAAAGACCTGCAAAGGCGAACTGGATTTCGTGGAATCGGCCCTGCGGTGGAGCAAGTTGTTAGGATGAATGTAGGCTTCATTAATCCGCAAGTGTGAAACTGTGTCGTTCCGATCGCACGATTTACACCTGTTAAATTTGATAGTTCTCCGTGAATAGGTCGAACCTGCGTGGGATTCATTGGTGAAAAATGTCGAATGAATTCTACCGCGGAAGTTAATAAAAGGTAGATAGATTGTCTAGATTATTGGTATTCTTATCTTCAATCTCTACAGGTAAGAAATATTATTTGCCTTCAGAGTGTATTGTCAGGGGTTAAGTTAGTAAGAAATGACCGATCTGCATTGGTAATTTTTAATATTTGATATAGTATATATTCTTCGATAGTTCTTTTTTTATTAAGCACGGAGCAAATTATTGTCACTGTTTTTGATTCAACATTCTTGTGCTACGAAAAATTGTGTAAGTGTTTAACAAATTTTTATTCGTTCGGACCGAACGTGTAGAAACGCGATAGAAGTATATTAGCCATTAATATTATCCGGCTCTTTGCACCGTGTGCCATCTACTTTTTGATAAGTATTTCTGTTTCGTACGTAGGTGTAGTGAAATAAAGTTACAGTACTGTTATTAATATGCTGTTGGTAGTTGTTTAGAGTTCCGAATATAGGACAAATAACTTGGGACAGTCAATTAATCCAGCTGTTTTAAACCTGCGAACATGTTCATATACTGCATCTCAATGAAAAGCAAGTAAAATAAAATAAAAATAAAAATATTCCCAACAAAATAATATTTGCATTACGAGATATGGCAAATTTTCGTTGTTGCTATTTTTGTTTAGCACAGAATGTAATATTACGATGACAATCGTAATGTTCAGTTCTGTGACTTCTGATCCCAGGGGTCACTCAGCTTCAACATTGGACTAGCACAGTTGAATCGCGTTAGCTCTGCTAAAGTTGTCGGTATTCTCACTGGATTAATCGTGTTCCCGTGCCTCCGAGAAGTAAGAGAACTCTTCTAATTAAAGAACCTCTTACGTTCAAGGAAAAGAGCGGAGGCCTCGTAGTTTGTCGTAATGTTCAAATCGTACGAACGACTGTAAAAGAAGATATTGGACCTTGTTCGCCCAGATGACAATTTTTGCATATTTGGGCCCTTGTGGGAACGATTGTCATTCGTGATTCGAAGAGCAGGCACTCCAATGTACGACCCCCTAATAAATTACATTAATAGTCCATTTTTTGTTAAATTGATCAGTATACATGCACATGCATATACGTATTTTCGTTTAAAGCATTAATGAAAATGCAAGGCAAAGATATAAAAATGTTAATTGCAATTACAAATTAATGGCAATATCCCAAAGTTCAGATTGTTTGGTTTGTAATTTCGGCGAACAGTTTTCACGTAAACTTATTTTCCATTTGAAACGGAGAAGTGCATTCGTTTGACTAAGTTTCAGCTATGAAATATTACTTCTTTCGCGTCTCGTCCGATACGTGGAGGAAAACGTTTCTCGATAATCGTTGTAACAATAACAGAAACGTACTCTAATAAGGGTAGTAAAAACTAGAATGGGTAGAACGATCGCTAACACTCCCATGTAAACTTATCCTTCATAAGCTATACGCCCCTTTGGTAAAGCGATTTCATAAGTCACGTCAAATTGATGTTCCTCGAAGAGGACACTTGGTTGACTCCCATCAATCGTCGTCGCTCTAAAAATTTGATGTGTGCAGATTGGACGAAGCACGCGCATTTCTCTCGTGTTCTCGTTTAATTCGATTATTCGAATTTAATTTTATATATTTAGATATTTATGTTTCATGCTTAACATTATTTTATGCGCTAAAGCTTTATTTAGAACATTGTATATTAACTTCTAATAATTGTCTACGTCTATTTTAAAGATAATCTGGTGATACTTGCAACATTAATCAATCAACACAATTCCTTCCAATATCCATTGTCTTCTTTTGTCAATATATTTTAATCATCTAAATTCTAGGGAAATACCTTGAACGATAATATTTTTAGCAATAAAAGAGAATAACACTTTGTCGGGGTGGAAAAATTGAATTCTCAACATATTTTCAACTGCAAAAACTACCAAAGACTACTTCAAACAAGCTATCGCTTCCGGATGATTGGAACCAAAACTTCTTACCAGCCATAACTATTTCAGAATTGACACGCATACCGTGAACACACGAAAATTCACGGAAATTGGGTCATCCGGCCGCACTCTTGACGATTAACAAAATACAAGCCAATTTCCGACAGAAGAAGCGCCCAATTAAACTTGTCTAGGGTAATCCCACCGACCCTCCTTGACATTATTCCTCATTTTCCCATTCCCAAAACACGTCAGAGCGCGCATAAATAAACGCGCGAAAACGATGGACCGGTGATTTGCTTTCATACTGACCAAATACGATGGATGATCGTCGTAGCTGCGAGGTATAATGGGTTTTCGAGTGACTTCCCGACACCGGACGGGAACGTTCTGCCGTTTATATATCGCGAATTGTGATACATTCGTACACATATTGCTCGCGGAGTGATCGAAAATAATGGCAACTGAGGAAGGCGCACAGACAGAGGAAGGTGACCGAGAAGCCGAGATAAGCCCCTTCGTATGAAACACTACGCGATAGATTCGGTAACCCATGAAGAACTTGTCACACCCCCGCGACAGATAATGGCGTCGTTAACGGGTCGTTAACGATGAAGCTGTCGTAATATGACTGGCAGACGAAACTCCCGAAACTGATTTACAATCGATATCGACTTCAGAGCTCTTTGTCGGTTGTCAATTCCAATTGGAGAATTCGCATTCGCGCGCCCACCCTATTTACCACATGGAAATATTATAATGCATTCAATAGAATAATGTTCTCAACATTAATCGCGTAACTACAGAATGTAGACAACAACAGAAGCGGACGAGATTTATTGTCTCGTCCTTTCGTAAACATTTATTTTCATTTACATAATTTTTTCGATGACTATTTTTGTTTTCTTATCTATTCGCTAGTATGAGACACTAACGTAGGAACTAACGTAGGAATTTCTTTTGAAAATTGTTAATAACCATATACTTCAGTTCATGCGAATGCGGGAAATTTCGTTCGCTCCAGTTGCACCAGACAGCGCTTGGAAATAATAATTAAGGGCAACCGTTTGGATCACGTCTGTTTAGATTATAATAACTTACTGGGAACGCTTTCGCTGAGAATTCATAACGGGCCGATTTTGTGCCTCCAATGGCGCAAGTTAATCATCAAAAGCCCTGGATAAGTTGCTTTCGTGTCGTATATATGATTAGCCAACTTCGTCTTAGTTCGTCGTTACAGTCCCGTGTATGATAATTCGTTCTAATTTATTACAAATAATCGTTGGTTGAAAACGGCCAACAAACTTTCCACAGAATATAATTTTATACAATGTTTTATACAATTACACTTGTATCAACTGAACGAAGTGTCCAAATGTTTGCAAAAAAATGTTTTCCCGAACTCGGTGAAAAAGATTGCGACTGATTTTATCGTGGGATATATTTTGCATTATATCAAAAGTGAAAGAAAAATAATTGTTCAATGTCTACGTAAGTTTCAGCATCAAATAAATTGACATATTTGTTCCCTCTATCATAACGAAGGAATCGTAAAGTAGATACGGGCAGTATCTGGTCAGACGTATGCAGGTCTGCTTGGCGATTCCTCCGCATAGAGGGCAGCTACGGGCAACCTCGAAACTGCGAAGCGTACGGTGCTGCCGTTGTCGAGTAATATAGTAACGACGGTCGTCCATGAAACTAAAATCTACCCTTAAACGTGTTGTGGACAAGTTGGCGTTTAAAGCGCCACGTTGTCGGGGGTGGGGGGGGGGTGGTTCGGGTAATCTCGTTGGCAAAAGGGGACGGCAAAGGAGGACAGGGAAGGGACGTGTTGAAGCAAGAAATAGGCAAAGAGAAACTCCAAGAGGAATATCTAACGGAAAAGCTAGGAAAAGGGAAATAAAATGTAGAAGGGGAAAAAAGGATGGACGAAACTGTAACTTAATGCTCGCTTCTGCCATAACGAAAGTCTCTCCCCCTCGTTCGCTTTCAGATAGTACCGAGTTGCCGTCACTTCGGCAGAGCTAATGCAGCGGAAGTAGACCTTCAACAATATTACCCCTAATCACATCGACGTACCGCTTTGCACGTCGCCGCGAGTAATTTCGGGCTGGATCTTCGGTTTACAAGCTGTCCTTCTTTCCATCGTACCTCGGATCGTATCGTTGATCCTTTTATCCTTTCCCAGGGACACTCGAGGTCCTTCTCGGGCCAGCATTTACGCTGCAGTTATGAAAGGGAGTGGACGTGTTTGAGGGAATTCAATAATATTTTTGTTTTCTCAGATTATTTAAAGAAGTGTCGCTTTGTCTTGTTCTCGCGTCTAAACTGTGGATCTGGCGCACATAATTATAAGAAAGCGATGATCAAAATAATTGCAATCACTCGAGGGTGGAATTATTAGGAGGGGGCAGATTAAAAGCCTTATTTGAGAAAATATTTCGTATGTCGCAAAGAAGCAATGCTTTTAATCGATGCTGAAAAATAATAATGCGTTGGAGTCGAAGTTCGATTGCAGCCACTGGGTGTTTTAAGAATAAGAGTTTTCGTACAGTTTGCAATCATTGAGCTTAATCTTTTGAATTGAGAAATATCTTTCTCCTTTGTGACGAAGTGCACCTTTGTGTCTTTGTAAGTGTATGTCTGTGGACCAGATCACTTACATTCTAAACTTTATTCTAGTCGTCTGAAGAGTGAGTTGGATGAGTTGAACAATTGTTCGAAATATATTTGACTCTTTTGCAACTTACAGTACGGGGTGTATTAAAATTTGTTGTATTTTAGTAATAGAATGTACATTAAAACGTTAACAAAAAATTAAATGAAAATGATGAAAGGAGTACCACAAAGAATAAATATAAAAATTTATTAACCAGATTTGATTTTCACGCGCGAAAGATTGCATTGCTCAAACATATGGTGACACTATCAGCCATATTGATTACTTTGCACTCTTTCTCGCTGTAGCAAGCAATGGGATAAATTCTTAAAAACAGATGGAAAGAAATATATACTTTCCCTTCTGGCATGGCGATTTTTTACCATCTAGCTTGTGGCATATATTATGCTTTATGCTGCAGAAAATTAATATGTAGTTCCTCGATGCGACGACGTCGTCTTGATATCGCACTGGAATGCTCCGTCTGTGGAAGTTTCGCGTGTACATCGAATATTAATGTCCAAACGGGCTCAGCGTATATGATCCGAAGAACTTTCTAAAATTCATGAAAATTCATCGACGTATGCAAGGGAGAGAAAAAAGAGAGGTAGAGAACGAGAAAAAAACTAGAATAAATTTCGCATAAAATCGGTACCCTACCTCGCATAAAAATGCATAATTTACAAAAAAAAAAGAAAATGCTAATCGAAGCACTATCCACGATGAAATTACAGATTGAACATCAAGATTTATGAGGTGTAAATTGCGCAAAAAAGTTAGAATCGTCTCCTTTTTAATAGATATTAAGATTTTAAACCAATTTAAGAAGCATTAAATTCAATTTCTTGGAGTTACAACAAATATAATCATTATGTTATTAACACTATGGAAATCTCGCGTATTTCCAACAGAACTCTACGAGTTATAAAAGTCAATCAAACATTGTCTATATTTTAAAATACAACTTTTTCAAACTAAACGAAGTAATGTATACGTACATCCTCCCATACATTGAAATAATTGTTCCGAGGAGGACTGAGTTTACGTACGCTGAAATGACGAAAGTTCTTTCAAAAGTGGTAAAGTTTTATTCATCAGGAAGTTACGCAGCTTCGCGAGCAATTACGAAAGCGAAAAAATAGATATATCGAGGACCACATTTAACTTTGCATCCGACCAACTGCAGACAATCCGTAGATTTTTTATTCAATCGAGATAATACGATATCGATTGCTCTCAATTTATGTAAATGCAATACGATCCCCTCAAAAACAATGAGATTAAGGCCGTAGTTTACTGAATATTGTTGTCAAAAATGTAGCATTTAATATTGTACAACTGTATCTGTAATTTTAAGGGATTCGTTAACGATTCTTTGCCGAACGGAGTACATATTTATAAAGTTCAAAAGAATGGCCAAAAACTGCAGTTACCAATTAAGCTATACAAATTAATTGGTTTATAAGTTATTTCGTGGTTATATTTAAAAGTTAACTTTTAAATTAATAATTCGAACATCCTATTAACGAAAACACTTAAGTGCAAATATTAAACATGAATATCGTATTAAACAGTATTCTACCGAGTATGTAATTACCACCAAATAATTTCTAAAATTTCTGAGCAGTATTTCTTTTGCCTATATTTCAAACTTTTGTCTCAAATCTGTAACAAAGCGTGTCAGAAAATTTCGAATAAGGTTATTTAAAGTACCATGAAATTCCCGCTGTCATTCTTGCGAGCTATTCATCTTCCCTAATTGCTCCTGTTAAGTAAAATGTATCGATTCTCAATTAGTAATCGATGAGTTACTTGAACCCACTTACATCCAAAGTCCGGCAGCCTACCATGCTCTAACTCTAAAACAACTAATTGGATAACCAGCTCCGCCAAAAAAGCTCCCACCTTCTTCGTGTATACCACACGTTCATTAACACACAATCATTAAGAAACTCATTCATTCACTATTTTTTCTATCGTTCGCCGAACAATTTCATTGCATCGTAGAACGCCAATCTGAAAATCAAAATACCCCTATCGCCACTTAATCGTTTAAAAAGTTTACGACAAGCAGATCCACTGTTTTATGGGCAGGAAAAACTCTTAACTCTTAAATTTTTCAATCGACATATCGCAATCCTCAATCGGCGTTTAATATTTCGCTTAATCCTTGTTTCTATTCATCAATAACAAAGAAAGAAAAATCGTAATATTTCTGATTACACAACATAGCGTAATACACATATGTATATCGTTTTGAAACACCCAAGATTAAACGTCAAATTGCCTTTATTATCGCAAGCTAGTTTTCCTGTTTTTTTCTCTCTTCCCTAAGTTCATGTTCCGTTATCATCGTCGTCTCAAACAGTGGCCGTAACTACAAGAGAGATCAATTTCCCTGTCGAAATTGTTTTGAAAGAAGGCTAACGACTCTATTAAATAACCCGATTAAAAGTCAAGCGTCACTTTTGTCGCGATTGGAAGAGAAAAAGAAAAGGGACTTCGTTTGTCGACAGAAAAGGAAGAAACATAAACAGTTTGCTTTAAAGTGGCAATAGAAGTTAATAATCCGCCTCCGCGATTTCTTCCTGCTTCAATACCGTTTCTCCCCCTGGTTCGCAGGCTGGTTCACGTAGAAGCGTAGGAATGGGAAAGAACGATGCCATTCCGAAGGGAATAAAGAGAAACGCCACGAACCCATGGGGATAATTCATGTGGGAATGCAAATATTCCATGATGAAGGGAGAACTTGCTACGAGGCTGGCGGTCCTGCGAACGCTGGCAAGTTTGTAGGCGTTCGATGTTTTACAGTATTCGTATTTTACTCCCATACAGCGTGCAATGCTTCGTCAATTTAATTACGAGACCCAGCTGATATATTTTAAATTAGGAACGTAGATTTCCGGGCATAGAATAATGATTCCCGAAGTTGAACGTAAACTGGTTTCGATGCGCGTCACGAAAGTCTCGTTGTCTTTGGAATACGGGAAAAGCGAGAATATAAAGGAATTAATATCGGGGAATAAATTAGAGCACTGGGAGAAACCGACGACGTAACCTCTGCTTTGTATCGTACGTGAAAGAAAATATATAATGATAAATATAAAGTATATAATATATAATATACATCTGATCCCGTCGAACGATTAATTAATTAAAATCAAATCAATATTAAATGCCCACCTGGATGCGCAGTAAATTAGCGAATTTAATTCCGAAAAATTCCATGATGCCGGGAACATTCCCGCGAATGTTTCATTCAAAATAAACGAATTGTTGTTTACAAAATATTGTATTAATATAATATATTGCATTGACGAATATTAATAGTTTATTTATCAAGATGCAAGTATGCATGTACGTGATGTCCCCTTTACAAAAAACAGAAACATTCACATTCTCATAAAGTATCTCGCATATCCTCCGGCGACGCAAGCTTTAAAACATGCCCTCACCCGAATCACTCTTGACGAGTGAAAGAACAGGATCCTCAGGGTTTTGATCAAGATGAAACATTCTTCTTCCTACTTGTCTGTCATCCAAACAGACCTATGTATATACGTCTAATTCTGACGTTCCACGATCCTACGTGAATCACGATCCCATTATCGTCTAAAGATGATCATTGAACTCTTTTTTCAAAACCTAGAAGCCAACTAGTATACCGAAGTGGGCAACGAAATGACAGAAACAACGTGCATAATTGTCTATCGCTAACCCTTTCGCGCGTAAACGTTCCGCGGGCATGCACGCGGTTTTCAAGCAAGCATTGTTTGGTAACATAGGATCCTATTGACAGCATATGCATAATTAATTGCACACTTGGTTACATACACAGAAACATAAAACAATACAAAAATACGATGCTTTTTGCGACTGATTAATCATTTCTGAGTTGACGTTACAAGAACATATCGGAACAAAGTTAATTACTACCAATCTCTGCAATGTCCAATACGAATCAATGATTCATTAGCCATTCAATATTTATACAATTAAGACAACGGTCCTGAACTTTTGGCCGGCGGTATGTAATGTAACTTCGCACACAGTGCACACGAATCTTGCGCCCCGCAATAGGCGATTAGGTCTGTACATTTCTGCTCTATCCGGCCAGAAGAGACTTGGCCGCACGCGGTCTGGCACGCTCCTTGTACGTACGTACGCGTGAAAGG
The DNA here is from genome assembly GCA_963667235.1 of Nomada lathburiana. Lineage (NCBI taxonomy): Eukaryota > Metazoa > Arthropoda > Insecta > Hymenoptera > Apidae > Nomada > Nomada lathburiana. Next base: position 7,525,064 of record OY763897.1, on the reverse strand, counting down.
GTTAAGATTTATTATTTCTCATCTACGTTTCCAACCGCTTCCCGTGCCGCCACCTCTTTACCAGCGAGCTGGGCCACGTAGACTAGGTGCGTGCCAGTCTTCTCCCGTGAGAAGGACGAGCGACACAAGCAATACCAGTGTGTACGAGATGTAATAGGGGGTGGTGGGAATCGTAGGTGGGGGAGTAACCGCGCGAGCTTGCGCGGATCTCTGCTGGCTGACGAGCAGGCCGGAAGTTTATGAGTGAACCCGCTAGTCGGCGCTGGGCCACGCCACGCGAAGCGCCTTGTGCTTGCGGAGCTTGCAGAGAGGAGCTGCCAACGCGGCAACCTCTCGATGCCTCTACGGCGGGCTAATGAAACCTCAAGAGCGCCGCGTTTCCGCTTGAAACTGCCCGCAGACACCCGACATGCCAAACGTTCCAAAAGATGCGGTACCTCAAGAGAAAATGCCGTTGTCTCGACCTGAAATTGCTACGTGAACAACCGTGATCGTCGACCACCTGTCCGTCGCCAGTGAAGTCGGAAGTTAATGGAATTCTTATTTCTTCCGATTGCCGCCTCGACGGAACGATCATTGAAGCTTGTCGATTCTCTATTCGATGAAGAAAATGTGAATCAGTTCAGACAAATCTTCGTTACGTTAACTTTTGTCGGTCCCTATTTCGTTTCTTTCTCATTTGCCGTGAACGGGGGGAAGTTAGTGCGGAGGACAGTGTCGTTTGTTGAAAGATCGACGTCGATTTATCGTTCAGCTGTTGAAATACTGGATTACGATACGGCGAGCTTGTGGCGGGACCACTAGAAGCATAGGGCGCATCCTTGGATCCCGATTCGGCGAACCAGTGTTTATTCGTCGTCGACGCACTTGCGACTTCCGGCGAAGACGAACGGATCGCGCGGCCTATGAAGAAGAATAGAATTGGAATCTGAGGCGGAAGAAATTCTCGCGAATCAACATATCAAACAGGAACGATCGACTGTGTCGGAAAAGTTTTTTAATATCCAGAGTATGTTCCACTCGGCTCTTTCCCAGTAATTCGTGGCCTTGCAACGGGAGCATGCGACAGAAGGGATGTTTTCCTCATTTCTCCTGGCACCTAGACTGACGCGTTTCTTTTCCAGAAACGTCTTTGTCCGTGGTTCCTCCTAACCCTGTTACAAGCACTCCCTCAGGCACACTAACGAAACAGATTTCATTGGAAAAGTAAACGAAAAGAAAGGAAAAGAGGCGGACGGTGTTGAAGGTTGAAAAGAGGAGGGACAAAATTCCGAGTGACGACGGGATCGTCCCTCTGTTGAAGCAACTTAACGGAATAAAGTAAGTGCGCGAATGACAGAGTGGGGGAGGGACGGCTTATAAGAAAAACGAAGAAGATTCTTGAAGGCGGTGCGCGGTTGACAGTAAGAAATAATTGCGATCTCACCGTATTCCTCCTAATTACGATATTATCGAGCACGCTGGTTGGCGGGTCCAAAAACGTAGAGTATTTTTAATACACACACAGAGAGACAGGCGCGTAACACGCCTTATCTACGCGTGCGTGCCGTGTCCAGGTGGCTTATAATTAAGTGTAGAATTTAATTGTACGTTTACTGTCTAAAACCTGTTTCGCGAAGGGTGAAAGAATCGCGGTCCAACTTTTAGTAACGAAACAATCCAAATGTCGTGGTCCAACTAATATAGTGGCATAGTTTTATCGTACATTTCGTGCGACCATTACTGTGCGCGTGTCTTCGAGCGGATCAATTAGCCATATTATTTTTTACGATTCTATCGCCGAAGTCTGGAGGAAGAAAATTTGGTAGATCCTATTAGACATAACTACGTATCTGTATCGTTGAGTGTACGTTTCGTGAACAAGTGTAATTTGTACCTAGTCGTGAAACCGTCGCGCGCAACACGAATTAAACCCGGCTCCCTTTTTCCGCCGTTCGAAGGTCAAAAGCATATAGTTGCTGGAAAATTATTTTCTCGAAAGTGTGGAAATCGCGGGTACGAAGGATTCGGTGACTTTAGTGAATTGAAAGGAGTGTTTGATCGATCGAGAAAGGTGACAGGAAGTTTATGAAACTCAGGATGTGCGATAGACCAAGGCAGTAGCTATGATGACTTCGAGCAGATACAGCAGCTACAACTGTCTTACCAGCTGGGACAGCTATGACAGAATACCAAGGTAGTAGAGCAATAAATTATATCGGACACGACTTTCTGTTGCGGTATTAGATTTGGCCGGGCTGCATCGTATGTCGTTCGATTGGGATAAATCTCCTTTCGGTTAGTGTTACTGAAGTAACTAAGCACCGTGTATTTCGTGTACAATTTAATTGTGTGCAAATGAGCAACTGTTTTGAAAGAATTTAAAAAACTTTTCGTGCTTCGTTTCAAGGACTTTTATTAGGGTAAGTGATTTACTTTTCCATGGTGCATCGTTGTTCAGTATACCGTATTATTTACCCTACGCGCAATAAACAAATTCTCCTAAATTCTTCGCAAAAGATAATTGTCTTAAATTGCAATGAAATATAATGGTCCGAATTTAAGATTAACTTACTAGGTAAAATATACACGTTGAAAAGAAATTGATACAGAAAAATGCATTAAGGATTTCAAGGAAATACTTGCGATGGGCGATGGGATGTAATACTTCCATTTAAACTCTTACGCAAGAAACCATTTAATACTGAAAAATGTTATTTATAATTGCATAATTTCCATATTTACTCATTTTAGCTGAAATTAGTGTAAGAAATGAAAGCTTCAGATCGGGGAAAAATGTATGCACAATTTGTAATTTAGTTTTACTTTCCGGGAATACACGTTTTGTAAAGAATTTTATTATTCTTTTTCACTACGCGTCAAAATTTCTTATTACCAGTGTACGTCTGACCCGAGCGTATTTCTTTAACCTTTTGCGACAAAGAATGTAAATTTGCACAGAGATTTTCCCCAGGCACTCGGTTTAAGCAGGATTACTTTTTACGAGGGATACAATATCAATCCAATTATAAAACAATCTGTTTCTTTGTACAAAATCAAGGGAAAAACATCTGAAACGCGTATTCCGCATATGTCTTCCTTTTTTGTACGACGACTAATTAGTAAATATATGTCGTAACACAATACTTTCAGAAACAGCAACGATTACCGGTTTCAATAATACCAATGCTTATTATATCTTCGCTTATGCCATTCCAATGAACGATTCCTGTTTCTCTCCATGTTTTTAAAAAACGGCGCAACTGTTCTCCATTTGTTTCAGCATTCGAATAAAACAATATAATATTGTTCAACGCTTCAAACTACGCATTCAAGATATATATATATCGATGCTATACTGAAAAGAGTAGAGTCTGCAATTCCAACAATCTTGTGGGCCCAGATTTACTGTACTAACAGTACAGAGTGAAGCCATCTAGCGACTTTAAAAAATGCAACCAGTTCAAATCGGTCGATTCGTTTGCCCTATTTCGTTGTCTCGGATGTATCTTGAATTTCAAACAATCCTCTCACCCCGAAACAATTAATCACCTTGCCCCTTCCAAGCGTTGCGTTACACTCGATCTCAGAAACAGAATATTTTTTCCCCAACTGGCTTCGAACTCGACGACCAACGAGCGTGGAACATGAAGAACACCTACGTAGTAGATATATGGTTTACATGTTTATCCTGGAGGAATATAGAGAATCCAACACCAATCCAAGAGAACTTAATTAACAGCACACCGCAGCTTCATGTTTTATACTTGCCAAAGTTGTTCAGTGGAGGGTTTGCTTGTTTCCATTACAGATTTCAATACGCGAACGCTTGATCGACGCCTACTTCCATTTCCATTGATTCTCTTTTTGGTAACCATTTTCCTGTTGTTTCGGACCTCTACGGTTACGCGTTCAATTTCAAATTTCCTGCTGCCCCGATTTATCATGTACCATCTCCGGAAAACTGTATCAAAAGCGAAGGAAAATTATACAAAAATATTGACTAAAGTGGCGATTTTAATGAAGTATCAGATATAGGGATATGTATAAATTATTATACATCTCTTATAAGTGTACCGTTTCGATATCGTTTGCCGATATTTTGGTCACTAGATGTATTAGTTAACCTGCGCTTTCTCACGAATTAACGTTAATTATTAATTAGTAGCAGACAAATTAGAATTCCGAAACATTTTTATTGTAAATATGTTGAACAAACCTATTTACCTTCGAAGAGAAGAAATACTCAAACGTAGCAAGTTTGGACAACGAGTTTACATTATATTTCACAAAATGTTTTGGTTCTTTATTGAAATCTGGAGCTCTGTTGATAATTCATTACTTTACGCACATCATGTTTTCTTTCTTTATCAAATCCTTCAAGATCTCTCGCAATATTAATTCCATTTAAATCTAAACGTAATCAAATTGTAAACGCATACAGCATTTTTCTGGACCACCCTGTGAACGATACAAATTCTACACACGTATGAACACGAAGCACAGATCAAGCGATGATCAAGTGAAACAACCTAAACAGACGTTCGGTTTGCCAAATTAAAATCCCATCGATATTACCCCTTCTTTTCTTGTTCTTTTCTTTCGTCGACGATGGTATGCACCACCGTATCAAGTTTATTAATCAGGCCTTGCGAAAACCTTGTCCCCGTTAGCCGAAGATTGAGCGCAAAACTTAAGTCTGAGATTCCCCCGCTCCCTCGAACAACTCTGGGACAAGTGGTCAGTAAATATTTGATACCCAATCCTAATACTGAATTTGCGAATCCAGCTAACTAAAGGTCGTGTGCACATGCCACGCGCCGTTCGCCGGTAAATATATTGATATTACGCTTCAAACCTTTCACTTGTAATTACTTCCGTGTGTGCTATGCGTTCGGAGTTTTAGTTGCAATTAACGAGGAACTGTACAAAAGATTTGACGTGCCTCTAGAGAAATGTTATTATTCTCTCGTATAACATAACACACCTTCATTTTTACTGGGCAATCTTTACATAATGATGTTTGTATGCATAAATATTTCAAGTTCTCGCCGAAGTCAACTAGCTTTTACGCGTTGCAATTCATGCAGATTATTTAGGTAATTACAAATTGTTCTGCAAGTACAATATTTCGCATTTCTTTCAAATTTCGTTCCTTAAAAAAATATTCGTTTGCGTTTTAAAAAGTAATGTTACCTAGACACAGAATTTGTATAATACCTGAAAGAGACTAAACTTTTTCTACAACCTGTATTCTATAACCTAATCATATTTGCAAAGTTCAGGTAATATTGATTTCTTGTACCGTTTATAATTCCATTTCAAACGAGTTCATTTCAACTCTGTTACTTTAGCTTCAGGTATTTCAGAAAATGGTACGCACGCAACTTTCTGCAAGTAATTCAGAAACGAAAAAACCTACGACATTTCCACATGTTCGTAAAGCCTGTTCCAGGGCTGTAACTCCATGGCTCGTACGTTTAGTCATATAAAACGCGACACTTTGCGTTTCTGGAAAGCGTGTCGCTTAAGGGAATCGTTCTATCTCGATTATCAGTCTTAAATATTTCAAATTGGCATTTCGTCAATTATTCAACGTGTACGCGTTTCCGCGGCGGCAGCGATGTAAACGTCCGCGCGGTCATTTTGTTGGACATTTGAAAAATCATTGGGCAACTCTGAGTAGTATAGATGGGCTCGTCGTTATTTCACGGCTTTTGAGTGCAATTAAATACCGATTAAAAGCTTGGTACGCGTCTCGAGTTACACGCGAGTTGCTCGAGAGTAAAGATAAATGGAGGGTAACAATGGAGCTCTGTTCTGAAGAGTAATAAGGGGGCTCGGGGTAATTAGTCTCGCGTCGTGTCTCAATATTCGCGTTGGAAATTGACTAGTTACGAGCTCGAGCGCTGTGTTACTTTCCCAACTTCTATTATCCAAGTATCATTCTTAAACTATTTTCTTCTATGTTCCGCCGCACGGAACACTTACGTAGAATTAGTGTGGAAAGTAGCACGCGTGAAATTGCGCCCAATTGTCCGAGAATTGTGCTCAAATGTCGTTCTGTATCGGAGAAAAATTATATTTAGTGCACCGCCGGGAACGGTTTCAACGTTTACATTAATTAAAACAATTTACTCTCACCAACTAGCGGACACGCAATGAATGCGGAAGCTACATATATTGCAGCCGCTGGAAGAGGAATCAATGGCCAAGCGTTACCGCCAGTAACATAATATGTATGTTGCTCGTGGATGATTAGTAATTTCGTAATAACGAAACCCTTAACCGCGGTAACAAGAATATCACGTAGTCGCGTAATCAATTATTAAGTGTTTTGACCACATTCTCCAGTTCAAATATTCGCTTAAGCTCGTAACGACGTGAGATAATCAAAATACTTCCAATTATGTCTTAGATAGATTCGCAGACATTCGAATTTACACGCAACAACACCATTATTATTATCTGTATCTTCCATGAGATCGCATTGTAAACTGCCGAACGGGTCAATAAATTACATTGTGATCATTATAGCGGATATGATATATGCTATTTATAAACTGGAAGTGTTCCATAACTTCCTAGTCCTAAGTCTCTTAATAATAAGCAGGGGAACTATTCGACCTACTAGTTCATACCTCTAGTGAATTTTCCTCGCTCAGTTATCCGATTATACTTTCCATTGTAAAATAGTCAAAGTAATTTCGAAGGCACTTTAACGAAACTACAGTTCCTCCCCTTGGAACGAATAACTGAGCGCTTACATGCGCCGGAGTCTGATGAAATTATGATTTAAGAACAGGTCAGTTCTTCGATAGTAGGCAAAGCACGAGCACAGTCTTCTCGTTAATGAAATTTCGATGGGCTCGTACAGTATCGAGTGGATCTTGATGGCGTGGCCTGTTACGAGATTTGGGTGAAGCCTAACGTAGTTAGAAAGTTGCAATTCGGCCACCGTCTGGAATTCGTACCTATGACATCAGAAACGTTGTCCAAGAGTACGTGTAAGGGGGTTACGTTGAACAAGTTGCAGAGCAAATTCCGAATTGAAGACATTCGAACATAACGAATTGTAATGATAATCCAATGTGATTGATTCTGGTACCGAATTTCTACATTTCTTTCTACCCATGTGGGGCCTATATTAGTACCTACATTATATCTTACAACATTTATCAAAATCAAATTGTTGCGCTATTCGTTTGTAAAAAGTTTTAATTAATGTATCTCACCGTTTGAGACGCTTGATAAATTAATATGAACCTGATCAGTAAAATTGCGATCGCTTTTATCCGAATGGAATATCAACAGAGGCCACAAGTGGCAGTGTTTAAACGGATCTCGACTGAACGAACAGGGATGATCGCAAATAAAGCCACAACGTCAAGAGATGTTGAGACACAAATTCTCAATTACGTCTGGCTAGCTTAATTAATTGAAACCTCATCCTCATTAAATAGTCCCCGCAATTGCGAATGACATTGCAATATAGGTTCACCTCGTAAACCGAACACGAACGCAAAATTAACCGGTTTTCCGTAGTGCACATTAAACCTGAAACTTCTCGTGAAATACTCGACCCCCCATCGAGACATGTTCCGTATTATAAAAATATTGCCACCTGATTTAACTTTCTGACGAAGTTTCCAACGGAGGTATATTGCGTCTAATGAATTACTGACATCTCGCCATCGGAAAATACAGAGAAGACTTAATTGCAAAGAGGAAAATTGTTCATTATTGACATCTGTCTGGGGTTTAACGAACATACTTGTAGAACGTGGAAAATGTTATAATTTCCTCTCTCTTACGACGTCGACTTCGTTGGGCAGATAACTCTTTGTGGAGGAATTTTGATTGATCGCCTTTGATCCTCCGATTTTGTTCAGCTTTTCGGACAATTAATCTACTTTCATGGATAACAATTAAGAATAGAAATTATTATTTTTTGGACGCTGTTAATTTTATTTATTTATTTATTAGTTTTATGCATAGAATTCGCTGAGAATTTCAACCTTATTTGACATTTCTACTCTTCCAAGGAATTAAATTATATATCATTCTCTTCCCTTTTGCGATAGAGGTTTTCGTGTTTCGGAGGTTCGACTGTGTATGTATCCTATAACGAGCAAGGTTCTAGAGCGAATCAGTTCGTTGTAGGATACCCCACTGTACACTGCGTTATATTCGACTGTGATGTATCCTATTCTGTAGTGTCTTGGATTTTGCATTCCCCCTTAGCTAATAATCCAAAAGTATAATTTTAGTACGTTGAATACAGGTACAAGATGTAATGGGGATCCCAGTACAGTGAAGTACAGCTACTAAAGTATCACGCGAGATTGTCGTGTCGCCCTGCTACAAATACTCAAGAACGTAGATTCACCACTAGAAATATGTTCATAGGTAGACGTCGAAGGATATCCAAGAAAAAATACTTGCGAAATTATTACTACTGCAAGTCATTCAATTTTGCATAAAATATAATCTCCATTCGGATTTCATTTTAAAATCAGAAACAACAATGTTTAAAAGCACTATCACAATTTCCCATGCACTTACATTAATCGTGTACTCTCCTAAACGAAGAAAAACGTCACGCCTCATGCAATCTCATAATTCTAGTAGAACATAGATTATCGGCACAAAACAGTGATACGCCATATTCGATTATTCGGATAAAAAAAAGTAACAGAATTTTACCCGCGTATCAGAGAAGCTTTTCGTTTTTATATGACGAGGGTTCTAAGTTATCTGTCGTGGGATACCTCACAGTCTCTATGATCGAATACAGTGCTGCAAAAACCTTATTTCAACATAAATTACTTCCCTTCGCGGGAAAACAGATTTATTCGATTATCTGAATACCGTGTGCCACGGTTTGTTCTGATAATCGATATTCTATTGTGACCAATCCTCCATCATATCAAAATTCACGGATATACATATATATATGTACAAAATACATACGTCCCAAACAGGATGGTCGACAATCATACTATTCTGGGTCAAAGAAAATTTCCCGAAAAGGCAAGTTTTATATACAATTTTTTTTTTAGCGCAATGCAATATGCATCACACGATCGCAGAAACTACGGTTAATCGGATTGATATGGCCAAAGCGATGGAGAACGGGCAGAATTTGGTTCAAGTTCGGATCTGTTCGTGGCAGAAGACACTCGTAGTGACGTTGAAGGACTGGCACTGATCGAAATGCCTTGCTTCCTTGAAATACCTGTAACCGGCTGGTATTTCAACGAAAGTCGATGTCGAATCGCTTCTGGCGCGCCGTTAATGAAACACAGCCAAACCTTGAGTCACGATCGGCCATTGACTTATTGAACGAAATGGTAAATCGATTGTAAAGTGGGGATTAATCAATACCGTTAATCGAATAATATTATTTTTCATAAACTATTTTTAATAAGTTATTCTTCAATACTATATTTTATGAACGTATCGTATTATTATGATTATTATTATCAACAACCAATCTCAGTATTCACACTGCTGGTCGAATGTTCAAATTCAATACGCGTTTCTCTGTGGATTCACGTGTGCATGGATATATGCAATATAAGGTACACGGTCAAGGACCTCGTCTATGGTCCTTAGTTAGTAATTATTTAATAATTGTTAGTGGCAATAATGTTGCAATAATGGCCGGCGTAACATTCTCTTAAATGCGGCAATATCCAACTGAGATCACGGTCGCCTCTAATTGCTGAAATGTTACCTTACAACCAAGAAATGAGGCTTTCGCCAAGTATTGTGAATCCTATCGTATCATGGCTCTGCTTAATTTAATGGGTTTGCGCCCAGCCGATATCTCGTCAGTTCTCGAGACCACGGTAATTGCTACCTGGGTTGCTCGACCTTTCCCCAGGGCTTCGGTTGCGCGGCCAACGGGACAGGTGCACTCTTGGCATTTCGATCAGTGTGGGCTCATAGCAATGACGGATTTCCATAGAAGACTTACAATTTCGGTGAAACTTTCATGATAGTATCGTAAATTTGGGATCCTGGTTTTACTGTTATTCGTCCATATACAGAGTGAGGCAGCTAACTTGCTCGCCTCAAATAACGGCCAATAAAAAATTATTAAATGCAAGAGTTGCAGGGTATGGGGGGGGGGGGGGCGCATCGTGTGGCGTGCATGACTAATTTATAAATGGTGGCTTTTAGGATATTGGAAAGTGAACTTGATTTTTTAAAATGGAATTACTTATTTTTTATACACAATTTCGATAGAATGTTTCTTTAACAATTTAATTAGACACGCTTTCGTGGTATAATTTTGAACAATTTGGTACTATTTATTATAGAATTATCTTGTTTAGTGTTCACGGTTACTTTTTCAGGCATAGAGCATTTATTATTTAGACGTTTTCTATTGGATAAAATCGGACGAAGCGTGTATATACCTCGCGAGACTTTAGTGTACAGCGTATTGATTCCAAGGGACGTATAATTGATTACATTGATTATTTTACCTCATGATTAAGAGATACAGGATTCATTGTGAGAATCGTTACTTCCGATGAAGGGTTGCTATGTATAGTTATCAAGCGTTGAATAGTTTCTTGCAGTATTGATGTTACTTGGAAGACAAATAGCTTTCGACTCCTTTCGTTTGTTTATTGCACAACGTGGAATCCTTGGAAACAGTCGTAAATTTAGATCAGCCCTGAGCATTTCCACTTTATACATTCTTCAAGAACTTACTTCCATGAACTGAAGGAAGTAATTTTTTTTTTTCATAAATAGAAAATTATGTTCCATTATAAATATCCCTTTGCGCTAGTATATGTACGTACATATATTATAGCCGATTATATGTGTGACGACAATACAGAATGACAAGTGGATTGAAAGAAGTTTGTTTAAATTCATTGCAATAGCACGTAAGTTAACGTTGTGCAAAGTATATTACACATGGCGCCTAGCATAAACCCTAAAGATGAAAAATATACGATATCTGAAAAACGTTAAGATGTGAATTCCATAGGACTGTTTTATTTATTTCTCCACTTAAACACTGGTTTCATCTATTCAACCTTTTTATATGACTACGATTTATAGCGGTATCGTTTAGCAATAAAATACTTTCATTTCTCATAAATTGTCAATTGCATTTGCTTGCTTTAATGCTGTAACGTTTAAAACAGAACTTTAATCATTTAACAAAGCAGAAAGGTTTTCAGGGTTTATTTAAACGTAAATGAAAGAAAAAAAACCGGCCCGATTGCACTAGTTGGCCCAAACTGTTCTTCCCATTGCGTTCAAAATAAAACAACGCAGAGAAAAGAATGCACGGATGATTGGAACGTGGTCCAAAACATTCACCGATGCTTTGATCGGAGGACAGCAAACAACGAACGTGCGCAATGTAATTGAAGCTTCAAAATAAAAAAAACATTGTCCGAAACGCTCGAAACCAATCACGAAAGCCATTGAAACGAGCTTATCACCGCGAACCGAACATAATCGACCATTTTCCAAGGATTATACGAGTGCGTTCACGGGTTCGGCGCTCGACACTTCTGCGCTGCAATAATTTTCATCCGACCATCTAGCCAATCCTCCTTGAAAACCTGTCAATCTCATTAATTACAATCTCTGGCGATTTATCCCCCCGGTATCGTTAGCATCGATAACGAGCAGTTGAAATTATAGTCGATAATAACGTTCGTTCGGTGTTCTCGTTGAAAACTCAACATATTTCTGAGGCTAGTTTCACGAGATCTCGTGTCCCTCTGCTTTGAGGCAAAACTGTTCTTTCTTGGGTTGTCCGGGAGAAAGAAAAAAAAAAAAAATGGAAACGAAAGTACGACTCTTTGTTCGCACTTAAGAGCCGACCACTATCGATCAAATTAATTGTCGAGGCCTAGCCTTTTACGGGTAGGGCCGGCGAAGGGACCAGAGATCGTGATTAAGTGCTGAACACCACGAATAGGGCCTCGAATTGGTGAACCGTAGAAAGCAGCGAAGTAGCGAGGTCGATAAAACTTAGGACCCAACGCGTTTCTAGCGCACAAGTGTTTAATTTGAAAGTGTAGAAACGTGACACTTCGGTGGTGTCGTGTGGACGATGAGCCCTTGGAGTGTTCCTAGAGATATGTATTGTGAAGTAGTTCGCTAAAACTGTTGTGTGCTGCAAGGATGTTAGCAATTTTACAGTTAAGGTAAAAGTTGAGCTCTGAATTAGAACTTCAGGCGGTATGAGTTTTTCTCTTCGCGTAAAAACACGAGTTGTGCATTCCGGAATGAGCATTTCCGATATAATCGTCGAAAATAGTAAGTTAACGACCGCCTGTGATAAATAATTATTGATCTGTCGAGTGCACAAGTTTGTAGCTTCTATACGTAAAAAGTTTCGGGTAATCGATTTACGTAAGAGTGACGTATGCTATATGCATATGTACGTGATGTGATTTTCAAATTCATCGTCAAGAAATGTCAATAGTTACGTTGAAAAAATGAGCTACTGCAATTATAGATATTCTGAAGTTATTCATGGGTAGATTCCTTGTTATTTAAATTAACCAAACCACCAAAGGCATTTCTGTAGTATAATGCTAATTTCACATCGTTATGGCAGCCCTAAAACTCGTTATCATCTGGTTGAAAGGGAAACGAACGACCCCATTAAGCCGGAAAAATTAACTTTGTATCCCTTAAGCTTATCATTATAAGATACTTTTGTTTTTTATAACTTTTTTTTCTAGGACATCTATGATCGTAATACTCAATTAATATAATAATTTATGGATATACATGTATATACACATTCTGGATGTACATTATATCGTATTGTAATATCATTGCAATCGATTTCGTTCGTCTCCGATTTCTTCCAATTCTGAATATAAATGTTAACGTCTGGAACAAATTATTCTATTGCAATATTTCGACATGTTACCATCTTCTAATTGAGTATCAGGCAAGTGTACAATCACTTATTTAGAAATATTATATAGATTTAACTCCCGTGTTACCAAGTGTAGCTTAATCATCGTAAGTTGAAATATTGAAAGTAAGAATGAAATTGTGATTGCAAGCTTGAATCTGTTAGTCTTCGAAGGAACGATAAAGTGATTCATTTCCACTACGAATCCAGAAAGCTCGATAAGATCGCCTCACCTGTTGCGATCACGTAAGTGAAATTATCGGCCGACATCTAAACCTTCTTTAAGCGAATAAGATCCCTAAAGCGATTTTACCTCGCGTTTCTCCTGCCAGGAAGAATCGAGAAGCGAATCACGAAATGTTTCCGGACGTCCAGAAACGCTGAGTGATTATTCAAAGCCGATATTGAAGGCGTGCTTTCAAGTGTACGATTTAAATTTATTATGACACTTGAGATAAACATGACCCCGGAATCGAACTTCTTTCAAACGTATATTATTTCGCAAAGAATATTCTTCTACGCAATAAACTGTATTGTTATTTCGTTATCTTAGAATAAATTTCCTATATATACGTGATACCCATTCTTAAAATGATGTTCACCCCTACATTTTCTACCATCGTTAATCTTCTTCAGAATATAGACTGCTCCTATTTTCTATATCGTATAATAAGCATTTCATTTATAGCTGCCACGCGATCAAACCTTTTTTTCGTTTACAACCATATTACCATAAAAAAGCACATTGCTCTATAAAAATGCTGTAAAAAGTTACACCATAATTCCACCATCTTGGGAAAAGTGCTTTTCATCTTCTGTGTCTAAATATTCGATTAATCGAACACCCGAGTCAAGCTTTCGACTAGAAAATCTTTCAGAAACTTTCTATGATAACATAATTATGTATCGACAAATTAAATGTATAAAATGATCTTAGAAAATATAATTTAGGATAAAAAAGGGCATCAATATTTCTAGTACCTTCCGCAGCACTGAATATGCAGCGAAACCAGGAAACCACGAGATCCAATAATTATTGCTATTTTGAATTCACCTAGATGAATCTCGCAACAGTCGTTGAAACACAAATTGCCAGGCATGTAGTATTTAAGCATGTGCATAAGTGTGCGAAGTTTGTAGCCGTTGGCCACATGTCGTAGCCGGGATTGCAGCTTGATTCATGGACTTCGTTAGGCGAACAAAGCCATTGCACTTGTTGTTTGTCGAGCCATTTCCTTTTGAGAGATCCACTCAAGTGTTCCACTCTGTCCCTCGCGAGCTCGTAACACGTCCCAGAAATACTTTTGTTGCTTCTGTCAAAGAGAACTCATTAATTAGACATTGAAACGTCGAATTGTCAAACAATTTCGCATCGAAAACGGGACATTATGTGTAATATATCCTAGTTATAGAATCAACTCTGATTTCAGAACTCCCGTCTGATCTGCGTTGGTTAATCGAATGCGTATTATAGTAGAAAAATGACATTTTCATAAATAGAAATTGATAATGTCAATATCATAATAATGTCAATTTGCAAATAGAAATACTTAAACCTTTGTACTGTATAAGTTATTATAATTTATACTTTATATTATTAAGTTTACTCATGGTGGATTAGGACTATTTAAGATATTTCTATGCTACTATTTTTTCAATTAGTATTTTCTAGTGTGCCTTTTTTATCTTGAAAAATGTTAATTAAAAAATCCAAATGTTTGAGTCATCGAGAACCAGCGATATACATAACGACTCTACGAGCAGAGGCACGGAAATAAACTCGATAGCTCTTTTATTGTTCACAAGCATCATGCTGCATTTGGCATTCTTTATATTCGCACAATCTGTTCCACTTGATTTCCTAAAAATTTCGAATTAAAATCCATTTCTCTGTATAACCGGGAATTTCTTGCAACGTGTATTATTCTTTTTTTTTTAATTTTTGTTTGCCATTGGCGATCTGACGACTCACAAAACAATAACGCACACATGCATATTGGTAGCAGTGGGGATGTGCAATTTCCAGTAGCTGCCAGGAACTCTGCTTCAAAAACAGTATAATCGGTGGCTTATTTAAATTTAAAGGAAAATGACATTTTGTCGATAATTACTAAGTCGCCTTTGTGATTATCTGGCGAATTCGAGGAATTTTAGGTGTAATTTCGAACTCATTCATTGAACAGACCGATTTTTTAATTTGAACAATACATGACAATTGCGTTGAATTACAAGGGAATATATTAAGTGACTAATGGCAATTAGAAATTCTCTTCTGTGGTTGTCGCATAGGGAAAAGGTTCCGCGAATTTCGAATGCACAATAACCGAGAGATGATTACACTCTTTTGGAAAGGGAGAGAAAGGAAAGGATTAGTGGACGATAAATGACGATTTCATTGCTCCATCTTGTGAGGAGGATGCGCTAAGTTTTAATGTCAGATTTGAAAGTTCGATTTGATTCTTCTTAAACGTTTTAAGACCGACGTGAGTCAATTTGTGAGCTTCATTCGTGAATCGATATCGTACGTTTCGAATAGGAAGCCTTGAAAACAGAATGTCTGACGTATATACCTACGTAGTCGAATGTAAAAAAAGAAACTTCGTTTAGAAGCAGCGTATCGAATCGATTATTTGGAGAGGGGTGTAATTTCGCAACGTGTTTTCCGAAATTACTTTTCCGCTACACCGAATTTCGAAGAAATCGAAAATAATACGTATTGCAAATACTCGCAATTGATTCCACGAAAAATGATAACAAGCATATATTCAAATAATTTCCAAGTATACCACATTTAATTATTTTTCACTTAACTTAACTAAAATCACTTTCACGCAATCTATTTTTAAGATGCAGACATAAGATGATAAATACCATGAAAATCAAGTCCCTGTTATTTTTAATAATTCTAACATCATACGATTTTCCTACAGCAATCACTGAAATTTCATTTACCAAACTAACGATAAATCAAAAACTATAACGCCACTACTATTCCTTCTACTGTTATTTTCCGACTTTATTGTCCAATCGAAAGGACTAAGTGCGAAACGAAAGAAAATTATGTAACCATTGTACACCATTCAATACCTAGATATCGAAAGTACTTTTGAAGTTGTATCAACTATCAATTCGTCTAGCTGGTACATTCACGCCGCTGCGAATATCTTCGAGCAACGTGGGTCCTCACAAATTTTTCAAAATCGCCGGAGGCAACGATAAAATTCATTACTCCCATTGAACTCTCATAAAAGCGTCAATAAATACAGGTGAAATATTACTCTCTCCTCCACAACCGGTCTCCGACATGTTACGTCCTATTTACAATTTTTCATACAAACACGAGCAACTCCCTCTGCGTGTAACAAATGGTTCCCCGTGCGCGACAACGGCACCAACAATAAATCCGCACAGCTAGGAAATACTTTAAGAACACGGTGCACGAGATCGTCTCTTTAACCGGAATTCCCAGTTGCGACGATCAACAAAACCACCATTACCCGGAGAGTTTATCTCGATAAGATCTGCCAAGCTTCGGATATTTTCGCAACATCATCGGCGCACCACTGTGCTAGAGCAACGCGAATCGTTTTCCGGTTTACGGTCTCCTAAAAGTGTGCAACTTCGCGAGCAAACGATATTTCCGTTGAAAACTGGTTAGAATGCCTTCGAGCCAAAGAGAACCACGACGAAATTCCAATGTTCCCGCCCCGACGTTTGCTTGCTCGCCGTCACAGATTTAGTTTCCACCTCCTCGTGGAACATCGTTCTGCTTTCCTTTGGTTGGCCCTCAAGAATTGTCAACATCGAACTGCTCTGAAACGTTTTCGCACCCCCCCCCCCCCCCCCGCACCCCCAACAACGGGGAAATGTGACTATTTCGCACATACGTGTTTGGAAAATGTTCATCTTTGTGAGTAAATACGCGTCTGCAAAGATTATGCATTAATAAATGATTGGTAATTTGATTGAAAGAATGTAATTGGATTTTGTTTCCTGAGTTCTTGCACGAGTGTTTTGGATTTAGATTCTTGGTTGTCTTGCAACGCATTGTTGTTCGAGTGTACGATATTGGTGCCCACAAAAGGTATTCAACAATTTGCGGTACTAACATCTTGCACCTTTGTTTCATATTTCAAACTCTCTTGGCTTCCATGTAACATGTTCGAATTCCGTAAGGTATTCGATATCGCAAGAAGGATAAAATAGGAGTTAGCAATTCAGCAACGCGTCTAGTATGCCACGTCTTGTAAATGTTAGGGTTGGTAACTTGAACGTTATACGAACGGCAAATGCTAGGATGAAATGTACCCAAAAGATCCTTTTACGTACCTTATATATTTCTACTATAATCTTGATCTATTCTACAATCGACCGACGAAAGAATATACAAATTCTAAACACCTCTGTATTTTGCGCATAGCTCCGACAAAAATAATCGAATGCCACTGTTTCGAGTTTCCCCATCGCAGCCGTCGCATACCTCTTGAGAACCGATCTCCGGAGACTTACAGGACTTTTCCAGACTGATGCTTCAAGATAAGGGAAACCATCATAGGCACGAAGGGGGGGGGGGGGGGGGCAGCAGGAGGAATTGAGAGGTGCGAGGTGAACGGAACTACCACGTCTCCAGTCCAATCGAATCATGGCACCCGAGGGAAATAAGTTTTGGCCGATCATACACCGACTCACGGCTGTCTGATCGGAACGTCCTCGTACTACTGCAATGCCTCTACTCTCCTGTTCTCCAGTCATAATTGACACTCTCTGCCAATTGTTTGGTCAGACTTCCCACTTACCAAGAAGGTTGTTTCGCGCTTCCTCTTTGATAGCATTGACGTTCTGTGTTATTGGCATTGTTACCATGATGCTGTGGATGTTCTCTGAGGTCCACCCACGATTCCCCTTCGAATTTTGCTCGTATACTTAGCTGTTGACGTTAATTAATTCTCACAGCAACAGCATTGAATGTGATTCACCAAACCGTGCAAACGCTCCTTCATTCCTCTGCCCTTTTTTAGCACTGAATTTCCTTTTCAATGGTACCAAAAATTGTAACTATGCGTTCAAAAAATTTGCTATTATTATCTTGGTAAAATTGTTGGGGACAGAAGGGAATTATTCAGTCCACTGTGTGACGTAGACGGCGTAGTGAAATTTCATCCTTTCCCAAATTTTTTGCGAATACATTTTTTTCGAGCAAAACACTGACCAGCAGCGTGAACACTGTACATTTTGAAACTCGACCGCTGTTCCATATATGTATGTCTGGCGAAACATGTGCTCTGAATGTTCTCGTCCGATGTAATTTTCAATTGTGAGCTGTAAAACTATTTTATGGTATGGCAATGCAGACCGTCGCGCCATAAATTAAATGCCGCATTCATTTTTTCAACCTCTACCACCGCAATCATTATGTATAAGTAAATATAAATTTTCATACTTTTATTTTACGCGCAGCAGCACAAAAATTAGAGTTATACAGACTTTCCTAGAAAAAATGGTGCTTTTCATAATCGTTAACTGAGTCGTTCGTCAAATAATTATTTATCTAATAAGAATATAATGAATGTCTATATCAGCAGTTTATAAATTTCTATTATCTACTCACACTTGCTTACTAAGTTTACACGAATTCAAGCAATAAATTGGATGCAGCTTGTAAACTAAAATATAGACCGAAAATTAATTCTGGTATCGTAAAGAAAAGCAACAAAGGAGGCAGGTTAAAGAAAGGATTGCACACAATAGAGTTTCACGAAAAAGGAAGGGACACATTTTCATAAAACTTTATGCAATGACGAGGAACGTATAAACGTCAAGTGCAATGGTACGATAAAACAGTTAAATCTCTGGAAGAGTCCGGTTGCCTTTGTTGCCGGCGTCTAGGTAGTTAGTTTACTTTTTCACTCAATAGAAGAGGCCCAGATGCGTCAGTCACCTGAACATTTTTCCATCGCCTTTAATTGCTCGATATCTCTTTATTCAAACATTTCTGCAGCCTTGATACTTTATGGATTGATTGCTTCATTATAGAATCTAATAAATTTCTGTCTGTAGCTGCTCAGTTAAATTTTCCTCGTGTTTAGAAACAATTGTCAATTCGAATCCAACTTTTCACACCCTCAACATTTTCTTCCCAACGCTTCTCACATTTTTTTACCTTTACATTTTCCATTTCTTTTGTTTACAATTTATATAACTGCATGGATCTTATAACTACCAAATACTGATGACAATCCTCTGTTTGCTACTGTAATTTCTACCGATAAAAATGTCTATGTTCAAACAATATATTCATATTATTATTAACATAATTAATATATGTAAATATACTTACTTATTATGCATAATTTAGAAATATAACGAATTCAATGCAATTAGATTAGGGAATATTGACACAATTTATTTATTGCAAGTTTCAAACTCCTCTCCTGAGACATAAACAGTTGCTCAAATGTCTCTTATTAAATGTCCCTCGTGATTGCTCTATCATATTTTTCTTCCTTATACATTTTTCCGCCGCGTTCCTTCGTCCAACCGAATCTTCCATGACTTTTATCGCATCGCAAAATCCGCACCGGCTATATATAAAAGTGACGCTTCGAATCAAGCTATTCAACCCCGGTAAAATTCTTGATTGTGTGTAATCGAATTTCACCGCTCGGTATAACGTCCGATATAATATTAAATGAAAATATCGGGTGAAATATTTCCACCACGTCTGCCACTACGATCATTTATTTTAATTACCCACCGCGTTCTTCCGGATTGAATTTTACTCAACTTCGTCCCTTTTTCCCCGCCGCCATATATCACAATCGCTGGGATGGAACAATTCAACTTTCCAAAGGGGCGAAAGCGATAAAACAGTTATTGTTTAAAATATTTTTCGCGATGGTCTGATCGACTGTTACATTCTACCGTAAAAGTAAATGGGGGAATTTTTTTTTTTGGGGACGATATGCACAAAGGTGAAATTGGTGCCTGTATAATGGACCGCGAATACAAGAAAATCGAATAAAAGGGGGAACGTGAAAAAGAATTATGAACGACTCCATTGTAAAGATAGATAAAAATGTATTTAGGATGTGGGCGAGGAAATAGGAAATATGAAAGGAGTTTCATAAACACGAGAAGGTAAATAATTTTATGGAATATCTAACGATATATGTATACCTTCATGTGCGCTCAGGCTTTCATCTAGAACGATATAAACGATGCGTTGACATATGTATAATATCGCTGAACATGAAAACGCACTAACGTCGCAGGTTCAGTTTAATAACGTATCGGATTTATTTGCATTCATACAAATCAGTGTGTAAACAAGGAACTCTTACCGACGACTGAATATACATTAAGATTGCTTTTTACCCATCGCATCGTATAAATACGATCGAGAGTGACTTCAGCAGAATATTCACGACTTGAATCTCGACGAACTCTGCAGATTTAAAATTATCCGCATATTTTAAATGCATTATCTTTCTTCATTTAGACAATTGATAATCAAATTATTCTAAATCTATTTCTGATCTTCTAACAGTGGCTAGAGCGATGCTGCATTTAAACGCTTTAATCTTGCAAGGTTAGCAAAATCTATATCGCGCGAATAATAATAGCAGTAACGAAAACGTAAAAGCTGACCGAGAAAAGGATCATCATTCTAATAATCCTGCCTCTGTCGCATCTACAATTTCTACCAATACCCACGCCATCCCAGGAAACAAAAATTCAATATCTTGCTCCCCCATCGAAGCATCGAGACCACACGGGTATGTAAAATTCCACAGCGAATTGCATATGTAAATGCGAGTATAAAAAGGTAGCACTCTTCACGCTGCCTCCTCCCGAAATTTATCTGCCCGGCTACTCGATTCGTCTATGCAAGGGAAACAAGTCTTTCGACAGCCACGCGGATGATCAAACGTTCTTCCAAGGTAACCACCATCTTAGAGGAGGAACTTTCTCGTTGGCTGCGAAGTATGTTCGTGACGTGTAACGTCTAAATTCCTCCACTAAATTACCGAGGTCACCGAAGCTCTCTTTGCCCCTTATGGCCTCTCTCTCATCTCGTTTCTTTTTCCTGAACAAAGGGTGGAAGAATCCTCGCTATGGGAACAGGAACAGCCACTTCGAGGCAGTTGATTCGTCACGCGTCGGGTTGAAGAGACATGTGCCTGTGCTACGTATATACAGCTTGAAACGCGGTTAATCTGTTAGAAAAGCAATTCTCAGGAAACGAGTGATACACCGGGTCGAGAAAACGTTTCGACGTTCGTTCCCTCTTTTCCGTCGATCGCATCGCTGCGGATTGCTAAATCTGCCCGAAAGTATACGCCGCTGAACGATTCATGAGCTCGTTTGCGTCTGATCAATCCTGTCTACTGCCTTGAGCTCAAACTTACTTTTATGGTGTTTCGCCGCTTGAAGTTTATGTGACGGATGAACGGTGGGAGGAGTGTCATGGTATTTTTTATTGTTATTATCGTCTTTATTACCCGCAACGTTGACGACTACAAAAGTGAAATGAAAAATGAGCTAATGCAGAGGTATATTAAGTCGTTTATAACAGGCATTGAAGTAATTAAACCATTATCTTTTCATTAATATTATGTTTATTATTAGTAACATTGTTGGTCTAGTGAGCAACGAAAATTTGAAGTGTTCACTGCTATAGTGAGGTATGTAACTGTGCAAAAAAAGCGTTCAGCTTCTACCGATTTTAAATACAAATTAATATGTCCGCTTTTGTTAAAATTTCTGCAATTTTTAGTTTAGCAATATTGCGAATAGTTATGTAGCACTAAAGTTACATAAAACCGAAAACTTATCCACAATGATTTTCAATTAATCATCAGCATACCTATACGGATAAAAATTCATAATTTTTCGACCCTCTAGCCGTGGTCCAAATTCTAATAAACATTAGAAACGAAATGAAAGAGGTTTCTCATTTCGGTTGCAGCTTCATATTCGATAGGTTAACACTTTTTCAACAGCTTAGCTGATTACCTAATGGTAACAGGCATATCCATGTGTCGCACTTTAGATACACACATAGGCACATATATAGATATGGCGAAAATTCTAGTTCTATATATTGTTCGAGTAAGAGCTCTCGAGGTGATGAGAGTCATTACAAAGCATGAGGCGTCCGTCTAATTTTAGAATGAACCTCCGCCGTTTCTATCATTCCGCGTGGCAGTAAAAAAGTGTATGAAGCAGATGCGACCTCAAATTAACATTTTATCTTGCAATCGTCAACGTGCATCGCTCTACTGCGTCGTTATTTCACGATCAATGAATTAAAAGTTCCTTGTATAATGTCTGGTGACAGCGCAGCACGAATATACTAGGGGTTTACTCCTGAGACCGCTGTATTATTAACGACAATAATACAAAAACAGTACTCTCTTAAGTCTGTGAAAATATTTCGTACTAAATATTGTACCAATAATCTGTGGTCTAAGAAATCAAAGCTTCCGCGATTTTACGTGTTTAATCTACAGCTACGAAATGCTGGCAATAAAAGATAAAAGTATATCTGTCCTGTGTGAAAATTGATTTCAAGGGTAAGACGTACACTCGACATCGATTACACAGTGTGAAAGGTGCGATGGGACAGCCAAAAGGGTTTAACTCAGTTATCTAGTGGTGTGTCTAGTTTCGGTCTCCTCCATCGCATATTTCCCCTTTATATGAAACATTCGTGACCAGTGTATCGCCGTGTTGTGGTTACGAATCAATATTGTCGACCTCCGCCACATTGTCACCACATACCTTTGCAATCAGTTGCTCGTTTTAAGCTGGTCGCATTTATAACCGTACAACGTTATCGTGCATTATACGATCGTGTTTGAGCTATTGAAACGACCCCTCGCAATTTTCTGTAACGAGGTGACACGAATGATTACTCATTGTACATGAACGAACAATGATCGTTCTTTCGTAGCAATGACAATATTCAAATGAAATTGCAATTGCTAGATTGAAATATGTATACTTTATGACATGGTGTAGATGATCAGAGATTAATTTAATGGGGAAAAATGTTATGAAAATTCGGAGTTCTCGTAAAGAAATGTTAAATACCATCAGCTGAACTATTGATTGAACTTCAATAACTTTATTGTATCCACAACCTTATCGAAATTTGTCCAAAGGGTGAATATCTAATTTTCACGTATCTTCTACGCTATTTATATTAATTACTAAATCATTATTAATGATTAGGTAAACCGTTACCTTTTTATAAATATTGTTTTTGATAGCAGTAATCATTACTTATCATTAGCACAGGTGGCAAATGAAAATCTACAGAACATCAAAAAGACATTTTGATCTGCATCGATTAAAGAGGTAATGAGCCATCTCTTACATAAAACCCCAGAATGATTCGGAATGACGTCGAGCACATCGTATCCGAATGATTATAATTTGTATTCACCTTGTACCTGTGTGAAACCATGATAATTAATCGACGCCAGGAGCTTTACGAGTTTGAGAAGGTAGGCAAGCTCACAAATTAAAATTTTACGTTTTGTACTAATTCGCAATATACACTCAGCGAGTAGTGAACGATCATTTCATGGAACTCTAATTGATGTTTCTCGTCGCGCTTCCCATTATACAGCGGGTATCCGTTAAACAATTTTCACTGATAATTAATTTATTTTAGTTTGCACGGAGAGTACAACTCCTCGCTCTTACAATTAATAAATAATCATTCTGGAAATCGCAAATGCATATTAACTCGCGAAATAAGTTCAAATAATAATTTCTATCAAATTTATCGTTCCCCTTTAAGATAAAAAAAAATTACAAATACGTTTGCAAGACATATTTCCTTTTGTACATTCTGACATTACAGTCGTAATGAATTACAAATGATGCACAATTTTTCCGATACATGTATATGTACGTGCATATCATATATGAAAATCTTGAAATATTATACATATCCCACGATGCAACGTTCACAATAATTTAATATAAACCCGCAATATTATTTAACGCATATTTGAATTTTGTTAAAGGAAAAATCTTTTTCCCATGGTCAGTGTTGCCCTCATTTCGTCAGATTAAGTTAATGGTCTTCGTGTTATCTGGCATGTGCATCGATACGTCCATCGAATTCTAATCTCCAGTGAGCTCACGTAACCATCGACGATTATTTTAAAATTAATTGTATGCAAGCATTTAACGTTATCATCCGAATTAGGTGTATCGTGACCAGTTTCGCGTACAGTTTTCTAGGTCAGAACAACCAGTCCGTGGAACTCAATAGTCTCGAGTTGGATTTTCATAAAGCGGTCTATATCAGTTACAATTGTCACGTTCCACGTCAATGCCCCATATTCAACGTACCAAGTGTCTCCCATCGATTGCATTAACTCGCATACGCTGCTTCTGTTAACATGAAACTTCCATTTAAGAAGCAATACGCCGATGAATATGTCAGGCAATACCACGAACGTAATTTCATTTCGATACGGCTTGGTGTTGCACTGCGAGTTTTCGAGACGATCCCTGGAAATGAGAGAAGAAGTTGCCTATGACTTTTAACACTATGAAAGGGGACACAAGTAAAATTCTTTACTGGCGAAGCATTGTGACACAAAGGCTATAGCCGGGTAAGGGGGTCAAATGTGCCCCTAAACCAAATTCAACTTGTGAGGTGCCATTCGATAGCTTATCAACAAAAACCAATTTGTGCCAATTTTCAACCCTGTAACTCAACTGGGAGGGTAGTTGGGAGGGTAGAGGGAGGGTAGCAGGGAAAAAACAAAAATCTAGTTTTTGGCCAATATCTCCCTTTTTAACGAACAAAAAATTTTGAAAAAAATCAGAGACACTTCTACTATGGAGGCACATATTATAGAACTTTTGCAGATTTTTGAATTGAAAACCCGAGCTGTAAAAAATAAAAAACGTAAAAAAATGGCGAAAAATGCCGATTTTGTATTGATGGAATCGTGGTACTATGATTATACTTTTTTTCTAGATGCATATTATTGATACTAGTACTCTCAATTTTTTTCAGATTTTTAAATTCGGTGCGCCGCAGTCAAAAAAAATAAAAACCGATTTTTTCGTCGTTTTTTGCGTGCACGCACAGTAGAATTTTTCTGAAACGGGAATCCACTTTAGAAGTCAATTTCGCACATCT